>OX352774.1:230979379-232339624 GCA_947095535.1 Poecilobothrus nobilitatus
TTATTCAATTACTCGAAAAATCGATCAAATTTTTGAGGTACTTGAGTGGGGTATTAATATTCGGAAAAAAAATTAAATTTCTGATGTTAAGAGGTTTTAATAGCTAATAGCTCATCAAGCTTGGGTTAGATTAAATTTGTTTGCCGAAAATTGATTTCAACTAACATGAAAATTTGTCTAATAAATTATTTCAAACAAAATAATAAAGTAATTTTCACGGAAGGAAGTGCATTGTGTGGGTGACAAATTTCTCTTATGCGTTTTAGAGAACATATACAGCTGAAACTTATCTTTTTTCTGCATATGAGATATGTATTTAGGCATACTTCTATTTAAAATATCAAAATATTCTAAACCCTATCGAGGTATAATTTTGTTTCTATTTATAACCGATCTCTTTCTCAAACTAGAGAAAAATTTTTTTTGGGTTAGGAGATGAGAACCATGAAAGCGACCAAATAATTATTTTAGTCGCGACGATTAAAACGGTACTTTGAGAACTTCCACCACACTAAACCACATCTCCTGGTTTAAGGACTGAAACTATAGTCAACGTAAACTATAACCATCAATTTTTCATTCACGTTATTTAGTATCAGAGCGAATCCATTATGCAACAAATAACTTTTAAGATTGCATGTCTTTATTTGTATTAGTTTCCTAATAAAGTTTTGATAGAAAAATATGAAATCATACCGTAGTAGCTTACGCAATATTATAAGTCAGTATTTATAATGAGACAATGTATCAATTAAAAATGTTTCTTGCTATACTCTTTAAAAATTTGCTCATAACTTATAATAGTTTTTTTTTTTTTTTTCGTTCAGTTGTAGACCCCTATTTTAATAATCATTTCCATTAAATTAAATATTAAAAGAACCTCTGTATAGTTAATTTAATTAAAATTTTATCAGTTAGTTTTCTGCTTGTTGCGAAAAAAAAAAAATTATTATTAGAAATTTAAGGAAAAAGGGGTGTAAAAAAATGAGATAAGTAACTATTTTATTTATATAGTATGTCACCTTTCAACTATTATTTGTTTCCAGATATAAATCAGTGCCATTTATAAACAGTGTAGGGATGAGGTAGAGGAAAGAAACCATTCTTCTAACTATATAATATGTACAATATATGAAATTTTAAATTTAAAAAATTTTTTTTTATTGTTATAGAAATATTTAATTAATTGTTTTTTTGTTTTTTTTTTTTTTTTGCAAACTCATTAAACTACATAATTACGTAGTATTAAAAGATTTAATTTTATTGTTTTTGTAAATGCAATTTTCATGGTCAGTATCAATGGCTAGGTCTAACATATAAGACTTAATCTCATATTTTAAGGATTAAAATTAAATTATCAGTAATCAGAAAAAAAAAAAACATAAATTTTTTTTTCTTTTAAATGGAGAGAAAAGATTTTTATATTTTTGTTTGAAATTTTGTCTTTTAAAAAATAAAAAAAGAGAAAAAAAAAAATAAAAAAACAGAAAGATAAATAAAAATAAAAACAAAAATGATGCAAAATAGTGTAAAATATCAGTATTATGCTGCATTATGCGGTAAATATGCAAATAAAATTTTTTTAAACTTATATGTTGATTTGTTGATATGTTAAATTGATTTATTTTTGTTTTACTAAAAAAAAAAATAAAATACAAAATGCAGTTAATATGTTGTCAATATGTTACGGATCAATTTGTGGTTGGCCATCATTCAGTTTTTTGATATTACAATCAAAGGATAGTCCATTAGTTAATGGACCGATGTCTGATGAAGAAGCATCATGGGTTGGTTCAATAATGTGTATTGGTGGTCTGATTGGTAATATATTTTTTGGATGGTTAGCTAATTATATTGGAAGGAAAATGTCCATGATAATAGTTGTCATACCAACAATGGTAAATTTTTTTTTTTTTTAAATTAATTTTTAATTAATACTATAAATTTAGTTTTAATTTAAATTAAAAAATAACCAAAGATAAGTGTCCTTATAGTGTAGCACAAAGCAACTGCTTTCTATTTGATCAGATGGTATACTATTTTTTAACCACCGTTTTCCTTACTCTTACTTCTTATCTTCTTACAGACTATAGTAACATTTCTGCATATGTGCTGTTCTTGTTGCATATGTGCATATGTTGAATCTTTCTTTCGTCGGCTGTATGCTTGTGCGGCGTCGGCTGTATGTTTGATCAAAACGCGTAAAATTAAAAATCAATACTCATAGGTCTCATTCATTTTTATCTAATGTCTTTTTTTATATTAATACTTTTTCAAATGGTTCAAAAAGTTTTTGTGAATGTTTATTACACATCCTAAATTTTGGCGACCGTTTCACAAAATATTTGATATTTTCAATATAAAAATGATATTTTCTTTTTTAATTTACGTTTTATATTATAATGCATATATTGAACAAATTGTTAAAATATTTTAAAATTTATTTTTGGTCTGCATATCACATTTAAAACAAATTTCTTGCTTAGTTATTTGATCTACATGCAATTTGAAATGCAATATTTTTAATTCAGATCCAGATCTCGATGAAATGATGAAATAATGAAAAACGAAATCTCGACAAAAATCGACAAATTAAAAGTTTGTAAAATTAAATTTATCCAACGGCAAAATTTATAGGTACCGTGGAATATATATGAGATGTAGGATACTAAATATTTATTAGTTTGGACAGTAAAACTTTACTATTTCTACTTTCTGTGTCTGGTATAATTGGTAAATAATTGTAGTTGTATACGCAAAAGAATGGTTCCTAATAATTAGACGTCCTTTTGATGTATTCACGATGTTTATTTTAAAAGGAATATATTATAGGGTATGCGTGGTCTCAAATTTAGAAACGTCGAAAAAATATATTTTACTGTAATACTTTGAAAAAAGATTCCCTAGAAATGTTTTGTAGCAAAGACTTTCAATTTTAATATATAATTTTTAACAATATAACAAAGTTTTAAAAATAATTTTCTTTTTAAACTGTTGAAAATAATATTGTATTAATTATTACTCCTTTACACCAACACCACCTATCACGACCCATTTTTTATGTGGTAATAATTGTTGGAATTTAATGTTTTTTTTTTTTAATACATTGTTGTTTAAATACTGGTTGATTATATGTTAGACAATAATTTCTCCAAAAATTTACAAAATTTTTAACTCAATTCATTAACAGGTCAGCTTAATATTAATAATGTTGGCAACGAATGTGGAATATTTATTAGTTTCGAGATTCCTAAGCGGTTTTGCTGGTGGTGGTGTATTTTGTATTGTACCATTATATATAACAGAAATTTCAGAAGATAAGTAAGTCAATATAAAATAAAAAAAAACAAAAAAAAATTTATTTTAAAATTAATCCACTGCTTGTACTATATATAGAATCCGTGGAACACTTGGATCATATTTAGTTTTATCATGTAATTTTGGAGTTTTTATTGCATATACAATTGGTCGTTATTTTGATTATCAATTATTCCCATATATTATGATGATATTTCCAGTAATATTTTTAGTTTTCTTTGTATTTTTACCAGAAACCCCACCGCATCTATTAAAAGGAAATAAAATTAAGGTAAAAATTTATTAAAATTTTAATAAACATACCTAACAACTCATAAGTCATACCAATATTTTCTATAAAACCAATTTTTTAGGAAGCTGAAAAATCTTTACGATATTTTAGAAATTTGAGAAAAATTTCTAAAGAACCTCCAGAATATTTTAAATGTGAATTGGAAAAATTAAAACATGATTATTTGGATGATCAGAAAAAAGAAGGACAGGAGGAATCTCCAATTTCTTGGTCAGATTTTAGTAAGTAAACATATATTTCTAGTTGCGGCACATCTAAGTATTATAAATAATATAAATTTTATTCTTTCATTATCCCATAGCTACTAAACCCGCAATCAAGTCTTTTGTCATTGGATTAGCCCTAATGGCATTAAATCAATTTTGTGGCTGTTTTGCTATGTTAAATTATACTGCAACAATTTTCGTAAAAGCCGGCTCAACTTTAGATCCAAATACATCAGCTATTATTGTTGGTGGAATTCAACTTTTTGGGTCATATTTTTCAGTAATTTTAGTTGAAAGAGCTGGAAGAAAGGTATAATTTCTTAAAAAAAAATAATCTTCTATTTTAATTTAAATTGTGTTTGGTGTTTTATTTTTTATAAATACCATTTATATAATTCAAAAAAAAAAAAATTGTAAAATTTGAAAGTCTTTTAAACTCAATTATTATTAAAGTTGCTTGCGAAAAAGGTACATATGAAGCACATCGTCCGTCGGTACAATGCAGCAGATTTTGTCAGAAGTTTTATAAAAAGTATCTTAATTTAAAGTAGATTTTTCTACTTTCCCAAAAGTTTCTTGACGAACCAATAATTTTGAATGTCATAACACAATTAATTTAATATCGTATACATAAGCTATAATAATATATAATTATAATATACATTAAATATAAAATATTGTAATATAAAATATTGGATATAAAATATTATTTAATAATTTATTTACTTTAATATTTACTTACACTATATTTGAGTGACAAGGAGGATTTGTTCAGTCATTTTCGTTCTAATTAAAAAACTCACTAACTGCGTAAGATTTAAATCTCCCTTCGTTAATACCAGGGTTAAAAATGGATCAGATTTCGACTCAACCCATCGCTCAACTCATATTTTCAGTTAGCTCAATGTATGAGCTCATGTGTACAGCTTAAAGTATGATCTGGCTCTTTATTTGAGATTTTAATTGAGTTTATCATTTCAGTTTGCTCATTAACAGCTGTGTTTTATACGGCATGTGGTTAACCACTTGGTCAACAAAGACTTACTATATATTGTTTTTAGCTAAACCTCAAATTTAGAAAGAGTGCCTCCTCCAGCAAACTAACTTTAACCAAATTATAAAACCTTTGATTTTGTGATCTAACACGAAAACACGCACAATAAAGTTTATTTTACTCTAATTTTTTATATTTACAAATATAATATTTTATTTTAAATAATATAGTTTCCCACATTTTCAAAGTGAACCCCATCGTTATTTTCGTTCTTGAAAATATGATTTGATTCCAGTGACCATAACTTTCTACAAAGTGTGAAGAAAATCTAAGGGTTGAGCATTTTGAACAGTTTTTTTTTGCTCCCAAAATAAGTCTTAAATTTCATATTATTGATTTTTTGTCTTAGAATTTTTTTTTTCTTTTTTTTTTATTGCATTTCTCTGCCACATAAATGTGGACAGGAAATTACACAGCCTTTCCTGTTCAGGCGTGGCTGTAAATGTCGTAAGGGGGAATAACTCTTACGACGTGTGTGGGATTCGAACCCACACTCCCTGGGCGTTTACAACGTATTTTATACGCTCTTACCCACTAGGTCACCGAGGCTCCGTTTTAGAATTTTCGCACTATCCAATTTAAAAGTTTAATTATGTTTTTGTATTTTTTTT
This sequence comes from Poecilobothrus nobilitatus, assembly GCA_947095535.1. Taxonomy (NCBI): domain Eukaryota; kingdom Metazoa; phylum Arthropoda; class Insecta; order Diptera; family Dolichopodidae; genus Poecilobothrus; species Poecilobothrus nobilitatus. Next base: position 230,984,861 of record OX352774.1, read on the forward strand.
TTGAATAGATATTAATTTCTGGATCAGCTTTTGGTGTTGGTATTGGACTTTTATGTATGGGCACGTATCTTCTTTTAGATATACTACCAGAATATGATGTAACAGATTATAAATGGGTACCATTAGCAAGTTTCTCTTTTGTAATATTTATTGGATCATGGGGTGTTTTAACATTACCATTTTTATTGTTATCAGAAATTTGTCCACCAAAACTTCGTGCTACAATATTAGGCGTTAATATATCAATTTTATGGTTTTTGGGATTTTGTATGGTAAAAGTAAGTTGTATAATAATAAAAATATTGATTTAATATTTTAGAATTGAAATTATTTATTTTGTATATAGTATTTAACAATATTAATAGATGCATTAGGTATGCATGGTGCAATGTTTTCATTTGCTGCATGCTCATTTGCGGGCGGTATGTTTGTATTAGGATTTGTACCCGAAACAAAGGGCAAAAGTATTGATGAAATTGTTGCAATGTTGGAATAGGATAAAAAATAAAACAAATAAAATAAATAATATATGAATAATTTTAAAGTTAAGACAATAATATAACGATAGTTAAAGACGAATATGTATGTATGTAATAATGTAATATTTATGTTTCTGTAATTTTTTTAAATAAAGTTTATTTATTAAGTATAATATAATGTAAATAAATATTTATTTTTTTAATCAAAAAAAAAAAAATAATGTTCTGGCTGCAAGAACTCAGTAAAGTTAATTACATATACTTTAGAGAAGTTATCAGTCAATCGAGGAGTTTTACTTTTCCGAATTCTAGAAGACTTTTAAAAAGTATAAAAAAAAATTGAAATATATTTGATTGATTCGGCAACCTTTTTTGGATAAAATTCTAGTAACAAAAAAAAGTAGAGGTATTTGTATATTTTAATCAACAAATAAATGGAAAATAGAATTAAAAAAGTTTCATAAAAAATCTTAGAAAATCTTAAGCTTTCCTGGTTTTTCTATTAGTTTTTTATATTTCTATTTTTGTTTATGTTACAAGGTTTGAATACTAACATCCTGCTAAACACATTTTACGGGCCCTTAAATCTTTTAAATAGTAAAATTTTACGACCTTTTAAATAGTAAAATTGCAATTGTAGTTATTTATGATTATTGTAAAGTAATTTAACCATCCATCAAAATATGCGCCAATTTAACAACGAGTCAAAATAAAGCAGCCGCAATAATTGTTGCGAACAAAACAAGCTGTAGAAACTACTTTTGTAAGTCATGTGATTGTCAATACTCTTGTCTGTTAAGCCTATTTAAGTTACTTTTTGTTGTATACAAAAATTAAAGGTGATGTCGTTTACTTCATTTAAAAATTGAGATATTAAGAAGTTTTATATAAAATTATTTAAATTATAGGTATATATCTAGAGTTTATAGTTTAATTAAATACTGAATAAAATTTAAAAATAAAATAATTGATGCTTTGTTAATTTTGATGAAGAGATAATAACAAAAACAATTTTTATTATAAAATAAATATATTAATTTAATGAGACTGTTATCTATTACTCTATTATTTAATAAGAGGTTAATGTTATCACACTCATAAATTAATAAAACAATTTTATCTTATTCATTCGCTGCAATTCATAATTTGATAAGTTTTTTTTGTTAATGCATATATAGGTTGTCTCAGGATTGGGCTATGTGGAAATATGTAATAGAGAGGTCAAAGCCATTGAAACATTTTATGAGTGTATGATGAAATAATCGGGCTATGCAAATTCCGATAAAATGAATTCTATACAAATCACAATTTTGTAATGATTTTCAAAAATTTATACAAAGAGACATGACGGTTATTCAAAAAGTTGCCGTAAATCAAAAAGAAAGTTATTGAAAAAATTTTATTATTAACTGTCATGCTATGACTATAACTTATTAAGATGAGTGTTCACTTTTGGGAGACTTTTGGTAAAGAACAGAACTTATTATTAGGAGTTTGTGTAATTTTGTGCAATTTTGTGCAAGGAAAATGTACTGCCTGTATATTATTAGACGGTATTGCATCATCACTTCATATCAAATATTAGACTAACAAGAAAAGAAACTTACAATAGAACAGTTAAGAAAACTTACAATAGGCTAGTTGTTACTGTTCTTTGATACATAAATGATAGCCAATAGTCGCCACATAATATGATAAGGACGCTGCTCATCTATATTGTAATACATCCTGTATAAAAAAAAAATCGCTACTGTTGATTGCACTTGACTTTATTAATATTTTTCATATATAAAAAAAAACTTATTTAAATATTGAAATTTTGATTTGCATAATAAATTATACAATACTATTTTATAATAATTTTATCAAATGTATATAATTATGCATCTAATCCTATTTTAAATTAAAATCTGTGAAAAAAAAAATCTAAAGAAACAAAATTTATTACATTTACACTGTAACATTTATAGAATATCAGTTAAAAGTGTCATATCTAAGAAAGAACAGTCGTATATATGAGTCGTATAATATGAGTTAAAAAAAAAAATTAAAATGAATGAAAATAGTTTAAAAAATCAGTATTATGCAGCATTATGTGGTAAAATTTATATAAGATGAACTTTTCTATTAATATTATTTTAAATTTTATTAGTAAATATTATGTCATTGGCTTATGGAGCGATATGTGGTTGGCCATCATCAAGTTTTTTAGTTCTTCAATCTGATGAAAGTCCCTTAAAAGGTGAACCAATGACTGATGAACAAGCATCATGGGTTGGTTCTTTATTATGTGTTGGTGGTTTAAGTGGAAATATACTTTTTGCTTGGTTGGCTAATTATTGTGGCAGAAAATTATCGATGCTACTTACAACATTACCAGCAATGGTAAGTAATCAATTAGTCTTATGATTTTAAATAAAGTTGGTTATCTAATCTTCTAACAGTACAATGCTTTGTGTCTATATTGGCTATATTAATTCTAAAAACAAAATGTTTGATTGCTACGATACATAATTTAGGATCTCTCGTTATTTTAAATTTCTAAATTTTTGAAAAAACTTACAATAACAGGAACTTAACAATTCCGTTCAGATGTTTTTTCTTGTATATAAATTTTTTTTACGGGTATCACTGAAAACCTTAAAAGCATGGGGGAGAGTGTAGTGTTAGTAAAGTGTTGAACTTCAATTTACTAAACTAAAAAGGGCGGTTCTTTTTGAACTAAACAATAGATGAACAAGACAATAGGTAAAACCAAAGTTTTTTAAAGGCGCAAATTTTAAAAAAGGTAATAAAAACCTTTGGGGGTCTGCACCTATGTAGTAAATCCTATATAATTAAAAAAAAGTGGTTAACACATCCAAAAATATAATATTGGAGCTTTAATTTGTTTAACTTACTTACGAAAAATTTGCACAGATGTCAAAGTTACAACTGTTTCAAAAGAGCGAATTTTCAATTTTTGACTCATAATAGTTCTTAAATAGGGGAAAATATTATAATTTTCGCCTTATTTTCGAAAGGTTCAAATTAAAAAAACTCAGTCGGATAAATTCGAATATCGGAAATCGGATGAATTCCTTTTTGTTTTTGAAATTACAAGTAATAATTAATATTTTTATATTTAGTTTAGTTTGATATTAATCATAATGGCATCAAATGTAAATTATTTATATGCATCAAGAATTTTAACTGGTCTGGCTGGTGGTGGTGTATTTTCAATAATTCCTTTATTTGTAACAGAAATATCAGAGGATAGGTTTGTACTATACAAATTGATAAAAGTAAAAAAAAATATTTATTATTTTCAAACTTTGTTTTTATAGAGTACGTGGAGCGCTTGGTTCATATTTGGTAACAGCATGGAATGTTGGTTTACTTATTGCATATATTTTGGGTAGTTTTGTTAGTTATACAATTTTTCCATGTTTGTTGTTAATTTTACCAACATTATTTATAATATTGTTTATAAAAATGCCAGAAACACCTCCACATTTATTAAAAAACCACAAAATTAAGGTAAATTTTATTTCTAATTTAAAAAAAAAAGCATAATTTTTTAATACAATGGTAATTAACCGAATAGGAAGCGGAAAAATCTTTAGCATATTATAGAAATTTAAAAGAACATAATATAAAAGATATTCCAGAAGAATTTTTGACTGAACTAGAAAAATTAAAAAATGCTTACTTGAATGCAACTGAAAATGAAAAAGATGATGAGAAACCGGTGTCATGGCAAGATTTCAGTTAAATATTAATTAATTTGAATTTCAACAGTTTAATTAGTTTTTTTTTTTTCGCTTTCATTTTATAGCTACTAAACCAGCTATAAAAGCGTTTATATTTGCAGTAGCTCTTATGGGTTTAAATCAATTTTGTGGTTGTTTTGCTATGATCAATTATACAGCAACAATTTTTGTTAAAGCCGGTTCAACAATTTCACCAAATAAATCAGCGATTATCGTTGCAGTTATACAATTATTTGGATCATATTTTTCTGTAATTTTAGTTGAAAGAATGGGAAGAAAAGTAAGATTAGTTTAATGAAATTTTAGCTTTAATCAACAAGAAAGTTTGAATGTTTTTGTTTTGGTTTCGATAGATATTAATTTCTGGATCAGCTTTTGGTACAGGATTAGGTTTTTTATGCATGGGAACCTATCTTTACTTGGATATACTTCCAGACTATGATGTTACAAATTTCAAATGGATACCATTAGCAAGTTTTTCATTTGTAATATTTATAGCTTCATGGGGTGTTTTAACATTACCATTTTTATTTGTATCAGAACTTGCTCCACCGAAAATTCGTGGTCATATTACAGGTTTTGGTATGACCCTTTTATGGATATTTGCATTTTTATTAATAAAAGTAAGTTTAAATTTTATAATTTTTTTTTGTTTTAGATATGAAAATTATTTTTATATAAATTTTAGTATTTGACGGCTATTATTGAAGCTTTAGGTATGCATGGTGCAATGTTCTTTTTTGCTGCTTGTTGTTTTGCTGGTGGAATATTTGTAATGTCATTTATTCCAGAAACAAAAGGTCGAAGTATTAATGAAATTATGGCATTGTTGGAATAATATTGTGTTATTATTTTATTATTATAATAAATCATAAGTTTATATAAAATAAGAAGAGAACTAAGTAAATAAAAGAAAAATTGTTGAAACAAAAGAAGTTTTTATATTATTTAAAAGTATAATAACTTAAAATTATGGTTAGGTTACATCCAATAGTAATAGTTTACAGCATAATAGTGATAGTAGATCTTCTTCAGCATTATTTAACCCTTATTGGAGAATAGGAGATTCACAATGTTTTTTTCACCGGCTCGATCATTGGCTAGACGTTCGATTTGTTGCCTTGTCTTATTTAGGGATCTTGTGGATAATAGGTTATATAGTATATAAATATAAATAAAAGATGATGGCTCACATACTAATGGAAAAGGATTCAAATATTTTGAAATTATAATAAAGCATATTGATGGTGCACAAATCTACTATTTATGTTTCATTATCTTGTACAATAAGCGTTTTTCTTTATTTCCTCTGTAGAAGGCACAAAAAAAATATATTTCGATGTAGGTATAATGATTATTGTGAGAAAATTAAATAAAATGAACCATTTGTTCATAGTGCTGGCACAAATGGTTCATTTTATGTTTTTAAGTATAAAAACATTAAGTAAGGTAAGTTTTAAATTTTAGAAATGACAAAATTAGAAATTGTTGAAGATTAGACTAAGAATTCATTGCTTTACTTTGTGTATAGAATAATATCTCTAGAGTCAAAGGTGTTTAGTGAAAGTTATAGAGTTAAGTATTTTAGATTAAATTTTTTGAAATTAAAACAGATAGTGAGTAATAAAAAAACATTAAATAAAATTTTATATTTTTTTATTAAATTTTTGAAGATATTGCATGGAGAATCAAAAACTGCATGAAATATAGTCTTATAATGCGATAATAATTCGGATACTCATTAAATTTGCAGTCTAAAAAATAAAAAATAATAGAAATAAAGCATATTTATTAAATTTAATCAAACAGTGAAGAAAGCAAAAACGGATATCGGGAGTGGTGTCAAGAAATTACAATGCTAAATAAATTTAAATAAGAAGGGCCTCGGTGTCCTAGTGGGTAAGAGCGTATAAAATACGCTGTAAACACCGAGGGTGTGTGGGTGCGAATCCTACACATAAGTCGTAAGAGTAATTCCCCCTTATGGGAATGCATGTAAAGCAACGCCTGAATGATTTCAATTATAATTTCACCACCTAAACTAGCACAATTTAATCTAACACCAAATCAATTGTAAACACAACTTAATCAATAATAAAGATGAAAGAAAAATTATTTAAAACGGATAACAGAATGAAAAATTCACAGATCAAAAATGGATCATTAAGTTACAATACAAATTATCTATTCTTAGGCGGTCAATAAAATTATTGAATAATTTGTGAATCAATCAGAAATTTATAATTATTTTATATATTAGATTGTTATTAAATTCTTATCAAAATTAATTTAAATTTAATTACTAAATAAAAAATTTTTTTTTTTTTGTTTCACTGCTCCACATATTCTTTTGAATTGTTATCTCATTTGTTCGAAAGATTCCGTAATCGTCATACTGCTATGCAAAAACAAATGCACTTAACTAATTTAAATGCATTAAGTGCAATAACATGTGCGATGACGTAACCCCATATGTAATAAAGAAATATTTCTTGTTAATTATGTTATGTTTTATTTTAATGTGACATAAAGTCATAATTGTGAAAATTTTCAGTAACATTTCAGTTTACATTCAGTTATATGTTAATTATAGGTTTGATCTAGTAGCATAATATAGGCTTATATCTCATTCGATTAAAAGATTTTGTAAAGAAATGTTAATGTGCAAATAATCACTTCAGAAGTTGTCCCTATTACTTCGAATTACGTTTTTAAAAAATTCTAGAAAAAAAAAATGATCTGTGGCGTTATGTCATCCGAACCGCCAAAAACAAAAAAAACAAAAAATCAGATTGAATGATAATTGATTGTTTATTATTCGGAAAAATTCGAACGTAATAATTTTCTAATCTTATATTTTCTAGTAGAATAAAACACTAATTGAAATTGAGAAATTAAATATTAATTTTAGTATAAGGAATTTGTAGCAGGAATTAACATATAGTTTTTAAAATAAATTAAAAATTAAATTAAAAATTTATTTTTTAATTTTTTTTTTTTTTTTAATGTAAATAATTACATATATTTTAAGATATATATTAGAGTAAAACAAAAATTAAAAATGAGTTTAAATAAAAATAGTGCAAAAAATCAATATTATGCTGCATTATGTGGTAAATTATTAATAATCACATAAAGCTATAAATTTTTTTTATATAATTTAGTCATTTGTATTATGCACTTCTATTAAAATATAGTGAATCTTTTGTCATTGTCTTATGGAGCATTTTGTGGTTGGCCATCATCAAGTTTTTTAGTACTACAATCAGAACAAAGTCCATTAGAAGGTGGACCAATGACTGATGAACAAGCATCATGGGTTGGTTCTATATTATGTGTTGGCGGATTATGTGGCAATATACTTTTTGGATATTTGGCTAATATTTATGGCAAAAAAATTGCTATTCTTTCAATTGCCATACCATCAATTGTAAGTATAATTATAAAGTATAGTATATAAGAGTTAGGAGTCATTATATGATTTGATATAAAAAAAAATATAATTAAATTATTTATATAGTTGTCTGTTATTATTGTTTTTTGTTGCCAGTAAGGGAGGCCATTAATAGTCAACTAGAAACTCTATTTCCCTCGAAATATATCAGTTTAATGCAATAAAACAATATCCTGCCTGAGTTTGTATAATGGAATGAACGCCTTAATCTTGAAATACGATAGTAGCATTATGATAGTAAGATTTAAAGTACGATAAGTTGAGAAGTAAAATAAGAAGTTGAAATACAATACTTGTAATTTCATGGATAGTTTTAACAGTCAGGAGATTCAAACATATCTCTTTATACAATTTCTTACGATTCAAATAATTTTATATATACGTCTTATCAAATAGAATTTGAGATTCTTAATATAGAACTATGTATTTAAAATTAGAAAACGTTCGATTTTTAAATAACTACTAATTAAAATCTTTTATATAATGTATTTTTTTAAATTATTCTAAACAATTCTTGTAATATAAATGACAATAGGTTATCAATATTAAAAAAAAATGATAATACCTACATAGTTTACAATAATTATATTTGTTTATAAAATAATATTAAAATTTAGGAGAAATCTAAGTGAATCCTAAAGAATTCATTTTTAAAATGTAGAATATTTGAGTATGTAGAATCTGTAATGTTTGAAATTATTGTATTATAATAATGGTGGAAACTAAAGAGAATAAACATTTTCAAGAGATTAAATTGTTTTACTGTGCAGGAATGGTTTCCTATAATATGTCCTTACACAATTTTATAACCAATAATGAAGAGCGCATGATATAGCTAATAACACCGGAAGAACATTTAAAAAAACGTCAAAATCAAATTAACAAAGAAATTTAATTCTAAATGTTGTTGTTTGGAAGGGAGGATAGACCCTTACACCTATAAGCCTTGTGATCCGATAAATACTAATTTTTCATTAAAAATTTTTTAGTTGAGTTGTATATTAATTATAATGGCATCAAGTGTTGAACATTTAATATTATCAAGATTTATGGGTGGATTAGCAGGGGGTGGTGTATTTTCTATAATTCCATTGTATATAACAGAAATTTCGGAAGACAGGTAGGTAGTTTTAAAAAAAAAAATTTTATTTAATTTGATTGAAAAATTTATTTTAATTTTATATTGTTTAGAATACGTGGAACACTTGGATCATATTTGGTATTAACATGGAATATTGGATTACTTGTTGCATATATTGTTGGAAGTTTTATTGATTATCAATGGTTTCCATATGTTCTATTAATATTTCCATCAATATTTGTAATTTTGTTTACATTTTTACCAGAAACTCCATCACAATTATTAAAAGTGAAAAAAACCGAGGTAAAAATCGATCCCATATAATGTTATGATTGTTGTTAAATGTTAGTAATTGTTTATCTTTTAATATACCATATACTAGGAAGCTGAAATTTCTTTAAAATATTATAGAAATATAAGAAGACATTCAAAAGAAATGCCAGAAGATTTTGTATGTGAATTGAGAAAATTAAAGGAAGATTATATAAGAGATGATGACAATGAAAAAGAAAATGAAACTTCACTTTCTTTAGCTGATTTTAGTAAAATATTTAAAAATTTTAATAATATTCCAAAAAGAAAACTAATTTAAAATATTTTTATTTTAGCTACAAAACCAGCTATAAAAGCACTTATTTTTGGATTTGGTTTAATGGCATTAAATCAATTTTGTGGATGTTTTGCTTTATTGAATTATACTGCAACAATTTTTGTAAAAGCTGGTTCAACACTACCACCAAATATATCTGCTATTATTGTTGCTGTCATTCAATTATTTGGATCATATTTTTCTGTAATTTTAGTTGAAAGAATGGGAAGGAAAGTAAGAAAATTAACAAAACGTTTTATAACTTAAAAATTTAAAATGAAAATTGTAGGCATTAATTTGTGGATCAGCTTTTGGTGCTGGATTAGGTTTTATATTTATGGGTACTTATCTACTTATGGATTTACTTCCAGGACATGATGTTTCAAATTATAAATGGATACCATTAGCGTGTTTTTCATTTATAATATTTATAGCATCATGGGGTGTTTTAACATTACCATTTTTATTAATATCAGAACTTTGTCCGCCAAAAATTCGTGGCACTATTTCTGGTATATGTGTAACAATGTTATGGATATTTGCATTTGGTTTAATCAAAGTAAGTAACAGAATTATAGATAGTATATTACCTATAATATATAACTGTTATTGTGTATAAATTTTTAGTATCTGACAGATATTATTGATACTCTTGGTATGCATGGTGCAATGTATTTATTTGCTGGTTGTTGTTTTACTGGTGGGTTATTTGTAATGTCATTTATTCCGGAAACAAAAGGTCGAAGTATTAATGAGATAATGGCATTATTAGAATAATCTTTAGATTTTATAATTTAAATAAACTATAATTTTAAGAAAATAAATTTTTATTATTCATACTTGTTAATTAAATTAGCTTTAGATTATTTTTTGTCATTTTATGTTGTTAATTTGCGAAAAAAAATCACTAAACCTTGAATTATAGTCATTTGAATGTTATCGAACTTGTTAGAAGTTTTCAATAGGTATGCATTTTTTTCTTTTTAGAAATTATGAATAATTATCATATGTTTTCAATTTCTTTTTGGAAATGTGCTAACAATGATAAATAAAAATTTGATATTGATTATATACATTTATAATATATATAATATATTTTAGTAATTTTCCTTCAAAAAAAAAAAAATAATTCTACCTACCATTGAATCAAAAATGTATATTTTATTATTTTTGCATACTTTCAGGATGACCTATTAAGCATTTCTTAATCATTGAAGACTTGTAATTTGTTTATTATTGCTTTCAAGAAGAATTTTAATTAATTCAATTAATTCAAGAAGAATTTTAGTTTATAAAATAAATCTTTTTACTGTAATTTAACGTCTGTACAATTAATTTTGAAATATTTTTTAATAAAAATATTTTATAATATTTGATGTCGAAATTATTCACTATTCAAATATCTGTAATTTTGGTTAGGATTTTAAAATATCCCGGAAATTCTATAGTTATGATAGTATGCAACAAATTTACTTAGCATTATGAGACTAGTTTCAAGAAATTTGTGTTCGATTCATATTTGGTTTAAAATAATATTTTAAAAATTGTTTTTATACCCGTACAAACATAGTTCAAAAAATAATAAATTTGCCATTACATTTGTGAAACCTTAAGGAAGACAAAATATATATGGAAAAGAAAATAATATATTCTTGCTCAGTTTCAGATTTCATCCGTCCTCAATCTAATTTAAATAGAGCTTGGATTCTTAAATTTTTATATAAATGTCACTTTTACTGCTAAAATTAAAGAAGTTCGATTGATTTGCGACCATACTGCGATACAAAACTTCGTTACTTTTATTAAATGACAGATTACTCTTAATTTGAGCTTCATTCTCTACATTATTATTTAAATTATTTAGAGAGAATTTCAATAATCTCGGATCTATTGGACCATTTAATATCCGCAATCACACAAAATTTATTATAATCGAAACAAACCACATAACACAATGTTAATTATAATGTAAACATCGTGTTCAATAAAATTGTTCTATAATTTTGGTAATTATGGTTCTTTAGTTAGTATATAACAAAACTATTAAATTGTTTCAGTGCTTTTACTAATAAATAGTAATGACGATGTGAAGTTTCGTTTAATTAATAGTCTTTGGTCCACCATCAATGTTGGCTAAAAATATGCTTTTGTGTTTAACCAATGTTTAGATAAAATAAAGTATTTTTATTCAATTTTCAGCTAATTCTTATAAATCAATTAAATAGTCTTAACTATAACAGTTATTAGGTGTCATATGATGTGTCATTTAAAAAACATTCATCAAGTTTCATTCGAATTCGAGAGAGACAGCGTACAAAATATCATATATGTATAATCATTGTAATATGACGTTTTTTAATAATTTGTTATGACTATTATAGTTAGTTAGGGTTCTAATTTTGTATGCAATAATATAATATAATATAATTATATCGAAAACTTATCGAAAATATATATAATAGGTAATTATAGTTGGCGAAAATGAGTCACTTTTAAGTCTTTATGTCAATATTGCTTATTCAAAAGTTAGATTTAACTTTCCCAGAATATTTTTAAAAATTATAAATATTAGTCTTTTACTTTCTTCTTATATTTTACAGTTATAATGATTTTCAAAAGATTATAAAAAAAAAAATTCTTTCATTATTAAACAAAACTTTTTTATTCAACCATTCACCTTTAGAATAATTATTACTAATGTCAGTCAATCTTTTGTTATACTGTCACATTATGATTGCTTTCTTTTATTAAATAAACTTACATTTTATTTCCTTTTTTATATGAAAACCAATGTGCAAACAATAAATAATTAGTCTAATAAATGAAAACAATATTATTTATTTTATTATGACACTCTTGTTTACAATATAATTTAATTACGTCATAAAATTTATTCTACAATCAACATTATAATAAAATAAGTAGCCCGCAACATTTTAACCTTGGAGTTTTTATTTTCAGAAATTATTAAATTTTTTATTTTTTATTTTACATTTAAAATTTAGATGTATTTTTTTTTTGTTTATACTGCAATTTTTTTTTTTAATACCTTTCTAGTAAAAAATTCAGTAGCAGGTGAAAATATTACAATTTCTTCAAATATTATAATATTAAAAATTGAATAATAAATTCCATTTACATTTTTCTGCAATATTGATAATATGTTTATAAACATTGCATTAATGAAATATTAGCAACAAAATAATTTGAAAACAAATTTTTTGGGTATTAAAATATGGAAATAATGTGAGAATATTTTTTTTTAGCGCATTTCTCTGCCACATAAATGCGAACAGGAAATTACACAGCCTTTCCTTTTTAGGCGTAGTTGTAAATGTCGTAAGGGGGAATAACTCTTACGACGTGTGTGGGATTCGAACCCACACTTCCTCGGTGTTTTTTTTTTTTTTCCTAAGGGAGGTGGGAATCTTCCAAAGACACCAAGAATTACCCCTTGGTAGTGTCAGATTCTTACTGAATAAACCCACCTCCCCCTTTAGCCAATATAATGGGATGAAACCCTTACCTCCGAAAGCAGTATATTGGCTAGGGAGTAGGGATAGGAAAGGATAGGAAAATGAATACGGAAACATTGAATTGGGAGTAGAACTGTAAGGAAACAATGAATCCGCCTATTATTATTATTTTGCTAACAGTGACTAAAACCGTCACAACAGTTACAACATGTAGTAGTAGTAGTATATATATTACTACATGACGTAATTATTGAAGGCAACCCCCACTGTCACTGTAGCGGTTACTATTATTGGTATTAGTATTCTTATTAATATTATTATTATTATTTTTACTACAGAGTCAGCGCCATCAGTGGATTACAACGTGCAGCAGTATATAACACCTTACTTGCATGATATAACCAAAGATGGCTCTACTGTAGCAGCTACTATTATTATTACTATTATTATATAATTATTGTACTATTTATTACACTATTTAATTATTGTACTATTATTATTATTAATTATTATTATTATTATTATTATTATTATTATTATTATTATTATTATTATTACTATTATTGTTACTATTATTATAATTATTATTATTTTACCATAGAGTCAGCGCCATCAGTGGATTACAACGTGCAGCAGTATATAACACCTTACTTGCATGATATAACCAAAGATGGCTCTACTGTAGCAGCTATCATTATTATTACTATTATTATTATTATTATTATTATAGTTATTGTTTTTATTACTATTACTATTATTGTTATTATTATAATTATTATTATTGTTATTATTGTTATTATTTTACTACAGATTTTACATCGTATTTTATGCGCTTTTACCTATTGGGCCACCGAGGCCTCGTGAGAATATTAAGTTAAATTGCGAAATTTCTTCCGCGTTTAATTTTATATGTTATATTACAAATGTTTTTCTTTTTCATTTATATAAATGAGGTGATTATAATAGTAATATATTATAAATAATATAAAATTGCTATTTCATTTTTAAGCTAATTAAATAACAATAAAATATTTTTGACAGACAAAAAAAAAAAAATAGTTAGATACTTTCTCGTCTTAAGATTTTTTTTTCATTATCATTATGGTAAATATTGAAACAGGTTAGAAGTAAAAGTAATCAAAACATTTATGATAAAAATGATATCGTTACATGAATTGTCAAAATTACAATTGTCATAATATTTATTTAAATTGTAACATTAAAATATTTATGTATTTTTTTTTGGTTCTTTATGATTTCTAATATCAGGTGGTATTTTTTAACCAAATTTCTAACGCAGCAGTGGTATTTTAAGTTAATTTCTAATATTTCTGAAATACTTTAATATTTTTGAGTAGATTATATTTATAATATGGAGCTTTCTGTTTTTATTATTTAATAGAATCTTTTCTTTTTAACTTGTTTTGTTTATTAAAAAGTTGATTAAAATTATAAAAAAATGAAATTAATTTTCTTTAAGTTAAGCTATAGATTTTTAATTATTATTATTATTTATTAATTCCCGCCATATATAAATATTTAACGGATAAAATTTAAACCTTTCACTCCCGAGTATTGTTAGATTTTTAATATACATTTAATAAGATTGAAAAAGATTTTTTTTTTATATTTTAGCAAAATAAAGAATAATTATTTTTTTTTTTAAATTTCTAAACATTTTCATTTCTTTATATCAGTTAGTTAGTTAGTCAGTATATTTCTATTATAATATTATCATATACATCTATAAAGTTTTAATAAAATAGTTTACTCTTTCACATTGTTTTAATTGCATCAGATTTTTTTTTTTTTGATAACAGAATTTAGTTCATTGTCTTTCATCTTGTGTGATGTTTACAGTAATTCGTATTTCTAATATAATATACAACATGTTATAAGTATATTACCAGCTTTATTAAACGTGATAAAAGTTTTTTTTTTTAATTTACTGTTCACTATAGGGCTACAAATTTTTATTTACGTAGGAACAATGACTCATGGATCGCTTGTGGATTGAATCTATATAAAATATACATTACAATATGTACATATATATATACTTTTGAGATTTACTATAGAAGAAGGAGGTGCACAGTAATCGTAGTATAACTATAATAAGATTAGATTTCTAATATAACGCAATTTTGTTTTTATAGTAATTCAATTAAGCAATCGCTTGTTTTCTTTTTTATTATTTATAAAACAAAAAATAAACTTTATAAGATAGTAAAATACAAATATTCTAACAATTTTAATCCACATCTTATAACTCACATTATGAATTTATTTCATGTAAATATAATTGCATAGATTTTGGCAAAATCAAATGGGTTTACTTTATAGTAGCAACAAAATAGTAGTTAAATTAGATTAGATTATTGTTGTTTAAGGTGTGTAAGTAATACTGCGATCTTTTAATGTATAACTATTGTCCCCCCCTGTACTACGTGTTGTGGATTTCGTCTCCACTTATAATACTTCTATCAACCCTACAGTCTCTAAAAAAGTAAATATCTGTTGTGAGTTTAGTGCTGGCAGTTCATCTTATGTAAAGCAAAATGTTCATTAGTGCACATATCGTGCTCGGAGTAAAGATCCGCAGTTTTAAGGTTTTTAAGTGAAGTCTTTTCTTCTTGACAGAATTTGCATGTACCTCTCTCATTCCAATTATATTTCAATAACATCAGTAATCAGTAAACCATTCTCTATTGCAATAACCTTTAAGTACCTCAACAAAAATATTAGTTATTACAGGCGATTTTGAATTACTAAAGGAAAGTTCTTAATAATATAATATTTTTGCAGTCTGTGGTTCATTCATTGTATTATTCATTATTTGAAAAAAATTTAACTTAAATTAAAAAAGTTTATGCTTAGGATTGGGTTCATTTAATTACTGATAATATCAGGTTACCTACTCTGCATTCCTCATATTACCGTATTATTAAAAAAAAAAATTTACTTTACAAACTGAACGGCATTAAAAATGTTAGATCTATTTACGAATGTATATAAAAAACGAGGAAGAATACAGTTGACTTTGTCAACTCTTAGATACCCGTACGAACCGTTAGTATGTTCACAGCCACTCTGCTTACAATATTATTTTTTTAATATTTTAGTATTTTAAAATAATTTGGATGAATTTTATAATTTCTAGAACTATGGGTTGTACATATATTCAAACTATATGTTTATATGACCATTCTTCAAAAGCAGATTCTAACCTTCCACATAACGATTATCAATCCAAAACTTTTTCAAATATTCTATAGTACCATTTAATACTAAGCGGTAAATGTATATTAAATTTACTAAGTACAAAACAGTAAATATAATTTTAAATATTATATTATATTATATTTAAATATTCCATTGACAGAATAATTTCTTATAGGTACAATAAAATACATATATGTATGTAAATACGGCGCTATATAATATACATATATACTCTTATCATTCATTCACTAGTGACATATACGATATGTAAATAAACATGATATTATATAAGTATGTATATATATTAATATCATATAAATAAAAATTCTTCAAGTAACCGTTATGTTGTTTATTTATTTGCATTTTTTTATACTACGCATTATATCCTCAACAATTTCAAATTATCGAGTAAAACAAAATGGAAAAAATTCGTTTTAAAGAAATTTGTTAGAAAATTTGAAAAAATCAAGTAACACTTTCGTCAATTATAAAGTAACCCTATATTATTAAAAAAAGTTGTTAACAGAAATAAAAATATAATGTTGGAGCTTTAATTTTTGTGTATTACTTCAAAAAAATTTTAACAGGTGTTCAAGTTACAGGTGTTTAAAAATAGGAAATTTTCAGTTTTTGACCCCTTACAGCTCCTAAACGGGGGTGATACAAAAAAAATTTCTGAAATGACTCATACTAATTTTTAAAGATCTAACTTCTGTCAAAATTTCAAGTTTCCAACTTTAACCGTTTAGAAGATGGAGGGGTTAAAGAATTTTTCAAAATTTGAGTTTCGCATAACGGAAAATTAAGACACCGTATGTCAAAAATATATATTTATTGTATATATACTTTTAAAGCTAATGAAAGTAGTAATCGTTTGGCGTTTTCAAAATGAAGATATACCTTATACAACTTGTGCTATAACAATTTAAATATAGAGCTTTTTTGAACCTTTGGGGAGCTGTAGCTCCGTAACGGGTAGGGCTACAAAAAAAAGTTATTAAAAATAAAATTAATATTTTTGTGAGATCTATCAGTAGTTAAAATTTCATAGCTCTATTGCAAAAAAAATGTTGGGATCTAAAAGTTAGGTGTTCGAGAGCTACCCTAAGGCTTGGTCCAAACTCAACCAAAAAAAATAGGGAACCTACAAATTACTCCCAAAATATTTTGTGTAAATTTCAAGATTCTAGCTTTCTTAGTTTTTGAGTTAGCGTGCTGACGGACGGACGGACGGACGGACATGGCTCATAAGTCTTAGAATTTTTTTCTGATCCGATCCATACCTTTGAAGGTATATCTAGCTCGCTTATTTCGAGGTGTTACAAACGGAGGAGTAATTTTATTATACCCGATCCTATCGTACGGGTATAATAATTTATTATGGTTATATTTTTTTTATATATGTATAAACAATTTTTGCGAAACATAATTTTAGTAAATCTACTTAGTTAAATAAATACTGTTGTACGTATACGGTATACCGTTAATCTAATATAATATGAAAATGTAAATATACATTTTATATTATAATATATATGTATATACATGTATACACATACATATCCAATTAAAATATAGGTGGCTAAGAAACATAATACGGGCAAAAAATCATTTAATTGTAATCAAAATGTTAATGAGATTGGATGAAAATATTATAGTGAAAATTAAATTTTAAATGATTCTTTAAATCGGTAAAGATTAAGTAAAATATAAAGGTCAAGTGGCACAAACGAAAGACCGTATATTTCCCGTAAAACAAAGGATTTAAAGGAATATTTAATTATCTTACCGAACCATGGGGAAAATAAATTTTAATTTTGAAAAATATAAAAATCAATTTTTAGTTGGAGTAGCTAGTAAGTGATTTTAATTAAAAAAAAAAAAAAACACAAAAAAAAACAAATCGTCTTGGATTTTATTTTTTGTCTGGCTAACATATAAAATTCACAGTTAATTTAATTAGTTTCGCACATGGTACAATGTTAGGATGGATGTCACCGACAATACATTTATTACATTCAGAAAATTCACCATTTGATCAGCATTTAACAATTGAACAAGAATCATGGATTGGTTCTTGTATAAGTGCTGGTGGATTTACAGGAACAATAATTAGTGGATTACTTGTGGATCGAATCGGTAGAAAATATACATTATTATTGCTAGGAATTGGAAACTTAGTAAGAAGATTATTAATTAATTAACAATTTTTATTATTATTATATGTATTTTTTATTTTATACAGAGCGCTTGGATCACTATTTATTTTTCAAATGAAATTTATCATTTATATATTGCACGATTTTTAACAGGCTTAAGTGGGGGTGGAGTTTATATTGTAATACCAATTTTTATAGCCGAAATTGCTGATAACAAGTAAATGATATTGCATTGTAAATTAAATAATATGATTGTAATTTTTTTTTTTTTGTGAACCACTAATAGCATTCGTGGATCACTTGGAGCAATGCTTTTATTTATTGTTAATATTGGTTTAACAACTGGTTATATATTAACAGCATATCTACCATATCGTATAGTTCCAATTATATCTGCATGGACACCAATTATATATACAATTTTAATTTGTTATTTGCCAGAAACACCACGTTATTTACTATTAAGCGGCAAAGAAATAATTGCTGAAATGTCATATAAATTTTATACAAATTTCAAGGGTAATACAAAAGAAGAATTTCAAAAATTTACTAAAGATTTTCAAGAATTAAAAAATTCATTAAAAAGTTCAATGTCAAGTGATTCAAAATTAAAAATTAAAGATTTTCGTAAGTATTATATTACAAGTATTAAAAAGTATATTTATAGATTAATTATATCATATTTGTTGAAGGGTATAACTAATTTCTAATTACGTTTGTGACAACTTAAAGAATAGGAGATAGATATGGAAAAGTATAATATATTCTTCCTCAGAATTTAATTCTTAGTTAATTTAGCTATTTACGTTTTTAAGTTTGTCCCGTCCTCATCAGATTTAAAAAAATAATTAAAGCTTTGATTTTGGAATTTTTATCATTTTTATAAAAATCTTAGTTTGACTATTGAAATTGAATAAGTTTGTCCAAGGATTTCGAGTAACTATCTTAAAACTTTATTATATTAGCATGAGGTCTATTATATAAGCCGGGTTATTATAATCCTCTCAAAAGAAGTTTTATATCAACGATTCCTGCATAATTTGATTCGTCACACCAAAAGGTTCGGATCGCTACGAATGCTATTTACTTATTTCTTGATACTTAAACAAAAAACGTTAGAGATCTAAAATTTTCTCAAAAATGATCAAGTTTTATGGGTAACAATTTCGGTAAAATTTGGTTAATTTGAAATTTATATAAATATATGTCAGTATTTATAATTAAGTTAAACATCTTAAATTTTATGAAAATAGCAAATACTAGGTTTGTGCGGATTTCATAAAGTTGCCATAGTCTACTCTACACTCTTTCTCTCCTGCAATTTAGACTATCAATGAAACATATTACCTAACTACACGTTATTATGTATGTTTTATTTTTTTTTTCACAATTAAATTTTTTCAAACATTTGCAAACTTTGCAAAAAAAAAAAAATTAAAATCCGAAATAAAAAAAAAATTTTATTTATCAGATTCCTCAAACTTAAAATTAATGATAGCAAAAGCCAAATATAAAAAAACGCAAAAAAAATTAAAACATAAAAAACTTTACTTTGTAAAATATTAAATAAGAGACAGTTTGAAGTTTATGTTTGAAAAATGGAAGCGGACATAACATTCCTAATGTACTATAATTTAATTTACATACTTTTACTTAAGTTTTTAGTTGTTTATCTGTTTTAGCAAATTATTAAAATAATTTTATCTTAATTC
The DNA here is from genome assembly GCA_947095535.1 of Poecilobothrus nobilitatus. NCBI lineage: Eukaryota > Metazoa > Arthropoda > Insecta > Diptera > Dolichopodidae > Poecilobothrus > Poecilobothrus nobilitatus. Next base: position 231,004,785 of record OX352774.1, read on the forward strand.
TGTCTGTCCGTTCGATCATCTCCTTACAAAACTCTACACTGTTAAAGTTAAACAACCACATATACAAGTATATTTTATTGTTGAATAAATTTCTTAGGTAATTTCTGTCGTTACACAGTTTCTCAGTCCCTCAAAGTTTGAAAAAGCCATTTATTTCATCATTTTTGATATCCGCTTTAAAACCTAAGGTTTTGTATACTGCCATTGATATTTTTCATTGTTACATATTTGTGTGACGAATTTATTGGTTCTATAAAAAAAAACTTCAAAAATTTGTAGGGAGTTATTTTACTTTTGAAATTCGAAGATATTTTTCGTGCATAAACATTAATTAAAGTAGGGTTAAAAATATATGAGTTAGATTAGATTTACATTAACACGAAATAAAAAATGTCTATCCAAATTAGTGTTTGATATGATTTTCGTTTCTTATTTAACATTTTTTTTTTATTTTTTTGGTAAATTTAAGTTATTATTTTTAAAATAATCGTTATTTTTTTTTTAATTATTTTAGATAATCCAGAAGCAATCAAAGCAATTATTATTGGTGTTGTATTAGTGATACATAATCAAGTAACTGGATCATTTGTAATATTAAATTATGCAACAAAAATTTTTGTTTCGGCTGGTGTAACATTAGATCCGAATTTATGTACAATACTGATGGGTTTAACACAAATGATTGGTACTTATTGTGCAACAATGTTAGTAGATCGTTTTGGTCGTAAACCATTATTTACATTGTCTTTAATTGGAATGTTATTAGGTTTAACAACAACTGGTATTTATGATTACTTTAATTCATTAATAAATTTATATGAATATGCTTGGATACCGATTATTAGTGTATCATTTGTTATATTTTCGGCATCATTCGGTGTAAATCCACTACCAATTCTAATTATTGTAGAAATGGTGCCAGGAAAGGTAAATATAAATTTTCTTTTAAATTTTTTTTTTTCCTAATCTTTTTTTTATTTATTTTTAGATTCGATCGGTTGTATCTATGTGTTGTATGTTAGTTTTAAGTTCATTTGCTTTTATGACTTTAAAAGTGTTTCCAATATTAATGGATAGTCTGAATTTATATGGGGTAATGTGGTTGAGCGCTGCATTTTGTTGCACGGGATTAATTTTCATAACGCTGGTCGTTCCTGAAACAAAAGGTAAAGTACTTCGAGAAGATATTGAAACAAATGTCGAAGAAACCAAATATTAATAAAGATTATATTAATAAATTTAAAAAAATATTTTTTACGTGATATGTTAAACAAAACAAATTTTATGTGATAGAATATATAAAATATTTATATAAAAAAAATTTATAAATTTACATGTACTTATTTTTAATTTTTTAATTAAATACGATTTTGAATATATTAATTGATATGGAGTCTTTTACCTTGTTAAAATAAAAAACTCTTTTGAAATATTTCCTCAGGTTCGTGCTATATGTTGAAATATTTTTTATAAAAACTGAGCTAAGGACAATAATTTATTTTTATTTAATTAAAAATAAAATAAATAAAAAATAATTTTAAAAAACAGCTTTTTTATAAATCTTAACTAAAAATTAGAAAATTTAATTTTAATAGAGAATTTTTCTGTAATTTTAGAAATTATATTCTAACAATAAAGGTTTCCTTAAAACTTATCTCAATCTATTAACAATATTTATACTATAAAGTCTGCGAAATCAAAAAAAAAAAGTGGTAAGTGATATTCTAAAAATTTTATTTTAATTATGCGTATATTGCCTCCAGTTTTTTCTACCATTTCAAAGATTTCATAAAAAAAGGTGAATTTTTTATTTGTTAGACCATACCATGTAAACCGCGAATGACATAAATTAACAAATTTTAAACATCCAATCCACCATTGTAAGTTGATAAAAAGCTGTTAAAAGTACCTAGAAGTTTTAAGAATTCCTTTTTATGTCATCTCACAAGCATAATTCACAATTCGATTTTTCATTTGGAGATAATTATATCAAATATTAGTCAGTGAAAAAAAATTTATATACCAAAAGGAATTTAGTAAATTTAATTAGTTTTTAGAAAAACTTTTAGTATGCAACTTTCAACTAAAGTGTAACTAAAAATTTATTGATGTAACAAAATTCTCTGAAAAAGAACAAATAAAAAAACAGGATACAAAGACTAGCTTCTAAAAATGATATTTTTAGATTCTGGAACTTTCAAGAAAGTTAAGATTAACCTAACCTATACATATATAATGGACATTGCACATAATATACAGATATATAATTTATACTTAGTGTAGAACGTAAATTGCGACGTACGACGTACATACGTTGACATATTAATACGCTGACGTATACCGAAATAAACCGTCGGCGTCTGCCATTAAAATCTAAAAAATGACTGTCAGAATATAAATAAATGCAAAAAGACAATAACAAAAAAACAAAAATACGTCGTGTAAAAATTCGAAATTCGAATTCTCAACGTACGTACATAGCGTATTTCAGTTATCTCCATATAAAATATATAGGTATGAGAGCATTTTGACAACATCCTACGCCGTAATTTAGATTCAGCACTTAAATTTGATAACTTCAGTTATAAGGTAAATTCAAATTTTTGTTGTGAACATTGTTTTTATTATTATTTATTTTCGAAATTATTTATTTAAAATTTTATTTTTTTTAAATCATTCAGTTTTTTAGAAATTCTTGTGAAAATAAATTTTTAAAATGCTAAATATAAAAATGGCAGTATATGAACTGACTCTCAATGTTTTTGAATGTTAGTTCATTATGACATAACCTACAATATTTATTGTGAATTTATTTCATACTAAGTAATTTCCAAGCTCTAAAAATTAACTAACTCCAAAATAAATGAAATAAACGTAAAAAAAAATGAACTAACCCATCAAATACAATGAACTTAATCCAAAAAATAATGAACTAAACACCAAAGATTATGCTATCCTACAATTTAAGATCCGAAAGGAATGCATTAAATACAAAATATTTTAAGTGTTTTTTGTTATGTAAAAACAACTGTTAGGAGAGATTTTAAAGCGACAATTGTTGGATTCAAAATCACAGTTTTGCCTTTTCCAAAAAATACATATTATACAATATTTTAAATTCTTTGATGTTTTAATATAACTGTAAAATAAAAAATAATACGCTTATATAAAACTATATACGCTTTTTCCAGAATTGAACTCTATAATTCGGTCTAATTTAAAATGTCAAATTTTAGCAAAAGTAATGAGGGTTAGTTATTTTTGTTTTGGAGTTAGTGATGTGAAAATTAGTTCAAAGCGCCCCAAAATTTCTTTTTGTCCCTGTTTAAGAGCTATTAGGTATCAAAAATTAACAACTTGCGATTTTCAGACAAGTTTTTAGCTTAGGAGTCTGTACAAAGTTTTGTAAAGTTAACTGTAAATATTAAAGCTCCTAAAAAGCTTGTAGCATATGTAAAAACATGATGTGCTAGGAGCTTGTTTAGATATATTAGATTCGTATTCATATAACGCTTCTTTAAAATTAAAAAAAGCGCCTATTGATTTTTCATATTTTTTCTTATATATGTACTTCTAAAATTCTAAGACTCTTAGATATTTTGTTTCTGTCTTGTTATTAATACATTTGGCTAAAAAAAAAATACAATCCTTTAAAATTTTCCAAAATATAATTTATTTTAATTATAATCATTAATATAAACTTATTGTTTCTGCTTTTTCTAATAATTTCCCTTTTGTTTCTGGTACAAAAAAGTATATAATCAATGATGAAACAGCACAAATTGCTGCACAACAACCTAACACACCTGATATATCAATAAGTACTACTAATGGTTGAAAGATTTTTAATACAGTGAACGCCATAAAACTTAAACATATTAAACAGAAAGTTGAACCTGGTGATCTTATCTGTCAAAATACAATGAAAAATATTTAAAATATTAAACAATCACATAAATAATAAAGATTAAAAATAATACAAATTATAAATAAAGCTTTTAAATTATTAAATAATAATTTAAATGGTTTTTTGTTTTTAATAAGATAATATGGGGAGACATTTTTTTTCATACCTTTCCAGGAAGAATTTCTACTAGAACAACGAACGGTACAGGTGTTATACCGATTGATGCAAAAAATACTGTTAAACAAATACTTGTCACTGGAATCCAACTATATTCACCTAAATTTTGATAATCTGATACATAAGAAAATGTTGAAGCTACAATTAAACCTAAGCTCATACTTATCGAAGAAACTAAAAGTAATAATTTTCGTCCAACTTTATCAATAAAAACTGCTGAAAAACATGTCCCAGTAAATTGAAGTAAACCAACAAGTATTGTTGAAATTTTTTTATCAAATGTTGAATTTGTTTGTTCAAAAATTATTGTACCATAATTAATGATAGCAAATGCTCCACTAAATTGATTCAAAAGTAATAAAAATAATGATATAAGTATAGCTTTGATTGCTGTTCGATTTACTGAATATCGTATAAAAATTTATAAATTTTAGTCATTACGTCTTACTCTATATAATAATTTTTTTTTTAACTTACAAAAATCTGCCATAATGACTTTATCTTGATTTTGTTCTAAACCTAAAATTGACACCTTTAGATCATTAACAAACTGATGCAATTCAATATCTTCCCTTTCAGTTCCTTTATAATTTCTATAGAATTTAAGTGATCTTTCTGCACCTTTCACATTATTGTTCTTTATATGATAATGTGGTGTTTCGGCCATAAATGCCATACTAATCATAAAAAATAGAGGACATATCATACCAATTAAAGGTACTGTTGAATATGGTATATATGATGATATAATGTAACCAATAACAGTTCCAAAATTTAATATTACTTGAAAGAATGAAGCAAGTCTTCCACGTATTCTAAAATTAAAAATTCCTTATTAATTTTTTAATTTCTTAGAAATCAAAAAGTAAAATTTTACTTGTTTTCAACAATTTCGGCAACAAAAATTGGTACAGTTGCAAATGAACCACCACCAGCTACACCAGCTAAAAAACGTGCTATATACAAATAATTAACATCTTCAGCAAAAAGAACTATAAACCAGAATGCCTATATAATTAACAAAAAAAAAAAAAATTTAAGAAATTTTATTTAAGAACTTTTTAAATTTAATTTTTTGTTATACCAGATGTGGAATTGATAATGAATAAATTGTCCATTTTCTTCCAAATTTTTCTATTAAAAAACCATAAAATAAATTCCCAAATGCAGTGCCTAAACTTAATGTTGAACCAATCCATGAACCTTCTTCAATTGTTACTTTACCAGAATCAAGAGGTGATTGATCGGATTGCAGTAAATGTAAAGTTGGAGATAACCATCCTAATGCAACTCCATGTGATAAAGAGAAAATGTTTGCTAAAGTAAATATGGAAAAAAAAAAAGGAAAATTGAACAGAATTGAATAGTTTTTTTATTTGCAGCAGCTACAGTAGATAGTATTAACAGTATCTACTAGCAAATAGTAGATTGAAGAAACTTCTTACCAATAAATGTTGCTAAAATTTGATTCTTGTAATGGGACAAATTTATTGAACAAGTAATCATTTTTAAAATTTAATGTAGCTTAAACTCCTTATATATTAATTATCAAAAACTATTTTCAGACTAAATTATTATATGAAAATTTTTATATTTAGAGTTACCTAATGAGTTAATATTTTAGATATACATAATTTGTTATTATTTTAACTTTTAGTATCTTTACTTTTTGATAAGAATTTTATATTTTTTCTTATGATTACTAGCTGAGCTGGTATACTTAATGCCTAGTTAAAAAGTATATAGGTACTTTGTACAGATATTACATTTCATTCACAGTTAAAATTAAATATTTATCATAATAGGTAAATATTAAATCTTAAAGTGTGTTTCTATATATGTATGTATATATTATTTTCTTTTTATTTAAAATATAATTAAAATATTTGTACAACAAGGTTTATTTTATTTTATTTTAATTTTTTTTTTTTCTATTTCTAACTAGTTTAGGAAGTAGCTTAGTTTTATGGAAATTAATAACAAAATAATTAAAGTCCAATGTTAATTTGAATAAAAATAATAGTTTTGAAATTTTATAGGAAATTGGACAGTTCAAGGTCATTCTAACAGTATATAAATTGTTTGCAATTTTTTTTTTTTAGAAATTCGCTAAATTAAAAGAAAGCAAACTTTAAAAATAGTCAAACTCTTTTTTTTTTTAAAAGTCTTATTGAGTCGAATGTATTAAACTGAGCTTAAACTCAAATTACACTTTTCAAATAAAAGCTAAGCTTTAACTCGTAGATTTTGTTTGAAAAACAGTTAAATATGAGTTTAAGCTCAGTTTTATGCATTTGACCCAATGGGTTGTTTTGAATAAAATTGACGTTGAAATAAAATTTGCTTTTTCAAGCAAAACATACCAGACAAGCGTAATATTTGTTTTGGAAAAATGAGAATTGGGTTGTAGCTATTTTCCGTAACTCTTTAAGATTTAGTTATTTTAATTAATTGAGTTGAATTATTGAGTCGAATGCATAAAACTGAGCTTGAGCTCGAATTTAATTTTTTCATAAAAAAACCTACAATTTTAAGTTTAGTTTTCATTTGAAATAGTGAGATTTGAGTTCAAGCTCAGTTTTATGCATTCGACTCAATTAATTGTAATTAAAATGACTAAACATTAAAGAGTTGCAGAAAATTGGCACACACGTGTTTACAAAAAATAGTCACACAGAAAAAAAATGAGTTAAGATTTTTGAAAGGACTATAACAAACTTTTTTTTTGTTTGATATTATTATATTAAAGAAAATCTGACAAAAACAAATTTTTAGCCTTTAATATGCATTATGCTGGTCAAGTGCATTAATCTACAGGAAAACGTGGGTTCATTAAGTATAGTTTCATATTAAATAATAAACATACATATTGAATATTTTTACATATTGCATTAATGTTTTGCTTTTAATAGATAAAATATGATTCAAGTTTGTACTTGTGGTTAATAGTATGTGTTTTCTAATAAATAACTTTAACTATTACATTTAATATTGCATTTAATATTGTATTAATAATGTAAATTTATCTAAGCTGTTTAACTGTATCGCAACGTTTTTTTCTAAAAAAAAAGGCATAAGAATTCTAAACAAAGAAAAAAACCATTGTTTTATTTAAAATTTTTATTTTATTTCTTTATTTCATTTTGACCAGCCTTTTCTAATTGTTTGTCTTTTGTTTCAGGTACAATAAAATAAATTAAAACCGTTGATATTGCACAAAAAATTCCACACAGCCAAAGAACTCCAGATATTTCAATTACAAGAACTAGTGGATGAAATGCTTTTAAAACGGTAAACGCCATTCCATTTAAGCAAATAAGACAAAAAATTGAGCCAACAGATCGAATCTTTAATGAAAATTAAAATAATTAAAATGTGTCAAAATGTATGTCAAAAAAGTTAAGAATTTTACTCACCTTAGCTGGTAAAATTTCAACTAAAACTACAAATGGAACGGGTGTAACTCCTAATGATGCAACAAATATAACTAAACAAATACTTGTAACCGGTACCCAACTATATTGACTTAATTCATTTCTTGCCGAGATATACGAATATGTTCCAGCTATAAAAAGTCCTATACACATTGTAAAAGTTGATAAAAGTAACAAGATTTTTCTCCCATAACGATCAATAAAAACTGCTGATAATATTGTACCTATCATTTGCATTAATCCAACTAAAATAGTACTAATATTTTTATCAAAAGTTGAACCTGTAGCTTCAAATATATTTGTTCCATAATTAATAATTGCAAATGCACCACTGAATTGATTTAACATTAGCAGAAATAATCCAATACAAATAATTTTTAATGTATTTCTATTAACTGTTAAAAAAAAAAAAAAAAAATTAATTACTTTTAACATAACATCTAACATTTAAAAAAAGATATTTACATAAATCTTCTTTTGTTATTTTTGTTTTATTCTGTTCCTCTCCATGTATTGTTAATTTTAAGTCTGTTAAATATTGTTGTATCTCTAACTCTTCTTGTATTGTTAAACCTGTATAATTTCTATAAAATTTTAGAGATTTTTCAGCTTCCTTGTTTTTATGTTGTTTAATTAAAAAATATGGTGTTTCTGGCATAAAAATCATTGAAATCATAAATAATAGCGGACACAGCATTCCAGCTAATGGTACAATTCTATATGGGGCATACGATGTTAAAACATAACCAATAACAATTCCAGAATTTAAAATCATTTGAAAGAATGAAGCTAGTCTCCCTCGAATTCTGTATAAATTTTTTTTTTTTTTTTTTGTAATATTTGTATAATATGACTATAAAATTGAACTAAAATTGAAAATGATTTTTACGTACTTGTTATCAACAATTTCTGCAACGAAAATTGGAACTGTTATAAATGATCCACCCCCAGCAGCTCCAGCTAAAAATCTAGCTATGTATAAATATAGAACGTCATATGAAAATAAAACTGTGAACCAAAATGCCTATAATTAATATTTAAAAGAGAAAAAAAAGAAATTTATTACATTAGGCCTGTTATGTTGCATGTTGTCATTTAATTACCAAATGTGGAAGAGCTAATGTATAAATAGTCCATTTTCTACCAATTTTTTCAAAAATAAAACCAAAAAATAAAACACCAATACCACTACCTATACTAAATAATGAACCAATCCATGATCCTTCTTCTATTGTTACAGGTCCTGTTACTAATGGAGAATCGTATGATTGAAGAAAATTTAATGCTGGTGACATCCAACCGATTGCAATGCCATGTGATAAAACGAACAAATTTGCTGTAAATAATAAATTTCATTTTTATTATTATTATTATTATTTTTTTGTTATTTTTATTTTATTGTTGTACCAATAAATGTTGCCAAAATTTGTTTTTTATACCGAGACCAATTATTGGAAAGAAACATTTTAAAACAAATGTTAATTCTATATTAATATAATATTAAATTTTAAATGGTATGCTACTGTTGAAATAAATTTGCATACTAAATTAGAATTCAGATGTAATAATTATTGTGGGATCATGAAAGTGATATATATATGTAGTTTAATTAAATCTTGAGATAAGTTTTTTCGTACAAAGAGTCAAACAAGTCAGACTGCATCTTGAGATATTAGTAGATAAAAATTAACGCAAATATTTAATTTATAAACAAAAAAAAAATATTCTGTGTTAGGCGTCAAAAGTTGACGCAATTTTATAAATATTAAAATGAAACACAGTAGCCAGACATAGTGAAGGTAATTAATTTCAAAGTAACAATAGTTGCAGGAGCTGTAGGTTAAATAAAATGGACGGTTATCAGTTAGTTTTTTCTCTTGAAAAAGGAAAACCTTAAAATACGGAAGAAATTTCGGAAGAGTCTTCAACATATAAAGTGTGTTTAAGTATTTTTTTTTTTAAGTCTGAACTATTTGAAAATGGTTGACTTTTAAAATCGTAACAAATAAAAGTAAAACAAAACAAATAAGTTAATTTTTTAGGTGTCAATAATATTCGGTATTCGGCTTTTATAAAGCTTTCTTGCTTAATATCTACAAGAACATTGGTAAAATGAAAATATTATGGTATATGTTTTTATATACTATATAATATGCTCTTGTGTAATAATTGTATTAAATGATATTTCATGAAGGTTTTATATTTATGTTAGTATAACATATCATCATACACATTATTAGGAGTCATATTGATTTATCTTTGTATTTCATAAATAATAATACTATTAAACATGCTAAATTATACAGATCTCTTTTACTAATTAAAAGGAACTAAACTAAGGAAAATATCAATAAGTTTTTTAACTTTTTAGCTCTATGTAGATTTGGGCACGGTATATTAAGTTTTTACCTAAAACTACACCTAAGCATTTGCACTTATTCTCTCTCTACAACTTGTGGCCTTCAAAATTAATATTCATACATAATATCTATCGATAATATCATTAAATTTCATAATTTCGATTTTATTTATTACATATTTCATTTCCTTTTTTAATAGGATACATATATATAATATGTATATATATTGTTTTATTTATGTTAAGCTTATAAACAATAAAATTTATAAACAATTTAGAGATAATCTGCGAATAAAAATGTCTTCTCCAAGAGTTTGACCCTGTCACATTACGCATACTGTTAACATAACACTAGGTCAAAGTTAGATGCTATGAAATATTCTGGATACCTGCATAGGTGATTAATTAACCTTAACTTTTAACATATTCACATTATGTATATTGAAATATACTCTATACTTTGAGTCAATTGCATTAATATTATTCTCAGATTTTTATATGATCTGTAATATATATATTACTCTCAGATATATTAATATAATTCCAGATCTTTTGTTTTTTTGATCTTCTACATACAGTGTACGAGCAATGAAAAAAAAATTACTTATAACTTACATTTCACAGCTGCAGATTCAATATTCCGGATTCCATAAAACTCCATAAAACCCACATTTCACATAACCAGAATTAAGTTATATAATAATAATAATAATAAACTGTATTTATTTAAAACCCACCAACACAAGAAAGGTTTTTTTCGGGCTCTTCAAGTTATTACAAAAGAGTTATTTATAAAATTATTTGAACATAACAATACATATTTCATCTTAAAAATATTTTTAAATTAATAATATTCTTCAATATAAAATTTTTAAACATAGTAATAAAAAATAAAAAATAAACTTAATAATTTTCCAATATTTATTCATTTTACATTTCATATTGTGAACGTGAAATTATTAACCATTTCCAAGACGCTAGATTCATATTTTGTCATAAATTTTTATGTACTTAATAAAATTTAAGATGTTTTTACTTTCTTCAAAAGAATCTAAAGATAATTTATTTAGTCCCTGTATATTAAAAGTTGACCGAGCAGTAGCACAAAGCACGCAATTTTCAAAACAGTGTTTGACTGTCAATAAAGTACCACAAGCACATGTAGGGTGATCTTGTTTTTCAATTATGAATCTGTGGGTAAGTTTTGTGTGCCCTATTCTTAACCTTGTTAAAACTACAGATTCTCTTCGGTTCAAAGAGAAAATCGACTTCCAATGCGTAGTAGTTTCTTTAATATCCCTTCATTTATTATTTAGCGTTGCTTTTTCCCATTTGTTTAGTTATATAATGAAGGTTTTTTTTTTTATTTCCAAAATGGGATATTAAAGGCTTCATTTGGGGTACAAACATTAATGCGGTACAAAAAGAAGATCTAAATTCAAGGTCAAAGAGTAACAAAACTTATTTGACATTTACAAAATGAAATATATTCTTTTATAATAGAAGCAACCTTTTATAATTTAATTTTAAATACATGGTAATTGTAATTAGTACCAAAAAAAAAAATCATCTGTCTCCACCACAGGACCGCCGCTCAGTCATTTAAGCTGTACACACACACACACACATGCATACACATACACACACACACAGGCAGACATCATCATCAAATTTTTAGTATGAAAACAATACCTACATTATACATTAATGTATGCGGTCGGTAATTATAAATTAATGTATGCGGTCGGTAATAAAAAAAAAGATTTCAGAGTAACACACAATCTTAGACAATAATAATTGTTTAATAATTTTTTTGCAATGCTTATGAGATAGAAGTCGTTCGAAATATGTTTACAAAACACCGAAGGGAACTAAAACCATCACATTTTAATATTACATTTTGGGTTAATGGAGTTTTGAACAGGTCTTGAAGCGACTCTTGGGGTTACAAAGATTCTGAGATTTTATTCTTATTGTTCTTTGTAAAACAGTCTACATACCTATTACATAATTGCACTTTTATAAAAAATAATATAGTACTTACATAGAATATCATTTTAATTAACATTAACATTAAGGTTAAGATTAGGATTAAGATTAACATTTAATATTACATTTAACATTTAAAATTTTAACATATTACATTACATTTAACATAGTATACAATTGCTTAAATATAGGTAAAGTTTTTGAGTGTCTTATGTGATAGTTAGAACTACATAGTTTTTTAAGTAACTTAATTTGGTTTTCGATTAAGATTACTTTAGAATATTCTCCGGCAAAAAAGACTGACAATGGGCTGTTAGCCAAAAAAAAACTAAAAAACAAAAATTTTAATTACTCTTAATATTATAATTTTATGTATTATCATTATAATTAGTTATTTTTAGGTTTTTTTTTTTTGTTAAATGGTTTAATTAAAAATAATATTATATATATCTATTTTAAGCTTTAAATAAAATTAACTTTAATTTACGCAAATATTAAAAATATTTATTTTAGCCGTACGCGGTACCTATTTGAAAAGTTAAATTGCGTGTAGTGCTATTTTGTTTTTGTCGTTTCTAATAAAATATGAAAAATTATATCAAAAAATAAAATAAAATAAATCGAAAACTAGATAAAACGAGTTATAGATTGGTTACAATGACGAAAATAGAAATTAAAGTTATTTTTTAATAAAAAATTAAAAAAAAAAAGAAAATATGATTTATAATTCAGACAAACATGAATTTAGATAAATATTTGTACTTATTTAGACTTGTGACTCAAAGAACAAAACGGAGGTATGTAAATTAAAAAAAAAATTAAAATTGTGTGAAAAAAAAGAAAATAAGTTTAATTTTGTTATTAAAAAAAATTTTTTTTTATGATATTTTCATAAATATTTTGAAAAAAAGGTGTTTATTAGTTTAATTCTGTTTGTGGGTTCAAAAAACCAATTTGCAGCTAATTAAGAAAAAAAAATTTTAATCAAATATATAAATAAGAAAATTATTAAAAAATTTAATTCATTGAAGAATTTTGTTTTAGGTACTAGTAAAACTCCCTGCTACTGAGCTACTGTAATCCTCCAAAGGTTAAAACAATGCTATATTTGAATAGTTATTCTTTTCCTAAATTTTTCAAATATTTCTTTTGCATACAGTCATTCCTCCTATAATGACATTTTTGCGACCGAAAAATCACGTCGTTGTATGAATTGTCGTAATATGGGTAAATTATTACTATGAAAATAAAAATGAAAGTTAAAAATAAAAATGTATGGTTGGGTTGGGTTATTTACAAAAAAACAAAACTAATAAAGAAACTTTATATGGTAAAAATGAAAACAAATTAATAAAATTTATCACATCATTATAATTTCAATTTTTTTTAATTATGTATTTGAGTTTTTCAAAAAAATTTTTTTTTTATATGTCGCTGTAGGAGAAAAATGTCGCTATGCTAAAAAAAAAGTAATAAAATATTTTTTGTTGTTATATGAATTGTCATTGTTTTTTGTTGTCAATTCCTGTCGTTTGGCATTTTCAAATTGAAAAAAAAATGTTAGGAAGAACTTGAGAAATATACATTGAGGCCTTTTTCAAATTTTTAGGAGTTGAGTAGGCAATGGGTATGGGTACATAAAAAAGATGTTGTATAACATTAATTTTTTAAAACACCTATCCATGGCAAAAATTTCATTCCTTTATTTTAGTTTTACGTTAATTAGTTTGCAAATGGACGGAATTATTTTAAAACACCTATCCATGGTTAAAATTTCATTCTTTTATTTTAGTTTTACGTTAATTAGTTAGTAAACGGACGGACGAATGAGTTTAATTAATAAATTAATTTTTCATTTATTTCATTTTTTTTTTTTTAAATATGGTAAAATCTGTCAGTCCAAGTTGATCCAGCCTGTATATTATTATGTCTTAATCTAATAATGGGTTTCCATGAATTTCTATACTTTTCTTTTTAATTTTTGAATATTTTTAACTTAATTTCTTATTATTTTAAAAAATAAATTTTAAGTTTTCTATATTAATTTTTATTAAATTTTATTTTTATCTCAAAAGTACGTTTTTACGTTTTTATTATATTAGCTTTTTAAATACGCGCGATTTTAAAAACGCTTTGTTTCACATGCCTCGAATCACTTTTTTTTTCGACAGTTACTGAAATTAAATTCTTTCGGAAAAATTTGCGGATGACATTCTTCCTTACTTATATATTTGAAAAACTTGCTAAGATGTAAATACCCTTTAAGGTTAATATGATGTTAAGGGAAATGTTGGAGGTCTTAGAGGATAAATTAGAAAAGAACTTTAAAAAATTTTCTTTCAATTGATGTAGATGGCAAATGGCAACAATAAAGACAGAGGAGAACAAATTTGATGGAAGGATATTTCACGTTTTAGAAGTTTTCACAACGGATAAGTTTGCAAACAAAAGCCACCTTTTAAACCACCAAGAAAATTCCGCTGTGTTGAAATGAGAATTTGTTGCCTCTTATGTTGCCTCTTATACTTTGCAATTGTTTAAGCGTAGACATAAATGATTTCAGTTCAAGAAACCAAATATTATTAAATACAAGATATCTTTAAATATAGTCATCGTCTCTCAAAGCAATATTATTCAAAATACAGCGTTAATTTCATACAATCAAAATTTCCTTTAATTCAACTTATACTTACTAAACAAATCTGAATATACATTTTGTAATAAATTTTGGTTATCTTTGTTGATTTATTTTTTTTTGTATCTATTGGGGAGTTTTTTTTTTTTTTTTTGATTGACTTACCATATTATATTGCTTTAAAAGTTAATCAGACGCTAATAAAATTATTTATTTTGTATTGGAATTTGGATATTAATTTGTTGAATGAAAAAAAAGTATCTGAAAAATTATTTTTACATTCCGTCTTTATCTTTAGTTACTATTCAGAAAGAAAATGAAAGTGCCGAATAACTTTTAATTTTTTTTATTTTGGAAAATTATTTAGTTTTTGGTTATCTTTTATGTTTTTTTTTTTTTACGCATTGATTGCCTTAAAAAAATTTCATTTAAAATGGAAATGGTATAATGAAGCTCAAAGCAGTAAAATAAAATAATTCTCGTAAGTGAAAGAAGAAAAGTTTTTTGCTTTCACAATATTTTTGTTATAATTAATACAGATGTTAGGTGGATGGATGGTAAATTTTAATAATAGGAAATGATTTTTTTTTTATTATGGGAATGGAAATATTTTTGTAATGGGAAAAAGACCTATAATTTGTATTGTAACTTATCGATATCAAAAATTTAATTAATTTTCTCATATATTTAATTTAAGTTTTCTTTTAAGTATTTTTTTTTTCTTTTTAATCTCGTTTTTCCAATCAAGCATTAGAAATATTAACTGCTGGAGGAACCTAATTATTTTGGTTTCTGATTAAATAAAACAAAAAAAAAATAAATAAACAATAAAAATAAAATAGAAAAAAAATTTTTAATTCGAAAATGGTTTTGTAAAAATGATTCTGGCAAAGAATCAAAATAATTTGCGGCAATAAATAATGAAAAGCAAAAAGAATATAAATCAGAAAATTTAATTTAATTAAATGTAAAGATGATATTTTCTTAAATTGTTTTTATCTTAAGGTCAATAAAAAGTTTAATATTGAATATAAATAAATTAAGTTAACAAATTATTTTTAAGGAACTTTAAAATACGTTTTATTTTGTAATTTATGAATACAATAAGATCCAACACATTTTTTTTAAAAAACATTAACTTTAGCACATTTTTGAAATTTTGAAATATCAACTTACTATAGATTCACTCTGTTCGTCAATTTTTTCGACTGTTTACAAAATTTTCTACAGTGTCTAAGATAGAATAATATAATTTTAACGATGAATAGGTTCACTTAAAAAAAATAATAATATAGTAGAATCATTTTTATATGTAGCCCCATCCGTTTCGCAGCTCTTCACAGCCCTTCAAAATTTTCAAATGTGTATATATCTCAGATTTTGCTTAACATTTCGCCAATCTAAAAACGCCAAATAATAGGATACATTTTAAGGTTTAACAATATCATAATTATACAATTTCGTGCAATTTAAATTTACTGTTATGTAAAAGCAAAATTTTATAAGATTTCATTATCTTTATAACTGCAACATGCTCTTAGTTAGTACTTTGGAATTTTGAGGGAAGAAATATCTTTCAGAATTAATACATTCAGATTTTTTTTGTGTAACCTCGTTTTTACGCTATTCAGAGTCAAAAATTTTGATTGACTTTTGAAAAAATGTACTACTTCAAAAACTTTTGGTTTAAAATTCTAGGTTATTTTATATTTAAAAATGATTGACTAAAAAAATGTAATTAAAAATATAATTTTTGATTTTAAATTATCAAGTATTTTTATTAAAATTTTTAATCAAGATCTTTAAAAACTATACGTATATAAATTTCAAAATTTATAAATGATTTCAGTTCAAAAGAGCAACTCAAGCTAGTTTTATAACTTACAAGATATTTATCAAATTACCCAACTCTTTCTAAGCTATTGGAAACCGAAAGTTAAAATTTTTGTAAATATTAGGATCACTGAAAAATATTGGGATTAGACTTCGAAATTTTTATTAAAAAAGTTTTCTCTTATGAATTTATACTTATGAATGATATGAATATTAAGAATATGTCGAGAATACTTTAACCTAAGCTAATAAAATTTGATATTATCTTCTAGATATCAGATTTTAAGAAGACCTTACTAATGCTATAAAGTTAAGTCAATAATTTTTTTTTATTTCTAGTTGAATTTTAAATTTAATTTAATTTTATATCTCATATCTTTTGGATTTTTTCTTATAAACGAGTAATCTATAAAATATGAGAACGTTATAACATAATATCAAACATATTTGTTTTAGAAGTTTATTTCCATAGATTAATACATTTTTTTGTGATGCATCAAAACATCACAAATGTATTAATGATTCACGACAATTTAATGTTTATATACTAGGATATGAGATACATAAATTATTTTTTATCTTTGTAACCGGTGTAAAATCTAAAGGATGAATGCCATTTTTGTACTTTTACACTGAGAAGCCTAAATCTTAGATTAAATGATTATTTTCTTACTTTTTTGGTTCCTTAAAATTGAATACTTTTAAGTTATTATTTTGTCAAACTTATATAACATTCTTTAGTACCTATTCTTTAACTGCATTGTATCAGGTGTAATAACATTTAAATAAAAATACTTTAAAAGATATTAACCTAAAATTTTAAGAGTTTTCTATAAAGATAAAGATAAAGTAGAATTTTTATTTTTACTATGTAGTAAAGTTTTTTTTTTCATTTATTCCATAGATATTCAGATTTTAATTCATTTAAGTCCCAAATCCAGCATACTCGTAACAATTAAAAGAAAAAGATTTAATATTGATATAAAACACAAAAAAAAAAAAAATCCAACTAAATATTAAGCAAATGACACAATTAAGTCGAGCCAAAGAAAAAGAAAAAAAAGGAATAAACATTATCCCTATACATTATAACACTTCATTTGATTTGAAAATTTAAAAACTTTATTTTTATCTCTTTAACACTTTTGTATTTCGAATTTTTTTTTTTTTTATTTTCCAATGCAGATGAAAAAATTTTTTTAATTTTAACATAAAACAAATTGCATTCCAAAAAAACAGGAACAGAAAAAAGGACTAAAAATCATATTATTTCTATTTTAATTCATAAAAAAAATAAAAATGATTCTTATGTGAACGCCCATTGCAAATATATTTTTTTTAAAACTTTAATGAGTTTTGGAAAAATTCCAATCCAACAAAAACCAAGAAAAAAAAAAAAAAACAGTTAGAGCAAAACGGTAACACAGTTCTGGAAAAAGACAAACTCAAAATTCAAATTATTGTAAAGATAAGAGTTAAAAAAAAAAAAAAAAAATTAAAAATAATAAAAGTTGGAAAACTCTTTGGAGATAAATTCTTTTTTTTTAGATTTTCTTTCTCTTTTTTTCTTATTTAATATTTTTATCATTTTTTATTTTAATTACTTTGAACCGGGAGTTAAAATAAGCTGAACTTTTTTTAACTTTTTTTTTATTAATCATTCGAAATATAATATTTTTTTCTTTTTTTATTTAATATAATTATTTTAACACTAATTTTAACTTTAATACCGTAGAACTGCCAGACCCAATTTTTTTAAAATTTCGTACAAAGAAAATATGAAACAAATAATATAATAATAAAAATTCTCTGAGAGTCAAATTTCAGAGTTCTTTTTGATGAGAGTTAAATTCAATTAAATTTTATTATATGTATTAGTGGTTCAAGTGATATTTACAGAAATTTGAATTTTGTATCAAAGTTTGATATTAATTGATTAAAGACTCCATCACATAAGTTTAATATTTTTATTAGGTTTTTTTTCTTGTAAAATTATAAAGAGAGTGACCGGAAGTTAATTTTTGCATACCGAATGTTTGAGTAATTTTAGTAGAACCTAATTTTTACTAAAGTTTATATATACTAAAAAAGAACTTTTTTAACAGACAGACGTATAGAATGAAATTAATAGGTACATTTTTTTTTTAAATTTTTTGAAAATGTGCTAAAAACCAAAAAAACTTTTTTTACTGAAATTTTGTATGAAATATTAAAATTTTCTATGAAAAATATAGAGATGAAAAAGTTAGTTGTTCGAGAGCTAACCGAAGTTTTGGTCGAATCTCAACCAAGTGACGAAGCTTAAAAATTTTCTGTACAGATAATGCATATTATATAAATTTATTATTTTCTAAGAACAAGAAGTTCTACTGTAAAACAAAGTTTTAAATTTAATAAATTCAATAATTGGTTAAATAATTTTCAAAAATTTTAAAATATTGTATTCGTTTTTTTTTAGTTTATTTTTCTGCCACATAAATTTGATAAGAAAATTACTCAGTCTTTTCTTTCCATGTATGACTATCGTAAGGGATAATTTCGTAAGGGAGAATTATTCTTATGACGTGTGTGGGATTCGAATCTACACTCACTTGGTGTTTACAGCGTAATATACTCTCTTTCAAAATAAGTGCAAATTGTAAAATGAAATATTGCCAACAAAGGCCAACATTTGATGAGAGCATTTTCCAAATTTTAGCAGTTCTCACAACAAAATAGTTTCCATAAACAGTTTTAAATTATCAAGTAATTTCCACAGTGTTCATATGCACACTTTCTGCCTCTCTTGTATTACATTTGAATTGTTTGAGAGGAGGCATTAACGATTTTAATTCATTAGAGCAAAATTCGTTATCTACCAGGACCCTATTGCACCAACCACTTATCATTAATCAAGTACTTTTTTTATAAGTTTTTGTTGCGCTAAAACTGTATTTGGTAATAACTCAGTACAATTTTGATTAGTAAAAAACATTCGCTTATCAAAAAAATTTATTATTTAATTATTTTATTAGTGATAAGTGATTGGTGCCCAGATATCTATAAAGAAAATATCTAATATTTCATTGAACGCTGAGAGACTAAAACGACATGAATGAAATTCAATCTCAATCAAGTTTTCAGTTTATCCAGTTTTTAAACTTCTTTTTTATTTTTCTTTAAAAGTAAATAATCTTCCAAGTTTATTCTTTCATTTAGAGCACCAGATAATAAATTTTTTTTTTAAGATGAAGCAAAAAACTATTTTCATATGGCCTTATACTATTAAGTATTTTATTAAGTATTAAAATTAATAAAATTATTACATTACCTACAAATCTGACGCCATCTGACTCATGGCGCAGTGGTTAAGTCGCCAACCTTTCAATCGAATGGTCTTGGGTTCAAACCCCGGTCAGGTCATAAATAAAAAATATGTAGTACTTTTATATCGTAATAATGTATATCGTATAATTAATATTAGTAATAATAATAATAGTAATAATAATAATAATAATAATAATAATAATAATAATAATAATAATAATAATAATAATAATAATAATAATAATAATAATAATAATAATAATAATAATAATAATAATAATAATAATAATAATAATAATAATAATAATAATAATAATAATAATAATAATAATAATAATAATAATAATAATAATAATAATAATAATAATAATAATAATAATAATAATAATAATAATAATAATAATAATTATAATAATAGTAATAATAATAATTAATAATAAATAATAGCTGCTACAGTGGAGCCATCTTTGGTTATATCATGCAAGTAAGGTGTTATATACTGCTGCATGTTGTAATTCACGGATGGCGCTGACTGTATAGTAAAATAATAACAGTAATAATAATTAATAATAATAATAATAATAATAATAGTACAATTAAATAGTACTAATACAATAATAATATTGTATTAGTACTAATACAATAATGTATTATACTAATACAATAGTATAATACAATAATAATATAACAATAATTATAATAATAATAATAATAGTAATAATAATAATAGCTACTACAGTGGGGCTATCTTTGGTTATATCATGCAAGTAAGGTGTTATATACTGCTGCACGTTGTAATCCACTGATGGCGCTGACTCTGTAGTAAAATAATAATAATATTAATAAAAATATTAATACCAATAATAACAGCCGCTACAGTGACAGTGGGGGTTGCCTTCAATAGTTGCCTCATGTAGTTAATATATACTACTACTACATGTTGTAACTGTTGTGACGGCTTTAGTCACTGTTAGCAAAATAATAATAATAGGCGGATTCATTGTTTCCTTACAGTCCCACTCCCAATTCAATGTTTCCGTATCCATTTTCCTATCCTTTCCTATCCCTACTCTCTAGCCAATATACTGCGTTCGCAGGTAAGGGTTTCATCCCACTATATTGGCTAAAGGGGGAGGTGGGGGGTTTAGTCAGTAAGAATCTGACACTACCAAGGGTAAATTCTTGGTGTCGTTGGAAGTTTCCCACCTCCCTTATGAAAAAAAAAAAAATAAATAAAAATTTGAAAATATTTACTTGCGTTAAATACCTTTATTCAAAAACCTTCTGTTTAACCCGGGTTTTATAAATGTAAAATAAGTTTTAATGTTCAATAGCTTTTATCGCCTTCAAAAATTCTTCATTATAATTTATATATTCTGATATAATGTATCTAATATAATAATCTAATAAGGTATTATTGTAAATATTAATTTTTTCCCAAAGACATAATAAAAAAAAAAAACAAGAAATTTATATTGTAATTAATCTTGATTTTAATTAAATTTAGAATTATTAAAAAGTTCTTTTATATCTGCTGTTTTTTTTTTTATTGAAAAGATCAAAATTATTTTTAACAAAATCTATTTTAATAACAATATTGTTATTAATAATTGCCACAGAGAATATTGCAAATTACTTTTTTTTTTATGAAATAAACATTGAATAATCTACATAAAATTTCCTATGATCTAAATTCAGATCATAACCACAAAAAGCAGCATGGTAATAATTACAAAAACGAATTTAAGAAGTGCAGAAAAAAAAAAAAGAAAAAACCTCAAAAAAAAAAGAAAAAACCCAATTGAGCAATTTACTTATATGGTAAAGGACTTTTTGAATTTTCGAATTACAATTTACCGCAACCATTCTACTTCTCATTACATTTTAAAGAAAAAACAAAAAAAAAAAAAAAAAACTAAAGAATATCCCTTTTTTCGCTATAACACTAAAAAAATATTTTTTCTCTTTTTTTTGGTTTTTTTTTTTGTTATCGAATCCCTCGTATCAATGAAATCGATCACTTATAAATAGAATCCTTTTTATATCCTTATTCGTGTTTTACAATGATAATGACTTTTTTAACAGTTATATTATTATATTTTTTTTTATCCTTTTGTCTCAATTTTTTTAATTTACAATAAAATACAAAAAAAAAACATCAAAAGTAGATACAACGTTTTTCTAAAAAAAATATTTTTCTATATATTTTTTTTTGATCCTTTTATATTTTTTCGATTTGGTGCTTTAGAGAAAACAAACAAGATGTTATCTTTCTTATAAAAAAAAAATAAAAATAACACCAATATGAAAGAGAAATTGAATCGTTACAAAAGAAACTATCCAAATTCAGGAACATAAAAAAAAAAAAACAACAACAAACTAAATATGTAATCAAATAAAATAAAATTTGATGTACTGAATTCTTTAAATATACATATCCGATATGATAATATGTATAACGAAGTTATCCTATACTGTCATGCAT
The DNA here is from genome assembly GCA_947095535.1 of Poecilobothrus nobilitatus. Lineage (NCBI taxonomy): Eukaryota > Metazoa > Arthropoda > Insecta > Diptera > Dolichopodidae > Poecilobothrus > Poecilobothrus nobilitatus. The sequence continues at coordinate 231,026,910 of OX352774.1, forward strand.
ATAAGATTGCCACATTTGAAGTAATTTATGTAAAAGTTTTTATTATTTTATTAAATGTTTAAAAGAGTAAAGATATCAATTTTGAATAAACTAATAGCATGGCTTTCTAGACACCTTTTGACAAGTCATCCTTTTCTGAATATTTTTTCTTTTTGAAAAATGATTTAATTCAAAGTAATTTCAGTTTCATTTTATATTTATGTGGTAGACCGCACTTAATGAATCGACATTAGTTGGTTATTAATATTATACATATACATATTAGTATTTTCGCCTGCCATATAAATGTGGCAAGGAAATTACGCAGCCTTCTTTTTCAGGCGTTGCTCTAAATGTCGTAAGGGGTAATTATTCTTCGGACGTGTGTGGGATTTGAACCCACAATCCCTCGGCATTTACAGCGAATTTTATACGCTCTTATTCACTAGGACACCGAGGCCGCATGTATTAGTTATATATGCAGTTGTGTAACATTGTTGTGTAAACGTGGTCTAATTTTTATTAATATGCGTTCTTATGAATATATTTTTATAAAATGCATCCTTATGAATATATTAACATTTTCTAAGAATTCTTCTTTTGTCGGAAAAATGTCTTCACGGTGTTGTTTTCGGTAAAAACTAATACAAAACGTTGGCGTCACAATTTGTCATCATTAAGGTGTCATCACGTGCTGTTGTAATGGAAATCAACCTTTAAACAGCGAACAACTGAATACATTAAATTAGATGGGCAACAATATCTTTGTCAATTTGACTTGCATTCTTCATATACTCTTTTTCAATAAATGTGTTTTAAACTTGGTCTCTTTAGTAACTTAACTGGCTCTAAACTCTTCAAATCGCTGTTTTCCTTTTGATTTTATTGATTCTATTATCTTTAAATCAATTAAATTTCGTTTTAGATCGTTTAATATCTGATTCTTAATCAATCTGAGGTTGTTTGAACTTTCAACTTTCATCTTTAATTAAAGTAATTTAATCGAACATTTTCAACTTTTGAATATGACCACTAAAATTTCGAAAGGATTTTGTATTTCTCGAGCAAAAACGATGCGGCCTGATTGCAAATTGATATGCCAGATTAGATTTGATGTAATTCATTCTTGTCTTATTTTATTTGGCAACTCTATATTAAGTAGAACAAAAAAAGGAAATAATCAAATCAAAATGATATAAGTTCAATTTAAGTTTTTAGTTTATTTAGTTTTTAAGCTCTCTTTCTTTCTTTTTTTGTTCTTTATTTCTTTCTCTTTCTGCTTAGTTATATTTAGTTTAGTTTTTAAATTTGATTTCAGTTTATTCATTCATTCACTCTCTTGTTAATACATATAAATATTTACGTATGTATATAAGTATGTATAAAAAAACAATTCATAATATTAAATTATTAACACAGACAAACAAATGTAATTACATACATACATAATATATGTTAAGAATTTCGCATACGTGTAAACATTTCATCCTGTTATATTGTAATGAAATAAAGAAAAATCCAATCATCGGAATTGTTCTACTAAAAGTTAAGGAACTTATACAAATGTTCATCACAAAATAGCAAAAAAATTAGAAAGAGAAGTAAAATAAAAAAAAAAGAATGAAGGAAAACAAAATAAGTTTCTAGTTATTCTACTAGGAAACAATACCTTAGGGTATCATTGAACTATAAACTGTTTTTCTTTTTTCCATGATTTTGTTGCTTTTTTCACTGTTTCTACCCCATGTTTCCGTTTCCTTTTTAGTATTATTTATTTTTTTTCGGTTTTTGTGTAAAAAATTAAATTAAAAAAATTGTAAGGCATGGAAATTAAACTATTTTGTGGTAGTGGTATTATCTAATTCATTGCACGTTTCAATTCAATTGTTGAGAAAAGTTTTTTAGGGCTTTGAAAACAAAAATCATAATTTCTTAATATTCTTTCTTACAATTTTCTTTTTCTTAATATCTTCTTTTCAGTGCAATTTGTGGTTTGAAAGCTTTATGAGATTACATAACCTCAAAGATATATTAAATTTTTTCAAGTAACCATAGTTTTCTGATTTTAATTATTCCTATACAGTGCATACATCAGAAATTTGTACTTAGGTAGATTTTGTTCCTTAAATCATTTGTAAGAATTTTTTAGATCAAGTGATCAGAGATCTAAAACTATACAAATTAAATTTATAAATAGGATGAACTTTAATTTTTCTAAATAAGAAACATAATTCGCTATTCCATTGAGAGAAATTAGGCTTCATACTTAAACTTTAGTCAACTTTTCTGTTTATTTCATGATACACTTTCTTTATTAAAGTTTCTCTTTCTTCAATTTTCTCTTTTTGTAGAACTACAGCTTACATTAGAATTCAACAAATCCTAATCTTATTAAAATTATCTTTCTCTTAATCTACCTTGAGTAGGTGTTAACATTTCAGTTCTATTCTTATCATTATTTGAGAAGAATTTAAACCTTGAAGACGTAGATTTTTTTAGCTACTCTATTTTTGGTAATATGCAATTTCACCTTTTTTCTCAGTTTTTGGTGGAAATACAAATATTATATAAAAAGTAACCTATAGATGTCAATAATTTTATTTTTTTTAAGGAAATCTAAAATACCTATTTTAAATGTTTGTTAGTTTTCTTTTTTCCTTTTTAAGGAAATTCCCTCTGACATATTCGTAGACATAAAACAAAGCCCGTTCAATAACATCGTTGGTTCTTTGGATATCGAATGAAATTAAGTGATTGTTTTTTCTTGTTAAAGTTTTAAAGGATGTAAAGAGATGGGAAAAGTTGTTAAAGGATGTTGAGCTGTAAAAAAAAAAGAAAAAAAAAAATTAAAAAAATATATAAAAAATAAATCAAATGTCAAAGGGTTAGTTGAATTTTATGTTCTTGTTAAGGAGGATCATCAAAATGTTTCTATTAAAAATATATGCCTTCTATTTTGAAGTAATGTAAACTGTTTGTATAATAGAAAAACAAGAAATAAATTAAGAGTTAACAATTTAAATTTTAAATCTGAAATAAAAAAAAAGAATCGAATCGAATGAATCAAATATTTTAGTAAAGAAAATAGTAAATTAAAATGAAAAAGTGATGTAAGAATTTACCATTTTTATGAGAAAAACAATGAAAATTGAAAATACTATGTCCTTTTTCGTATATAAAAATTAGTATGTAATGAATATCCTATATGTAGTTTAATATAGTAATTGATTTTTATTTAATTTTTGTTTAATTTTGTTTAACTCTCGAAATTTTACAATTTTAGCATTGTTTGACTTTTTTCATTGAAATTGTGTATTTAATTTCAGTTTACAATACAAAGTGACGGGAAAATGATTGCTGCGTTTTGCTTTTCGGGTATGACAGTGTAAATATTAGAAACTTAATTTATTTCTTTGTTTGTTTGCGAATATTCTGTATGAATAAATAATCATACAGAATAATCATATGAATAGAAAATCACCCATATATCTAAAATCATTCTTTTAGGTCCTAAAGCAGATTTGTTATATAGCAACGAATATATAGAAACCAACCTATAACATTATAAATGAGAAAGAATGTAAAGTATAGTGTGTCAACTCTAGAATACCCAGTATGAACATAATAATATATTATGTTGTTTCATAATGTCTACAAATTTTGAAGTCGTATGACAAGTAATCAACTCCGTTACGCCGAACAAACTAAATTTTATAGAAATTTTTGCCATAAAACTTTTGCCAAAATTTACATTATTTTGACAAAATTTTAGATATTTAACTTTAACACAGTTAGGTTGACATACTAATTAGACAGAGTTATGTTCATATACAGAAAGTATGGCAGCTACTCGAACCCACGGTCGTGCTTGATCAATATCTATAAAAATGAAATGATAAAAATTTCAGAATCCTCGTTTAATTATTTTTTGAGTTAATTATCGTGCGGAATTAACATGAGGAATTCGATCCTGGACAAAAAAAATATATACTTTTCCATCCATATACTTCTCATCTATATAATAGAAAATTTATTATGCTCTTGAGCTGTTCGTCTGAGTACTTTTAAAAATATCATTCATATAGTCAAACTTACACCATATTGAAAGGACTTTAAAAACTTAATTTCCTCATGGATAAGGAGGAATGGGAATAAATTAATATAAGTACAGGTCAAAGATTTTAGTTATTAAAATTATTTTAGAAAAAGAAAACAGGATTGAAAATGCATATCTAATCGATGAAAGCTGTATATCATGTAATTTTTAATTTACTTTACAAAAAAAAAAAAAAATTTTCAAAATACAGTGTTTTGCAAAAACAAAAGTAACTAATCGGTATATCAATATGAAACATTATTTAAAGTAAATAGTAATAATAAATATCAAGTGTGCAAAAAAAAAGTTTTCATTGAAACACTTCACAACTTTAAAACTTAAATGAAATCCACAGGTCCATTAAAAATCAAATCCATACATAAAAAGTTGATACAATCACCACTGAAGTGTAATTTTTAATATATTTTTCTGCAAAAGTAAGATTTAGTTCTTAATTTGAGTTGCTTCATATTTGTTCTCAATTTGAGTTGCCAATAGTTGCTTCATTTGGATATTATCATTTAGTAATACTATTATTTAGAGTTAGGTAATTTTTTATTGTACCACTCCAATCCAATTGCAAATTGCCAATCGAAAATATTCTTTAAGAGATAGTTTCGTTTAAAAATACTATTAATTTTTTAAACAGTTATGAAAACTGAACAATTATAGAATCAAATTCTGTATTACAAAATTCTGAAATTACAAAATTCTGATTATATTTAAATGTTGATATAATTACATAATTCTGAGTTATGAAATTTTAAGGTACAAGATTCTTAGTTTTTGTAAAATATTGATAAAACGAAAAGATGGTATAAACCAAGATGTGAAAAGATGTGGTTGACTACCTGTTTCACATCACTTATTCTAAAAATTTTATCCAGAAGAATTTTATAATTCAGAATTTTGTAATTTAAAATTTTGTACTTCAGAGTCCAGAATTTTGATATTCAGAATTTTGTAACACAGAACCATGTACCCAATCGAAAAAATATATTATAGAAGTGGGACAAGAGCTGCTAAAGTTCTTTATCAATATATGTACTACTAAAAATCATAAAATTGCATATATTGTAATATAATATGAAGTTTTAAATTGTTGCTTCTCTTTTGCCCAACACTGTTTTTTGTACAATTTGAACAGAACAGAATTAGAACAGAAAAAAAAATTGTTAATATATTTTTATTTATGTATTTTAGGTATGTAAATAAATACATATTTATATATTTATTATCTAATATTATTGTAGAATGAATAAAGGTTAAATTATTTTTCTGAAAAATTTCAAATTTTTTTTTAAAAAAAACCTTAAAAACAAACAAAATTCTATTACATTTTGTTTTTCTATTTTCATCCTTTAGATTTTATTTTTTATATTTTTTTGAACATTTTAAAAACATTTTCATTCATAACTTTTTTTTTCGAAAAAAAAAACAAAAAACACATATAATATTAACATATAATATTGCATAGAATGAATTTTCTTTTAATAGAAACAAAAAAAAAAAAAAACAAAGAAAATGTTGAAGGATAATGCTATTATTTTGAAAAAAGAAAGATATCCATTTCAAATTAAATATTTGTTTTAGTTTGATTGTAATAAAAATTCAGAGCAGGATTAAAAAAAAAGGACTAAGTGATTTAATCCATTTCAACATTCTGAATTTAATTATCATTTCTTTCATTTATTTTGTCTCAATTTCAATTTGTTATCTATACTTTAAATTGTTGTTAATACTTTTATCTCACCGGTGAACATCACTTAAATGTTTCAAAATCTCAGACATACCAGTGAACATAAAAATAAACTTACATTAAGTCCCACGTATATTACCGTTGAACATTGCTGAATGTTCCCAAAAGCCCGAATCAATTTAATGTACTGTTTTTTACCTTTAAGAATGTTCACCGGTGATACATGTGGGACTTAACACAAGTTTTTATGTTCAGCCGTGAGCGGAATTTTGTCATATTTGAGTAATGTTAACCGGTGATATTTTTATGTTCACTGGTAAGCGCGGGACTCTATATGTTATTATGGAATTTATATTAGGATTATGGTTTTTTATTCCAAAAACTTATTAAAAGAAATCAAATCAGATTATTTCGAATATTCCAATATTTAGATTTGAATCCGATCCTGACCTACAAAATATTCAATATTACATTGGTTAGTAAATTTGTTTTTTAAAAATTTTATAAAAAAAATTTAAAATTTTTCAAATGTTTAAATAATAATTTTTGATTGGTTCATATTTCAATTGGAATAATAGAAAAAAGAAACGAAAACTGTTTTAATAAAATTCGATTAATTTTTTTGTTTTCTGTTTTTCTGTTCGATTAAAAATAAAAAAAAAAGAAACTAAATTTCAAATTTTATAAAATTTCGATAATTTTATTATGAAAAATTGAAAAAAATAACAACGAACATATTCTAAGTCAAAATTTTATATTAACTTGCCATTTTTAGCACTTTTTATAAACTTTATTATAGTTTTACTCTGTTTGTCTGTCCATCTCTTTACAAAACTTCAACATTATTAAAAATGAATGAAGTAAAAAAATTTTAAACAAAAATACTTTTAAACTAAATTTTCATAAAAAAACTAATTTTGTGGAATAACTTTTTGTGTAGCCCCACTCCAAATATCTCAAATGACATGAATTTTTTTAAGCCTTTTATAAAATACAATTTTTTTGCAGTTTAGTATTTTGCGATAAATTGTATAAAAACAACCTTTAGTTTCTCCGTATTGTCCGTCCTTAAGTCTCTAGATGTTTTCATTTACATAATAACAAATTTTACTACAAAACAAGTCATAGTGTCCTCGTCCTTAAATATAACGCTTAAATAAAATGTGCACAATTTAAAAACCTTTAGATTTATAACGATTGCCATAATTTTTTAAAAGTTTCTAATAAAATATAAAAAATTAAAATTAAATTTGTAATCGAAAAAAATTTGAAATGAATATTAGAAAATTAAAATAATAAAAATAATAAAATAAATTTATTTGTTTTTTTTTTTTTTAGAATAAATTTTTTTAGTTATGTAAATTTGGTACTAGATACGTATTTTGTATATTGTACTAGGAGAGGGCAAAAAAACTCCTGAATTTCTTAACCCCTTTTTATGTTATGGTCAATTTTGAAAACTAGATTTTAATACCTGATGCGATTTAATATCTGATTTAGAGAGCATTGAACTTAAATGTTTGTTAACAGATACCAAAAAAAAAAAAATGTTTATATAAATTGAATAAAATATTTGCAAAAAATATGCAATTGATATAAACGTTAAGAAATATGTATATGTTTAACTACATAATAGTATGGTGTTTATATTTTATTTACATACGTTTTTAAAAACAATTACTTAAGGAGGGGAGCCTCGGTGGCGTAGTGGGTAAGAGCGTATGAAATTCAATGTAAACACAGAGGAAGTATGGGTTTCAAGTCCACACACGTTGTAAGAATATTCCCCCTTACGTCATTTACAGATGCCATATTTATTTGGCAGGGGAATAAACAACAAAAAAAAAAAACAACAAAATTAAGGAGGGAAATATTATCTTATTAGCTTTACTGCACCTTTAATCATCCTTTCTGTTTACACATCGGTATTCTGCAGTGCCTATTAACAATAAGTTTTTTTGCTTATATCTAATCACCATGAATTCGACAGAACTTTACATTTTTAGGGACAGTAAGGCTGACAGTAGTATTATAAGTTGAGACAAAACCTACCAATACGTTGTAACAGGAGGAGCACAATAAATCTATATTAAAATGTCGTTACTTACACCCCTTAAACAATAATCTAATCTAATCATCATGAATAGATTTAATTAAAAATTTAATTTTGAACAAGAATTTTTTTGTGTTAAATGATCCGTTATTGGAGGCCCGATAAATTTGAAAAAATATTCAATTAGTTACATGATGTCTATTATATATTTAAAAAAAAAAAAAACCTTATAAAATTACATTAAATCACTTAAATTTTACTATTTTAAATTTTAACTTCCTGAATAATATCAATTTTATACAGTATCTTTTTATTTTTTGCATTTTGATGTTAAAACTTACTGTTGTGTAAATTTTGAAATTTCAAAACTCATCTAAATATAAATCAAGTGTTTAAAATTTTATTAAAAATGTAATTTTTGGAAATATTTTTCTCCGAAATAAATACATTTTTTTATGTTGAATATGCAGAACATAAATAGAAAAAAATAAATAAAGTAATATTGTACTTATATATTTTTCAAGTTAAACTTATTTTATCCAAAAATAGTTATGAATTTTATTATATTATTTCTTTGTATTTATTTTAGTTAATATTTTAGTTAAAATTGTTTGCTTCTATCGATAAGTCAACTCCGACTGATTTGAATGTCAGTCTACGACGTATGTATAATGACATTGCATTGACGTATGTATGAACTAATCAGATTCATTAAAATCTCTATGTTGGTAAATTAGCAAATAAATAATTACATTAGTTCACTTTTTCCGTGGCATCTAGAATTTGATTTACATTTGTTTAGTTTTTATAAATTTCATAATTAATAAAAGGACAACAAAAAAAACGAATGTGTGAACTAATGTAGAAGGAAGTAATGTCAAATTGTTGATTGCATTTTTAACTTTAATTTATTTTATATTTTTTCGATTTTAGGGCATATTAACTAAGGTAGAAAATCATAAATGAATTAAAATAAAAAAAATAAAAATTTATTTTACTTCACTTTAAATATTTTCATATTTAATTCATACATAAATGAATTAAAGTATAGAACATTTTCAATTTTATTTCTTTTTCTAAAATAAAATAGTTTGTTAATTGTAATTCATGAATATCAGGACATAAGTCCATGGATCAGAATCCCATAATTTCATTATCATATAGTTCATAAGCATGTATTCACATTTTCCAGAAACTTTTTTTTTACTTTCAAAAAAAATTTTTTCGTATGGATATGACTCCTTAAAATTTTTGATGTCCTCAAAATTAAACCAATTTTATTTAATGTTAAAGACGGGACCGGACTCACTTAGGACTCTATGGCACTGTACCAACTATACCTTGACATAACTTCTATGGTCATATTTTCCATTGTAACTCTTCCGCCGTTCTATAGAAAACTTTTTCAACAACATAATGTTAAAAAGGTAGAAAAATCATGCAAAATTTGGTTTTCACATAACAGTAAATTTAAATACTTTATTAACATTATGAAGTCATAAAATCTCTTGCAAATAGCGAATATATTCCCTATTTTCAGAATTTTATAAAAATAAAGTTTTCTTTAGATATTTTTTGCCTTTATAGTTCATTTCTAATTTTATCAAAGTTCACCATTCTCTATATATTAGTTTTTCATATTTTTCGGCATTACTTTTTTAGTTCTCCATATTTTTCGGCATTACTTTTTTAGTTCTCCATATTTTTCGGCATTTGTGTGAACAAAATTAGAATTATTTTTGATCTCAGTTGATTTAGTACATTTTCATATTAGTTCTTTTTACATTAGTGGTGTACATCTGTGGTGTGTGACACAGAGAAAAAGCATTTTATCGTTACAACCCCAAATCATTTTAACACTTTAGAATGTATAGTGAAAAAAAGATTTTCATTTGAAAAAAGTTTGAGTGGATGGCAAAAAAAAAAGTAACAAAATTAAAATTACGTTTCTGTATAATTGAACTTACATTAATGAACAGTTCTGGAAGTAACTAATTTTTTTTTCCATTAAAGCATTCAGACACAAAAAACACAAAAATTAAAATTAGCTAATATTAAAAATGCTAAAAATATATATGCATAAGAATATTGAATACAGAGTGGTCCAAAATAGGTTTGAAATAATAAAAGGTAAGAGGTAGTCCAAAAAAACAAAACAATTTGTATGACAGGAAGAATTTTATACCACAATGAATATGAATAGTGCTGTTTATGGTTCATTATATGAGCAACATCATCTTCACTCGCCAACCAAACTCGTAAGGAAAACTTTACGTCCTCATCGAATTGGCGGAGACATTATACAAAAATCTCTGTTAATTAAAAGAAACTGTTTCGTTAGAAACTGTACACCATCATTTCCTTCACCATGTTTATCCTTGCTTAAGAAGGTGAGATGTTATAGGAAAATATATTCCGTTAATGTTTATACAAGCAATTTCTTCTTATTCTTAGATAATGGTATTTATTTTTCATCGTGGTTGAAATTAGAAATCAATATTAGGTAACAAATTGATGTAGATGTTCGAAAACTTATTTTAGATTTCAGATAAAAAGCAACATTACTAAGTGGAAGTACTAAAATATTAAGAAATTAAAGTGAAATGAACACAATATCGTAATTTAACAATAACGTAACTTAATAATGTTAGTAATTTTAAAACCTTGTTATATTTTTAAAAAAGATACGTTAGAAAAAATTCTATATCCAATTTTGGTTTTTAAACTTATATTCTAAGCTTTTTGGTTTCTACCAAGCAAACAGCCACCGAAAGATTTTCCATAAAAAAATTCAAATTTTGTGAATATTCTTAAATTTGATCTTTTAGGATCTTTTCTAATCTCTTTAGTAACTATACTTTCAAGTAAATTTAGGATTCAGTTTAGAAGCAATACTTTGGTACTTATATAAGACCTATGCATAACAAAATGCTCAGAGAAGAATAATTTAATAAAATATTTGCAGCTTAGTAAAAATTATTAGTAGAATATACTTAGTAGAAATTTGTTCACATACTGTATCAGGCTGTATGTATAAAAGGAAGAGTAAATCATTAAAATAGAGCAACATATCAAATGCATTATGAATAAAGTAAAATGAAGTGTGAGATTTTCTTTGCAGCAAAATTAAAATTTATAATATGATGAAATTCTCTTTAAAAATTTTCTAAACTTCATTTTAGCATTTTTTTTTTTTTTTTGGTTGCTGTTATTGTTGTTTTTTCTTTCAGAAATAACTTTTGTATATATATGCATACATACTTATATTCTTTTTTTTTTGCCCATTATAATATGATGTGAAATGCCTTATTATCCCTTTTGCACTTAACGATGTTTTCTTCATTTGAAAGTGTGTTTTTTTGGCACAATTATTTTCCTTTTGAGTTGAATTATGAGATAAAATTATTTATGACATAAAAAAAGGAAGGGTATTATAAAATTAAAAGAATGTTTTGAATTTGATTTCAGAAAGTAAAAAAAAATATTGTTTTATTTTTGTCATGAAATTCAGAACAGTAAGTTAGCTCTAACAAAAAAGTATTAAATGGTTATGGAGAAATGAACTGTCAACAAATTTAAATTCTCTATAAGATCTATAATATATAATTAGAATAAATTTCACCGGAAAATTTTATTTCACCATTTTATAACGTATAAAGAGAATTCTTAATCTTTAAAAGAAAATTGTATTTTCTTTGATTGAATGTTCAGGTTCCGGATTTAAACCACTAAATTTTGTTTAACGAAAGATTATAAGTACATTATAAAATTGGTCTTCATGTTTAGTTATTGCCAAAGGTTTTTATGTAATACACATTACTTATAGAATGCACATTCCTTTCATTTCTCAATTTCTCAGAACTTAGATTAACTTTTCTATGATTTACTACATATTAGTTTTCTAGATTATTATACTGTGGTTTATAATATTTCAGCTTAATATTTATTTTTGGCAGTCAAGACGGCGTTTTAATTTTTGGTAGGGAGAAAAGGAGATAATTGTGGTATCTCAGGTTATAAATGGGTTTGAATTTCTTATGTCGAATTTTGTTAATATTCTGCTGATCTAATTGTGGATAGTAATCTCAACAATTTATATTTATATTTTTGATTTGAAATCAAAAATAATTTTTTTTTTAAATTTGACCCGCCATTTCCTTTTCTTTAAGTTCATAGTACATATTTAGCCTTTAAGATTTTTAAAATATTAAATCTATATAATATGTACATTATTTTGATATGTACAACTATAAATTTCAATTTTTATTTTTTTAATTTATATATGCCCTTTTTCTAAATATAAATATGTACAAATTTTTGTCTCTTTATGTTATTTATTTATTTGCAGTTTTTTTTTTCTTTTTTTTTTTTGAAAATATTCATTTTTATCCTTATAATGGGTAGAGAGTAGTAGTATGATGTTGTCAAAAGCTTTAGGATATTATCTTAAGGGCTGATAAGCTTACCGCCATGTCTTTATTGTGATGATGAAGAAATCATTATTCTTTGTAGAATACATAGAAAATATATATAATATGTATATATGATTATTATATTATATGTCTTTTTCTTTCTATTGTTCGTATTTTCTTGTTTATTTGAATCCTTTTTATGTTTTTGTTTTGTATTTGTTTTTTTCATCAAATTTTCCTCTTCAAAAGAAAAGCATTTAACAAAAAACGAACTGGGATATTTTGAAGATATATCGTATAAAATAAATACATATACGTATATATTATAATGTACATGACACGCGGTTCAGTTCTGTTCGATTCTTGTAAGTGTGAGAGTTAAGTTTTTAAGTCATCCCTAAGAATTTTATTTTAACAAATAACTGATGATGTTGTTACATTCAACATTCAGCATTTATTTTTTTTTTTTTTTTAGTTCATATGAGTTAAGTTGATGATGAATATTTAGTTGTATGCAATGTGTTGTATATTTTGTATCCTTTTTTTCAATATTCTGTTTTTAGTTTTTGTTTCTGTTTTGTTTTTTATCAAAAAAGAAAATTTTCTTTAGTGTGGCAAATGAATACTGCTGCTTTGGTTATTATGATGTACTTATGTGTTGATTATTATTATTATTAAGTGTCAAAACATGCATGTATTAAATCATATTGACACTAACATACATGTATACTTACATATATATATAAATTTTATGTATACTATTTTTAACATACATTATAAAACAAGATTTTAGATGAGTTGACAAGAAAAAGCTGATTAAATAAACATTAAAAATGACAAAATATCAAAAGTAAATTACAATAAGGAAAAGAAAAACAACAAAAACAACAAAAACAAAAAAAAAAAGAAACAAGAAAATATTTAATGGATTTTTAATAATTGTTATAGGTTAAGAATAAGTATATAGTTAGTTGAAAATGTTGATGAAAATAATGTTTTTGATGATGTTAAACATATTTTTTTTTTTTTTTAACTCATCTTGATTATTTAATTGATAATAATAATGATTATGATGATGATAATGTTAAGTTTTTTATTAGTATCCAAAAAAAAATCATGATAAATTAAGAAAGAAAAGATGCAAATTGAATTGTTCGTGAGTAAAATGTTGCAATAAAAAAAAAAAAACGTATAAAATTTAAATTTTAAAGTATTTTTTGCGTATAGAATAATATTTACAGATATTTTAATATTTGAGAATAATTTCTTTAATTCAAGTTATTTTGTTTTATAATAATAAGACTGGGCTATGCTTAGCTTAGCAGTTTAATTAAAAAACAAACAGCTCTATTGATACCATCAAATTGAACCTAAAACCAGTCTAATATTAGATTTAAATAAAATAATTCTCTATACTTCATTTGTTTCTTATTAGATTAGGCCTATTAAATTTAATACAAACAAGTAGTACATGCAACTATAGGACTTCTACCAAAAAGTCAGTGAAAATCACTCAGAAAAGCATACAATTTGAAAAAAAGCATATAGTCTTCAAAGTATAAATGGAAGAGGTACTGAGGGGCAACTGATCTTATCCGTATATACATATTCGGTTATCGTTGGATTAACGAAATTCATTTTAGGATTAAACCATTAAAAGTCGAATTAAAAAAATTTAGAACACGAAAAATTTTCTTTTAAATTTCTTATTTTTTAAATATTGAAGTTGAGTAACTGCAAACTGTAATCTTGTACAGATTGTACCAATGAATGCAAGGTAATATTTTGTAACTTTGCAAACAAATTATATAAGAATAATTTAAAAATATTTATGTTTGCAAGATTTATGTTTTATAAAATAAGAAATAACAAGATTTATGTGTTATATATATATAAGAAAATTTAAGGTTTTAGTTAGAAGGAAACACCGGAAGTTACCTAGATCAATTTGCACAAGATTTTTAACTAGGTAGTGTTTGATTTCAACTAATCGAAACCACATCGTTTAAAATTAAACTGTAGGATAAGATTTTTAATGCAACTGTGCAGTTTATTTTTGAGATAAGAATGTTGGAAGGAAGCTTGGAGAATAAAATTCGAGGAATTAAGGATAAAGGAGGATGAGAATGAATTTTGAACTTTATTTAATTATGGATGGATTTACTTCACTTACAATTTGTTTGTTTTTTATTGACAGAGGCAGGCTGAGCCATCTCGTCAGTATTCACTAGACTTTAGGTCCGTAGTATACTTTCAAAACTTAGAAAAACTTATTCGGCCAGTGTTGGTGTTAAGTTTCCCAACATTTATGATACGATGATGCCAATATGACTGAAAAAGCTTTGAAGACTTCTCAGATCCATGTCAGAGAGTTCATCTAAATCGTGGTAAAAGATTATTATTGAGATATTCCCGATTTTTCCTTGACAGACTAGGACAGGTGCAGAGAAAGTTTTCCACGCTCTCAATCGCATCAATTCTCTGCAAAACCTATAGTTGAGATCCACACGCATTCCATTACATAGTTTTAAAATCTTTTAAGGTGAAATTGACTTAATACATTTTTAAATACAAAAAAAAAAATACATAAAATTTTTTGAAAAACATTTTGCAATAACTGTATTTAAAATTCATGCCGGCTTGCCATATCTGATCTGTTATCTTTTGCAAATACAATTTGTTAATTTCAGAATATAAATTTTTACACAATAGTAATGTTGTTTTTGAAAAAGAAAATGAATTAAAATTATTAATTTTTACGCAAAAAAAAAACTTTCATTTGTCAAAAAAAAAAAAAAAGAAGATAATAAATAAAATTTGTTTTCCATTAATAAAAATGAGAAAAAAATTTCAATTGTCTTCTTTTAAATTTAACTTTCATTTACAGTTTTTCTCGTACAAAAAAGGATATTCCGATTGTTGCATATTTTTTTAAGTTGTATGGGATATACCTGTATCTGTATACCCTACAGAGGAATTGAAATCAAATTTAAAAAATGTTGATGTTAATTTTTTTTGTTTTATAAAATTGTAATTATTTCAACATTTCTCTTCAAAAATTTGAATCTGTTTCGTATTTTTATAAATAAATAGTTACAACGGTAAAAGGAAATTGTAGATTTACCATCAGATTTGTCTAGCAATTCTAAATTTTTATTTTTTTACTTTTTTGAGCTCTGGAGTTTTGTTTCATTTTCGAAAATTGCTATAGATTTAGATATAAAGTTTATTTTCCGATCATTATATGATTTTATACCTACTTACAATTTTTTCCAAAGAATTTTTTTTATAAAGAAACAAATTTTTTTTAAAGATACAATATTTAAAAAAAATAATTTTTCAAATTTGAATGAATTTCAATCTAATTAATGTAGTTGAAGTTACCTTCGAAATCTTAAAATTTAGCTTAGATAACTTTAATGATATTTGTGTCAATCGGCTCTGAAAATTTATGAAATAGATCTAAGATTTGTTTGTAGAATTAGAATCTATGACTTAATCGGGAAGGATAGCGAATTTGAATATGACTTTTTTTTTCCAATTTTTTATTATTTTTGTCTGTTGAAGCAGTATCCCAAGACGTTCAAAAAGTTTGAAGTACTTTTTTAGGAATTTCATTTGTGTACTACTCTGGAAAAAAAATATTAGAATTAGAATATTCTTCACCTTTTTTTTGTGCTGAACGATTTTCATTTAAGCATTTCCTAACTTTTAAGCTTCGAAAAATTCTTCGAATCCTTTTGCTTTATTCAAATTTAAATTTTAAATGAAATTCCCATCACATTAATTTCATAAAAAAAAAAGAAATATCGTACTTGGCTTTACCTTGTTTTAAGATCCATATGCCTAAAAATAGAATAAAAGTTCTGCCAATGATTGTTATTTTGAATTAAATTTGAATTTGAATTAAAATAGCTTAAATAAACTTTGAACCCCAATAAAATATAAAAATAGTATGCTAAGAATTTGCTAAAACAGAATAATCTTTTGGTGAGCCCAGTAACCTTCTGAAATAATATACAAATAGATATATATATACCATTGTTATAGTATTTACCAATTGAACTTATTGATGACAAAATTTGGAAGCTAAATCAGGATCGTAAAAAAACTAGGAAACTTTTCTTATTTATGTTTTATTAAACTATTTGTTATCTAAATGCTGTTTAAAAAATGTATAAATTCTTTTTGATAACATTTGGATGCTTATGTACTTTCCTGAATTCAACAAAAATATTGGGTATGTACCCATATAGAAGCGTGAGAACTTTATGGCTTTCTTATTTACATCATTTAACTTGTCCATAATAGAATGATTAGTTGAAGCTAGTAGATCATATTATTATGTTTTTGAATCACTACTATTTCGAAATTACTGTCTCATTATCAAAATATATGTTTTAAAATTTCGAAGATAAAAGAATTTTAGAACTAGATATAAAATTTAATAAAGTTAAGTTGCGAATCATTTGATTTATAAAAAAAAATCCATTTTATAAACAAATTCTATAAGAATTTTTTCTTAAATAAAATTTTAAATATGCGAAATATGATTTACAATAATTTTTTTTTAATTATTATTACTCAAAAATTTAAAATAAATTAACCATAACCTAGTTTAATTTTCCTTGGCAAATTGACAAAAAATTAATATAACATATGTTGTATATTTCATAATATGTACAGGGTGTTTTGCAAAATATTTAAATAATTACTGAAAGTTATTAGAGATAATGAACAGACAAACTTGCTAGACATAAACCTTCAGATTCTTCAATCGGGATTCCTATTACAATTTGTAAATATTGGTGCTAAACACATCTGGGCAACATTAGTTCTTAAACGATCAACTAGACTCTATTCCTTAATTGCTGCAACATTGTTTATGTATTAGGGATTTTAACGGCAAACTGTGCGTTCGGCAGAGGAAACAATTTTCTCCTGTTGTGTTATAAAAAGAAAAAAGTTTCTGGAGAAATTCTTCTTAAATAACCTTTTCGGTCTGTCGGAGGTGGACCTAATTAGTTTTAATAAGGAGAAAATACTGAATCAGGGTAACACAACGGGCCTAAATTGGCCCAAGTGTGCATCTATAGCTCCTATCTACCTACTTATTAGAGATTGTCATAATAAAAAAATATCAGTATTTGTCATGGTGAGCAGAGTACCTCTCTCTTATTATTATTATTTCGAAAATTCAAAGAAAGTTAAAGAATAGTTTTCTTAAATAATGTTGAAGTTATTATTACAAAAATTTCCAATTAATAATTTTTTCTTTTCATAAATTTAGACCATTATTTTTTAGTTAATTTATTTATTGTTCCAAATTAAGAATTTGCCACTGAAACTTTTTACCTATTTAATTTTTTTTGCTAATATTTTTGTAAAATTAAAAATTTTCGGAATGAAATTTTCCTTCAACTACATTTTAATAAGTTCTTGGCAGAACAACTTTGGAAGTTTGTTTAAATTTTTATTTTATATGTGACAATCAACAATAATTTTTTAAATCAAATTTTATACTATAATTGTGTTTTTTTTTTGAGTATAAGTTTAAAAGAACGAAAATTTTCCTTTTTTTTTTTGTCCATTTCTCTACCACATAAATGTGAACAGGAAATTACACAACCTTTCCTTTTCAGGCGTGCCTGTAAATGTCGTAAGCGGGAATAATTCATACGACGTGTGTGGGATTCGACGTGCGCCAGATGATATTTGGTGTAGACTATTGTTAGGTCAACATATTCATTTTTATTCGTGTTTTATTCGTACTGCAAGCTAATTCTAATATATTTATTATTTTAGCAAAAAAAATTTGTAGTTTTCTACAATTCGAATATTTAAATCAAGTTGAATATTCGAATATTTAGCATGCCCAAAAAAAATTTGATAAAGGTATTTATAGGTATAATAAGACTGTAGACATTGAAGGGTAAAAATTTATCTTTTTTTAAGAATCCTAAATACAGTCATTAGTGAGCCATTTTTGAAAGAGTAATGTATTTCTAGTCTCTCTTAAGGAACTACTTCTTTAAGAACAAATTCTTAAAGAAAGCCTATTCTTTTATAATCACTTTTAAAAAGGTCCTCTAATTTCTATTCTGACCCTAGGAGCTTCTAATTTCAAAAATAATTCTTTAAAAGTCTCATCTTTAAGTGTAACATCATTCAGATCTACTATTTTATGATTCATTTCTTCAAAAGCCACTTCTTTGGGAACTGTGCGGTTTTTTTAGAACCACATATTTAAATGCCATTTCTTCAAGAACCTATCTTCACACTTTTATTCTTTTAAATGCTAAGATCGATTCTGTTACAATAATTTAATTTTTTTTTAATATTCTGAATGATATATGCTGAATGATAATATATCAACAAAATTAATCAAAAATAAATCAAAAATGTTTTAACAAAATTTGAAAATTATATTTTAATTGATTCTAAAGATACTTCAAAAATTATTTAAAATAATAATAAACGTACATATTGAATATTGAAGGACTAACATGAGTACAATAAATTTTTCTGACACCTTAAATTTAATTCTCATAATATTATTCTCATTATATTAAAACTAAAGTACATGTACATGTGTTTCGATTCGATATTATTATTGTGTATTACTATTATTGCTATTATTATTCATATGTTATTGACAGCAAAAAAGTTATTTTCTTTTATTATTATTATTATTACAATCACTATGAATATTATTAATGAATAATGTACATATATTATAATATATATGTAGGTATATAGTATACATACAAAATAAATGGGATAAGGATGTTTCGATGTTATTGACAAAATAAAAATAAAAAAGGATCACCTATTGTTCAATTTAAATGGAATGAATATACTTGAAAAAAAAAAAAACAAAAATAAATAAAAAGCATTTCCAATGAATATCAAAAAGAGAGGCACTTGATTGCATAAATTTTGGTAAGCCACTTAAAATATTCCACATCATTGATTAAGAGTATACAATATAAATGTTTTGTTGATAATATTCTTGAAAACTTTTATAGTGAGTGACAATAAACAGCATAATAATGAAGAAACTTTAATTTGATGGCGAATAAGGATGAGTTTGGATTGCAGTTTCTATAAACGATAAGAGTGATGACACTAGACAACCATAGAAATTAAATCCATATTTTCTATATGAGTATTTATAATGGAGCAAAGTGTTTATTTTCAGTAAATGATAAGAGCATAGATCAAATTGATGCCAATATATTTTATTCAGTGTATGGATATTGAAATTTAATAATACATACGATATTTTCTCTAGATTTTTTACAATTTATGATTATATGTAATGATTATGAGACTAGGAAGATGGTTATTGTGATTCTAAATTAAATGCAACATGCTGGAAGAATAGAAGTATGTATTCATAAAAGATGAAAAAGATACAAGTTTTCATCTTCATATAGTTGCATTGCATGTTGTCAAAAAATCTGCTAAGTTAAAAAGTAATGGCAAGTTAGAGTTAATAGTTAACGATGTTGCATCAGCGTAGGAAATAATATTTCGCAGATTTATAGACCTAGTTATTTTTATATTTCAATATTTCAATATTTTAAAGAAGGAGGTAAGAAACACATCCAAGAAATCGTTTTACAAAAGAACTCTTAATCAAAAGACATTTTTCAAGAAATTACACTTTACAACTTTTCTGTTGCAAAAATATAATACAAGTTATGCAAACTGACATTTGAACAAAAAGTCATTTACTAAAATGGACCAGAATTTACCAAAATCCTATATTATATAAAACATCGTATCAAATAATAAAATACAGGTGGAATGTGAAATATATGTATATTTTTTTCTAAAAATTCAAATTTCCCAAAAAATTTGTTTTTTCATCTGAAAAAAAAAAGATATTTCTTTTGGCTTTTATTTTCTTTATTCTTTCTTGTCTGTATGTCTTGTATTTTTCTTAACCCCTTAATTCTTCAGGTTGACTTTGATTTTATAAACTCATTCTTCATAACCACATTATAATGAAAATTGTAAATTGCCAATTTTAAGTGTTGTTTGTATTTTTGAATTTTAATTTTTATATCAGTTCCACTTTTATTTTTCGTTAGCATAAAGCGGTGTACAAATCATTGTGATTTTAATTCTGGGCAAAAAATTGTATAATAAAGCCGTCTAATAAACTGTTGCCAAGTTTTTTATGTTCTTGTTAGGGATGTAACTGGTCTGATGTAATAATGATATATTATGCATGTATATAAAACGGAGCTTTTTACTTATCTCGTTATCATAGATGTGTGCATACTTTTGCAATCAATTGTATAGCAACAGGAATAAAAGAAAAAATTAACAAAAAAAAAACCATTTTTATTTAAATCTCGAATACTCTAAAGAACTAAAGACAAAATAAAAAATTAACAAAATAGAAAAATTATTCATATATGTGATGCAGATCCTTGTTGAATCTATCCTGGATTTATAAGTCCCACGAAATGAAACAAACAAAAAAAGGTTTTATTTTTGACATTTACATTATTTACAGAGTATGTACGAGTACTCCATCAATACTCAATATTTAATGCTAAATTTGGGATTTTCTTTGTTCCTGTGTGTTGTGTTTTATTTTTGTTCTATTGAAATAGTATTGCTTCCCCCAAAATTGAATAAAATATATTAAAATATTTCCTGAGAATTCATTTTTTTGACATTTATGTGTCTCTTTTGAGTTTACGTTTTTTTAAAAAATTTTTTTTTTCTATTTTGAAAAAATAATAATTTTTTTTTATAAATGGTGAGAATGTTATTAGCTTTTCGATTATTTTCTTTTTGTTTTTATTATATATATATTTTCATTATGAGATCAGCTCAACAGCTCAAGCGTTTATATTAAGATTTATTACTTTTATGGGGGTTAAAAATAATTTTTTATTATTTTTATTTTTCATGTTTTAATAGATTGACAAGTAGAGGTGACAATGTAATCAATGTTTTACATAATATGACAGTTAATTTTAATGTAGGCATCTAATTTTGTAAGTATGTATTGTCAAAAATTATAAATTTCTAGAGGTTTTTGAAAAAAACATATGTATATTTGAAGATCAAACATTATAGAATTATCAATTGATTTGATATTTTTTGAAATAAATTAATTTATTTTAGATCATATGTTGTCATGAAGCATGGAAAACAATTTACCTTATGGGAATTATTTCGTTTCGTGTAAACCCTTATTTATACTGTTTTTGACAGTTCATTTTTATTCAGAGATTGTTTTAGATTTAAAAATCATTTGTCCATAGATAATCTGTGTATCTTAAATATTTTTGTATAAGTTAGTTATTAGTTAGCTTTGCTTAATAATCGTGATTACAAGTGTTATTATAGCATCCAAAATTGAGATTCCTGAAACATGGTTCTGTTAACATTCTGGACATTTTATGACACCGAAATTTAGTATTGAATTGAACAAAATATTCTTGAAAAAATTTTAATCGTGAAATTTTTATTTTATGCAGATTTTATTTTAATTTTGCACTTTTAATAAAGACTGCTTCATCGAGTTTTGAATTCTCGAAAATCGAAAATCTATAACCTAAGCGTTACTAATATAAAAAAAATGTATATCCTATGTATAGAACGTTAAGATTTACTTAAGCCGAACTAGGTAATTTCTCTTAAGCAGCGAATGGTTGTTTCCTTTAGTCAATGGAAATAGATCCAAAAGCTATATAACTTCCATTCGGTCAATATGCCTTATTTAATCTTCATAAAGTATAAGTCTAAACAGATAACATTAGGTATATAGAAACTTTGTCTCTATTTATTTATTATACCCTACACCTAAAGTATAGGGTATATTAACTTTGGTATGGTGTTTGTAACCACCAAAAGGAAGCGAGTTAGGTATAGACATGTATATATATTCTGAATCAGGATCACCGCCGGAGTCGATTTAGCGATGTCCGTCCGTCCGTCCGTCCGTCCGTACGCACGATAACTCAAAAAATAATGATGCTATCTTGATGAAATTTATATAGTAGGTTACTAATTACGAAAGAAAGGCTAAGTTCGAATCTGGACAAAATCCGTCCATGGGTTCGGATTCTGGAAGCTTCCGAATGATTCCGGGCTTTTGGAGATAATCTCCGCAAACGAGATTATCTCCAAAAGCAACAAAGATAGAACCTTCAAATTTTGTACAATGATGTTTCTTCCCGTTCGATTTATGTCTCTGAAATTTAAGAGGATTTGGTCCATGGGTTTGGGTTTTGGAAGCTTCCGAACGAGCACCAGAGCAAATGAGATTATCTCCAAAACCAACAAAGATAGAACCTTTAAATTTGGCAGGGTGGTGTTCTTTCATGTTTTATTTAAGTCTCTGAAATGTGAGAAGATTTGGTCCATGGGTTCGGCTTTTGGAAACTTCCGAACGAGCCCCAGAGCAAACGAGATTATCTCCAAAACCAATAAAGATAGAACCTTTACTTTTGGCAGAATGGTGTTCTTTCATGTATGATTTAGGCCTCTGAAATTTAAGAGGATTTGGTCCATGGGTTTGGATTTGGAAGCTTCCGAACGAGCACCAGAGCAAATGAGATTATCTCCAAAACCAACAAAGATATAACCTTTAAATTTGGCAGGGTGGTGTTCTTTCATGTATGATTTAGGCCTCTGAAATTTAAGAGGATTTGGTCCATGGGTTTGGATTTGGAAGCTTCCGAACGAGCACCAGAGCAAATGAGATTATCTCCAAAACCAACAAAGATATAACCTTTAAATTTGGCAGGGTGGTGTTCCTTCCCGTTCGATTTATGTCTCTGAAATTTAAGAGGATTTGGTCCATGGGTTTGGATTTGGAAGCTTCCGAACGAGCCCCAGAGCAAATGAGATTATCCCCAAAACCAATAAAGATATAACCTTTACTTTTGGCAGAATGGTGTTCTTTCATGTATGATTTAGGCCTCTGAAATTTAAGAGGATTTGGTCCATGGGTTTGGATTTGGAAGCTTCCGAACGAGCACCAGAGCAAATGAGATTATCTCCAAAACCAACAAAGATATAACCTTTAAATTTGGCAGGGTGGTGTTCTTTAATGTTTTATTTAAGTCTCTGAAATGTGAGAAGATTTGGTCCATGGGTTCGGCTTTTAGAAACTTCCGAACGAGCCCCAGAGCAAACGAGATTATCTCCAAAACCAATAAAGATAGAACCTTTAAATTTTTTATAATGATGTTTCTTCCAGTTTGATTTATGTCTCTAAAATTTAAGAGGATGTGGTCCATGGGTTTGGATTTTGGAAGCTTCCGAACGAGCCCCAGAGCAAATGAGATTATCTCCAAAAACAACAAATATATATAACCTTTAAATTTGGCCGAATGGTGTTTTTTCATGTTTGATTTAAGTCTCTGAAATTTGAGAGGATTTGGCCATGGGTTTAAATTTGAAAGAATTTGAACCGTGGATTCGAATTTTGGAAGCTTCCCAACGAGCCGCAGAGCAAATGAAATTATATCCAATACGAACAAAGGTAGAACCTTTGAATTTGGTACAATGGTGTTCTTTCGTGTTTGATTTATGTCTCTGAAATTTAAGAGGATTTGGTCCATGGGTTTGGTTTTGGAAGCTTCCGAACGAGCACCAGAGCAAATGAGATTATCTCCAAAACCAACAAAGATATAACCTTTAAATTTGGCAGGGTGGTGTTCTTTCATGTTTTATTTAAGTCTCTGAAATGTGAGAAGATTTGGTCCATGGGTTCGGGTTTTGGAAACTTCCGAACGAGCCCCAGAGCAAACGAGATTATCTCCAAAACCAATAAAGATAGAACCTTTAAATTTTTTATAATGATGTTTCTTCCAGTTTGATTTATGTCTCTAAAATTTAAGAGGATGTGGTCCATGGGTTTGGATTTTGGAAGCTTCCGAACGAGCCCCAGAGCAAATGAGATTATCTCCAAAAACAACAAATATATAACCTTTACTTTTGGCATAATGGTGTTCTTTCATGTATGATTTAGGCCTCTGAAATTTGAGAGGATTTGGTCCTTAGGTTCGGATTTTGAAAGCTTCCGAACGAACCTCAGAGCAAATGATATTATCTCCAAATGCAACAAAGATATAACCTTTAAATTAGGCAGAATGGTGTTCCTTCATGTTTGATTTATGTTTCTGAAATTTGTGAGGATTTGGTCCATGGGTTCAAATCTTGAAAGCTTCCGGACGAGCCCCAGATCAAACGTATATCTCCACAACCAACAAAGATAGAACTTTTATTTTTAGTACAAAGGTGTTCTGTTATGTTTCCTTTTCTGTAAAATTGGAAACTGACATTTGAAAGAATTTGAACCATGGGTTCGTATTTTGGAAACTTCCGGACGAGCACAAGAGCAACGAGCATATCTCCAAAACCAACAAAAGTAGAACCTTTAAATTTAATAGAATGGTGTTCTGGCAAGTTTTCTTTATGTTCCTGAGATGGATTCGATGAATTGCAGTGGCAATTCGGGTAGCTGACACAAACATCCCAAGGACTACCAATCTTCGAAAATAATTAAGATAGAAACTTAAAATTTTATACAAGGGGTGGGTGTCAAGAATATCCCAAGCCGATGCCTCTTTTACGTTCTTGAAATTCAAGTTGAATAAGACAGAAAAGGGAAGAAGTTCAAGCACTGCCAAAAACACTTATGGATTGTTAATTTAATTCGAATTATTCAGGTGTAGGGTATTAATTAGTCGGTTGCATCGACTTACTGTTACATTTACTTGTTTTCTTTAATTGTTGGATGTAGTTTGTAAATTATTGTTTGAACAAAGATTCTGTCGTATTCTGTTCGCATCTTTCTTTTAAAGGAGCTATTTAAATTTCGATAAAAGTAAAGCAGTTTCTTTGTCTTGATACTTAGTGAATTTGAATGGTCATATACTGTAAAAAATTACAAGCATAGCTTTAAATAAATTTCAAATAATTTAAAAGTATCATATTATAAGAATAATTGCATACCTTTTATTGTAAATGGTTATTATTAATAAAATATTTTGTTAATTGTTATTATTAAATCATTGATTTGAATATAAATTCGTTTTGATTTTTTGACATATTTTTTGGAAAAATCCTTCAACCCTCTAAGTTTAAGGATCTGAACTAGAGCACTTTATCCTTCTTGATATCCAAATATGTTTTGAAGTATACTTATAATCTCTTGAAAAATTATGTCAATGAAATATTTTGAAAATTTGAATTTATGAAGTGTGTCTTTTTTGTTAAGTGATAAAGTGACATTTAAATATTTTTTTTTTTTGAACAGTGATTAAGTTAAACTGAGGATAGAATTTAAATAAAAAGTTTTTTTATTCAATAAAATATATTAAAAAAAAAAATTAAGGTTTCCTACAAAGTAATGTTTTATTTTCAAGAAATTAGAAAAAGCATTGAAACAATTCTCTAAGTCTTATGTTCCATTTAAGAGTTAGAGTATCCAAGGAAGAAGGAGATTGAGATAAAGGAACTGTTCTTTAGTACACCAGAAACCAGAAACTTTTTGAAATTTTTTCATTTTGTCCAAAACAAAAAATAAGTAATAATTAAAAGAACTTAAAAACATCAAAAGTCAATGAAAAGTTAAAAGTTTGATTTACTTTTAGCTATTGTACTTTATTATTGTTTTTTATGAATAGCTATTGTGCTTTATTAAATTTTTCTGTGTATTGATTAATAAAAAAAAGGATAATTGTAAGAAAGTATGAAAGCACCTATATTGGTTAATACTAAATGTGGTAGATTTTATTTATCTAGGATGGCGACTTAGCCAAATATGGTACATTTTATTTAGCTATAAGAAGGCTAAATTATTAATATTTTTATAAACAGCTAAGTAAGCAAACAAGCAGTTTTCTCTTACCTTACTAAATGATGAATTGGATGTTGGAATCTATGAAAGGATTTTAGATACACTTCCCATTGAGTTTGCGTTTTGAAATTTTACACATCATTCGGTTCCCCTTGATAATACATAATATAAGTTATACCAATATAATTATACCTAAAGCACAGGAGAAATTAATGAAATTAACAAAATTAACAATTTCATCTATTATGTACATGTTGTCTAAAAATTATTTTACGTAGGTTCTCCTATTACGGAACTACCGCCGCTAAAATTTGGAAAGACCCTCTATTTTTAAATGTGTATATTTATACTTCTGCTTAACATTTTTTTTCAATATAAAAACGTCAAACAACAGGGATCACTTATAACTGTATAAATCAATATCAAGATTATACAATATTTTGTAATTCAGTATTTAGATTTACCGTTGAGTGAAAACAAAATTTTACAAGATTTTGTTTCAAGATGGTACGTCATATCTCAAAAATGCTCTAATTAAATCCTTGAAAATTTTCAGAATTAGAATATTTGATCACAGGAAATTTTGTTTGTACCGTCCCTTCTTTCTTGAAAATGTGCTATTTTTAAAGACCAGTACCTTAGGCCTGAAACTTCTTTTTTTTTTACTTATACACCTTTTTTTTGAAATGATACAAATTTTACTTATTTGGTTATTTCCTTTGATTGAAAAGACTGATTGAAGTGATTGAAAAATTTTTCCCTTTCATTCATGTTTTTTTTTTTTGTGTATTTTCATTAAATCTTTTGTTTTTGTTTAAAATTAAGTATTTTAGATGAATTATTACTTCATCAAATAATAAATATTCTCATTTTAATCTTAATTATCATAATATAATTCTTCAATCGTTATAATATCTATTTAATATAATAGAATATTTATTATATTCATAATTAATTCATAATGTTTAATTATTTTACTTTTCATTGTTTATTTTTAAATTGCATATTATCAATATAATATCAAATATGGTTCTATTCATCTATATAGATTAAAAATAATTATATTTAGGTATTTAAGATAAAAATAAATTTGATTAGATTGTGTGTGGCATCTTTTTTTTTTATCATTCATCAGTTAAAAAAAAAATAAATGAAAAAAATTAAAACTATAAATATTAAATGTCCTTTATTTTAATTTTCTTTTCAAAAAAAAATTTTTTCTTTATATTTTGTTTAAGATTTTCAATACACCATACAAAATCCCATTATAAACCCACTTTATTTTACACCATTTAATGACTTTTTTTTTTTTAAGTGAGAATAAAAAGTTTTGTTTTTATAAAAATATTAATTTTTTCGTTTCCTTGGAAAAAAAAAATAAAAACAAAAAAATGCAGAAAAATTGAAATAAAGATGAGGGAACGAAAACTGCTTAAAGATATGTTTTAAATTATTATTAACTAATGTTTTTATTATGATTATTTTCAATATTATCTTTTTGTTTATATCTTCAATAATAAGTTTTTTTTTTTTTTATTTTGAAAAAGAAAAATGGATTATATTCTTTTCAGGTAAAGACCTAGGTAAAAAAAAAAAATTATATTTTTAATAATAACCTGAATATAAAAAAAGATTGAAGATATTTTTAAATGAGTACGGATAGAAATCTTTATTTTCAAAATAAACAGAATCATATATACAAGAATTGAATCTATGATCTAACTAACACAACATTAAAATGTTAATATACTGCATACATTGTATATAATAATATAAATAAGAATATGTACTTGCTTAAACACGATATAATAATCTTCTTATGTACATAAAAGCTGTGATCCCTGTTTTTTTTTTTTTTTTTATCATTATTATTTTTCTATTCATTTGAAATACTGAACGTAAACACACCTTTTAATTAAAATATGTAGGCTAGACAAAAGCTTCAATTTTTTCACACCTTTAAAAAAAAAAAAAAAATGCGAAACGATTTTAGTTATAGTTGAATATGAATATATATCTTAAGATGTTTGGTATAGGTTCTTTTTTTTTTGTGTTCTATGTTTGAATGGTATTATAGAAAAATTTTAATAATAGAATAATATAAGTATAGAAAAGAAAAATAAATTTTGCATCGATAGTATAATTGTAGTTTCATACTTTCAGGGTTATAATTTTACTATATTGATATTTTATTAAATTTTATTATATTGTTAAAAAAAAGATAAAATAGTATCTAAGAAGCATAAATTGATTATATGTTATTTTTCTCTTGGTTTCTTTAGTATAATTAGGGTATTTAATCACCACACTTTAGTTGTACATTGTGAGTTTCTCAGTTGTGTATTGAAAATTACCAAATACGTCCAAGATATTGAGTTAAATACATAATAATAATAATAATAATGTGAAAATATTGATCTTAAACTCAAATCTAACTCTTTCAAATAAAATCTACTCATGAACTCGTAGTTTTTGTTTGCAAAAATGAGATTTGAGAACGGAATCAGTTTTATATATTAGACCCATTGGGTCTTTAAATATTTTTTAGATCGTAAGTTACAAGGAGAACACATTTGGGAGTTAGAGATGTGGGATAGTTTCGTAAATTTATTTACAAAATATTCTTATGATCTAAACTTTTAATGATATTTATATGATGTTGGTATACGTGTTCTAAGCAAATGTATACAATAGTTTAATTTTATAAAAGATGTTTTCAATACATGGCCGAATAGAAGGAAAATGTAAAAAAAACTAATCTTCCAACAGTGGGAAGATAAAAAAAAAGTCAGATAAAAAAAAACATTCTCATAAAAAAGAAATGCTATAAAGTTAATGTACTGAAAGGATTAAAGTTTTTCCATAATATTTTTTTACTTTATTTAATTTATTTTAAGACAAATTAATATTTATAATATATTTAAAGGTATAATTAACAAGGTATTGGTTAGATAGTATCGTCAACTGCAATTTGAAATAAGTTGTCGCTGTTGAATAATGAAGATAGAAAGATTTGCTTGATTTTCTAATTATTCTTTTGTAATAGATGTTTATTTTATGAAATTTTCCACTTGTCTTAATTAGCAAGAATTTTTTCTTTAAAAAATAATTTAGTATTGGTATTATGGACTAACAGATAGTATTAATTAAAATATTCTATTCGATTAAATTCCTAGACTTTATAAATATATTAAATAATTTATTTTTATACCTTAAAGGTAAAAAAAGGACTTAAACGAAAATGTGAAAGAAAAGAAAAAAATATATAATATTTTATATGAAGGTAATTTTTACACTATGATAGGTTAGTTTATAACCGCATATATAAAAAAAAACAAAATTTATTTCATTCTTTGAATTCATCAATTTATCTCATGATTAGAAAATGAATGATTTTTCACAGATTGCTTTGAGAGAGATGGTGTTGAAAGATGAAAAAAAAAATTAGTTTTTTTTTTTTTTTGTTTTTTAGTCCTTTACATTTTTTTTTTGTCCTTTTGTTCGATATTGAGGACGTCTATTTATATTCAAAGATAAAAGATATATTCATTATTACTTTTGATTTAATGGTATTCTAATTTTTCTATTTTTGTTTTTTGTTTTGTTTTTATACTTAAATATTATTGGAAAAAAAAAAAATTCTATTAAAAGAAATTATTAATTAAAAATAAACAATACAGAGTTGTATGTTGATGAAAGGCTATTAAGAGAACTACCACATACGTTGTTAAAAGATAATTTATATAAAAAAAAAAAAAAATTAAAGAAAGAAAAATAGAAATAAAAGATAAAGAAGAAAAAGAAAACAATCATATGTTATAATAACATGAAAATCACTTCAATAGATTTGGGGTAATTTATTTCAGTTTGATTTTTTATTTTTGTACTAAAAAGTACCATATTCATAAAATATAAAGTGGTGAAAAAATGGTTATTAATTGGATGAATGAATGTATAATAATATAAAAAAAAAATAAATAAAAATTCTTGTAATTTTAATTACATGACAGAATTATAATCAGTACTAAAGATCATTATGAATTGTATTTTTATTGCAAGATTCTGTCGAAAATTTTCTTCAAGGAATAAAACATGAACATTATGAATGTGGTCATGTGGAATTGTCTTCAAATTCAAGTGTTTTTGGAAATTAATACATTTTTCCTTTTCATTCTGTTTAATAATATTTAATATTCTCTACAATCCAATATATTAAAAAATATTCCTTGAAGTTCCCTTATATATAATTATCAGCTATTAAGAATTTTCTTCTGTTTAATATGAAAGGAGAAGCATATAATTGCTTACAGCTA
This sequence comes from Poecilobothrus nobilitatus, assembly GCA_947095535.1. Taxonomy (NCBI): domain Eukaryota; kingdom Metazoa; phylum Arthropoda; class Insecta; order Diptera; family Dolichopodidae; genus Poecilobothrus; species Poecilobothrus nobilitatus. The sequence continues at coordinate 231,057,302 of OX352774.1, forward strand.
ATATTTTTAACTCTCTTGTTTAATATGAAAGAAAAAGGGTACAATCACTAAAATTCCTCCTCACTAATAGAGGAATTATGTTTGTTTTTCTACACACCACAGTTTATTTAGATTTATATTGTATTTAAAATATACGAGACTCGAGAAAATAGAACATTTCCTGAAAAATTGTCTTTTTGAAATATTTTAGTTTCTAAAGTTTTAATAATCTAATTCCTCATTCAACATAACTCAAACCAAGATCTTAAGATTAATGAAAAAGAAAAAATAAAAAATTATAGGATAAATTATTAATATTTCAAACATCTGACAAGAAAACTTTTTGTATAAATTATAAATATGTATTCATTAAATTTTCAATTAAGGTATGTGCCTAAAGTTATGCAATCACACCTTTTTTTTAAATAAGTTTTATTCTTTTTTGTTTTAGTTTTTTTTTTTAAATTTAATGGTAGCTATTTTAAGTTATATTAATGTATCTACTCATTTTAAGAAAATTTCTTAGAAATTTTATGAATTTCCTATATTTATAAATCTTATCCTATATTCGCGTAAAATAGTAATTTACCATATCTTTTTAAATAATTCCACTTGAAAAAAAAACCAGCTATTGGCTATTATAATTTATAACAGTTAAATATAAATCTTTATATAAAAAAAATTGCAAAATAATTTACTTATACAAAGTAGATTGATATTGCAAATTGATTTTGTAAATTGACATTGAATTGAAATGAGCTAAAATATTTTTTATTATCATTTTTATCTTATCATTTATATTTCAGTGTGAAAATTTGATTATCAAAGTATTGATTAAAGACAACTAATTACACTATATACATATTGGATTAGCTACATATTTGGTATATACCTAATATATGACCTTTTAATATAAGAACTACGACTAATATTTTAGCTTGTAAATATTAAGGAATTTTTGGTAAAAAGTTTGAGTAAAATTGACATTAAATTGAATTATAGGACCTTAAATTCTTAGAAAATATAAATAAGTAATTTATACTGTCTCCTCTAAACCGGATGTATTGAACTTCTTAAACAATTTTTTTTCATATAAATTTAAAAAAGTTTTCTCATTTTTTTTTGCGTCGAAAACCACAAAAAATCACAATTTTTTTTAATGCATTCTTAGTCAACCCAATCAGTCAATCCATTCTGTTCAGTTGTCATATAAAGATGGAGTTTTTATTTTAAAACATATCAACATTTACAGAACGTTTATATAAATTTAAAAACATGACCTGAAAATAATAGTTTCTGCTTATACCGTCGATTATGAGATTTCAAAATTGTCAAACAATATCCTTTCTACTTTAATACCTACAACCTTTTTAAATGTTAAAATACTGAAATAATATTTAATGACTTTTTGACTACATTTTCCTTTTTAGTGAAAACACTTTTGTCTGTCACAATTACATCAGCTAAATCCATTTTTCATTGAATTTCACTTTTTTTTTTTTAGTTTGATTGTTAACATATAATTGGTACATCCATGAAAATGGAAACTAAACTAGATTAGGATTAGCAAAAACTAATTGGTTTGAGTTGTAATCACGTAACAAAGATTTTTGTTAAAATTAAAAAAAAAAAAAGGATTTAAAAAAAAAGAACAACGATTAGAATATAAAACAAAATAAAACAAAAATTATGATGATGACATCACAACTGTATTGAAATATGTAAATATGTAAATGTAAAATGTATAAGGGGGAAAAAATACTTCTATAAAAGTATCCCTCATTAGTTGAACTTGCATACAACGGGTTCTATTGTAGTTAATTAATTTTATTTTATTTAATTCATAGTTAATTCATTTTTATTATTTTAATTTTGTACTAACTTTGTTGCCGAGTAAAAGTTGTCAATATTTGTATTACCTAATATAATATTATTAAAAATCAGTGATAGACTGGAATAATGTGACGGAAAAATGCAGTACATTTTACAGTACAAAAAAATCATATTATTGCCTTAACAGTAGAGTTCCTTCCCTATTATAGCTCTAATTTTCTTTATTTTTAAAAACAAAATTTAATTTTAGAAATTCGTGACAAAATGCATTTACTGAATTTAGTGTTATAGTAATTATTTGACAGTTATTTTAATAACGGTAAGCGTTAAGCAAATATTATTTTATTTTTTCTTCTTTATCTTTTCATATAAAAGTCCTTTGGAAAAAGGAGAAAAATTAGAAAAACTTAAATTTTGTAGGAACATTATAAACTTTAATTAAGAAAAAAAATTGAGACCGTACAATATACCGTTATATAAGAAAAGGAAAGTGGTTTTTTCTGAGGTTATATTAATGCCATTAATTGGAACCCTGATATCATAAGAAACGGTTATGGGATGACGTCATTTTAAAAACTTGTGCTCGAGTTTCGAAAGTGCAGACTGAGCTTGATATTAATTGTATTAAAAGTTATTATTGAAAATATGTAGGTATATACATATATAAATAATTAGTTTTATGTCGGCATTATTTTCTGTTAAGTTGTTTTATGCTGTTTAAGTTGTTTTATTATCTATAGTTTACTTTAAAATATTAACAACCAAATTTAAATGTTTTGTTGTTTTGAAAGCATTAATTTAACTTAATATATAGATACACCGTCGCTGATGTACCTATATATAAACATAGCAGAGCAAAAAGAAGGGAAAGAAGAGTTAAACTAAATGATTACTCCTGTTAGAAGGAATTAACTTAAAACAGAAAAACTGTAAATAAACAAAAGTTTAACTTGTCAATTAAATACATTAAATAATTAAAATATTGCCTTATGTAAATGAAATATAGTAAATTATACAACAGAGGAAAAAAAATCGTCATTGAATGTTTTATTCTCTGAAATACATAGCTACCTTTAGATGTAAGTATTGTAAGTACAAGATAACGTTCAGGAAAAAAAAACACACAAAAAAAAACAGTTTTTCATTAACTGCCTTGGAACATCTTATTCTTCACAGTTCAACACTATTGAAAACCAGGCTCACAGACTTGGGAATGTAATTTTCAAAGAAAACAAAGGGTAACATAAAGCTAAAAAGAATCCTTAAGTAAGTGTATATTTATATTTCAATGTAATTTCATAAAATTAGGCAATCTGACTTTTTAAAGTGATTTTTCTTTTTTTTTGATTCTAGATATAAAATGAAATCAAATGCTTACCATAAAAGGTTTTTTTTTTAAATATTCTGTTCTTAATCAGATTAAAAATTACAGAAATAAAAAATAAAATCCGAAAAGGAATTTAAAATATTTAATTGCTATCAAAGAATAAATATTGTACAATTTTTTAATGCAACCGTATAAATTTCATTGTACGTTATTCAAATCTTAACATCGCATGCATAACATTTAAAAACATTTTGCTCAGACTACTAAAATAACATATGATATATGATTTTTTTAATATCATGTTATTTCTTGATTTTTATTTTATTATTGTGAATTGCTTTTGACAGTTCCGTCTGTTTTATATTATATAGTTATCTAATAAATAAGGAAGAAATTCTGTTTGTTTGTTTATTTGTTTGTTTGTTTGTTTGTGCCCTTTTCACGTAAAAACCACCAGTCCGATTGCAACCAAATTTTGCAGGAACCTTCCTACAATCCCGGAAAGTGTTATAGGCTATATCGCGTTTCGGTTCATTAACCCATTGCGGCCCGAGAGCCATTTAAAGCCGTTTCATTTTTTCGTTGTCCTGCCTAAACGGTTTGATCGATTGAGTTGAAAATTTCGACAAATATTATTTTTGTCATTGGACGGGTACCGGAGAAATTTGGATTCAATATGTTACCCGGATTCGGCCCGGCGGGCTTCCAAAAAATTTTTTTTATGTCCAATTTTGTATGGTGGTTTTATGGTCTGAAAAAAAACCTGTGACAAATTTTTATGAAGATCCGGTTAACCCGTTTGGGCACGAGAGCCGAAGAAAGTTCATTAAATTTTTCTGTTGTTCTGCTAAAACGGTTTCACCAATTGAGTTGAAAATTTACAATAGCGTAGCTCTTTACCACAGGAGCTCACTGAGTTGATTTGGTTACGATCCATTAACCCGTTTCGCCACCAGGGGTCAGTGAAGTTTTGTAATTTACTTTGTTGTCGCACTTAAACTGTTTGACCAATTGAGTTAAAAATTTATCAAAGTGTAGCTCTTTACCGCAGGAGCTCACTGAGTTGATTTGGTTACGATCCATTAACCCGTTTCGGCACCAGGACTCAATGAAGTTTTTCAATTTCTTTGTTGTCGCGCTTAAACGGTTTTGCCAATTGATTTGAAAATTTACAAAAGTGTAGCTCTTTACCACAGGAGCTCACTGAGGAGATTTGGTTACTTTCCATTAACCCGTTTCGGCACCAGGGCTCAATAAAAATTTTTAATTTCTTTGTTGTCGCACTTAAACCGTTTTACCAATTGAGTTGAAAACTTACAAAAGTGTAGGTCTTTATAACAAAAGCTTTTTGAGTTGATTTGGTTACGATACATTAACCCATCAGGCTTCAGGTCATGAAATTCTCATTTTTTGTTGTTGTGCTTAAACGATTTGACCAATTGAAAATTTGCACAAGTATTGCACTTTGGCACATAAACTCATTCAATAAATTTTGTTGTGATACATTATCACATTTCGACACGATAGACTGTCAAAAAAAAAATTTGTTTCTAATTTCTGTCTAATTTCGCAGGATGAATTTATGGTTCTACATAGAGCCTGTGACAAAATGTTTCTTAACATTTGTTAACCCATTTCCGCACGAGCATAATTTTGTGTATTGTTATTATTATTAAAAAGATATTTCCAACACTCTTTACTTTTATCTATACTGTTTCTAATATTCCATAAAAACCTTTCAATGCAAGTTTTTAATATAGAACAGTAATTAAAGTAACCTTATTCAGTATCTTAAGAATACTGTGTTTAAGTCTTAACAACATAACATTTTCGGCCGTTGTTAAAATACAGAAACAATCTCCTACATTAGACAATCATCATGTCATCATTCAGAAATGCATTACTTAAATGTGGTCTTTAGATGTAGTCCACCTATATAAGATGCATGTGTGTAACATATTTCCCATAAAATATCATTGAAATATGTACATATAGTATGTATAATATCCGTATATTTAAAAATACCATAAACTTAATCAATTAAATTAGAAAACATATTCACATTTCTGTACATAATTTAATCAAAAATGAGTACATACATATTTAAAGAACAGAAAACCTTACATTCTTATCCATATACAATTTTTACACATATTTTTAGCCAATCAATTTGGAAACATAATTAGAAAAACTAAACGAAAAAAAAAATCTGGTTGATTTATAAAGGTAAAAAACAATCATGTATTTTTTATATTGACAATATGTTAAACAGAACCTGAAATGTACGCATTTAAAAAGAAGTTTTTTCAAAATTTGAAGAGCTGTCGGTGCTGTAGGATCTCCAACGTTGAGGGTATATAAAAACGTTGTTCTACAACATTACTCTTTTAATATTTCATTGCTCTTTATTAAACAGTATATAAGTTTTAACAGACGGAGGGACAGAGCGAACTTAATAACAAATTTTTCAAAATGTGCTTAAAAGGATAATTCACCAAAACATGAAGTGACATTACTTACAAAAAAAAATTGATTACATTATGGTCTTTTATAATTTAAATACAATTTTATGTTTCGGTATTAACGCATACTAACGAAAATATAAGTTTGGAAAACAGACGAAAGGACAGAGCGAACCTAATAGCAAATTTTTCAAAATGTGCTTAAAAGGATAATTCACAAAAACATGAAGTGACATTACTTACGAAAACAAATGTACTACATTATGGTCATAATTGAAATTCACTTCGCCGTCATTGTGTACTCAATAGATTATTGATTCCTTTAAAAAATTTTTGTAGAAGAATTGTCTCTAATTCTTGGCTCTGTTTATTCAATTTAACTAAATCTAATAAAAAATAGAATATAAACTACCATAAATGCATAAATACAAATATAAATGCATATAAACTACCAGCATCTGTAAATGCATGGTAATAAGTAAACTATATTAATTAAATTATATGAACGCAGACACAAAAGTTAATAATTTTTATTTCATAAAGCCAATAAAATACTCCGGGCAACGCCGGGTACTCTGCTAGTAATTAAATATTAGGAATGAAAACCAGAACTTTAAGCGGAAAATAATCACTCATTCACTTAAAAACAGAAAGTAGACAATATAATATGATAAATGAGAAAAAGTCCAGTGTAAAGTCTAGGGGTCTTTCAAATTGAGTTTTCACAAGTAGGCGCCTATGTAACACACTTCAAACATTAAACGCATCCATATTATATAATTACATTACAACAACGTCTTAAAATTATTGAATTATTTTATGAAAATAATTGGCCTTCAAGATCATGAGATTTTACACCGTTAGACTTCTTTCTCTGAGACTATGTGAAAGGACAGGTCTACAAGGATAATCCTCTAAACGTTAAAGCATTGAAAGCAGAAATTATTCGAGTTATTGGTGAGATAGAGCCGCAACTATGCCAGAATCAGACGGAAAATTTTGATAAAAGAATCAGGTACGGTAGAGACGCAAGAGATGGTCACATGGGAGATATCATTTTCAGAGTATAAATGGCAAACATTGTACTTCAACAATAAATAAAAACTTTTCCAGTTTCAATTCAAATTCTATGTCTTTGAATTATTTACTTTTGAAAACTCAATTTGAAAGATCCTTTATATAGAATTACTATTTACCGATAGTACAATTAGCACGAATGAATACGCGACAGCTGGTGAAGCGTTTTTCTGCAAGAGAAGTAACCTATTATTAATTAATCTCATCTATTTTTTCTCTAGTTTTGGAATATTTAATTGTAAAAAATTTTAATATTTGATTGTATTGGACTTTGGCTCTCGAATATTTTCCAATAACTGATTATTGAAATGACGAAGGAAATGTTCATTTTCTAAGCCGCGTATTCGATGGCTTCTTTTATACCGTTTTTGCTGCAAACAATTTTATGTGTGTAAACAATTTTATGAAAGTAAAGAAATAAGAATAGATAGATTTGCTTGCCTTAATAAATTAAAAACTACATGAAAAATAAGAAATAGGATTAGTAAGTATAAAGTAATTATTTTATATAGTTTAACATTAATATATTATTTTGTATAATAATACAATTAATAAAAGATAATTTAATTGTACATACAATTATTAAAAGATAATTTAATAGGTAACCACGTTTATATTACATCCATGTATATTTATTTAATAAGGAAGATATAACATCTTTCATCAAAATCAACTTTTCTTGAAAGTGTTAGAAGATTTAAATGCATCTGACAAAGTGACTGTACTTTTAGCCTCTATTGACTTAAAAATAAAAAAACTTAAACGAATTTTCCCCATGCATATTTTAGAATACAACACTTCTAAAAATTACAGCTTTTTAAAACAAAACACAAAATATTAAATGGGGAATTTTTGTTGAACTGTCAAAAACCAAATAACTTGACATTATTTAAGAATACTTATTATTTTTTTTGTAATTATTATAATTATTTATAGTTTTTTACAGTGCTTTACAGTTTTGTACAAATGTTTACACCAATTATTGTTGTTTACTTAGTTTTACACTTTTTTTACAATAAATATGTAAAGAATCATAAAAAAGAATAATTCCTCACTATACATACAAAACCATAATGAAACCATGATGAAATTTCGAAAGTCAAGACAAAATTTTCAACCATTTGATTCAATACTTTCTCCTGACTTTCGAAATGTTTTGTATTGTGTTAGACGCTAGTGTAATTTACGTTTAATGCATAAAAAGATTTATAATGTAAAAATAAAGTTTCTGGCCTGATCTAATCCTTTCTTTATTAAAGTACTCTTAGTTTTCGTAATCAACACGTTGTTAAATAAAAATGCCAAAACATTTGTAAAAAGCGTGGTACTACTCGAAATTTCAAAATATTGCTTTAATCCAATTAATTATAAAGAAATTTATAATAAATATCTTAAAAATTTCATTATTCAAAGGATTTTTTTTTCGATTATAGGTATACTTTACTACTTAGATATACAATTGTTAACTATTTGACAAACAAATTTTTTGAAATTACCTATTCATTTAATTTTTTCATTAATGTGGAATTTCTATCAATATTTTTTTTTTTTTTTGTCATAATCATAAATTATTTGTGAATTCTAGAACAAAACTATATCTGTAATCTTAAAATATTAAAAATAAATTCCTTCAATTGCAGTCCTATTTAAAAAACATAATATTTCTTCAAGTGAATTATACCATTATTTAACTGAAATAAAAAAAAAATGGTATTTAAAAAAGAAAAAATAATCATAAAAAAAAAATACCCATAATTTTTCCGTTTTATAAATAAAAAATGAAAAAAAAAACTCTTAATTAAAAAAGTTTTTTTTATTTTTTTATGCATTTAATTCTTTTAACTTTTTTATAATATAACAAGGATAACAATAAATTTAACTGTAAAAAATAAAAAAGTAGACAAAAAAAGGATATAACGGGAAATAGTTCGTAGAAAAGTTATGGATAAAGTGAATTTTTAATGATTATATTTTGTGAAAAAACAGTATGGAATGTAAAAAAGAAATCTTAAGATAAAAATTCTTTTAATAAAATATTTAAACATTATAATTTTGCATACAAAAATTGATGTTATATATCAAAGTACACGATTATTATACATATTTTTTTTTAAAGTAAGAAAATACTTTGTTTAAATAAAATGTATAAGAAAAAAAATTGCAACAAATAAAAAAATAATTTTGATTCGGTTATTAGATAATAAAGACTGAAAATTTGAGTCGAAACATGTCCTACAATTAAAATAAAATGTTTGATTTCAGCAAAGTCTTTAAGAAGGCATTTAAAGAAAACATTTTTTTCTTGCATTCCATTCTTATAACGCGCATAACGCACCCACTAGGTCAATTATTATTGATATTTGATAAGGTATCAGTTTTTGGAATCATTATTTTCTCTAAGACGTTGATTACTCGATTATAGTCATTGTATAAAAAACAAGACAAGACAAGAAAGACAAGACAAAGACAAGACTAAAACAATTTATTTAAGATTGATCAAATTTTGTATTAAAATATTTTATTTTGATGAGCTTAGAAAAGCTAATGTAAGTTTTTAATGGCTATATGACGTATACCCAAATTAGTATGATTTGCAAAAATTGATTCGTTTCAGAAAGTCTTAATTTGCATCGTAACTGATTTCGGTGTAGCGATTAAGTCACCAGTCTTTTAATCGTTGAACTGTCTTCAATTATTACCTAATGTAAGTAGATATTATTTACTGCTGCATGTTGTAACTGTTGATGGCGTTTTCACTGGTAGCAAAATAGTAATAATTACAGGCGGGTTTATAATTCCCTTACAGTCTTGCTCCTTAATTCAATTCAAAGTTTCCGCATCCTTGTTCTATCCTATCGTATCCCTACACCCTAGCCATTATATTTTGCGTTAGTAGTTAGTAGTTTCATCCTATTGTTTACGCTAAAGCGGGTGTAGGTCTAGTTAGTAAACGTCTCATACTACTAAAGACGTATATTTGGCCTTTAGATGATTTCCATATCTCTTAGGTAAACAAAAAAAACAAAAACCCAAAATTTCTAAAATCTATTTAAAAAGTTCTCTAAAAATTTTATTTAAAATGTCGTAAATAATCACAAATTAGTTTGAGATTGCAACAGTTTTTCTTGTTGGCTCAATATTTTTGTCAGTGATATTTGAATTAAATATTATTTGTGGAAAATTACGGTTTAATAAACTTCAAACTATATCCTATAGTTTCGTATTTTTTATTCAATAAAACTTCTGTTTTATTAAGTTTAAATTTATTTTGGAATTAAATGACCTATAGAATAAATTTTTTTTTTTAATAGAATTAAATTAAAAAAAGCACTATTTTGTCATATTTAACATAAAATTATGTAAATTTTAGAAAAGTAATAGACATTGTGAAATAATGATGAAATTAATGAAATATCTTACATGTATTCTTTTTTAAATAGGGGAATGTGAAATTTGAATCAATTATAGAATATTTTAAAATCCTATTTAATCTAAGGTATTTGTTTATAATAGAATTTTAGTAAAGTCCAGTATTTTAAGTAACTCAATGATTAATTTATATCTTTCTTAGATAAATTATACAGAGAAATTCATAGTTAAACATTTTGTAGATCTTAAAATATAGAAGAAAATATTTTAAATAGAGCCTAAACAACTGCAATACAAAATAATAGCGAGAAGTGAGTGACCTATTGAAATTAATTAATGTATTTTAAATCTATTTTATGTAAAATTTTTAATCTAAAAATAATTTAAATTAAATAATAGTTAAATGCCATTTTTGTGCCAATGCCAAATCAAAAATTTTTTTTTAAAAATATGCTTCTTAGTTTCATTCTGTCTGACTGTTCGTCTGTTTACAACATTCACAGCGTTTCAAATAGCACAATGAAACTTTAAACTTGGATAGGTATCTTAAAAATATTAATATTGTTGAACAATTCTTTATTCAACCAATTACGGAGATATGTCACCTCAAAATTTGCCGTATTTCCAAACATGTATATTTCAGATTATATCAAATTTTTAGCATTTTTTCAATCTAAAACCTTCAAACGATATCCTCAAATTATACAAATTTTTGCAATTTAGTATTTAAATTTACCGTTGTGTGAAAAAAAATTTTTCTAGATTTTCCTTTCCATAATGCTATTAGTTAAAACTTCAGGAAACTTTTTATATTTTATTCTGTTCGAGAGGTACTGGGCATTAAAAATTTGAGAAGAGAATTTACTATTTTTGGGCATCAGCTTAGTACATATTTTACCAAAGTAAAATACAAAAATTAACGTTTCAACATTATAATTTTACATGTTTAAACGGCTTAAGTTTTCTTAACATTGAAAAAAGTGTCTCTTGATTTTAGCAATATAATCTTATTATAAAATTCTAAGTAAAATTTACAAATTTTAGTGCCACAATAAGTATTTTAAACTGGTTTTACTTCCTTTTGGAAAATGTAAGTCTTTAAAAATCCTTCCTTTTATATTCTGCCTTCTTTGCGAATGGGTTTGCGATGGGAATATTTCATTATCTTCCTTATCATTATTTCCTCGGGAATTTTTATTGTTTTTCATTTTTAAGTTTGTGTTTGTGGTTTTATAGAAAAGAAACCGAAATCTTTGATTTGCACAATCTTCAAAAACATGACACGTCAAAATAAGGTACCATAGTTAAATAAAACTTCGAAGCATGTTTAAATATTTGCTGACAAGATTATTGAAACTTTCCCACAAAAGTGATTTAAAATGTGTTTTTTTTTTAAATTTGTTTTGTAAATGGAAAAAAAACCTACGTAATAAATTAGATCAGACAAATGTTTGTTACTTTGCATATGCTACTATCCAAGTTTATAGAATAAAGCAAGCAATAAAGTGTAATTGAAATACAAATGAATGTAAGCAAGAACTGAGTAGAGCAGTGGATAATTGCAAGCATTACATTTATTAGGTTTCGACATTTTATGTTTTTTCTTACTAGTCATATTGGGAGCATGGGATACCTATTAGCTATCTTCATTTGACGCTGTTTGGAATAGTTATTTTAGCTTCTTTCTCTAATTTATTAATTTAATCGTTTCTTGTACAGTCGTACGTGTGTTTCCAAGTGTTATTGACGAGTCCTTCTCTTCGACTTCTTTGTGAATTTCAATTTTGGGCTTCTACTACTATGCTGTTTCGTGGCGTTTTATATGTGTATCTTATTTTTATTTAATTTCTTTCTCGTTGCACATTATATTTGGACAATATACAGTATCTATTTCTTATTAGATATTAATTCTATACAAGAAACAGATTTAACTTATGCAGACAATTTCACCTTTCCTGCTTAAAATTGAGAAATTTATTCAATCCATCAATAATTCAATCCATTTATAACAACCCACCACCACTGTTAGTTATTTTCCCACTCTCCAAATGCATTTCTCTATATATAGCCTAGAAAAGGTGATATAAGGCAATTTGCAAAATTTCTACTTCTGACATTGAATTTCTCAAAATCCGTAAGACTAATTATAATATTTAATATTTTTTTTTAGTTTTTTTTAAATTTAATTCGAAAACAATCGTTTTCAGTTGAAGGCTTTCTTTTCCTTTGTTTTTCATTCTTTTTGAATATTTTTTTTTTGTTTTTTATTTGTTTGTTAAAATTTTATTAATTTAGGGAAAACTTCTTTTAAAAAAAATTTCGTTTTAAATTTTATTTTTTCCTTTTTAGAGGTTTTCATTTCTTTTTAATCCGGTAAAATTAAGAAAAAGTTTTTTAAAAACGTGAACACGCACACAATTTTCCGATTTTTTTTCAATCGTAAATCAAAAAATTTACAAAAATATTCAAATTTACCTAGGTTACATATATTGGGGTTTGAGTACACTCATGCTCAAGCATTTAAAAACATTAAAAACGAAAGAAAATTTGATTAAGCCAACTTTTAAAAAGATTTATAAGTTTAACTTTTTAAAGAAGGGAATAACATTTTCTATTTGACTGTTTGATTTCTGTTTAATCAGGAGAGAGTGTCTTGAATTTTTTTATACTTTCATTAAAAAGAAATCTAAACCAATGGTTTCGATTTTGGGTCTTAGTGAGGTACCGAGTTCCTTTTCATTTAAACTAATTGCCAAGATAGGTGAAGAATTCTAAATTCTGGCAATTTGCAGAGGTACCATAGATCTTGTTTGGCAGACGATGTGAACAATCTCAAAATCTGTTAGATTTTGGCATTAGTTTTGTCTGCCTAAGGATTATTAGAAGGATAGGTTGATTTTCATACTGATGAAATATGAATTTTTGAGTAAAAGCGAAATCAGGAAAAATAAATCATACAATGGGACAATTTCTCCGAACCCAATTTTTGTTAAAAATTTCTAAAAGTATGGAAGAATATTTTCACTTATAAAAAAACGATGACCTTGGAATGTCAATTTAAATCATTAGTATAATTGATTAGCTTATTACTGTACTGTTTATTTTAGGGTGGGCTTTTATTCCATTTGATTTTTATTCAGTTTTTAATTATGCTTTATGTCATGATTTCTATGACACTCTACACTCTGTGTCGACATTCTTTATTCGCCTTTAAATTTTATGTGTTCATGTAATGATGTACAACATATTGTTAAGTGGTACCTAATTTATTTAAAATTCTATATGATTTATTTACTTTTTTTTTTGCTTTGTATCCTTAAAATATTTCTTTCAATAAAAATTTTGCCTTATATGAAACGAAAATAGAAATAAGAATTTTGGAATGGTCGTGGGCATCGATGTAGAATATGTTGATATAAAATTTAAATTTTTTTCTTGACTTCAACTCCTTATAAATAATTGAAGATCAATTACTGAGTTCTATATGTTGAAAGGAATGTAAGTTGAAAAAGTTTTTTGGTTTTATTTCTTTTTTTTTTTTGGTATTTTGTTTTTCTTTCTTTTCTCAAACAGAAAAAAAATTTATCTTTTATTCGTGTAGTTAAATTAAATAATTACATTACATATCAATTTTTAGTTTATTTATATACATATTACATATCTGTTTTTGTTTTTTTTTTTTAATTTTCTGTTATACTATTAAAATACAGAATAAAATAATTTCGTAATAGTGAATTCCATGAATTGAACACCCAATAATGAATTAAAATCACAATTGAAATTGAACGACAATAATGAAAAGTGTAATTTTTATGTTACTGATTTAAAATATACCGGGTGTTTTTCAAATTAAATGATTTTTAAAAGGTATGAAATTTTTGTAAATTCTTGAACTAACAATCAAAAATTAAAGAATTTCTATAAATGGGAATATAATCTGCATGTGGGGTGAAGGATAATACTCTTTAGTTAAAAATAACTCCTTACTAAATTAACCTATAAAACAGTGAAAAACTTTGCATTAAAAATTTAGTTTAGTTTTAAAAGTTGACGACAAGATGATTTTAATAGTCAAAATCTAATCCCCTTGAATATCGTTAGTATTAAAATTAGAAAATAGTTACCAAAATACTTTATAAGGAATTGGTTAATACTATTTTATCTGTATTAAAAGTTTTTTGATACCAACTTTAAATATTTGCCTGTTATTTATCTGATAACTTTTAGCAACTTTTTAAATTACGATAAAGAACGACGAAAATACGAAATGGGTAGAAATAAGTTATGATCAATTATTATGAAAGAATTGATTAAGTAGTGGGTTCACAACTCTTGCTAACTGTATTTCCTTCAGGGCACATCTCCTTCAGGGATCCTCCCCAAATTATACAAATTATCTTATTATGTTATTTTGATTTTTAATTTTTCCAAAATCATTGTTAAATAAATAAAGAAGGGGTAAAGATGTCATTTTATTTCGTTAGTAAATTTTAACGTATTATTTTCTTCTATACAATATTTTATTTTTTTCCATTACCGCATAAAAGAAAAATCTTTAGAAATTTTGGGTTAAGGGGATATTGAAATAAAAAAACAAAAAAAAAAATAAATAAATTAAATTAAATAATTTAATTGAAAAATTTATTTAAAAGAAAAAGTTCTATAATGGTGTTAAAAAACAAATATTGGTTACATATGTACATATTATGTTTTTAACACGTACTGAACATACTAACTTACGTTACAGGAAACGTTAATTTTATTTTATTTTTTTTTTCTCTTTTAAATAACCTGAAAATTTCACTTGAACTTTTATTTTAATTTCCAGGAAAAAAACAAAAAAAAAAAAAACAAAAATTGTTTGAAGTTTTCTTACAATGTGTTTTCTGCTAAAAGCAAAATACAAAATAAAGAATAAATATTGTAAATTGAAAATTAACATTAAAAGAGAAAAAAATTTATTGAAAAGAAGAGAATAATTATAGGATATTTATTATTAACCTTTTGATAATAGCATAGAATAAAATAAAAGTTAATTAATTATATTCTCACATTCTCAATTTTTTAAAATTTTAAGATTAATTCTCGGGCTTTAACAAAACAAGAACATCAACAAAATAACAGCAATGTTTAAAAACGTTGAATTTTAGAGATTCGGAAATTTTAAGCGGATGCAAAGCGGATTTATACGTAATATTCTTCTTTTCTATCTATCTAACAATTTATCGATTAATGCTAATAAAACTATCTGACTTAATTCATTGATGATTAAATTATCAGTCTATTAAACGGAAGGATGGGAAGGTTAAGCAACCTGCAGAAATGGTAAGGTTAAGCAACCTGCAGAAATGGTAAGGTTTCTGAACGCAACGAAAATAAAAATGAATATACCGGTGCTAACGTGCTAATTGGAATCACTGCCATGAGCGGCGATGGCCAGCCACCTAAACCAACCAACCAAACGGAAGGAGTCGACAATGAACCTCAGTCATATCATTTTCAATATATTAGTAATTTATATCGTAATAGCTTTAGTCGTAATAAAGCTTACACTATAAAACTTATACCGTAATAGTATATATCGTAATAAAAAATAAATAATTCTCGTGTAAGATAATAGATGACGCACAAATAAAAAAAAATTTATTTTTCATAATTTTGTACAATATATTGTTACATTCGAGTAATAAACGGTTTAGTGAAAATAATAATTCTAGAAATTGAAAAGGAAATATAAAGGTTTTGAAAAGAATAAATTTGGCAATCAACTAAAAATGAATTAAGAATAAAAATGAAAATGTATTTTAAAAAATATAAATATAAACCGAAAAATAACGATTCAAATATGTTATAGAGATCGACAGTAATAAAAAGATAAAACCCTGTTAAAGTATTCACATCCGATGATAGTTTGATATATGCTCATTTGAACAAGAACTAAATTAAAAATCAGATGTTAGTGAATGCTTTTTTTTAATTATTTTGTTATCAATGGTATGGGTCTAACAAAGTGGTATATTCATTTTATTCATTAAAAGTTATTCTTATGGTTATCCCCAAAACTAAACTGTACATTTTGTTACTACATATTAAAGCACTCATCTTAAAGTTTTGTTATAAAGCAGGTAGTTTTGATTAAAATCCAACATTACCCTTTGAGTGATTTTCGATGTTTTACACTATCCCTCGTAAACAAAAAATAAACTTGAAGAAAAAGAAGTTTTGAAATATTTCCTAACATTTTATGGACCATAGATATTGACCATAGATACATAGACCATAGATACGATAGATATTGTAGATATTGCCTCTAGCTTTTCTATGGTATTTAAATGATTAAATAAAGTTTTAATAAAATTTTAAAATTAAATTTTAATACTAATGTAGCAACTTTCAAATTTTTATTGCAGGTGAAGGTTTTGAATTAAGAAAACAATATAGTATTTTTTTTTCGTGCTGTTCATTATTAATTAAATTTTACAAAAACTGAGTTTCGTATAACGATAAGTTAAAATACTGTATGTTAAAGTATATATAAAATAAGTATATAATATATTACAAACATGTTTAAAATATAAAAAAGTATATTAGATAAAGCTAATAAAAACAGTTATAATTGGCGCTTTCAGATTTAAGTTATACCTTATATAGAACTTGTGCTATAACAATTTAAATATAGGGGTTTTTCGAATTTTAGGGGCTGTAACTTCGTAACTTTTGTAAACATCCAAACAAAGATATCCAAACAGATGACAGACCGACGGAGTGAGTCACATTCTTTTTTAAATTTTTTGGAATTTTTCTAAAAATGGGTGCTATATAAAAATAATGAAATTCTTGATGATATCAATCTTCGAAAAATAAGGACATGTTTTATTTACTAAATACAGAAATTCCACCTCACAATAGTGTTTCCACCTCACAATCTGAAAAGTTCGACGTTAACCAAAAAGAAGTCAAGGTAATTAATTACAGTATAGTCTTTTTAAATTTTTCAATTTTTTTTTGTGTTATGAAAGTATTTACAATTTCATAAAATCCTTTGAAATCTATTTAAATTTTTATAATGTGTACATTATGCTCGTCTTGTATAGTTTCATTCATTTTATTTCCATATTTTGTTTTTTGTTGCAAAATTAAATGAAAGCAAAATTGCATTGAAAATTAAGTTTTCTCAATTTGATTAAAATTTTTTTCCATTTTCAATTATAAATTTTTTCTGTTCTATTTTATTTGATTTTTTTTTTTTTTTTTTGAATCCTCAACTTATTTAATTTTAAAGAATTAACGGTCTGAATTTGTATTAAAATTGAAAATTCTGCATTATTTTATAAGCAAACTTTACTTTATTACGGGTTTCTTATTACCAATAGTAATATTAATCTATCAGCTTTAAAATGTTTAATGGTAAACGTATAAATATGTTAGTTGAAAAATGTATGACAGAAAAACTATAAATTTAATTAATTAATTTATTTATTTCATATTAAGTATTTATATAGGATAATGCACTATTTTTAAACCATCGGTTACTAGAGCCATTGTAGTTTTGGATATTAATATTTTTTTTTGTTTTGGTGGGAATCATCGAAAAATCTTAGAGAGGAGCGTACAAACACAATTCCTTTATTAACGTATAGGTTTTTAACCCTTTAAACACCACCTACCTTTGACAAAACAATAGGCTGAGGCAGCTTTAGCACTATTGTACTATTTGGGTAAGAGTCGATTCTATATGGAGTAATTTATATAATAGTAATATTATTTATTTAGTTTTTTTGTAGATTATAAATATAATAATACAATATTTGGAAATAAGGAGGGAATCGTAAAAAAAATCTTCTATTTTAGTATCTAATTTTTCCTTTAAATTAAAACAAACTTGTCAAGTGGCAAGGATTTGAACCGAGGAAGTCCTCGATCAATAATCAATATGCTTAACGACTTGGTAACTGAGATCCACAATTGAATTTCGTAACTCGAATCATAATATATTTTAACTTTTATGATTGCATATTACTAGGCGAATTTAGACTTTAGTCTTTATATATAATTTTTGGATTACATTTTATTTTGGGTAAATAAAAAATTTAATACACTTATTTTAGTTTAAAACTTATTTTATTCTATTATTTTTAAATTTTATAATTTATTTATTTATTTTTTTTTTTAAATAATTTGTATCTTAGATTTGATTTAAATTTGTATCTTTAATTTTGATTGTTCGATAATTTATATTCAGAATTAATAATGATGTTAAAAAAGAATTGAAATGGAGTACAGAAAAGAGATAACTTTAGTTTTTGTTATAAAATTAAGTTTTAATTTTCAGAATAATTTTAGTAAATTCGGTTTTGTAAATACAAAATAACTTCTTATAGTAGACATTTTTTTTTGTCCTTCAATTGTTAGTTTTAAAAAAAATTTCGTAGCTAATTTCTTTCTAACAACATCTATTTAAAATCAGTTTAATTAGTTAGTTATAAAAAATGAAATTGTATTAGATACTTATTTGTTTCGTTTTTTTATTTATTCAATGGATCACTAAAAGTTTTTCTATTTAGATATTTTAAAAAATTAGGGGACAGGTTGTCAATTTTACGAAGAAAATGATTTTTTCCCTGTAACATTTTATGTTCTTTCTAATAATTTTTCTTTTTTTTTTAGTGCATTAATGTGAACAGGAACTTACACAGCCTTTCCTTTACAGACGTGGCTGTAAATGTCGTAAGGGGGAGTAACTCTAACGACGTGTGTGGGATTCGAACCTACATTCCCTTAGTACTTACAGCATATTTTATACACTCTTACGCACTAGGTCACCGAGGTCCCTTGTCCTATAATATTTTCTGCTAAACTTTTAAATGCTCCGTTTTAAATTAATTCAATGGTATTCTAAGAAAATTGTATTAACTGATTATAGTATAGAATAGATCTTTTATTATTTTTAATCTCTTTTAAATATCATAACCATTAAAATACTATGTATTCTACTTTAAAATATTGATTCTATGTCTTTGCCAATCACTGTCATCACATTTTTTATTATTAAAAAGTAAATATTTCGAATAAAAACTGTGTATTGACTTTTTTGTAACCTCAATTTTTCAAGATCCATGGTAAGTTTTACAGATGTGGAAATTGAAACGGTTTAAAACCTTTTTAGTTTTCGTATTTTTTTAAATTTTGTTATTTAGCTTCAGTTAACAAACTTTCGGTTCACCAACTACAAAAGTCTCAAATTATAAATCGGTAACACTGTAATCCCAAACATAATTAGATTCTATTAAAAAAAACAAGTTCTTTAATACTACCCTGTTTAAAATAAATTAAATTTGAAAAAGAAACTTTGAAAATAAAAGTGTTCCAGAATATTTTTTTATTAAATTTAAATTTAAAATACAATTTTCATTGAAAGAATTTAATTGAATTCATATTAGACGATTTAACATAATTTCTATTTCTTTTGAATGAAAATGAAAAAAAAAAAAAGCACCCGAGTTCTATTATTAAAATTTTAACCTGATTTTTCTTTTCATCCCTAATATTTACCTTAATATATTTTTGAATTATTTAAAGTTATAATGATTTTCAAGAATTAAACTATTATTGTTGTATTTAATTCAGAATATTTTAAATTGTAACTTTTCTCAAATGGTCATAAACCTTTTTGTTGTTACCATTTCAACCATTTTATATCTAAAAACAAAAAAGTCTAAGTTCAATAATTTGGGCCAATTGTAAGAAAAATAAAAATTTTATACCCTTAAATGTGTTCTAGATCTTTCTTCTATTAATTTTTTTTTTTTTGTGTTCATATTTTAAATTATTTCTAAGAGTAAAAACATTGTATGAAAGCATATTTTCATTAAAATGAATAAAATTAAATAAGATTGTACATTATTTCCAATATGAATTTTCTTTTTATTGGAGGGCAGAAAAAAAAAAAAACCAAAAACATCTTGAGTTGATATTATATTTTTCGTACCCTAAGGAATTATAAAATATATTGTTAATAATTATTATTGTAAAAATAAAACAATTAACTACAATCTTTTTTAATATATATAACATTTATATAACATTTTTATATTGAGGGTATTTTTTTTTTTTATAAATTCAACCAAAGCAACTAAAGTGAAATATACGAAATAATAATTTCCGTTAATATGATTGTGTGTCGTCATCAGTTGCTTTTTATTTTATTTAATCTGTTGAATGCTTGTCTATAATTTTATGTATTTTATGTGCTAAAACTTTCGAAACCTTTCTACAAATCAAAGGGATTAGATTTTTCCTTTAACCCCCCTGATTTATTAGTATATCAGATTAATTTTTCGCATGTCCAATAAGTGAAATTTGTTTTAACGGTACTTATTTACTTACCACTAGAACCTTTTCAACACTATAGTATTAATACTGGTGGAGTACTGAAGATAAAGGCGTAGATTCGGCCCCACAACTTATGGGCCAAAAAAAAATTATATTAGAATTTGGGGCGATTTGTCAAATGAAAAAAGAGAAAATTGTTTTTTGGGGTATTTTATCATTTTTATTTTGGCGCCATAATTCATTATGAATTATGTTACAAAAATAAACCTAAAGTGGGGTTTGTTTTTC
Organism: Poecilobothrus nobilitatus; assembly: GCA_947095535.1. Classification (NCBI taxonomy): domain Eukaryota; kingdom Metazoa; phylum Arthropoda; class Insecta; order Diptera; family Dolichopodidae; genus Poecilobothrus; species Poecilobothrus nobilitatus. The sequence goes on from OX352774.1 coordinate 231,077,969, forward strand.
ATGATTCGTTTATAATAGTAATCAAAAGTATTAGTATTGGCTCTATGAAATAATGTCGCACGAAATAATGTCGCTATCAAAACCGAAATAATGTCCGTAAAATTTCCGACATTATTTCATCATGAAATAAAATCACAAATCAAAAATGAAATAATTTTGCAAAAAGGAAATAATGTCGAATATTTAAGCTCGCAAAATTTCACGGCATTATTGGCGACTTTATTTCATAATTATTTTCAGCAAATTTATATAGAAATCTCTATACATACATGGACATATTTTAGTTGGATTCAAAAACAGGTTTATGCCCTTTTCCATAATATATATATGTATATATAATATGTATATATGAGATTTTGAATTGGGAGCGAATTTAGTTGGATGTTTAGTTTAGTTGGAGCTATGAGTTGGATTCAAAATCAGGATTTCCGCTTTTTACAGAATATTTATTTACTGAGGTTAAAAAAAAAAAATGGAAATTATTTTAAGTTATTAAAAGTTCTTCAAAAAGAATTTATAAAAAGCAAAAAATTCTTTCAACTCATTATGAATTATGGCCCAAAAATAAAAAAAAATTGGGGTATTTTTTCATTTTTATTTTGGGACCTCATAATGAATTATGACCCCAAAACAAATTTTATCAATTTAACATTTTTATTTTCTGGCCATAATTCATAATGAATAAAAGACACAAATTTTAGGACCTTTTTTCATTTTTGTAATTCGTGGAGCTTAGATTCGCCCATCCGGAGATTAGTTTGTTCCAGAAGAAAAATATATAGATACTGGGAACGACAGAATAAATTTCTAAAGGATATAGCTTTTCCACCCTTAATTCTTTTCTAACCAATTGTGTTGTAGTGGTGTTACCATAACCGATTTAATTTCCCATAAATTGGGTTACCATAACTGATAGTTAATTTTCTGTAAGTTATTTTACATAAATTTGTTATTTTATGGTTTAATATTATTCTGTTTAGTTAATTTTCTGTTAATCCCTTCTTTTCGGCAGGAAGCAATAAATTGCTTGAAATCTAATATTTATTAGCATTCTCAGTTTATTAATGACTCATTTTTATATTCTATTAATTTGTACTTTATATAGTCATTTTTATTTTTTCAACATTCATTTTAAATGCAATTTTAAGTTTTACATACATATAGACTCATTAACGAGAATCTTAATGTGTTCATCGAAATAGCTACGGACGATCAAATGTAATTATTAAGCTTAAAATTTTCAGCAAAATGTCAACTAAAAAATAGAAATAACCTTTTATTATATTTTTATTTTTTCTCTTTTTTTTGGATATAAAATGGAAATTTATTTTTCTGTAACTCTTTTAAAAAATTATAAAAGCAAAAATTCAAAAAATGGTTATGTTAAAACAATTGATATAGAAAAAAATGTTGAGTAGATAGAAACTTATGTTTTTTTTTAATAATTTTTAACCAATTTACAAATTAAACAAGTAAATGTAACAGTAAGTCGATGTAACCGACTTATTAATACCCTACACCTGAATAATTCGAATTAAATTAACAATCCATAAGTGTTTTTGGCAGCTGCTTGAACTTCTTCCCTTTTCTGTCTTATTCAACTCGAATTTCAAGAACGTAAAAGAGGCATCCGCTTGGGATATTCTTGACACCCTTGTATAAAATTTTAAGTTTCTATCTTAATTATTTTCGAAGATTGGTAGTCCTTGGGATGTTTGTGTCAGCTACCCGAATTGCCACTCCAATTCATCGAATCCATCTCAGGAACGTAAAGAAAACTAGCCAGAACACCATTCTATTAAATTTAAAGGTTCTACTTTTGTTGGTTTTGGAGATATGCTCGTTGCTCTTGTGCTCGTCCGGAAGTTTCCAAAATACGAACCCATGATTCAAATTCTTTCAAATGTCAGTTTCCAATTTTACAGAAAAGGAAACATAACAGAACACCTTTGTACTAAAAATAAAAGTTCTATCTTTGTTGGTTGTGGAGATATACTCGTTTGATCTGGGGCTCGTCCGGAAGCTTTCAAGATTTGAACCCATGGACCAAATCCTCACAAATTTCAGAAACATAAATCAAACATGAAGGAACACCATTCTGCCTAATTTAAAGGTTATATCTTTGTTGCATTTGGAGATAATATCATTTGCTCTGAGGCTCGTTCGGAAGCTTTCAAAATCCGAACCCAAGGACCAAATCCTCTCAAATTTCAGAGGCCTAAATCATACATGAAAGAACACCATTATGCCAAAAGTAAAGGTTATATATTTGTTGTTTTTGGAGATAATCTCATTTGCTCTGGGGCTCGTTCGGAAGCTTCCAAAATCCAAACCCATGGACCACATCCTCTTAAATTTTAGAGACATAAATCAAACTGGAAGAAACATCATTATAAAAAATTTAAAGGTTCTATCTTTATTGGTTTTGGAGATAATCTCGTTTGCTCTGGGGCTCGTTCGGAAGTTTCCAAAACCCGAACCCATGGACCAAATCTTCTCACATTTCAGAGACTTAAATAAAACATGAAAGAACACCACCCTGCCAAATTTGAAGGTTATATCTTTATTGGTTTTGGAGATAATCTCATTTGCTCTGGTGCTCGTTCGGAAGCTTCCAAAACCAAACCCATGGACCAAATCCTCTTAAATTTCAGAGACATAAATCAAACACGAAAGAACACCATTGTACCAAATTCAAAGGTTCTACCTTTGTTCGTATTGGATATAATCTCATTTGCTCTGCGGCTCGTTGGGAAGCTTCCAAAATTCGAATCCACGGTTCAAATTCCTTCAAATTTAAACCCATGGCCAAATCCTCTCAAATTTCAGAGACTTAAATCAAACATGAAAAAACACCATTCGGCCAAATTTAAAGGTTATATATATTTGTTGTTTTTGGAGATAATCTCATTTGCTCTGGGGCTCGTTCGGAAGCTTCTAAAATCCAAACCCATGGACCACATCCTCTTAAATTTTAGAGACATAAATCAAACTGGAAGAAACATCATTATAAAAAATTTAAAGGTTCTATCTTTATTGGTTTTGGAGATAATCTCGTTTGCTCTGGGGCTCATTCGGAAGTTTCCAAAAGCCGAACCCATGGACCAAATCTTCTCACATTTCAGAGACTTAAATAAAACATGAAAGAACACCACCCTTCCAAATTTAAAGGTTATATCTTTGTTGGTTTTGGAGATAATCTCATTTGCTCTGGTGCTCGTTCGGAAGCTTCCAAATCCAAACCCATGGACCAAATCCTCTTAAATTTCAGAGGCCTAAATCATACATGAAAGAACACCATTCTGCCAAAAGTAAAGGTTATATCTTTATTGGTTTTGGAGATAATCTCATTTGCTCTGGGGCTCGTTCGGAAGCTTCCAAATCCAAACCCATGGACCAAATCCTCTTAAATTTCAGAGACATAAATCGAACGGGAAGGAACACCACCCTGCCAAATTTAAAGGTTATATCTTTGTTGGTTTTGGAGATAATCTCATTTGCTCTGGTGCTCGTTCGGAAGCTTCCAAATCCAAACCCATGGACCAAATCTTCTTAAATTTCAGAGGCCTAAATCATACATGAAAGAACACCACCCTGCCAAATTTAAAGGTTATATCTTTGTTGGTTTTGGAGATAATCTCATTTGCTCTGGTGCTCGTTCGGAAGCTTCCAAATCCAAACCCATGGACCAAATCCTCTTAAATTTCAGAGGCCTAAATCATACATGAAAGAACACCATTCTGCCAAAAGTAAAGGTTCTATCTTTATTGGTTTTGGAGATAATCTCGTTTGCTCTAGGGCTCGTTCGGAAGTTTCCAAAAGCCGAACCCATGGACCAAATCTTCTCACATTTCAGAGACTTAAATAAAACATGAAAGAACACCACCCTGCCAAATTTAAAGGTTCTATCTTTGTTGGTTTTGGAGATAATCTCATTTGCTCTGGTGCTCGTTCGGAAGCTTCCAAAACCCAAACCCATGAACCAAATCCTCTTAAATTTCAGAGACATAAATCGAACGGGAAGAAACATCATTGTACAAAATTTGAAGGTTCTATCTTTGTTGCTTTTGGAGATAATCTCGTTTGCGGAGATTATCTCCAAAAGCCCGGAATCATTCGGAAGCTTCCAGAATCCGAACCCATGGACGGATTTTGTCCAGATTCGAACTTAGCCTTTCTTTCGTAATTAGTAACCTACTATATAAATTTCATCAAGATAGCATCATTATTTTTTGAGTTATCGTGCGTACGGACGGACGGACGGACGGACAGACATCGCTAAATCGACTCCGGCGGTGATCCTGATTCAGAATATATATACATGTCTATACCTAACTCGCTTCCTTTTGGTGGTTACAAACACCATACCAAAGTTAATATACCCTATACTTTAGGTGTAGGGTATAAAAAATGAATTGGTTACCCCTGTGTAAAACTATCCTTTTTTTTTTAAGTTTTATAATAATTTTCTGTTTTGTTTTGATTTTTACTGATGGACTGGACAATGAAATAAAGGAAGTAAAAGAATAAAGAAAATAAAGGAAATAAAAAGTGGTATAAGTTCATATGAAGGAAACTCAGTACAGTAAAAAACGCAATGGAAGCAACTTTTATATTATAATGGTGTCAAGAATTTAAGTTGGATATTAAAACATAGAGTAAAAATGAAGTTTTTTGTGTTTTTTTTCTTTGATAAATATGACATGATTTTGACATAGGATATTTTAAATAAAGTTGGGTAAATGAGATTTATTTAAAATCAAAAAATTTACATAGCTGTAATATGAGATTATTCGGTTATGGTGACCCCACTATAACACAATTGCTCAGAAAAGAGCAATTAAATTCATTTTCAATTATACTTACGCTTACGTACGAAAAAATATTTAAATAGGGACATAGATATATAGTGTACACCTATTATTATGTATTCAAAAATTGAAGATTAGAATAAAGTTTTCCATAAAAAACTGGAATTTACTTTAATATGTTGTGAAAATGTGAAAAAGAAACACATTTGCTTTAAATAGTTTCGACAATAGAACGTTGGCGATATATCAGATGTCGTTTCAATTGGTAAACTTATTATTATAACACATTTTGCAATGAAATGCTGCAAATTTTACAAAAGAAAACATTTTGTAACGGTGTAAGCATAGCACTGTATCAAAAACAAAACCAACTATCGAGCCAGTACAGTTACAGGAAGCTACTATTGCAAATGAACAATTTTCAAGTAAGGAATTGTTTTTAATAGTTCAAAATTATCTTTTGAAATAAAAAAAAATCAGAATGAAATTGTAATAAAAAAAGTTACATTATCTTGTTTTTATCTTGTTTCGAAAGGGATACAATAAAATCGATTTTGATTTACTGTATATGTAGAAAAGAAAATATAGAAAAAAACAAAATTGAATTTAAAAATAAAATTCATTTTAAATAATATGTAATGAAAAAATAATACAAAAATATTAAATTAATTTTTTTTTTGTGTTTTAATGAGAGGGTGGTCTAAAATAAAATTAATATAATTTGGAAAAATTTTAAAAATCAATCTACCATTATTCTCTGGTTGCAAAAGATACTTTTGTAGGTATGTACAAGTAGTTATAAAAAAAGTGTTGTGAGACAGTTTTCCTTGATTTGCAAATAGGGAAATGTTAAAGAAAATTGTAGAAAATTATTTCTTTTATTAGTTCTTTTTTACTTTATAAATTCATATATTCATAATAATAATAAATAGCGGGCATCGGTGGCCTAGTGGGTAAGAGCGTATAAAATACGCTGTAAACACCGAGGGAGTATGGGTTCGAATCCCACACACATTGTAAGAGTTATTCCCCCTTACGACATTTACAGCCACGTCTGAACAAGAAAGGCTGTGTAATTTCCTGCCCACAATTTATGTGGCAGAGAAATGCATTAAAAAAAATAATAATAAATATTACATAATATATTTTTTTTAGTTATAAATTCTTTTGTTTTAATATTTTCTATTATTAAATCAAAAAAAAATTGGAATTTTTTTCTCTTTCTAACCTTTTTTCGCGTTATTGTTATTTAATTTATTTATGAAATTAGGATAGTGTTATGACATTGTGCTTCCCTTCCTTTAAATGCTTTAGTGCAAATTTCAGGATGAATTTGGGACATGTTTGGTGATTAATCACACCCTCAATATTTTGAGACCTTATTTAAAACTTTTTTATTCTGCTGATTGAGCTATCCAAATTTAATATTCTGAGAAAGATTTTAGAACTATTTAATACAAAAAATATATTTAATATATATTATTTTAAAATATTCAATTAGTATGTTGACTGTTAAGATGAGGTTAATAAGATTTACATTAATCATTACTATTATACAAATGTTTTATATATAAAGTACCGATAAAAATTGAAAACTGATTGTTCATAAATTCTTCAACAGTGTAATTCGCAATATTTAAGAAAGCTCTGTTATAATCTGTAGGTTCAAACCATGTATTATCGACTCGTATTAGTCTAAAAAAAAGGTTCGGTAAATCCCGTTTTTGTTTTCTATAAAAGTAATATTTGATGAATTCTTAATAGGTTTAAAAAAGTTTTTTGCGTTAACAAGCATCATCACTTTTTACTATGTCCTTTTCCATTTAAATTTAGATGTATTTTATATATTTGAAAAATATACGTACATTAATATATTTAAAATTTTTTTTTTGGATCAAACTTTATTGATATTTGATACACTTCGTGCGTGCAGCTATTGAAATATCAGCTGCATCTATTGAAATAATTCTTGAGATGCGATCAAAGTATTGACTGTCTTTAATTCAGAATTATCAAAAAATTTACCGAACTCAGAAAATTGGTGTAAAAAAAATTAATATTTTATTATTTTGACAAGCATTTACAGAGATTAGTCAAAAACGCAAAAATATAAAGACCACATTAATGATGTCATATCTAAACAATTATCAAATGATAAGCCTTGCACGATACACGGAACAGCAACACATTTTAACAAAGCTTTTTTGATTGGATATCATAGTACAAAATAGTATTATGTGCAAAGTATAAAGAGAAGTCTATAGAAGAAAATCTTTAAGATACAGAACACAAGTAGTAGGAAAAATTTAAGTATACATAACAGAAAGTAGATAATCCAAAAAAAAAAATTCCTTTTTTCTTTTTTTCATTTTGTTTTTTATATTCAGTAACGATACATGACTTATATAGTCTTATATAATATTATTACATTGGATTCTTTTTTTTTTTTAATAATAACTTTTAGTTTGAAGTTGTAAGTAATTATGTGCTTAGTTGAGCTTATTACTCATATAACCAAGAGAGTAAAAGGTATTATAAAATTTTCATTTGAATTTAATTTTAATGTTTGAGGTTTGTTTTAAACCGTTGTTTTAAAAAGTTTTTGGTTTTTCTTTTTTAGAATATTTTTCAAGAATATTTTAAAAATTTACTTAATAATTTTTCTTTTGTCCGGCCTTTTGTCCATTTACAGAGCTTCTACAATGTTTAAGATGCAGCGATATAGTTTTACGGAGTCACCGCCCTTAAATGTTGCGAAAAACTTTAGTTTCAAATTTGTATAACTTAAGTTCTGCTTAACATTTTTTCAATCTAAAATTTTGTGTTTAAATTTACCGCTTTGTGAAAAGAAAATTTTGCAAGATTTTCCTTACTCCGTAATTCCACAAATATTGTAGATAGGACCTATGAGAGAAAAAGATCTTTCAGAATTAGCATAAAGTTAACTAAAAAATATTTTTTGTAACTGCCCTTATTTAAAACTATTAAGGCTAAAAAATTTAAAGTTTGCTATTTTTAGACAGTGAAAAGTGAAACGCAAAAATTAAAGCTTTAAAATTAGCATTTCCTAATTACACAGACTATGTATCCTTAAAATTAAAGTTAGTGTTTCTTAATTTTTAACAATTTTTTCTTGTTATAAAATTTTTTAAAAAGATTACAAAATATTTTAATGAAAATCACAGTTTTAAACAGATTTTATTGTTTTTTAGAAAATGTGTACCGTTAAAAGCTTTTTATTGATTTTACCTACTACCTTGTTTTATTTTTAACTTTAACTTTTGATTTTCCTTTTATAATAATTCAACAAAAAATTGCAGATTTAAGCTTTTACTTTAAACGTGATTATGACTTAAGAACAAGTGAATGAAATATGAAGATAATCAGGTTTTAATGGGTGTACTATGAAAATTATTTTATTTTAGATCTATTGAATATAATATTTTTCATTTTAGTACGTAGTAAATATATTATAGATATTATTTAAAAAAAATATATATATATTATATTTTTAAAAGGCTTAAATAATATTTTAAACCAAAATTTTAACAATAATGATTTTCTTATCTATCTTTTTCTTTTCATCCTTTAATTCGTCAGAAAAATATCAAGCGTAAATAATTTCTTTTCATTTGCCACAACCATTTGGTATTCTTGTAAATTTAGAAGTAACTTTTCGGCAAAAGCAGTTTTTTTTTTATGTCTTATTCGGTCTTTTCGTATAGACACACAATTCGAAAGATTGTTTTGCAGTGTTATCGTCCGATTGTCTCTCCAATCTATTGCGATTCTACATCTTAAAGTTCGACAATGATTTGTGACAACAAATGAAACTGAAGCATTTGTTATATAGTTTTGAGGTTCTTATTTTGATTGTCGAACAAAGTTTTAAGTTTTGGGGAAGCTATATCTAAACATCTGAAATTTTTTTACTAATAGCAATGCTGCTTTGCTACTTTTTATAGGTGTTCATATAAGAACTGATTTAATGTTTTCTATTTATACATGAATTATTACAAATTTCTCTTACACTGTTAGAGGAATGTAATAACAACCACAGGTCATAGGCATAATTTTAATTACTAAAATGATTGTATACAAGCTATCGCTTCTTCATAAGGTAAAATTTTTTCAAGAAAGTTAGAAAATTGTGAATTCTTTCAAATTATTATCTTTGTTATCGTAATACGTGAATCTATTCAGCGAATCTGGTTTTTTTAAGCTAAGCTGTGCTTGCATGTAAGCAATAAAAAATTAACTAAATTTTATCTTACTCCTGTTTCTAAGGTTATTTAAAAAAAAAAGTTATTCTATTAATTCAACTTCTGATTACTTTAATTTAATAGAATATTAGTTATTTCGTTCTACAAAGTCAGGTACCTACAACTTTTATAATTAGTTGTAAAAATTGCAGAAAAATTAATCTGGGATTACTTTTTTAATTTTAAATAAAATTAAGAACAAAAAAAAAAAACAATTTTCCGTTGAATTACTGAAGGATTTTCTACATTTTAAATTTCTTTTTATCAATTTTATTTTCTTTTTATTTTTGTTTTTTGTGTATAGGAACAACTAAAAATCATTATATATATATGGTTTTACTCATTTCCGTTTGATTTTTAACTTAGTTTTTTCTCTAGTTTATTATTTTGTTTGGTTACTTATAACAAACAGAGTATTAAAAATAACTTTAATTTTTTTTTTCTAACTGAAATTTTCATAAAAAATTCAATATATAGGTACTAAAGAAAACCGAAACAAAAGTAAAAACTGATTTAATTTTTTTACCCAATTTTCATAATGCTTTCCCTCTTTTATAACTTTTGGATATTTATTTTTTTTTTGGCTATTTTTAATGTATTCAATCTCATTCTGTATTTTTTTTAAGTACCTAAATGATGAATGAAGAAAAATAAAAATATTTATTTATAATGACTATTATAATATTGCATAAATTTAGGAGGATACATTTAATGAATTTTTTAAGGTGAATTTAGTTATTTTTATTTTTTTTTGTAAATGGTGAATAATATTTTTAATAGGTATTGAATAATAGTGGAAGGGTGGTAAAGGTAACCGTTATTTTGTGTAATTTAGCTAATCTTTAAATATAAATTTCTAATTTTTTATAATATCTATAAATTTTTTCTGTTTTTTTTTTTTATTTTTTTTTTTCATAGATTCCATCTGGTTTTTAATAATGATGACTTTTGAAAGAATATTTTAGGCAAATTTGAAAAAGAATATTATGGAAAAATTTATTCAATAAAATTAGGATTTAGAATAGGAAAAATATGTAAAAATTTTTAAACAGGGACCAAAACTTTTGAATTATGTATATTCTATTAATAGAATTTATTATATAATATAATATTTAATAAATATAATTAAAATTTAGGTTATTTTTAAAAATGCAGAAGAGTCCCCTATTTATTGTGGTAGGAGAGAATACTCTTAAAATATTTTCGAGATAATTGGATCTAAAGGTAGCGAGACTTAAAATGTCTACAATTACTTATTTCCTAATGTTTTTTTTTTTTTTTTGTTTTTAATAAAATACCTATAACTTTTGTTATAAACAAGATTGAAGAATTCTAGGAAATGATTTTAAAAGTGCAGTTAAAAAGTTTTGCTAAATGTATTAATTTATTTTTCGAACAGTAAATGATAATTTTATGCACAGTAATACCAAATTAGAGAACAAAGGTACTAAACAAAATTTAATGTAATGGCACTAAGAAAAATGGCAGTGTGTTTTATCAAAAATAAAAAAAAAAAATAAAATTTTTTAACCTCAAAATATTTTAGAGCAAAAACTAAAAAAGATAAATAGATTTAAATGAAAACATTTAACAGAGCTGCCTGATTATACTATTAAAAACATTTCACAGAATGATTTAATCTTAAAGTCTTAAAATATCCTTTATAACAAAATTATTGGGCTCACAATCGTGCCTCAATACAAACATATTATTTCATAGATGGTGGTATATGTTAAAGCACTGATTAGTGGATCATCCTGTAAAATAAAGTAAAGAAAATAAATATTTATTCAAAATTTAATTTTCCTATCAATTAATTAATAATATAACCAACATTAAATTTTCGTAAAAAAATTACTGGTTACTTTTAGAAAACAATGTGTAAAATCCTTACCTAATTAAAGGCTAAAAAAAAATTTTTTTTTTTTTCAATTGAAATATACCTAATTACATTTGCTTTTAGAATTAAAATCATGTGGAATTTGATATGTTTTCTAAAGGATATTTTTATTTTTAAATCAATTAAAAGTTAAGCATAAAATAATTTTTTAATAGATTTAAGTTTTCTGATTGTATAGTTTAGTTTCAAATTTAAAATTGTATTTACCGAGTAGGAGTATGAGTTCGAATACCACACACGTCGTAAGAGTTATTCCCACTTACCACATTTACAGCCACGCCTGAACAGAAAAGGCTGTGAAATTTCCTGTCCACATAAAACAAAAATTGTGTTTATATTGAACAAAACTCCCTTTTTAGAAAAAATTCAAATTGTTTTAAAAGATTACTACGAATTAAAGCGATTACTAATTTACCAAAAAAAAAAAAAAAATTATATTATAAATCATTTGTACATATTACTTTTAAAAGGTTTCCAATTAACAATTCAGTATAGATACATTATAGATATTTTAATTTTTATTTAACAGTAAATGCATTCATTTAAATCTATTGCGGAAGATTCATGATTTTATTAATCTGTTTCCTTAATTTCTAATAGTTGATAGGAGGGATATGAATAGGCATTTTATTTCATTAAGTATCTTCTTTTAATTGTAAATTACACAAAAAAAAAATTTAATTCTTAATTAAATATACTAGATTTATTTAATGAAAACAGAATTATTATAAAAAAAAAAAAAATCCAATTTAGAAAATGGCACAAACTATTAAATTGACATTTTATATAAGAGAGAAATGTAAATAAAAAAAAAGAAGTAAAAAAAGTTGTATTACTACCGCCTTTTTAAAATCTAATTTAATGCAAAAAAAAAACTAAATAATAAAATTCTACTTTTCTTACTTGTCATTTCCCGGTACCTACAAATTTTTACTTCTTGTATCTTCTAAATACTTTTTTTTTTAATTTTTTTATTTTTTAACTTTAATTTTTCAAATTCATTCATTTATTCGCATTTCTGAATAAATGTAAAGGTAATAATAATTCATTTTTAATTTTTTTTATAATAATTTCAAAATTACATATATGTTTTCTTGACGGTGAAAAAAAAAAACCTCAGATTCGTAATACAATATACGAATACAGTTTAGACCAAAAACTATGTAAAAAATAAATAATATAATATAATAATTTCATTACGTAATTGAATTACTTTTTTTTTCAGGCGTAACTTTTTTGTTAAGTACACTGTGTGCAGGCGTAACTTTTTTGTTAAATACACTGCCCAAATTTAACGATTCTAATATAGATACATTTCCAACATCAGGGCGCTATTGCACCAACCACTTATCATTAATCAAATACTAATTTTTTTGATAAGTTTTTGTTGCAACAAAACCATATTTGAATATGACAGATAAGTTTACGACGACGGTATATGCTATTGAAAAGTTGTGAATGTTGCCAGTGCCAGCTCAATGTTAGCTTTACTAGTGACACGATAATTAATAACTTTAGATGTTCTATCGCTAAGGGGGTGTTTCAAAATTATTTTATTGGTTTTGTGGTTTTAATGTAAATTTAATGTAAAAACTGTCAATTTCTCTCTCCGAGTTTTATATTTGATAAGGGTGAGGTTAATATCATTGCAGTTAAAACGTATGCAGTTTCTAATATTAAATAATATTTTTTTTTTTTTCGAAGACAGTTTGGAAACAAATTAAAGTTAATTGAACAAACTCAACATAAAAGTAGGTTTAAATTAACTTTTAATGATAAAAATGTATTGATTTAATTTGCAATCCTGCAATCTTTCAAAGTCAATAATACAATAATTTTTTTATTCGAAATTCAAAAATTTAATATTAAAATTAAAATTAATGTCTTAATAATTGAAAAACTTTTAAAAAATTTACCTATTAAATTCACTCTGCGCGTTCGTCTGTTTGTTTAAAAAAATAATTTTTGTGGTTTTGCGCGTTCGTCTGTCATATTAAAAAATAATTTTTGTGTGACAACTTTTATATGTAACACTACCGCTTTCAGAGTTACTACCGCAAAGTTGAAAAAACCAAGCCTAATTTTCAAAGGCAACTACATCTCAAGTTCTGCTGTATATATTTTTAATCTTAAAACATCAAAATATGTACAGGGAATTTTTTGTACTTTATTACTATAATAAATACATAATTTTTTCGCATGAAAGAATTTAAATTTTTCGTTATCTAAAAGTGAAAATTTGCCAAATATCTTTTTAGACAGAATCTGAAAATAATTGAGAAAAAAAAAACAAATCTTTAAGATTAAACATAAGTTCCCTCAGAAGTTAGGAGTCTGCATTTGGAAATTTGCTATTTTCCGACACCGGTGCAAAATAATATATAAAAAAAGAATATAATTTGAAGCGAGCATTGGTGTTAATAGTCTTTTTAATTATTACATATAGGATTTTTATAAAACTGGAAAAAATCTCTCTTGAGTTTTTAAGATTTTTGTTAGTAAAAGTAGGTATTAAAAATTAAAAATTTGAATGAAATTTAGTTTTACATACTACTTTGTTTCATATTGGGCGGAATGTATAAAACTGAGCTTGATCCAAGCTCCAAGCTCCAAGCTCCAATCAAACTTTTTGAAACTTACGAGTTCATACAACTTTTTAAAAAAATTACTAATTCAAGCTCCGTTTTTGTTTGAAAAAAAAATGGAATTCAAATTAAAGCTCAAGTTTTATACATTCGCGACCCACTATCAGTTTATAAGTTGATAGTTTAGCAACATTTTTATCATACAGTGTTTGTTTTGAAAAATAATTTTATAAAAAAAGTAACTAATTTTCTTTCTATTGTATATTTTATTTTTTTATTTTTTGTTGTTATTTAAATAGTGGAAATAATAAAAAGTAAAGAAAATCATCAGAAAACCCACCAATAAACATTTTCAATTTCCGCTTTGCTTTCTAATTTTACAGTCGTTGTTATGTTTTTTATTTTTTTTTTTTTTGTGTTGTTTTTTTTGTTAATACTTCTTCACACAACACTGAAGGTTTTTGCTGTAATAACAAACCAATTAAAACAAAACAAAAAAAAAAAAATATGAAGAGAAAAGAAATTTCAAAAGAAAAAAATTAAAACTGCAATATATACAACTTTTATATTGCAACAACAAAAAAAAAACAAAAAAAAACATAACAAAAAGAACAGAAAAAACAAAATCATAAAAATAAATAACAACAATTTAATATTAGACCTCCAATATGCAATTCTCATGCATCATATAACATGGATGTTGCATTAAAAATTGGCACTGCTTTCAACAAAAAATAAAAAAAAAAAAACACAAACAAACAAATAAAAAAAAAAAAACCTACGCGAGAACTTTAAAAAAAATTTTTTTTTTTTTTTTGCTCCAAAACTTATAATCATAAATGCATTTTTTAAATGCATTTTTCTTTTTTTAAACACAATATATTGAATGAAATGAATTTGACCGGTTTTTCTTTTAGTAATTTTTTTTTTGTGTTTTTTTTTTTTTTTTTTTTGCGTCCTGTTTATTTCATCTTAGATGAATAATAAAAGATTTTTTGAACTGAATATTATATACCTTCTTTTGATTTAAATAGTTAGAGCAAGAAAATATCACCTGTTTAACTTAGTTGCAAAGAAAAATTAATGCATGTCTAAGATTTTCAATTCATTATTAGTAAGTATGTGAAACTCTTTAATGTTATATGAAGTTCAACTACATGTTTTTTTTTTGTTTTTTATTTTATTTTTTTTTGTTGTTTGTTCGACTTGCTTTAAGTTCACATTCTTTGAAATCTATTCCATTATTTATAATTTCATCGGAACTCATTCAAAGAATCCAAGCCAAAAAAACATAAACACAAAAAAAAAAAAAAATAGAATAAGAAAAAGAGTTAAAGAATGGTGTATGGTGGAATTAAAACAGAAACAGCAATAAAAAGTATATGCTTTTTTTGAAATTTTAAAGTTGATTGTATACCAACTTATTTTACTGATACGAATTGAATAGAACAACAACATTTTCTTATTAACTTCCTTTGGAAAATCGTTCTGATAATATTATTTTAGTAGAGAGTATCTTGACTTGAAAATGTTAATATAGAAGCTACAGATATAAATTCATTTTGATTTTTTTTTTACTTATTTATCAGGTTTTCAGAGCAAAATTAATATGGAAAAATATCTAATGATAAGAAAAAAATATTTAGTTATACCATGTACTAAAAGTCTTAAGATTTATTATCTATCTAATATGGTAAAAATTTATTAAGTGGTAAAATTGGTAAATATGTAAAATTTTGACAGATATGATTTAAACGTGGTGTATTATTACCGAATTTTTACATTTAATAGTTTTGTACACGTTTTAGACTAAGTATATACTCACCCTATTATTCTATTGCATTCTAGAATGATCTTTTCTGACTTAAGATTTTTTGTTAAGATTCAATAGCTTTAACATATTAAGATAAGAATTTTTTAAAGAGTAGGTTTTATTTAAAATATTATTAGAGTTTTAGATAAAACCGTAGTGTAAATATTAGGTAGTGTTTTAGAGCAATATAGGAGAAACAGCAAAATAAAATAGTCGTATTTTTTGTAGACCTTAATTTTTTGGTAAATTTATCACGAGTTTAAATTTATATCGTAAATAAGAAAATATTTTTAATTATTATTTACTGTTTATATTATGAACATTGGAAAAAAGTCACGAAAGAGGTGTACCGATGCACCCACTCTATTAATATAGAAAAATTTAAATTTGGGGAATTTTATCCCCAATTTGGTAATTTAAATAAACATCCAACAAATAGACATATTTACAATGAATTTTGTAATTAATTTAACAATCTTAAAAACCATCTCTCACCATGACACCATAATCATAATGATTAAATATTATCAAAAATTGAAATAAAAAAGCAATCTCGAAGTTCTAATAGTCTACTGTTAATGAACTCTCTTGTTTTAATACAAAAATATGAATAGGAAAGATTTTTTAAAATTTCTATGATTGTCTAGTATCATTGCTTTTACTATTCATTGCAGCTCCAACATAAATGCATCCTAAGAAATTCTTTCAAATAAACTTTTTACAAGATTTTTTACAATATTAAATAAAATGGGTACTTATTCTCTAAGGCGAAAATTTATTAAGCGCATGTTGATTAGATTGCAAGGTAAATGCAATTAAAATTTTTCGAAACTGGAGTAGAACTATACCATGAACTATATACCATGGCTAAGAAATATCATTCATTAATATTTCCTAATTTGCTTGAATTAGTATGAGTTTAACTAACAAAATATAATTTCATTTCTATCAGTAAGTACCAGTAATTACATGTATTAAAAGGTAAGTACAGTAATTTCATTTCTTCGATGTTTTTAAACAGTTTAGCTAGATATGCTTCTAGCTTTTTGGTACATATTTCAATAATTTAAAAGAACACTTTTTAGTAGTAAATAAAGATAATTTATATATAGGGATATGAGATGGTTATATAGATACTAAATCTTATCATATTGTGAAAAATTCTTTAAATTACAATCAACCGAAAGTCTAATATGATTTTTTCTTTCATTTTCTCCTTTTACTCGGTTTTTGTTAAATGAAATTAACGAAAAATCAAATCATAACACCTACCTTGGTTAAAAAATTTCTACAACCTAAAATTAAATTATCGAAAATCGTAGGTTCAATTGCGGATGTTTGTGGGCAATCAAAAAAAAAAAAACTGGTTTAGTTTTTTTTTTTGATTGTACTCTAGTAAAGTTTTACAGAAGAAAAATCTCAAAAAAAAAAAAAAAAAAAAAAAAATAACAACTAAGGATATCGTAAATCTTAAAGATTTCTGCTTATTTTGCCTTTTTTTTTTTAATATGAGTTTTGTCTCGTTCTTTCTTTAGATGATACAAGCTGTTTAACTAAACAAAAATAAAAAAAAAAGAATTTCATAATAACACATAATATGTATGTACATATATAAAAATTGCAATGCAATTTTCGAAATGAGCAGATGTATATAATAAAATCTAACCATGAAAAGCTATTCAATTTTTTATATTGTTGATGTTTTTGTTTATTTTTATTTTTTTGTACTGTGGAAATGAATACAATCGATTCGAATGTATTATCTATCTCTTTTATTTTAACATTCGATTTTTTTTTTTTTTTTTATTGTCATTACATACATACCTATACGTTTCTGTAGGTTTGCAAAATTGCAAATAAAAATGTAACGTACATACATACATATATGATATAATATAATTTTTTTGTTTTTATGTTGAAGGTAATTTTGTAAAGTGCATCTTTAAGAATTGAATTGAATTGAATGGAATTGAATTGAACCAACCAACCTACTCAGATTTTTCAATGATGAGTCATGGACTCATGGTAGAAAATTTTTCTTTTTTTTTTTTTTTCTTCTTGTAATTTTTAATGAAAATATAAAAATTGTATTGAATTGAATTTCGTAGGATTTAAAAAATTTTTTTATTTTTTATTTTTTTATATTTTTATTTTTATTTTGTATATCATTAAATGAAGTCATTGAGATTGTATATATAGAAAATCTTAAATTGAATTGAAAGTAATGAAAATAATAATGGATCTATTCAATGATATTACATTTTGTATTATAGTTATTTTGTTGAATTCTTTTCGGAAATTTTTGGATGAAATCTAATAAAAATTTTCATAATGTTGTGAATTTTTCACTAAAATAAAATTAAGTGGGTATAGTTGAAACATACCTACGTTATTTAAGTTATTCGATAATTTTAAACTATATTTTAATGATATTTTAATGATTGATATATATGGATGGAAATTATAATAAATGATAAAAGATTGGACAACTACAAAATTAAATAATTAAAAATTTGAAAATGACATTATGATATTTTTTACTGTCAAAACACCAAATGATTATAAGCCATACGATTTTAAAACTCAATGAGTTAAAATATATTTAAATATGAAAAATAATGAAGTGTGGGCCTCGGTGGTCTAGTGGGTATAAAATACGCTGTAAACACCGACGTGTGTGGGTTCAAATCCCACACACGTCGTAAAAGTTATTCCCCCTTACGACATGTACATCCACGCGCCTGAATAGGAAAGACTGTGTAATTTCCTGTCCACATTTATGTGTCAAAATTTTTCGAGGAAAAATGAAGAGGGCTGTTTTAAAATAAGAATTATAGGATGCACATTTCTTGACTCGGTTCAAAATGTATAATATTTCAGTTAATTCTGCATCAGGCGGGGTTCAATCATTCTTTTGTTAACGTACACTTCAATTCAAACCCTATGAATAGCCAAAAATTACCTTCAAAAAGAAAAGAGTGGCACTGCGATCAAACTGATTGGGAAAAACTAAATAATGTTTCCAGTGTTTTTGATTGTTGTTGAATTTCTGTGAGCGGAATTTATTGATTTCAAGCGAAAATTGTTTAACAAAAATTATCAGTGTGCTTCAAAAATTGTGTTTTATTAATTTGCATAAATACAAAGAGGAAAGTCTACAACAATTAATTTCATAGTGAGATTATATTAGGGAAAATAGGATCGCCGGAGTAAAAATAGAAATAAACTAAATCTACCGGAATGAAGTAACTTAGAAAGAGATATAACATTCAGAAAGACTAGGTGCAAGAATTGCGTAAGTCTCTGAAAAGAAAAGATGATAAACTCATTTAATTTCTCTCATATTTTGTCATCTGTCATTTTCTGATGACAGGTGAATAACTTCAAATTATTTTATACTGGGCATTTGTTTTGTAGGGATAATTACTGATGATTGATAAATAATAGAACGAAAAGTGTTACTTCCTAGTCCATTTGTTTTGTAGGTGTGATTACTGATGATTGATGAATAATAAAACCAAAAGTGTTACTTCCTAGTCCATTTGTTTTGTAGGGATGATTACTGATGATTGATGAATAATAAAACCAAAAGTGTTACTTCCTAGTCATTAATAAGTAATAATTGTATTTAAATGATTTAAACATGAATAATACGCAAATAGAAGATAAATATAAATAATACGCAATAGAAGATTTGTATTTTAACAAAAAAAAAGAAGCACTTATTATATTGCAACGCTTCAACAAACAAAATAGCAAAGTAATGTGATCATCATTTTAAGTACAAATATAATAGTTATTAAATGTTTATTACTTTAAATATTAAACAAAAGAATAAAAAAATTATAATTAAAATTTTTGATATTTTAAAAATTTAAATAATTTAATTAAAAAAAAAAATTGAAATTATTTCAAATCTCAAGGAAAAAAAACGAAAATAAAAATAAAATTTTACAAGGAAATTAAAAACATCCGGTATTTGTTACTAATGAATTTTATTTGTCTATCTTCAGATTCTACATATTATTATTATTATTATTAATATATTAGTCATATGTGAATTACATTTTAATTTTCAACTAGTCTACTTTTTGGATAAATGAAAGACTATTTTTAATTATACCATATATCACTAACATACACCTACTTAAATTTTAAATTAACTAACCATCTTTTAATTGTTATTTTTGATTTTTAAAATTTGAATTTTTTTATTTTTCTCTTGACTATGACTTTGCGTCTTCTTTTCTGTGGTATTCTTTTGAAATAAAAAAATCTGAATCGTTCCACTTGGTAAATTTTTATTTACTGTTTTTGGTAATTGATAGAACTCCGCATTAAATCTTTATATTTGTAAAGATATATGATTTGGAATTTTTTTTTGTTTTTTGTAGTTGGTCTTCTTCTTTACATAATTATTATAATACGTCTTATGTATTTGTATACCGCATGTGTTGTTGAAACCACAACTTAATCATTTTATTTATACTTCGTTTTTAGTTTTTGCTGGTTAATATCCTAAATCATTGGACCTAAACACTTTTCATTTTAATTTTGTTTATTATTTTTCTTTTTTTTTTCAAATCTTTATCAAAAATTTAAATACCTAGTAGTATCTAGGGGTTTGTTAATGCGTTTTTAATGTTCATATCTAAATTGAATCGTTCAACTGAAGAGCAGTGGTGACTGTACGAATAAATAAATTAGTGAAATTATATTCAAGCTGTGTGTGTAATCGAAATATCATATAAAAAAATGTGTTAGAAAAGAGTGATTTTAAAATTTTGAAGAAAAGTTATAAAGGGGTTATAAGATTTTGGTATATATTAAAGATTATTTTGTGAAGAATTAAATATAAATAGAAAGATTTCTAGAATACTCTTTTACTTTTTGTCCTTTTTCTGGTCTTGTTCAAAAATTTGGCTTTTCTATTTAATTAGCCATTGGTTCCACTTAAAAAATTGGTAGTGATATGAATTCATATAATTGATTAAACTAAAAAAAAAATTTTATGACATCTTATCTTCTGCTTGTTGGTAAAGTTGGTACTTTGATTAACAAACTGCTTAGATCAGAATACAAACTACAAACGTATCATAATAATTAATAATGAATTTTTTTTATTCAAAAATCTTTATTCATTTTCGCTTTTTCTATTCCTTCTTTCTCTAAATAGTGACGTCACATTATTTTAGTTAAAAATGAAGTTCTTGAATTTCTTAATATTATTGTTTCTTGCAGATGAAGATGGTACCCTTGGCCAAGCCAACAAAAGTAAAACAAATGACATTTTATTTTTGAATAGCAAATTTAGTTATGGGATATTTTTTTTTTTTTTGCCTTTCAAATTTTAAACACCTTAAAAAATTTTTGTAAAATTTTGATGAAAAGTTCAAGGGTAGTATTAAAAAGCGATACCTATGCCATTTTAATATTATGATACTGATATTCGTGTCTTTCTCTTTATATTCTTAATCTGAATAAAATTTTTATGAAAGCCTAGCATATCACAAGTGTAATTTGGGATTTTTTTTTTAAAGAAATTAAAGAATAGACATGCGAGAGAAAAAAAAAAACGTTTCTAAACTATTTTATAGCTTGTAATTTAAATCGTAAGCGAATAAAATTCATTCACTGATAAACAATGAATGATAGTTATTTATGCTTCGTATAACTTTCTTTTGATAATTGTTTTTATTTATGCGTAAAGTTTTTTTTTTTTTTCTCTAATTTATAATTGTGGGATAAAAGAATTGAAAACATTTTGTATAGATAAAAGAAAAATACAGTACAATTCTTAATTATTAGTGCATTTAGTTAAATTATTAATTGTTTGTACCTAGGCATTTATTTTGTGAAAGTTTTATTTTAAAAATAAATGATGGTTAGATAAGGAAAAAATGGATATTATATACAAATAAAGTCTGATTGTTTTGTTCTATTTAAAACAAAATAATGTAAATAGAGAAAATTATTTTGAAAAGTATATAATATGTATATAGCGCAAAGTAGAGACGAATCCATTATAGTTTTTTTTTATTATCTTTTAATTGAACAGCTCTGTTGGTCTAAATAATTCAATACCTTCAATAAGAAAATGTCGTAAATAAACCATCAATGAGGTAATACTTTCAATAAGTCAATAATATAACTGTTTTCTGAATTTAATATATAACAATGTAATATATTGTAAGTTTGGTGTTTTTTTTTTTTTTTTTTTTTTTACGAGGGTTGGTGGAAAACTCGAAAGTCACCAAGAGGAACTGAACGTGCTTCCTCAGGGTAGTGTTGGACTTTAACCAACCAACACCACCCCTCTTTTAAAACCATACTATGGAACCTTTAATACAAATGTACAGTTTGGTTTTGAGGATAGGAATGTGGGAAGGATAATTGGGGAAATTGGAATTGGGAAATTTGGATTATGGAGGATAGGTAGGAAAATTTGGAGAGACATTTTGAAGAAAGATGTTAATGTTCTTCTTAAACTTAAGTAAATTGTGCACATATGAATTACCAACTTTAGGGAACACATGTGATGGTATATGGTTCCACAAACGGGACGTTTTGTTTTTGGTTTAAAATATGGTTTAAAAAATTTTCAGAACTTGTCAGATTATATTCTCATTAATATGTCAGATTATATTCTCTTTGAATTTGGATTTTGTAGTTTGCAAAGTCATTATGCATTATCATTTAACTACAACGATTTACTGTGGACTATATGATTCATTTATAAAATCATGAATAATATTAATTATTTTAAAACAATGCAAGATTAAAACTTAAATCAAAATTTAAGTAGTTAAGACACAAGAATAATTTATAAAATCGGTAAGGGATAAATTTTTGATCCATATATAGTGAGCCATAAATCATATTATCTATTGATTTACATTTATTTCACATCTCCCATTAAATTCTTATAATTTAATGCTATAAACACAATTTCCATCATCAACCATTGACGAAATTTATTTTTATCAACTATTTTTCGTCAAATGTAACATAATTATAAAGAAACGAAAAACAAAAATATAAGTAAGAATTTTTAAATTAAATAATGAATTTAGCTCTTTCAAATTGTAAATACTTGATTTCCATCAGAAAAAAATCTATCACTATTATTTAATTATTATTAAAAGAAATTTGAATTGAAACTGATTATTCAAAATAAATGACGTTTTTAATATTTGTTGCTTAGAGAAAAATGTCACACCAGACCATCAGCAAAAAAAAAAAAAATTAAAATTTCTAAACCTCGGCGACGATGAAATTTTTGTTGGACGGCGATAGTCTCAATTGTGAGTAAAAATATAAGAATGCACTATGTTTTATTTTTTTAGTCGCCAATTTTTTGTCAATGGTCGGAATTGTGTTTAAAGCATCATTTTATACAATCTTTTCACAGTGTTCGGAGTTTTTTATATTTATTATTTAGATCGTTACTTATAAATTTTGTTAGTTTTTAAGAAACATAACGGCAACTCTTTATTCTATAATGTCGTACAGAGCTATGATTTGTTCTTATGAAATATTTTTATTTTATTTTCAATTGTTTAAACTGTATTTGGTTATCGTTCAATAAATCTTCAGTAAATGTTGATGATCTTACAAAATTTGAAGTTAAAAATATCTTGGATTTTGGTCAATTATTAATTTCATGTATTTTTAAATTTGATGAATGCTGAAAGATAAGTATCATGCTTCAAAAATTAAATTATTACAATTTAGTATTACTGGCAATGCTCTTGCCCCGTAATTAGTCTGTCCTAGTCGTATATAAAGGAAGTGATGTCGTTTATATACTTTAAACTTCAAATTGGTATTTGTATAGGTAAAGTATTTGATTTAAACATCAGTGTAATTGAATTTATAGTTAAATTGGATTTTCGTTATGATCTCAAAGCAAAAAAAAAATATATATATATATATTAAATTATTTAATTTTTTTTCCCGTTACATTTTAAATTAACCTTCCAAATAATTTACAACTATACTGTTATAATCAATTTCTTTTTAAATTTCAACATACATGTAAAATAAATTGATACCCAAATAATTAAAGTATATCATGTTTAGTATCTACCGGATGTTATGGCTATCATACTTTTGTTTTCTATAATTATTAATTTTTTTTTGTTTTTTATATTTTTATTTTGCTTTTTTTTTTTATTTTCCTATAGAAAATTTTATCAAAAGAACCATCACAACATAATATAAAAACCACATTATGTAGTGTTAATTGTGACAATGTAAATAAAAACAATAATGAATGAAAACCACAGATGAAAAATAAGATACATTTAAAGGTATATATATATATTATAATATAATATAATACTATTATGTATAATTATGTTCAATTAATCCTATGACAAAATTTTTAAGAAATTAATTAAAAATGCGACCATTACTTCTGGTGATTAATGAATGACTCAATGAATTTTTTTTTAAATGCACTTCAAATAAAAAACTTGAAATTTTTTTTTTTGTATGGAGATAAAAAAATGCATAATAAATATAAATTATTATATAATTATGTCATTAGTAGTCTGCAGATATAATATTAAAGAATCTTTTGAAAGTTTTATAAAATAAAAAATAAACACAAAATAATTTAGAACAAAAAATATTTTTTTTAGTTTTGAAAGAAAATATATTTTTTTTTTTTTGTATTTTAGGAGATAACCTTCTTCTTAATAGAAAGTTAGTGAAATGTTGTTGAAAATGATCTCTAGTTGAATTTCTTTCTTTTTTCTCCTCAGGAGGTGTACATTTTCAAAATACAGCAATAAATCTTATAAGCTTCCTTAACTTCTCATATAATATGAGATTTATACCCAAAGTAAAATCATTTCCTTCAATAGCCATAATAATGGCCGAAATACTATAAACTGTTAAGTAGTATAATTGGCTTAAGAAAATGCAAAAGAAAAAAAAGGAAAAAGGAGTGGAAATTTTAAATAGTGGGAGTAGGATTATATGGGAAGTGCTAATGTGCTTCATAATTTAAAAGTACAAGCTAAGAATAAGCTACTATATTTCGTGGTTCTATTTCTAATAGTTTCCACTATGTAATTATGTGAAATAAGAACAAAATTTTTCTAGATGGTTGTATTGTACACTTTTACGAAACAGGAAAATATTAATAATTTTAAACTTTAGAAATACTTTACATAGTTATCCATCAAATTTAGATTTAAAATATTACAAGACGTTATGCAAAATTAAAAAAATCCAGACTCAAAGGACTTCAGTTACAAAATAATATGGTCATTAAACGAAATCATTATTTTTTATAAGGATTAATGTATTTTAATTTGTAAAATAACATCTTTAAATATTCTTCCATATTTTAAATTATAATTAAACCCCACTTATTATTTATTTTGTAAAACTGAAATCCAATTATTGAAAAAGTTAACTAAAAATCAAAAAATTTTTGAAAAAATTCTGAATAGAAAAATCTTAATCAAAATTGTGATTAAAATCTGCAACAAAAAGTAAATAAAAAAAAAAAACTTAAAAATGAGGAAGCCGACAAAAGAATTATTTTTCCCCTCTTTTTTTTTTCGACAAACGATCACTTTTTAAATTATGTTTTATTATTTTTCTTGTTTTCTGCTCTCTTTCCTTTTCAATTCATTTCAGTACAACAAAAATCAATTCAAAGTAAAATTCATGTTTATCAAAAGAACAGATTTTGAAATGACCCTTACAATCTTTAAGATTTAATAATCATGCAAATACCAGTTAAAGGAAAAAAAATATTAAACTAACCGAAAATTAAATCTCCAGACTAACTGAAGAACTTCAAGAACAGAAAAAAAAAAAAATTATAATAAATAAATAAATCTTAACAACTATTACTATAAGTTGTTTTTATTTTTATAAATCGCGTTTTTCTGTCGTTTTTTCTTTTTTTTTTTTGTTTTTCTTCAAACTAAAACAATCTCTTATTTTATATTCAGAATGCCTAATGAACTTTAAAAATAGTTTTACAAGGTTCATAAATAAATTTTCAATTTCCTTTTCAAGTTTTGCAAAATAAAAACAAAAACATTGAAAAAATAATATTATTAAAACAACGTCCCTTCTTATCGTTAAAAGATAAAACCGGACGGAACTAAAAAATTGAGTTTAAAATTTTACAAAAACTTAAATTTGTTATACGTTTATAATGTATTTCTAGATGCAATATTTTTAATTTATAATTTTGCATATATTTAAGACCGAGTTTGGTCAGTCATCCGAAGCACATCATGGTAAGAAAGCATACCCTAATTATTTTGGATGCATTAATTTTGTTCAAACTATCAATAGCATAAGATGGATTGCGTTAAGTGAAACCAATTAATAATATAAAGCTATAATTAATATTAAAGAAAAGATTTTAATTGGAAAGAGCTTCAATCATTTATGAAGACTAGGATTTTAGGAAATATATTTAAGATTTGAATAAAAACGGCTAGATAGTGCTAATTATATAAAGTAAAAAAAACAAAAACGCCTAATAAAGTGCGCAAAAAATGAATAACGATGAAAATGATGAAAATTTATCAGCAGCTGCTTATTTATACAATATATTAAGTCTATTAAAGCCACATTCCTTTTCATTACAAATAACATTCTCTAATAGCAATATATTGAACGAAAATGTCTGTATAAATTACATACATCTTATTATATCTGTATATCTATATACGTTTTGGTGCCTTAAAATAAATAAAAAGAAAATTAAAAGAAATTTCCCATTATTATGTATTTTAGAGGCTATTGTTTCAAATTCACAATTCAATAATAATAATTGTTAACTGACTAAGTTGTTCCTTCTCTTACAAAATCTTATTTCTATGCAATTCTGATATGTTGTGAAAGGAACAAGAGAATTCCAAATCTAAAATAACATTGTTTTTTTTTTTTTCTTTTGAATTTATCGTATACGTAATATTAAAAGAAAAGTATTGTAATATTGGAAAAATTTAAGCTCGAATTTTTAATTAATTTTGAGATTTTGGATCTATTTTTTTTTTGAAACAATTTAAATTTTTTTTTAGCTTACAAATCAAAATTTTACAATTTTTTTAATTTAGTATATAAGTTACTATTATCTGGTTACCGTTAAATTTTGCATGATTTAGCTTTCTTTAAATCTCGCAAACGTTTTTATGTCGAATCATGAAATTTTTGAGGGAAGAAAGATATTTTGGAATTAGCATAAGTTAACTTTTTTTAATTTTTTTTTACGAGGGACGGTGGACATCAAAAGTCACTCAAAAGAACTGCACGAGGTTCCAACGAGTGTTGGACTCTAACCAACCAAAACCACCCCCTTTAAATCCAAACTATAGGATTGGACCTTTAATACATAATCATATAATATATAGCTTGGTTTTGGGGAAAAGGATGGGGGAAGGATTACTTGGGTGTTTGAATATAGGAAAATTGGGATTATGGAGGATGAAGGGAAAAATTTGGATAGTTATTTTGAAGAAAGATGTTAGTGTTCTTCTTGAATTTCGATATATCGTACACAAATGAATTACCAACTTTTGGGAACACATGTGCGGTCGTAAGGTTCCATAAACGCGACGTGCGCATGACAAACGAATTTCCTAATGCTGTATTGCGCCATCTTGCCAGTTCGACAGTGTATGGGTGGGCATCTGTTGCACTCTTCGTTTCACGTTGGAAAACTTTGAGTGGAGGCATCAATTGTTTTATTTCTTTAGAACAGGTGTTCATACCTACAAGGTATCTATAAAAGAGGGTCAATGACCCAACAGTACGGCGATGGCAAAGTGGAGTGAGCGTTGAGGTAACACTGGGGTCGCCAATAAGGCGAATAGCTCTGTTTTGCACTTTGTCGAGATAACCCAGCGTTGTTTGGGGTGCTCCAGCCCAAATATGTGCGTTATACTCCCTTTTTGGCCTAATGTACATTTTATAGATGTTGAGAAGATCGGAAGGAGAAAAGTAAGCTTTACAGCGATACAAGAAACCTAGAAATTTAGCAGCATTTTTAGCTATACCAAAAATATGATTTGACCAGGTCAACTCAAATATTTTTTTGTACCTCTCCTTGTTTAAGAGCTATTAGGGATAAAAATTAAAAATTTATGCATTTAAAACACCGGTAACTTAGGGAACCTCTATAAATTTTGTCAAAGTAAAACTTAAATAATGAAACTCCAATATAATGTGTTCACATGTGTATTAACAGTAATTTTTCTTAATTATATAAGAATTTTCTTAAAATCAAACAAGTGTCTCATGATTTTTCACAATTTTCATATTATATAAAATCACATATAAAATTCTAAGAAAACTTATTAGAAGCTTATTGCAAGTCATAATTTTAAACTGTTTTTATTACCTTTTGAAAAATATGTGCTTTTAAAAACTGTTGATTTACATTCTGCCTTGTTTGTATATAGCATATTTTTAGGAGAAAAATATTTTAAGAATGCTTTAAACTAGGTTTGTCATAATCTTTTTATTTCATTTAATGTAGTTTTCTATCAGAAATTCAAGTTGTCCAACAACGAAATAGGATTTTCTTTTAAAATAAAGGTAAAAAGAATCAATATTCCTACGCTTATCTTTGTTTTTTGTTAAATGTAATTCATTTTCTGTCAATTTTAGATTAAATTTCACAAATCAAAAGTAATTGTTTCCCTGTATGAAAGATCAATATTATATTATTAATACAAGTATTGTATTACTTTTATAGAATATTGATTTTTTCTATATACTAACTTGTAACTCCATATGTATAAGAAAGTCGAGGGAAAGACACTCCCAGATACTTTTTTAAGAAAAATGTATTTCGTTAAATTCTAAAGACGACTTTAAAAAAATAAAATCGTTCTTGTTTTTTTTTTTTTTTTAGAACTTTTTAGTTTTGACAAAAGCTGTTGACTGTTGCAATAATGAAGAAACAATGAACAAAAAGAAACAACAAACAAAAAAGAAACAACAAACAAAAAAGAAACAAAACAAAAACAAAACAGCGACAACAGAACCGAGAACCCAAAAAAAAAAAAAAAACACCAGAATCCAATTTCATTCCAGACTGAATACAATTTCGGGTTTTTTATTACTTATTTATTTATTTTTTTTTTTGCTCCTTGTTTTCTGGATAAAACCAATTTAAGCATCTGATTCGTATTTTTAGATTTATATTACGATACTAAGACTGTCATTGAATTTTTTCTTTTATTAAATGTTGATTTTGTTGTAGTTTTCTGTTGTGTTATTGTTACTGCAACAATAATTTATAATAAAAAAAAAAAATTTCGAATATTTAAGCCTCACCTGCTTCAATCTGGACCAAATACAAATGCCTTTATTTTTTTTTTTTTGCATTGTTGGTAGTTATTCAGAGATTGTTAAACCAATATACATGTCAGGGATGCTATTTTATACACTGAATTTTAATAGTGGAAAGTAAAATGATCATAGTGAGAGAACAAAGATGATCAGATCTTCAATTCAACTGTTTTAAACATAAAAAAAAAAAAAACAAAAAATTATAATAAAAAAGAATGGAATTCAATCCTCAAGGCTTCTGTTTATGTCGTATATTATTATCATTTTATTATATGGGTCCATTCATTTAGCTTTTTATTTTAATCTTTAAGTTAGTTAATATTATCAAATTATTGAAAATATGTTATTTTAAATGGAATGTTTTGATTAAGGTAATTGATTTAGGTGGACAAAAGGTTATTATATAGGTGCGATTTATATAATTGATGAAATTTTTAGAATTCTTTTAAAGTGCATTTTATAATATAAGAAAAAAATTTCTATGATGAAAAAATTAGTTTTGTTTTTTTAAGAAGAAAATTATTTAGTTTAAGTTTATTTTGTTCTTATTTAATTTAATCTTAAGGTGACAGAAATTTTTTTGTAAAATTGAATCAATATAAAATTTAAACAGAAATCAGACGGCAACACTTATTAAAATAATAAAACAGTTTTTTTTAACTTACGTTTTAGTTAATTAAAGTGCAATTAATGTATTAAAACGTATCGGACAGAAGTCGTACTATAACTTTCATCATCATGTTAACTTTTAATTTTACTATGCCCTTAAATTTTAATTTTTACACTAGCCTGTCTAACATATCCTAAAATTTTTAATTAGATGCATTTTTGTATCATTTACAAGAAAAGAATTTACTCTTAAGCCATTGTTATTAATACGACTTGTATAAAAGTACAAAAGTAAATACTAACATCTCAAATTTCAATTGTAATAGGTCATAAAGAAATCAAGGTAACTGCCTTTAACTGTAACAGGTCATAAAGAAATCAAGGGATTGGAAATATTAAAGGAAACATATAGTCATTTTACATAAGTAATGAAGTCCAATCCTAACAATTAAAATAAAATTTAAAATAAACGGGGAAAAGTATAGAGTAGTCTGTGTCAACTCTAGGATACCCCTTTGAACATAATATACCTATTAGAGTTTCAATAAAATGTTATCATCTTTTAAAAAATTTCATATGTCTAGCTTAAATAGATTCAAAGATATGTAAGCTATCTGAACCTGCTGCTCTATATTAACCGAATTTTATAAAAGTTGTTGGCATGCAACTTGACATCTTGATCAGAAAAATTCAGTTACCTAGTTTAAATAGACATTAACTTATTTTTATATAAAATGAAAAGTTGTATGACAGCTTTCCGAACCTGTTGAACATAAATAAAAGACAAAAAAAAAAATAAGTTTGAATTTTGAAGTTTCAGATCCCAATAATTTTTGTGTATCTCAATGTTTCTGTATCTTCTTTATTAGTATAACATCCTGTTTGTAAAATAAAGAATGATCTAAAATTGAAGCTTTAAAGACAAACTATTCATAAAATCATCTTTTGATGTATTTTAGAAAAATCTTATCAAAAAAATATGTATCGCGACAATCTGAAACTGTTGAAGAAGTCTGAATTTTACTTAAAACTCTCAAAAATTAAACAAACACTCTATGATATATACATTTCTTAAGTTACAATAAAATTTTAATAATGAAAATTTAAATTTCCTTTAGATGATATTAAGGTACATCAGGGTGGTTGCCTAAAAATTAAGCATTTCGTTTGTTAACCGACGGTATGAGGGTTCAAATACTACTCAGATAAATTTATATACAAAGTAAAGAAAAATTCAAAATATAGTATGAAAGAATTTATTTTGGAAGTATTAAACACACTTTAAAATTAAAACAGAATATAAAAAATAAAATAAATATCGAAAGATTTGGAAATCATAAACAAAAAAAAAAAAAATATAACTTGACATAAGGTTGTTATATGAGTAACAGACTTTTGAATATAAAAATTTAATTTATTTATGCAATAATTTTTTTTTGATTATTGATGTCTCATTGTAAATTCATTCTTTTTCATTTAATTTTTCAATTTATTTCGCCTTTTAAAATTGTATTCTTATATTAATCCACAAAATTTACATCAACTTTAACTTAAATCTTATATTAAAGATATATAGTTTTTATCTTCAAATTTTTGTTTTATTTGTGTTCATTTTTTTTTTATAATTGGTTTTGCGGTTTTTATGAATAACTTGTGATGATGCCGACACATATCTGAAATCAACAGTAACATGAAAAAAGAATGCAATAAAAGAATTTAAATGCATTATTAAAATTGTCTAATCAGCAAAAAAAAAAATAAAAATATTCCATTATTACCAGTAGTTTGTGAAAACAATGTTGATGACTCAATTTTTATTCGTACTTATCGTTTAAGTATAAAAGTTGTTACTATATGTTCAGAAAGTAATCAATCTGAATGTATTTTTCCGGTAAAAAGTGAATATTTATTTGCTGCTGCTACAGGATTAAGTCGAGGTAACTTAAAATCTGTAGACTGTAAAGGTAATGTAAATTCTAAATGCTGAATGGAATAGAAACTGGATGCACTTATTCCTATTATGAATTTCTATCATTCTTTCTTCTAAATTTCACAGATTATAACAGTACATACATTATTTTAAATGACTATCCAAAAACTAAGGAGATTTCAGAGAGATTAGATAACACTGTACATTTCCTACATTTAATTGATCTTTCCTAATACAAAGCAATTATCAAAACGACTGTGTAAAATATGGCATAGACATTTTTAAATTCTGAGGACAAGACGTACAATGGCCTAAAAAACTAATTAATATTTTAAAAATTGAATGTTTTGCAAGGTTGGTTATGCAGTTATGAAGATGAAGATAATAATATAGACTTTTAAAAATTTTGATAAAAAATGAGTTCAAATTACTTCAAACATTAGCATTAGCATTACCGACGGAGACGGTAAATGGCACCTCAAATTAATTATTTTTATTGATTTTTATACCCGTACGATAGGATCGGGTATAATAAAATTACTCCTCCGTTTGTAACACCTCGAAATAAGCGAGCTAGATATACCTTCAAAGGTATGGATCGGATCAGAAAAAAATTCTAAGACTTTTGAGCCATGTCCGTCCGTCCGTCCGTCAGCACGCTAACTCAAAAACTAAGAAAGCTAGAATCTTGAAATTTACACAAAATATTCTGGGAGTAATTTGTAGGTTCCCTATTTTCTTTGGTTGAGTTTGGACCAAGCCTTAGGGTAGCTCTCGAACACCTAACTTTTAGATCCCGACATTTTTTTTGCAATAGAGCTATGAAATTTTAACTACTGATAGATCTCACAAAAATATTAATTTTATTTTTAATAACTTTTTTTTGTAGCCCCACCCGTTACGGAGCTACAGCTCCCCAAAGGTTCAAAAAAGCTCTATATTTAAATTGTTATAGCACAAGTTGTATAAGATATATCTTCATTTTGAAAACGCCAAACGATTACTACTTTTATTAGCTTTAAAATTATATATACAATAAATATATATTTGTGGCATA
The DNA here is from genome assembly GCA_947095535.1 of Poecilobothrus nobilitatus. Taxonomy (NCBI): domain Eukaryota; kingdom Metazoa; phylum Arthropoda; class Insecta; order Diptera; family Dolichopodidae; genus Poecilobothrus; species Poecilobothrus nobilitatus. The sequence goes on from OX352774.1 coordinate 231,110,271, forward strand.
CGGTGTCTTAATTTACCGTTATGTGAAACTCAAATTTTGCAAAATCCTTCAACCCTTCTATCTTCTAAACGGTTTAAGTTGCAAACTTGAAATTTTGACAGATGTTAGATCTTTGAAAATAAGTATGAGTCATTTCAGAAACTTTTTTTGTATCGCCGCCCGTTTAGGAGCTGTAAGGGGTCAAAAACTGAAAATTTCCTATTTTTAAACACCTGTAACTTGAACACCTGTTAAAATTTTTTGAAAGTAATACACAAAAATTGAAGCTTCAACATTATATTCTTATTTCTGTTAACAACTTTTTTTAATAATATAGGGTTACTTTATAATTGACGAAAGTGTTACTTGATTTTTTCAAATTTTCTAACAAATTTCTTTAACTATTTTTTCCATTTTGTTTTACTCGATAATTTGAAATTGTTGAGGATCTAATGCGTAGTACATAAAAATGCAAATAAATAAACAACATAACGGTTGCTTGAAGAATTTTTATTTATATGATATTGATATATATACATACTTATATAATATCATGTTTATTTAGATATCGTATATGTCACTAGTGAATGAATGATAAGAGTATAGATGTATATTATATAGCGCCGTATTTACATACATATATGTATTTTATTGTACTTATAAGAAATTATTCTGTCAATGGAATATTTAAATATAATATAATATAATATTTAAAATTATATTTACTATTTTGTACTAAGTAAATTTAATATACATTTACCGCTTAGTATTAAATGGTACTATAGAATATTTGAAAAAGTTTTGGATTGATAATCGTTATGTGAAAGGTTAGAATTTGCTTTTGAAGAATCATATAAACATATAGTTTGAATATATGTACAACCCATAGTTCTAGAAATTATAAAATTCACCCAAATTATTTTAAAATACTAAAATATTAAAAAAATAATATTGTGAGCAGAGTGACAGGCTGTGAACATACTAACGGTTCGTACGGGTATCTAAGAGTTGACAAAGGCAACTGTATTCTTCCTCGTTTTTATATAAAATTGAAAAATAATCAAGTGCGTAATTTAATGAAAAGTAGCCAGTAGATTTTATTTTATTTTTTTTTAGTGCATTTCTCTGTACAGAAAATTATACAGCCTTTCCTTTTCAAGCGTGGCTGTAAATATCGTAATGGGGAATAACTCGTACGACGTGTGTGGGACTCGAACCCTTCTTCGGTGTTTACAGCGTATTTTATACGTTCTTACCCACTAGACCACCGAGGCCCCCCAGTAGATTTTTGACAATTATTGTTTTTACAATTTGAGTATTTCATCAATAGGCAGAGAACTTCAAATTTATCTACAACTCAAGACTAATTATAATTTTGAGTTTAATTCCCATTCCCTAATTATAATCCCACTTGTACAATTTAAATTTAAATTCCTCTTCAATATTCTCTTTCCTCTTCTCATTTTATTCCTCAACCATTACACTGTTTTACTGTTAGGCTGATTAGCTCATTACACTGGCTAGGAGAGGAGATAATTTTAGTGTTTAAAAATCTCACACTACCAAAGGAGGTAACGTTTTCTTAGTGTCTTTTAAATATCTACAGCTTCTGCAGGCAAAAAAAAAGTTAAAAACTAAAATTTAAAGAAATTTAAAGACTATTTAAAGAAATATAAAACAGTGTTGAGTTGTAGATTCTTGTTTAAAAAATATCACGTCAGATAATTGCGCTTAAATAAATACAAAAACAAAAAAAATCTAAAAACAATTTATATCGTAATCTAAAGATATAAAACAAAGATATTGAAAAAAATCATTTAGAATGCGGTCGCGACTTAATGATTAATTCAGTTATATCTTTATTAACAGTAGCTGACTATGAATGAATAAAGATGATTCGATCAGTTAGATTCGATCTCATCTGAAGTATTAAGAAAATTAAAAAGTAATATGAAAAAAATTTAATTTCCTTCTTTGAGGTTTTTCGATAAAAAATTTATTTTGCGATAGTTTTGATTTTAATAATAATATGATTGCACATAATCGCTTTTATATAATATTTTTCTGTATTTATATAGAGTTGCGGTTTTCTTTTTGAATAATTTTGAAATAAAGGTAGCTAATTAGAAAAATTTCATCCCTTCCAATAAAAAAAAATCATTTCTTTTTAAAATAATAAAAAAAAGTCATTATAATATTAATTTATTTTTCTTCTTTCAATATTTTAAATTTGTGAAATCACTAGAAACTGTTGCATATATTTGTCAAAATTACAATATCAAAACGTCGTAACTAATAATTCTTATTTTTTGCTTAAATACCTATTATCGTTTTTACTTTTTGATTTTAATTTAAAATTTCTATATAGGTTTCAAAATCTAAAGAAAATAAAATGTTAAATAAGTTTAATAAAATCCTGAACGAAACAGGTGAAATTATGCACGCCAGTATTAAACACCAAAATATTCCACTATTATGCAATATCATTATTAATTTATATCTGCAGTCGGCAATAGTAAAGTTAATATAAAATAATATCGTTATTGGTGCATTGGTGCATGATTTTATATTGATTGAGAGTTGGTTTTAGGGATCAGTTAAAACACAAATTTATATATTTACAAATGTCATTCTAACAAGAAAAATCGAAAAAAGTTGTAAAGTTGTTGTATACATGGAAAAAAGGTGTGCGATGCACAGTAACTCTCAGATGCACAAACATGATATAAAATAATGTCTTCCCATAAAATTTAATCGTCTGTTACGAGTAGCTTAATAGTACAGAAATATTTACTGGCCAGTGTGAATTTGTGGTATTCAACTTTAGGGTTGCTTCGCCTAAACCAACAAAATTATAATCCGGCTATTCCAAAGCAAAGTACTTTGTGGAATAGTCAATGCTCCTTGGTACATCCGCAAAGACAATTTCCATAAGAATTTGAGAGTAGAAACAGTCGACAGCGTCATCAAGCAGTATGTTCAAAGTCACCATCAACGACTTCATCAACACACTAACATCGATACTTTCCAGCTCCTGGATAATAATGACTTAACCAGGTGATTAAAAAAAAGTGAAACCGTTTCAACTAATTTAGGGAAGAAAATTTAAATATAAATAATAATCCGCGCACATGTTTATTAATAAAAAACAATCTTTTACAAAATTTCAGATGTTAGGTATACCAAGAATCAATATATAATATTATGTTCATGCGAGTATCCTAGATTTGATACAGTTAACTCTACGTATCTTCTCCTGTTTTTGTATAACTTTTTTATGAAATTGTACAATAAATTTTGTATTTATTACTGACAAATACCTTTGGAGAACCTTTTGACTAATATAAGAACCTCTGTGATAGGAAGAACATTTTGATTAATATTAAAAAAGCTAAGAAAATTATAACCATAAATTATAAATATACTATTAGACTTAGACTTAAATTAGACGTTGTTTAAATTTCAGATAATAAAATGAAGTCAACTGGTTAGTGCACGAGATATGATAAAAAATTTAAAGTGTAAAATTAAACATTGAAGAGCAATGTAAACCATTTAATATGACTTCATCGAGAATCTTGACTTTCACGGAACATATTATTTATTTATGTTAATACATGTTTCTGCAAAGTTTGAAAAATATCTAATAATGTACCTAAAATATAGTATAACTATATGCATAGCCCTTATTTATTATGATCTTTGTACTAAAAATAATTATTTCTAAAGAATGTAAAAGTAATATGTACATAATAATTATGTAAGTACTGGATCTAAATTTTGATACAAACTTAATTCTTCTTAATATGCACTGTACTACATTTTAAGTATTTCCTATATATTTGATATGCTTGACATTCTCTATTATTGTCGTTTTTTTCTCTCTTTTATACCTTTTGATAATGTCTGAAACTTTAAGACCTGAAAATTAAAATTTATGCTAAAAATCTCAAACTTTATTCTGAGTAATTACTACAGAGATTAAAAAGTTTTATTGATTTAAAAAAAAAGTTCCCAGTTATAAATAGTAAATAAAAACAGAAAATATTGTATGTACGTTTCAAGTGCAAGGCACGATACAAAAAACAAGAGGAACAACAGTAGAAATAAGAGAAAAAACAGGTAAAACTATTTATAATGGTAATAATGGTATGAATAAAACAATCTTAAGATAAATTAATGTTATATAAGTTACATAAAACAAGGAGAATGCTAATTGTGTCCAATAATAGATTGACACAAGCGGGGTAGCTGGTCGAAAGACCAAAATGAGGTGAAAATTGTTTAAATGAAAGTCTTTATGAAATGGTTTTTTAAATGTAATGGCACCCAAAGTTCAAATATATTTCTTAAAAAAAGTACGTCATAAAGTATATATGTATATCAATGATATGGAAAAAAACTTATGTCTCTAAGTCAATAAGTGCAACAGTATTTAAAGTTAAAAAAAAAAAATCAGTTAAAAAACAAGCAGTATAAAATATATACCTTACAGTAAAAGTTTTCCATAAATTGGAAAATTATTTAATATTATGATAACATGTCGTTTCTTATAAAGTTATAACTTACATTTAATAGAACGCATATTAAAGAAATAGACAACAACGTGATAGTTTACTTATCACTTGAGTACGCAATTTTATTAATCAAAACTTCTAATTGTTCAAGTCCTTGATGATATTTAGACTTATTATTTATTTTGTAATTTTAACGTTATAATAATAATAATACATATTTATGTATATGTATATGTATATGCATAGGTTATTATTTTAGTTTAATATAGCAACTTTCAAAGAATCCTTGAATCCTTGAAATATAACATAATATCAGATAATATGTATGTATGTACCATTTTTATACGAGTAATTTATGTATAATTCAAAAATTTTTATTGTTTACAACAACAAAGTTTCTACAAATAAATATCAATATTTTGAAGAATAAATTAATAACAGCTTTTAAGCAAAAAAGTTTTGAACATTTTGTTAATTATAAATCCAACTATATTTATAAGCAGCTCTATAAGACGCTTCTTTATTACAGCGACTTACAGTGCCAGTTAATGCCCCTAAAAAATCGTTTAACTTTCGCAAAGTACATGTAAAACAGTCTCTGCCTCCTTTTCATAACATCTACACATTTCCGCCATGGCTCTGACGATTCTTTCAGCTTGTGTCTTTAGTATCAGATGGTTTGTGTTGATTACGGTATATAGTCTGAAGTCTGTTCTGTTTAGTTTTAGGACTTCTTCGACTTTTTCTAGTCCGGCTCGTTCCAGTATGGCTTCGTATGTAAGGAGCTTAGTAGTTATATGTAACGGTAAATTTAATAACAAAAATTTATATTAATTCTGTCTTTCCTATGGGTTGGAAACCCTATTTTAAGTGGTAACCTATTTGTAGTTTTTCTAAGAAAATTTTTCCCTGTTTTTTTAAAAAATGTGCTAAAATGAGAAGTAAATAAAAATTAAATAAAAAATACAGTAAAATCTGAATAAACTATTTGTAAATTTTAATTTTATATATTTACCGTTATAATAATATTTCACTACTTTTATTTATTTTTTTTGCTATTTTTAAGTAATTTTTTTTTTTTTTTGCAATGTTAGTTATGAGGTCGTCGATATTTACAGTTCTTAAAAAAAATGAACAATAACGAAATTCTAATGGCAATATGCACTGCTAATTGAAATAAAAAACAGAAAAAAAAGTAAATGACTGGCAAAAAATTGGAACGTCGGCTGAAGATTTTTTTTTATATTTTTGCAGTTAATAATTTATTTTTTTTGCATATGAATGAATTTAAATATTGCATATCAATACAAATACCAAACCTATTAACTAAGTAGTAGTGTGCAGACAACATTCAGGGTGGGGTAATTATGAAAAATAACGTCATTTGTTGTGAAGAAAGGAATGATAAGGGTGGTTGTAAAGTGGTACCTATAATGTAGGAAAAAAAAACAATATTTGAAAAATTATTTTTTAACAGTTAATATGAATAAGTTTCAACAATAAAATATTACAACAACAATTATAACTGTTATGAAAAGTATTTATAAAAAAAAAAAAAAAACCAAATATGTAATGGAAACCAGAAGGATTTCGAAAAAAAAAAACTTACACTAGAATAGTTTTTATATTTTTTCTTGTTTGTTCAAGTGCAGTGAATTATGAATTACATTGTTGGAATTTCCTGTTATTTTCTTCTTTCTTTTACTCTACATATTATATACTAATACCTATGTATATTGAAATTATGTACAAAATGAGAAAATAACGGTAAAAAAAGTTTTGTTGACGATTATATTTATAAACTAAACTTAACTGATTTATTAGTTCAAAATTTAATAAAAAAGCAAAAATAAGTGTAGAGTAAACTGTGTCAACTCTAGGATATCCACACGAACATAATATGTAGCTGCTTGAATAAAATTTAATCATATTTTAGAAAATTTAAGAGATTATCAACATAAGTAACTTAATTAAGTACTGAGGAAACGCAATGGAAATGGATGTTTATTATAACCTTGAACTATGCTCATATGGAAGTAAAAATTGTACTCCTGTTATACTAGAAGATTCAATAAAGATTTTTAAATTTTTTTCATACCTAAAATTATTTTAATTTTTAACTATTTACAGTTACGTTTATTAACAGTATGTGCGATACATTAGATTAAGATTATTGTGTAAATAATAAATATCTATAAATTGATATATTATTCTATTGAATGAACGTCAAAGATCACGTCTCTTATAAAGAGCAAGCCCATAACATAGATATTAATCGAACCTCGATTCTAAATTGATTTTAATCGATCCTTATTTGAAATCATTTAAAAATTAAAGTCCTAATTCATTTCATTCAGTTTAGTGATCGAATCAGTTAAGATTTCTAGTGACTCATAAAATTACTAATGGATTATTTTATTTACTTTTAGAATTACCTATTGAGCGAACCTTAAATTTCCATTTAGCATTGCAGTCTTGAACTGTGTCAGCCTAATATTAATAATGTCCCATTATGAACGAACAATAATAAAAATAATCTACATTACATTTTTCTAATTGAATATACGTAACTACCACAAATTTAATTAAAATATCTGTATCTGTATTATGATGCGGTTTTAAAAAGTTGAATTTCAGTTTTATTATTTTTTTCTTACAAAAAAAAAAAAAAAATAGCAAAAAACAATTTCAGGTGGTTTTTTTTAATAATGGCTTGGCTTTTTAATAATATTGAATAAAAAAAAATTAAATTAGGGAAAAAAAAAAATTAAAGTAAAATTATAATAACCGTATATTTAAAAGTTTTAGCTTTAAATTATCATGCAATAAATGCTAAGTAAATGACAGTTAGGATATAAAAATGTTGGGGACAAAAAAAAAAAAAACACTAAGGATTTATGAAGTTAATAGTTATACAAATTTTTCTTTTTCATACATAATGGAAAAATAAATGTTATTTTTATGATAATTTATTTATAAAATTTCATAATATGGACATTACCGTTATGTTTATATAATATAAAGTAAAGGTATTTTTAGTGAAATAAGGATATATATATATAAGAAAATTAGAGCATTCCTTTTATAATAAATACTTACTTTTTTTTTTTTTTGTTTTTTTGGAAAACTGTCATTTTAAATCTGTTAATATGATTTTATAATGAAACAAAAAGTTATTAGAACACCATTATGTTTCGAAACTTATTTACATTTTTTTTATATGTATGATAATAACCGTTATGATGATAATAACAATTTTTATCTTTTTTTTTTTTTTTTAATAGAAAAAAAAAAGTTTTTTTTTTAATTTACAAATTAATAGTTAATGCTTTTGTAACGGTTATAAAATGTGACAAGTAAACCCAATTTCAAAATGAATTATAGTTTATGTAATTAAAGGATAGTTTAGTGGTTGTTCGATTTTTTTAGTACTTTTATATAAATGTAAGTATGTATACCTAAAAGGGTTTACTTTTAACATTTATTCTAAAAATTACCATTATATTAATCAAAGAAATTTCAAAGACAGCTTTTAATAAATTGAATGCCACTTTTAAAAATGGGTGAGTTCAATAAACAAATGTGAAACATTAAAAAATTTATGAAAGCTAAAATACTTTTGGTAATAAATGACGTCAAACAGCAAGTTGTCAAACAGCAAATAACTGACCACATTTTTCTTTTTAAGGAATATTTTTGTATTTAAATGTAACAGAGATAACGCTAGTAGTAAAATTTATTGGAATTAACATTATTTTATTTTGTTTTATATTACAAGAGTTTTCAAAGGATTAAAAAAAATATTAAAATGGTTATTTCCTAAAATACTTATTCATACCTACTTCATTTATAAAAAAAATTAACAAAATTTTACATTAGCTATTTTGAACGCACTCTTGAAGTTGAGTGATGTAAAATTATTGACACTAAAATTTTTGACTCTAATCGTCAAAATACTGTCAAAAACAAAAAAAAATCAAAAAATTGCCAAAAAATTTATATTACATAGTTACAGGTATTTTCATAAATAACCTATGACTACAATTGCATTGTCTAAGAGATCCCGTATCTTGGGAATCAGAAGTCAGAATACAATACAGTACAAAAATACTATATAGGGTTGCTTCTAATAGGCTAAAGCCAGTGTACGATAAAACAACTTAACTAAAATTTATTTCTATCAAATTTTTTTACACCAGACAAAAAAAAAGTGACGCTGTTCGTTATTGCAAAATTTCTGTGGTGCCCCATAATTATAAATAAGTGCTCAGTTTACTTATAAGTTAATACAGCACTGTTAAATTGAACTACCATATATTATATCAAAATTTTTAACATTTCTTTAATTATGAAGAGTACAGACATAAGTATCCCATGTATAGATTAGCAATCTTCCTTACAAGCTTAAAGCTACTTTAGACTATGTGTATTTGTCATAAAGCTTTTTGGAATGTATTGCTTATATTGAACAGTTGATTAGTCAAAAATGAATTGAACATCGATAAAAATCTATTTAATGTTCATTATTTTATATTGTCATTTGTAATTTATCATTATTGTATTGCTAAAGTGTATTTTTTTCTTTATAGTTAAAGGTGAAATTGTTTTAAATATTTTATAAATTAAATAAAACAAATAAATAAAATATAATGTTTATATTTTTTTCTTTTCACTTTCTCTTTTTTTTTTTACTTTTTCTTTTGATCATTTTGATTTTGATAATTCAAATGATTGGTATAATGAATTTGTCATTTGAATTTTACTAGATATTTCGATGGTCATATGCACATTTACATAATATATAAATTCTAACCCATAAAAAATAAACTTTACAGAAGGGAGAATATTTCTGCTTTAATTTTTTTTTTAGTTTACTAGATTAATATGTAAAATGACAATGGTATATAAATATTAATATCCTAGAAAACAAATATTTTCTTTATAATATTGTTAGTACATGTTAACTGAACAAGTTTATAAAATAAAAAGAAACTTTACAACTTGTGAATTAGGGTTTGTTTACATATCACACAAGTTACATAACATAAGGATGTCAAATGACAATTTTTTTTTACGTTCACATTATAAAACGACTCTTTTTGTATTGTGGAATTTGTTATTTGACATTCCAAGTAATATGACAATACGCATAGTATAAAGTCATCTTGATAATATTTCACACATATTCAAAATTTTGCGTTCGTAGCGTTCGTAGCGTTTACTAGAACTTTCAGAAACTGATATATTAATTTTTATACTTTTCTTTAATAGTTCTACGTCTATAATAATTTTTAGTGTGGGGAAAAATTAAATGTTTTAAAGCGTTTTTAAGAAACAGTTGAAAAAAATTACAAAACAGTTATTTTATTATGTTTCATAATAAAATACTTAATAAATTTAATTTTGCGTTTTAAATTATCTTTCTTCAAAAAGATAATTAAATATTTCTAGACCGAAGTACTTAATTTATTTTAAAATTTTTAAAGAAATTATGTATTTTTTTTATTTTTTTTTTATTTTAGGGGTAGGGGTAGGTGACATTTTTCCAATATAAAATGTAATCAAACGTAATTTATAATAAAATGTAAAAAAAAAAAAAAAAAATGTCATAAAGAATTTAAAATAAATTAAAATTAATTCAAAGTCAATATCAATAAATCATATTTTAATTTAATTTTAATTATCTTCAATTTTTTTTTTTTTTTATAATATAATTTCAATATAAAGGAAGTACTTTTTTTTTTTTTTTTTAAAATAAAGTGATTGGAACAAAGTGTTATTATCTCAATAGGTTGCTTAATTATTTTCCATTAATATTTTTTAATTAAATTTTTAGTTTCCATTAGAGCTTAATTTCTTTTGATATGTTTTTTTTTGTTTTTGATAAATTTTTGTCAAAAAGTTTCATTAAAAATTAAAATCAATTTTCTTATTCTTTAGAATTCCATCTAATTGTTTTTACACTATCATATAAATTTATAGTATGTATGAAAAATATGGAAAATGTAATACCTATAACATACATACATATATGTATATACAATATAACAATATATATATGAATTTTACAATAAGTATATGAAGACATTAAAAAAATTTTTGAAAAAATTCTATTATGACCTGAAAAGTAATAACCGTTAAATAAATTTATTGAATCCTTTTCAAAAGCTTTCTTTTAAGAATTTTTTTTTTTTATATCATTCGGAAAAGTGTTGGTGTTCTATGTAATTATTATGTAGATGTTTTAATGAACTACCTATTATCATCAGCTTATATATTTTATTTATGTAAAATATCATAATCTTTATTTAATCAGGATGTATTAAAGGTATGAAAATTGCATTTATTTTTATATAGAAAATTCATACACTTTTGTATAATGAAAAAGTCCCAAAATAGATAAGAATTTATGTTAAAAAGTTAATGAGATTTAAATGAAAAGTTTGAAGACAAACACTTTAACAGTTAGGAAAAATAAAATTTCTTATTTTAAATAGATTTTCCGTTATGAAGAACTTGTAGCGAACCCAAACTTACTCAAGATTAAAAACTTTTAATTCGACGGATTCTTGATGTAGGTAATATTGTAATGTGACAGGTTTGTAATCTACGGTAATTACGGTAATTACATCAAGTTTTTAAGATTACAAAAATTATTAAACTTCAAATATGTCTTTAAATACTTTTTATTATTCTAAGTTAGTGTAATGATAATAAATATCTAAAATTCATTAATTCATGAATCTGTGTTATTTATTTGATCTGTTTTGATCAACATTTTAAATCTAATATATAAAATGGAGTACTCATATATCCAATTTCAATTTTGTGTGATAATGTATAAGATAAAAAAAAAAGATGTTAGCATATAAAACTGAAGTTTTTTCAAGGAGTTTTTAATATTGGATATACATATATAAAGATTTTTAATATTAGACTGCTATTTAACAGAAAAATTATATAAAGCTATAAAGAAAAATTGCGAAAAAATAATACTTCAAGAGACACTCTATTCAATTTTAATTAAGGAAAGCTTTTAATACATGTAAAAATAAAACGTTGGAGCTTTAAGTAGGATGTAATATGCCCGTATTTCATTTCCTTAATTTGGACAGTTCTTAATGTAGCTGTGTTTCATTTTACTACATATATAACATATAATTAGGGATTGGTTACAAAATCGGGGTTTCAATAATTTGTTCAGCAGGAGTTTAGGGTGGCAACCCCCATTTGTAGTTGATATATGTATGTAAAACATATAATTAGGGAGAACTTTAGAGCTGGTTACAAAATCAGAGGTTTTGAATAATTTGTTTAGCCGAAGTCAGCCGTCATTTATTGCTGAAATATGTGTGTAAAACATTTTAATTAGGGAAGATTTTAGAGTTGGATGGAAATAAAATTCAGTCAAATGAAATACAGTCAAATGATAATACAAGTATATGAAAATACAGGCAAGTGGCACACAGTCAAGTGACATACAGTTAAGTGATACGAGTAGTAAAGCTCTTTAAGTTTTCTGTTATAGATTAAAAAAGTATGCCGTAGAAACAAACCTTTTTCCGGCGGGACAACAAAAAAAAAGTTCTTCTCCAAAATAAAATTTTTAACAAAATCTACCCATTGTTCAAATTTTATTATTGCATTTTAAATGAAGTCGAAGTTTTGTAAACAAACGGACGGAAAAAGTTAAACTAAAAAGTAAATTTTAAAAAAAAATTTTTGTGTTCTAAAAAGAAAATTTTTCTCAAAGTATTATAAATAAATTCTAGAGAGTGTATCAATTAAAATATCAATTCTTTTTATAAAATAATTAAATAAAATCTGAATGAATATGAATATGAACATCTTTGTTAATATTTTTGAACAGAGAGAGAGAGAGAACAGAAGAATTTTCAATTAAAAATTATAATGTATTGGTTTTTGGTTACAGGCTTTTAGTTTAATTATTTTTAACTATTAAAATGATAGTTAATAATAATATCAAAAAATTACTCTGGTATAAAAAGAAAACATTTTTACAGATTCTTATAAATTATTTGCTGAAAATTGAATTAAGAAATTTAAGTCGTAAGATATTAACTTAGATAAGTATACTAGAGTAGGCATATAAGTAGATTTCAAATTAAATTTATGGTACATGGCTACATTTGAAAGAATGGATAAATATTTAATTATTTCAACATTTTAAAACAAGGATTTTAAGTGGATTGTGAGTTTACTTTAGTATTACTTTAGTATGTTTGAAATAGTATTAGATCAATATAATGATTTGAATTTCCATTTAATATTTTAAAATTAAAATTTAGTTTTAAAGACATAATTTATCTAAATATGCAATTGTTATCACCTATTATGAATGGAATAATAATATTTTATGTGAAAGTTAGGATTTTGTACTGTGAACTGTTTCCTATACTTAAATTGTGTAGATTTTAATTAATAATGTTATAAAAAACGAGGGAGAATGTAAAACCAAAAGTTTTAAAGAGTATTCGTTACCAAAAGACAATAAAATTAGTTTAGTTGTGACTTGGATTTGCACCAAAATTTTTAATTTTTCTTAGCATTTTATATATAAGGAAAACATTGTGAAAAATTAAGAGATACTTGTTTAATTTTATGAAAATCCCTATATAATTAGGGATTAGCTGTTAACATGTCATGTGCAATTATAATGATGAAACTTTAATTTATGGTTTTACTTTGACAAAATTTGAACTAATTCGTGTTTTTTTTTTTTTTTAATGTATTTCTCTGCCACATAAACGTGGACAAGAAATTACACAGCTTTTCCTGATCAGGCGTGGCTATACATGTCGTAAGGGGGAATAACTCTTACGACGTGTGTGGGATTCGAACCCACATTTCCTCGGTGCTTACAGCGTATTTTATACGCTCTTACCCACTAGGCCACCGAGGTCCCATTCGTGTTTAAAAGTAGGGATGTAATTTAAAAGCAAAATTTTCAATTTGTGGCCCCTAATAGTTCAGAGGGGAAGTTACAAAAAAAAATTCTGAGGTATCTTATGCTAATTCTGAAACATCTTTTTTCGTTGAAATAAGGCAAAGCGAAAAGCGTTATGAAGGAGTTATGAAGGAAGCACAATCTTGAAAAATTTTGTTTTTACATAACGGTAAATTTAAATACTAAATTGCAAAAAATTATATAATTTTATTATTGATTTATTAAGCTAATGTAATTTCCTGTCGTTTTACTCTTTAGATTGAAAAATTGCTTTTAAATGGTCCTGTCTTTTGACATTTTTAGATTGAAAAAAAATCCTGAGATATACACATTTGAAAATGGAGCTTTTGTCAACTTTAAGGAGCTGTAGCTTCAATATTGGTAGGGCTGCATAAAAAGGTGTTTAAAAACATTAATATTTTAAGAGACCCATCAATTTTTAAAATTTCAAATCTTAAACCGTGCAGAAGTTTGGGAACCGAACGGACAGAGTGAAATCAAAGTGCAAATTTTTCAAACATTTTTAAATAAGTAATAAACTCAATTATATCTAAATTTCACATCTTCCGATTGCATTTTCTAAAGGAAAACTGTTAAATATCGTGTATTCTCATTAGGTGGTATAATTTGCACTTTATTAGTAAAATGATTGAATAATTTTACTAACAATAACATTATTTATAAGAATAATTACCTAACAATAACAGTTAGGTAATTATTTTGCTTATTAGATTCATTATTCATTGATATTAGAGCTTTTTTTTATAACAAATTAACCCAGATTTTACATATTAATTTCAATTTTTTTATTTGAAATAACTGTAATATTTTCCAGACCTACCAAAATATTTCCTGGCTATTTTTTTTGTCGTCACGGTAACAAAAATACATACAAAGAAACATTTCGGTTAGTTATCCAATATTTGTCACGATTAAAGGTTTCGAATTGTTAATTTTCAATCAAGCTTTTGTTTGCCGAATATGTCAATTTAACTTCTATTTATTAATTAATATTTTTTTTACCGTTAATCTTTGACATTTAAAGAATATTATAATGAAAAACTAAGAACCACGTCAATTTTTTTTCTATCCGCTACCCCAAACTTTAGAAAAGGACTCCTTTATACTAAATTATTGTAGGTTTGAGGAAGGAGGAGCTGGAAGAGGGAAGAAGTTGGAGGGAAATTGAAATTTTATAAAGTTAAAATTAATGATGTGCTTCATAGTGAGTCAGTCTTTCTATGCCAATAAGAATGATATCAAATATAATTGTTATAGAAGTATAAATGTGTCTAAGAACAAAAAGATTTGATGAAAGTAAACAAAATATAGTAATAAAAACTTTCAATTTCTTTTCTATATCTAAATAAGAAAATTAAATTTTTTAAATTAGCAACTAACGAATCATGAAATTTAATTTCTTTTAAAATTTTTTTTTTTTTCATTTAATTTAAGTTTTTGTTTTTAAAATTCTCATTGTAATTAAATCACTTTCTCACAATATTAACCAACATTAAAACAATTTAAACTTTGTTTTTTGTTTTTTTTTTTTGAATTATCATTATTTTCATTATTATTTCGACTCTGATCTCACAAATTTTTTCAAATCTTTTCGCTTAATAAATTTAAAAAAGAAAATTGTTAATTTTTTTTTTTTCAAAGAAAGAAAATTACCACACCTATAGAAATTGTTGGACCCTATGAAAAATATTTCAACGATCATTAAACATCTCAGACTCAGATTATATTAAATGTAAAGAAATGAAAAAAAAGCTCATATCATTGTTTTATAGCTTTATTTTTGGGTGTATCTTTTATCTATAATTATATTTTACTTTTACTTTCTTTTAATTTTTAACGTAAATTTCTTTTATTGTTATTATTTACTGTGATTGTTCTTATTTTCAGTATTTATTTAAGCTTCTTCATTTATTTATTTAAGCTTCTTAAAATTGAATTTATTTTTTTTGACTGTTTTTAATTTTTTTTTTTTTGTTTGGTTTTATACTTCATAGACTGTTGATTTCATAAATTAATTTAAAAAAAAAAACAATTTTTCTTTTTCGAAGTCTAGTTTTGCTTCACTTTCAACGCATAAAAATGACATTTGGAACTGGGTAGGTACGTTAAAAAAAAGATATTAGGGGCCTTGGTGGCTTACTGGATAAGAGCGTATAAAATACGCTGTAAACACTGAGGGAGTGTGGGTTCGAATCCCACACACGTCGTAAGAGTTATCCCCGTACAGCCGAAACGTACAGCCACGCCTGAACAGGAAAGGTTATGTAATTTCCTGTCCGGCACAGAAAAGATATTCCTTTATAACTGCCATTAAAAAAAAAACATAAAATAAAGGAATAAAAGCTTCAATAATTCTCTTTGAGACAAGATAGTATTAATTTTAAAAGGTCGTTGTTGGAATTTTAAAAGGGAGTTGTTGAAAGAAAATCAGTGAATTAATACTCTTGTTAGACTTTAAGTTTGTCTATATATGGTAGGTATATTAGAAAAATGTTAGATAAGGAAATTTTAGAAAATTATTTTTAAAATATATTTCAAAATTATTTTATTTTTTTATATTAAATGTAGCAGTTACTGCAGACTAAATCACATCTTGAAATGCTTAAATAATAGTTAATAGAATTTTTTACAAAGTATATTAGGTCTCTTCATGTAAAAGTGCAAACTAATTAACATCAGATTGGGATCGGACAATCTGAAGAAATTGTTGACAGATATTGTTGTTGTCTATGTATAAAAAATATGCGCCGATTCTTCGATCCTAGACTAAAATATCCTCTACCGACATTCTATATTACATTTTTATTTACTCGAAGATATTTTTGAAGTTTATTTTTATTTTTATTTTGAAAACCTATATTCTTTTATTTAATTGTCAATTTATGAGTTATAAAGTATGAACTAAAATTTTTTTTTTTTTATTGAATAGAACAATTAAATAAATAAACTTTATTTTGTTTATATGAGGGCTGCAAACCCACAAAAAATCGGGTTCAGGTTCGGGTTTGAACTGGAAAATTTTAGTGGGTTCGGTCCGAGTCCAGGTTCGGGTTCAAATTTTTCAATCAACATAACAAGTGCAGCATTATTGATTGCAACATCAAAATCTATTAATTTTACTTATGTATTATTTTTTGCTTTATTTTATTTGCAAGTGCGTAGTAGGCATAGAAATTAGAAATAGAGAAAAAAATTCTTGAAGAAACATGGAAAAAACAAAAACAAATTGTGTTTACTTCTTTCTATTTGGAATGGAATATGTAAACTATGACTAGCTATACCAAAAGCAATATACATTTGGATATACAAGTAGAATATTATCTCTCTAAATAATTTTTGTAGTTGTATTTACTTACTTACATATATTTCTAGTAGGTATATTACTAGGTACGTACATATTTAAATTGCTACGATACGTGTGCGTGTGCTTACACAGTACGCAAATATGTGGCTATGTAAGTATTTTACTATTTTGTTTTATATTTTTTTATTCTCAGTTTAAAATAAAAAAACATTGTTGAATTTGATTGCGAATGAAATGGTGAACCTGAACTAAATGCAAATTTTTTACTGGGTTCAAGTTCGGGTTCTGGTTCGTTAAAATGCTTCTTCCGGAGCGGTTTTGGGTTCTGGTTTGGGTACGGTTTGCAGCTCTGGTTTATATTATATATTATAAATAACATTTATACACTATATTTGGTAGCAAGGTGGATTTGTTTTTAATTGAAAAAACTTCTTTTCTCGGCCTAATTTTAACCCGCAATCCATTCTTTTAATAAGCAACGTTCCACGTCACATCAAAGTTTTTGTTTCTTTTTTTTAAAATTGAAATTGTTCTACTCAAGTTAGATGTTAGTACGCATTCTAATCAGCTTAGCATTTGTTGCAAATTGTTAAAATAACAGATAATGAGCTGAATGCATAAAATTAAGCTTGAACTCCAATCACACTTTTTCAAACAAATACAACGCTTGAACTCGTTGATTGTGTTTGAAAAGTTTAAATTTAATTTCAAGCTTAATTTTATGTATTCGATCCAATAAGCTGAATGCATAAAACTGAGTTTGAACTCAAATTTCATTTTTTCAAGCTTGAACCACGCTTGAACTCGTTATATGTAGGTTTCAAAAAGTGAGATTAAAATTCAAGCTCAGTTTTATGCATTTGACCCAATATCTGAAAGGGAAAGGGATAGTGTACAAAGAAAGAAAAGAAAATAAATACTAAAAGATATCCTAAAGCTGAGCTGTGTAACTATATAACATTTTTAAAGTTTTTATATTTTTATGTTATACTTATAATTATCGTGAATCTCAAAAAAATTTTAATGATTATAAGAATTTTAAAAAGTTTTTTAGCTGAATGTTTTTCAATTTTTTCTACATACATATATTTTATAATTTTTATAAATTAAGCGCAATCTGTTAATGAGAAAATGAAAACTGATTTTGTTTTAAATGCGATTCAAGCGATGAATTAAAAAAAATGTAATATATGAACTTAAAATTTGGTAATTCTAATTTTTAATGGTGATTTATTAGACCATATCTGATTTTTTGTTTTTTTTTTTTTAATTTTTTGTTTGAAATTAGTTTCACATATTGCCTTCAAATATACGCTTCTTTAATCATCTATTTTGGATATTATAACTATATTATATTTGTTATTAGTACTTAGAGGGAAAAATTAAAAATTATTAATTTTTCTTTTGTTCATGGAAAATAATAACGGTAAATTAGCATATTATTAGTATTTTTTGTAAAAGCAAAAGTCTATTTTCCATGAAAAATTTTTGTAAATGATTTTTGATTTGCATTTTTTTTTGTTGTAGGAGGAGATAATAAAAGTTTTTTTTTTGATAATTTTAGGTTCTTAATTAAGATTTGGTTTTGAGAAATTTTGTGGATTTTTATAAATGTAATTATAAAATATATCAGAAAATTTCATTAAAAATGATCAATCTGTAGATATAGATATTAAAAATTTTTGATGATTGATTTTTTTTTTTAGTGGAATTTATTTCAGTTAAGTCTGTCAATAGTTTTAGTTTCATCGTTTTTTTTAGTTTATTCGCCTGCCATATAAAAGTGACAAGGAAATTACTTAAGTATTTTCTTTCCATAGGTATGGCTGTAAATGTCGTAAGAGGGAGTTATTCTTACGATGCGTGTGGGATTATACTCTTATGCACTATGATATACTCTTATACTCTTATGCATTATGATTATACTTTTATCCACTAGTTATAAATTATATAATTTTTTTAACTTGAATAAATTTTTAAATGCATTCGGATTGAACAATTTTTGCTTTACTAATATAATACAGTTAGAGCTGTCAGTAGGTGTTTTTAAATTTTATTTACAAATGTTTTTCTAGATTCTTAGCCTTATTTTTTTCTTTCTTTACTACCGTAATAGTACAGTGTATTCATTCCATCGTTCAGGCTACAATTATTTTAGGTTTGTTCAGTAAGTAAAAATCTTATACTCTAAAATCAATAATTTGATAATGTCTCTTAATGGTTAGATAAATTGATTAATTATTGATATTTTTGACATTTAAGTTATGCTCGCGTTATATCTTTTTTATAATATTAAAACAAAAAGAGGTCTGCTCTAAACACAAAAAATGTTTCAGAAAATCTTATAGTTTACCAGCACTGGATCTACTCTTTTAAATTGGTTTTATCGTCATTATTATAGATTTAGTATAACTCCAATTAAAGAATGCGCCATTAAAAAAGTCATATCAGAACCTTTTGGAGTTCGAGCTCCGTTAAAAATAATTTTTTGTATTTAGATATTGGATTAAGCGGTAAAATCAAATTTAATAATAATGACGATTTTTTAGATTTATGATTGTATATAGAAATATTACATGACCAAGCAAAAAAAAACATTCTTTCCTTGAAAGAACAAGGTTTAAAATATTATTGATTTTTAATTTCTAATATGACCAAATGAGGCTAACTGACTAACTGAGGCTAAGTAACATAAACATTTCGAAGAGAAAATATTTTATCATCAGAGTATTATATAAAGATTTAAAAAAAAATTTTAATAATATATACTTAAAAATATGTACATATAAAAATATAAAAATAAATATTAATTAAAACTAAAACTCACTATCATTTTAGTAACGGTATAATCCCAATCGTTATTATTTTAAGACTTTACAAAATTTAAAAACAAAAAAAAAAAAAAAAGATGATTCTTGGTTTAGTGATTTCAATTGTAGCTATTATTTATATTACTTTTTTTTTTATTATCTATACTTTCGATGTTTAAAAATAATTTTTTTCTTTTGTTTTTGAGACTTCTATCTTTTACTTTTTATCTTTGTTTACTGTTTTTACGGTTGTTGAATTCACTTATTTTGTCATTATATGGCTTTTTCTATTGTATCTTTTTTTTTCTTGTATGATTTTAAATTTGGTTTTTTGTTTTTTGTTTTTTTTTTGAGAACTTTCACAATTCGCTTTTCTTTTTCAACATTAATTTTCCAATTAAAAAATAAAGAAAATAAAAGTTTGAATTTAAAATTTTGAAACTTAATACAAAAAACAAAAAAAAAAAAAATATAAATTATAGCAACTTTCATTTTTCAAATTATTTTAATAATAATTTTTTGTATGTTTCCTAAATTTAAATTAAAAGTTACGCGTACACTAAACAATTCAAAATTGTTTCAGTGTTGTCACCATCATTTTTATACGTAATACATAATAAGCAATGACTTAAAATCAAAAGTATTTTTTTTGTTTTAAATAACAAAAAAAAAAAAATATAATAAATAAATTTATAAAAATTTGTCATGCAAAATTAAATATTATTAATTAAATTGCATTAAATTGGTCGTAATAAATTCGTTTATTCATTTATAAATTTTTATTAAGTTAAGGTTCATAAAATTTTCATTTGAAAATATTGTTTTAAATTTTGAAAATATATCTATATATGGTTAATGATCTTTTGAATCTTATTATTTTGTATTTAAATTAAAATACAACAAACAAAGTAGAATGTAAACCAACGGTTTTTAAAAGCGCACATTTCCAAAACTCAATACAAACTGTTTAGAAGTGTGACTTACACAAAAATTTGAAAATTTCATGTATTAAGAAAAAACGTGAAAATAGGACATTTTTGAAATTTTGAGGGGCCATAATTCCAGAATCCTATATAATTAAGAAAACCCGTTAACACACGTAAAAATATATTATTGAACCTTTAATTTTCATGTCTTGCCGAAGAAAATTTGTACAGGTGCTTAAGTTACAGGTGTCTAAAAATAGCAAATTTTCAATTTTTGAGGCGTAATAACTCTTAAAGAGCGGGCGCTACCAAAAAATTTTCTGAGGAAACTTATACTAATTCTAAAAGTTCTTTCTTGTCTCAAAATTTCAGGTTCCTATCTAAAGGGGTGCCGGAGTTATGAAAAAATAAATTTCATGCAAAATGTGGTTTTCACATAACGGTAAATTTAAATAGTAAATTACAAAATATTACATAATTTTGATATTGTTTTATATAGATAATAAAATTTTCGATCTTCTGGCGGTTTTATATTGCAAAATTATTACGCAGAGCCCGAGATATATACATTTGAAAATGGGGCTTTTTCGCAATTTTGAAGAGCTGCAACTTTGGAACCCTTTACAATTAAAATAAACCTTTAATACACGTAAAAATATATTATTGTAGCTTTAAATTTTATATCTTGCAGAAGTAAAATGTGTACAGGTGCCTAAGTTACAGGTGTTTAAAAATAGCAAATTTTCAATTTTTAAGCCCTAATAGCTCATAAACAGGGGGTGGTCCGAAAAAATTTTCTGAGCAAACTTATACTAATTCTAAAAGTTCTTTCTTGCCTCAAAATTTGAAGCTTCTATCTAGAAGCGTGCCGGAGTTATGAAAGTAGAAAAATCATGCAAAATTTGGTTTTCACATAACGGTAAATTTAAATACTAAATTTAAAAAAATTGAATAATTTTGATATTAATTTACAAAGATAAAAGAAATACCTGTCGAATGACGTTTTCAGATTGCAAAAATCTTAAGCAGAACATAAGATATATGCATTTAAAAATAGGGCTTTTTCAAAGTTTGAGGGGCTGTAGCTCCGTAATGGGGGGGGCTACATGAAAAAGTTGTTCCACAAAATTATTTTTTTTATGAGACCTACCTATGGTTAAAATTTTTTTTCTCTATCTTTAACGGTGTAGAAGTTTTGTAAACAGACGGACGGATGGACGGACGGACAGAGTGAAACTAATAAGCACATTTTTTCAAAATTTTTTTGGAAATGTGCTGAAAATATAGAAAATTATTTGTTAATATAAAATAATAATATGGCGGTACTGATTTCATTAAATTAAGGTTTGATTGACAAAATTTGTATAGGCTAAGGCAAATTTTTTTGAAGTAATAATTAAATTTCGAAATTGATAACAAATTAAGATTAGTATTTCTTTATAACTACATATCTTGTAATATTGTAATTCCTATCAATTTGAAAAGTCAGTCAATTAAGTTAAGTCTCAATATCATTTCAACATTTATAATAAAACTGTTTAGTTTAACATTTGAAGTTTTTTTTCATTTAATCGTGTAAAGTACAATTAGAGGGGACAGTATGGTTAAAATGACGTGACGATCTCTCATTTCTCGAGAGTCCAGGTTCGAATCCCAGTTAAAGTAACATATTATTTTTATTTCGTTTTCGACCTATATCAGTTACTATTTTGTCCATTGTGTTTAAGTTAAAAGCATTTATTATTAATTACAATAATTAAGAAAAATATAGACATTTAAGAAAACAAAATATTAAATGTAGGCAAACAATTTTAATTTATATATGTATACAAATATAGCTCCTAGACTATCTGACTCTATCTGACTTAATCACTGCGTCATGACTTATCTGACTCATGGCGCAGTGATTAAGTCGCCAACCTTTCAATCGAAGGGTCTTGGATTCAAACCCCGGTTAGGTCAGAAATAAAAGAAAAATATGTAGTACTTTTATATCGTAATAATGTATATCGTATAATTAATAGTAGTAATAATAACAATAATAATATTAATAATAATAATAATAATAATAATAGTAATAGTAATAATAACAATAATAATATTAATAATAATAATAATAGTAATAATAATAATAGCTGCTACAGTGGGGCTATCTTTGGTTATATCATGCAAGTAAGGTGTTATATACTGCTGCACGTTGTAATCCACGGATGGCGCTGATTCTGTAGTAAAAAAAATAAGTAATAAAAAATAAGTAAAGTAATTTTTCTTAGAATTGTAAGAACAAATTGTGAAAAATCAAGAGACACTTTCTTGAATTCTAAAGAAACGCTATATAATTAGGAAAACCTTGTATAAATGTAAAAATATAATGTTGAAGTTTGAATGTTGACGTTTTACATTAAAACAAAATTACACAATTGCCTAAGTTAAAGGTGTCTAAAAATAGCAAATTTTCGTTTTTTTGGACCTTAATAGCACTTGAAGAAGGGGTATTATCCAAACTTTTTGTTTTAGTAACTTTACGGTAATTGCGAAAGAATTTTCTTTCCTCAAAATATCTCGATTCTATCTAGAACCATTCTGGAGATATGAAAGAATCAAAATTTTGCATAACGGCAACTTTAAACACTAAATTGAGAAGAAATTGTGTTTCTTTAACATTGATTTATAAATCTAAAAAAATGTGTGGTGGTTTTAAGCTTGAAAAGAGTTATTAAGTAAAACCTGAGATAATATGCTCATTTGAAAGTACAGTTTAATATGCACATTTAAAGTACAAAATTTTTTAAACTTTATGTGGCTGTAGCTGCGTTATTGGTTGAGCTACACAAAAAGTTTGTTGTATAACATTAATTTTTTAACAGAGCTGTCATTTGTTAACATTTCATTGTTCTGTCTTTTACGGTGTAGAAGCTTTTTAAAAATAATAACCAAATATAAAGAAATTTAATTGTATCGAATGCTATCCCACATAGTAATTGAATGCAAATGTATAAGATAATTTATTTTTACTTATCTCTTACGCAAAATACCTTGACTTTCTTAGCATACCTTACTGTAAATTCCAACATGTATCGGTCGGGTAAACAGACTTGGCCTGGCTTATAAAAAGTCTATAAAAAAGTCTAAAACTAATTTAAAGCTATGGTTTTCTAGAAAGTCTTAACAAAAGAAAAAGGAATCAATTGTACAGTGATCACTAATCAGTATTAAAAGATGATATTGCAAATGAATAAAATATACAATTTAAAGGATAATAAATTCAATTTTGATTTAGGTTCATTGGAAAGATTTGCACATGTTACAACACCAATTTAACTTGAAACAATTAATGAAAAAATTGTAGAATCATTATAAAAACTAGTTTTTTTTTTATAGACGGAGTAGAAAAAGTAAAAATGAACAACCTAAATCAGATTAGATAGATTTTATTTTTAGTGTATTCCCCTGCCACATAAATGTGACCAGAAATTTATAATTAGCCTTTCCTTTTCAGACGTGGCTGTAAATGTGGGAGAAGGGGAAATTATTTTTACGGAACCCATGTCTTTATTTTGATATTTTCACCTTACTTGCGAAATTGTTAGCTTTCTATTTTAAAAAAAAATTAAAGTAAGATATATGTTTGATCTCTATTCGATATGATCCGATACTCTGTGAAATAATTTAACATATAGATTAGGTACATAATTAATTCAATTCTATTAAAATTTAAAATTTATTAGAAGGGTAAGTAAGTAACTTTATTCAGGATTATTTTTTCTAACATAATTTTAGTGAGAAATAATTTTAAGTATTGACAAGATACTGATTACAAAAAAAAAAAAAACTGTTTTTAATTAATTAAATTATATTTATTGTAATTTATTTTCAAAATGAGAAAAAAAACTTGTAAGAATGAATCAGTGAAACTAAAAATTCCTAATAAAAATCAAATATGAATTTAAAAATCTAAATTTTATTTTATTTTTTTTCTGAATTATATTGTTTATGATGAATAAATTGTTTTTGTCCCTTAAAACAATACCCTCTAATTAACTTATAAAAGGTAATACAAAAAAAAAAAAAATTCAATTACAATTATTACATTCAATTTTTTTTTTTTTTTACAATTCATACATTATATTTATGTATTCCCTTGATCTTTTTCAACCATTTATTTTGTAATTTCGAATTCAGTACTCGAATTTTTAATTTATTTACTCTTTTTTTTTCATTCTTGGTATCCATCTAGGTAGCATACCTTTTGATTGAAAATTATAAATCACAAAAAAAAAACCAAACAAAAACAAATCTATAGTTTTAAAATAATGAATAAAGAGACATAACAACTGGTAGTGACTAAAAAGAATTGACAAAAACCACATAAAATTCAACAACTCAAAAAAAAATAAAAAAGAATAAAAAAATCTGGAATTTCTTACATTGTTAGTTGGCTTAACTTTTAATTCTCCAAGTGATTAAGAATAAAACTATTAAATTAAAAAACAAAACAAAAAAAATCTAAAACTCCAAACCTAAACGAAACAAAACCTTAACAGCAGAAGTAGCAGCAGCATAAAATAGAATTAAAAAAACCAACAATAAAAAAAAAAAAAAAACCAAAAATCATATAAGAAAAACTCTTGGAATTTTTAATTTGATTTCAAATGAATCCGTCACAGATGAATACATCAAAATAATAAAAATAAAAATATTACTTAAACATTTTTCAATTCCCGATATATATTGTAGATATGAATTGAAGAGGGGATTCATTGACTGTGATTGAAACTTAAAAATTAATACTATATCCTATGTATTATATGTAAAGGTAAAAAAAAATGTTTTGCTTGTGCAGTGGTGCTCTAAATTATTTTATGATTAAATTTATTAAGATTTTGTTATTTGGCTAAAAAACTGACCGAGATCTTTCAATAATTAAAGTGAACCTAAAAATTTTATAAGAATATAAAATTATTCCAATGAAATTTTCTTTTGTTTATGTTTAAAATTGAAGTAAAAATCGTGCTGGTGCTTAGAACGAGCCACAAGCTTTTACGTACACATTTTAATAATACTTTATAATATATTGAAATAAATTAAAGAAATTTGTATATTGTATCTAATAGCGGTGTACCAAACAACTAAAACATTTTTTGGAAATATATAGTCATAGCACCATAATATTAACAAGATGAGGACTTACATAAGCCGATGAAGATAACTAGAAAAATATTGAAGGAATAAAAACATATGTGAGTAAAATTCTCATACTATCAAGGGAGTCTAGATTTTTTTTTGGTGTTTTTAGTAGATTTCCAGATTTCTTGGGAAAAAGAACTTAGTTGAAAATGTCAATCTACAACACTCTTAATCTAGAGCTGTGTTTAGTTTTAGTTTTTTAACTGCTTACAGGCTTAAAAAGAACAAGTTTGTGTCCACTACTAAATTTTTTATATCATTACTTATCGATCGATCACTTTGCAAAAAAAAAAATACGGCCTTACATAAACAATAATTAGAGATACCAGATTTTTTTCTTCTCTTTTGTTTTCTTTTTTTTAAATTCTAATGGAACAGGAAAGTAAAGGATATGGATATCCTTTCTATATACCTTTTGAACAGTCTTTTTTATTTTTTTCTTTCAATTTTTTAATACTTTTTTGAGGTTTCCTTTTTATAATATTATTTTTTTCATTTCATTTATTCTTTAAACAAGGAAACAAAAAATTCAAAATAAAAAAAAAACCTAAAACTAAATATAAAATAAAAGAAATCTGGTCAACTTGTATTTGAGATTAATATTGTTATGTAAAATATTAGTTTCAGTTGTTTAATTAGGTGCCGAAGATTTAGATCTTCTTTGGAATTTAAGTCAAATTAAGTTTTATACTCGTATGTAACTACTTCAAACTTAAGAACTACCTAGAATTTTTATTTTTTAAGGTTTTTTGTAATCATATAGATTATAGCGGTTCTTAAACTTTATACTTCACGGACCATGGATTAAAAAATCTGAATTCTGCGGACTACCGAATTAATTTTACTTTCATAGATTACTTTGGTTTGATTGTTTTTATTTTAAATATTTTTTTTAAAACCGTTAAATTTAAATATTTATAAAGTGTATACATACACACATGATGTAAATTTATAAACTGTCTCTTTGATATAACGTGCACAGGGTAAAGAACACAGGACTACGGGGCCCCTAGTCAGTTATATATTATATAATGATCGGACAACTGGATTTTATTCAAATTTAATGATTTTTTAAAAAATATATTTTTCATATTTTGAAAATTTCAAAAATAATTATTGAAGCAAAAAAAACAAAATAATTTTTTTTCATAACTTTTTAGTATTAACAACATATTTAGTATTTTTTTTACATTAATTATTTTTTTCTCCGCGGACACCACAGTTTAAGAACCGATGATATAGAAAGTATACAATTAACACTGTGTAAGAATTCATGCATTCATGTACGTATTAACACTATGTAACACTATGTCAATGTTTAGAGCGTATTTTATACGGTCATACCCACTGGGCCACTGAGGTTCCTGTTTGGTTTCAAAGAGGAGTGTTCGATTGATTCAAGCGCAACTTTATCAAAGAGAGCTTCCGCTTTGATTTTATTAGTATCTTTCGAGATTCCCACTTACCCCAACTAAAAAAGACATTGAGTTATTTGATAAAAGATTATAAATTTTATTAGGATTTAATAAGAACTGAATGTTTTCGAAACTTTATTTGAATAATTTCTAGTTATAGTGAAATCTTCTTTAAATGTCACTATTTAAAATTTAACTATTACTGATTGTTTTATAAGTTTTATTAATAAAAAAAATTAATTTAATAAAGGAGAGAATTGAATATTCATGATGTCATCAGATTACATATGTTCACAATAGAAATTTTTAAAGTTTAAAATGTCTGTTGCATAAGTAATCCATTTCCACAATTTTATTGAAGAAAATAATACAAATACTCTAAATTTCTATAGGAATAATATATGATTTGAAAAAGCAGTACTGTGACAAGGATGATTAGAGCAATGTAGTTTTTTCGAACTTTTAGAGTTTATTTAAACACCATGTGATAATTTAATAAAAAATATTATGTATAAATACTAAAATGCCTTTAACTTAAAAATATAAATGTCTGCTTTAAAATGGAATTAATAGTCCTTAAAATATATACCTCCTTAATATATATACCTACCTAAAATGTATATGGAAAAAATAAAAACAATTAAATAATTTAGAACTTTTGCTTTTAAATCAGACTCTCTTTCATATGATAATATTCATCTGATTTAAAATTCTTTGTGTATAAAATCCTAACCGATTACCATATCCATGTTAAAATATAATAAGCAAAACTATAGGTTAGTAATTCAAAAAAGTGAATAGTTAATATTTTATGAACCGGAAAAAGGTGATATTCAGTAGATTTTTTCGTGGTTTTTTTTTTTTTTTTTTTTTTGTTTTTATTCAAATATTAAACTCCAACTACATGAGTTTTTTTTTTATGCATTATAATATTAAGATTTGAAACGTGCTCATTTTGTGAATATAAATCTTAGTCAAATGTATTTCATATTGTATATTATTATGGTTTATGTAAGTAAAGGTTTTCAAAATGCTAAATTTTTTCATAGGAATTTTATTAAATATTCAAGAACAAGGTAAAATTCAAATAAAAGAAAAAAAAAAAATTTATTTCAAAGTTGAAATTTGTTAAAAAATTATTATTATTTTTTTTTATAGGTTTCTTTTATTCCCGAATTTAGATAATGTTTGTGGAAGAAGATTAGAAGGGAAAAATGGGAATTGTGGAAACAAAAAAATAATAATACAGGATGCAACTGTCCAAGAGACAAAACAAAAAAATCCCTTTCTATTATATTAATATATGTTGAATTGGTCATTTATTCTGGTCATATTTAAAAAAAAAAAAAAAAAAAGACAAAAAAGGCAAAAACTCGACAAACACAAATGGATAAATGATCTGGACTCCGTTTTGTTAACTTATGATGAATCAATAATCAAAAAAACGATTGAAAGCAGAGTAGCGATTTTTTTGGATTTTTTGTTTCATGTTTCCTCTAATGTTTTAGATTTGTTATTTCTGGATTTATTTTGAGATCATTGAATAACGTTTTGGGTCTAAGTTTTCTTTTTATATATTTTTTTTTTGGATGTAATCGCGGTAAATTTTGGTTTTCCGCTATTGGTATTTTTTTTTTTTTTTTATGTTTTGATTTTTAACAAAATTAGGAAAGTAATTTAGGTTTTCAGAACAGGAAAGGAATACTCCGAATGAAAGAAAAAAATTTGAATCAAATTGAAATTTTTGACAGTTTTCTTTGGAGTTTTTTGATTAAATTTTGTTTCCTTTTTTTGTTTTATGTTTTTCCCTTTTGGACATAAAAAGAGATTAAGGAAATTATTAATCATGTTAAAAAGAAGATGTAGAAAATATTGGTTAAAAAAGAAAATTTTAAAACAGGATGAAATTATAAATTATTTTTACTAAACGAATTCTTTTTTTCATTTAAATTGAATTTCGTTTGGTGTAGTATTGGATTATCGTATTTACGAAAAAATAAAATCAAGAAATATAATTTCCCTTTTGCCTTAATTCTAAAAATACCAAATATCATTATTTTAATTTTGAAATCTGTAGGTATTTTGGGAAGCCTTTTTTTTTTAATTTATTTTTGATTAAAAAAAAAGAAATCGTACAATTAGCGTAAATAAAATAATTTTAAATGATCAAAATAAAAATAATAAAAATAAAATTAGTTAATGTTAATTAATCTGTCTTTTACATTTTAATGGAAATTAAATTCAAAATGGAAAATTTAATTTACGATTAGAAAATTTAAAGATTATTTCCTATTAGACCTATTAGGAAAATTGATTGTTGATGCTTAAAAGTCTTCAATACTAAACAAAAAAAAAAAATTGCGAATAATGAAAAAATATGAGCTAAGAAAATGCCAGTATAATTGTGTTTCCTTCCAATTTAGTTATTCCAGCATTCTAAAGCACGAGTCATTTTCATAATCATATATTTTAAAAATTTCTACTTATCCCAATATGAAAAGTTTCCAATCTTAACAGAATGAAAGAATAAATCATGAAGATGTGAAATATTACTACATTTTTGTACCACCATGTAAATTAAAATTCCAACTCACAAAATAGTATATGTATAGTATAATTTTATAATAAAGCTTAAAATATTTGAGTAATTAATTTAAAAGTTTAGTAAAACTGGAGTTATAACTTTTTTTCAACTGCAGCCCTCTAATGATTGAGACTAAGCAAAACTAATACGTAATTTCATGAAATCCATTAATGGTGAAAAATTTCAATGTTTAAACGAGGGGGGGGGGGGGGGGGGGGGATAAAGCCTAGAGTAATAAGACCTAATAGCCTTATTTCACATTTGAGTTGAGAAATAAGGCCTAATTGGTAAAATTTCGCGGTAAGTCTTATTTCTCATTTCAAAGGGAATTAAAGCCTATAGGCCTTATTTCACTTTAGAATTTCACTTTAGAAATGTGCCTTATTTCACATTTGAGTTGAGAAATAAGGCCTAATTGGTAAAATTTCGCGGTAAGTCTTATTTCTCATTTCAAAGGGAATTAAAGCCTATAGGCCTTATTTCACTTTAGAAATATTATATTATTCCAATTACAAATTTGTAGCTGACTGTAAAATCTGAATATTTTTAACAGGTTTCAAACAATTTTCTATACTCTGGTCAGCCCTGTCTTTTGAGCCACTACCTTCGCGCTCTCTCTTTCGAGCCACTCTTCGCCTCTCTCTTAGCGGATCCCTTCACAACTCCCTTCACACTTCCCTTGAAGGAATTGGAACTGCTATCTCTGCTACCGTGCCCACGCACAACAACGGCGCCGGGAACGCGGGCGCGG
The DNA here is from genome assembly GCA_947095535.1 of Poecilobothrus nobilitatus. Classification (NCBI taxonomy): domain Eukaryota; kingdom Metazoa; phylum Arthropoda; class Insecta; order Diptera; family Dolichopodidae; genus Poecilobothrus; species Poecilobothrus nobilitatus. Next base: position 231,140,733 of record OX352774.1, read on the forward strand.
GCGTACCGGCGCGGGGATAGCAGCCCTTATTCCTTCAAAACAATTTTTTTTTATTTTTCATAAAAATGTCTAAATTTTCACAAAATTTATTATTATATTTCAGAAAGAACAGTGAAAATTTAATACTTTTGTATGGAAAGCTGAAAAATTATTTTTTTCCCCCATGATTTCAAAAATTCTTTGTAATTAGGAGAGAGTTTAGAGTTGGCTTCAAAATCTGAGTTAAATCAGCTTTTTCCAAATTATTTATAAATATTCCAGAAAAAGCTGTAATCCTGATTTTGTAACCAACTATAAAATCCATTCTGTTTTAGAGTCCCGCATACTTACGTATATTCTAATTTCCGAAAAAGATGCAATCCAGATTTTTTAACCAACTCTAATAACTGAACTAAGTTCGACAAAATTATTACATTAAAAAGTGAAATAAGTTTGAATGTTGAATTTAAACGAAATTTTTTAATTTTTAACTTGTCGAACTTATTTCATTATGAAGAAACACTGACTACTGACGCACTTACACAGTGAAATGTGCCAAAAAAAAACAGAAAACATTTTATTACTTAAATAAGCTGCTGAAATATATGAGAATTAAATTATGAAAGAAAAATATTAAAAAATGCTATTATTGGAATAATAAATTACAATTTGGCTTTAATTCCATTATTTTTAAAAAATAATTAGGCATTATTTCACTTTGGAATGAGAAATAAAGTCTAAATCGCGAAATTTTGCGAATTAGGCTTTCTTGCTCATTCGAAAGTGAAATAACGCCTATTAGGATTTATTGCTCTAGATCTTATTTCCCCCCGCCATTTAAACGATATAAAAATTTTGTAAACTGATGGGTAAACAGAGTGACCGAGACCATTTTTTTAGGAAGATATTTTGGCCAATAAAGTTTTTGACCCAAAAGAATAACATCTTTATTTTAGCAAACTAGATTTTCAAGATTCATGTTCTTTGCTGAAATTCTTAATTTTTTTTTGTCAATCTCAAATCCTCAGAATCGAATTAATTTAATGCACATTTTTTATCCTTTAAAAATGTTCACCGGTGATACATTTAATCTTAACTCACCTTTATTTTTATGTTTACTGTTGAGCACAAGATTTTAAAACATTAAATGATGTTTAACGGTGATACATCTGGAGTTTGACGCAAGCTTTTTTTTATGTTCATCGCTGAGCGTGGGTCTCAACATGTTAAAAATAATATTTCTGTAACACAATTAATAACGAAATCATTATTGACTTCCATAACACCTTTTCTTTCTACTTTATTTTTATGCTCGTATTATTCGAAACTTTTGTTCAATGTTGGTGTTAAATTTATTTTGAATTAATTTTCAGTTGAATTGGAATAACTTACCAAAAAAAAAAAATTGTTAATTTAAAAATGGAATGTACAAAAAAATGTAAGATAACATGAAACATTTAAAAATCCAGGAAAACAAATCCATAAAAAAATAGGTATCTATAGTTATCTCAATTTCAGCATCACCATGTTGAATTAACTACTAAGTATGAAATAATTCAGATGAAATGAAAATTCAATTTTTAAACTCAAACAAAAAATAAAAAAAAAACACTAATTAAAAACAGATAGGTAAAGTCTATTGAGAATTGAGCTATTCTATAAATTATAAATCTTTATCAGAAAAAAAAAAATAACAAAAAAACAAATGAATATTTTATTCCGAATAAAAACTATAATTAATTTTTATTTAATTAAAGTTTTATTTTTAATATAAAAAAAAAACACTGTTCAATAACAAAATGAAGAAAAACCAAAAAAAAAAAATTAAAAGGAAATACCTACTTATTCTGTGTCCAGCATTATATGTAATTAAAAAAAGAAATAAAGAGGAAAATACAAAAAAAAAAATAAAAACAAAAACGAATCCTGACAAGTAACATCCTGATATTGTTAAATTTCAAATAGATACTGTCATTGCAAACAAAATATCTATAGATATTTTTCATTTTTTTATCATTATCGCCATCTACAGAATACTGCTGGGATAATTCCCAAGAGAATTATGACAAATGAAAATATCGTGAATTCAATTTATCTATACGAAACCTTATATGGATGGTAATTATCACAGGAATAAATTTAATTTATGTCTTATGCTCAACACACGCATTTTATGCATCAATTCCTCTTATCATTTGCAACATTTCGAAAATAGAAATTTCTATATGTGCGGTAAAACACATTTCTTTGTATATCTATAAATCCATTGTGGTGGTCATTTTTTGTTCCAAATAAATATTAATAGTGATTGTTAGTGATATTTGTTTTATGGTGCAATATTTTAAATTTTTGATAGGTTTACTTTTTTTTACTTCAATTATCTATTCATCTAATTTTTTGTTTTTTTTTTTTGATAATCAAACGTTATTTTGAAAATTCTATTTGTTCAAAAATTTGGTTCTGTTTAGTGCTGAGTTATTGCGAAATCTTCAAAGACCGTTAAAATCTATACCTCATGCTGCATGCATAAATTAAGCCTTCGATAAGGAATACTACTAAGATTTTTAAGAAAAAGTTCGAGTAAAGTTTTCGAGTTTTTTGTTGTAGTCCAATACGTTTTCTGAGAGTATCATCAAAATTGTTTTACTAACTATTATTACCAAGGTTGAAGACAATTTTTTAAGATGATGAAAATGATGTCCGTGATGATTTTAATGATAGTCCATTAGTTCACGCTAACTAAGAATAAGAAAATAATATATAATATTGTATAAAATACACTTAATAAAATCAAATTCAATGAAATTGCTGACCATTTGGGTCATATTTTTCCTCCAATATGCCAAGTTTCATTTCGATTTCGATTTTTCGAAATTAAATTAAATTAATAAGTTTTTATATGAGAAGAATTTTTATTTTAGTTAAGAGATAAAATAAAAAATTAGTGATAAAGTAATAATTAGTTCTTACTTTACAAAATGCTCAATACATTATTCATGCATTTGATTTGTATTTGACGTTTTAACTGGTTTTGATTTTGATCAGCTGCCAAAGCAGAGGCTTTAGTTTTGTGTTTTAGATTATATGATTAAATAGTCTCCTATATTTAAAATTATACTCATCGATTTGCATATGACATTTTCTATTACAGCAATTCGCCTTATAAGTATAGAAAAAAGGTATTTTAAATCGTATTCAATAGTCATATAACAGAAATAATAAAGTCTAATGAAATAATTTAACATTATGGAAATTTTATAAAAACTGAATATTAATGGCGCCAAAAATTTTATAGTTTATTTTTTATTTATTTATTTTTTGTTACTTTTCGTAACTATAGTTTTAAAAGTTCTAGTCTTAAAGTATAGTCTTTAAATTTTTTATCGATTACAATACTTCCTATATACATATTTTTGTGTACAAAAAAATTTAAAATGTCAGTAAGTGTCATCATAATGAAAATGTAAAACTTTAGCATTTCTTTTACTGTGTAAAAAATGCAGTAACGCAACAGAGCCATCCATGATAATAATAATACGAGTATAATATGAGAATTATTGAAACGTTTTCAATTCGAAAATTTTTTTTTTTTATAGATTTTTCTTTTAATAGATTGTGTGTGGTCTGTGCGTACCATAAAATCCTCATAAATATTTCTTTTTATAGCTGTATGAACATATGTTCAAGAGTATAATTAATGTGCCATTACGTTTGTGACACCATAAAAGAATCGATCAAGATAATAGACTCAACCATATGGATAGTATGGATCGGATCAGAATCGAAATCTGAGTCGATTAAGCCATATACGTCTGTCCGTCTCTCCGTCTGTGTGTCCATTAACACAATAACTCAAAAAATAAATGAGGGACAATAAATGTGGAAATGTTTACCACGTCACTTTTGAAAAATTGTTAGTTTCGCTATTTAAATTCAGCAAGTTCGGCCGACAGGTCGAGTATAGCTGTCATATAACGTTTCTTTTTATTTTATATATGAAAATAAATCAGCATCTATTAAAACTAGGTATATAAAATTTTCTGAAAAGATTTCGATGTACATGTCAACAACTTTTGTAAAATTTGGTTGGTTTAAAGAAGCAGGCTTACGGAGCTGCCGTACAATTAGGCATCTGAAGTTTTCTAAAAAATTACAAAGCTTTTTCCCAATAACGTCTATGAAGTTTGGTTGCTCTAGTCCTACAGGTTCAACGCTCTTGCACATCTTTTTTTTTTCCTAAGGAAGGTGGGAATCTTTCAAAGACACCAAGAATTTCCCCCTTGATAGTGTCAGATTCTTACTGACTAAACCCAACTCCCCCTTTATCCAATATAATGGGATGGAACCCTTATCTACGAACTCAGTGTATTGGCTAGGGAGTAAGGATAGGAAAGGATAGGAAATGGATACGGAAACATTGAATTGGGAGTGCGACTGTAAGAAAACAATGATGCCGCCTATTATTATTACTATTTAATTTAATCTAGCACTTAAAGAAGCTAGGCATCTGAAATCTGACAAAAAAATATCAAGTTTTATGGCAATAACTTCTGTAAAATTTTGTTATGCTAGTGCAACAATTATGTGTAGTTGCCATACAACTCTAAAAATTTTCCTAACTATTATCTCGGTACTTAATTAAGTAAAACATCTGAAATTTTATAAAAGATGGTAAAGTTTTATGGAAACTGCATATATTATGTTCATACCAGTATCCCAGAGTTGACACAGCCTACTCTACTGCACTCGTCCTCGTTAATTTTAAAAGTAGTAATATTTTTGTTTTTTTTTTTTTGGATATTTTTAATTTTTGCTCAACAGTACTAAAATGTTGTTTTGTTAGTGGACAAAATATTTTTATTTTTATTCTCCTTTAGATGAATATACTGAAGACATATAAAACTATGCATTTACAATTCAACAAAATTAAAAAAAAAATATATTGTATATATGTATATAAAACATAAAATTACAATGAATTTTACCAAATGTTGAATCTCTCAATGGAATTAATGTCACCACTTGAAAATATCTTTATTGGTATACTATGAAAAATATATAAAAACATTATAATGGGGTGTATTTATCATATAAATACATATGTATATTTATTTTAGGTGTATAATATACATGAATATAAATAAATATGAGAATGTATGTGTACATATTATATCTAATAAATAATAAAGAAAATCAATTTAGCAGAAAAAAAAGAGGACAACAACAGTAACAACAACAAACAATAATTATCCATAAAATTGTAAAGTGGAACATACTGTCAACATGTTATTTAATTATCAAATAGATCGTCAGATCATAAGTTAACAGTTAATTTTGTAATTTGTATTGTGTGGTAAAAAGAAAGACTTTTGAAAAAAAATTATGCTGAAATTTTTTTTGTTAAATAAATATGTATGTACATTATTATATGTATGTACATAATACACATATACAATAACTAACAATATTAATAATATTAAATAACCACTTTTATTATTTATTTTAATTAATAGCTGTTCGATAAAATTTTTAGGTTAAGTTCAAATAGATTTTGATTTTTCTTTTTTCTTCTTTCTTCTTCATTAGCCAATGTTTGTTTTTGTTGAATATTGATTTGAATGCTATAATCCATGTCCTGGAATAAATTTTTTACAGCTTTCTATTTCTATTTGAAGAAATTTTTCCGTTCGAAAAGTCCTTTAAAGAAAAAAATAATTTAGATTTAACACACTGCTCCAAGTTAGATATTTAAGTTATTAGAGATCTATTTTTCGAAATACTACATTTTAGGTGTTCTTTTGATTGACTATTTGTGTAATGTAAATTTCGTAAAGATTCGAAGTTATTTGTTTAAAATTGTCCATTATATTAAACTGAATTTCAGAAAGGTTTTTTTTTTAATATTCTTCTTATTTAAGTAGAAGGAAAATGGCTTATTTTAGGTAACTGTAAAGCTGTCAAATTAGAAAGAGACAGAAATAATTATTTATTAAATCTGGCCAAAAAAAGACGTTTCGGCAGAAATTTTTCCTTTTTTTTGCGAAATTTTTTTGAGTTTTTGATGATTTAAGCTGTATATAGTTTTTTTTTACAGAATCAATAAAACGGATACCTTTAAAAATTTCAAACTTAACAGAAATAATGTATTAAAATGTATTGGGAAAATTGCAGAGAATACATCACTTACAGTTGGTTGAGTGATGATTACATTCATATTATTTTGGATTAATGTTTGCTAGTTAAGTAAATGCCACTTAGAAGTAACTATTTATTTTAGATCTATAATACCTAATGAGAATTTCTCAAATTTAATTTACATTTGCAAAATAAAATATTCATGCTTTTTTTTTTTTTTTTACGAGGGTTGGTGGAAAACTCGAAAGTCACCAAGGAGCTGCACGTGCTTCCTCAAGGTAGTGTTGGACTTTAACCAACCAAAACCACCCCCCTTTTAAAACCAAACTTTAGGATAGGACCTTTAATACGAATGTACAGTTTGGTTTTGTGGATAGGGATGTGGGAAGGATAATTATGGGAATTGGCATTAGGAAATTTGGATTATGGGGGATAGGTAGGGAAATTTGGAGGGGCATTTTGAAGAAAGATGTTAATGTTCTTCTTAAACTTAAGTAAATCGTACACATATGAATTACCAACCTTAGGGAACACATGCGATGGTATATGGTTCCACAAACGGGACGTGCGAATGACAAACGAACTTTCATAGGCAGTATTTCGCCATCTTGATATTTATATGATCGGTATATGATTGCTATACCAATTTATGTTATTCGTTACTGATTAACATTAAGCAATGTACAAAATAAAATAAATTTTAATCAAAAGTATTTTTCTCATAGCACCAGAATAATAATAATAATAATATTATGTCTGTACGTAGATGAATATTCTGAAACAGTGGTTAATAAAATAACCATCGTTTTTACACAGAAAAAAAAAAAAAAACTTATAGATAAAAATATTTTTGTTGTGATTTCATTAAACGAATTTAATAAGAATCTCGTTTATACAAGTGTTCTATTAAAGGATCATTAAATATTTTTTGGTTTTTATGCATGTTCTACATTCTTATTAATTGTCATGACATTTTATTACGTACTTTATGCAATATGTGGGTGGAAATCTTAAATTTCTTTGATTTCCAATAAAATAATATAATATGAAGAGAATTTTATAAAAAAAAACAAAAAAAAAAAAAAATAAATAAATACAAAAACAAAGTCGAAAAAAGTAATGTAAAAATATATAATTAAATATTTTATTACTCTTAAATAAGCATCAGTTTTAATAGAAGTGGGCATTAAATTTTGTAATAATTACAATTATTTTTTTTAATTGAAAAATAAGTTTGTTAATTTAATATACACGACTGGTAACAATAACAATTATAAGAATAATATAATTGTTAATTGTTAATAACTAAAGGGTACTTTATTTAATTTTATTATTAATTTTTTTTTTTTTTTGTTTTTGATGAGTTGATGACGAGTGTACAGGCTATTAATTATTGCATTTTTACATGTGTCTGAAATTAAAAATCTATATATGGTCGAAAATAATAAAAAAAAGGATAAATAATAAAACAATTATTAATAACTATCCACTTTCACAGACTTGTTTTATAAAAAAAAAAAATACATTGTAAATTAAAGTAAAGATATAATATTATAAAAGAAGGAAATTAAAAAAATTTAAAAATATTTTGTTTTTGCAATTTTATAAAATAAAATTTAATAAATTACTATTATTGTCCTTTTCTGTTATAGTATTTTCAAAAATATCCAATAGTACCTTTCATATTTAAGGAATGCTCGCTACAGTAATTTTTTTTATTAATTATGTTTTACTATAAATATGTTTCTCTTGTTGTCCCTATTTTTTGTTCTTCAATTTCGAATCGACTAAATAATGGCTAATCGAATTCTAAACAAATTTTGAATTTTTGTTTGAATGTAGAAAGATGCAAAAACTTTGCTTTTATTCATTTAATCTATTCTTTAATTAGAATGTCTAAATGAATGAACAAAATTAGCTGTTGTAGAGAATGAAAGAAGGCTCTGGAATCAAAAATTTATAAAATATCGATCCCTAATATATTTTTAAAAACAAAAGGTGACTATGAAGACCTTTTTAATGCAAAGAATATCAAAATAAAAAAATTCGTATTTTCTTTAAAGAATTTACAAAAATAGGTTGGTTTAATGAACATGTAGAAGCTACAATGCAAGAGAAAGGTTGTAAATATATTCCTATAGAAAAAAAAACACAAACATTTTTAAAAATATGATCTAATCAAATAGTGATTGTATTATGTTATTCTTCCTATAATTGTCTAATACTGTATAGTTAGAATTGGATACAGGAAAAAAACTGGATGTGGCAAGTTGTTATTTTGAACAAAAATTAAAATCCACTCAAAGGGGATAAGAAAAGAAGTAAGATTCATAATAACAGACCGCAATTTAGAAAGAAATGAAATTTAATTGGTTGAAGAGTTTTTAGAGAAGCATAATTTCTAAGCAAAAAAATAGTACAAATTCAACAAAGAGTACAAAGTAAAACAAAGAGAGTAAAAGTACAAATTCAGGAGATCTGAAAAGGCACATAACACATAAACTGTTTCTCCGTTTGATTTGTATAAAATTTTGCATCTAGCATCACGGTTCTTAATTTTTAGTATTTAGCGATTAAAATAACTCAAATTGAAGAAATAGCTGACAGAAATGGTAATTATCTATTATTATTAGTTGGCATTGTATCTTGGACATAAATGTCACTTCGTTTGGCATAAAGGTCTCTTACATAAATTGAATTACTTTGCTATTCCCACAAATATTAATGAAATAATAAAAACTATCTCGGAAATATATATGTATATGTATATGGGAAATAGATGTATAATTAAACCCAATGATAGCTACACTCCTCGCTACAACCCCCAATATAATCTTGTTTAAAATTTAAACAAAATACCATAGAATCAGGATATCAAATACTTAGATTTGATCACAAACTAAAAAAAAAAATTATTGATGCGTTGATTGATAAATAAGTAAAACGATTAGAATGTTAAATCTCTTGACAAATAAGAATTCCTTTTTATCAAAAGATAGCAACCACCTTATAATGAAAACGGTATTCCAACCTATATAGTTAAATATACGTCTCCTCATTCTGATAATATTACGCCAAAAACTCACAAAAAATATTACTAAACATTTAACAGAAAGTTAATGTTGCTAAATTATCCATTTTTCTTTTCAACAGAAAAAAAAACTTTAAATCTGACTTAAATATTTCTTTTTGAAGAAAAATAAGACAAGTAAAAAGCAATTCATTTTTTTTTTTCTTAAGGGAGATGGTAATCTCCCCTGTTATCCAACATAAAAAGGTGAAATCCCTAACTAAAATGGAATTTGAAGAAGAAATAAGATAACTAAGAATAACTAAGTTTAAACGGTTAGGAAGTAGTTGTCGAGGAGGAAAGGATTTTAAAGAAATTGGAGGATAGGATTGTAATTTTGATTTTTTGATTTGATTTTGTTTTCAATGCTGAAACCATTAACAGTTACAATACGCAGTAGTAATAACATCTTCTTGTATGAGGTAATAATTGAAGGTAACTAACTATCACTGTAGCAGTTATTCTTATTAGTATTCATTATTATTATTACTATTTATAGTCAAGGCCATAAGTTAGATTACAACGTATGGTATGGTATGGTATGGTATTTTTCTCTGGAAATTATTTTACATTAATATAATTACTGAAGAGAAAGAAGTTTTCCTGTGAGCTGTACTATGTAAAATTTATCAACCCAACTAAGCAAATAAAACATATAATTGTATATATTAGAAATGCTTAATTAATTAATGAAATAAAGTAAAAAAAAAAATAAACAGAACGGCATCCAATTATCAATGAATATAAATACATTTATTGACATTTTTTTTAATAATCAAAGATGCTTTTTAATGTATATAAGAAACCATTTGACTTTAAAATGACATTGTAAATGTATATCTCTCTTTCTCTCTTTCAATAATCAAAACTTTTTAATCATTTTAATTAAAATATTTAAATAATTCCATCATATTTTTGTACATATATATAATAAAATTAATCAAAAAATTTCTGACAGGTTCAAGAGTCAATAACCATCCAATTTTTTTGTTAATTTATAATTGAGAAAAAAATATTTTTGGTTGTGTGAAAATTTTTAATCTCTGCCAATAAACTTTTTATCAATGTCAGTTCAGTTGATTTTTTTCATGCAATATATGTATGTACGAGTATATTGTTTTAATTTTTCTGTGATTTATGATATCGTATATTATTATATACAGGAAACCCTTATCTTTTGAGAAAAATTTTTTATCCGTATATTTTATTTTCAAAAATTTACTTCTATTTCAGAAAATTTTAGGCAATGTGTCATATTTTTATTTCATTATATGAAAAGCTGACTCCTACTAAAGTAACCATATAGACCAGCGGTTCTTAAACTTTTTATTTCACGGCCCACGATTAGAAAATTTCAAATATGCGGACCACTAAATAAAATTTCGACTTTTTTATAGTAAATTAACAATATTTATTCAATTCTATTTTAACTACAAATTCATCATAAAATAGATTGATAATTAAATAAAAAATAAATTGATAATTAAAGAAAATAATAAACTAAACATGGCAAAATAAAATAATTTTACTGAACTCTTAAATATTTAATATAGTTTTTAACACGTTTATGGACATTTTGAAAAAAAAAATTAATTTATATTTAGTAATATAATAATAATTAATTAATGAGAGGGATGATGTTGCATTTCTGATGTCAATTTATTTATGTCAGGTGCAATGTTTGATATTTGAATTCGAAGTTCAGTTTCTACATTTATCAACCTATTTCTATATTTATTTTTTAAATATACAAGTGCCGAAAATGCTTTTTCACATAAGTATGTAGTAGGAAACGGTATTAAAACTTGTAATGCAATTTTTGATAAGTCAGGATGATCCCTGCGTAAAGAAAGCCAAAAATCGGTCGTAGTATTTTCATTAAATTTTATTTTCAATGAGTTGTCAGTAGAAATTTCTATTAATGAATTTTCTTGAATTGATGTTAAACCAGTTATATTATCAACGTTTATGTTAAATGGATATTTAATCCACAATTTTGTATCATCTGGAGGTGGAAAATATTCACGAAAAGTCAATTGCATATCTTTCAGATGTTGGATGAAATAATTTAAAATTTCATAAGATAAGTTTTCATTGGTGGTATTAACGATAGTTTTTAAATTTTCGAAAGCATCAAAATTTCGCTGTGATAAACGTTGTTCCCATAATTTTAGTTTTAGAATCATTGCCTCAATTTTATCTTCAACATGAAATATTGTGACATCGAATCCTTGCAAACTCAAATTAAGTAAATTTAAATGTGTAAATATGTCTGCCATATAGGCCAAAATGACTAACCACGAATAGTTACACATATTTTTACCAATTGGAAATGGTGATGCCAAATTAATAAAATATAGCTTGACTTCATCCCTTAGTTCAAAAAGCCGTGATAAAACTTTTCCTCGAGAGAGCCAGCGCACTTCTGTATGAAGCAAAAGTTGTTGATGATCTCTATCCATAGACTGGCAGAGCTGCTGAAATATTCTTGAATTTAAAGGCCTTGCTTTAATAAAGTTTATAATCTTAACGGCATCATCCAAGACTTTTTTTATCTCTTCTGGCATCTTTTTAGCAGCTAAAGATGCTCGATGAATAAAACAATGGTGCCACTTAATTGAAGAATTATTTTCTCTTGCTCGTGTAATCAAACCAGTTAGTTTTCCCGACATGGCACGTGCACCATCTGTACTAATTCCTACACAGTTGGACCATTTAATTCTATTTGAAATTAAAACCGTATTCAAATTATTATACACCTCTTCAGCGGTAGTATGGATCAAACTGTTGCAAAAAAAGATGTCTTCATTAATTTTGTTCTCGAATTCATACCTAATGTAACAAAGTAACCAAGAATTGTTATTACAGTCTGTACTTTCATCCAACTGTAAACTATAATATTGGGATTTAAGAATTCTGTCCATTAATTGGTTTTTTACATTATCAGAAATTTTATCTATTCGTTTTTTTATGGTATCGTTAGATAAAGAAACTAAATTTAATTCTTTTGCAGCCTTTTCACCTAGCATTGTATTAACAATGGCTTTAGCTGCTGGTAAAATTAAGTCCTCCCCGATTGTGTGGGGTTTCCCAGCTTTGGCTATGAGATTGGCAACTTCAAACGACGCTTTCACTGCATTTTTATTATTTGATCCGCTTGCTATATTTCCAATAAGAGTTTGACTTTTTTTAAATTCAAGCTCTTTTTCTTTAAAAAATTCTACGGGTTTGTTGACATATTCTTTATGATTACTGTCAAAATGTCTCCGCAATTTTGACGGTTTCATTGCTTCATTAGAAAGCAATTTATGGCAGAGGACACACAGAGGTTGTTCATTATTTACACCTCCTAGCATAAATCCTAATGATAAATAGCTAACATCATATTTTCGATGTACTTTTGTTCTTTTTTTAATTAAAGTAGTGTCTACTATAGTTGATGATGTTGATGCACCTTCGTTTACTTGATCAGATTTTCTTTTAAGCCAACGATCCATTTGTATTATTTTTTATTTCTAACAGTAATAAATAAATTTAAAAAATATACTAAAGATAAAAATAATATTTTGAATACCTCTTTTAAACCCTCAATTAATTAAACTTTGTTGGGTAAAAACAAAAATTAGTATTATAAAATTGCAATAAAATTACTTTTCGCACATTTATTTGAAAAAAAAACTGATAATAAAAATAATTATTGATTTGCTTATACTTACGATTTGAAATAAATTTGTATAAGAAAACAAAATAAGTGAACTTGTGTAGTTAATGTTAATAGAACTAATAAAAATATATTAGAAAGAAATTTTATTTATACTCGTATATAGAGAATATGGTTTTTTTTGCTATTCCATATGCATAAAACTATAATCAGAGTACTAGATTTCATTCATATTTAACCTTAATAATTTTTTTCATACTAGTTTTTTTATATTTAATGTAAATATTTTTTTTTAAAGAATACGCTTATTTCATTTGTAAATACATGAACTACGTGATTTTTTCAAATTTAATATAATTTTTTTTTTATTTCAAATCTTCGAACTAAGAAAAAAAAATATACTCCATTTTAAAAAAAAGTAAAAATTATTTTTTTTTTCTTTGCGGACCACTTGAGAAAAGTTCACGGCCCACTAGTAGGCCGCGGACCACAGTTTAAGAATCGCTGATATAGACAATTTGAGAGTACGAGAGTAATTAGATGTTTGTATTATGATGGCGTCTTAAAAAAGTTAATTGTTATACAGGATGTCAGAAACTCAAGAAGAAAGAAGGTTATAGGGGAGGTCGTAACAAACAAAAAATTGTGTCAAAGAGGATTCTATTCATCTTAATTTTTTTTAACTTTCATAGTTGAGTATAAGCTTTTAAAGTGGGAAAATATTGATATTTTTCAATGTTTTTTTTAAATAACTGTAATTTTTGTATAAAAAAAACGTTATTAACATAATGATTGTGATTTCATTTTTGGCCTTCTCAAAATCAAAGCTTTAATCAATTATGTTATCATCATTTTTATTGTAGCTTTTACCTTTTTTGAAAAATATAAACATTACCTTGCGTGTTTCATTCAAATTTTGTTTAAAAACAAAAAACGTCTCATATGGAACGTAAATTATAATATACGAAAATACTTTGACGAGATTGTCTCGGAACCCGTTAAAAATAGACCCTCTTCACTCCTCATAAGTTTTTGCTTCTTTCGACTTTCCCTATTACTTCCTATTTTCTTGATCCTCGACTTGTGGGTAAGTTGTATATTTTAATTTAAGACATTTTAAAGTTTTCTTTATAGGTTATATTTAATTTAATGAAATCCAGAATCAGCATAAAAATAATTTACCTATGTATGTATCTAAAAAAAATTCCATTAGAAAAAAGGATTACTGTATTATAATTCTTATATTATTTTGGTATCAGTTAAATATGTAAATATATTTTTGTCCTTCATAAAATATGAATTGATGTCCGAATAATTAATTGTATACCGTTTCACTCAGAGCAGACTAGAATAGAGTAAAAGATAAAATATATTATGATGATATTTTTTGGAATATTTAAAATTGTTCAATATTTTAATATGATTCTGAAATTTTAATGGTAACAACATTCTACTTTGATATTTTTTTATTCTCGTTATTTTTTTGTTTTCTTTTTAAATTTTAAAAGTTTTCTACCATTAAATTTTTTAATAAAATGTTGTCATAAATGGTGGGTGTTAATATTATTTTAGTAAATTTAAAAACCAAAGGGCGCGATAGAAATCATAAAATTTAAGAATGTATAGATGTGTTATGGGCGGAAAAATGACAAGGAAGGGAAAATTCGGAGAACTTCAATATTTTGCCAGAATAAAAATAATATATTATTGTACAAAGAGATTAATGGTATTATTGGTTTTATTAATTATTTAAAATTGATGAATATAAAAAAAAAATGAATATAAGTAAAAATGATTTACTCTCTCATAGATTAAGCATTAGTGGAAAATTGAAAATGTGGATGAATTACAGTGATTTTCTTAACAATATATCCATTATATACTTACATATGTATATGTATATAATTAAATAGGTCCAACGAGAGTAGGTATTAGTAAACCTAAATTAATCTCAAATATTTGATTTTGAGTAATAATATGCTTCAATAACAAAAATAAAAAATAATTCATTTTCTTTCTAAATCTATAATCAATTTTAAAATCATAATTTAAACTAGAAAAGCTTTTTTGGCACGATTTTTGTCAACAAAGAAACTAATATAGAAAAAAGGCAGTGAAAAAGGAGTTTTTAATTCAAGTTCAGATATTTAGAAATGTGTTTATATGTATGTATGTATCAGATGCAATAATGGTATAAAAAAATACTACCCTATATAGAACCAAGGATTTTTTAAAGACGCACATTTTCTTAAAAAATATTAAAAAACCTTTTGGAACTGTAAAAATATAATGCAACCTTAAATTTTTATGTCTCATTTGTAAACAGGAGCCTTACAGGCCTTACCGCATAGTACTACTTTCGCTAAACAAAAATCGCAAGCCAACGTTATGCCAATGTTAATCTAATTTAATAAAACGAATCTTAAAAGGACTGCTTAATCGATCTGCAATATCTGATGAAAGATTGAGTGAATCATAAAAAAGTTAAAATGTGGTGCTGATTTTATTGATGATAATGCATTAACTGACAAACAATGACATCTGTATGTAATGATAAAAATCTGCTAAAATGATTCAAGCTCAAAAACAATGAATTTATTTTGTTATATTGTTTGTTTTTACTAGATACATATATGTAATATGTATGTATCTATGTACATACATATGTCTGTATATTGGTACTTAGCGTAATATTTAAAAAAATAATACAATGGCTGTATTTAAATAACGTTTAAATTTTTTTCTTACCATAATATCCTTTTCTTTTTTCTTCTTTCTATCTTCTTCTATTTTATAATTTTTTGTAAAGTTGTAATTGTTATACTTTTAACTTTTATGATATTTTAACTATAATACATACATATATACATACATACAAACATACATTGTTCACAGAACATACATACATATGTATGTACATAATATAATTTTTAATTGACTTTATCATAAATATTTATGAAATGTTTTCTATGCGGTAAAAGCATAATTTTAAGACATTTTATTATCAATATTTTGTTTTAATATTAAACATTTTTTATCCATAATACCTATTACCATAATTTTTATTTTTATTTTATTCCATTATTTTTGTCCAAAAATCACAAAATGCTAAGAGCTAAAATATGCTAATCAACCAAATATTCATAATAGTATTACAAAGCGTATAATGAGTTTAGAAAAATCATACAACCAAACAAATAAAACCTAAAAAAAATTGCATAAAAAATATGTACATATGTATGTATGTACATATGTTATAAACATACAATGTGCATTAATATTAGCTATTTGTATGAATATTTAAAAAAACTTTGATGAATATTAACTGTACTTTATATTGTTAACATTAGGCAAATATGAGTCCAATACTGGAAAAAAAAACAAATAAAATTAGAAAAAGAAAGGGAATAGAATAAAATATAAAAAAAATACAATATTGAAAAATTAAATAGCGGAAAATACAAATTTACAGTTACCATTTACAATATTTTAATGTTAATATTTTTAGTTTTTGTTTGTATTTTTAGACCATTGGTACCGCTTACAAACAGAAGTACATTTTTTTGTCTATATGATTTTTAAAATTAGTATAAAAACAAAACAAAAAAGGACAGAGACAAAAAATCTAAAATAAATATGTATGTATGTATATATGTATGTACATAATATGTTTGCAAATTTACATTATGTAGATATTGTTGTTGCATTAGAGAATTTTCATTACAGTTATGCAGTTCATTAAACAAAGAGTACAAAACGCTTAAAATTTTTTTTTTGGTATTTTCTTTTGAATTTAATCTAAATTTATAACTGTTAAATAACGTTATTTTGTTTATTCAAATTTATAAGGGGCTCATATTGGTTTTTTCGAACGATTAAATAATATAAGTATGTAAGAATTAATAATAGCATGAATATGTATTAAATTGTGATCTACTAATAAAAGTACCAGTTTCCAAATGGATGAAATTAAAACAAATTATATTGTAGGTACATAACATTATGTACAAGACGTATGTACATACATTAGTGTATACTTTTAATATAAATTTGTTCAGAATTTTTGGGGGTCTTTCAATTTGTTTTGGGGTCATTTGTTTCGGAATTTGGACGGAATATAATCATCGTATGAATGAATGAATATTTTTGACTAAAGTACGCACATTTTAAGGTTCTAATCTATTTTTTTAAATCTAAATTTACTATTTTAAAAAGAAATTGTTCTGAGCCCAAATTCTGTGTTCACAAAGAACAAAAAATATGTATAGTGCGAATAAAAAGCATAAGTATGTACATATGTAAATGTATATTCTTTTCTAATATTTTTAAAAATTCTAAATTCATACATATGTACAAACATACATATGTAGAATAAATGAAAGAAAACAACAATAATTTGTTTTTAAAGTTCCTTCCTTATCTAAACCAAATTTTCTTTGACTAACCAAAAACCGTTTGTATACTAAATGACAAATAGTTTTAAAAAACTTGAAATTAAAATATAACTAGAAATAAAAGAATTAAAGAGGCTTTGGACTATGAAAAGAAGCGATTTAACCTTTTCCTTCCGAAGCAAGATGGTAATTTTTAAAGGATGTTAGGAATTTTTAGTTAACCTTTTTACATTTTTCTTCTTTTAATGACGTCTATCTGACATATAGCTGATGTAACTTTTATTTTTACGTTGTAAAAAGCTAATTTTAAATTTTACAGACATTTTTTGTTTGTTTAAATTTAAAATTTTTTGTTTAACCTTAATAATTTTTATTTTAAAATTAACGTCACAAATAAGTAAGCTATATAGCAAAGAATGTAACAGTAGGTTCACATTTTCAATACCACACACGAATTATATTATAATGGTTAAATATTAGAATGTTAAATTTTAAATGGTCAATTTAAAAGAGAAGCTCCGATACGCCTATAAATAATTATACCTCTTGACATAACAGAATCCCCTTCGGTTATGTCAAATTCTGAAAATGTCTTGTGTAGACATTTATTAATAAAATTATTTTTATATTTTTAAATATTTAATTTTTGAATATTTTATAAAGTTATTTTAAATTTTTCTTCTTATTACTATTATTATTATTTTTTTTTTTAACATATTATTATTGTTTTAAATAGTTAACATAGGTTAGACTATTTAGATAACAGAAATTAAATAGTCAGGAAGTTCTTGTTGACAGTTTTCCGTGATAGAAATTATTATTTTTCACAGTAAATTTGAATTTATTAATATTAGTTTGTACTATTTTTTTTTTTTTTGGTTTTATTTTCATACAGGACATAGGTACCTACCTATCCATACAGGATATCATTTTTTTTTTTGCTTTTTAAATATTATTTAAACTATTTTATAGCAAAGTTATTGGTTATGCAAAAAAATTTTATATTTTCTAAAATTCTATTAGTCGAAATAGTTTATGACACTTTTATTGGATAATGTGCTGTGTTTTAAAATAATAAAGTTTATGAAAAAAATAGTGGTTAGTTAATGAATGCTTCATAGATTTTTTTGATTTTATTTTTTTATATAAAATAATGTTATTTTTAAAAATTTATGGTTATGTTATGTTATAAAATTTGAATATTTGAAAGTGTACTATAATACTATGTAAATTTTAAATGTAAATTTTTTTCATCAAAAATTTTATCAATTTAACTTTGAAAATAAAAGTTTAAAATGTTTTCGGTTTAATTAAATATTTTCAATAATTAATAATTAAATTATAAATTAAATTTAATATTTTTTAATAATTAAATTATTTATGTAATTCATTAAATTAGGAGGAATTCAAAACAAAAATATAATATGCTTTTATTATACTAAGAAATATAAAATTTCTTTGATAAATTTTTGAATATAAAGTCAAGGTAAAGATTAAGAAATAGAACAAAAATGGGTGATGTCATATTATAATCTGTCATTATTATTGTTTTTAGTAGGGTTAATTAAAGTCTTTTACATTTTGGAATACTTCACAAAAAAAAAAAATGCAGTTTTTTTCACTTTTTCTTCCATTTTCTTAAAAGAGATTAGAATCTTCGAAACACACAATAAATACTCCACTTGGTAGTGTCAGATTACTTTTGACTAAACCCACTGCTTTTTTAGATAACATAACAAGTAAAAGTAACAGTAAGTCGATGCAACCGACTTATTTATACCCTACACCTAAAAAATTCAAATTAAATTAAAAATCCATAAGTTATTTTAGGTAAGTATTTAATATAATTAAGCTAAAAAAATAAATGCTTTTACAACCTTTGTACAAAATTTCAGATTTCTATCTTTATTAAATTCGAAAATATGCTTGTTAGGTCTTGGGAAGTGTGTGAGGCACGCGGAGCACCATCCCAATTCATCTCAAATTTTAGAGACATCAACAGGGTAGAAAATTCTCATATCAAATTTTAAGTTTATATATTTATTAATTTCGAAGATATGCTTGTTTGGTCTTGGGAGTTGTGTGGCAGATACCCGAACAACCATTCTAATTCATCTTAAATTTTGGAGAAATCAGGGATTCAGGAAACAACACCCTAGTACCAAATTTGAAGTTTCAATCTTTATTAATTTCGAAGATATGCTTGTTCGGTTTTGGGAGTTGTATGGGAGGTACCCGAACGACCACTCCAATTCATCTCAAATTTTAGGCAAATCAGGGATTTAGGAAACAGCACCCTCGTATCAAATTTGAAGTTCCTATCTTTATTAATTTGGAAGATGTGCTTGTTCGGTTTTGGGAGTTGTATGGGAGGTACCCGAACGGCTCCTCCAATTCATCTCAAATTTTCGACAAATAAGGGATTCAGGAAAACACACCCTCGTACAAAATTTTAAGTTTCTATCTTTATTAATTTTGAAGATATGCGTATTCGATTTTGGGAGTTGTATGGGAGGTACTCGAACGCATGGTCCGATTTCGCCGATTTACAATTTCCGCCTTACCTTAGTCATTGTTAACCTACAGTATAAATTTCATCAAGATAGCATCATTATTTTTTGAGTTATCGTGCGTACGGACATCGCTAAATCGACTCAGGAGGGGATCCTGATTCAGAATATATATACATGTCTATACCTAACTCGCTTCCTTTTGGTGGTTACAAACACCATACCAAAGTTAATATACCCTATACTTAATGTGTAGGGTATAATAAGAACTTTTAACTATAGTGCAGTATTTTGGCTAGCAAATAGTGGTAGGAAAGGATAGGACAAGGATGCAAAATTTTGGAAATGGAGATCGGGAATCTTGGAAATGGGGATATAAGGGAAATCCATATTATTATTACTAATTTTGTATCAGTGACGATGTCATCAGCATTCACAACATGCAGTAGTATCTAACACCTTCCTACATGAGGTAATAATTGAAGACAGCTATTATTATTATTGAATGCAGCTATTTGCTACAGACTAGATATCGCTTTTTAACGACAGTATTTAGAAATATTCATATTTTTCTAAACTAATAAATAATTTTTTCAACTAATTTTGCTTTGTCATTTGTTATATAGGTATCACATTTCTTCGATTATTGTAATTATTAAGTTTTCTAAGAAAGTGTTAGTTATAAATGTTCTACTGTAGTATTAAGATTCGAGATGTTTATGACAAATTTTCTTTTATTTTTAATTTGCTTTATGAATATTTTTAATGATGGAGTCATTCTTTGAAATATTTTCTAGTATAATGTATTTAAAAATATCTAAATATAGTTTAGTATTTTTAGTCCTTAAAAGCCTTAAAAAATTTCTGAACATTCCACTATAAAAAAAACCTTTTTTCTCACTTTATCGAAAGAATTGACTGGTCATTCCAACTTTTTGTACAGGAGAATGGATCAAACCCTAAACATTTTGAGTTTGTTTCAAAATTTAGATTATTACTATTAAGTGATTTTTTGATGTAGATCTATTTTGCTTCCCTTTTTACTACTTATAACATACAAAAGATCTGTAGAGTAGATCTGTTTTATGCTGACAGATCATGTTCGGTAAACGAATATGCTCATATGTGCACATATCTTGCTTGGAATAAAACTTTGCACTTTTTGAGTATGTGTACTGGAGATTTTTCTTCTTAGTTGTTTCTCTATTTCTATATCCTCTATCAAGATTGTATTGCACGCATTTTTCAATTGTATATACTGTAGCTTGGATTTGCATTTTTCAATTGTATACACTGCAGCTTGGATTTGCTATAGTATATTTTTTAATATTTTCTAAATAATATCTGCTATTAATAACTGGTGAAAATAAATTATAAATAAATAAATACAATATTTTAAAATGGTTATAAAGTTTTTAAACGATATAGAGTTAATTTTATCAACCATATTATCTTTGTATATATTTATTTAAAAAAAAAAAAAGAAAACAAGCACCATGTTGATACGGAAATTACTTTCAAACTGAAACATCTATTAATAGATTTATTTACTATTGTTTTTCTTCACGTTATTTTTGTATTATTTGCAAAACAAAAGAATGAAAATTATTTCTTTTCGAAAAAACTATAACATATAAAACTTAACATTTATTCATTTATTGTTACACTGATTTAAGATTGTTTAATTCTAAATATTATAAAGTTCCCCATTAATAAAAATAAGAAAAAGTCAAGCAGGTATTTAAGCGCATTAATAATAAATAAAATATATAAAAGAAAAATAAAGGGAAAAACTACTTAATAATAATAATAATAAATAAATAAATAAATAAATATAAATAAAGGGAGTAGAATTGAAATTCCATTGTACCTGTATTTGTGTATGTATATAAAATTTAAAATGAAACTTATAGAAAAATTATATTTTAACCCTAATGTAGTTTTACTTTTACATCAACTTTTATTTTACATAAAATTTAAAAATAATCTGTAGTTATAAAGTATCTAATAATAAATAGAAAATATGTGTTAAAGAATAGGTATACAGTAAGAACTCAAATGTATCCTGTAATAAAGGAAACCATAAAATAATGGACATAAAATATATTTTGAATATAGTGAAATTGTTCCAATATATAACTGTCCTAATTTTAAGTTAACTGTTATTTTGTTAGATTTATTTTAAAATATTGTTACAAGATCAATTCACAGATTAAAACAATAACTAGTATTCGCCCGCCCATCGAAATTCGACGTGTTTTAATTAGCAATTACAATACAGTATATACAGTATAGTTTCTTTATGATTTTATTTAAAATGTAAAAATACAATTTTCAATAATTAATGCCTTTATGAATTTAAAATTTCTTTGCAAATGATATGAAAAACACGATTATTATTATCTTTTAGAAGTTGCCCTTGATTTATTGAGTATTGGAAACTCAATATATACCTATTATATATGTATATATTATAATAAGCCTAAGATGGTAAATCATTGAGTAAAAGGGTTTTAAATGTCTATCAATACAGATTAAATAATATTATGATGATATTATGATATGTAAGAACTTATTTCGTTCAAAATATAAAAAAAAAATAAAACAGAACTGAATTGAACTTGCAAAATCAAAAATTAAATATTAATAACCCCACACTCTACCTCTGTACTAAACACTAAACTAAAATCGTAATGTTTATATTCAGTTATATTGTGAAATTCCTACCCCTACCATACAACCAATATTTAAAAATTTTTAATCGAAAAGAAAAATAAAACAAAAATTTAACGGAATCAAAGAGCGTCTTTTTTGAATATGTATAATATAGGTATAGATTATACATATGATACATATGTATATACTTTACATGGGTTTTTTATAAAAATGGAAAATTATTAATGAAAATCAGAAAATTTTGGAAAAATATTAATTTTGTAAGATGGCTATACTGAATATTTATCATTTAAAAAGAAAAAAATGAGAGTTGGTTGGTAAATCATTGAGTAAAAGGGTTTAAATGTCTGTCATTTACAGATTAAATATTATGATTAAAATTTAGTTTTTATTTTTCAGAGAAAATAAATTTGAATTACTTTTGTGACAATTCTTAAGAATTTCTTTTTGCTAATAGTATATTATTTAGCTATGGTATTGCCTCTTTCATTCGAAAGGTTTACGGTTCATATCCCAACTAGATCATATAAATTAATAAAAATAAATTTAGATGTTTCTTGTAATATATAAAATTAAATAAAAAAATAATTAGATATAAATATCCTGTAATTAATATCCATAACGAAATATATATATAATAAAATAAAAATAAAATAGTTCATGTCATATACAATAGATGGAGCACAAATTTAATAGCTATTTGTGTAATAAAAATTAACTAATACTATATATATTTTGTATATTAAGTTTTTTAAATATCGGTATATTTTTTTACTAAACCTTTTTATCTTACTTTAAATAAAGCTTGTTTTAGAGCTTTTATGACTATAAGCTTGTTTTGAAACTTGGTAGATGACTTCGAAAAAAAGAACAATTTTAACTACCTATTTAAGTAAATAAAGGTTAATATTACCCTTATAAAAATAAATAATTTCTTAATATTGTATGTCTATACAAATATGTTTAAATGTCCTACTAATTTCTTTTTACTTTATTCTATTCCAATATTTATTATTTACTTTATTTATTTTTAATATTAAAAATTCCCCATACAAAATAAAAAAAAAATAAAAACAAACTAACATACTATAATATATATATCATAAAATTTGTTGAAGGCAAATTCCTTTATTGTTCCTAAATCCTATCATTTCCTGTGCCAAAGAATATAAAAAAGAAAATTTGAAAAGAAAAGCGGAAAATTCCTTTTTATTTTTAACTTATTTTTTTTTTTCTTTTATTTTATTTTATATTTTGTTGCGTTTTGTTAATGGAAAATTGTTTACATATTCATTATGTCCGTTATACCTATATTTTTTAATGGGCCCAGCTTGTGTCCTATATTTCATTAATTTTTGAAAATATAACAACAAAAAAATATAAAACAAAATAAAATAAAATAATTTTTATCTTTATGTTTTTGTGTACTATAAAAGAATTATTTGAATTATTCATAAATGAAAATAATGAAAACACAAATAAACCAAAAGAAAAACAAATTAATACAATAAAATAATATATTTTCAACCCCAAACTACTTTTATCATTGTTTTTAATACCATTTTCTAACTTCCTTATATGTATTTTTGTATTCTCTTACACAGCTGTCTCTATATATATATATACTTTGCAACTTTGGAATGGGTTGCCTACCCATGGTTCACCAAAGAAATATTAAGAAAATGTCGACTTCAATAGGGAAACATACTTAGTTATAAATTAAAAATCATTGTGCAAAAATGAAACAAAAAATATTATACGGTAATTCCTTGCATTGGAAAAATTATACTTATGTTGTCCCCACCTATTAAATAGTTATATGCAGAAAATGTTGGTCAAAAAAGAAAAAAAAAAATTCTCTTCTCTTCCTTTTATATTCGGAAGTATAAATAATGGAGTATAAAAAATGGAAGTACCTACTTCATAACCATAGAGTGAGTTTGAGGGAAAAAGGAAGAGGGAAAGAGAAAAAAACACTGAAGCAGTGACACAAAAGTATAGATAATAGTTATGTTAGTATATATTTATACTTTTTTAGAATTTTTGGTTTTATGGAATTTCCTGGTTGAATTTTTTTATTTCTTCTACAAAAAAAAAAAATTATTATGGTAAAATAATATTAAAAGTAACAAATAATAATAGAAAATAAAAAAAAAATTATTATTCATTATATTTAAAAGAAAAAAAAAATTTTTTATTTAAAAGCAAATATTTAGGTTTTATTTTAAGCTTGAACAGAAAAAATTACTGAAAGGAATTTAAACAAAATTTTTTTTTAAATAATGCAAGCTATTAAGATCATCAATTACTATGAAATAATTCTGAAAAAGAATGTAAAAATATTTTCTAATAAATTCTTTAAAAAGTATTACTTTACCTTATGAAAAAGTTCCTTCAAATGAATTAAAACGAACATCATTTTTTTGAATCATCATCAATGAATTAAAAAGAACATCAAATGAACATCAAGCCTTTTAGATTTCCCCAATTGAAGCACATTTAATTAAAATTAAACGGTAACTCTGTAGCTTTCGAAAATCTCTCAAAACAAAATCTATTTTTTTTTTAAATCTACTAGGACAAAATCATATTGGTTAACATATACAAACATATTGATTGTGTCAGAACAAAGTACTTAAAAAGGTATGAGGAAAACCTCCGTTAAACAAATTATTGAAATCCAGATTTTGAAACCAACTCTAAAATCCTTCTTAACTATTTGTTTTTATATGTGCATACATTCTTTTAAAAGCAAAGCAACAATCTGTTTTGCAATATTTTGACCATGAAAGATTTTGTTATACTAGATTTTAAGAAGAAAAAATAAAAAAAAAAGTAAAATTTTGTCGTTGGTGGATTTTGGTTTGCACGA
Source organism: Poecilobothrus nobilitatus (assembly GCA_947095535.1). NCBI lineage: Eukaryota > Metazoa > Arthropoda > Insecta > Diptera > Dolichopodidae > Poecilobothrus > Poecilobothrus nobilitatus. The sequence goes on from OX352774.1 coordinate 231,166,030, forward strand.
TTGCGATCCGCTCTCTTAAAAAACATATGTATTTGCTAATCTTTAAAATTATTAAATTTATTAGTTAGACTTTTATTTTACTTTACGCTACTTTTTATTTCGACTCCAATAACAATTCTTAAGTAATTTTAAAGTTTCCTTTTTCAATTTTGTAGAAGTTCCTTTCGTAAGTTGGCGTAAAAAATATATAACTATCATCATTTTGACCTTAATTTTTGTATCTCTTTGTAGGAGTTTTAAGACCTATTCACAGATCCATATTTTAAGAATAATTTTTCGATGAACTTTAATTTATTACGAAAATTATTTTTATTTTTGTTTTTAGATTTAGAAATTTCTTTGTTTCCAATATAACATATTGAGGGTTATATTGAGGGTTATTAACCAGCTGGTTAAGTCTTGGTTAAGTGTTGCAAAAAGTGTGAGATGCAGATAATTTGGTATACTTGTAATTTATTAAAATATTTCATGCTTTTTTCACCTAAAATTTCTTTTTCTGATTTTTTTTTAGATCCTACTTTCAACATTTTGAACATACCAAAGTGTGTTGACCATATTGCGTAGTGTTGACGAAAATCCCTAAGAGTATTTCATTAGAACTAAAATTCAATGTCCCTGTTTTCGTTTCATACATATACTGGACAAATGATATAAGCTTTTCCTGCAAATTCTATTAATTGTTAAGCTATTAGTGAGAAGATCATTATTAAAACTCAGCTCTAAATTTAAATGATTTCCAATTTAAAATTGATGCTTCGTTTTTTTTATTAAACATCCACCTTCTTTTTATCCACAGTCTTTTTAAAATGTATTTTATGTATTTTAAAGATTTGTGCGATAAAAAGAAAATTTCAATAATAAAACAAGAAACAGAATATCAAATAATTTTCTTATTCATTCACATAATTATAATATTTTTGTCTCATTTTTATTTTTTTTTCTTTTTATTTTAATTATCATATCTTGTACTGTATCTCTTCCAAACTCTTTGTGTTTAAAATATTTTTAACACTTTAATTATAGATTTTAAAAGTGATGCCATTAAATAAATTTTTGTAAAAGGATTTTAAGGTGTAAATCTATATCAGAATTTTCAACGCTCAAACAAAAAAAAAAAAAATTAAGTGAAAATCATCTGCCAACGATTTGGTAGGTGAAAAGAATAAACAAGGAAGGAAAATTTAGGATAAGATGATGAAGTTGACATTGTATTAGATGACAAATGGTAATTGTTTTTTTTTTAATGACTTAGCATAACTTTTTGTAAAATTTTGTATTTTTAGGCAAATGGAATTATGTATTTGTTTCTTAGTTTGACATACCCTTTACTTAAGAACTTCTTGCATATGAGATATGCGGTACATTAATTAAGGATAATCAAAGACTAATTAATTTTAATGCACAATTGCGTAATATCAGAAATCATTAATATTTAAGTACTTATTACTCATGGTTCGTATAACGATAAGTATATAGTTACAGATCTATTACCGCACTTACAACTTGCAGAATAGCCAATATCATCAGCATTAATTTTTTTTTTGACGGTTTTGATGAACTCTTAAACTTTGATTTAAAAATATAATAAGTCGATAGAATAAACTGTACAAGTTACACTTTCAAATCGTGAAAAAAAAATTTTTTTTTTCTTCAAATTAAACTTGAAAATTTAAAATCGATTGTAGTTGGACTCGAACCCAGCCTCCTCAACAATCCGGGTTACTGCTCTACCAACTGAGCTATGCAATCACACATTGAAATGCGAACAAAAGTGTTTGAAAGTGTAACTTGTGTAGTGTATTCTATCGACTGATACAATATATTGTCACACATTGTTATGTTGATAATTGGCAACTCTAACTCAATAAATAAAAATATTCCTTAAAGACATGTGTTTAAAAGTACTTTTTTATTAATATTGATTTAAGAAGTTTACAAATATCGTCAGAGCAAAATGATTGTGACATAAGTCAAAAGAAACTTAACATTAACTACATCGCAAAAAAAATTAGATAGGTAGGGTATGAAGAATGAATTAAACAAAAAAGCGTTGTAAACCTAAAAAATACTACAGTGAAAGATATCAATTTCTTGAATGATGAAGCTTAGTCTAATTAATTGCGAAACAAATTCGTAATGTGAACTATATTGGATGAGAGCAATTGAAAGATAGGTATAGGTTTTTACGAAACTGCAATTTACACTAATAAGAACAAAAATCTTTAAAAAAAAATATCGTATACTAAAGTGGACCAAACATTGCTGTATATTTCGTTCTTTTTGTCACTTTAAAAGTCAAAGTAAATCCTTTTTATTATATTTTTAATATAAAAAAAAAAAATTAGAAAATAAATCTATAAACAGTTAACAATGTCATGCTAGGTGGGCATTTGGTTTGTGGGTTAATAGTGATAGAAGTGATTTCCTCTTAAGAATAAAAGCAGAAAAAATATTTGAATAAAAACAAAATTTTTTTTATATTTTTTGTTTTTAAAACAAAAGGAAGATTAGAAGCACGTGGCAAATGAAACATTTTTTTATTTTGTTATTTGTTGTGAAAAACAAAGGATAATTGCAAAATTTTTCGGCATAGAATATTACATATTATTTTATATAAATAAATTTTTTGATCCTTTTTCCTTGTAAAAATCTAATGGAAAAGTTTGGATCTTTCAGAAAAATTGTTTTGAATTTTTAATAGTTGAGGTTATAATTTCTCAAAGTAAGTCAATTTTATTATGCATTCTGTAAATTTTTTTTGTTTGGTTATCCTTATTTTCATTATTATTTTGTTATTATTTCTGAATAGATAAATAATAACAGGCTAGACAGACAGAATATTTGTTTTTGTAAATTTTCAAGTGGAAAAAAATGAAACAGAAATTTAATGTTGTTATTAAAAACTTAAATAATAATAAAAAATATTAAAAAAGGATTTTCATTAAATTAAAATCTTTTTTTTTTTGAAGGGTTAAGTGTTTTCTTTGAAAAGTTTTCTATTGTGTTTTTAAAATTAGAAGAAAAACTACTAAATCAAAAATTGTTTTGTGAATCAACAGAATACAAATTATTTCGGAAATTTTTATTTTTTTTTTTATTTTTTTGTTCAATCTAAGAAAGGTTTTGCAAATATGAGTATACCTATAACCTATTTTGAATTTTGAACCAGTACATAAATTTATAGATATACTTATATTGAAAAGATGATTGAATTGAAATGATCGAATTGTTATAGTAAGTCACACTACTAGTTTTAAATATTCTATATTAAGCCAAAACCGTAATTTAAAGTTAAGTTTGCTTACTAAAAATGTGTACAAATCTAGAGTATATGACCGCTATGATTTAGTATTTATTTTTATTAAGTTCAAAATTTATTTATTGAATTAAAAGTTCATCTACAAATAGTACGTAAGTCGTAACGAAAGAGAAGCTACTTTCGTTGGTACTAACTTGCCATTTGTAAATGAACTTTTAATTATTTGATTTAAGAAATGAATAATTCTTTTTAGATTAAACAAATTAAAAAGAAAAAATCGGAAGCGATTCAGTCTTGTGAAATTGAGATTTCTGAGTTTTACTTTAGCAAGGAGGAATAGTTTTTTAATCTTGTTTCTCTTCAACAGAAGGAAATCTAGAACTGAAACAATCCATATTTGTTGATAAAATGTTGTTTCCATTTTTAAATTCACCACAGAAACATAAATTATCCTTTCCATTAATTAGAGATTCAAAAGAAAATGCCTTACTTGAATTTTTCAACAGAAAAACTAAAGGTCTTGATATACGAAGAAATGCTGAGCAGGTTTATTTGTAGATGTATTATATCACTAAAGTATTTGGCAAGGTTATTTATAATAGTCTACTTACAAAATTTTAAAATGGTGGATGTAAAATTTTATTTTCAGTTGGAATAAAGTTTAGTTTGCAAGATAGAACACATTTAAAGTCTAATTTAAAATGTGATCCAGATTATGATCCTGGTTCCAAACTATGATTTATATAAAGCCTTTAATCATCTAATAGAAAAATGTCTTGATTGATAATGTGTCTAGGTAAATTATGTACCTAGGTAGATCTAAAAGATTGTGAACAACATTTTGTTTTACTTGTAATTTCTTCGAATTTGCTTCTCCTACGTAACTCCAAATAAGTCTACCGTAATTAAAATTTTGTTTGCTATGGCTAACTCTGATGTATTTTTTGTAAAAGCACAAATTTGTAATTTCTTGGAAAAGAAATATCTGAAATGGTATATAATTCAGGCGACAAACCAAAATCTTTCGTAACACGTGCTTTGACAGATCCTTCGTAGGGAAAATAAGCAACGTTCCCTACGAAAGATCTGTCAGACAGAAAACGTTATGTAATTTTTATTTTAATACTTACTATACTTACTTACTTTTATTATAATACTTTGTTTAATAAATACAATTTAATTTATAGATTAAAGCATTGCCAAAAGTCTTTTCAATGTCTAATACTATCATTAATCTAATAAATCATAAGCCAATTGAATATCCACTGCACGCTGTAAACAACGAGGGAGTGTGAGTTCAAATCCCACACACGCCGTAAGAGTTATTCCTCCTTTCGACATGTACAGCCACGCCTGAACAGGCTGTGTAATTTCCTGTCCACATTTATGTGGCAGAGAAATACATTAAAAATAAAAAAAATATTCACTGCGATTTTTAAGTAAGATTTAAAAATAATGCTATTTTTTAAGGTATTACCGTAGAAGAGATGTACCAATATGATATTATACACCTAGTTTAAAATTAAGTTTATGTAAGAATCTGTTTATATCTCTACATTTCTTTATGTTGTACTATATGCTTTTTCTTTTTTTTTTTTTCCTTTTATAAAATTTACCTTATAAAATTTTTTTTTTTGCAAATGAAAAATTTCCTTTCGAGTAATTAACCTAATAATAATAATACTTTATTACAAAAAAAAACAAAAAAAAAAAAATAACCCACAAGGAATTACCAAAAAATCTAAACGGATATAATGGATCTATAATAGATTTTTATTTAACGAGAAAATCTTTGTTTTATCATAATAATTGTATAATGGTTAATAATACAGGTATTACAGATTTAATTATATAAATTATAATACTAGTATTATAATATGATTTTATAAGATTACACTATGGTAGATTATGTTTTTGGAAAAAGGAAGAGAAATGTGCAAACTACTGCAAATTTCGTAAAAATCTGTTCGAATCCTGCATTTTGATAATGATCTGTTTATACTGTAGCTTAGAAAGAGAATAGACAAATATCCTCAAATAAGTGTTGAGATCCATTGTGCATGCGCACTCCATGACACACTCGTTTCCGTTATGTACCCCAACTCCATAGCTTCTCATCTTTTTGTTACTACTACTGAGTACATACTACTACTGAGTACATATAATCAACGTTATTAAGCTACGATTAACCATCTAAATGGTTAAACATATAAAACCAGAGTGCTCCCTTGGTAAATTACTTTGAAAACAAGAATTAAGAAAAGACTACAAATCACACGTCTTTTAATATTTTTTATTAGTTATTAGAGTTTATTTTTAATCTCTCTTGAATTAAAAATTTTTTTCAACCTTTGCCATTTCTGTTTGTTCAATTTTTAATGAAAAATTGCAAAAACTTTCAAGTGCTAGTAAAAAATAACAAATTTTTATTTAATTTTCTAATTATATAGCAAAGTATTATTTAAAATTGACTTTCAATTCCAAATTCAACTTAATATCCTTAAAAAGTTTACTATAAATTCCATTTTTTTTTTTTTTTTGGGTTAAAAAGAAAATGTTCTTCAAGTGATGTATTTGAAAAATTTAAAATACATGTACAGAAACAAAATGTATTATGTCACTGAACTGCATTATGTTTTCTTTGAGTTTTTTAATATAAAAATATCCTAAAGGTATTTGTTCCAACTATAGCAGTTTTTTTGATTTGCATTATTTTATATTTTCCGTGTAATAAATTTTTCAAGCTAAACGTTTTTTTTTTGTTTTGCTTTTTTGCGTAAACGTAGCATACTTTCTTTCAATAAACCGTTATATACTTTTTTAACTTTAAATATTACATTTTCGCTCCCATTATACATTCATTTATCTTAAAGATACATATAATATAATATTCATATTAATTTTTTTTTTGTTTTATATCTTTATCTAAGATCAAATTCCAAAGTAAATAGGTACTTTAAATTTATCCCTAAAGTTCCTAAAAAAAATATAAAAAATAAAAAAAAAAAACAGTGTAGGGAGAATTCTGTAATAGATAAGTATTTTATCTTTAAATTTTCCCAATGGAATTAAAAAATAAAAAATAAAAAAAATACAACAACAAAAACAAAAAAAACTCATGGAATTAATGGTTTTTTATCATAGCGAAAAACAAAAAAAAAAAAATCAAAGCTCAATTAAACGTCCATCCAGCTGGAACGAACCGTAATAAAATTAGATGAAAAGAAATGTAAAAGCAAAGTAGAAAATTTCCATGGAAATTAGTATGGGTGGTATATAGAAAGAGGCAGAAAATATTAGAATTGTTAAATTAAGAGATTTCATAATACATCATGTTTTATTTTCTTTCTATAGTCAAAGAAATAAAATAATGGTTTGGAATGAATGGTTTTAGCTTTATTTATCATAAAATATTGAAAATTATGATGGGGTAAAATGTAAAATTAAAAAAAATTCAAGTTCAAGAAAACTAAGCAAAAACAAAAAAAAAAAAAAAACAAAATAGAAAAAGAGTTCAAGCAATATGTCATAGTAAAATCAATGTACCTACAATCTGTTTTGCATTTTTTATTGTTTATACTCGTATTGTTGTTTGTTTATTATGAGTGATGACAATGTTAACGGAACATGATGTTCTCTTTCGTTGTTAATTATTTTTATATGAATGTAATAATAATATATTATGATACAATATAATTAATTCCATTGTTGTGAAAGATAGATGCGTGGAAAATACACGTGAATTTACCTGGTTTTGTAATGTTGTAATAATTATATACATTGATTTTTTTTTTTTTTTTGTATAAAATGGGTAATGAAATTTATGAAAATGAAACGTAAAACGATACGAAAAACAAGGTATAATGTAAACCAACGGTTTTTAAAAGCGCACATTTCCAAAACTCAATACAAACTGTTTAGAATTGTGACTTGCACAAAAATTTGAAAATTTCATGTAATAAGAAAAAACGTGAAAATAGGATATTTTTGAAATTTTGAGGGGCCGTAAGTCCCGAATCCTATATAACTAAGAAAAGCTATAACTAAAAAGTTAACACACGTAAAAATATATTATTGGACGTTCAATTTTCATGTTTTGCAGAAGAAAATTTTTTACAGGTGTCTAAAAATAGCAAATTTTCAATTTTGAAGCCCTTATAGCTCATAAACAGGGGGTGGTCCAAAAATATTTTCTGAGCAAACTTATACTAATTCTAAAAGTTCTTTCAAAGAGTTGCCTCAAAATTTCAAGCCTCTATCTAAAAGCGTGTCGGAGTTATGAAAGTAAAAAAATCATGCAAAATTTGGTTTTCCCATAACGGTAAATTTAAACCCTAAATTTAAAAAAAAAATGTATAATTTTGATATTAATTTACGAAGTTAAGAAAAATACCTGTCGAATGACGTTTTCAGATTGAAAAAATCTTAAGTAGAACATAAGATATATGCATTTAAAAATAAGGCTTTTTCAAAGTTTGAGGAGCTGTAGCTCCATAATGGATGGGGATACATGAAAAAGTTGTTCCACAAAATTACTTTTTTTATGAGACCTATCCATGGTTAAAATTTTTTTTCTCTATCTTTAACGGTGTAGAAGTTTTGTAAACAGGCGGACGGACGGACGGACGGACGGACAGAGTGAAACTAATAAGCACATTTTTTCAAAATTTTTTTGGAAATGTGCTAAAAAGATACTATTCAATATTATTAACTCGCTCATTATTTTTGTAAATTGCAATGTATATAAGGGTTAATGATAAAGATTTCTTTTAAAATATGATTGTTTTTTGTTCGATATCTTTTTGATTTTTGTCTGCACTCAAAATTTAAAAAAAGTTCCTTCGATCTCTTTTATTTTGATAAGAACTGTCCATTTGGAATTTGTAATTTCAAAATATTATATTAAGCCAAAAGAGAAAAAAAAAAATCTAAACATTTTATATCTCCTATTTATAGTTGAGTGTAAGGTATATGGTATAATATATTATATTATATGTATGTTTTGCTTGTTTAATAGTTTTACAATCCATCTAATACATGAATAACGTTTTAGTATAACTAAAACAATAATATAACTTTAATTAGCTTTTGTTAAAGACAGTTTTAGTGCCACTTTAAGAAGACTTTTAATTAATAGAACTTAAATTGCCAGTTAATTCTCCAACTATTTCTAAAAATTTTTTTCTTCATTAACTCTTTTAAGTTTGTAGGTCGGTTAGATTCCATTCATCTAATTTTTCTGACTATAGATAGAGAACTCAATTTAATTTTAAAAAGTGAAAACCTTATATTTTTAATTAATTTCGGAGTCTAAGTTCAGGGATAGTCTAAAAATTAAATAAAATTTTCTTTTGAATGGAGACAAATGAGTATCATTTCTTCGAAGATTTGAGGAAAATTTTCATGCAGTGACAGAACAGACTGGAATTTAATACCTATGGCGTTAATTTCTTTTTTAAAAAGACAAAAAGACCGGGTGTCATAATTCTATTAGATTGTGAGTTTTATTTCTTGATTATCACAAACACATTTTTTAGAAAACCTTTTCTTAAGTAAAGATTACTAAATCTGAAACCTGTAGTAGAAATATAAAAATTTGACTTCAAAATCAAATATAATTAACCACTATTACGTAAACGTAGACACTTTTTCCCTCCACTTAAATACTTGTATTAATTATTATAATTTCAGATTTTTATTATTTTAATACAATTTCTTATATTTTTTATTTATTCAAAGAAAATTAAAAACAATATTAGTTTTTTTTTTTCCTTTATTATAAATTAGTTCATAACTTAGTTGTTGTGTTATTATTAATGTGATGGAATTTTTGCATGACAGACTTACTACTGATTATACACTGATTTTTTAGAGTCATACTATCAGTAGCGGTAAAAAAAAAAACAGCAACAGTAGGAAAATAGTAAACACGCAAACTTATTGAAATGAATCATTTTTTGAAACGCTACTACACAACTTTTAAAATTTTTTTTCATTTTCTTATGCGTTTTTCATTTTTACTTTTCTTCTTCATTATTATTGTTGTCATCATCATTTGAGTTACATTCAAGATTACTCGGTTCTTGGTTCGTTGGATCAAATATATGTATGTATGTACATAAAAAAGAATAACAGAAAGAAATTGCATGCTACTATTATCGTGTTAATGCAATAGACATTGGATGTAAAAAAAAAAATAAATACAAAAAGAGAAATGTAAGAATTAAAAACTGTGCAACATATCATTTAAAGCTTTAATCCCTTTAACATTTTGGTATGAGTAAATGTATGTGTTTCTTGTTATGGTGTATATTAATTTGTCATGACATTAATCAAAAAACAATTATATGAGTTTTCAACCGTTTACAACATAACACAATAGAATTTGCAATATCAGTGATGAGATTTATTTTTTCTGTTACCATCTAGTATTTGAAATTATCAGAGTCTGGAAATATAAGATTAAAGTAAAGGAGAACAAAATTTATTGTTATGAAATTATAAATTTAAAAATTATTTAAAAATTTTGTATGAAAGAAAAATATGTCTTATATATAGTACAAATTATTGTTAATTATTTATGAAATTACAGTTAATTTTTTTTTTTGAATAAATTTAATTAGGTTGTGTATAAAAGAAGTAATAAGAAGAACTCATTCAAATTAGAAATTTAATTATTATTTTTGATGAATTTAGCATATTCTAAAAAGAAAATTAAAAAATGTGGCTAATAGTATATAAAACAAAAAAAAAAAATGTACATCGAATTAGACTTTTCAGAGGAACAAAACTGTTAGGGGTCTAGTATGTATGAGCGTATAATACCCTGTAAAACACCGAGGGTGTGTATACGACATTTGCAGCCACGCCTGAACAGGAAAAGTTGTGTAATATCCTGTAGACATTTATGTGACAGAGAAATGCATAAAAAAAAACTGTTAGGGAGCTAAAACTTTGTTAAGTTGGGAAAGACTTTATGTTCAATTGAATCTCTAGCTCTCCCTAGCTCTACCTAGTTAAACTGAATACATATTTTTTTCAAAATAAAAATATCAAATGCGACAAATTTTTAATATGTCCTTATCAATCCAAATTAATTTTATTTTTCCTAAGTGAGGTGGGAATCTTCCAAAGACCCCAAAAATTCCTTTTTGGTATTGTCGAATTCTTATATATAAAAATTTGTTAGGAGTTGGTAGTTAAATTTACTGTTATCTGAAACCGAACTTTAGAAAAATTTTGTACAACCGATTTACCGATTTGTGTCTATCAAACGAATAAAGTCCAAAATAAGATATTTAGAGGAGTAAAATGATTTAAAACAAAAAAAAAGTTGATTCTGTTTTTTTCTTCATCAACTTCTTCTTCTTTTGTTAAATAAAAACATAAAAAACATTTTATTAACTAGTGTTTTCGAAATTTTTCCAAAACTCCTTTAATTGATTATAATATGCGCTTATATTCTTTAGTAAATTCTTTCGGTTTCCAAGATTTTTCATCTCCTTAAAGCTTGATCCTCATTTCGTTAAACTTGATTTTTTATTTTTCGCAAGGCTAAATAATTCAGTTAGATATAACTGAATTTTTTTTTCCCCTAAGTTTTCTATTTTATTTTTGCGTGTTATCTTTTTGATGATTTTTCAATTTATCTTATTGCTGCTATCTGCATTTTATCAATCCGGAGATAAATATATCGAACATTCATGCTTTAAACCTCTTTTTATCATATTTTCGTTTTTCGAATATAGACCCATATTTTATTCAGAAGAATTTTCCAAAAATTTTAAATTAGGTATATGAATTGCACAATATAAGAGTTTAACTAATATGCACCTTTCCAATTTATTTTACGTTAACTATAAAACATTTAATTGAACGATATTGAAATTCATCATTGGATATTTAAAATGCCATTAATTTATTCCTTTAACATTTTACTAATTACCAAAAAACAAAACCAAAAAAAAAAAAAAAATGATTATTATTATAAAATTATAATTATCCATCCTATTTAACAGTTGATTAAATAATTTATTCACAATATCATTTCAGAAAGGATAAAAAAAAAAACTTTTGTTTTTTGTTTAACGCTTATGGTTTCATTTAAAATCTTTTAATTCCCACATTAAGATTATCACGTCAAAAATAAATGTATGAAGAATGCAAAAGTCTTAAATCTGGCTTTATGATATTACCATAAATATACATATATCTATGTAAATCCTTGATGGGATTAAATACATTAACTACAACAGTTAATCAGGATATCAGATATGATTTTTGAATTTGTAACAGAAACTTATATTTAAAGAATAACCGTTCAAAGGATTTTTATTTATATAAGTTAAGGCATTAACAGGAATTTAAAGTTTTTTTTTGTTTTATTTTATATAAAATATGAAGGATATGAAAGATTAATGATAGATTATTTATTTATCCATTTAGGAAACTTTTTAACTATTTTACTAAATAATTTATTAGTTTTCAAATAATAATACAATAAATCTGTAATATTTCGTTTAGGATTATCATTATGAGATGTGCTGAAATTATACATGATTTATTTTTTATTTATATATCATTTTCATTTTATGATTTAATTATTGTTTGGTTTCACAAAGTTCCTCATACGGCTATTAGAATTAATTAACAATTGCATGAGACTTTTGGCTCAGCCTTATATGAGTGACAATGCGACTCAAAGAAACTTAAATCTATTATCCATTTAAATGAAATATCGTTATTAGTAATGAAACTGAACTGTTACTATTAGTAAAAATGTTCCATATCTATCTTTTTTTGTATTTAATGTTGTTACACTTTCAAGTTGTTATTAATACTTTAATATTCACATTTTTATTCTTACCTTATATAAGCTAATTGAAAATATTTAAGGAAGATAAAGTTAAAGCCTAAAGGTTTTTTTTTTTTGAAAGAGTAAGTAGAGAGAGAAAGAGTAATCATCGAAATGTACTCTAGAGATGTAGAACGACCACGAGCCCCATGTAAGAGATTTCAACTCACTAAACTTCCACCTTTCTTTTATGTCAAAATAATAGCTTATATGTATGCCATTTAGTACTAATGTAGTGTTTGGTCAAAGGAAGTAAATATTAGGGAAGGAAAATTGGTTTGAAATTTCCAGGGAGATTTGGAATAAAGGGAAGAAAGTGATAATTTTTATAAGTTCTGTCTGTTAAGGTATTATACTTATGATCGTCATTTAATACTTTACCTGTACCTGTTGCATTTTTACTCATAATTAGCATATATGCATTGTATAAGCTTCAATTAGAGATTAAGAATTATAAGCAAAAATAAATACCAAATAATATTTACAGTCACGGTAATTAAGTTTAAACCTAATAATCAATTTCTTAATATTTATCACATCAATCAATTTCTTAATATTTAAAGAGATCTACACAAAAAAACTAAGATCTGGGTTGAAGCAAATCTTCAATATAATACTAATAAAATAGTTTTCTATAATCGTTCAAAATTTTTTAGTTTCCATCAAGTAGTTGTCTTTTTCATTGTCATCTTTTATTTTTAACGGCAAAAAAAAGTATTATGATTTCTCTAAGACATTTCTAATTACTTTACCTAATGTAAGTTTAGGTTTTTGTTTCCACTAATTTTAAATTAGGATCTTATAAGGATTAATATAGCACCGAAGTTTAACGGCATTTGTTTTACACTAGGTAGTGATATAGCAAGAATGTTTGTTTAATTTCGCCTAACTAATTTCATTCTTCTATATTAAAAAATGTCGTATATTGATGGTATAGTCCACAATCAAGCAAAGTGCAATATTTCGAAAATTCTGATTATGCTACATATGCTATTTCAAAAGCATCTTTTTTTCATAAAGTAAATATTAAAAAGTAGCTTCCGAGATGTAGAGTGTTAAAATAGGTGAAGTGAAAACGTTAGTATTCTTCTTAGTGTAAGTACTTACTCTGAATATTAGACCTAGAAAAAAAAAGTGATTACTCTAGTTCAACACAAATATTATAAGTGCTTATAGTCAGCATATGAGAGCTACAAAAAATAATAATTGATCCAAAACTTCTGTATATTAAAGCTACAAAAATTGTTACACACGCTCAGCAAAAATATTAGCAATTATGCTAAATACCAAATTTTCAAGTGAAAATTCATAATTATAAAGAAAAACTAGACGGCAAAAGTTTAGAATATGTACATTGTCAGATTGTTTTGTAATTTTCCACAATGAAAATTCAGTTAAAATAATGAATAATGTTAAGAACTATGTACTCAAATGAGACAACCTGTATTAATTTTATGTATATCATCTTAAGATTTATTTACAGACATATTTTTTGGGACTATAACGGTTTATATAAATCTAACAATTTGTGAGATATTTGCTTAAATAACATGTACGCAAAGTTTTCAAATCACCATTAGAGCCTTTTAAAGTATCCGTCGCCAATCGCGACCACCAAACAAATTCATTATTTTAACTGAGTTTTCATTGTACAAAGTTACAAAACAATCTGACAATGTATGTATGTACCTATTCCAAACTTTTGCCTACTAGACTAATATACCTAAAATAAATGTATGTACGGAAATGAAAAAAAAATCTCAAAAATCGATTTTTTTATTTATTTTCTAAAAGAAAGGGGTTTAAATTTTTGAATTGATATTTATAAAGTTGATCTCACATTTTTACAAAACACATAGGTAGGTACCTATAATATGTAGTATAGAAATTTCCTATAAAAATATGAAATCTGAAAATCATTCAATTTTATACATTTTTAGATTTCCTACTTTATCTTTTTGTTTTTCTTTAATTTTTTTTTTTTTTATTCTTTTTTATTTATTTTATTCACATATTATAATAATTGACATGTAACAACCTTGATATATTAACAATGATTTATCATCACGCAACAATTCTACATTTATATATTGTATATAATGTACATATACTTTTATATATACATGTATACGTATATATCTATTATGAGTATAATATAAAATCGAATACATAATATTCTGATATAAAAAGTAATTGTTTTATATCTTTTATATTGTTGTAATTTTATTTTAATATCCTTTTCATTTTGCCTATACATACATAATAATTTTTTCGAATTACGAAATTGAAGCGAATATGAAAATTTATTATTTTCCTTTTATTTTCGAAAATATTTATCTATATAAAGTGAAACAGTTTTAGAACATTTTTCTACTAAAAGGGAAATTACCCCTTATTTGGGACAGGCGAATTTATTCCGAAAAATATTTTTTTTTTTATTATTCCAGCAACATATAAAAATGTTTCAGACTATTTTTATATCGTGCAACTTTTTAGCTTTAATGTGGTCAGTATGTGTTTTAAAACATTTTGAGTTTTAATTGAATATGTTGTTGAAAATATTTTGAGGATATTTTGTGAAATTTCTTATTCCTTTTTTGATTTAAAGAAAATATTTTCTTTAGGACTCTTACAAGGGTACTTCCAAATTTACAAGGATCCATAAGTTATAATTATAATTGTTTTTTTTTTTTTTCTTTCAATTAAGTTAAATCTTTATTTTTCAAAATTGTTTCATTCGGGTTTTTGGTAAAAAATTTGAAATTTTTGAATTAAAAATAAGTTGATAATTAATCATGATGATTAACGTAATTTTTCTGGTTAGGAGATAGCTATATTATAATGCTAGATTTAATTGTTTACCAAGAATTTTAAATATAAATTTATAGAATAAAATAAAAAGAATCTTCACGCTTTGAACTTAAAACAAAAACACTTTAAGATATTCTTAAAGTTTGTGAAATATTTCAAAATAATATTTTGTATATGAACCGGCTTTAGTGATTAATAACAGAGATATTAAATTTTAATATGTGGTTTAGTTTTTGGTTAACATTGATACACCATAATTTATTTATTTTCCTCTAATAATTTTTACAGATTAAAAGAATGTTAATTTTTAACTTAACGAAAGTATAATATTTAAGATAGGTATTCTTAAAAAAAGTCAATAATTTTAAAAGAATTTGTTTCTCAAAACTTCTGTACTACATTTTAAAACTTCTGAATATGATGACTTGTTTACAGTATTTTAAAAAAAAAAAATTTAAAGGACTTTCTTCATTTTTAAGTCATTTATTTAAAAAAAAAAAATTGTTTTTGTAATGTTAATACTAAGAAATTAAAAAAAATTTATTATTAAATGTCATGCAATCTAATTTATATTAAATTACATAATATTTGAAAAAAATCTTTAAATACTTACCAATAATTGAAAAATCTGAACAATGGAAAAAAAAATTCAATTTTCAATTTATGACACGTGGATTTTTTTTTACTTCGAAAAATCTTTCTTTTTTCTTTTTCTATTTTAACTTTATTTTTTTTAAGTTTTTCTATACACCAGTTTTCAATGAATCGCCAAAAACAAAAACAAAAAAAAATTTTTTTTCTTGGTTTTTGCTGAAAAAAGAAAATCCTATATTTAAAGGTAATATTTGAAAAAGAGATTAAGAATTTTTTATTTTTCTTTTCAAGGAAAATTCTAAGATTAACAATTTTTTTTCTACCCGAAAGAATTAAAGATTTATTGAATTTTTTTTTATTAAATTTTCTATGAATTTAAGTTTAAATGGTGTTTACCAATAAAGAAAGTTATACCAAAAATTGGTTTAACTACATATATATTTTAATTTAGAATATTATTTTTTAATATTTTCTACATTCTATCTTTTCTATCTTTTAATTATGATTTATTATTTTCAATTTCAAAAATTTTGTCTATTTCCTAGAAATAAAAGGAAATAAATTGCAAATTAATTCATTAAAGATTAAAGCTAAACAACGACGCCATTTATTTTAGAATGATTTTTCTTCGAAATTAAGATTTATTTTTTTTGTTATTTTTTTGGTATTTTCTTTCAAATTAATTTAAAAAAAAAAAAGAAAAACAAAAGACAGAACACAAAACTAATTAAGGTTTTCTAAGGCGCACATTTTCAAAAAAAATAATAAAACACTTTAAAATACTGAGATTCACAAGGTTTTCTTAAAATTTTATATATGTAAGGAAAAATTCTGAAAAATCAAAAGATCTTTCTTTAATTTTAAGGAAAGCCTATATAAATAAGAAAAGTCATTAATAGATGTAAAATTATAATGTTGAGGCTTTAATTATTGCGTTTTATTTTGAAAAGAATTAACTACAACCTTATTTTTAAAAAAAAATTGTAATTGATTTAGCTTTAATGATTTTGAAGTTTTGGATGGACCGACAAACAGAATGAAAGAAACTGAATGTTTCAAAATTTTTTTGAAAAGTGTGCTAAAAAGAAAAAAAATGATTTAGGTTTGAATTACAGTAGAATTTTTATAAAAAGAGAGAGTTGTTAAAAAATTTAATTAGTATTTTATTAGTAGGTATACGTATTTAAGCTTAATATTCGTCTGAATAGATATATATATATACATTTTTGTTTTTGACAAAGATAAAATATTTTAAGATTTACCAAAACTTAAAGGTGAATTAATTATTGTATGGGTATAGTTACATAATATGTTTGGAATAAGAATTGAGCAATTTATTTCGTTTTTCAAGGATAAATTGATGATCTTATTTTCACTTTTATTGTTTATGTATTGACTTAATTTTGAATATAAGAAATTACTCACAAATCCAATTATTTTAATAAAGGTATAGTATACAGTTATAGACGAAAAATATACTATAAATGAGATTTTCCATAAATTCGTTTTGATCTAAAAACATGTTTTATAAACTACCCGAAGACTTTTAACAAAAACGGCAATAAGAAATAAAAATAAGATGTTTAAATAAACTACATTTTAAAATTTAGATTTATTTCTTACTATATTCGTGTAAAAATTAGTTAGGTAAACATTAGTAAATATAATAGTCAAAACAGGGCAAACTGCCACCTCCAAATTCCTCTAAACGAATTATTGTAATTCTGTTTTAAAAAATTAACTTTTGAGTGTCTTCCAATAGTTTTTTTTTTCATATACATATTTTAAAAATAAAAACTTTAAGGTAGTTAGAATAATTTCGAATTTGTTCTAAACTTAATATATTACTTCCCTTGACTAAGCAGTACATTTAGTACTAAAGGACATATTATAAACTATTGTTTAATCACAAAATGAGCTGTTATTTAATGGTTTAAGGTTCCACACACTTATAGAAGACTCGTGGTTGTTCAACGTCTCGATAGTGTTTTTCAATGGTTTCGAATTATACTCTCACAAAAAGAAAATTTTAAGAGGTGTCTCATATTAGCAAAAATTTTCCAAAAGTAAAATTTTCAAAAAGACAATTTGCGAATTAATGTCTAACATGGTTTTTGTAAAATGAAACTTTGTAAAAATGAATATTTTGATAATTAGGATTCGGCGAAAGAATAGTTTACAAGAACAGTTTAATAGATTGCTTTTTCATTTTGATAATATAACCTACCGTGAAATAGTATTAAATATAGAACCTGGAACATTTTCTGTGAATTTAATATCTAAAGTTGCCGATTTTATAAAATTTTTATTTTGAACGGTTGCAAATTATATTTTTGAGTTATGGTTGTAATAAATAAATGGTACAAAAAATAAAATTTTAGTAGAACCTGGTCTTGATGATGATAATTGATAACTTGACATAATATCGATATTTTAACCATAAACTTAGAAGTAAGAAAAACTGAAGTGAAAATATCTAAGGTTTAAAAAAATGCTAAATTAAAAAAAAAAAACATTTTTCAGTTTTTCATTTTTTAAAGACTCTTCTTTTAATTTTAAGAAAATTTTGTTCAGAATAATATTTGAGCAACATCTGTATTTCCTATTCTTTGGAAAATTTATGAACAGAACGCATTAATGGACGAATTTTCAATTAAACGTGTTGGTTATATTTTAGAGTTTTAGAAATACGGAAGATTCACAATTTATTTAATTTGACTTTCACATCTCTAAAAATTTACCGAATATCTAAAAATATAAAGAAGTTAAAATTTTATTATATTATTTTATAAACTTTTATAAACAAAAGGTCATAGTGAAACTGATAATTAAATTTTTTTTTTTTTTTCAAAATTTTTTTATGAATTTGCAAGAGCTCCGATCGATTTTTTTTCAGTATTTTTTATTAAAGGCTTTTAATTTTAAAGAAAACTTACTTTGATCCTTTTTTATTTTTTGTGATATTTTAATTTTTTTTAATTTTTGTATTTCCTGAATTTTAAATATAGGTATAGGTATATCTATGTATTGAATTATGTATATACATATTGTTATTAATGTTATGTATATAAGTATACATAAATTGATATCAGTATTCTTAAATACGTCATGCCATTTCAAATAAAATATGTCAAATACATAAAATTATTTTTGTATTAATTTTTTGTTCTGCAAAGGACATTTTTTTTTTTAAATTTAAAGATGTTCTAATATCATTTTTAATTTATAATAATGTATCGTAAGTATATATATATAAAAATTTCTATTATTGAATTTTCAAAAATATATTGTATAATAATATTATGTCCTTTGAAATATGATATTTATGTTCATGTATTTTTATGAAGTTGTATAACGTATATAATAATAATATATAATATTATATATATATGTGTATATTACATATTATGTGAATGTGTTTATAGTTGAAGTAAAATGATACACCTCCATACATGAATTTTTTTTCCCCAAATTTTAAAATATGGGTATGGGTATTAAAAAAGCGCTTTCAGGATAATATAAGGTGAAAACTTTTTTCAACACTGTAAGACTAAGCTTTTTAAAATAAATTTGTAGTTTTTTTCATTCGAATCTTTAACAATACGGTTTTTGAAAAAGGAAAAAAAATTTCAAAATCTAAATTGAAAAACAATTATTTGGGTTTTAAAAATTTTTAATGAATAAATTAACTTATTTATTAAAAAAAATTAAAAAAGTGATATTATATAGATATATAATCACATACCATACCATATAATCAATAGTTGTGTTTTTAAAAAACATGGTCTGGTAAAAAATTTTCTTTCAGAAGTGTTTTGTCTTTCAACACTACTGCGCTCTTCAGTAGGATTATAATATAAAATTAGCTAGCCAACTCCTAATTTGAACTTTCGATTTTTCTTGTACTTTATCAAATTTTATAAAAATCATCTGTGAAGTATTTAATTTCCATAAAACCTTTTTTTGTAATGAAGTTTTTACAAAGGAAAAAAAAAATTTCAAAAACTTAATTAAACCACCTATATCTTATGAGCACTGAAAAGCCCAATAGTGTTCAACGAACGTATCTTTAATGTTATATTTTTCAGCAAATTTTACATGACACTTTTGAAATTATTAGAACTTAATAGAAAGAATTTGGATAGAACTACTCTGAAACGTTTTCTTAAACTTTATCAAAACTTAAATTATGAAGACAAGAACGAACAAACTAAGTCTTATAGTTGATAAAAACATATATTTAATTTTCGATCACTTACTATTACTCACAAAATGTTTACAATGTGTCTGATGAGTTTGTATTAGCGAAGCGTTTCATTACAATATTCGAAACTACTAAAACTAATCTACTAATAAAACCAAAAGTCATTTAAAAAGTCAAAGCCAAAATTTAAAAGCCATTTCGTAAGGATATATCGAAAATGATGAAGAATATAGATTTTTTTTGTTAATCGGAAGCATTATTGATAAAACGAAGAAATAGTTAATTTTTAAAATTATATTTTAAAATAAAAACACATTTAACTTCTAAAGTAGATAATTAATAAATCTAACCACAAATAATTTAAGATCACGCCTGCAAAGGAAAATATTTTTTTTTTTTAATGCATTTCTCTGCCAGATAAATGTGGACAGGAAATTACACAGCCTTTCCTGTTCAGGCGTGGCTGTAAATGTCGTAAGGGGGAATAACTCTTACGACGTGTGTGGGGTTCGAACCCACACTCCCTCGGTGTTTATAGCGTATACGCTCTTACCCATTAGGCCACCGAGGCCCCAGGATAATATTCAAAATAAATAATTTTGTATAGTCAAAATATAGAATAATTAGAAAAAAAACTTTTTTTTTCTAAAATAAACTTTTGAAAGCATTTTTAAAGAATTTAAAATTAAAATCAAAAGTATATATAAAGTTATAATATTTCTACCATCATTTTTTTTTTTGAAGAATGTAAAAACCTTAGAAAATTTACGTCTATAGAATCTAGTTATACCTAAATAAAATATATCTATGGTTTCGTCTAGATTTAAAATTATTTAAAAAGATTTAAAAAAACATTTGAAAAGGCATTTGTAATGAGAAAAATAATATTTAGATTTGATAACAAAAACCTTTAATTAAATTTAACGTAATAATAAAGAAAAAAAAAAATATGATCTGATAAATAACCTTTTTTATAAACTTTTTTAGAAGACTCAAAAATAAAATTTTAAAATTTCAAGGTTATAAATTTGATTTTTTTTTTTTATGTTTTATTTGCATTAAGAACCATGAAAATGTTATTTTTAACTTATAAGATATGTATATTATTTAGCGTTAAGAAAACGGGAGAAAACCATAAAAAAAATCTACTAACCAAACCGCAATCATTCATTTTAAAATTTTTGCATAAAATCTTAAAGATTATCAAAAAAAAGAGTCGCCTAAATAAATATTATCTAAATCCAAAATTTTATGTTTAATATTTTCTTAAACTCTAGTTTCATTCCTATATTATATTTGTTTACCATATATTGTAAAATTAATATTGTGTAACATATATATATATAATTATATGTATTATTATACAGGGTTTTCCAATTTGAGTGATATGATTTCTTTAAAAAAAAAACACACTAATTGTTAAATAAATTTAAATGTCTTTTATTTAATGTGAAGTACAATCGATACAATTAGGTTCTGAATAAAACGTCATTCAAATGGCCTCCACGACTTCTTTTGCAGGAACGAATTCGATGAACCCAATTTTCGAGCAGTTTTTCTACTAAATCAAGTCGTATGTCATGAATAGCACGTTCAATATTGACTTCTCAAGCTTGAAGAGAGTCTGGTTTGTTGCTAAAAACCAATGACTTCAAATAACCCCACAAGAAATAGTCTATTGGTGTTAAATCACAACTTCTTGGAGGTCATTCAATGTCACAATTTCTTGAAATAATCGAATCTCCAAACTTTTCTCGCAATAATTCGGTTGTTGCACGTGCTGTGTGGCACGTAGCCCTGTCTTGTTGGAAGCAGATGTTGTCAAGATCAACTTCTTCCAATTTCGGCCATAAAAAGTTGGTTATCATTGATCTATACCGTTCTCCATTGACAGTAACGGTGTTACCAGCTTCATTTCGAAAGAAGTACGGACCTATGATTCCACCAAACCAAAAACCAGACCAAACTGTCAATTTAGGTGAATGTAATGGTAGTCCATGAATAATTTGTCGATTTTCTTCGCACCAGAATCGACAGTTTTGTTTATTTACCGCACCACTCAGATGAAAGTGAGCCTAATCGGAGAAGATAATTTTCTTAAAAAAATCGTTATCGTTTTCAAGTTGTTCCAAGACAAAATCAACAAATTCACGACGTTTACGGTGGTGAATGATGAAATTGTAAACATTACTGAATACAATGAGAAAAAAAGACAGATCATGACATACTAGAAATGGCCGAAAGGTCACTTCGAAATCATATCACTCAAATTGGAAAACCCCTTAGTATATACATATATAACATAAATTCTTTGTTTTTCAAAACATATTCTATTTTAGTAATATTACTTTTGTGGTAATGTGGTTAAATTATTTTAACTATTTCGGTAATAAGTATCCTTACGGCGAAAAAAACAATAACAATAAAAACAAAACTAACATAATATACAGAAACAAAAAAAAAGGCTAACCGTCTTATGATTATACCTATGAAATTAATTTACATTATAACCATTTAAAAAAGTAGAAGTAATACTGGAATTTTCATAGAAACTAAAACAGTAGAGATACGATAATTATAACTATATGTATATATTTAAATTTTATTACAATATATTTTATTACAATATTCCTGTTTGTAAGTTTTAATGAATGGTCTTGTGGTTACTATACTATAGATGTGAATGGGAGAAATAGCATTCAGTGTCAATCACAAGTTCTCATAAGCTACTTAGACTCCGAAGACACGATGTGTGTATCCTATGAGGTATTCGTATAGCGTTTTAAATTAAATGTACCAGAAGCTAAATATTTCGAACAAAACATTGTTTCAAAGATGAACAAGCAGAAGATGAAATTCAAATAACAAGAGGAACGATGCATTAGTCACATATTTAACATAACATTTAACAACAACATTTCAACAAAATTTTTTGTCAAATGGTCAAGTTTCACAACTAAAGGAAAGGCCAAGAAGAACAAGAAAAAGAACTCTCTTATATGATGCGAGAATTCAACAGAAAATATGGTCATAATTGAAAATAGAACAGCAATTCAAGAATAATAGAGATATGTAATTTTTGCCATTCTATGTCCCAACATGAGTTTAAGGAATCACAAAAATGTGTATTTAAATTCATTAAAACTTTGTTTTTTAAAAACAGTATTTAAAGTCCGTCTCCTTTCCATGAAATACATTGATTTCGATTGAAAAAAACAATCTTTTCGTTCATTATAATCCTGAAGAATAACTATAGCATACTAATCAATATCACACAATTTTACATTCAGTATACATTCAGTATAAAACCACAAACATGACGTTCACTTTTTTATTTAATACATAATTAATTATTTTTTTTATATTGAAATTAAAATTTCATTATTTAATTGTTTAATATAAAACAGTTTAAAATCATTAATGTTCATTAAATTTTACTTCCTCTGTTAAAAATTTATAAGTAAAAACATAAAAGCAACAACAACAATATATAATAACCTAGAAGTGTCACCATACCTAATACACTATTAAAAATAAGTGTAGAGATATTCATATAAAAAAATGCGTACCTATATATGTGTCTATTTAATATAATTTATTTAAGATGGAGAATAAAATTTAACAAAATCGCAATAAAATTAGTTTTGCCTTTAATAATAATTCAAGGTTATATTAAAAACAAAAAAAAAACAAAAATTATAGCAACAAAAGAAATATCCTTAGTAAATATTTTTGGAATTTTCTTTTGAAGAAATGAAGTTTTTTCATTTTTTATTTTAAGAATATTTTAAAAAGGATCTGATACATCAACACTAGATAATAATATAAAATTGAAAAATAGAATTTAAAAACAATACATACATAGGTAAGATATAGCTATATAAATTTAATATAATTACCTTACCGTGAATATGATAACAGTGTTGTAGTGATTTTATTAATATTATGTTAAACGTGGCAAGGGGAATTACCGTTAAAAATTACTATAAAAAATTATTAATGTATAAATGAAAATTACTTATAATTCTTAGAATTTCTTGTAGATTAAAGCAATTTTTAGTATTTTACATATTAATTTCAGTAAGTATTCTAAAATTATTATACTACAAATAATGAATATAGTATTTAAGTGTGAAATAATAGGTAAATTTTAAATAAGCGTCATCCATTTCAAAGTATTAAATTGATTGTAAGTTAATAAAAGATTTTAAGGAATTTTTTTTTTTTCTTTCGTTACGAAACTCTATATATCTATAAAGAATATCCTCATTCTGAATTTTAAAAAATTCGTCTGAAATATTTAAAAATTAATTAAAATTAACGATTGTATTTTGTATAATTTTTTGTGTAAATTTTTTCTACACATTAAGACTCCCTAGGTATAGTGTAGATTCTATCTTTTCTTCCCAATTTGTTTTAGGCTTGATTCAATTTCTTTGCAAACGTTTCTTAGAAAACACAAACAAATTTTATGTTGAATATTTAGAAATCTTTAGGTACATTAAGCAGATAGAAGAGAGTGCAGATGCACGCACTTAGGATAGTTTTAATGTGTTGTGATATTAGAGCAGTTTTTATCCAAAGTAAACAATTGGGAGCTTATTATAATGCGCTGTAAATCGCTGGATGAAGATGTACTTACTTCCAACAAATTGAAAATGTTATTTAAGAAGAATTTCCTCTTTTTAGAGGAGGAGCCGGATATTCACACAAAAGATGAAAAATTGATTTCTCTTCCTCTTAATGGAAATATATAAGGCCACAATATAAATTATTTTTCTGCGATGAAAGAACTTCTTTTCGAGCAATTTTGAATAAATGCTGATATCAAAGATTAATTTTTGAAAAAATGATTAGCTAAAGAATACACCACCTAATATTACTATTATTGTTTTATTAACAAATTTGAATACAATTCTCAATCAATTCAATAATATCTATAAATTTCCGATTTTTAAAAGAAGTTATTAAATTTTTAGTTGGTAGCTGAAAAATTAGACAAAGTTTTATGAAATCTTTTAAAAAAAAATAAGTAGGTATTTAAGGTTTTATTTCGCATAAAAATGAAGAAGTTAAAAAATCAATAAGATACACTTTTAATTTTCCTGGTTTTAATGTTATATTTTTCTTCATAAAAGTTTTTGCGGAAATATTTTCCACGTGCCAGATCGGTATCACTTCTCTTTCTATATCTTTATTAATATAATTACATATTTAATTTATTTGTGTTAGTGTAAATAATATAGTGTCATAAATAATGCTTCTGTATAAAATAATTCTTTCAGGGGGAAAAATTGGGGGAAATATTTTAACAATTTTATATTTTCGCGTTATTATTCGAATATTTTCAAGGACATTCTTTAATTATTAATTTTTTTTTTAAATTTTTTATTTTTCTTCTTATGTTTTAAAAAATATTTTTTTGGGAAATAAAAGAAAAAAAAACTATTTTTTATTTTCTTTTTATTAAAAAAAATCAGGATTTAATTTTTTAAAGAGGACAATAATAATATATGAGCATTAAATTTAAATGTTTTTTATTTTTGTTTAAGTAAAAAATTTAAATTTCGTTTAAAAACATGTGATTCGATAATTTTTATAAAACAAAATTTTCATATATAGGGTGGAATATTCCCATTACAATGTTGTAACTAAATTACTTACACAGCTCAACAAGAGACTTACTATATTTTACTAAAAATTTAATTTTGTAATAGAAATGTAATAGAAAACTTCTTTATTTTCTTTTTGACGAATGTTGAGTTTTACAAAATGATCTTCAAGCGCTTACAATCAATTTAGTAAGCCCGCAAGAATTAAGGAATCAATATTGAAATAAAAAATTAAAAGATAATTTTACTGCAAAGATAAAGATAACTATTTAATATTTAAAGAAAAGAAAAAGTTTACCAGTCAATACTGGTTTAAAGTGACCTTTGTTTATTTTAAGTAAAATATTAAATTTTCATTTATGTTAAGTTTTATTATACTTTTAAAGTCATTTTATTTTTTAATATTTTATATATTTCAATAATTACGTTTATTTTACTTTCACAAATAATTAATAATTAAAATTGGATTTATTTTATCTATATGTATAATATGGTTTCACCGATTGAATTCAAACGTTGTGGAAATCTAGTTCCTTAACGAAAGAGATTTGATATCGTTACCATTCATTAACCCATTTCGACACAGCGACTTAAAAAAAAAATAAATTCTCGTGTTTGAATCGAGTCCAATTTTTCATGGTGTTTAATTTTCTTTAAAAAATAAGTTTGACAATTTTTTTTTTGGGAAGTTCTGTTAACCCATTCCGGCTGTAAAGCATTTTAACAAAGATCTCGTAAAATATAAAATTGAATTTGTTTTGTATATTTTCTTGTTTCATCAACTTGTTTTGATGTATAATTCAGGGAACATTAGTTATGGGAACATTTGGGAACACACAGAAAAAACAGCGAAAACAGAAACGAGGAAATATTTTAATTTTTTTAAAAAATTTTTTAATTTCACGTTATTATAATATTAACACTTATACCATTGATTTTTTTTGTTCACTTATGTTAGTTTTAATTTTTGATTAATTTAATCTATTCCTATTCTATTAAAATTAAATCTATCTTAATTTTAAATAATATATCAGTATTATTTTTTTAAGGTGTAACAATAACTTCCCACGTTATATAAATAGTAATCAATACTACATTGAATTCTTTATTTAAATAACCAATACAACATTCTTAATTTAAAAAAAAAATTATTTTCATATTATGTCCTTTAAATATCAAATCAATTTTATTCTCAAATTACAATAAAAAAAAACAAGAATAAAAAAAAAATTAATTTCTCTCTCACAATCCCCTTTAAATAAACAAAAAAAAATATATTTAATTTCTCACTTTCTCATTTCAGTTGTTTGTTGTTGAAGAGAGATTTTCTTAGCTTTATATTATCTTAATTTCTATTTAAAAAAAAAAGAAAAAAAAAATACAACAACAAAAAATAAACAATAACAAATATATAACAACGTGAAAGGAAATCAAAAGGACTTCAATTGGATTTTCATATTTAACGATTTACTGTATCAATATTATACAAAAAAAAAAATAAATAAATAAATAAAAAAATAAAAAAGGATGGTTATATACACCTAACAAAATATAAACTTCCTACAAGTTAAAAAGAGATAGAATTAATAATAAAGAGGAAAATATAAAAAATAAATAACAACAAAAATAAATAAAATAAAGTAAGGAAAAAAAAATGTTTTTAAAAATATAAAAATAAACATTTTTATAAAGAAACAAAAAATTACAAAATTGGTTTAAATGTCCTTACAAGGATAATGCAAACCTAAAAATACGTTTATAATAATTTAAAATTAAATTTTGGAATTATTGTGAATATTGTTGAATAAAAAAGAAAAATAAAAAATTATAAATAAAGATTTATTTGAGGTTAAATTATATTATGTTAAGTTTCATTTATATAAGGATCATAATAAGGATATAAGTTTGATAATAAGAATTTATAAGAAAGAATTAAAGACTTCATTTGAAGGTTACAACATTCATACAATTTAATCTACCGGAATATTGTTTTATCTTATTGCTACTTTTAACAGTTATTTTTATCTAAAGGTTTTTGAAGGCCAATCAATCCATTCGGCAAATTAGTTATTAGTCACAGTTTAGAGATTAGAGATTTAGAGAGATAGAGAAAATTTTTTAGAGATTTTATATCTTTTATAGCTTATCTTAGATTTTAATAAATAATAATTTTTATAAAAATTTACTTTTAACAGCGTTGTTTTTAGATACTATAGTTAAATACTAAAACTGGTTTGGCGTTTTTAAGTAATTATGGGTTAAAAGTTTAGGTAAGTGGATGAACAAACAGAGTATTAATGGGAATTTGGAAGGTAAAGGGGAAATAAATCGATATTTGCTTTTGAATTTAATTGCAAATTGTAAAAAGGATCACACCTTAGCAGTTTTTACAATACACACCATAGAATTCCCACAGTATAGAAATTGGACAATTTAAACTTCCTTTCTAAGGCTCTTCTTTGAAATTATTTGTTACTTAAAATATCTATAAAAGACAAAAATCGCTATCAATATATTTTTTTTTATTTACAGTTGCAAATGAAATTCTTTTTAACATATTCCACACTTTGTCCTACAGTACAATCACCATTAGTATTCCTCCCATTTGATTCTATTAAGGTTAAAATTCTTCAAAGAATATATCTTAGGATATACTTATACTTTACTTACCCAAGTAAAATTTCTGTAGAATCTGAATGTTTTTATTAGTTTTTGATAATTTCTGAAAATAAATAAGGATTAAGGATAAGGATTACTATATTTATTTTATTTAGACGAATGTTTTAAAATAATTTTTTAATGAAATATTCGATAAATTTAAATTAGAGTTTAATTAGATTTCGGAAGTGACTTAGAGTCACCCAGTAGACCTAAATTTGAAAAAATTATTTTATCTTTATAATTTTATATTAATATTTTTTTTTGTTACTTTTGCTCCTTTTTTTTGCCTCATTTTAAATTTTTGTTTTTTTTTTCGAATTTATTAACTAATCAAATTTGAAAAAATAAAATGAAAAAGGAGCAAAATTTTAGGGTACAGAAAAAAAAAAAAACACTTTACTATGAGTATGCAAAATTTAACTCGCGTTACGCGACAATAATTTTTTTTTTTTTTTAAATTATTTTTAAGGATAAAGTAGAATTGTATGAAATGAAAAAAGATTATTGGAAAACAATTGCCCTTAGGATAATATCGGTCGTCGATTTTTCTGTTATCTCTTTTGTATAATTTTTTTTTCATTTATTTTTATATTTTATTTTTTATTTGTATTTGATTTTTTTATCTTCATCGGGAAAATCATCAAGGACATTTTTTATAAGAGGTTATGCTTATGCCAATACCAAAAAAAACAAAACGAAAACAAAAAAATAAAAGTAAAAGTGTTATAAAAATTTGTGAAAATTAGAAAATTAAAAAAGGAGGACAATAAAAACAGAAAATACAAAAAAAAAAAAAATTATAATTTAAAATAAAACGCAAATAAATATTTAAGTGGAACAACAATAAAAGAAATTGTTTTTTTTTTTTGGACGGTAATAGTTAAAACAAGTAAAAGTAACAGTAAGTCGATGCAACCGACTTATTTATACCCTACACCTAAAAAATTCAAATTAAATTAAAAATCCATAAGTTATTTTAGTTAGGTATTTAGTATAACTAAGCTAAAAAAATAAATGCTTTTACAACCTTTGTACAAAATTTCAGATTTCTATCTTTATTAAATTCGAAAATATGCTTGTTAGGTCTTGGGAAGTGTGTGAAGGCACGCGGAGCACAACCCCAATTCATCTCAAATTTTAGAGACATCAACTGGGTAAAACATTCTTATATCAAATTTCAAGTTTATATATTTGTTAATTTCGAAGATATGCTTGTTTGGTTTTAGGAGTTGTGTGGCAGATACCCGAACAACCATTCTAATTCATCTTAAATTTTGGACAAATCAGGGATTCAGGAAACAACACCCTAGTACCAAATTTGAAGTTTATATCTTTATTAATTTCGAAGATATGCTTGTTCGGTTTTGGGAGTTGTATGGGAGGTACCCAAATGACCATTCCAATTCATCTTAAATTTTGGACAAATCAGGGATTTAGGAAACAGCACCCTCGTATCAAATTTGAAGTTCCTATCTTTATTAATTTCGAAGATATGCGTATTCGGTTTTGGAAGTTGTATGGGAGGTACTCGAACGCATGATCCGATTTCGCCCATTTACAATCCCCGCCTTACCTTAGTCATTGTTAACCTACAGTATAAATTTCATCAAGATAGCATCATTATTTTTTGAGTTATCGTGCGTACGGACGGACGGACATCGCTAAATCGAGTCAGGCGGTGATCCTGATTCAGAATATATATACATGTCTATACCTAACTCGCTTCCTTTTGGTGGTTACAAACACCATACCAAAGTTAATATACCCTATACTTAATGTGTAGGGTATAAAAATAGCTGAATCCGATTTTATTTAAATTTTCCAGAAGTAATATAGTTTATGACGTCATAATATAATTTGGGGCCTCTCTGTGCCTAATCGATGAGAGCGTATAAAATACGCTGAAAACACAAAGGGAGTGTTCCTTCGAATACCACACAAGTTGTAAGAATAATTCCCCCTTACGATAATTTCATGTGGCAGGGATAAAACCTACAAAAAATTTCATAAACTAAGCCATAGAGATTCCTAGTGTGTAAGAAATTATAAAATACGCTGTCATTCTATTGTGTAAAATATTATGTAAAATTTACAAAAAGTATGTACTATTCGTATAAAAACGAATTCGTATAAACACGAATTCCATACACGTCGTAAAAATAATTCCCTCTTGCAACATTTGCAGCTACACCTTAAAAGGAAAGCTGTATAAGGGGGATTAAACTACAAAATATTATAACAAATAACATAAATTTGTGAACTAGGTGAAAACAAATTAGAAAATATCGATCTTCAAACTTTGGGAGGCTTCGTAATATATGGGGCCACATAAGAAAATTTATTAAATATTACAACATTAATTGTTTTAAGAGGCCCATGGTTAAAATTTCTTTCTTCTATCTTAAACGGTGTAGAAGTTTTCTAAACAATCGGCCGCCGAACAAATTAATAAGCACATTTTTCAAAAATTATGTAATAATAGAAGAAAATAAAAATAATATACACATACACACATATAAACATTGTTAGATCTTCGTTAAAGAAATATAATACATAAAAAATTCCATGAATTGCACTTTAAAGGGCATGTGAAAAGTTATCGTGAAATAGTTTTGGATTAAACTCAATATAAATACAATGAAAAGAAACTTAATATTAATATTTTTAAATTAAAAATTATTTTAATTGAATATTTAGTACATATTTCACAAATATTTAATACAAACATAATTTTACTTTTTAATTTAATATCTGTCAGTTCGTCTGGCTATTTACGAAACTTCTAAGTCGTTTGAATTAAATAAATGAAATTTTAGATCATGTATAAGTTTTCTAAATAGTAACACGGACTGACGGATATAATGTATCTTATAAAATATAAAAAAAGAACAATTGTAGAGCAATTTTTTATGCAAACCTTGTACATTTTTATACCCGTACGATAGGATCGGGTATAATAAAATTACTCCTCCGTTTGTAACACCTCGAAATAAGCGAGCTAGATATACCTTCAAAGGTATGGATCGGATCAGAAAAAAATTCTAAGACTTTTGAGCCATGTCCGTCCGTCCGTCCCTCAGCACGCTAACTCAAAAACTAAGAAAGCTAGAATCTTGAAATTTACACAAAATATTCTAGGAGTAATTTGTAGGTTCCCTATTTTTTTTGGTTGAGTTTGGACCAAGCCTTAGGATAGCTCTCGAACACCTAACTTTTAGATCCCCACATTTTTTTTGCAATAGAGCTATGAAATGTTAACTACTGATAGATCTCACAAAAATATTAATTTTATTTTTAATAACTTTTTTTGTAACCCCACCCGTTACGGAGCTACAGCTCCCCAAAGGTTCAAAAAAGCTCTATATTTAAATTGTTATAGCACAAGTTGTATAAGGTATATTTTCATTTTGAAAACGCCAAACGATTACTACTTTTATTAGCTTTAAAATTATATATACAATAAATATATATTTGTGGCATACGGTGTCTTAATTTACCGTTATGTAAAACTCAAATTTTGCAAAATCATTCAACCCTTCTATCTTCTAAACGGTTCAAGTTGGGAACTTTTGACAGAAGTTAGATCTTTGAAAATAAGTATGAGTCATTTCAGAAATTTTTTTTGTATCACTCCCCGTTTAGGAGCTGTAAGGGGTCAAAAACTGAAAATTTCCTATTTTTAAACACCTGTAACTTGAACACCTGTTAACATTTTTTTGAATTAATACACAAAAATTAAAGCTTCAACATTATACTTTTATTTCTGTTAACAACTTTTTTTAATAATGTGGGGTTACTTTATAATTGACGGAAGTGTTACTTGATTTTTTCAAATTTTCTAACAAATTTCTTCAACAAATTTTTTGCATTTTGTTTTACTCGATAATTTGAGTAAAATAATAATATAATGTTTAATAATATAATAATATCATGTTTATAATAATAACGATAATAATATCATGTTTATTTACATATCGTATATGTCACTAGTGAATGAATGATAAGAGTATAGATGTATATTATATAGCGCCGTATTTACATACATATATGTATTTTATTGTACTTGTAAGAAATTATTCTGTCAATGGAATATTTAAATATAATATAATATAATATTTAAAATTATATTTACTATTTTGTACTAAGTAAATTTAATATATGTACATTTACCGCTTAGTATTAAATAGTACTATAGAATATTTGAAAAAGTTTTGGATTGATAATCGTTATGTGAAAGGTTAGAATCTGCTTTTGAAGAATGTACATATAAACATATAGTTTGAATATATGTACAACCCATAGTTCTAGAAATTATAAAATTCACCCAAATTATTTTAAAATACTAAAATATTAAAAAAAAAAATAACATTGTGAGCAGAGTGACAGGCTGTGAACATACTAACGGTTCGTACGGGTATCTAAGAGTTGACAAAGGCAACTGTATTCTTCCTCGTTTTATGGAAAAAATCCTATATTCAAAATTGTTATAAGTCAAGTTTTGTGTTTATATTAAATATTTTTTCAATTAGCAAACGTCAAATAACAGAAGATTGGGAATAGAAAAAACTTTATGATACACTACGAAAATAATTTATTTTTTTGCAATTCAAAATCGATATTTAAAAAAATTTTTTACAAAACTGAATGTTTAATTTTGAGAGACATGCAATTATTTCAATAGAAAAGAACGAATATTTCGAAGGCAAAGAACGAAAGTTTCTTTAAACACAAATTTTGTTTTTTCGCACATTTAAGAGCTATAAAGGTGAAACTTACTGTATGTATGCTTCGCTTTTCCGCTTTTGATACATTTAAAACGTAATGAATGAACATTTTTTACAGCAATTTAAAATTTTAAGCAAAAGGAAATTGTTTTTATTAAAACAGATTTCTAAATATAGAAAAAAATTTAATTTTAATTTAAATTTAAAAATTTTTAATAATTTGAACTTAAAAAAAAACAACAAACTTATAGTAAAAAAATAACAAGTTAAACGTCAAAACACTTTTTTTTGCTTTTTTTTAAATATTTTTACAAGTTTTTTCTTTTTCAAATGCCAAAAGTGTAAAAATCACAAAAAAGTTGAAAGCTGACTAACTTTGTGCATTTCATGTGTTTTACGCTCTCCAATTTAGTTAACTTCCATATTCAACTAACGTCAAAAGTATGTAACTTGTCAAAGCGTATAAAGCGTACATTAAGTTTTTACCTTAAGAATATAGTTAAAAATTTTAAATTTTTTAATATTAGGCACCGGAAATCAGGAAACTAGTGAGTAATTTTCAAAAATTAAGATTCAAATATTGTAGTCTGAACATTATATTGTATAATTTTTAGTTATGATTGAAAAAAATATTATTATCTTCTCTTTTTATTGTGTTTTAGAAAATGTGCCCCTTTAAAAACCTTTTATTTCATACAAGGTGTTTTTAATGAACCATAATTCAGCAAAACTTACAATAATTTCATTTTTTCTACTTCTTTAAGATCAATATAACAAGAAAAAAGGGCATACATAATGTTTCAAAGTAAGATAAGCTGTAGTTTTTAGGAATTGAATGAGAAAAAATCCAGAAAAATATGGACTTAAATACAATGTTTTACAGAGTGGTTCATAAATTCTAATATATTAAAAATTTTATTAATTTTTTTGGCAAAGTTAGCAAAAATTAATGATCTAGTTATTTTTTGTTTAGATCTAGAAAAATAATTAAGTTGTTAATTTATTTGACACCAATTTCAGCAAGGATCAATGATCAGCATGTCATAGAATTTTTGTTATGAAAATCATTGTAACAGCGAGGCACAAAAAAGTTACGTGAAAATATTTCTCATGCCTCATGATTAAAACTCTTGATTAAACTAATAAAAATCCAGTTAAACGTAAGTTAGATATAATAGCAGTGACACTTTAAGTTGTATATAATTGCTTAAAAAGTACTCAGAAAACCATTCGTTAAGAAAAAATACCTATTAAAAATTTGTATCTATTCTCTTAATTAAAGTTTAATGCTAAAGCAACAAAATATGAGAAATATTGTTTACCTATTCAAAACATTTATTTTATTTCTCATCTTTTATCACTTTTTTTTCAGTTTCTAACATTGTAAAAGCTAAAATTTAAAAAAAAAAAAGAGGTACAGAACAAGTAACTTTAAAAACGACTTTATTCTTTTATTTCAGTTAAATTTCTCCTTTATACTTTTATTTTGTTTTCTTCTTCAAAAATGTAGCAATTTGTAGGCAATATTGTCAAAGAAGAATTGAAAATTTTTATTTCAATTCAAAAATTTACTTTAGAAAATATTATGATCATCAAAGGAATCATATATAATCAGATAAACGATTCATTAACTTTTGAAATGTGAATTTGTAAAGAAGAAAATGAATGAAACAAAACAACCATTCATTTGTAATGGATGCAAATGAAAGACTAAAGTTTTAATTTTCGTTTTACATTCCGCAGGACAATAGAAAATACAAAAAGGAAAATAAAAGAACTTATACAGTTTTATATATTCATATTATATTTTGTTTGTTTATGTTTAAGATATAAGATACATTTTATAAGTTTCTGCTTCAGATGAAATTTTTTTTATCCATTTATTTATATCTCAATAAAATTTTTTGAATTTTTTGAACACAAGAATTTTGTTTAATTTGTTTAGTACCTATCAATGTTTTGTTTCTTGAATCTGATTCTAAGAACTGCTGCGTTCACCTCTCTACTAAATCTACTAAAATTATGTTGTTATAATCTGGTCTTTAAAGTTTCTAATCTGATCTTCTTTCATAAAAGATTTTTTAAGGTTGTATAAGTTAAGTTTTCCGTTATTCAAAGTAAATCAAAAACTTAAAATCAAAAGAAATTATTTACTCACGTTATTTTAATATATTTTTTTATCGGTTTTCTTCACAAAACTACAAATTTTTTAAAATTTTAAGATTGTTCTAGCTAGACAAACATCTTTTATGTTTTGCAAGGTGTAGGGTCTTTCTCAATTTTACATACATAAAAAAATATAATAAAAAAAAAAATGAATATTATATCCTGAATGAAAAAAGTTATCTAAAAGAACTATGGGATAACTATGTATGGGATCTAAAATGGGATCTTTAATATAAGACTTAAAATTTCCTTATAAATACTTTTCGATTTAAATTTAATGATATTTTTTTCAAATACTTTTTAATACTTTTTATTATTTTTTTGGTAGGAAGTCTTAGGTAAGGTAAAAGGATGAAAAGAGGATTCAGATGCACAATTTAGTTCTGTTGTGATACCTGGGACCAGTTTGATCCTAATTAAGCCTTAAGCCAGTTTGATCCTAATTGATCCTAATTTCAATTTATCCCAAAGTGTTGGTAAAACGATAATTCTCACCCCTGATAAATCGGTGAGATTATTGAAGAATAATGTTCACAGGAAGTTTTTCTTTTAAAATCTAAGTCTGGACATGTAGAGAAATCAGAAAGATTAATTCAACTTTTTCTTTTTCTTACTTGTAGCTTCTGAAAAATTCCCTTGAGGGTAAGTCTTACTCTTAAAAGTTACTTTTACTTGCTCGATGATAAAATTTAGTTCTGTGTATTTGTTTCATTCTTTACCTACTTCTGCTTACTAGACACAAATTCAGTAATAGGAGTATATCCTTGAAAAATATTAAAATTACAATATGCTTGTTATATTTTACCTTGATTTTAACTATTAATATTATTTATAACTATAAGATTTAATA
Organism: Poecilobothrus nobilitatus; assembly: GCA_947095535.1. NCBI lineage: Eukaryota > Metazoa > Arthropoda > Insecta > Diptera > Dolichopodidae > Poecilobothrus > Poecilobothrus nobilitatus. The sequence goes on from OX352774.1 coordinate 231,201,765, forward strand.
TTTTATAATAATTATAACTGTTCTGTTGGAAAATTTACAATTTTTTTTTTTTAAGTGCAGTTCTCTGCCACATAAAATGTGAACAGGAAATTACATAGCCTTACCTTGTCAGGCGTGGCTGTAAATATCGTAAGGAGAAAAAACTCTTACGACTTGTGTGGGATTCGAATCCACAATCCCTTGGTGTTTACAGCGTATTTTATACGCTCTTACCCACTACGCCACGACACCAAAGCCTCATTTACAGTTTAAAATAAAGATGAGAAGCTTCTATTTTACAAAAATAAAAAAAATTTTATACCTAATAAGATATGAGAATTCTAAAAAAGAATATTAATTCTTATAATTTTCCTCTTTGAAATAGCTATTACCATAAATTAGAAAGAGAGAAAACAAAAAAAACGGGAATTTTTTTTCCTTCCTTTTTTTTTAATAGAAAACGAACCGGAAAAATGGGCTGTTGATTTAAAAAAAAAAACTGTATTAATATTATGTATATGAATATCATAATTTATATGCATAGTGCATAAATATAACCTTTTTTTGCATATATACAAATTTACATTTAGTATTTTCGCACACATTGTATTGTATTGTTTATTTTAAACTTTTTTATTTTTTTTTATAATAAGGTAAAAAAACTAGTTTCTGGCTACTTTAAAATTATATTCAATTAAAGTATATTTATTGGCTATAGCAAACAAAATTTCAACTGCATTAAATTAAATTAAAAAATTTTAATTAGAATTTACTAATTAAAAACAGGCGAGGCTTTGATTAATTATTTCTTCAAAGAGCTAAAGGTAATTAAAAAATTTATTGAAGAGATGCCGTTTTTTTCACTCTTTTTTTTTTTTGGATTTTAATTTTTTTTTTTTTATCGTTGAAAATTCGTACTTCTGGTAATTATATTGATCTTATTGGATTAGATCTTAAAATTCCAAAATGTTAAAATCGGTTATTAGAACATAGTAAAAATTTTCTAAATTTGTATGTTTAATAGACACTAATTGTTACCAAATTACTATGTATTTTACCTTAAAATATTTTCATTTTTTGAATTTTATATATAGTTCTTAAGTTTTGTGTTTCATCGTCATCGCAATCATATCGTATATCAAGATTTAAAGGATATTATGAAGCAGATATGAAACTTTTTTAGTTCCTGTTTAATCTAATACAATTTTTTTTTTTTTTTACCCTTTTTTGCTTTCTATAAAGGTTTATTTTTCATTAGCATGTGTCCATTTAAATCCAATTCAGACAATAATGGAACACAACTATATATTGAAAAATATTGAAAAAAGAAAAAGTAGGATATAAAGATTTATTCAGCCTTCTGGCTCACATAATGTTTCGAATCTAAACAAAATGTGTGTGTGTCGTTTTATACATTTTCTATTTTTTTTTTAGAGTTTATTCATTCATGTTTTTTTTTCTTTTTTTGTTTGTATAGCCGTTTTTTGTTTTCGGTGCAGTGCACTTTTCTATATTCGATGTAATTTTTTTTGTTTTTTCTATTTTTATTATTTCTTTGTTATGCATAGAACATAAATGACCAGCCGCACCAAAAAACAAAAAAAAAAACATTTCTTTTAGTTTTTAGGACCGGCAAAAAAAAAATTGATTTTCATTTTTAGTTTTTTTTTTGCTAAACAACTGGTGCGTGTGGTCATTTTTTATTCGGTTATTTCATATTCAGTGATCCTATATTGTATGTATTATGGTTAGTCCTTGATCATCTCAATATGATGCTGTTGATGTTGATGATTATATTGTGGTCTAACAGAATTTGAATTAAAAAAAAAAAAAAAAATTGAAAGATAATATAAATATAAAACTATTTAAATGGGCTTGATAGGGTAAATGCTGAGTAGATTATAGAGAAAAATTAGATATGGATTTCTTTATAATTTAAAAAAATTAAAACTTTTATTTCACTGTTTTTTTTTTTTTATTTAAATCTTTAATCAAAAAACTAATGAAAAACTATCACTTTAATATTAATAATCAATAAATTATTTTAGTCAAATAACATGTAATTTTTTTTAATAAACTTAAAAGTTTATCTTTTACGAAGATAAACGTGAAAATTTTTAATAATCAGACTTTTTAGTATTAGTACCTAATCTTATTATAGTCTACTATAGTTATACAGTCTATAGATTAAAAGAAAAATCAGAATAATTGAAAATATAATGGCATCAAAATACTAGAATATGTAAATTTGTATGTAACTTTTTGTATGGACAACAAAAGTTCTGTAACGTCTTGGCTTAACGCAATTTCAAACACAATTGAACTCATTAACTAACTAACGAGATCATTTTAAGAAGTTGAAATTTTTAAGTTTATCGTAAATCGAATTAAAATTTATGATTATATCCGTATGAATGAATTTTTAAGGAAACAATAAATTTGCCTTTACGTTTGTGACATCTGAAATTTTCTAAAATATGACCAAGTTTAATCGCAATAACTTCTATGAACCTTTTAGGCTTCTGTTGTTCGGGCATCTTGCGTTCGGGTATTGCTGTCATATAAATCCAAAATTTACATAAATATATGTCGGTACTTAACTAAGTAAAATATCTGGAATTTTGTAAATGACGATCAAGTTTTATGGAAGCAGCACAGATTAAGTTATTATGGATATCCCAGATTTGACACAGTCTAAACTGCCTTCTTTCTCATTTATATTATTTATTAACTATTAACTCACATTACATTTTCTTAAAGATTTATATATTATCTAAATTGATATGACTAAGACTAAGATTTGCATTATAATTTCTGTTATAACCCTTCATCACTTTTAGTGAAAACCTATAGTAGCATCTATATATTGAGAGACTTTGACTTTTCATATTCTAAAAAGGTTGGAATAAAAATAGATTTTTTTAATTTGAACTCTATTCACTGATGAGTGCTGCTTTAATTTAGTTGGTTTTGTCAAAAACAAATGAAATTAATTTCAGAATTAAATCACTCTTAACAAGTTGAATGACAGCAGGCTTAGTAACATACATTATACTTAGTAAAATATATTACATTTGGTAAAATTATTATACTTGGTAAAATAGATCAGCTTGGTACCAGACTGCAAAAAATAACTTCAATTTATGAAATTTGAAAGTGTCATGCGCAATATTGAAGCAGTATTGTGTTCAGATTTTCATTAATATATTTAGCAATAAAAAAAACTATTTCGACTCTTTTCAATAATAACGGAACAATCTTTTCAATAATAATCTGAAGAACCGTTTTTAAAATGTGTATATTGACACCAAATATAGCTTATAAAAGTGTGAATATTTTCAGACATTTTATTTTAATAAAGCATTAATTTTTAAACATTTTAAATTTTATTTTTATTCGTTCTTGTTATTGAAATTAATGCATTTTTATGGAACTTAGACCCGTTTTTAGAAGGTTTTGTACTTCCCTACAGACATCAAAATAATTTAATAGTTATAGTAAAATTAGTAACAGCAGTTTTATGCTTTATTAGGTAGGACGTAAATGCAAACCTGTTATTTTAATTGTATTTCATCTTCTAAACTTTTTCAACTTCAAAAAGCTAATTTTTAAAAATATGTAAAGTTAATGGAAAAATGACGTAGAAAATCCGATATTTTGATAGCACTTTAATTTAGGTGAATTAAATTTACCACTCCTGGTTTATGCCATAAAACTCATAAATAAGGTTTTTATTTTAATTTTTGATTCGATTTTCGTTTAAAATAAAAAATGGAATATCTTTCAATAACTAACAAAGAATTAACTTAAAAGAAAGCATATAAGGGGTAGGGTACTTCAGTCAATCAAAAATTTCTAATCCGAATACAAAAATTTTTTGTATAGAAACACAATAGAAAATCTTTATTAAAAACACTATACAAAATCCTGTCTTTTCCACTAAAGTTATCTTGTTTAAATACATTTTATATTATTTAATTTAATATTTACAGAAACAATTTAAATTTATAAAAATTATTAAAAATTGTTTTACTCCTTAATATATTCAGTTGTTTTTACATAAGTCCTATATAAGCAAAGATTATATAACTATATAATCTTTGCTTATAATTTACTACTTATATAATCTTTGATATAAGAAAATTACCGTTTTAAAATCTATATAAAAAAGTTGAGGTATTTTCACAAAACATTGAAGTTTTTTTCATATAAAATTGAGGTATTTTCATAGAAAATTGAGGTATTTTAATAAAAATTTGAGGTATTTTCATAAACATTTTTTATTTATATAATAGGACTAAAAAAATTTAAAAGCTATACCTATTACATTTTTTTGTACAGGTAAGATTTGGAAGATACAACTTATTAAAAACAAATTAAATGAAAATTAGTAAGGACAACAACCCTAAAGAAAATTTATCTGTTTACAATGGTTATAAAAATAAGAAGAACATTAAATTTAAACGAAATGAAGCAAAATATGATCTTAAAAAATTTAGCTTATAATACATGAATTCATATACACAACTACATAAGTATCTACTTTTAAAAACGTTGTTTTGCTTTTGTATATATATGTTCTTACTAGAAAATCCCCTGTGCAATTGCACAAATTCTATAGATTCAAAAACATTTACGTTATCATACTGACTCCCTTAATAAACTACCTAAAAATTTCATTTTTACATCAGCACCATTAAAAAAAACGTTGAAATCACTTATTTACTTGTAATAGAAAAAAAACATAAAACAAATCTAAACACATAAAATTAAAAATGTTAGGTACAGTTTATTAATTTATTCTCGCCGTTTTTTCGTGGCGATAATTTTTGACAGTTTTTATAATTATTGAGAAAAAATGGTCCAAGCTAAAAACACATTCAGGGTAAAAGTTCGTGCCGATATCTCAAAAATTGTTTGAAACACATGTATAAAGTGCACAATAAAAACCGGCGAAAAACCAACCAACACCAACCGCTACGACATTTATTTTTTGTTACATTTAAAACACTCCCAATAATCGAAATAATTTTAATACTTGTTAAAATTTTACTCTCTATTTTTCTTTAGTTTTAAAAAAAAAATTTTATGTCGATGAAAAACAGTTGTTTTCGCCGCGAAATTACTTCAATTACCAAAACTATTTTCAAGTCTTTTGCGTTTATTTTTTTTTTGCTTGAAAAAAATTAGCTGAATTTATTTTATTTAAATGTACTTTGGAAGAGGTCTTTGGTATATTTAATAAAAGATTCATGTCTCTGATAATGTAATTTCATAAATTTTCGGGGTCTTTTTTTTGTGACGGTCGTTTTCGACAGCTTTTTAATTTAATGGTCTAATAATAAATTAGTACAAAATTATGAATCTATTGTGAGAGAAGGCTTCTAAAATGATATTTTCTATGTTATTTTTTCTTTTTTTTTTAAGAAAAATTTCCATTTCTATAATATTTAGTAAGTTTCTGATTTCTGTTATGAAATATAATTAGCTAAGTCTGCCGAATTTTATATTAATAAAAAAAATTCAAATATTTTATGTTATATCAAAAATTCAGCTTAAAAAATCAAAATTCTAACCTAAATAAACAAAACTACTATAAAGTCTGTTGCGAAGCTTTTACCAGCTTTTATAATAGTGAAAACAAAATCAAGAATTAAATCGGCCTATTATTTTTTTCTTATAAATATGAGGCTTACTATAAACTTTGCTCTTTTCACTTTCAGACGTTTTAATTTTATTTAGAGTACCTATTTTGATTTTTTTTTTTCCAAAACAAAGATTGAAAATGCCAACAGAAGATTAATAATTTATTTTTAATTTACCGCTGCGACCAGTTCATAATGGACGTAGCGGTCAAATTTAAAAATTAAAAATTTGCTGAATTTATTTTGATTGAAAATGTGTTTTTAAGTATGTACTTTTCCTTTTTTGACTGTACTCACTTTTAATGAAGTGTTTGTGTCTTTGATAATACTTCTAGCGGAAAATTTGGTCACTAATAATATTTACTAAATTTATTTATATATTTAATGAACGGTTTGTGTCTCTTGATAATACTTTGAGTCAAACATTTGTGTCTCTGGTAATAAAATTTTAAATTATTAAATAAATATACAAAAATATCATCATTGCCAGTTTAGTTTACATTCAGTGTGAATGTTTTATTATAGATATAAAATATATTTTTTTACATGTTGGCAAGGTCTCGCCAACATCTTGTGTATTATATTATAGATATCTAAAAAAAAAAACAAAAAGTATAAATTAAACCGCTAGAACAGAGAATGTAAAAATTTTGGATTTTAAAATGATATCTTAACAACTAACAGAGATAAATAGAAGGAAAAACTATTGAAAAGTAACCACTAGTTAAAACTTAAAGCTGTACATATAACAGAAACGCACTCATAAAAGGAAGTAAATACAAAAAAAAAAACAATAGTAAAAAAATTAAAATAGGTATAATATAATGTAATAAGAAAATACAATATAAATTTTATTTTAAAAGGAAAATGACATTCAACTAAAAAAAAAAAAAATTTTTCTTTCAATTTCGTCTTCTGTTCAATTTTTCTTCTAACGCTCGTATGTATATATTTGTGGCAGGAAGACAAAAAAAAATGAATGGACCAGAAAATATAAGTAATTTTTTTTTGCTTTCTTCGTTTTTGTCGATTTGTTATTCTAGTTTTTATTTTTTTTATTTTTTTTTTTTCTGTTGTAATAACAATAAAGAAAATGTTTTTTTTTTCTTTTTCTTTTTTTTTATGTACAATAACTAAAGGAGCACACATGTTGCGTTTGTAATATTGTCGTCATGGTCATGGTGGGACAAACAATGAATTTGTGTCCTTTTTTCATTATTGTTTTTTTTTTTCTTCAACATAATATATGTATGTATTGTTTGCAGGATATATGGAAAACCATTGAGTGTATAACGTGTGAAATATGATTGAATTTTATCTTGATCTAATGGAATTACTTTTGTTTTATACTTTTTTGTTTAAATGTAAGTGTATGTAAGTAAGTCAAATATTTTGTATCTTTACTTTACTTTTTATATATACTATGGGTATTTATTTAAAGATAATATTATGTATATGTACATATTATATATATATAAAGTAAAAGAAAAATAATATTTATGTAATATATTGCGCTAGGTTATTTGTTAGAAATTTTTGTTTGTTTTTTTAGGTTTTTTACTTCAATTACTCTATCTTTTTGCTTTTTGGTTGTTAATGTGTGTACGTTTGTGCTTTCTATTAGTGTATTTGGAGTTTCTAGAAACGAATGAAAAAGATGATTGAGTGATTCGGATTCAGATAGAATTGGAATATATTATTTTATATATATCGAATATAATATGAATGGATGGTTGTATATTATATATATTATTATGATGTACTATGTACTCGTACATAATATATTGTATATCAATGTGCACACAGTGGAAGTATTTGTAAGTAGAAGGAAAAAAAAAAAAAAAATTATGGAACATTCAAACAGTTTATTGGATTAGTTTTTGATGTGAATAATAATTTTTCTTTTTTTTTTTTGGTTTTTTTTTTTTTTTTTTTTTTTTGGAATATAATATGAGATACGAATAAACAAAAAATTCAAAAAAAAAAAACCCGAAAACCATTTTGAAAATTAAAAAGTTATGAAAAAAAAACAACAAAATAAAAAATTGAAAAAGAAAATTGAAAATAAAATAAAATATATAAAACGATTTATTTTTGTAAACTTTGAATTGTGTGGATAATTTTTGTTTTTTTTTTTTTAAGTTAAACGTTAAAAAAAGAAAGTCAAATAAATATGAAAAAATCTTTGAAAATAGTTTTGTAAATGCTTTAAAAATAAAAAGGTTTTCATAAATATTTTTTGCTTTTAGAAAATTTTCTGTTTTTAGGAGACTTAAAGTACTTTTTGAATATAAGATAGATATGTTTACAAAAAAGATTAAATTATTGCTTGAATATTATATTAAAATAATATTCATATTATATACCTATATATTTCAATAGTATATAATTTTAACCTTGAAAATTAAAATGTTTAAAAGTAGATAATATTAAAGGCAAACATTTTTAAAAAAAATGTTAAGGATTTGAATAGTGTCATGGTAAAATATTGGAAAAAGGCTTACATTTTGTTAATAGAAGACCGATTAAAAAGATACTTTTGAGCTGCTCTTAAATTAAAGTAAATCATCATGAATTTTAAACCAACCAATGCTCATTATATTTATTTTTAAATCTTTGGCAGTTATAATGTAATGGAGTCCATGAAGGCTACTGAAATTTTAAATGGCTATAAATACAAAATAAAAATTTAAAATATAAAAAAGGTCTCGATAGTCTAATGGGTAAGAGTGTATGAAATACACTAAACACAGAGGGAGTGTGGGTTCGAATCCCACACACGTCGTAAGAATTAATTCCTCCTTACGACATTTACAGCCACACCAGAAAAGGAAAGGCTGTGTATTTTCGTTGTAACATTTATTTGGCAGGAGAATACACTAAAAAAAAAACATAAAAAAAAAATTAAATTAAAAAAAAGAAATATATAATTTTACCTATATGTAATAGTATATCAAAATTTATTTAATATGACCTGGTATAGTAAGCATAAGACTCGATAATCTATAAGATTGTACCTTATTCTTTGTTATTATATTTTTTTCTTCAACTACATAGGTACCTTCTTATTAATGTAAAGGCAATAACAGATAAAAAAGGCAGTAAAGGCAAAAACAAATAAAAATATTTCAAGAAAATATATGGATTTCGCTTAAGCCTTTAGCGGATTCAATTTCGTTACTTTTCTATACACTCTGTTATTAGCTAACTACTTCACTGTTCATTACTTAAATGTTTAATTTTTTTTTATTCTATGCTTAAAAAATAGATGACGTCATGTAGTATCTCGGCAGGCTGTCATTTTACAATTTATGCAATCTTATGTGACTTAAGTAACAGTTTAATATTTTTGAGGTTAACGTTTTAAAATATTTGAGTTTTTTTTTTTTTAGTGATTTAGTGATTCGTACTCGCACCTTCTTGGTGTTTACAGAATTACAGCTTATTTCTTACGCTTTTACCCAATAAACTACCAAAACTCCTATTCGAGTAATTGTTTTTAATATAATTATTAAAAACTTAACCAAAATAACATTTTTAGTTTTATTATTAAAAAATAATAAATTATAAAAACATTCAAAAAATAAATTCCCGTTTAATTATTAACATTTTAATGAAGAAAAAAAAACTAAAAATACATAAAATGTATTCAAGTTTATTTTATACTTAAAATAAAAATTGAAGGTACATTTAGAAAAACCATTAATTAATAATGAATTTAGATTGAAATAACAAATTACCATTGGGATTATCACCTATACACCTTCAATCAATACCAATATTTTAGAAACAAGAAGAAATGTTAAAAACGTACATTTTCTGATGTATTTAAAAAAAAAAAAGACTCACATATTTAAAGGTTTTCACTTTTTGTTTTTGTTTTTTTTTTTTAATATCATGGAAAAGAAAAAAAGAAGAAACATTATAAAACTTTATTCATTTAAAAAAAAAAAAAAAAAGTTAAATATAAAATTAAAAAAATTGTTTTTTTTTTTTTTTCATTTTTTTTTTTCGTACGTTTAGAGTCTGCTTTTGTTTTGTTTTCATACCGAAAAGTAAATATTTTCAAAATAAAGTAATTACCGACTTAACATTAACTTTAATAACTTTTTTCTTTTTTTTTTTATATACGTATTTTTTTTTTTTTTTTTTGGGTTGGCTTCGCTTTATTTTTTGCAGTTTTTCCCTGAAGCATTATGAAAAATATGAAAAACTTTTACAGTAAATTTAAATTGTTTAAAAAAAAAAAAAAAAACAAAAAAAAAAGCATTAAAAATTTATAAAATTCATATAGTACCTGCATACATGTATGAGAAAAAAAATTTTGAAAATTTTCTTTTCCTTTAAAATTATTGTTTACATCTCTCTTTTCAACCAATCATTTTCGATGCGAATTCTATATTTCGTTTTCCTTTTCTTTTTTTTTTTTTCTTTTTGTTTTTGATTTTGGTTATACTTTTTTTCCAACAAGTTTTATTTTATTTTTTTTTTTTTTGTTTTTTTTTTTTGCAGTTATACTCAAAACTTAACTCTAGTTATACCATGTATACATAATATTTACGTATATATTTAAAAAAAATTACTTTCCCTAGCGATAAATTAAAAAATATTAATTTTTCTCTTTACTTTTACTTTACTTTATTTTTTTTTTTTGTTTTTTTTTCTTTTTTTTCACTGTAACCTTGAATTCCCTTTATATTTTTTTAATTGCCCTTTTGGTTTTTAATTTTTATCCTTATAACAGGATAACAAAATATTGTATAATAAATAAAAAATAAAGAAAAAAAAAATATTTACAGTAAAATGAGTGCTAAAAAAAAAAAAAATCAATTCATATTTTTTTTCCGCCTTGTCTTTATAAACAAAAATAATAAAATAAAAATTTTTTTTTTTTTTAATTTATATGTGTGTGAAAGTGTTGTAAATTGTAATATTAACTTTTCTGAATCAGAATATGAATTTTTTTTTTTTTTTTAAGATTATTTCGAAAAAATTTTTTTTTTTGTTCATTAAATTTATACTGTGTAAAAAAAACTTTTAATGGATTTTCATATAATAATGTATTATATTTTATATTTTCATCTACATTTTTAGTGCAAATCATTTCCTACTTTTATTAAATTGAACCTAATATAAATACTTAATTAGAATGGGATTAACTGCATTCATTTAAATCTGGGGCCGGAAGTATACGAACAAAACATAAACGTAAGGAAAGAGTTAAATGGCGTATTTAGATACATATTTAGAATAAAATGTATGTACGTTCTAATTAAATCTTTGGAAAAAAAAAAATGAATTGCAAAAATATTTAGGGAGAAACATGAAGATTTCCAAATGGATATTTTCATTTGAAGGTTAATTGAAAGAGAAATTACGTAATTTTGTTTTGTTGCATTTATCAAAAAAAAAAAAAAAAAAAATACTATGTGGGTCTTCTGTAGTTATGGCACCTCCTAATTTTAAGTGATGATGTTGATAAAGCTGTGTTCAGTATACTTGTGATTTTAAATTATATTTTTTAGTTTCGCTAAGCTTAGGCTATTTTATAAGGTACCTAAAGTTTTTTTTGCTCTTACATAAAATATAAGGAGAATTTTATTTATTTTTTTATTCTCGCTTTACTAACATTTTATGTTAGAGCTTCACTATACAATTCTGTTTGTATATGTGTATATTCGTTTAACATGTTTGAACGAATAAATGATTCATAAATGATGACGAATAATGTATCTAAGAGTGAATTGAAAAAAGAGTAGGTATATCTAATGAATTAAAATTTTACACACCGCTTTATTTTGGGAAACCTTTTTATCTATCATAATTTGGTGATACTAAGAACGTCCGTTAATTGCACACAAGCAACCAAATTCATACAGGCGTAAAAACATTCACTTGTTTTCAACTACAAAATCAAATGGCCATTTTATACAATCAGTCTAAATATTATATAATATGTAAATTAAAAAAAAAAACTGTCAAATAGGTGTAATAAAATTTAGGGAAAAATATATTATAATAATGTAAAAAAAAAAAACATTAATAATAATATATGAATCAATCAAAAATACTGAGCGTGAAATGGCCTAAGTAGCAAAAGGGCTATATACTTAAGCTATTAAATTTTATGAGTTTAAAATGTAGAATCATGTAGGAATTTCCATATTATAGAAATGAGCGGAATAGTTTGAAGAGAGGTATAATTGGTTTTAGTTGAATAGATCAAATGTCTTTACCTTTACAAGAAATCTATTAAATAGTGAAATGCTTCCACTAGAATAGTTAGTATTACTAGCACGAGGAGGGGATCGCCAATTAGACATAAAGCCCGTTTTGAATTCTGTCTAACTTAAAAAAGTTTGATCATATTTAAACTTGGTAGGAAAGTATTAAGTATAGATAAGTATTAATTTGAAGAAAATAAACATTAAATACATTATACTCTGTTAACACACGTTGAAGAAGACGCCTTGTCCAATAGTTTTCAATAAGAAAACCTCATATTAGCTGATTGTTTCTCCGAGAAAAGCACTATTATTTATTTTGTATTAAATTCTACTCAATACTATATAATCTTTTTCTATTTAATCCGAGTTCTATATCTGGGATTTGTTTTTTTAAATATAATAATTTTCGATTTATACAAGGTGACCTATTCTTTAATCAATGTATTCCTAATATACAAAAAATTTATCAGTGCTTTGGAAAACTGGGGAAATAACTAGAGAATGAAATCGGTTTGATATTGTTTCCATTTGAAGAAAGAAACATTGATGGTTTGATTTTTTTGAAGAAAGAAACATACAAAACTTTTCTGATGATATTTTTTTAACTGTACTCTTTTTTGGTTTTATACTGACATTATTGGCAAGAATATTTCAAATTTAATTTTTTTAGCTAAAAAAAATCTAAATAAAATAAAAGAGCACATGTTACCCTAGTGCAATAGAACGGATATTTAAAAGCTCACTTACAACAATCTGTTTTATCTAAAAAATCAATTTTAAAATTATTATGAATGGTGATTCGTACGTACTACACTTAATAAATAAAAAAAAAATTTTATATCTACAAAAACAATTCAATTTGTTGATTTAAATTAAGAATGAACTACATGAGAACTATATAAGCATTCATGAATTTTTTATCCCTTATATAAAGGACTATATTTCCAATTAGGAAAAAGATAATATTTCATTTAATTTAAAAGTATAGTGTCATCTTTCTACTAGAAACGTCCTTTTAAAAACAAATCAAAAAAGAACAAATTTGTTACAATGTTACTATTTGGATTATACGGAAACTTTACTTTTTCATCCTTAAAATAGCTATGCAAGCAGTGAAAAGAACGAAATGATGATATATTTTTTATGCTTTATTTTTATATCTTTCTCTTTTCTCTCGTTTTTGTTTTTAAATTATGTACGTATAAATGTTTGGTCTGACATATTACAATTGCCCCCAAATGACCATTCTTGTATTACGTCATTAAAATTACACTGACTGACTCTCCTTGTTTTTATTATTTTCTTTTCTTTTTAAATAAAGTTTTGCGTTGTTTTCGGTTCTCATTTACTTTCATTCATTTTGTGAATTGAATGAATGCAAAAGTTTCAAGTGTTCTTTTTGTTTTGAAATTTGCTTAAAATAGATAGGCATAGGATATGAATATGAAAAACCCAGAAAAAACATTTTTTTTTTGAAGGACTAAGTCAGTTAAATTGCAAGAACAAAATGAAAAAAGCACGTGACACATATTTTTGTTGGAAATAAGGGTTAAATGACCGGTATTACTGTTACCCGGTTGTTGTTTGCTATATTTAAATTTTTGGAAAATATTATTTGTTTATCGCACCAAAAGTGAATTTTAACGACTTGCCATAGGGAAAAAAATGTTTCCATGTACCTTGCGAGACCGTAAAGAAAATAAATTATATAGATTTCTAAGTCGAATTTGCAAATTTTAAAACACCGTATTAAAAAGTGTTAGTAGTTCTAATAATTACCGAAAATCTTATAAATAATTCATGATTTTCTTTAAAAACTTCATCCATCAATAGTTACGCATGGTTCTAGTAACGCAGAAAAATTTGTATTCTAATAACTCGGGCAACATCAATACTTCGTTTTAATACTTGATGTTCGTCTCTTCTGTAGTTACTAAGTGAAATTTCCTTATTTTAATGTGGACCTAAGTTGTTTTTTTTTTCTTTAAATATATTTTTAGTTTTTTTTTTTACTTGCTTTAATTTTGTTTTGGTGTCTGATGTACTACAAAATACCGCACCATTAATCTAAAGTTGTATAGTGGTGAAAATGATTTGCAAAAAAAAAAACTATAAAAATATGGAAAATATTAAGCAACTTAAGTAACTTTGTAAAATTGCCTGTTATATGATAACGTTAAGACCATGATAAATGTTAGCTGATTCCATAATGTTTGTTTTGTTGACTGTCTTTGATGATATTGTTAAAGTAATTTTTGTTTTATTTCTGGTTAATATTTTGCTCGAGTTTTTTAATTCGCGAAAAAAAATTAAACTTTTCAAAAAGTTTCGAAATTTTTCTTTTATTTTGAGTAAATTATGTTTCCTTTTAATTTAGTAAAAAGCTGGTATGTTTTCTAAAATATTGTTCTTGAAAGTTTTCTTATTGGTCTTCCAGTAGTTAAAAAAATAAATAATATAAAAAAACTATATATGAGGAAATACCGTTATATGACTATAAAAGTAAAAATAATTGAGTGACCCTTTAAACTTTTTTTTACAAAATGTATATGTTAAAAAAAATATGTTTATACCCGTACGATAAATGTCGGGTATAATAAAATTACTCCTCCGTTTGTAACACCTCGAAATAAGCGAGCTAGATATACCTTTAAAGGTATGGATCGGATCAGAAAAAAATTTTAAGTCGATTGGGCCATGTCCTGTCGTCCGTGCGTCCGTCAGCACGCTAACTCAAAAACTAAGAAAGCTAGAATCTTGAAATTTACACAAAATATTCTGGGAGTAATTTGTAGGTTCCCTATTTTTTTGGTTGAGTTCCGACCAAAACTTCGGGTAGCTCTCAAACACCTAACTTTTAGATCCCCCCATTTTTTTGAAATAGAGCCATGAAATTTTTTTCGGAGCTACAGCTCCCCAAAAGTTGAAAAAAGCTCTATATTTAAATTGTTATAGCATAAGTTCTATAAAGTATGTCTTCATTTTGAAAACACCAAACGATTACTGCTTTTATTAGCTTTAAAAGTATATATACAATAAATATATAGTTGTGGCATACGGTGTCTTAATTTACCGTTATGCGAAACTAAAATTTTGCAAAATCCTTTAACCCTTCTATCTTTTAAACGGTTTAAGTTGGAAACTTGATATTTTGATAGAAGTTAGATCTTTGAAAATAAGTATGAGTCATTTCAGAAATTTAGGAGCTGTAAGGGGTCAAAAACTGAAAATTTTATATTTTTAAACACCTGTAACTTGAACACCTGTTAAAATTTTTTTGAAGTAATACATAAAAATTAAAGCTTCGACATCATACTCTTATTTCTGTTAACAACTTTTTTTAATAATATAGGGTTACTTTATAATTTGCGAAAGTGTTACTTGATTTTTTCAAATTTTCTAACAAATTTCTTTAACAATTTTTTCTATAATTTGAAATTGTTGAGGATATAATGCGTAGTACATAAAAATGTAAATAAATAAACAACATAATGGTTGCTTGAAGAATTTTTATTTATATGATATTGATATATATACATACTTATATAATATCATGTTTATTTACATAACGTATATGTCACTAGTGAATGAATGATAAGAGTATAGATGTATATTAAATAGCGCCGTATTTACATACATATATGTATTTTATTGTACTTATAAGAAATTATTCTGTCAATGGAATATTTAAATATAATATATTATAATATTTAAAATTATATTTACTATTTTGTACTAAGTAAATTTAATATACATTTACCGCTTAGTATTAAATGGTACTATAGAATATTTGAAAAAGTTTTGGATTGATAATCGTTATGTGGAAGGTTAGAATCTGCTTTAGAAGAATGTACATATAAACATATAGTTTGAATATATGTACAACCCATAAGTTCTAGAAATTATAAAATTCACCCAAATTATTTTAAAATACTAAAATATTAAAAAAATAATATTGTAGGCAGAGTGGCTGTGAAAATACTAACGGTTCGTACGGGTATCTAAGAGTTGACAAAGGCAACTGTATTCTTCCTCGTTTCTTATTACATGAAATTTTCAAATTTTTGTGCAAATCACAATTCTAAACAGTTTGTATTGAGTTTTGGAAATGTGCGCTTTTAAAAACCGTTGGTTTACATTCTACCTTGTTTTATATTTTGTTAGGTTTAAGTAATTTTAAAAATATTTCAGAGTGTTTTGTGAGAACATGTTACTGAATGTAAAAAAAACAGTGTTGCTTATAAGAATTCAATGAATATTTGAAACTATCCTAATAGAAAGAAAATTTAATTTTTTCTTATTCAAATGTATTTTTTTTTTTTGGCATTTTTTAAAATTCAATAAATTCAGCATTTTTAAGAAGCGCATGAGATAAACAGCTTTAGTTCACACGCTTCACATAATTGAAACTATGTATTAAACTAAAATTTTGTTTTTAAAAATCGGTCAATTATATTGGCGTTTTTAATATTACACTGCTAGAGGCTCTTGTTTACATAGTAAATAATTTTTGAATTCAGAAAATTTAATTTTCGTTGATTTTAAAAATTAATAAAGCTTGCGCATTTTTAAATTCCATGGAGTATTAACAGAAAGATGTTAAAATACCATAAAGTTACGCAGAAGAATGCTTTAATCCTGTTAATTTTGTATATAAAAATTGAGTGGTGACAAATAATAGCAAGCAAGCAAGTACATTTAACATGCACATATGAAAAGAAGATTGATAACATTTGAATTGGGCAAAACAAAAAAAATTAAGATAAAAAATGCCTTAAGCAGATAGTTTAGCAAAATGGTCTGTAGTTGTGTTCAGGGCTGTGGAGTCGTATCGAAATTGATCAACTCCGACTCCGACTCCAACTCCGGGCTTTTATTGGACTCGACTCCGACTCCGACCTGACTCCGACTCCGACCTATATTCATCAACATGTATAAAATAAAATTTTTTTTTTATTTAATTCTATTAAATTTATGTTTTACTAAAAGATGAGAAAAAAAAAGTAAAAAACAAAAAAAAATCTCATTTAAAATATGTATTGTTTTCTGTTTTAATTTTTAAAATATATATTATTTCTTAAAAATAGAATTGCTTCAATCAAATCTTCTTTAAGCGATGCACGTAGGTCTGACTTAATTATTTTCAGAGCAGAAAACAATCTTTCGACACTGACTTGTGTCGGCGGTAAAGCGGTTACAATTCTAGTAACATTTTCGATTATTTTTGGGTACACATCGATAGCTTCTTGGACGTTCAATTTTGATGATCGATCATATTTTTCAACTCCCTCCAAAGCGGTAAAAAACTCCTTTTTAAACTTCTGCTCTTCTGTATCTGGTTCCTTTTCATTATAACGCTTTCGTTTTATAACATCCAATTGATTTAAATATTTGTCAAAATCTAAATCTTCATTTGAACTAGAAGCTGATTCCTGACTAGAGACAAAGTAAGAAGGCTCGATCTGTGTTTCACTATCTAATCCCGGAAAATATTTGATGCGAACGGTGATTTGATAGAGCGTCTCTTTTGCTTTTGCAATTTGATGGTCATTTAATAGAATTCGGCTCATTGGATCAATGTAAATAGCGGCTATCAAAATTTCATTTTGCAAAAGTAGTAGTTCCCTTTTATTCATGGAAGATGTAATAGCACTGGAAATTGGTTCATCAGTGCGGGACAACTGATAAATTAAGTTTCTCCACTCAAAAAAGAAGGTCCCTGGAGTTATATCTTCAGTTTGCAATTTTTTTGTCAGAAGATATTGACGAAATAAAATATTTTCTAAATTTGCGGCTTGTTCCCATTCGGTTTCATTTAGAAAAAGATTTGAATTATCCATATCTGCAAAAAATGTTTTTAATTCAAGCAAACGCTTTATCATCACGTGTAGCTTGATCTAAAATCGCACCTTTCCCAGCGCGCCTCTTTAAAATAGCATCTATTTTAGGAGTTCTCGCTGTGACAGCCATTTGTCTCAGCTTTATGATAATATTTGTTGCATCATGATTTTTTAGACCATCTCGTATTGCTAATTGCAATGTATGCACAGCGCATCTCATATGTTGAATATAAAATGATTTGGATACTTCTTCACAAATATCATTCAAGTCTTCACTGTTTTGCTCTACTGAGAGTTCAGTTGCATCAAAATCGTCCTCCATAACCAACGCCTCTTCATTTTCCTTATTTAATTTCTCCGTAACACTTAGCATATTCGAAGCATTATCAGTAACTATACATAAAATCTGCTCTTTTTTAATTTTAAAGTCCTTTAGAATTTCTTCCAATATATTTTTTATGTATTCACTTGTGTGATGAGCTTGAGTATCTTTTACTGCCAAGGTCTGAGTTATAGTTTCTTTGTTATTATTAAACCGGACATTAATTGCAATATAGTTTACTCTATGCCGAGTGCAACCATCCATTTTAATAAAAACAAAATTCCCTTTTAATTTTTCTATAAGATGACTTCTGTGTTTTTCAGCCTCATCTAATATCATTTTTCTAATACTTTCTCTTCCTAAAGAAACTTTAAGTTTATTAGCCATTTCACCATTTAATTCTAAAAATGCTGACTGTGAAAAAAAGGATATCGGTATACTGTTTTGAACCACCATTTTTATTAAGGCACTTTTGAAGTTTTCTGCTGTCATTGTCACAGTAATTTTATCGCTAATGTAGAATTTGGATAATCCGGGTTGCGATATGTTTGATGAGGAGGAGGATGGTTTAGCGGTCATTGGTTTCGTATTCGCCTTATCTACTTCTTCTAGTACTTTCGGATGATAACGCTGCAAATGTCGTTTTAAATTTGATATTCTGCCAGTTGTTAATTGTGCTTTGCACATTTTTTCTTCATCACCTTCTATATAACATAGGCATTCATAGAATTTCCCATCTGATGTAATTGCAAAATGCTTAAGTAATGCCAATTTTAATTTTTTATAAATTTTGAAGCCTTCAAAAATACTAAATTAACAATAAATATTAAAAAGAATAATATTTAACTTCTGTTCAACAAAGAATTTCACGATGTAGTTTGGTAATTATAATTTATTTCAGTTGTTGTCTACTTTATTTTAAAAAAATTACTGATGCTCTTCAATTAAGATGAGCATGTATTTATACCAAAATTAAACTAGGATTTGGGATTTTCTTATATACATTATTTACCTGTCTGACAACCGTTGCAAAAATTTTTTGTAATATTTTTATGAAGAATTATTTTTGCCTGTAATAATTATGTTCTGCAAATTTGGTGTACTTATGAATATTTTTTGATTTTTAAAACTTATTAGTATTTTTATTACTTTATGCGGATACGTATAAAGGACATCTGCTAATTGTTTTTACCTGTTTAAATTATTAAATCTTTAAAAAATCCACAGAATTTAAAAATTATATTTAAATTTTTATTGTTACAATAAAAGTAACAATGTTTTTTTTAGATTTTCTTTTTAAAAGGTAATTGAGTTAATTTTAAATAAAAGCAGCCGGTATTTCATGTCATTAATTAAAGACCTTACCAAAAGTTTTTCAATAATATTCTTACATAGAAAAGCAAAAGGTAAAAATAGTCATAATAATGTTGAAAATTCCAAATAAAATTTTAAATTTTTTTCGGAGTCGGAGTTTCTTCTGTTAACTGCGCTCCGACTCCAACTCCAAGCCCCCAAAAATGCACAACTCCGCGACTCCGGACTCCGACTCCAGCTCCGACTCCACAGCTCTGGTTGTGTTATGCTGGATTTTTTTATATAAAAATAGAAGAATAACAATTCTATGCAATTAATTAAAAATTGAACTGTGCAGAACGTACATATGAGCTGTGTTATATTTTTCAAATGATAGCTTTTATCTGGGAACACTCTTGTATTTCCTTCAGTTAATTTTATTTTTAAGAAAATTACGTATACTCAAAACTAAAAATGAAAATTCGATTCACACTAAAGAAAAACTTTCCCATTTTGTTCATTTTTTTCCGTAAAAGAAGAATCCACGAGAGTAAATATGTTTTATATAGATTGTTAGAAGGAGAACAATAAATTTTTGGAGATTTCAAATCGCATTGTCTCCAATTTCAAATTGCATTGGGGATTTCAATAGCATATGAGTATGATATTAATTTTAAAATTTTAATATTCTAACAAAGCCCAAAATCAAATAAAAGAAGACGGAGGTAGTACAAAAAAAATTCAATTTTTTTTTTTAACTTAATAATTGAAATTTAAATTTCTGTCTTGGGTGAATATAACTTTATCCTACCTCCTACATGATATTCAAATGAAACTTGAGTATTTTTTTTAAATGTTTTGAATTTTTCATGTCAGTTCTTTTAATTTTAAGTGAATTATTTTCATAAATGAATTCAAAAGATTTGAAATAAACGAAATGTGATGAGAAGCAAAATAATTCCATGTATAATGAATAAAGACTTAAAACATGTCCTTAAAAGTTTTATAAAATAATTATATTAATATTATAATATATATTTAATATATTTTAATTTGTTTCTTTTTTATTTTTATTCCAACATTTTTATTTTGATTCTAAGAAAAATTGAAGTTTTTAAAACTCTTTCCGAAGCGTTCTTAGTTTATTTAACATTGAAAAAAAAAAAAAAATCTAAAAAATGTTAAAATATTTATATTGTTAAAAAAGGATAATCGAAAATGTTTCACTCAATTGTTATTTGATCAATTAATGTATGGTATTATTTTGAGGTTTACCTATGTATATAGCACAGAAAAAGAAACTTTTATACTACCTCAGAAGTTCCCTAAAATTAGTTGTTTTTTGAATAATTAACAAATATTTCATTAAAACATCATATCATATATTCAAATACACTTGTATTAGTGCGTGCTGTTCCCGGACTTTTTTTCAATTGCGGCTTTAAAGTTTTTTTAAAATAAGTTTTTAAAAAACACAAAACATCAATTGAATGGTCTGATAGGTCCACTCATATTTTTGTTACAATTGTTCAGAAAATTGAAAACATCCGCTACGATTCGATTGATGTTGGTTTGAGCGTCATTATTGATGAATCAAAAATTATTTTAAGAGTATGCGTTTAAAGAATAAATTAGCAAGTTGAGAAAGAATTTTTCAAAGTTGAAATTAATATAAAACTGTTTAAGAACAACAATGACCCAAAATAGATTGGATGGTTTATCAATAATATCTATATAGAGAAAGATATTTTAAAAGAAATAAAGTTAGATGATACAATAAATAAGTTTGCCACAATTAAATCACATGAAATCAACTTCTAATTTTCTACTGAATGTTAGTAGTACCTAAATGTTAAAATTATTGTCTATTGATTGCAATATATTATTATTAATAAAGCTATTATATGGAAACAAAAATCAATAACAATAAATTAAAATATCATAATACACAATTTTTATTTTTCGAATTGCTAAATCCCTTCGTATAACATTTCAGATATCTTTGTTTCAGTTGTTGTTTTAGATTCTGATCTTTTAATTCTAAAATAGAAGGATGTACATGACGTCTTCACTTATTCAAATCAAACTCATTTCTTTTATATATACACATATACCACGGAGGCGCCTGATACTTATGCATATAAAGAATGGCGCTTCTTATAATTTGAACTAAGGGAATCAGGAGACATTGAGCCGGCCCTGTTTTATGGTTTATCTTGTATTTTCTTGTATGGTAGTGTGAATATGATTTCACTACTCATTATGCAAACGTTTGGTATTTTATCTGAAATGACAAACTGGAGTAAATAATTTTTTTTATAATTAGGTACCGGGTTTTAAAATGGTGAAATCCCGGGAATCGGGATTACAAAAATTAAGAAAGGACCCACTAATTTGTATGAACACTCATTTTTACTATTTATTGACAACCAAATAAAAAGCAAAAACTCTTGCTTTAGTGTTAATGTTAGCAATTTTATTTGATAATATTAAGCACATATAATGTTCCTTTCAGTTTCACTCTTGCAATATTTTTTCGAAATTCTTTACCGTTTAACAATGAAATACAATTTTGAAGAAGTGTTACCCTGGAGTGTTAATTTTAAAAACCACCTGTGATAGTATAAAATTTAACTTTCTAAAAATATAATATTATGTATTTGTTTAAGAGCATTTCTGTGTAGCAGTTATCTAGTCACACATTTTAAAGTTAAATTCACACGATCATACAAAAGAAAATTATTATCAATTATAACCTCTTCTCGATAAATTTAAATTTCTGTAAAACAATAATTTATTTTAAATTATTTATTAAAATTTTCTTTCCACTTGTTTTGAATCATTAATTGATTAATACGTTATTAATTTTTAATTTAAGGTTAATTTCAAAGGAATCAACAATTATATGTGCTCATTAATAAGCAAGTTTAATCTGTGATTTTAATAAAAAATAAATTAATTATTATTATGTTATAAGTTAATTAATTATTAATAAATGTTACATAAATATATAAATATATATATATATTAAATATATTATATATTGATATAATTAATCTAGATATGAAAATTAATCTAAATTAAAACAAGCAAGAATGCAGTTGTCCTTATCAACTCTAAACGACCAGTACAATATTATTTAAAATACATTGGTTCGATTGCATAAAACTGAGCTTGGACTCAAATTTTACGTTTTCAAACAAAAATTACTCTTGAACTTGCAGGATTTGTTTGGAAAAGTGAGACCTGAATTCAAATTAAGTTTTACGCATTCAATCCATTATCAACACTTTGTTAGTTTTGAAAATATGGTATTCATCTCAAGCTTTGGTTCAATAATTTAAACATTTCCTCTCTTTCCTTTTATTTTAAGTTTGTAGCTTAATTAGTCAAAAACAAGTAAATGTAACAGTAAGTCGATGCAACCGACTTATTTATACACCTAAAAAATTCAAATTAAATTAAAAATCCATGAGTTATTTTAGTTAGGTATTTAAGTAGGTATTTAATATAATAAAAACATGTTCGGTTTTGGGAGTTGTATGGGAGGTACCCCAACGATCACTCCAATTCATCTTAAATTTTAGGCAAATCAGGGATTTAGGAAACAGCACCCTCGTATCAAATTTGAAGTTCCTATCTTTATTAATTTCGAAGATATGCTTGTTCGGTTTTGGGAGTTGTATGGGAGGTACCCGAACAGCTCCTCCAATTCATCTCAAATTTTGGATAAATAAGGGATTCAGGAAACAACACCCTAGTACTAAATTTGAAGTTTTTATCTTTATTAATTTCGAAGATATGCCTGTTCGGTTTTGAAAATTGTATGGGAGCTACCCGAGCAACTACTCCAATTCATCTCAAATTTAAGGGATATCAGAGATTCAGGAAAACACAGCCTCGTACAAAATTTTAAGTTTCTATCTTTATTAATTTCGAAGATATGCGTATTCGGTTTTGGGAGTTGTATGAGAGGTACCCGAACACATGGTCCGATTTCGCCCATTTACAATCCCCGCCTTACTTTAGTCATTGTTAACCTACAGTATAAATTGCATCTAGATAGCATCATTATTTTTTGAGTTATCGTGCGTACGGACGGACGGACAGACATCGCTAAGTCGACTCAGCAGGTGATCTTGATTCAGAATATATATACAAGTCTATACCTAACTCGCTTCCTTTTGGTGGTTACAAACACCATACCAAAGTTAATATACCCTACTTAATGTGTAGGGTATAAAAAATATAAACAAGGTTCTAAAAGTTGTGTGGCAGTTGCAAAGTAAATATTGTCCTATAATATCTGTGATTATCCAACATAATTAGGAGAACATAATATTAAATAATTTTGAAGCTTCCTACACTTATAAATTTTGAAGAGTTTATGTAAACTGGGTCAAAAATTTGAATGTCAAGTATTCAAAGGATTGGTCAGATTTCAACCAAAAACCATAGAAAACTTACAATTATTCTCAAATATATTTAGTGTCTTAATAACTTTATAGTTTTCAAGTGACAGGCAGACTGGCGAATCCACACACAAATATATTTAGCTAAATTGACTCAGATTTTTGTTTAAGATCTCATTCACAAAATTGATCCTACATCTATTGTGCTTATTTCAATATATTAAAAACGGGGGACCAAGTTTAGTATATCCGTGAATAATATTGTTTGTACGAGTACAAAAATATAAAAGCTACAGTATATGACATAAAATTCAATTTACCAAATAAAAATATAATGTTTCATTCTATTTATACGTGTATACATAGATATAATAAAAAGAACGGACAATCCGATAATATATCCTTATGGTTAATATTTTAACCAAAAAATATGCACACAAAAATATTTACACCTATATTTGGTTTATAAGCAATTTTAAATTAAACAAAAATCCCCCAAACTAATTAAATCATTATTTTTTCAAACATTCTCATATTGTCGCTGTTCTATATATACTTTGTTTACACAACAGGATTCCAAACCCTACAATAATATTTAAATTGTAATTTGAGCTGTAATAAACTTATTTTTTTCTCTTTCTATCCTTTTTTTTTTGTTTTCTGAATACCTCATATTATATTAAGTTTTTCTTTTCCTTTTCAGTATTTAGTGGTGATTGTACTCTTGTTTATTCTAAACATACCACATTTCTTAATTTAAATGGACAAGTGATCCATGGTACTTGTGAAAATGATACGAAAAATATCCTCTTTTGAATTATGAGAACTGAGAATTGACCTTAAAAAATAATGAAATACTTTTAAAAAAAATAGAGACAGAGAAAAAAAAAAATTATCCGTTAAAAGCTTGAAATAAAATCGTTAAAGCGGTAGTCCCCATTTTTAAATTATAATAAAAAATGTTATAAAAATAATAAAATGTAACAAGTTTAAGTTATTAAATAAATTATTAATAATGATTTTTTCTCAAAATAAGATGAATGGATTTTAAATTTTGTGAAATTTTCTGAATAGAATGGTGTGAGTTTAAATCTTAGGGTGAATTTTTACTTAATTCTAATTTTTTGAGATCGTTAATTTTTTGTTTTTGGGGTATTTTTTATATATTTTCATGTGCTAGAAAAAAACAAAGCTTTACATACAACTCTCTATATGAAAGAAATTTCTTACCATTCTTAATCTGAAACCAACATTTTAGAAAAATTCAAAATCTCGTCGGATAAATTGCTCCTATATCAGTAGTTACTAATTATCAAGCCATTATTAGGTATGGTATAAATGTAAACATAAATTCCCAATACTTATTATAACACATTAAACATACCATAGAAATTTGTGGAACATAATTAAGATTAACTTATGGAATAATTGAATATTAGAGGTGTTCGTTCGAGCCCAACTACAGTCAACGAAACAGACAATTTTTTTCTATTTTAATTTTTGAGTTTAAAATTGGAAGAATTCAAAATTATTGTAAAATGTAATGGTGATGGCCTAGATGGTTTAAAACTTATTTATTGTGAGAACTGCTAAAATATGGAACTTGATTGAATGCAATATCTTTCCGTCTGATAGATAATAGTATGGTTCATTAAGTAATTTGCTAATTTTCAAAATAAAACAGATTTACTTTAAGTTGACCTTTAAACTCTCCTTTATTATCCTATATCCTCCATATGCTCGTCTCATTACCTAAACCTATAATCAAAAAAATCATTTTCTACGGTTCAGATTTAGTTTGTAAAAAAAACAAAATTGTATTTAAAAAAAAAAAAACATTAACATTAAAAATATGACAGTTTTAATTATAATAACGGTATTTTCCCAACTGTATTTTTTCCAATACTTGATATTGTATAAAATCTATTTGTTTATGATCTTAAAAGTTTATACTTTATTTATGTTTAAGAATGTTTTGTTCGTTCAAAAAGATTTAAAGATCATTTTGAAATTCTTTCAAGAAAGTTGGAGTATCTGTACGTATACTCATAAATATAATACATGAGCTTTCAATTCATATGTTCCACTTTTCAGTAAACGTATGACGTATGGCCTAATATTAAATTTTTAAAGCTGTATTAAATTTTTAAACTGTTGAAAGAGTGTAACTGACAAAACAGACAAAAACAGAATTACAATAGTAAAGAACATTTCAGAATGTTTCAGAGCGGTGTAATAATTTTTATTTTATACTGCTCTTCAACTTTTATGTGATAATATGTTAGTCAAAGAGGAAAAGTTTTTTTTTTTGTTTTTGTTTAGTTGTAGTTTACAACGAATTTTCAGCTGTTACCAAATTATTGATAAAAAAGATGGTTAAAAAACAAAATGAATTATTTTTTATTTTCTTATTTTATTTTTTTTTTTTTTATAAAAGTTTTTTATATTTTTTTTTCTTACAAAAGTTTCTTACGATTTTCTTGTTTTGGTACATATTTTTTAGTATCACATATGGCCCAAAAATTGTATAGGATCGTGCCATATGGAATGGTTTTACGTATGGTAAGATGACATAATGATTTTAACAAAGGATAACATATTATATAAAATAGAATGTGTATTGTGTAGAGGTACAAATGTTAAGAAAAATATTTTTTTTTTTTATGTATGTAGATATATATATATATAGAGAAAAGAAATATGGCAAAGAAACGTGCCTGAAATTCGATAATAATGTTTGATACTTTGCTCCAGTTGTTGTTTTTTTGTTTTTTTTTTGATTTTTTTAAACTAAAGTAGTCGATATTTTCCATTAAAATAAAAATTTATTTTAAATGATACTTATATATTTTTTAGAATCTATACAGTTTTAATATGATAAAGGGTAATGATAGAAAATAGAGTTCCATTTTCACTAATCATTATACCCGTACGATAGGATCGGGTATAATAAAATTACTCCTCCGTTTGTAACACATCGAAATAAGCGAGCTAGATATACCTTCAAAGGTATGGATCGGATCAGAAAAAAATTCTAAGACTTTTGAGCCATGTCCGTCCGTCCGTCCGTCCGTCCGTCAGCACGCTAACTCAAAAACTAAGAAAGCTAGAATCTTGAAATTTACACAAACTATTCTGGGAGTAATTTGTAGGTTCCCTATTTTTTTTGGTTGAGTTTGGACCAAGCCTTAGGGTAGCTCTCGAACACCTAACTTTTAGATCCCCACATTTTTTTTGCAATAGAGCTATGAAATTTTAACTACTGATAGATCTTACAAAAATATTAATTTTATTTTTAATAACTTTTTTTTGTAGCCCCACCCGTTACGGAGCTACAGCTCTCCAAAGGTTCAAAAAAGCTCTATATTTAAATTGTTATAGCACAAGTTGTATAAGGTATATCTTCATTTTGAAAACGCCAAACGATTACTACTTTTATTAGCTTTAAAAGTATATATAATAAATATATATTTGTGGCATACGGTGTCTTAATTTACCGTTATGTGAAACTGAAATTTTGCAAAATCCTTCAACCCTTCTATCTTCTAAATGGTTTAAGTTGGAAACTTGAAATTTTGACAGAAGTTAGATCTTTGAAAATAAGTATGAGTCATTTCAGAAATTTTTTTTGTATCACCCCCCGTTTAGGAGCTGTAAGGGGTCAAAAACTGAAAATTTTCTATTTTTAAACACCTGTAACTTGAACACCTGTTAAAATTTTTTTGAAGTAATACACAAAAATTAAAGCTCCAACATTATATTTTTATTTCTGTTAACAACTTTTTTTAATAATATAGGGTTACTTTATAATTGACGAAAGTGTTACTTGATTTTTTCAAATTTTCTAACA
Organism: Poecilobothrus nobilitatus; assembly: GCA_947095535.1. Classification (NCBI taxonomy): domain Eukaryota; kingdom Metazoa; phylum Arthropoda; class Insecta; order Diptera; family Dolichopodidae; genus Poecilobothrus; species Poecilobothrus nobilitatus. The sequence continues at coordinate 231,229,333 of OX352774.1, forward strand.
AATTTCATTAACGAATTTTTTCCATTTTGTTTTACTCGATAATTTGAAATTGTTGAGGATATAATGCGTAGTACAAAAAAATTTAATTAAACAAACAACATAATGGTTGCTTGAAGAATTTTTATTTATATGATATTGATATATATACATACTTATATAATATCATGTTTATTTACATATCGTATATGTCACTAGTGAATGAATGATAAGAGTATGTATTTATATTATATAGCGCCGTATTTACATACATATATGTATTTTATTGTACTTATAAGAAATTATTCTGTCAATGGAATATTTAAATATAATATAATATAATATTTAAAATTATATTTACTATTTTGTACTAAGTAAATTTAATATACATTTACCGCTTAGTATTAAATGGTACTATAGAATACTTGAAAAAGTTTTGGATTGATAATCGTTATGTGAAAGGTTAGAATCTGCTTTTGAAGAATGTACATATAAACATATAGTTTGAATATATGAACAACCCATAGTACTGGAAATTATAAAATTCACCCAAATTATTTTAAAATACTAAAATATTAAAAAAATAATATTGTGAGCAGAGTGACAGGCTATGAACATACTAACGGTTCGTACGAGTATCTAAGAGTTGACAAAGGCAACTGTATTCTTCCTCGTTTTAGTTGAAAACTGAACAAAATTGCACCGAAAATAACGTATCAAAATAAAATATCTTTTGATTTCTTTTATAACATGTTTTATATTATGAAAGAAAGATTTATTGAGATGTTATTAGTTAAATTTTGTAGTTTGTTTTTTAATTAAAATAAAAAGATTAAGATTAGTAATTCAATTTTAATTAAAAAATTTTATCGAAATTCGAGAAATATTGTTTTTTTAAGGAAGGGAAATATAATATTAACGAAAATAGAAAGGTTACACAAAAATTATAATAATTAGAAATTCATTCAAGATATTTAAAGTTTTAAGACAAATTGATATATATAACAGAGGTTTTTGTAAATATAATTTACTCCCATTTATTTATATGCATGAATATTTTTGTCTTTTTGCTTACTCAAATCATGAAAATGAATTTTTATAAAATCATAGACCTTCCGTTATTTCGGTATATCCTGTTTTATTCTTTTACTCCTAAATTTATTTCTTTTAAAACTTTCTTTTTCTGTTGCATTTAATTTATTTCTAAGAAATCACGCGTTGTTCATCCATCGTTTTATTTAGGATTCCTCTTAAATTGATTTAAATTTGTCAATAACAATTACCTATTTGATGTTATTTATACCCACACTTCTACCCAACTAGAAATTTTTAATCAAATTGACGAAAAATCGTAACTCTTTTAATGATATTTCTCATTATATGTCGATATTTTTATGACATTTTAAGAGTAAAAGTTTTGTGTATTCTGCATTATAAGTGTTAAAACTATCGGTCTGTCATTTTGTGATAATGTTACAATGTTATAACTCAAACATTTTAACTTCTTTGTGAACAATGGGAAAAATTGTATTACATTGCTTGCTATTGCTATACTTTTAAAAAAAATAAAATAAAATCTAATTTTTTAATTCTTCCATTAAAATGCTAAAAACAAAAGCGGAAAATATTAAAGAAAAATCTATTAAGAAACAAAATTATTGAATAAAATTTTTATAACTTAATAATATGCACCATTAATTTTTATATTATTTGAATTTTCAGGTTTTAAGTGTAATATTACAATCAATTAACGATAGGGACATTACAAAATAAAAATATTGATAATTTTAAAATTTCTAAAAATATTTATTTTGCAGTTTTTTTTTTTTAAATCATAAAATATTGTCATTATTTCGAAAAAAATTTTGGAATATCTTTAAAAATGATTCGATAAATTTGAGTTCGGATAAAGATTTAAACTTTAAAAAGTTTAAAATCATAAAATATTGTCATTATTTCGAAAAAAATTTTTAATTATTAAAATTTAATAATTTTAATAAAAAAAGTCACATAATACACTAAAACTGGTTTAAAAAGATTATGAAAATATGGTAATTTTAAGCGATCGATATTATAAAAGGTTTCCTAAAGTATTTATTCGTACTGCTCAATATCGTTGTAAACGAATCATGTAGTTATGTACATATAGAAATACTTCTAAGGTCAGAAGTAGATATGAAATTCAGTAGTTTTTTAACCGATATGTTGTCTTAAGCAGTGCCATTTGGTTTCTTTCTACCATATAATTCGTTAAAATAATAAAAAACCTATCTACAAGTTTTTTTTTTTAAATTTTTCGAAAAATAATTATATAGGATGTCATATAGACACAAAAAAAAAAACATTAACACAGTAATATTACGATTTTTCAGTAATATTACGATCCAGTCAAACTGGATTTCGCCACTGTCAGTGTCGACACATTTACAGGCAAGACGAAATTTCGCCGACTTTTGTTTTTAATGCCCAATTAAATAAAAGTAACGTTTCCAATATTAGTAAAGAGAGTTTTCTATTTGAGTAACTTTTTTTCCTTCACATTTTCGTTCGCCTTCGTGAAAATTTTATTTATTTATTAATTCAATTTTTATATCAAATATCTTTGAGGATCTTTATAGATCAATATTTATTATAAAAGTTTATGTTATATTAAATCTTATTAATAATATATAAAAAAAAAAAAAAAAAAATACTTTACCTTAATCTTTATTATTAAACGATATCTATCGAATTATAATATATAAAATGGTTTCTAATCTTAATAATATGTTGTCTGTTATTTTCAAAAAAAAAAAAAAATCATTATAAAACTAATAATAATAACCGTTAAAACTTTTATTTATCACCACCTATATACACTTTAGAAATTAAATAGATCATTAGGCTAAACACTTAAAAATAAACCAATAATTATTAAGGAACATAATATTATTATAAAAACTAAAAACGTTAAATATTTGCGTGCTATTGATATTAGATTTAACCTTATTGGTAAAATACTTATAACAGATAGTTTTTTTCTTTAACATAAAAAAATTTTGTTTTTATGATAATAACATAATTATAATTTTCCTTCTATAAAACTATAACTATAATAATTATAAATTAGTTTTCAAACTTTAATAAAGATTATATCATACTATACACCTTAGTCCTTAACGTGTATATTATAAAATGTTTTCCTTATATCTATAGAGTGTTACCTAATAATAAAATTTTTTTTTTTCAAAAGTCTCATCAAATTTTATGATAAAAATCATCAAAAAATTAGTCATAAGTTCGAAAAGTAAACAAAGATTCAGATTAATTTTAATATTTATCGTTTAACATAAAATCTGATATATAATCAAACCAAAAAAAAAAAAAAAAATAGAAAAAAATATTAAAGTAAAAGTAAAAAATATAAAGAAAAAAAAATTTTTTTTTTATATTATTGATAGTTCCTTAAAACACATTAGAATATACAAACATACAAACACACACATCCCAATATTTAAATAAATATGTATATGCAATATGAAATAGAGGATATTTATATATTGCATAAGTCATTAATGTAATGTCGTAATCATTATTAATTTCAACATTTTTAACACAATTTATCCAAAAAAAATAAAACAACCATATTCTGCTACTATGTATGAGATACATTTGATCTACACTAACCATATATTCGATTTTTTTTGTAAGAATATGTGTTGATTCTTCAGTTAAAATATATACGCCATCTTACCCCATCACGTTCAAACAAGGACAATAAACAAATAAAGCTAATATAACTATATATATTATAATATTCTTAACTTATTTTTTTTGTTTTTTAAACATTATAATATTTGTTTGCACTTTTATGTGTCTTTCTGTCTGTTTATATTTTATAAATATCATTTGTTATAAGATAAATATGGTCTTACCTCTAATAACTCCAATATAAGCCGTTACTGTAAAAACTGCGGGGTATTCTAAAACAAAAGCATCTACCAATAACAGGAATTCAATGGCAAAATTAATGTAAAATTAATGAAGAAGAGAACAAGAGAAGACCGAATACTGAAATAAATACAAAGAAAAAGTGATAATAATATGGTTTGGATCCATGAAATAGGCAAATGCTATCAGATGCGAAATTCAATGAGTTCTTATATGAAAATGCAAAAAAACAAAAAAATATAAGCAGAATTACAGCAGGATGAAAATATTTAAACTAAATAGAGTCGAATAAGATAACATAAGGAAGCGTGAAAATAAAATTATAATGAAAAAAAAAAAATAATACCAAGAAACCACCAAATACAAAATCCAATATTGTTTATGTACTTTTCTAATACCTTTTTTAATTTGATTTTTCCTTTTTTTTTTTGATGTTGTGTTTTTTTTTTTTTATTTATAGGATATCAATATTGTTACTTTTCAATAGTCATTATAATATTATTATTTTTTTTTTCCGGGAAGAAAAAATTATAAAAACCAAACTCTGAAAACAATGGTAAGAGAAAACATTTTTAAAAAACCAAGGAAAAATAAACACACCAAAATTTTTTTGTTTTTATTTATTCTTTATCATTATACAAAACAATATAACGACTATAAAATACAAAAAAAAAAAAAAAACAAAAGTATCTTAAGATACCTTTATATATATTTTTAACCTGACTAACCTACAATACTATAATAAACATAAAAAATATACAAAAAACATACAAAAGTACACATTTATTCAATCAAAGAAAGGTTATAATATGATTCTAATATTTTACATAATTGTACTTACATAATATATATACCTACCCACAATAATATAAGTTCGAAAAATAAATGAATGGATAAAATGTTAAATAAAAAAAAAAAAAAAATAAGTTTACAGAGTATGTTTATCCATAAAAAATCAATTTATTCTAATAAAAATTTATTACTAAATTGCGTGATTTCCACACCTTATTACTGCTTAGTGCCACATATTTACTGTGTTTACTAAATACCCTCATATAAAATTCCTTTCTGGTTTTTCTTTTTTTTTTCATACAGTGGTATGCGTAATTATTAATGTAAAAGAGTCTCAGTATAGTTGTAATTGTTATTCACCTGGGATATTTATAACTGTATGATAAATGCGAAACTAAATCTAATTAATGTAAAATCAAAGAAGAAAAAAAATTATTTAGGTATTATTTAATAATAAAAATGATGTATTGCATATTTCATTAAAACATAGATAAGTATCTAAATAAATTTAAAAAGATGCCAAAAACACTTAAAGACTGCAGCGTAAAAAAAAACATGTGAAGTTATATTCCAATTTTATAAACCGCATCAAACTTAAAAGTAAAAAAAAATACGTATGTAACTATGTATATACCTATATGTCTATACCTATGTGCCTTTTATCGGTACTCCAGTATTCCAGTATGCTACAGAAAGAATGTTTTTAATGTATATGGCTTAGAATATAATTTTTTTTTTTTTTAGTCTTAGAAAATTGATTACATAGATTGTTTTTTCTCTGTTTTTTTTTTTCAGCTTCTTTTTAGTTTAACAAAAATCTTTTAAGATTGAGAAACCTTGGATATTAGAGACGCAGCTTCATAGAATTTTGATTTTGTTTTTTTTCCAATAGACTGCAAATAGTTTTATTTTTATGATCATCAGTGTATTATATATTATATATGTACTTGATATAAGACCTTAACTAACCACAAGGAAATAACAAGGCAACTAAAATGAATTTTCTTACCAAAAATTAAAAAAAAAAAAAAGCCGAACAACAAAACAAAACACACTTAATATTTTCGCTCCTTTCTATCTTTTTTTTATACCCCTTTTTACTTTTCTCTTGACTTTTTCTATAGCCCGGAAAAAGGAGTTTTATGAAAAATATATTTTCAAAGAAAAAAATGAAAACAACAATAAGCAATAAAAAAAAAAATAATAATAAAATATATTGCGTTCGCTCAACTCCTTGAATAAATATTTAAGTTTATCAGGACACAAAATATCTTCCTAGATCTTTTTCTTTTACACTTCTTTCGTCCTTCATTACCTTTCAGTTTTCTTCTTTTTTTTTTTTTATTTTTTTTTGTTGCCATATATTGTAAATAGGTGACAGCATTACCCTATAATTTCAAAATAGCAATATAAGTCTAGACATATTAAAATAATTTTTGGAACCCTTAGGGTCCCATTTCTATTTCATATTTATTAATGTGAGAGTCTATATTTACTACACATATAACACATATAGAACACATATAGAAATGGGATCTCTCATCCTAAACAAAAAATAACACATAATATACAAAAGTGTGTAAAGGGGTATAAACAGTTAAAAAAAAAAAAAATATTAAAAACCATTTTTTGGCTGTTTTAACTTTAATTTTTTTGTTTTTATTATTTCTGACTTCCGTTCCATTTTTTCCCTTTTTCATGATTGTATGGTGTGTTTATTTTTGTCATGCCGGAATTTTATTTATGTATGTGCGATGACAAACAAAAAAAAACAAACAAACAGAATAATATACCTACATTAAGAAAAAAAAACAGTTAATTTATGAACGTGGAGCACAAAGAAACAAAAACAAAAAAACGTTAAAATCGTGATAATTCAGTCAAAAAATTAGCCTGTTAATGTCAATATGTAAATATTGTCCTGAATAAAAAAAAATTAAAAGGAAAATGAAAAGAAAAACTAAAAAAACGAAAAAAGAATGAGAAAGAAAATAAAAAATATAACAAAAACAAAAATTTAAATACAAAATAGAAAAAAAAAAAAAGGTATAAAGATGAAGTTTAAGTTTTTAACGTTAATCTAAATAGACCATCGAATTCCTTACTCTTAAAATCTTCTACTATTTATTATACACTAAAAGTCTCGGATACAAGATTTACATTAAATCCATTTGAAATAAATTTTTTTTTTATTGTCTACCGCATAACTGTAGTGGGTAGGATTAAGCTATTGAAGCTTAATTTGATTACTTGTTTGATGCAAAATGGTATAAGGTATAATATATACCATGTCAAAAAAACATTGCCATAAATTTGATTTTGGCCTAAGCGGACTAGTTGGTGAAAGCATTTAAAATGTAGGTAAGAAGTGGGTAATAATGATCGTGGGTAAGAGGGTAAGAGCGTACACCGCAAACACTGGGGAAGAATGAGTTCGAATCCTACACATGTCGTAAGAATAATTCCCCCCTTTTTATTTTAAATTATTTTTAAAAAAATATTTAAAATTTGAAGGACCTTACAATTTAACGTTTTCGCATTAAAGATCTAAGTGACCTATGGTCTGTTACAATCAATTTTTTAATACATATTATATACTATACAGCACTGGTAATCTACAAATCCTTGTTATTCGGTGTAACAATGCCGACATATTAAACAAAATTTAACGAAACTTTTACGAATCTAATAACAAAAAGATATCATTAAACTATGCAAAAACTTACAGAGTATCTTAGTGCTAAAAAAAAAAAACTTATTCACAACTCTTTATCTTACATTAATGTCTATATTAGCATTATGAGTCACCCGTACCTCTTATTTCACTATATAACATGTAATTAAATGTACATAGTTCAAACAATTGTAAGTTTTAGATGTTAGGCTAGTTAGACTAACTCTATTCTAAAATCAAAAATTTATTCTCATCCTTTTCTTAAAATTAAAAAAAAAAAATCCTAAAAATAGCATAGTGATTATTTTTATTGTAGTTATATCTATAGAGCGAATAGAGAATAGAGCTGTGCTAAGAACAAATATAAACAAAATGTTAAAAAGAGATAGAAAAATCTATGATAGAGAGTGAATATTATATTATATGAAACTGTTTTTTTTTTTTTTTGCTTTGACATCTAAAAAAATAATATTATAATAAAGACGACCATTGATGATGTTTTAATTTTCAACTTTTATAACTTTTTTTTTATTTATTTTTGTTTTTTTTTGTTTTTTTTTTTGATTTGTAAATAATAATAGAGTCAAACTAAAATATACCTAATATTAGGACTATATAATATTTAATATTATTATTAAAAGTTAATTAAATATTTTTATATTTAAAATAAAAACGAAAACAAAAGAAGAAAATGAAAAAAAAAATATTAAAGTTAAATGATTTTATTGTTATTGTATTTAGAAGAAAAATTCTGTTTAAATATTTACATAACCTATATTTTATTTTTTCTGTCAAATTGCTGTATAATTTTGATAATTACTATTAAATATTCAAAATATTGATTAAACGTTTTTATATTGTCACAATTTAATAAAATTGGTGGTGAAAGTGTTTTTTTAATACCCTGTTAAAAAAAAAAAAAAAAAAAACTATATGGTAATTACTTATTTATAATTAATGTAATTTTGTGGTTATTAAATATTAATTATTAGTCATAATACTTTAATATATAAGTAGTTTGTTCATTAATATATTTTGTACATAATATGAAGTTCAAAAATTGTTTATTTTCCTGAAATCTATTTATCTAATCGATAGTCTGTAAAATATGATAACATCTTAAATTATTTAATTTTTTAGTAAATTTTATTAGAAAGTAATTTTATGAATTAGATCAGATCATTGTTAGAAGCACTAACCTAAAAAATAAATGGCGTAGTTATCATTTGGAACGACTCTGTTAAATATCTTGATGTTCATTAGACGTTAATTAGTCTAAGTCTCAGTCTCAGTTAAAACTTAGACTAAATTAAATTTATAAAATGTAAAGTTTTTCAATTTTCCTTGTTCTTTCCTTTATAGGAAGTAAATTTCAGAAATAAATTTAAGGTGATGATTAATTCCAAAACAAGAAATTATATAAAATTAATATTTTTAAGTATTCATTATGAAATAGGTATGTATGATAATTTGAAAATTAAATATACTATACCTTATATACCTATGTTCATAACCTGCTGATCAATATCTATATCACAAATCTGTTTAATTCTATTCCGCCATTCATTTAATCTTTCCTTATCCTTCTTTCTTATTTTTTCCTCCTATATCTTTTCTTTTCAGAACCAAACTCTATTTAAATACTAATTACTAAATAGTTTTTAAGAATGTTAGTAAATTTTCAATGTTCATGTTATAAAAATTTGTAATGAAAATAATTTATTTATAGTCCTATTTTATAACATCATACTATAAAAGTAGGCTTAAATTTTAATTTGTTTTTGTCAATTTGATACACATTTTTTAAAAGCATCGTTTATTAGAGCAGCAATTTTAAACAAAAATAAAATTAGTCATTCACAGTCACAAAAAAAAAAATGAAAATCAAATCGTGTGTCTATTAATTTTTATTTATTGATTTATAAAACAGAAATTGAGAACATACTATTAATTATTTGTATTATCCACATTTCTTTTTTTCATTTATGAAAATTCAAACTGCTTTTTAATTTCTTCGGTTTTTTATTTTTCCTAAATATTGTAAAAAAACTCCCACTTAACCGGACAAACATTTATTTTTAAAAATTTTAGATAAATAATTCAGAAAAATTGTTAATATCATGCATGGCCATTATAATACAAAACTGTGTATTGTCACCTAATCCACTACTGCGTTAATGTCTGATTACAGTGAATGTCGAAAATTGTAGTATACACCATTTATATAATTATATACAAATTTTTGTATAATATATCAATATCATTATTAAAACAAGTAAATGTAACAAGTTCATGCAACCGACTTATTTATACCCTACACCTAAAAAATTCAAATTAAATTAAAAATCCATAAGTTGTTTTAGTTAGGCATTTAATATAAGCTAAAAAATAAATGCTTTTACAACCTTTGTACAAAATTTCAGGTTTTTATCTTTATTAAATTCGAAGATATGCTTGTTAGGTCTTGGGAAGTGTGTGAGGCACCTGGACCACCTCCCAAATTGATCCCAAATCCCTAATTGATACCAAATTTGAGAGACATTATTAGAACAGGGTAGAATACTCTTATATCAAATTTCAAATTTTTTTATTTATTAATTTCGAAGATATGCTTGTTCGGTCTTGGGAGTTGTGTGGGAGATACCCAAACAACCATTTCAATTCATCTGAAATTTTAGGCAATTCAGGATTCAGGAAACAACGCCTTCGTATCCAATTTGCAGTTTCTATCTTTATTAATTTCGAAGATATGCTTGTTCGGTTTTAGAAGCTGTATGCTAGGTACCCGACCAACCAACCAAATTCGACCAACCCGACCAACCAATTCATCTCAAATTTTTGGGATATCAGGGATTCAGGAAACAGCACCCTCGTATCAAATTTGAAGTTTTTATCTTTATTAATTTCGAAGATATGTGTATTCGGTTTTGGGAATTGTATGGGAGGTACCCGAACTCATGGACCGATTTTGTCCAGATTCGAACTTAGCCTTCCTTTCGTAATTAGTAACCTACTATATAAATTTCATCAAAAAAGCTTCACTAGTTTTTGAGTTATCGTGCGAACGGACGGACAACGCTAAATCGACTCAGGAGGTGATCGTGATTCAGAATATATATACATATCCATATCTAACTCGCTTCCTTTTGGTGGTTACAAACACCATACCAAAATTAATATACCCTATACTTAATGTGTAGGGTATAATAATAACCAATGTAAAAGTTTAAAAAATAAATTAATACAAAAGAAAAATTTTATTTAGCAAATCGAAAGTAAAGTAAATCAAAAAAAAATCGTATTTCATTCACTGTAAATGTCTGGATTTAAGTATTAAATTTTGTGCGCAATGTATTGATCATTATTTTTATGTTTTATTCATTTCTTCTTTCTCTTCCACTTCTTTAATTACTTTCTTATTTTGTTTTTTTTTTTTTTGATATTCTGATATCGTCGGTACTTCTTTTTTTTTTTATTACGTGCATCTATTTTTATAACTTCTTTATCCGGTCTTAAAAAATAATTTCATACAAGATTAATCACGTTCAATCTTTATGTTTTTATAGGTATCGTTATCGTTATATCAATATACCATAATACTATATATTATGTATATAAGTATATATGTATGTACATACAAATCAAAATATATGCATAAAATAATTAATAAACAAAATTAACAGTCAAAAGCGAAAACCGAAATTAAAAAAAAAAAAAACACAAAACTGCAAAACGCTATTAAGATAATTTCATCACTTCCGTTCCAAATGAAACATAAGATTTCACCTACCGATCAAATTTCAATTTTTAAGGCGTAAAGAATTTAAGAGCAAAAAAAAAATAAATATTAAATAAAATTAAAGTTTCAAAGAATTTGATTGTTCGATTTTATGTTTCTGTTTATGTATATGTACATATGTATATTGATTGTTGGATTTCAGATTAAATCCAAGAAAGCCGCGAAAAAAAAAAAATAACTCTTAAAATTACTCATACAAAATATTACACAAAATTGTACTGAAATTGAAACGAACAGATCCAAAAACAAAAATATTGTTAAAATTGCCAATTGTAGCAAAAATTGTCAGTCAAAATTTTAAAAGTCATAATGAAAAAAAAAGAAATATAATTACAATAATAATAATCGTGTCTCTACTCTCACTCATTCTCTGTAATGCTCTTTTAAATGAATGAATTTGCAATTTCATTCACATGAAAGAAAAAAAAAACACTGTCTAAATTTCATTCATAATTTGCTGTTGTTTGTTCAATTAATTCCCATATTTTATTACAATAATAAATACAGTTGATCAGTTACACAATAAGATATCAACAAGGTAAAAAATATTTTTAATTTATAATAATATGTGATATTATGTAAAGTTATTTATAACAAAAACTAAAATAGTACCTACAGTTGTTTAATTCTGGTTTTCTTGCTTGGTTCCTAATTCTCACCATTTTTTTTTGAATATTGTAATGTTCTTTGGGTTCAATACCACAATTCAAAAGGACGAAATGGTTTATGATCTGTATTGAGCTTTTTAGTTGGCATATGTGACCATTATTCGAAAAATAAAAATCTGAAAGTCAATGCTACGAATACAAAATAAGAAACGGCGTAAGCGTCATTTGTAACTCATAGTATTATTAGGACTAGGTATACTAAATATTTCCTTAATAAAAACGTGTCGTTTACTTCGGTTTACGGCTCTTTTTTTCCAATTTGTTTAAACATTGAATAAAATAATGGTTCGAAGCTAAATAACACGTTTTAAAATAGCCTTTAAACATTTTGTGTATACATAAAATATGAGTACATTCGGAAAATAAAGAATCGATTCCTCGAAATGAATTTTAATGTTATTATAAAGAACGAAATTTGACATTAAGGTTTATTTTCGACATTCGCAATTTATGGAGTTGCGAAAACTATGTTCATATATACATACATATGTATATAAAAAAAAATTGTTATTTCTCAGTTATACTCTAATTATTAAATTCATAATATCCCCATCAATATGATCACCTAAAACACAACAATATTTATCATTTTTTTTTATAATATGTAAACACAGCAAAGAAAAAAAAAACTTCGGAAACGGGCTTGGAATAAATAAATATGAGATAAAATGATAGGATAAGCACATTTTCAATTTTATTCAAGACTTGTTTAATCATGTTAGTTTTTCTGTTTATTAAACTGATCTTGAATAAATGGGTAGAAGTGAATAAAAAAAGAATGAAAAATAAAATGATAAAATAAGAGAAAAAGCAAAAGAGAAACGATAATAAAATCCGTTTTGAGTGATATTTAATTTTCGAAGTAAGAGTAACGAACGAATAAATTAGTTACATTTTGAGTGAATAACAAACAGATGAGAAGAGTTAAAGAGAGAGAATGTATGAAAATGTGTGAAGTTAAAGAATGAAGATCAACTGAAGACCGGTTAAAAAAAAGAAAGAATTAGGTAGGTATTTAAAAAAAAACTTTATTGGGGTTTTTTTTTCAGTTTGGAGTTTATTTTATGCATCTGTTGTACACCTTGAGCAGGTGGTATAAACAATTATTTTTTACCTTTTGGGTATTTTGACGAATTTTTTTTTAACATTTCAAATTTTTTTTATTATTTAATTTTTGTTTTGATTTTTCATAATAATAAGAATGGATAAATTGAGGGGTAATTTATTTGAATTTTATTTTTGAAAAACAAAGATAAATTTTTTTAAAGAAGAATATGAACATAATGTGAAATATGCGATTAAATTTAAAAAAAAAGAAATGCTTACGAATGTATTCTTTGACTCAACAATAATTATTTCGCATACGAAACATTTTTCCAATTAATTGAGTTTCATAAAATTTTGAAAAAATTTAGCCCCACGTTACACACACTTGATTATCACTGTTGTAGAATTTTATCGTTTTTTTTTTTAAGATAAGATATCGGATAAAGTTTTTAAAAAGGCTTTACCCGTTTTCCTTCGATCTTTGATTGATATAATACCTTAAATTACTTACTGAACTTCTGTGTGAATCTCATTTAGCGATGACTACATTATGAGCTTCAATTATTCCTTTAAAAATTTTGAGAGTCAATTCAGGTGAGCTCTTAGTAGTTAGACTTTCTTTTGAGAAGCAATTTAGTGCGATGTGAGTAGTTAGAGTAGATTAATTAATTTAATTAACCTAAATTTTAGTTTTAAAAAATTAGCGTATTTACAGAGTTTCATCACGTGATCTAAGGTTTTTTCCTGAAAAAAAAAAGAATAGTTATTTATGTCTCAGATATTTAGATAAATAACGTTCGGTATTGTGAATATCATAATTTATTTTTAATTCGCATAAAAATTAATTAAAACTAAAACCATAAGGGTACTGCGTCTAAAATTATATACTAGGTACAGAGTCTTGAAAGCAATAATACTTGTCAAAAACCTTTGAAACTTTGTACTAAAAACCAATGTTAAAGAAAGAATATTTTCGAAAACGTCACAGTATTAATAATATTTTATATGTATTTACTTCAATATTCCGATTTCCCTAATGTTCTATTCACACTTTTGATTCTTTTCAGATTTTTTACTATATCAGACGATCATCAACTTTAAGTAAATTAAAAATCATAAAGCATAATAGCTTAGACTTTAATTAAATATCCTTCTATAATAAATTATGAGGTCTTTTAAAACAAAAAAAAATCGTTTTGTATGTCAATGTCGTACGTATATATATATATATATATTTATATATATTATATTACATTCAAATATACCGTAGCAAATTTCTTTTTAATATTAAGTGTTTTTAGTGAATATAAGGATATTAAAGAAAATTCACTTTTAATATTTGATACATCAATGTGGTATCTTAATATACAATTTTTCTATAGTATTTATCAATAGGTATATCATCTATAAATACTTATATATTTTTATAAGATTTTCTTCCTAAACTGATATTTTATTCTATAGATAAAACCATTTTCGCGTTTTTTTCCTATAAATTCTATTGAAAATCACTTTTTTTGGTACTCTATTGCTACATTCATTTTTAAGAAAGATTATCATAAGATTTTTGAAGACAAGGGCGTGCTCTGTATATCAGATGGTAAAAATCTTAAAAAATGTTATTTTTATACTGTCAATGATCTGAATTCTCTTCCTTCATCTCTTTTTCTTTTCATAGCTATTATTCCATTAAAATATTATTAAATGTTCGGTTGTATATGTATCTGAATAGTTTTATTAAACACACCATTTAGCCAAGGAGCCGAGAAGCCATTCATTTTTTCACCCATACATATTTTATAACAATTTATGTTTGTATTCTTTCAATTTATTCCTTAAAAATTTTTCCAATAAGATTTTTATTGAACATAACTTTAAAATGAGGATGATGACTTTTGTAGGGATACGAAGAAAATGAATGAATTTGACTCTGTAAAAATTCTAAAGGAAAGTAAATGAAAAAGAAAACTATCAATTTTTCTTGTCGTTTTTCTTTTCTCTTTAAATAAACACTTATCTTTTGGTTTTTTTTTTCTCTTTAGGTTATTCTATCACTATATTCTTGTCTCTTTCTTTGATTATATTAAGAGTGAGTGTTAGAGAAATATTATTTTTCTTTTCGTTTTTTTTTTGCTTCTTTATTAAAGTAATATTGACATATTCTTACAAAGTGTTACTTATTACTCCGATTTTCTTTTTTTTGATTTTGTTTTCCCTTCTTTTAAAAAAGAAAATCCATCTTTTGACAAATTACAGAAGTTAAAAGTTGTCGGTTTTCAATTTTTTTTATACGTTGTTTTTTTAGCCTAGGTTTCGAAAAAGATTTATTTCTATAGAACGAGGATATTTAACTGAAGAAAATCTATTTTGTTGCAGATTTCTGCGTGACTTGTAAGATTTTTTTCTAAAATATTCGAAATATAAGAATTAAAAAACAAGAAGGTGAGAAAGAAGGGAAAATAAAAAGAATAAGAACATTTTGTACACTTTAAAATGTTTGAAAATTTAGAAAATATTATTTGTTTTAATTAAATAAGGAATAAAATCATTATAAATAAAACACAATAATTATTCTAGGCATTAAATTATAATAAGCTTTAGTTTATCTATTAAATTTTATTATATAAAATGTCATCACTGGACTTTCGATGCTTGGTAGATTCTCTTACTCCGTTTAATATCGTGTAGGAACATTTTTTAACGAAATAAAGAGTATATCAGAATTATGTCAATATGTTTGTGGCTCGAATATCATGAATGTGAAACTAATTTCCACTTCATCAGTTCTTTAAAATTGGTTCAGAAAATTGGTTAAACAAGCTACAAAGGATCATGTAACAAGGTCATAAAACATTACGTTTATATGAAGAAAACGTTAAAAAATAAAATGACAAAAATAATTGCAAGCAACATTATATTAGCATTAGCAAAAAATTTAAAAATTAATTATACATTTTAAATTTACATAGGTTTAAGAAGTATTTCAACATTTTCGTTCATCACAATATTCCTGCAAACCTTAAACGTATTTTTACCCCATAGCAAATCTTCTCTTGCCCAAATACTACAATAGTCCTAAAAGTTTCCTCACCTAATTGTTTAGTTCATTAAAATTTCATACGTTGGTAAAGGAAGTGCGTACCACTTTTCTTTAACGTCTTTTGATAATTCTCACCTACCTCCGTAAAACAAAATATATAAGTTTCCATTCTGATTTTTTGTACATTTGTGACTAGACACAACATTAACATAACATATAATAATATTATGTAGCTACACTTATAATGGAAGAGTGTTGATACATATTTTTGCGTCGGAACAAACGAACTGGTTTTTTTTTTATTAGCAAAAATCATTTTTGTTCTTTTCAAAATGAAATGAAGTTTTAGGAATGAAATGTATTTCAATGTAGTGTTGAATATTTTAATGTCTTCCAAGGAAATATACCTTATTAATAGTAATCAAAAATGCAAGGACAGTATTATGGTGAATCTAGTGAAAATTTGTTAAAAATTTAGCGTAAAAAGTATAATATAGTTAGAAAATATTCGTTAGGGATACAACACAGTTTCCAAATCACAATTTAGAGCTGCAGCATATAAATTCTATGTCAGAATACTTATGGAAGATATAGAAGGTTTTCAGAATATGAAAAATGAAAGAAATCTGTTTATTGTCTGGTATTTTTCAACAAAAAAAAATATTTTCGGACAAAATCTATTTTTTTTTTTTTTGCTTTCCTTTCAATCGAGAAGTAAATAATCCGATTTTTTTAATTTTTTAATTTTGTTTTTATTTGTTCACAAGTTTAGGTGGAAAACTACAAAATTTGTTGCTAGAGGTTAGTTTAGGTTAGGATAAAGGCACAATTAGACGTTATTTAGTCCATTGTGAAAGAAATTTTTCTATTCCACTCGTTAAAACCAATTTGACCTTTTTGCAAAACGAAGAATGCTCTTCATATTTTTATCTGCTAAATTGCTGAGGTTGTTGAAGAGATATTGTACCAAATGGTTGTTTCTTTTAGTTGGGAAGGCTGGTCATGTGCAAAGGAGATGAAAAGTCGTTTCCTCCTTTTCTTCATTTCTTTGCAGGCTCTACAGTAGTCGTTTGCGGATAAGCCAAGTCTTGTGGCATGCTTCCCTATTAGACAGTGACATGTGATTATACCCATTGCCCTTTTAAGAAACAGCAGATCATTAGATCGCCTTCAATCGGGTTTGGGCCATAACATGATGTTGTACGAGGTCAAGTTTGATAATTTTTTGCTAGTTTTGCTTGCAATTATTTTTGTTATTTTATTTTTTAACATTTTCTTCATATAAGCTATTTTTTGACCTTGGTATTTGATAAGATTTTCTAAAGTAGATAGTGAATAGGATTTTCTTTTCATTTGTATTATATTATTTTCAAGATTATTTTTGAACAAAGATTAATCTTATAACAAAAAAAAAATATTAAGAATATAATAAATGTATTAGTATTATATTGTATAAATTAATTTTCTTTTTTTGGTTTTCTTTAACCCAACTCAAATCATTGTTTATTGAAAAACTTAAATTGTAAAAAATAAATATATCAATTTTTCATTATCATATCAATATTTCATAATATTATATTTAAAATTTTATTATATTTGTATATTTTTATCACATATTTATGAGTCGTAGATTTCATTTCTTAAATCGAAATTTTTTAATTTTTTTTGATTCTTTGTAAAACTTTTCCAATATTTGTTCATTCTAAACTTATAATCAGCTTTCAAAATTTTACATTTCATATTATATAAATTTTATTTTTTTTTTTACCATTATACTTAGTACCTATAATACCTATATCTGTATATTTTATATTGTAGCAATAGAAACACCTTTACTTTTTCTTAAAAAAAAATTCAACTTAAACTTAAATAATAAGAGACATCAGTTACAAATCAGTGCCAATAATAATATGTTAAAAATAATAAGAAAAAAAAAAGGATGGATTCAAACATATTGCAATCGTCTCAACTAAAATCCATTTTAAACTGACAGATACAACAGTTACAGTTATTCTTCTTTTTATCCCTTATCTGGAATCTTTATAATATGTACCATATATGTATATGTATATTTTTTTGTTTTTTTTTGTTGCACTGAAACCCTCGTATAACAGGATAAAATGAATACGAAAAAAAAAGGAAAAATAATGGAAAAAATAAAAAATCTTTTGTGATTTGTATACAAATCCTTAATATATTCTAAGGATTCACTTTTATATTTTATACATGTTGCATGAAAAGTATGCAAAGATCTTTAGAAATGTATAAATTGACAGAATTGAATTTCTAAAACTTAGAAGAAGGGTTTAGGTAGTCTGCCAGCTATTAAGCAAATCATTTGAGTTTGAATCATTTTTCTAATTATTATTTATCTTATCTTAAATAACTCAGAGGTTTTTCTAAAGACTAACTCAGAGTGAAATAATGACTTAATTAATTTTTAAAAAATGTTTTTTTTTTGTATATGTTATAATTGCAATAGATTATAGTGTTTAGACGAGGCCTATTTCTAATATTATCGGATAGTGGATCATTTTCCTCTATAAAAGGTTTTAAAACTTTATAGCTATAAACACCACAATAAAACTTTATAATTTTGGTTCTTTTTATTTTTAGCTTTATAGGATTTCTTAACTTTTATTTATTTTGCTTGATACTTCACTATGGGTTTCCAAGTTTCGAGCCTTTTTTTTTTTTAACCTTGAGATACCAGGTTTCCAAACTATACGAACCAAACGTATCATTTGGTAAAATGTAATCGTTTGTGCTATATAGTCAAAAATTTTAAATATGTAATTCTGTTGCCTTAAGCAAATGTCAGTTTTATCATTATAATGTCTAAAATATAATAACATAATATTGTAAGACATTTTGGATTAACTATATAGTAAGAAAAAATACAAACGATAATCAATATATTCTCCGAACTTGTCTGAATTAATCCTGTAGCAAAAGTTTGTGATAATAATAATTTAGCCTTAAAATTTATGAATTTTGAAGTATGTATAAAATATTAATTCCGATTACGTTGAATAACGATCCAAGGCGTACCGGAACTCAGGTAGTTTTTGTTTTTTTTGCTAGGGTAGATGGAAATCATCGAAAGACACTATAGAGGGGTGAAACAAGTACGTGTTCTCTATAAGTGTGCGAGACTTTACACCACTAAACACCACCTTCCTTTTTTGACCAAACAATAGGTTATACGATCTTTAGTACTCATCAAAGTCAAAGAGTTACCTATTTTTTTCCTGAAGAACTGTTAGTATGAGAGTTTTGCTGTAGAAACAAGTACATAACTGAAGTTTTTAATTACTATTTTTTTTTGTTATGCATAACTATTTTTATGCTGAACATTGGTATAATAATTGATGATTATGCTTGATTTTATAATATAAACTAAATAAAAAATATCTTTCTTTTTAAATTGTTCGATACAAAAAAAAAAATAAACAGATTTTTCAAAGTCGCATTTTTCCAAGTCTACATTTTGTTTCTATTTAATGAAAACTTCTTTGGTTATATACGATATATATTTAAGGAAGTTTTTGCTATACATAGTATTACAAAAAGAAAAAAAAAACTTATGCTATCCATTATCAATGTAATAAAAAGTAGGCGAAAGGACTTTAACCCAAAAACTTCTTACACCTTTCTTATATTATATCAACATCTTCTGACGATTTATTATTATGTTTTAGCTCTTTTTTTTTTCTCTTGTTTTTCTTTTACATTGATTCACCTTGGCATGCAATGTAGTACGTACACATATATTATAAATATTGAAAAGGATATCTAAAGTTCAAAAAATATGATTAATTGGCAGCAATTTGTTATCCTTATATTATTATTATTGTATTATTTTTTTCTTAATTTTTTTTTTTTTTGTCTCTTTTTTGTAATTTTTTTTTTTTTTAAAACTTTACCTATGAAATGAAATTTTTCTTTTCAGTTATGGAACGGACCAGTCAACAGAGGATAAAATGTAATAGGGAAGAGCAAGAAAATCAAATCAAATCTGTAAAAATAAGAAAAAAAAATTATACTATGTATTAGAGGATTTTCTTTTTACTGTTATAAATTTTGCTTATACCGTTTTACCGTTGTTCATAAGAAAAAAAACAAAAAATTTATGGTTTAGCATTCTAAAGATGGATATCGTGATAAATCTAAAATGCTCAAAAAGTCATCATTATTTTGTATAAAAAGTAAAATTTTACACAACAAAGTTCTATTATATAAAAGAAATGTAATATGTTTAGGTGAATGTATTTAGGTATGTTATTAAAAGTTACAAAAATAAATTTTTTTCTATACGCAAAAGTACAATCAACAACAAAAAATATTTAATATTATACGATAAGAATCTCGCTACCTACAAAAAATATAAATAAGGACATTTTTTTTAAATTTTTTGAAAATGTGCTAATAAATCGAACCTACTTCAATTAGAGAACTTAATCATTATGATTTAAAATGGGCTTTTGTGTTGTGAGTATAGTAACGTTACATGTCATACAAAACAAATGTATCTAAGTAAAATAAATTTAAATATAGTATTCACAATCTCCTAACAGTCTCATTTACTTAGTAACTAAGTGTGTCTTAAAACAAATCAATGATATTAAATATATTTAAACTAAATTTATATATCCCGAAACAAGAATTTGTAATTGAGTAAAATTTTAATATATCATGATTAAAATTATATTTCTAGCGAATCATTCTACGTCCACCTTTCATTGATAACAGGTTCTTAGAATGATTAGAATTATAAATCAAAGCTAGGTGGAGTAAAAGATTCCTATTTTACACAGAACATATATATTGGAACTACTTTATACATGAAGATGTACTTTACTTCAGAACTTATTCTTTCAAAATACCATTGGTATAAAATTGTCTATTATGTTCTTTAGAAATGTTAAAAGAAAACCCGTTACTGAAGCAACAATTACACAATTAAAATATTAGAAGTTTTTTGAGTAAAGCGGAGCGATACTCATCATTATTATAAAATTCTTTTTTTTTTTAAAAACTATATATTTACACATATCTACATAAATTATTCGATAATTGACGAAAAAAAAAAAGTGTACAGAAATAGATACGCGAGAAATATATCTACATATTATATAATATGTACATATCTAGTTATAAGGAGGAAAAGAAATTTTTTTTTTTTATGTTTTTTTTTAAAGAAATTTATTTCAATCTATAGAAATTTTAATATCTACATAATATATAGTTTTATATATTCATACTTGAATATACGTATACTTGTGTAACTATAGATACATTAAAATTATATATGAATTTGTATTATACAAGATCTGAAAATATTTTACAGATAATATAATCTACATATAGAAATAGTTATACTTGCATATAAACAATTTTATATCTTATATACAATTTTCATATTTCGAAGTATATGACAGTACCTCTTATAAATGATTAAATAGGTGTGTGAAATGTAAATTTTTTTTATAAGCCTTCTTGTATAAGGCCTTCTGTAACATTTAACAAATCACATAAATATAATTACATACCTACTTGTGTAAATGATATTCATAAAATATGCATGATATTTGATTGTGCGTGTTTGTATATATATAACACTTTTTTTTTTTTTTCTTCTTTGCGATTATCATATATAAAGCATTTATTTGGGTGTATGTAGTGTGTAGGTATATTACGAGTATTATGTATAACATTGTATATAAAATCTTGAACTTGAACTTCATCATTTTAATTTCATTTAATTTATATTTTTTATCTCAGGTGGAATGAGATATAATTTCCATTAGAATGATTTTAGTTAGAGTTGAATTTCAAGGATTTCAGTTGAAAGTTTGAAAATTTCATCATTATATCATTGCAACTATATATAGAAATTCAAATTAGGGAAAAGAAAAATAAATTGTGGGGAGAAAAATGATATTATTATGTTACTTTACCTTTGGAATTCAAAGTTTTCATCATTTATTCTATTAATCTTGAATGTTATTGTTGTTTTTTTTTTTTTGTTGTTATTGTTGTTGAATCAAATTAATAAATATATATGTTAGATACAATTTATATGTACATGTAATGAAAACGGTATGAGAAATTTCTTAATTCTTTTACTTGGAACATATTTTCATTTAATTTAAGAAAGTTAAGAAAAACAAAATAAATTTTTTTTTTTCGCTGTTAAAATTAATATTAATTTAATTAAAAACGAGAAAGAGTGCAGTAGAATAGACTGTGTCAACTCTGGGATACCCGTTGAACGTAATATATCCTGTTTCTATAAAACTTGATCATCTTTTAAAAACATTCAGATGTTTTATTACCGAACTACAGAGATATATTTATGTAAATTGTGGAGTTGTATGATAGCTACCCGAATCTATTGCGCCTAGCTTCATTAAGTTCCAAGAAATGCAAAAAGCCTGAACCGGCTGCTTTACACCAATCAAATTTTACAAAAGTTTTTGGCATGCAACTCGACACTTTTTCACTAAATTTCAGATAGCTAGCTTCAATAGACACTGAGTTATTTTCATTTAAAAAGAGAAGTTGTATGGCAACTATCCGAACCTGTCATATCATCACAACCAAATTTTACAGAAGTTGTTGCCATAAAACTCGATCATCATTTGCAAAATTTCAGATACCTAGATTGGATAGACATTGGGTTATTTTCATTTAACGAAAGAAGTTGTATGGCAGCTACTCGAACCCGGCGGCCGAAAATGCTGGAGTTAAATAGCAAAACTAACAATTTTGCAAAAGTGACGTAAAAAAAATGTCAGCCTCCTAGCTCTTTTATTTTTTGAGTTATCGTGCGGACGGACACTGAGTTATTTTAATTTAAAAAAAGAAGTTGTATGGCAGCTATCCGAACCCGTCGCACCACCACAACCAAATTTTGCAGAAGTTGTTGCCATAAAACTCGATCATCATTTGCAAAATTTCAGATACCTAGATTGAATAGACACTGGGTTATTTTCATTTAAAGAAAGAAGTTGTATGGCAGCTACTCGAACCCGGCGGCCGAAAATACTGGAGTTAAATAGCAAAACTAACAATTTTGTAAAAGTGACGTAAAAAAAATTCAACCTCCTAGCTCCTTTATTTTTTGAGTTATCGTGCGGACGGACACTGAGTTATTTTCATTTAAAAAGAGAAGTTGTATGGCAGCTATCCGAACCCGTCGCACTACCACAATCAAATTTTGCAGAAGTTGTTGCCATAAAACTTGATCATCATTTGCAAGATTTCAGACGCCTAGCTTCATTAGGTTCCAAGAGGTGCAAGAAGCCTGAACCGGCTGGTTTAGACCAACCAAATTTTACAAAAGTTGTTGGCATGTAACTCGACACCTCTTTACTAAAATTTCAGATTCCTAGCTTCAATAAACACCGAGTTATTCTCGTTTAAACGGAGAAGATGTATGGCAGCTACCCGAACCCGCCACACCAGCACAACCAAATTTTACAGAAGTTGTTGCCATAAAACTTGATCATCATTTGCAAAATTTCAGAAACCTAGCTTGAATAGATACTGAGTTATTTCTATATAAAGATAGAAGTTGTATGGCAGCTACTCGAACCCGCCGACCAAAAATGTTGGATTTAAATAGCAAAACTAACAATTTTGCAAAAGTGACGTAAAAAAAATTTCAGCCCCCTAGCTCCTTTATTTTTTGAGTTATCGTGCGGACGGACGGACGTACATGGCTTAATCGACTCAGAAGTCAGAATTCAATTCTGAGCCGATCCATACCTTTGACACTATATCTAGCTCGACTCCTTTAAGGTGTCACAAACGTAATGGCAAATTTATTATACTCTTGAACATAGTTTATACGGGTATAAAAAAAAAGAATTATCTGCTTGATTTTTTTAAATTTAATAAACTTGAAAAGGGGATGAAAAAATTTAAAATGTATTAGACCTAAAATGTATAATTAATAAAAAAAATTGTTTAAAAGTTAATTATAATCAGATTTTATACAATATTTGTTTTTTAAATATACAAGAAATAGTTTTAAATAAATTTTTTAAAGTTTGATTCAATAATTTTTTTACATTTTTACATACATAGATAGAAAAAATATTAAAATTACGAAAAAAAAAAATGTCTTTAAGATTTTAGTGTTTATACTTATTGTAGATATTTGTATGTTTCTAGGTGCTTTGGTCAAAAAAATTTTATGATCCATTATCACAAACCATCTGTTTATTACTTATGTTAGAGGTCATTTCTTCAATATACAAATTAAATTTGATTACCTTAACGTAATATTTAGATATCGTATTGGATCAGTCAAAAAGTAATTTAACTTTACATAATTTTATTAATTTACCTTTAGAAACATAATGATCCGATCCAGCACGACTTCCTTCATATGAATCAAAATTATCTTTAAAACTTACAGCAGTTCATTTGTGCACAATATTGTAAATATTGAATTTCGTTTTATATATACAACTTCTTGAATATGTTTCTTAAAAGTTAGTTTCAATATTTAATATTTAATGGAAGATTGAACCAAAGACAGAATGTTATTAAATTTCTGCGTGTATATTGACTGTTTTGGTATTACCCATGTTGACCTTAAAACTGTTCTTTCTTAAGAAATTTTTTATTACTTTGTAAAGACACTAGTTGCAGACTATAAGTTTTTAATTCTAAAATAAGTTCATAATCGAGTTCAGACTTTGTCGACTGGATATATAACGCGCATTAAGCGCAATCATTTTCAGGATAAACAAAAAAAAATCATCATCATCACATCATATTTTGTGATAAGTCATACCCTTATTCTGAATTCCGACGTAGATTTTCTCCGAAAGATTAGCTACGTTATGAACAAAAATTTTTAGTAATTCTAAACTCTGTCGTAGGCCATTGAAAGGCGAGTGGCTTTATCGGCCACTGTGTTTTTCAAAAATTCAAAATTTGATGATCTGTTTAGTTTGTTAAAAAAAACATATTAAAGTTTACGTAAATACTTTTTAAAAAGGTATTAAAATTATTAAGCATCTATAGGTAATAATTTATAAACATTTTTATTTTGAATTATAAAATTAAAAGAATTTGAAAATTCTAAAAAAATATGAATTTTGTTGCTTCTTTAAGCTATATTTTTACTAGCATTCAATAGCTGAAGCATTTTGTTTTATTGAGTTTGATCATCTAGATTTTAGTTATTATTTTTACCCTTAAAAAATTTTTTTTTTATAAATTTTTTATTTATGTACCTATAGATATAATAAACAGTTATTTTGTATTAAAAAAAGAACTATATTTACTAATTACTATGAAGTACGAATGAATATTTAAAATTATAAATTTCTCCTAGATCAAAATTGGGAATTACATTCGAATTTAGAATAACTGTGATTATTTAATAACCGGAAATGATTTTTTCTGTAACAGCAAGAGCAAGAGAATTTTTACACTTTACTTCATAAAAGTAAGAGTTAATCCTAATATTGTGTTTCAAGCCATCTCTGATCGAAGTATAATCTGAGCAGAGAGTACTTAGATCCGTGCTCTAAACTAAACCAAAAAAAAAAAACTTTTATTAAAAGCAATTTAAATCTAGGACATTATGTTGGACTAATATATATTAAGTGTTGTCATTTGTTTTCTACAATTTAATTTTGTATAAGGCTAACTATGCACCTAAAATAAAAACATAATAATAAATAATGCACTGATGTATTTTTAAATATAGATTTAAAATTATTTTTAATATGAACATGACTAACTATACGTAAAAATAACTTTTTAAACTAAATATTATTAAAAGAAAAAAACTAGTTAAAAAAACAACTTGCAGAATTAAAAAAGCCTATTTTTCTTTTTTAAAATGGAAAAATAAGAAAATTTTCTTTTATATTGATAGTACATTTTTCTTAGATTACCCTTCTCGAGTTAATATTATAATTATTGCTGTTTAGTATATAAATTATTTAACCCGGTACTACCCCTACAGAAAACAAAAAACTAAAAAAGAGTCTTCAATCACGTAAAACTGACTAAGAAACTATTCAACAAGAAAATAATTCTTTTAGGGGATTTATCTACCTTAAAAGATGCATGAATGCAATTAAAAATTGTTATTTTCATATTATATGTGAAAAACTCATTTTTCCTTTTATTTATTTTTTCTGCAAGTTTAAAAACTTTCCAAACTTTTATAAATATTTATTTTTAAAATATTCCTTAAATCACACAAGCATCAAATTTTATTTCAAATTTTACTACATATCCACTTTATAGTCATCTAGTTTACAAGTTCTTTAGAGACTATTTTAAAACAAGTAATCAAACCAAGAGTTTTCAAAAAAGCACATTTCCAAAATTAGTTTTTCGTAAAGAGTACATAAATATTAAGTAGTTACACTTATTGAATAAAATACAATTTATAATAATATAAAATTTGAACGAAATCGTTAGAATAATTTGTTAGAGAAATTAGGAAAAATTTTCGGGAAAAATCAAGTCAAACTTTTGTCAATCTTAAAGTAACCCTATATTATTAAGAAAAATTATTAACACAAACAAAAATAAAATGTTAGAGCTTTTATGACACATAATGAAATGACTCAAATGGATTTCCAAATGCTAACTCCTCTCAAAATTTAAGTTTCTAAGTTAAACCGTTTGAAAGATAAAAGGGGTCCGAATTTTTGCAAAAATTGAATTTCACATAACGGTATATTAAAATACCCCATGGCAAAGCCACATATTCTTCTTTTATACATATTTATAAAGGTTATGAAACCAGCTATCGTTTAACTATGTTCGACTACAGAAAAAAATTGTTCCACAAAATTAGTTTTTTGGCGATTCCTATCCGTATAGTTAAAATTTCATTGCCTTATTTCAAACGGTGTAGAAATTTTGTAAACACCCAGACGGACAGAGTAAAATTAATAAGCATATTTTTTCAAAATTTTTTGAAAATGTGCTAAAAAGAAAAAAATAAAAGTAATAAATTAAATTTCGACCGTTGTTTTAATATACGTAGAGAAATTTTTATTTTGGAACAAAATTTAAAAAACAAATCATTTCTTTCTTGCGGAGTAAAATGATAGATTTGCATCAATGAAAACACGAACAATCCCTCTTTATAAGTGTAAAAATCTAACACACTAAATATTTTCTTTTTAGACCAAACAAAATTTGTTAAGAACTTTTCTTCTAAAACACTGCTTTGACAAGGATTATAAAAGCAGATAAATGTACGGAAAAGGATACGAGAACTTGGTGTCCGAAAGTTTTATTTTGAAGTAAAGAAGACCAAAGTGTGGCATTAGACGTATTTTTAGACATATATTCATTTCTGTAAAAATAATGACGTATAATTCGACAGTCATACATAATATATAAAAAAAATGTATTTAAAAAAAAATTATAAATTTTGAAGGACTACTTACTAAATAAGATAAACTATTAAATTAAATTTAGTATGTGACCACAGTAATAAAATTAAATTAGTTGGTATACCTGCAAAATTGAAATTGTCCTGGAAAAGTGTTTTTTTTTTTGTTGTTGTCTTCTTTTGGAACTTTTTTTTTTATTGATTTTCTTTTAAAGTTTTTTAATGGTATTACCCTGCAGAGATTATAAAGAAGATGCAATTTTTTATTTTATATGAAAATGAATTCTTTTTCACTAAAATTTTTAATTTTTTAAAGTATTGAAGAAAGAAATTTGTTTTTTTATTGTAACTATAATCAATCAGAATTGAACTACGGAATTAAAAATCAAGAACTTTGTCATTCGAAACTATGAAATCATGAAGTTGAACAAAGGAACTTTGGGTGAATTAATGTAGCTGCAATTCATTTATTTGCCAATCAATATTTAAAAATTAATCACTGTTTATTCTTCTCACTGACATTCAAAAAAAATTCAACTCTTGAAACTCTGGTACGTTCAAATTATTGTAAAAGGTAATAGAAATTTAAATCATTAACCGTAAGGTGCATATGTAATCATGACATTAACAAAAATTGGATTACTAAGTTCGAAAAGTGTTGTAAAGGTAATTTAAAACTAGTATCTACTATATAATTGGACTTATATAAAGTTTAGTAAATTTTATTTCTGAATTCTGCTTAGCGTAAAACTGTCTATAATATTCAAGAGCTCTTTTCGTTCGCTATTAAGTTCGATTTAATGTTTAGAAATTTGAAATTGAACTTTTAAAAAAATTGAACTTAGAAATTGAAATTGAGGTAATTTTATAATTTCTTAATTGTTCAACATTTAGAATGAAGCCTACCTGGACAACCATCTTTCATTGGGAAACTAAATTAAAATTAATTTTGTAAAACAAGAATACAAGTGGATGTAAAAATTTTTTAAATTGATAAAGTAAAACCAGACAAAAAAAAGTTTCCACTTTTACGGAAATTTAAAACAGCAACGCGCAATAAGAGTTTTACACTTTAATCACTGTGTTACCATCTTATCGTTGAAAAGTGGCATCCAGCTGTGCAAACCGCTTGATTCTTTTACTATTAGATTAATTTAATTTTTATTCAAAACTATACTTTAACCTCGTTAAAATTTTTTTTAAATCTAAAACAATCCAAAGAGGAGTCTTATTTCTTTTACCCCTTTTAGATATCATCACACTTAAATCATTTACCCAGCTTAATCAACACAATCTCCATAAGATATAAAAAATGGCAAAAACGAAAAAAAATTAAAATTTCCTGTCAAAAAACCAATTACAATTCCACTCACATAACATTTTTAACAATCCAGAACGGAAAATAAATAACAATCTTTTTTTTTTTAATTGTCAAAATTCTACAAAAAAAAAAAAAATGAAAAACTTTTCCATGTGAAATATAGTTAGAAAGAGATAAAAGTTTAAATGGAATTGTAACAAACTAAAACAAAATTAAAGACAATTTTAACGAAAACGTTGAAAGAATTAAAAATAAAAGGTGTGTGCTACATCTCTTGTGATGTAATTGATTTACATTTTTATTATCTTTCTTTATGAAAAGATGCCCAGAATGGAAACATTCAATTCGAATGAAGAAAAAAAATGACTAAAAAAATGCAATTTCTTCTTACTTCTCTTGCACTTATAAATCCTTCATCTCTTTCTTTTGTTTTTCTTCTTTTTCAATTTTTAATACAGATTATATCATTACGAAATTTTTTGTATTGCATGTTTCTATACTCTATAGATGTTATAAAATAATTCAAAAAAAAAAAAAAAACGAAAAATAAAACCAAACTGGAATATATTAACTTTCTGCTATACAAAACAATGCTAAATGTTGATGACCAACAACAATAACCACAAAAAAAAAAAAAATTTAAAATACAATTCAAAAGTTATTAAAGAACGTATAGTAACACATCGTCTTCATATAATGAATGATGAATGATATTATTATTGCGTACAGGTATAAAAGAGAATTTTCGAAAATACAGTGATTTGTAAAGTAGTCCGTATAATCTTCAAAATCCTCATAATCATTATATTATTTTGTTTAAAGGGTTAAATTCTATCGAAAATTAATTTCTAAGTAATTAATAAGGCATACATTTAAGATACGTAAGGATATTCCTTCGTACTACTTTTGTCCCCAGTACTACTTTTCGGTTTCCTTTTTCTAGCTTTATCTTTTGTTCCAATAGTAGCTTTACTAAGTACATTTCAGAATTTATACTATCAAATCTTTTGCTTCATTTCAATTTATATTTTCTATAGTAATTGTTCTTAAGTTTATTAGTTAATTGTTCTATAAGTGATTTTGGCTCGATCGACAATAAGATCGGTTAAATAACTTTTTTTTTTAAAAGAGAATATATTAAAATCATTAAAGACTTTGAAAATACAAAAAACTTTAACATATTTAAGTCTTCGTCGAAATGTAGGAAAAAGTAACTCCTATTAATACCTCTTGGGCAACATCTCTGGCGAAATTAAAAGTATGTTACCCAAACTTCAACCAATTTGATGATCTCTTGACGTAAGGTAGATCTCTTCTATAATTACGTAGTGGAGTCTATTAGAACTAGAACAACGAAATATAGAAACTTATTCTTCGTTCGTACGTCCAAATTGTGGAATACATTACCACAACAGATGTTTTCCTAGTCGTATAATACATAGAAGTTCAAGAAATCAGTAAACTTGTTTCCGTAAAAATTCTAATTTAATACCACTCCTACAATTTAAATTCAAAATATCTTCTCTTATTCTTTTTCTCATTTATACTACTTTGGAAGCTATTATACTACTTTGGAATTAGGGTGATTAGCTTATCATATTGACTATGGGGACAGATACCGGTTTAATCGATAAAAATCTCACACCGCTAAGAGGGCTTCGCAGGTCTTTATTATGTCTGTTGGAAATCTACACCTACCGCAGGAAAAAAATAAAAATAAAATCAAATTATGCTTCTGTTAAATTTTTACCTTTTCGTTATTTTCAATATGTCGAATTTTAAAAAACTTTTTCTTATCAATCAAATAAAAAGTATTTCCTTTGAATAAGAAAAACCTATATGTTATCTTGCGGTAAAGCTTCACATTGAAGCAAGTCTTATTAGTAACACTTCTAATCGTGAGGCGTATCTAAGGCGTATCTAATCTAAGAATAACCTTAATGTAACAGGGACTATATCCCACCAATAATATTATTTATTGTTTAAAATTTATTTTATTCTGATTTAAGATCCGCGGCTTTTCTGCAGTTTATAAATACCAATTTAATTTTCAATACCCAATACGAACTTGCACAAAGCTACCTCTTGCATTTGACAGAAATAGTCACTGTACGATTATATGATAAGATTTATTGGAAGTGAAATTACGGCAAAAAAATTTGAAAACTAAACAAAAAAGAAGTTGATTACAAGAATCTTGCAACAGAACAGGAAAAAAAAAAAAAAAAAACACACAAAAAAAGTAAAGAGCCCACAAGGATTTAAAAAATTTTTTACTTAACAGGAAACGAAAATTAAAAAAAACAAAAAAAAAAATCAAATACAAAATTAAATTTTCATTCTTTTTCTTATTTTTTGATTGTTGTGTTTTCTGATGTAAATTAAAGGTTTTTTTTAAGGTTTTAAAGGATTTCGTTTTTGTTTTATATTTTTTTTTATGCGTGATTTTTAATTGATTTTCGTAGCCGTAAGCAGTTAATAAAAAAAAAGACACTTCAACAACAAAAATAAAATGTGGAAGGAAACATAAAATAATAAGAAAAATAAATTTCTTGTTATTGTCAACAATCATTTTAGCAACAATTTTTTATATTATTATTTATTTTTTTTTTTTTTATTGCAATTAACTTTAATTTTACTTTGCATTTAAAATATTTTTTTTTTCTCTTTTCTTTCCTCCTTTTCAATTCTTTTTTTCGTCTAATTTAAATAAATTTGCTGGAAAATGTTTTAAGAAGGGTCGGCTAACCCTACGAAAAAAAAACCAAACAATTATTATTATAAAATGTTGCTAAAGTTTAGAAACATTTTATAAAAGTAGTGTTAATAATTATAATATATTTTGTTGGAATTTTAATTGTTTTAAGTATTTTTAACCTTTTTTTTTATTTTTGAATTTGAATCAATTTTTATAAGTTGTTTTAAGTGTGTTAAAATAGCATGCAGATACACAACGCATTACTGGAGGCAATAACGTCTTTTATTCTTAAAAATTTTGTTAATGTTTCGAAAGAATGCAAAAATTCAATTAAAAATTGGTTCATGATGAAATTTATAGTATTTGGTCACATTTATTAAAGAATTTCAAAGATTAAAGAATATAATAGGTATGGGTGTCGTTAGAATCTATTTGCAGTTGAATTTCATTGAAAGTCGATTTATATTAAAATTCGGTATAAAAAAATTAGAACCTCTTATTATACTCGTATGAACTATCTTCAAGGGTATAATCAATTTGCCATTACGTTTGTGACACCTTAAAGGATTCGAGCTAGATATAGTGTCAAAGGTGTGGATCAGCTCAGAATCGAATTCTGAGTCGATTAAGCCATGTCCGCCCGAACGATAATTCAAAAAATAAAGGAGCTAGAAGGCTGAATTTTTTTTACGTCACTTTTGCAAAATTGTTAGTTTTGCTATTTCGGTTCGTTCGAGTAGCTGTCATACAACTTCTTTCTTTATATGGAAATAACTCAGTATCTATTCAAACTAGATATCTGAAATTTTGCAAATGATAATTAAGTTTTATGGCAACAACTTCTGTAAAATTTGGTTGTGATGGTAGGACAGGTTCGGGTAGCTGCTATACAACTTCTCTTTTTAAAATAACTCAGTGTCTACTGAAATAATAACTCAGTGCCTACTGAAGCTAGGAATCTCAAATTTAGTAAAGAGATGTCGAGTTACATGCCAACAACTTTTGTAAAATTTGGTTGGTCTAGAGCAGCGGGTTCAGGCTTGCACCCCTTAAAATTTAATGAACCTAGGGTCTGAAATCTTACAAATGATGATCAAGTTTTATGGCCACAACTTCTGTAAAATTTGGTTGTGCTAATGCAACATGTTTGGGTAGCTGCCATACAACTTCTCTTGATAAATGAAAATAACTCAGTGTCTATAGAAGCTAGGTATCTGAAATTTAGTGAAGAGATGTCGAATTATATGCCAAAAACTTTTGTAAAATTTGATTGCTCTAAAGCAGATGGTTCAGGCTTCTTGCACTTCTTGGAACTTAATGAAGCTAGGCGTCTAAAATCTTATAAATGATGATCAAGTTTTATGGCAACAACTTCTGTAAAATTTGGTTGTGTTTGTGCAATAGATTCGGGTAGCTGTCATAAAACTCCACAATTTACATAAATATGTCTGTAGGTAACGTCAGTACTAAAACATCTGAAATTTTTTAAAAGATGGTCAAGTTTTATATAAACAGGATATATTATGTTCATACGGGTATCCCGGAGTTGACACAGTCTATTCTACTGCACTCTTCTTCGTTTTTGGTTAATTTTTTTTTTTAATAAAATAATAAAACATTTTTAGAAAGCCTATGGCTTTGAATATAAAATCACAAATAACACACTCTTGAAAATAAAAATTTACAGAACTTAAATTTTACATTCTTAAGATTTGAAAAATTTAAATACTGTTTAGATGTTAAATAGAATTTTTTTTCAATCTGTGCTTTTTTGGTACTCATAATATAAAACTGTACTGTTATATTTTTGCATCAATCGACTAAACAGGTAGTGTCAAATTTTTACGAATTAAACGCATTGTCCCTTTTAGTCAATACTATAATGGAATGAAGCCCTTACTATCTAAACGATATATTGTCTATAAAGTAGAACAAGAAAGGGGTATATTTATTAATTATTTTCTTAAAAATACGAGTATTTTAAAAATTTTCTTTAACTTTTTGTATATAGAACAGTGATATTTGATTTATTTTTTGTTTTAGGTCACATTTAAATTTTGAAAAATATCCTTAATATTTAAAAGGACTAAATTAACTATTAAAATTACTGATTATATTTGTTTGCATGAAATTATTTTTTACTTTCTTCAAATGTAATATACGACATTCTCACTCATCATGAATCAATTAAAAATTTTAAAATTTTGAAATTAGTGTTTTATAGAACTGAATTTTTATTTTTTAATAAATTATTAAAGAAAATTGAGCTGTTTGATTAAAATTAAAAAAATTTAATTGATTTTTTTTTTTGGTGCGTCAAAATTTTTCGCTTTTTTAGCGTTCATGTAAGTGTGTTAATTAACTTATACTACCTATATTATTTCACAATATTTATTTCGGTATATATTTCATTTACGTAATGATAGGTATATGTTTTTGTTGGTGATGACCTTTGTTCTAGTGAAATAAAATCTCTTCTTTTAAAGCTTAAAACTTTTCGAAGTATTAATGCTTATTTTCACATTGTATATATTCTAAGATTTATTAAATAGAGAAGACAGAACTTGGAAATTTGTTCATAGTAAGAATCTGTCGATGTGGAATTTATTACCCATATTGATGTTCTCTTTGATCTTATTTATATATTCGTTTCTGCAATCATTACCTAAAAATTATACACCTTTTTCATACCCCAAAATCTCCTTCGTCAAAATTCTCCTCCTTCTATTCCTTAGTTAAAACAGTGTTATTTCGCCTCGCCTATTGTTTAAGTTATACTTAAAAAAATAAAATCTACTTCTGATTTAAACGTTTAAGTTAAAACAAAATTCAACTGAAATTATTTAAAAAAAAAAAAAAATTTATGATTTAATTATTTACATATTTTTTTTATTTTTATTTTATTCAAAACTCTTTAATCTCTTTATAATTTTCTCTTTATAAATTTTCCAGTAATAATGTTTAATAATAGGTCATAATTTTTATTCATTATGTTATAATATTAATTATAATAATAATTAAAAAATATTATTTCCTTTAAGTACTTATAAGATTTTATTTTCCGTTCCCATAATTTTTTTTAAATACTTTTCCTTTTTTTTGCTTTTTCTTAAAACATAAAATCTTATCTTCCTCCATATTTTTAATTTATTCAAAAAAAAAAAAAAAAAAAATCAACACTAAATCGATAAATGTTTTTATTTAATCTACACAAGAGATCAATAACAACTCTTAAAATTTTTTTTTTTTTTTCCTCTCCATGGATTCTAAAATTAGAATTATCCTATTACAATCATTAATTTAAGATCCAACAAAATTAATACGTTGGTTTTATAAGACGTCCTTAAGATGATACATAAAAATTACATAAAATGATTATTAGTGCGATTACTTGATTGCTAATCTCCTCTGTTTTTATAAAAATTACTTTAAAATCTTAAAGAAAAGGAAAATAAAAAAAAAAAAACAAAAACAACAAAAAAAAAAAAAATTACGCAAAAATTTGTAAACTAATGAAATTAAAATTATCAATTTCCCTTTTAACGACACGGTAATAGACACAATTTCACAACATAACCAACTATTAACAGTGATTTTTTTTTGTCTGTTTTTGTTTTTGTTATTCTACATCCTTTCACCTGTTTTATAACTCTTTTATTATAAAATTTTATAAAAAATAATAAAGAATATAAATAGAAGATAAGAAGATAAAAAAAAAAAAATTTATTCTGAAAACATTTTTAGAAATTTTAATATTAAACACCTATCATATACCCGTAATATGTAATAGTTATTATAGATATAGATGTGTATATAAAAATGTTTTTCATCCTGTGCCACTTTAACACTCATCACAATATAAAACTCTATTCTTATATTTTTGCATCAAATGACTAAGCATATTATATTGAATCTTGTTTGATGGTATAGATAATTTTTCCTGTACAACTTAAAGATGCAAAATTTTCTTTAGACAATAAATAAAAAATAACTATGATTTTATAATGTCTTTTTTACATACTTCACTTCCTATGTAGAACATATTATCACATGTTGTTATAATACACAGGATCTGATTGTGTTTTTAACTCGATTATATTATATTTTAATATAAAGGAAAGTGTGTATCCTGGAATATTTTATCTTAAGCAAATTTTTTTTTTTTGTTTTATTCTATTTTTAATGCAAATATTAAAAAGAATTAAAATTGAAATCTGTTTTCGTGATTTTAATTGGTATCAGATTAAAACAAAATAGATCTATAGATTGTTTCGGTTTTAAATCTAGATAAAAATATTTCTTTTGATTTAGTTGCTAATAGGAAGGGATATAAACCATTAAATTTCATTAAATTCGATTAAATCGTTTGTTTAAGTTGTTGTGTTTACAACGTTCATTTTATATGGAACTCTCTAGATACGTTATGGTCCCCGAATATATAGGCATGAAGGTAATCATTAAGAAAATTCCATCTGTAAAATTTTAGTTTATTTTATCAAACCATTTTTTTATTTCGTTAAAATGTCAAAAACATAAAATTTAGGAACACAAATACATACACAAATGCCATGATAAAATCATACATTTTTGTGTTCTTGGGTAGCATTAAAAATTTCGAAAATAACTTTATTTCCATATCTATACCGATTACAATACTTTAACACTATAATATTATGGGGAAAGTAAAAGTATTCATTGTTTTGAATGCACAATTATTATGATTTTATTGAAATTGTTTTTTTTTTTCCTATTTAATTTGTAAAAACAATTTATAAGATATTTAAATTTTAAACAACATAATATATGTATAATCTCGCACATTCTTGAAAACATTATACAGAGATTGATTCAAATAAACCCAGCATTTTTATATGCAGTTCTGATACCATTTGATCTCAAATATTACTGTGTGTATATAAAGTTTCCTTGAATGTCAAGTGAGATTGAACGAAAAAAGCATACACCACGTGTTTACTCAGGAACAAAAGAAAATTCAAAAATAAAAAGATGATGATATGCATACTAAAGAATGTTTTGTAAATTTTTATTGATCACACCTGATTCAGTAAACAAAACAAGGTAAAACAAAGAAAAAAATTTAAAACTATCAATTTAGTTCAAGTATATGATATAGAAAGGAAAATATTTGTAAATTATGAGTAAAAGTTTTAATTTAGCTTTAAAATAAAACAATAAAGAGAATCTAAGAAATACAATAATATTTTTATACAATTTAATATAACACGGTTTTAAAGATTAGCTTTAACATTTTTATTGCAACTGTATGAAATTTTTTTACTCGATTTTATTAAAAGAAGTGTATTGAAAATTATATTAAAAAAAATTATTAAAATATGAACAACATTAAAAAAAAGATACCTACTAACTTTAGGTTTAGTAAAATAGTTGCAGCATTATCTGACCTACGGCATATGATGTTAGTCAGCCGTCTTTTAGTCGAAAGGTGTAGGTTTTAACGCCTGGTCAGATATTATAATATAAGATAATATAATGTAAACAAATTAAATAAAATACTTGTATCAGAACTATACCAGATTTTAAGTAAAGCTTGTTTCACTGAGACGTTTCAGATGCGAAAAGCTAGAAAAGCTTTAAATTTAGACACTTTACAATACGGAAAAATTTGAAAATTTTCTTTTGCGAAAATATTATAATTTTCAAATGTCTTGTTGCTCTCTCAAAAATAAAATCAACTTTCTATTTTTAAGCGTTAGAATATTACAGGGTATCAAATTAATACAACTGTTTTGTTGTTTGTTTATTCCTCTGTCACATAAATCTGACTAGGAAATTACACAGCCTTTCCTTTTCAGTCACGTCTGTTATAAGTGTCGTTAGGGGTAATTATTATTACGACGTATGTGGGATTCTATATATTATACGTTATATATTAAGAGCATATTTTATACGCTCTTACCCACTAGGCAACCGGGGCCCCACTTGTTTTTTTTTTTTTGTTAAATTTAGGAAATTTCCTGTCTTTTGACGTTTTATGAATGGTAAAATGTTCGGGAAAATTTAAGTTAAAATATTTTAATAAAGGGCTTTTTCCATATTTGGGTAACTTTAGTTTTCTAACGAGTGGTTACACTATAGTTAAAAAATATCTTTTACAAACATAAAATTTTAATGAGATCTATAAATAATTTTAATATCGTTGACTTAATTCTGTAAGGTAGAAGTTTTATTAATAGACGAATAAAATGGAAACACAAATGGACAAATGCACCAAAAGACGGACGCATAGACTTTATATAAATCCAATTATTATTATTAATCATAATTTCTAAAAAATTATAAAAACATTTTTATTTTTTTTTTTATTATATTTTGACAGATTAATTCAGCTTCATTAGAAACATAGATTAAACCGATTCTTCAACTAATCAGATATTTAGATTTTAAATCTAATATACTCGCTACTCTAAGATTCTGTATACTCCACAATAAGATACCACAGAAAAGGTTTATCTTTAGCAAACTTCACACTCCCATACTTTATTGTTTCTTGACTTTTCTTATAACGATTTTTAATTTTAAGTATTTTAGAAGTGGTAAATTTTAATATTTTAGTTTTTTTGGCATTCTCTAATACTTTGAAGGCCAAAAAACTTCCATGACAATTTTGCAAAAACTGTTAACTTTATTTTTAAATAAATTCGTTGAGCGTCGCATTTAATACCCACTTGCCATATATCAAAGTTTTATAAATTTATTTCGTGTTATTTATAAATTTTTATAAAAAGGTTTTTTAGAATCAATTTTTTATAAAACCGGAAAAAAAAACGTAATTTGTTAATTGATTTTAGTTTACACCATATGTTTTATTATAATAAAACGAAAATAATTATCATATTTATTTATTAGAAATTATTCGTATCACATGACCATACGGAAATGTTTCTATTCCCATCATTCAAATTCATTCGTTCTCTTTGAACATTATAACTAACAATCCAATTAAAAAAAAAATGTTTTTTTGTCTAAAATTTAATCAACCAAAACCCTTAAATTATCATTTTACTTTTTTCTATTTTCAAATGTGTTTTAATCCCTTGAAATAACATTATAAATGAATATGATTATTATTCCATTGCTACCATATTTTATAAAAAAAAAACAACACCCAACCCTATACTATAAAAATATTGAATCACTCAACCCTATTTGATTTTATTTGTAAAAAAAATTATAATCAGTCGACGTTCATCATTATTATATATTTTCTAAAATAATCATTAAAAAATCCTAAATTAAGGATATGCTCTTTAAAATATTCTTATATTCTATATCTTTCTATTATTTTAACTAATTGAAACACCAGTTGTTTATTAGAATGGGAAGTACATAGAAGAAAGGGTTGCATCAAAAAAAATTAAATCAAAATTATAATTATAAGAAAATACAAGTTATAAAAAAAAAAATATAAAAATAATAAATAAGAAAGTTAAATATTAAAAAAAAAAAAGCTAAAATAAAAATTAAATATAATACAAATAGAAAAATGAAAAAAGTAATAAAAATTAAGAATAAAGTTTATAAACGGAAAACGTAAATAAATGTGATGAAATAAAATGAAAAACAGAAAAAAAAAATAAACTGGTTATGAAATAAAAAAAAAAAGAAAAACATACAGTATCCACCCTCTGTCACTACCATATTTCCTGGTGATCGTTTTAATATTGTATTAAGAATTTTGTTTTAAATTTTTTCTTTTCCTTTTTTTACATTTTCCGTTCCGCCTCTAATAATCCCATTAAAAAGTTGAAAAAATTGACTTGAAAAACAGCAAAAATAAAAGAAAATATAATAATAAGAAATAACTGACGAAAATTTCATCTGTTCTGGTTCACGTATCCTCGATCCTTAAAGAAAGGGTAATGTTTCATTTTTTTCTTACTTTTGTACAAAAACATTGTAAAACCCATTTTTTGTACGATGTAACCCTTAACCGTTAAAAAAAAAATGTTGAAATTTTGAAAGATTTCTAGATTTAATCATTACGTTTGTGATGTATAAGCTGTCAATATTAGATATTTGTCGGAAATTTATTGATAAAATAATATTCATTAATATTGATCTTGTAAATAAGTTGTGATATAAAATTATATGGTACTAATATTATTTTATTTTTTTATAGAGATAGTTGGGCATTATCGAAAGGCGCTAAAGAAAAGCGACATCAGGTTTATAGCAATGTGAGGAACGAGGATGTTGACGTTCTCCTGAAACCATTGTGAATTGAAAATGTATTCATCCTATCGCCGCAAACGAATTTCCATTAGCTGATGAGTTATGCCATCTAGAAATATGAACTTTGTAGAGGTATGCAGCAAAAACTGTACTTCTTTCTTTTTGAAAAATTTTGAGTGGAGGCATCAGACTTTTTTAGATATTGTTATTAGATATTATATGTTTTCTGAATAGTTTTATTTTTTTTTTATAAGAGGATCCAATAATTTATTACTAGGAACTTTTCTGAAATTCGTCTAATTTTTTTCTGGCTTTAAATATTTTTTAATAAAAAGCCATTAATAGGCTGTTCTTGTTGTTAAATTTTTACAAATTATTATAAAAATGATACAACATCTAAAACTCATAAAAACAATGGTTAATATAATTACATACACTATGCATACACATCAAGGAGAATATGTGGTCAAATGAACAATTTAATCGTAGCATCAAACATTTGTAGGCATTATAAAGAAAATGTGTGACATCATTGTACATTGTACATCGTTATTGGGAACACGACCACAATTTCATTTAAATGAAAAAAGTTTCAATATTAGTACATAATATCATTATTAATTTACGGCCTCTAGACAATTCTTTATATAGAACAAATTGCAATTAATACTTTTATTTTTATTAATTCTATGTAAGACACTAAAAAACTAGGTAAAACATTTAAAATCTTCAGATTGATCTATACTTGACTGGACATATTTTATTATATGAAAAAAGTATTCCTATAGCACTAAGTTAATCTAAGATTTCTTATAATGAAATATTCTTTTTTTTTTGTTATTTTAATCACTTCTTTTCTTCACTTCCATCTTTTTTTTTATTTATTTAACTTTGTATTTCTTTTGTCTGTTTATATGTGTTTTTTTTTCTTAAAAATTTCTTTTTTTTAAAGTTAGCTTCATTCTAAATGATTTTCTTGGTTTGTTGTTTTTTATTTTTTGCTTTTTTTAATACGTGTGTAACGGGAAAAGTCAAATGCAAACAATACAACCAACTCTCTAAGAAACAAATCCTTTGCAACTGTACTT
Organism: Poecilobothrus nobilitatus; assembly: GCA_947095535.1. NCBI lineage: Eukaryota > Metazoa > Arthropoda > Insecta > Diptera > Dolichopodidae > Poecilobothrus > Poecilobothrus nobilitatus. The sequence goes on from OX352774.1 coordinate 231,269,966, forward strand.
TTACTTGTATAACTTGTTCAACTTTTCCTTTTAGATTGCGCCACTTACTAGTGATTGCTGCTACTTTACTGTTGCTTTCATTGTTCGCCATTCAATTATTGATGTTAGAAAGAGATGCCTGTTGAAATGTTTTTTTTTTCTTTGTCATTATTGGTTGTTGTATGTACGATTATAATTTTATATTGTGTAACAATTTTGTTATTAAAAGTAAAGAGTTTAATTCTTTTTTTTGCACGCTAAGGGTTGCGTTGAGATTAACGTAATAATATAAGAAGCAACAAAAAAAAAGAAAAGAGACCAAAATGTAAAAAAATAAATAAAAAAACGAAAATACTGCTAAACGTGAAAGTCATAATCGTTGTCGACGTCGTTAAATTAAATAAAAAGATTTTCAATAAGGATAATTTTCAACTTTTTTTTTTTTTTTGTTTTGAACAAAAATTTTTTGAAGAAATATAAAAAGAGAGAAAAAGAGAAAATTATAATACAATTATAACTAAAAAAATTTCAAGTTTAATTGCAATCATAGCACATGAGTCAACTTTACATGTAAAAAAGTTATAAGTATATATTTAAAAAATTTTCATGGAGGAAAATTGGTTATGTTATAAATTATTGAAGTAGATTACAGAAAAATGTTAAATTTATATAAAGACAGGGCTCTTTTAAATGGTTACATTGTTTTAAAGCATTCGGAAAGCATTTTTTTTAAATTTAAGCTTTGTGTTTATGAATTTCAAATTCAGTGACCCAGCACTTTATTTAACATTTTGATTGTTTAGGTGTTTGGTTCGAATTCTTTTATTATAATATCAAGCAATCATCATCAAGATAAAATTGCTAATTGGGTCATAAACAACAGAGTAGAGTTTAACAATACCAAAACCCAATGCTGTAAGATATTCTTAAATAAAATCAATTATAACTCAATTTTGAGGTTCCATTCCTGGAAAAAGTCGTGCAATGATCAGAATGTCTAAACATTTTAGGTAAAAATGTCTTAATCAAAAAATGATGTAAAATGATCATATATTTTTTTATATGTTTAGATGGAGGTAATACTTCTCTTCCAAGGATTTGTTTAATTTTTTTAAATTTTATGTAGGATCTACTATGGAACACAATTCACGTATATGGGCTGCCGCCTCAAATTTAATTTTGAAACCTTGATCTGGTTCAAAAATACGCCATTGGTGTCATTAACGATCCTGTTGAGAATAATGCTCTCATCTCTCTTGACATCCGTCATAGTATTGGAGTTATTTCTCTTCTTTATAGATATCTTGTAGTTAATGAGACTTACTCAGATGAAATAAAATCACTGATACCTCCTATCAAATAAATTAAACGTACTACTAGAGGAGTTTCATTGGTTCATTGCTACTACGTGAAACTACATAAGTGGTACTCTACCGAATATTAAAATTCATTTATTACCATAACTGCAAAAATTTGGAACTTAACCGGCCAAGCATTTCCCAAAAAATGACAAATTTTCGATTTAAAATCTGTCCAAATTCAAAATATATCTAAGCAAACTCAACATTCACTTATCTCCAAACACTTCTTTAATTTCTTTAATGCATTTTCATCATCCTTATCCCAGGCCATATAGTTAAAACTACTTTTAGTTTAAAGAAACATATTCCTAGATTCTGTTTAAACTAATATTTTGTGAGGAAACGATTGAAAGCTAATAATTGTACCTAATACATTATTCATAATTTTTCAACTTATCATAATTTGTTATTGAATTTAAATGCGATAAATAGATAAGTAAGTACCTACTATACGTAATACTTTTGAAAAAGATAAATTTTCTGGGAAAACTATTCAGAGATCAGAAATTTAACAAGGCAGTGTTGATGACAATATCAACTTTTAACTAAAACTTTTTCTTTTCATTTAAAAGTGTTACATAACTTTCGGAATTTTTCTTATAAGAAAAACGATTGGTTATGGAAAACTTATCAGCCACTTTACGTTATGTTACAGCAATTATTTAATAATTTTACCGATTTATATTGGTCATTGTTAGTAAGGATGAGGAATTAAGGGGGTATAAAAAGGAACCGGTTAAAATTTACATGTTGAATAATATTGAATGATAAAGAACTAATAAAAATGTAATTAATTTAATGGAAAACACAATTTTGTCTTGAAATATATAACATTTTGAATTATAAAAATTCAATATTTTAAACTTTAATATTTATTTTAACCATAATATCTTTAATGTTATTACATTATTATGTTTTACCATTTCCTCCTTTCTCACATTAATTTAAAATTTTATAATTTATATTTTGACAAATGTTTTAAATATTGAAAATTATCCTATAAATTTAAAAAAATGTCCTAAAGAATTTTAAAAAGTTTTATTTTAAATATTAGTTAGTAGTGTTTCTCTCTTTTGATTATAGTTTAAATAGTTGGCATTATTATCCCTAATAACATTCATAAATTTTCATATTTATATTCAAAAGTTTTCCTTGGATTTTGTTTGCTTTTCTTTCTAACTATTTTCAATATTTTATTTTCTCTCTCTTTCTCTCTCTTCGTCTTTTATACAAAATAATTTAAAATTAATTTTCATAAATCACCTTGTAAATTTTCATTTTAAAATTGCATCCTTTCATCCTAACCTTTTAAATTTTTAGTTATTCATCTTTTGATTGTATTTAGCCCTTCGAGTGTTGTTATGGATCCTGCCCCCATCTTCAAAATTATAAAAAAAAAAAATTAAAGTTCTTAAAATCCTTTTTAACAACCTGGAACTTGGAATTTTAAACAAAACAAAAATAAAAACTTCCTGAAGTTTCACAGCTTCCGAAAGATTTTCTTATTTTCATTTTCTTTCTTAAGGTGAGGGGAAACACGATTGATGTTGTTATGTAAAAGAACCTTTAATTTTCTTCCTTTATAGAACTTATTTTTTAAAAGGTTGATAAACGGCTTGTTACAAAAATATGACGCTCAAGTACGTGAGGTTTGTTTGATTCTATATAAAATATCAAAATTTAAAAACGAAAAAAAAAAAATGAAATCATGCTTCTTGACAATTGCTCTGCTGAAGCAAATTAAAGAAATACAAGAGAGTAAGTTAAACGAACCAGCATATTTTCCTAAAGATAACATAAAGTATTTCAGAATTATTAATTTATTTTTGCATTAAAATTTGTATGTTCTTAAAATTTTTTTTTCATAATTAAAATCTTTCAAATTTTAAAGAAATTCGATAATACTTTTAGTTAAGGACAGTCTTTAACACCGAATATATTATGTGAACTTTAAGATTAATATTAACTTAAATCTAACTAAATTTATACAGATTTTGGCCTTCCATAGTTTCTAAACAGTGGCACTAACAAATCTTAAAAAAAAATTTATTCTAAAGAAAGTTAGATTAAACTTAAATCATTTTAGTTAGATTTAAGTTTAATGTTTTCTTCTCTAAATTTCAAGTTTTAAACTTAAAAAGCTTCGGGGAAAAGAATTTAAACCTTCTTTTAAGTCATTAAGCCATTTTAAAATAAATTAGACTTGCTTCTTTATACCTAACCATTGTAATCATATGACTTTTTATAAATTTAACCTGAAGGTTTTGTAAAACTATTACTTTTTTAATCATAGGTTTTTACCCTTAACATTTCATTTCTTTATCTTATAGGGTAGAAATTTTATAAACAGACGGGCACACAAAATAAAAAAAAATGTATTAAAAATTTTTAAAATTTGTCTAAAAATAAATTCTTAACTGTCCTTAAAATATTTAATCACATGATTACCACGATTTTCTGTACTGCTATAGCTGTGTTTGATACTTAGAATTTTGTTGTTGTATAGTATTTCAAAATATTTTCTTAATATGTAGGGAGAGGCAAAGGAAATGAAAACTTAAGATAAGGGTATATGAAAAGACAAAAGACTTTGAAGTCCTTTACTGATTTTCTTAAGTATTTTAAGGTTCTTTTATTACATGTTTTTGTTATTTTTTTTTTTTTTTTTGTTTTGTGATTCATTTTAAAAACGTTATGGACATCTGTTCAAATTGAAATAACCCTAAACTAAAAGCACAAAAAATAAAAAGAAAACTATATATTATATTATAGAAAATAGGAATGAGGAGTATGAAAATTTAAAAATTGCGATAAGATATCATGACGTTATTACCTTAAAAATGATATAAGTCAAAAAAAAAAAAAATTTGTTTTGAATTAATCCTAAAAATTATGTATTGCTGTCATCCTGAAAAATGAAAATTTGTTTTCCCAATAGAATACCAATTTTTTCGAGAAATCTGTAAAGGGAAATATCTTTAGAGATATTAATCCCTAAAGTTTCATAGCTCATTTAAGTTTTTGAATGTTTTAAAATCCTGAAATTATGTACCATTTCAAAATTTATGTTGACTTCTTAATTCAACCTAAAACTTTTGAAATACAAAACTAATACATTTATTGTACTGTAAAATGTAGACCTGTAGAAAAAATATACCTCTTCAATTACTTTGTCAAGCATTTGGTTTTAAAGGGGGTGCTTTTGGTTGATTAAAGTTCAACACTATCCAAAGGAATCTCGTGCAGCTTCCTCAAGTGACTTTCGATGTTTACCACCTTCCTTCGTAAAAAAAAAAAAAATTCTTTTCTTGATTAAATTTGTTTTACTGCATTGGCCTTTTCAGTTTTTCGTAGGATTTAACTATTTAGAATTTCTCGGTATTTTAATGACTCAAATCTGTCAGGAATCTGTAACACTAAACTCCAATAAATTTCAACTAAACCACTTGAAAGTTCTTTCATTTTTGAAGTTATTTGAAAAAAAAAACTTTAAGTTTGAAGTTAAGCTATTGTTGAGTTCTGTTTAAGGTAAATTTTTAACAAAATTTCCAAAAGTATTCGTTTTCATATTATTTTCTTTTTATAATTTCAAAAAAAGTAGTTGAGTAGTTAAAAAAGAATGGATATTAAACTTTGTCTTTTGGTTTTTTTTTTTTGTTTGTTGTGTCCCTTTCCATAATTTGTTAATTCATAAAAGATTTCCTCAAATATTTCCTTTTCCATTTTTTAATTTTTTTGTTTTTTCCTTTTCATGTCTTTTCCAGTGTTTTTATTTTTTTCTTAAACTCAAGTATGAACTTAACAACTTAAACTGGACCATTTACATTTCCATTTCTTTATATCTTTTAAACTTTAGTGAAAAAGAATTCATAAAGGGATTGTGATAATCAAAAGGAGTTTTAAGGCACTTTAATAAAAACATCCAAAATACAAATAGAAAATTTTTGAAAAAAGTTTTCTTTTTTTTTCTTTTTACAAAAGAGAAAATTGAAACCTGTATTATCGAAAAAGTATAAATTACAATCAAAAATGGAAGGAAATAAGAATATCAGATTGGGCTGAATATGTTTACAAGTGATGTGATGCTTATGAATAAAAACTGCACAAAAACAAAATGTTTGGTATTTTATTACACGTGTATTAATTTTATTTTATTTTATTTATAACAAATTTATTTTTCTCTGTTCAGTATTTCTTTGGCATTGGTAGAGTTTTTAACCTAAACCACAAATTAATATAATTTTGTGTTTGTGTTTTCTAATTGACGAGATTTTGAGATATTCTTGTTTTTCACTGCACACAATATTTATTCTTTTTCTTAGTTAACAAACCAAAAATTGGAATCATCATTTTGAATACTGAATCTAAAAAAAAAAGAATAATTTTATAAATGTGTAAGAATAGTCATGGTTTATTTTTGACCTTGTCTAAAAGGATTTATGATAAATAAAAAAATGTAAAAACATGAGAGTATTTTTCAATGCCAGACTATATAATACTCTGATTTTGATATAACTTGTTCAAAATCTAACTCTGTTTTGCTTATGAAGCTGTAAAAGTATTAAAGGCGACATTTCACCATTTTCGGAACCTTAAAATTAGGAATTTAATGAGAATTACTTGAAAAGATCAATCAGTTAGCTGGAGATCAAGCTACGAGTTACCTCTTCTGAAACTGCGATCATCAATATTTTGCAAGTTCAACAACTAAACGAATTTATAAATTGCACTCAAATTATCTTTAAAATACTTATGTCAACATAGAATCGAAATCTTTTCAAGGATTCTCTGTATAAAGAGATTTTCTGCCTTTTTATGACCTTTAAAAGGTTTTTAAACATTTCAAAAATTGTTTTAAATTTCTACAAAAAAAAAAAAAAAAATGTCATTCAATATCAAAATGGAATCTCAGAACTTCTTAACCCTAGAATCACTAAAGGAATTCTTATACAATCAATGAACATTATATTCATTAAAATTCATGCCTAAAACAGCTTAGTTTATTTCTTTCATGCATTCTGTTTGTTTTGTTTTGTTAACACGCTAAGGGAGTATAGGGTCTGTAGTGATGTTAAACAACAAAGTGGCTTGCTGATAATATTTTTATAAACAATTGGTAGAAAATTTATTAAACTTACTTTTCAATAAAGATTTTGATGAAACTATTCAAAAACAAAGTTCTTTATAAAAATGACAAAGAGGATTTTTTCTGATAATTTTTCTGATTATGATAAAATGATTATTCTGATTATGATGATTCTTATTATGGAGATTTAAAGTACCATTTATTTATTTATTTTCTCTTTTTTTAAAAGAAATTAAATAAAGCTTATGTTAAATTTAATTTAAGGTTAGTTTTATTTCGTTAGGCTCAATAAATCAACAACTATTTTAATCGGTTGTTAGCTCTCTTCAAAGTAGTTTGATTGTAGTAAAAAGGAAAGTACACCACTAGTGTTAAATGAATATTATTTTTTTCTTTTTAATTAATTAAATTAGAAAAAAACAATAAACAAATAGAATCTTATTATAGAATTCATGTAAATCTTTTTTTTTATTAATATATTTTCTATTCTATTATTATTTTATTATGTACCAACTTAGATATATTTTAAGTAAATTCAAATTTTATTATAATATAAAAATACCGCCTAATTGTTTTAAGGGATATAAGAATTTGTCTAACATACATTGCGATTTATGGTCGTTTTCTGTAATATATTTTCGACTAACAATAAATATTAAATATTATTTAAATTGTGAACAATTCAATTTAGTTTTTTTATTATTTTTAAGAGGATGGAAAATTTTAAAAATCACTCAAAGGAATTACACGTGATTCTTTCAGGTAGTATTGGACTCTATAGGTTAGATTGTTAAAAAACCGTTCTCTTTTAAAACAAATTTTTGGTTAAGACCTTTAATACAAATGTACAGCTTATGATGATCTATGGGATAAGAATGTGGAAAAGTTTCTCTTGCGAAAAGGGATTTAGGAAAATTCTGAATTATGTAGGATAAGGAAAGAAAATTTTGAAGGGACATTTTGAAGAACCATGCAGACAACCTTAAACAAAATATTTTTTATCTCTTTAAAAATTAATTGTAAAGTTCAAAAATTTTAAATTGATCTTATTATTTCTATAAAAAGTATCGAAATGAAAGTAACTACCTATAATGATTTTTATCAACTAATTTAAAGTTTTAATTTATATTATAACAGTAATTGTTTTTGAACTAATACATGTTTTATAACACCTACTCTTTGTCCCAAATCCTTTTTAATTTTTTTTTTTAAAGCTTATTCTATAAAATAAGTGTTGGTCTGAAAGTTGAGCATAAAAACGAAAATTATACATTTAATGTAATATAATGTGAACGTGGATAATGCAATGTGGCCTTAATAATTTGACTTATTAAGAGATAATTTAAGCTTTAAACAAAAATTCTGATAATCAGACATAGGGTTGTTTGTATAAAACTAAGCTTAAACTCAAATCACATTGTTTTCAAATTTTCTTATTTGTTTAAAAAAATAAGAATTAAGTTTCAAAAAAATTAAGATTAAGAATCCAGATAAGGGAGGAAATAATTTTTTACCAGATAGGTAGCTATCGTCTTGAACAGAGCTAACGTCAAAACTCAAAATTTAAAAAAGCTTCATTTTCAAAAGTGTATATCTCAAGTTCGCCTTAATATTTTTTCAATTTAAGAAAGCCAAACGACAGGAAGTTTTTATGCTTTTCATTTTTTTTTTGTAATGTAGTACATAAATTACATAATAAATCATCATTCTGTGTAAACAATATTTTGCAAGATTTTCTACGTATCTTCGGAAAGCTTTTGATTAGACGCTTTTAATTAAAAATTTGATGCCAAAGTAATTACAATTCTTTAATCCTATTTATTACCTCTTTGAAAATGTAAATCTTTAAGAACTTTTTCATACTGGTACTACCTTGTTTTTGTATTGAATTTAAACAAAGTATCATTATATAAAATTGTCATAATTCCAAAAATAAATTTGGAATGAATAAACGACGCAATCTTTGTAAAATAATAATACCTAAGGATTTAACCATCAGACATATGTGGTTTTGGAATCGGTATAATACCTATTTGATTGTGTATTTTTTTTTGTTTTGTTATTATACAACAAATAGAATTAGAATTTAGTAACCAAAAATAGAATATCCACCTCCAAAAATAACTGCTTATGGCGATATATTTTAATTTAAATATAAAATTATATTTGTTTTCCGTTGGTATTTTCTTTTGTGTTTTTTAATTAAAATACATTTACGTTTAGTTCTTTTACATTTCCATAAGTTTTCCTTTTTTTTTTTTTTTATTATAAGAAGCTTAAATCATAATTGAATGGGTTAGAAAATCCAAACATATATACAAATAAAATTATATATTATATAGCATTATATTTTACGAGTAAATATTATTATATACAGTGGGACTTCTCTAACTCGTACCTTCCTAAGCTCCAACCGAACTTGTCCTGAACTCGAATTATTTTGATGCATTTAAAATTTTGTTTCAATTGTTTATATAAATTAGTTTCTCTTACTCGAAAATCTCTTTAACTCAAACTTTTCTCTTACTCAAATTATTTAATGTTATTTTGAGTAAAAAAGTTTCCTTAACTCGAACTTTTTGTTGAATTAAATTGAAAACTAAATATAACTTTTGTTATTCTTTTTGTTTTTTTTTTGTTATCATCCTCTCATTTCTGTTTTAGTTTTTATTATTATTTGTTAACATGATGTCCATGTAGGTACATACTTGTACATGTTTACATATTTGACAGTTATAAACATTCAGTTCAGGCAAATAATATATTTTTTATATTCGTTTTAAATTTGAAAATTGAAATGATCTGTAGAAAATTAAAATATTTATCTTTGAAACAAAAAATTAATTTAATTATACTTTCTGTAATTTTTTTTAAGTCTTTATTACTCGAATTCTCTTTAACTCGAACCAATTTCCGAACATTTAGAAAGTTCGAGTTATAGAAGTTGCACTGTATATACAATATGACATATTATATAATAATAATAGTTATGTTCATGACCTGTGCACCTTTTGTTTTTACGTTTTTTTTTTATTTTATTTTTAGTTCAACACATGTTTTTCTTTTCGAAATAGTTTTTAATATAAAAATAATTTAATTTTAGATTTAGAATAGGATCAGAATAGTTTTTTATGCAAAATATATTGTCTAGAATACATTTTAAAGAATTAAAATGGTGTCATCTGGTGGTAAATTTTTTTTTTTTTTTGAAACTTCTAAAAAGTCAAAAAGAAAAAAGTTAATCACTTTTGAAATTAATTTTCTTTAATGATTTTTAAATTAATTTGAAATGATTTAGACTTTAGTTAGTGAAATGTTTTTCGTTGTTTTTTTCTATTTCATTAAGAAAAAAATTTACAAAAGTTTTAAGTTCATTTAATCGAATTTTAATAGATATTTTATTGCTCTGTTATGATCCTTTCCGAATAAGGATAAAATTTCTGAAGGAAATTTCACAGTACATTAAGGTTTGACAAAAAAAAAAAACATAACATTTTTTAATAAATCGATTTTAATTTTCAATCTAAATTGAATAATTATTAATTATAGATCCTTGGAAAATTATTAAGCCATAGTCAATTATAGAAAAGAATAAGTAGAAATTACATTAGCTAAACATCAAAATTAAATTTTAATAATAGCCAATTAAGTTTTTTTACATCTTACCTCTCAAATAGAAATTCCGCATTAAGTAATGCAAACAGCATTGGAAAAAGTGTTCCACAAGTACCTATATTAGGTCTTGATCTCTTTAAACTTTTAAATTATATATTAATGTAATTTGAATTTGAAAGGAACTCTTCAACTCTACGCAGATGATGCAGTGTTAAAATATGCTGAAGGTACAATCAGGATGAAAAACTCAATAATTGATAACCTACAAAAAATTAAAAATGGCTTGAAGAACATCGATTACTTCTAAATGCTAAGAAAACAAAAAAAATTTCGAATTTTTCTATATTTTATAATAATTCTCCTGTTGAAAGTGTGGATACTTTTAATTACTTAGGTTTAACAAGTAAAATTGGTCAGAACATATTGAACACATAATAAAAAAAATTTGCCCATAAATATTCATTCTAAGACGGATGCGAAACTTCTTTTCTGATACAGCTTTATAAACAATTTATTTCTCATTATATTATCCATATACCTAAATCTTATATGAAGTAGTGGATCTATTTTTAAGATGAAAAAATTAGATATATTATATTTAGAGAAGTATTTAAGTTTTAATAATATTTGTTTTTTTACAATTACAATACCAGAAATAAATTAAACTACTACCTTTCACTTTTTAGAACAAAATTTTGCAATATTTTGCTTTCTTCATATTTCCGTGATCCTTTTAGATAGAAGCTGAAAATTTTCAGAGAAAGATTTTTCATAAGGTGTATCGGAAAATTTTTTTATATCATTCTTTAAGAGCTATTAGTAGCCAAAAATTTAAAATTTCCTATTTTCAAGCACTTGTAATTGAGGCACCTGTATAATTTTTTTCAAAATTAATACATAAAAATTTAAGTTTTAATATTATTATTACATACATGTATTAACAGTTTTTCAATTTTTTCAGTTAACATTAGGGTTTCCTTAAAATTAAAGAAATTGTCTCTGGATTTTTTCAAATTTCTCCTTACAAAATATGAGATTTTAAGAAAAATTTTAAATTTTGTTGGATGTTACAATTCTGAGTTGTTTTTATTGTCTTTTGTAAAAAGTGCGCCTTTACAAACCCTTGATTTACACCCTACCTTATTTTACAGATAAAAGCGTCTATACAAGGTCTTACTAAATTTAATATTTTTATTACAAATTAGAAAGTTAAAATCAGTTAAAAAGCCATGCAATTCACAGGTCTCTGCGGAGATTTTGCCGATAGAAAATCTTTTTTGTGGCTGTGCTTTCATTTAACCAAAAAAATATAATAATCTAAGTTTGAAATTCACTCTGATTATTTTAATAGATTTTATGACTGAAAGAATTACCTTTTAATAATCGTCAATTTTTCCTAAGTATCTAAGGAAAGAAAAACTCTGATGGTATATTTATACAAGATTAAACCAAATCAAACATCTGTATGGAAAAATATTAAATTCAAAGGTGTTATTAAATAGTTATTCCTTAGTGGGTGAATCAAGCCAATCATTCTGATTATATATAGAAATTAAAAAAAATAAATGTAAACAAAATGTTAAAAGTAAAAAAAATCGTTATACATTTTTCAAAAACACATTGAAAGTATTCCCTTGGTTATTAAACCAAGGTTGCTTTCTTTGGTTATTGTTTTGATTCCTATACATATAATAATATTTCAGTCCTTTCAATTTATTATGTACTTTTTACCACAATAATATATTATTTTTGGTTTTTTTTTTTTTTTTTGCATTAAAATTGATGAAAAAAAAAAAGAAAATTCCAAATTAAAGAAAAACTAATCAAAAATAACGAAAAATAAGAAATAAAATTAAATATCTAAATTTTGGGATTTAATTCTCAAGTATAGCACTTATTATTATTGTTATTATTTCCATTTATCATATCTAATTTCATTCAATTTAATTTCTTTTATTTTTATTTTCATCTTTTTTGTTTTAAGGACTTTAACTAGACTACAAAAATATTGTATGTTATATCCTTTAAACTATGACCTTTTATATGAATTTATAACGTTTTCTTTTCACTGTTGAAATTTAACATTTAGAATTGCCTTTCCATTTAAAATCTGAATAGGTATAATGAAAAAAATACACAAAACACTAATAAGTATGACTTGAAAATAACATTTACTATTATTAGCATTATGTATTATTATGAGTTTCATCTCTAATAAGAACAACAAGATAATGAAAAATTTCCCGGGAGAAAATACAAAATGAAAGAAAGAAAAATGAAAAAAAAAAAAAAAAAAATGGAAAATCCCATGAAATTTTATAATTTTTTGTTTTCTTTTCTTTTTCTTTTTCAGTTTTTGTTTTTCTTTTTTTTTTTTTTTTCATTTTGGAAAAAGAAACGTGCAAAGATTTTCATTTTTATTATTATAATGATTATTAGTTACAATTATTTTTATTTCATATTATATGATATGATGATTTTTAACACGCTTAGAAAAATTGCGATGATTATAAAAAAAAAAAAGTTTTTAGTGTAATCGTGTTAGTACAATTTGTAGTAGTCTATAACTGCGTATTATTTAAAAAAAATATGCAGTTATTTTTTTTTGGTGTTAATTTTTTAACACTTAGAACAGAATTGGCGTAGGTGCATTTAAAACCAGAGGAAAGGTGTAATGAGAAAATTGGGATATCATCAATAATGAATAAAGAAGGTAGATGGGATGTTAGGAATAATATGCAGTCTTATTATTAGTGTAGAATTGATCTTCGAATTATTGACTACATAATCTACTAATAATCAAGAATAAACTTCTTCATCAGAATTATACTATGCGCATTATCAAATTTAGAACTTTGTAAATTGCAATGGATACAATTTTATTTGTTTATACTTTTGTTATAATTTGAGTAAACAAAAGTATAAATATCTTACATTCGGCTTAAGATAGAGTCTAACTCTAGGATTGCCGCCCCCTCCCTCTAACTTCTTTGAGTTACCGCGAAAAAGTGCAAACACGCGCCTTACGATGAATTGATGACGCCTTTAAACTAGTAACACAAATTCATCTTAAAAAACGTATTTTTAATATTTGTTTGCCATTAATTTGAACTCAATGGACGAATGATACCTGAACTAGGTAAAAAATTAAACAAAGAATATAGTTTTACTATGATTCGAACTTCAGGCCCAGACTACCAATTATCAAGAGATCGTTACTCTAAATCAGCTGTTTTTATCGAATTAATTTGACAACTTATAATTCTTATTAAATTAAATAATATAAAAATTTATTTGGAATTTTTAATAATAAAAGTACAACTTCGTTCATTATTTTTAAAATTTTATTTTTGCTCTGAAATTTAAGATACCGTTTTATTAAAAAGTTAATTAATAACTATATAGCCAAAAATTTACAAAATAATAATATTACTATGAAAATCACCCTTGTAGATTATAGAAAATGTAATTGAAAGAACAATATTGAATTCATATAGGTATTAGATTAAACAGATAAAATTGTCAAAAAACTTGTTAACTAAGGGTGTGCTTATATAGGAGCAGCTATAAATAATAAGAGTGACAATTCTAGAGAATCTTATAAAATTAAACCCATATTTTCTATAAAAGTGTTATTTACTATTGGAATAGAACATTGATTAATGGTAAACGATAAGATTGTCGAGAATCCTTTATTATTTTTTCTATGCTCTTATCGACAATAAAAAATAATTTTTTTTTTTTTTGAACACATCTATTCTCTATCCTTTATTAAAGTCCCAATATAAAAGTAACATAAGAGCATAAAGAAAACACAACTGTACTCTTATCGATGCCGTCAAAAAATTTACAGTTCTATTTATACGTCCGTTTATGTTATATAGGTATTAACGTTTAAGTAATACAGAATTTATAATTATGTATAGAATCGCACTGCTTTTGAGAAGTCCTGATAAACTATAGGTACATGAAATATTATAAGTTAAAAAAAAAAATAAAATAACGGTATCACTAATTTGGAAAATCGTGGTAATAATATTTATATAAAAACGATGTTATACAATAATAATGGTTTCTGGTTGTATAATTTTTTTTTTTTTTTTTTACAGTTTTGATAGTTGAATTTGTAACGAAAAACAAAACATAACATTTCGTTTTTATTTCCAGAAACAAAAAAAAAAAAAATGTTTCTTAAAAATACCTTAAAATTATCCACAAAACAACAAATAATGTTAAAAATAATGTTAATACATACGAATAATTTTTTACAAAAAAAGTGAAGTAAAAATTAAAAAAAAAATTTCCAAAAACCTTTACCGCATCATTACATAAATATGGTGAAATGACTCACTTTAAACAAGAGAAAAAACAACAAAATGTCAGAAATTATGTATTTTGTAAAGATTATTATGTACAGATCCTATAACAGTATAACGTAAAAAGGGGTGGTGTATTGTATAATAATATTCTGTATGTTATAAAACTTATATTGTATTATAAATTGTTACAAATTTTTGTAATGTTAAAGTAGAAGATCGTCAAATTTGTATGACCTAAAATTTTGCATTTTAGTATTCTATATACATATATATCGCAACATATACATATGTATTATGTACCTAATATATATACATAAAATACCCTAAGTACAAGAAAAAGATGGTTAAACATATTATTATTATACACTCTTTTACAATAAAAATATTTTGAATGTTTGTTTTTACGGAAAAGCAAGTTAAATTATATAAAAGAGTTAAACTTTTTTTTTTTCTTGTACTTTTAATAGTATCTAATAATAAAAAAAAACAACAACAATAATAACAGTTAAATAAAAGTATTTTTTGTATTTTAAAAAAAAAAACATACCAATAATAAAAATTAACGTAACATAGAAAAAATTGTATACAAAGAAATGTTTTAATTTGAAGGTTAATAACTATCTTTAACATGTTAATTATTTGTTGTTTTTTTTATAGTTAAACTGTTTAAATTATAATGTCTTGTTTTTAATTAAATGTTTAAGAAATATAAAACAAAAAAAAAAAAAAAAAACATTTAATGATTTTGTAATTGAAAATGGTTTAATTAAAAAACTTTTTTCTAATTAGTCTAATTATTTTGATTTGTTTTGAAAAACAAATATTGTATACTTAAATTTAAAAGAAGAAAAAGTGTTACCAGAATATATAAATTGTTGTATATTTTTTAATTGTATACATTAATAAGTTTCTATAATCTTAAATATTTATTATTATTATTATTATTATTATTATTATTATAAATTTAATTATTAATTTAAATAATATGTAATTTATCTGACCAATAATGTACTGGTTAAGTTGCCGAACTTAAAATCGAAAGATCTTGAGTTCAATCCTCAATCAGTTCATATCCCATAATAGTAATTTATATCGTAATAGTTTAGATCGTTATACTTTATCTCGTAATAGTTTGTATCGTAAATAGTTTATGGCGTAATAGTTTATGTTGTTTCAGTTTATTACGTTATAGTTTATAACGTAAATAATTCTTGCATATAATAATATATGCCGCTCAAATATAATATTTGCGTTTCATAATTTTGTACAATATATAGCTACAGTCGAAAAATCAATCTATAGCTTTGTTAATATAATGACTTAAGAAACTCAACATTATTTTAATATGAATAATAAGCGATACTTAGTGGTTCAAACTTCTCATATGTTTGAAATAATTCCCGAAAAAATAAGGCGTTAATAAAACTGAACGTTTAAAGCGTTAATAAAACTTAAATCGTAATTTTTTTATCACTTCAAAAGAGAAATAAAATCGAATCAGTCCTATTTCCGTTTTCCAAATATTATGTTTTTTAATCTTTTTTAGTTTAGTATTTAGAGCATATTATTTGTTCCCCTTATTCAAGAAAGTTTCTTCCGTATTTCGGTCATTATTAAAAATAAATATCTTCGCGTTGGCTTAGAATGTTTATAACGGGATATATCTCTCTTTCCTTAAAATAATAAACAGGTTGAATTATAAATGCCAAGTTATTTAAATATGTATGTAAGAAAATAGTTAGTATGTATATGAATTTCACGACTGGTTCCAAAACAGGGTTATGCGCTTTTTCTGTAATATTTATTTATATATGCGTATACTAAATTCTGAATTAGGATGCATTTTATATTATTCCCACTATTTCAAGAATATATTTTTATTAAAATAACCATATATCTGGTATAATTATAAAACTCATCTAGTTTAAATCAAGAGTATTAAAGTAATGTGTTGTTAGGCATATAATAAAAATCAACTTTATTTATTTTCCGATTTAGGCATTATTTCATTTTCAAAACGGTAATAAAGCCAAAAATTTTAAAAAATCTCGATTTTATTTTTAATTACCAGT
Organism: Poecilobothrus nobilitatus; assembly: GCA_947095535.1. Taxonomy (NCBI): domain Eukaryota; kingdom Metazoa; phylum Arthropoda; class Insecta; order Diptera; family Dolichopodidae; genus Poecilobothrus; species Poecilobothrus nobilitatus. The sequence continues at coordinate 231,286,398 of OX352774.1, forward strand.
TCAGTTGAAAAGCCGATTCAGACTTATTTCTAGTATTTATTTCATATTACGTTAATTTATCCTGGATCTAGAGTTTTTAAAATTTGAAAGATTTTGTTAAATCGTCTCATCAACTTTTTAATAGTTATTTGGCTTTTTTTTTAATTGTTCTTCTGGCTCTAATTTATATTAAGCCATTTAGTTAGGCCAAATACATGTCTAGATGTTTTTAATAGCTGTGTTTACTGTTACAAATGAATAAAATGTTGCGTATAATTATTTTCGATTTGAAGAACTCTTAGAAAAGTGTATACTGTTTTGAACTTAAGACTTTATTCGTAAAAAAATAAATATAAAAAAATTAATAAAATTAAAATAATAAAGAATTATCGTTTTCAATTTCCTATATGAATAGTTTAAAAGAAGCTGGGCAAAGCAGAGGGCAGATTTAATTTCTAACGGTATAACAGATTTGTGACAATGAGAACTTTTTCGGCTATGATTCTTTTACATTATTATTTTCCTACTATGAAGAAATAACAGCTTATTTATTTTTTGTCTAAAAATTTATTTGATTTGATTTATATGATGTTTTTAGTGCTAAATAGTTATAGACGTTTTCCTTCCTTTTAAAAATATAAAAATCTTTTCCTATAAATAAACATTTTTATGATATCAAAATGAAAATCTTTTTTCTCTGAAAATTAAAATAACAAATATACAAATGACAAGACTCGATATTTGTTTTTTAAATTAAATAAATATATCATTTTAAGTTTAAACTTATATCATACAAATAAAATTTAAATAGTCCTAAAATTGGGACTACATACATACTAATATCCTTCTTCAAACACAATACATTATAAAAAAAAAGAATATGAAAAAAATTCTTTTCAGAAGATGAAAAGAACGATCACATACTACAAATGAAGGAAATGATAAACATTTTAAAAATATTATTTTTAAAAAAATAAAATATATACATATCTATTGTATCTTTTGATATTGTATATATTCTGGTGAAAAAAAATATGAAAAATATCCTAAAAATATAAAATTTCCTAATGTGTTGCTATCAATTCAGGGACATTAAAATTTCTTAAATTTTTTATTTATTTAAAAAAATAATATATCGATATATCAAATTTATTTATTATTATGTACATTGATGGTAATTAAAATTTGGATCATAGTCATTGGTCTCAAAAAAATCACTTATTATCATAGTACTTACCTATACAGTCTAAAATTAGATGCTATTCGTTTACTATATTAGTAATGGAGAGTAATAACAATATCTATACTAACATCAATCCCAACAATACGCCATGTAAAGTGACCCTAAAATGCCAAAAAAAAAAAAAACATTTCTTGAGTAATGCTACGAAACTCAATTTGAATGAGTTGCATATTATATAAATTAAGAAGCTTCAAATAAATATTATAATATGTACTCCTTAACTAACAATATAAAGACAAAAGTTATCAGTTTTTCAAATGTTATACTTATGTTTACAAACAGTTATTTTTGGAAATTAATATCGCAATAATATCAGGCAGTATCTGACCTATGACATAGTACTTAAGTAACCAGTATTTTAATTGGACGGTCTGGATTTCAAATTCCTGTCAGATCATATCCAATAACGATCATATATCCAATAACGACTATTACGATAAACAATAACGTTCGCAATAGTTTATATCGTAATAATTTATATCATAATAGTCTATATCGTTATATAAAAAAAATTAATAAATAAAATAATTCTCGTATAAGATAATAGATGATGATGCCGTTCAAACATTTTATATTTGTTTCTTATAAGTCATAACCATATATATTAGCTACTCCCGAGTAACCAATAGTCAAAATAATGATTCTAAAAACTAAGACTCAGTCTAATAATATGAATAATATGCGGCTTAGTGGATCTTTGTTTTTCCTATGGGAGTATTTCCTATTATTTAACGAATCAAAGCAAATGAAATCTCAGGCAGTTACATAATTTCAATTTCGATTATTCTGAACTTTGACTCCAACTACTTCGTAGTATAATGTAGTATATAATGTACGGCAACCCTCATATACATGTCAAGTGTCAATAGAGGCACTGATGTAAGTGAGGATATAACATATATATAGGGGTACAAACCGGATGTTCCTTCTGCTAGTAGAAACCTCACTAAGAGGCAAGTAAAAAGTTCAAGTAAGGTAAAATAATGATAGAACACAACATTACATACTTGTCAATAGTTATTGCTTTTATTTTTGCTTCTAATTAACTGATTACATAAATTAATTTCAGTACAATATCTTAAGTATACAATATCAGTGATAAATTAAGTTTTAATAGTTCATTAATCTGCCGTGAAAGACGAGTGATTTAAGTGATAACAAGTAGCACTGGCAAGTGACGTTTTGACTTTATTTTAATTTTTTTGTAGAAAGGAAATAAATACTATAACAGTAAAAAATATGTCCACTACTGTGAATATATTTATATTATTTTCAAATAGAGGGCACAATGTGCTTTAAATGGTTTTCTTATTACCATGATTTTGATTTACATTCGACAAAAAAATAAAAAAAGAATTTTTGTTTTTTTTCTTTTTTTATCATGTTTTTGTACACACATTCCTAAAGGCAGACAATGTATTTGTGTGATATTATATCCTTCAGGCCCAACATAGTTTTAAGAATACAATATTCTTTATTAAAGAAGTCCATTTATTTTTATTTTTTTATTTTTTTTTTGAATTATAACATAAAATAAATTTTATTTTATTGAATTAGAAGTGCTTCTAAATTTACACAACATGTGTGAAAAGGAAAGAAAAAAAAAATTAAAAAAAAAAACAAGGATGAAAAATAAAAATTTTTTACCTTGTTTTTAAAAAACAATACACACTGTATTTTTTATTTTTTTCGCGAATTTTTTTTTGATAGTGAAAAGATAAAATTGAAATTTAAATGCGGAGATAATAATATTCAAAATTGTGTAGTATTGGTGGCAGGAAATTGATTGGACATTTTTTTTACAGTTAGAATGTTACTTAAAAAGAAAAAAAGTCATACAGTATACACTGTGTCACTAATGAATAGTTTAGGTACATAGATACTATTTTCGAAGGAAAAAGCAATTATTTAAAATTTTTAATTTATATTTTTTTTATTTCGAAATTATTCCGAATATTTTAGACATTAAATTTTGTGACACAAATCAAAAAAAAAAACAAAAATGATTGTAATATAAATTTTGCAAGTGGGAAAACATTTAATTTTTAGTTTCAGTAGAATTTTTGTATTTTGTGAGAAGCTATGTGGTTAGAAATGTGCCATATAACGTGTTCCATTTAAGAAAAATGTTGGTAGCTTTTATTTTGTTTATTGATACCAAAATGGATTCCGAGAAAACACAGAATATGTACATAAAAGTTCAACAAAAGAAAAATATTTCTATTATTTTTGTGAAGGAAATATACCTGAAAAGATAAAAGTACTGTTTATTTTTGACAACAGATGACAGATGTTTACTTTTAAAAACATAAAATAATAAGAGATATAGAAAAAGATATTGGAAAACAAATACAAAATATAATTATTATTCCTTTTATTTGAATTTGATTTTTACTATTCTATAGTAATTTCTAAATCCAATGTGAAAAATTAATGGGACTCCGGTCCCAAATACGCTCAGTGAAATTGAAAATTAGATAAGTTTTATTTGTAATGTTGTGATTGTTATTGATTGAAGACGTTTAAATGATATTATTTTGGTTTAATTGTTTTAAATAAATGAATTATGTAAAAAGACGTTACATATTATGTTATACATAAGTAACAGATTTGGAACAATCAGACGATTAAACATTATATATTGAAAATTTATTTTTCTGTGTTCTTGTACAATACGATACTTTGTAGGATTCTGAAATTTTATCATTTGATAAAATGACATCTTAAATAAATGTCAGTTTTACTATTGAAATGGAACTACTTCAACTACTGGATTTGAGTTGCCCCGATACAATTTCTTTTTTTTTACATGAGCATAACCCAGTGTCTTAGGGTCAATATCTAAAATTTTGTCAAAAGTTTGAAGTGTTAAATTTTATTCCAAAGATTTATGCAAAATTCCAAAATAAAGGTTCGGGTAGCTGCGAAATTTATATGCTCATATTTTAGTATTAATAAAGTTTTCTAATCAAGACATCTGAAATTTTGTAAAAGATCAATATTTATATAGCAATAATTTCTGTAAAATTTGGTTAGTTTGGTGCAATAGGATCGAGTAGTGAACATACAATTAATTCAGAAATTTACATGAATATTATCTCAGTACTTAATTAAATTATCCAGCTAATGGTGTAGTGGTTAAGATACCAACCTTTAATTCGAAAGTTAACGGGCTCAAACCTTGTACAATAGCTATAATAGCCGAATAATAGCTTTGTAAAATTAATGATTCCAGAAATTGAAGCTTAGTTATATAAGAATAAAAAATGACTTAATGGATGCCCTATGTTCTTTATAGAAGTGGGATAACTATAATTTTAATTAAATATCTTAAATTTTCTATAAACTCTTTAAATTGTTTGAAACAATCATATTTTAGCTTCGAGCGAGTATCCTAGAGTTCGCACATTTAAACGTACACCTCTTCCTTGTTGATTTTAAAACAACTTTTTTTGTTGAAGGTAAATATTTTTAAATTTTATCTTATCATAATTTTTTTTCTTGATAATAAAATCATTTGTTATTTTGCATCTTTGAAAGGTAAAATTTATTACATTTATGTTTGTACACTCTTGTCTTTTATGATGAAAATTTTCTTAACTTAAAAAAAAAAAAAAATGTTATTTTTAATAAACATTATTTCCCATAGAGCATAAGATGTGGCATTTGTACATCAATATGGATAACAAACTAATTAGTAGGTACCTATATTATTCTTTTGTTAAAACAAAAAAGTTTTTCTAAGATTTTGGTAAAATCTCTGACATGGATCTGAGAAATCTTCAACATTTTTTCACCAGAGTGACGTCATCGTTTTTAAATCTAGCGAAACCTGTTAACAAACTATTGAGAATATTCTACTGCAGTTTAAATTTTGATGTCCAACTTACAATAAAATTGTGCAGGTATTTAAAAGTTGGAAATAACGATAAAATTAAATACCAAATTGCAAAAAAATTGTGTAATTTTTATATTGACTTGAAAGCTTAAAAAATGTTCTTCCGTTTGGTTTTTTTAATTTAAAAATCTGAGATACACCTATGAAAATATGTCATTTTCCAATTTTGGTTAAGAAACTGAAGCTCAGTAATGAATGCGACTAGTGAGATCATATCTATATAGTTAAAAATTCATTGGTCTATCTTACGTGGTGTAGAGGTTTTCTAAACAAAAAACGGACGGGGTGACGAATAAAGTAAAATTAATAAGCAAATTTAAAAAAAGAAAATTGAATATGGAAATATGTACAAAATAAAAATTTGTATTGTAATAATTTAATATCTAAGAAGATATAATATTTTTTTTTCATCCAGAGATTATTATTTGACTTACTAAAAGATAGGGTACTTTACAATATTCATGTAATTTACGTAACAAGTTAGAAGTTTAAAAGATCCTTTAAGTTGTTGCCATGTTGTTTTATGTTCGTTTCGAATACTGACTGTACTATAGAACTGAATTTGATTAGCGAAAATTATTGATTATTCAATTTTATTTTTTGTTCAATTTAGTCATACCATATTTAATTTTTTTTGCATTTTGGTGTAGGTATTATTACAACATATTATTATTTAATCTGAGGTGTAGTTAATCATTAGGGAAACCAAAAAATACCACAAAAAAAAAAACCAAAAAAAAAATTCATAAGACTTTATAACGATGACAAACAATCTTAAAAATGCGAATTTTTTATTTATTTATTTATTTATGTGGGTGTAAATTTGAGAGCGCCTTTTTTTAACTAATCAAGCGTTCATTTAAATTTAATTTGCAGAGTAAGCAACTAATAACAAATCTTTAGAGCATAACATTCTATAACCTTTTTAATTTATAGTTTAATAGTAAAAAAAAAAAAGGTGTGCTTTTCTTTATTCATTTTTTTTAAGAAATTAAATATGTACTTACAATTTTCTTTCTAATGTATAAATCTGTTCCTCTTTTTTATAAAATCTTATATAAAATTCTTAATTTTCAAGAATTTAACTATTTTTTTGTGCTGAAAACAATAAAGTGGAAAAGAAAACGTTTTTTTTTTTTTAAAAAAAAGAAAAAAATACACAATATATTTTAATTTTTTTTTTTTTTGGAAGGAGAGAAAAATAAAGAAAAAGAAACTAAGTATAAATTGACAAGAAAGAAAAATGTTTTATTTTTCAATATAAATTGTTTTGTGGGTTGAAATTAATCCAGGATGATTAAAATGGTAAATAATTTTTGTGGAGGTTTTAATATTGTTTCGTAACTAAAACAAAAAAAAAAATATAATAATAAATAAAATAAACGAAATAGTTAAAAAAAAAAGATTCGATTTCGGTATTCAATCTGTAGATGAAATATTTTCACGATTATATAAGTATAAAATAAAGAAAGTCTAGGCAGATAGCGATTACATACATAACATCTTTAGCATAAATCAATGAAATTTTTGCAACATGAGCATTACGTTTCTTGTAATAAAATTAAAACTGTTAATCTCAAAGCTTTAAACATGGCATTAAAGTTGTATTTTGACTATTCTGAATAGAATGTATTTCTTTAATTCGAACTGATGATAATATCCCAGTACAGACATTCATGACAGTAAAGTTAGATTTTACATTTAGGAATATAATGTTTTGCTTTAATTCGTGTTAATAATAAGAAAGCATTTTATTCCTAAAGGTAAGACCTAAAGGTAACTTTGCTCCCATGTTTAAAGTTTTTGGACAATTGTCTTTTTTTTAAAAAAACTCTACCTTTTATTTAACTTATGAACTAATCTACTATGAAGAAAAAACAATTTCTTAAATTGCTGTTCTGTTCAGTAACGTCTTCTGTTCAGTAACACATACAGATTAGTAGAGGAAATTCTTTTTATTTAGCAATCGGCATTTTGGAATGATTGATATTAACAAACATTTAAATATATTTAGACTTATGCAGTTTTTATTATTAAACGTTCTTCTATTAGATTATGGAAGATTTGAAAGTTTCCTGAGGAAGCTTAATTGATTAAAAGATTCAACTTAAAAGTACACGGTACCTTGGTACCTTGCAGTAGATTGATTTGTATTATAAACCTTTGAACAATTAAGTCTTATATAATATATTATTAATAATTTTAATACTTCTGCTGTCTTTTGAGAATATTTTGTCGTTCTGTGGTATTATAATTTTTTATAAAAAAAAAAAAAAACGAGAATCGCGATATTTTTTATGTACCTACCTACCTCAGATAAAATTTTTGAACAATGAAACAATAATTTATAGTAAAACAGAAAAAAAAAAAACAAAACTTTAAAGATGACGATATGACTGGCAAATTTTTTTTTTTTGTTTTTTTTCCCTTGTATATTGGTAACTTTTTAAATAGGATATTCACAATTCCTAATAATAATTTCTAAGCAGATGAGGAAGAATTATAATAAAATCATCTGGGAACAACGAAAAAAAAAAAAAAGAACAAAACAAATAACAAAAACGAAAAGAAATTATAGCGCAATGTAATATAAATTAAAAATCTTCTTATCAGAATGGAATTCTTTAAGTGGGAGACCAAAATGTTGTTGTCGTTGTCATTAATTGTAACAACAGGCGTTTTTTTTTTTGTTTCTGTTAAACTTATCTTTGGTCGTCTTCATTTTTTATTTTTTTTTTTTTTGAAACTCTATATAAGCAAAAAATAAATTTTGTATTTTTACCATTCCTTCCTTCTATCAACTTTTTTACTTTGGTTTTTTTTTTTTGTTTTACAGTTCTTCTGCAGTACTTTCTTAAACCAACATATAGAATCAACTATCCAGAAAACAATGTGGGTATTTCGCGAAAATTCCACAAATTGTTGTTGTGCCGGTGATGAAAAAATTTTTCTTTCCTGTTCTTCTCAACATTGTCTGGTGCTTTTGTCTAACGCAAAATATTTGTTGCCTCAGTTTTAGTTACTGCCTCAAAGTTTGTAGAGAGTTGAATATGTATATATATGTTGAATATTATATAAGTATTACATAAAAAAAAAATACTATAATATTAAAGATCAAAAATAGTTTTTCATCTTAAGTAAACTATAATGAAACTATAAATCAATTAAATTTAATTCTAAGAAGTATTTAGTAAAATATTATTTTCTTATTGGTTGATGTTGATGTTGTTGTTATATTTAAAATAGACACAAAATGATTGTTTTGTCATAGTTTGAAAATATTTTTAAATTGACGCAAAGTTCATTCATTATCAAGGTTATTTAGGGTACTATGTTTTAACTTTTTTTAAGTTTGATTTTTATAGAAAGTTGATATTTTAATATACTTATGATATTTAAAATATTATACAAAGAAAAACGTTATTAGAGAATCTTTTTCCTTGTAATATCCTTTATCAATTATAGTTTTATTTATTATATTTTTATGTATTCTTCCTATAGTTTCCTATACTTGTGGGTTTCAAAAGTTGGTAAAACGGAACTCAAAATTTCAAAGTTTTCTTAATGGCAACTAGAAATAAAAAATGACTTAAATACACTTTCCGATGTAATGATACTTTTATTCTTTGTCGGTAAAAACTGAGTAGTTTAGTTGAATTGGTTGAAAATGATAAACGTTTTGGAAAAGTTTTTCGAAAATGATAAACCATGGAGAAAGCTAAAAACAGTAAAAAATCAGAAACCAAAGATCTACAATTGCAACTAAGGGATGCAACTTTTGGTATTGGAAAAGTGTTATCATATTTTATTTTGGACGAAGAAATTACGAACCCAGATGACTTCCGTGTCTTTACTAATAGTTGTATAAATTAAAAGCGATGTTTGCAATTGCTTCAATAATATTCAAGTGAGATTTTACGCTAATTCTTAACTGTTTATAAATTGTGGATAAATGCATAAAATCAGCAAATTAGTAAAAACAATAAAGCGAAAATTATTCAAGTGTAAATAACAAAGATGCAAAAAAATATGAATTATGCAATGAGTTAACAGTAAAATATTAGTTTTATTTAAGGAAGTTAAGTGTAATTATCGCACAGTTTGAGCACAAGTTACTCCATATAGCCTAAGAATGCCCAGATAGCACTGCTCTTCAGATGGGAAAACATCTGTAAAATGTAAATCGCAAATATCAAATATCTTGCTACCAGAAATATTCCCAAAAGTTGGCATTCACAAGTGTTGATAAATTCAAGAAAAACATCAACATTTTTTTACTAAATACTCATCCCAAGATTCACTAACTTTTCATATTTCCCACTTTCTTTTATTTCTATTTTCTCCAATCTCCAATCTCCAAACCAAACACTACCACCATACCATACATTCTACCATTCATACCTAATGTTTAGAATGTCAATAATTTATATTAAATTAGCTTCAAAAGAAAAACTTTTTATACCCGTACGATAGGATCGGGTATAATAAAATTACTCCTCCGTTTGTAACACCTCGAAATAAGCGAGCTAGATATACCTTCAAAGGTATGGATCGGATCAGAAAAAAATTCTAAGACTTTTGAGCCATGTCCGTCCGTCCGTCCGTCCGTCCGTCCGTCAGCACGCTAACTCAAAAACTAAGAAAGCTAGAATCTTGAAATTTACACAAAATATTTTGGGAGTAATTTGTAGGTTCCCTATTTTTTTTGGTTGAGTTTGGACCAAGCCTTAGGGTAGCTCTCGAACACCTAACTTTTAGATCCCCTCATTTTTTTTGCAATAGAGCTAAGAAATTTTAACTACTGATAGATCTCACAAAAATATTAATTTTATTTTTCATAACTTTTTTTTGTAGCCCCACCCGTTACGGAGCTACAGCTCCCCAAAGGTTCAAAAAAGCTCTATATTTAAATTGTTATAGCACAAGTTGTATAAGGTATATCTTCATTTTGAAAACGCCAAACGATTACTATTTTTATTAGCTTTAAAAGTATATATACAATAAATATACACTTGTGGCATACAGTGTCTTAATTTACCGTTGTGCGAAACTAAAATTTTGCAAAATCCTTTAACCCTTCTATCTTCTAAACGGTTAAAGTTGGAAACTTTTGACAGAAGTTAGATCTTTGAAAATAAATATGAGTCATTTCAGAAATTTTTTTTGTATCACCCCCCGTTTTAAAATTTTTTTGAAGTAATACACAAAAATTAAAGCTTCAATATTATACTCTTATTTCTGTTAAGAACTTTTTTTAATAATGTACGGTTACTTTATAATGGACGAAAGTGTTACTTGATTTTTTCAAATTTTCTAACAAATTTCTTCAACGAATTTTTTCCATTTTGTTTTACTCGATAATTTGAAATTGTTGAGGATATAATGCGTAGTACCAAAAAATGTAAATAAGTAAACAACATAACGGTTGCTTGAAGAATTTTTATTTATATGATATTGATATACATACATACTCATGTTTATTTACATATCGTATATGTCACTGATGAATGAATGATAAGAGTATAGATGTATATTTTATAGCGCCGTATTTAAATACATATATGTATTTTATTGTACTTATAAGAAATTATTCTGTCAATGGAATATTTAAATATAATATAATATAATATTTAAAATTATATTTACTATTTTGTACTAATAAATTTAATATACATTTACCGCTTAGTATTAAATGGTACTATAGAATATTTGAAAAAGTTTTGGATTGATAATCGTTATGTGGAAGGTTAGAATTTGCTTTAGAAGAATGTATAAACGTATAGTTTGAATATATCTACAACCCATAGTACTAGGAATTATAAAATTCACCCAAATTATTTTAAAATACTAAAATATTAAAAAAATAATATTGTAAGCAGAGTGACAGGTTGTGAACATACTAACGGTTCGTACGGGTATGTAAGAGTTGACAAAGGCAACTGTATTCTTCCTCGTTTGTTTAACGTTTTAATTGAAAGTTATTAATCCTCCCTACAATTTTTTTCATAATTATATAATCCCTCGTTTTCCAATTTATTAAATAATTAGATCTAAAGATTTTTTTTTAATTTTAAATTTAATATTCAAGTAGAAATAATGTTTTAATTTAATAATTAAAGTAAACCTCCAAGTTAATGAAATGAGTTTAATTTTTATTGTGCGAATTTTAAAAAAAAAAATAATTTTCATTGGAAATTAAAATTGAAATTGTTAAGGTACATAAGTATTTCATTTTGAAATTTTTACTTTTGCTTATTTGGTAATTTATATTTTGTTTTTTTGTTTTTATTTTTAAAAATTGTTAATTTTACATTTTGTACATTTAGCGATTTTTATCAATTAGATTTTCTAATTTTCATTGCTATCTAAAATATATTTCATTGCTTGATAGAGTTTTAAATGCACAGTCTTCAATAGTTGTATTCTTACATAAATACAAAAATAAAATTTCTAAGTAGAGACATTTTATAAAATTTTTGAAACAATAGAAATTGTCATATTTTGATATTCTATTTACCAATAAATTAGGAATACCTATTTAACCAATTTAAAATAAAAATGTTCATTTTAAAATAAATTAAGAACATTGTTTAAACTTTTAATCGATTCAGTCAATATCCTATTGTAATATAATATGTCTTTCCTGATATCAAATATCTACTGTTCATTAAAACTGGTCTTCTAATCTGTAGCACTTAATTTGTTACTCTCCTTTAGATTAAATGCAGTTGAATTCAAAAAATGTAATTTTCGAAGTGTGCGATAAATATGCTCTAATAGTTCAGTTATTAACTTTCGATTCTTTTTTAGACTTTGCACTTAGACAACTGACATTTCATATTAAAAAACAATTTTTTGAGTAAGAAATCTGCCATAAAGTTAATGTAGCCAAGAAAAAATAAGAGAACCTTAACAGAAGTATTAATGTCAACGAAATTAAAAAAAAAGGAGGATAATTAGTGGAACCCGAGAACCGAGACAACTCTAGCATATCTGCCATGACTATAATATAAATGTTGTTGCCATAAATTTTAATGTTTCAGAAAATTTAAGACTTTATCTGACTTTATTAAGTACCGAGACATATCTATATGTTTATTTCAGAGTTATATGACACTTACTTGACCTCCTTACATCTTAAGTTGTTGCCATAAAACTTTATCATCTTTTACAAAATATCAGATGTTTATACAGCTTTATTAAATATTAAGATATGAGCATATAAATTTCATAGTTGCCCGAACCTGTTGGGTTGGAATAATCCAATTTTCGCAGAATTTGGCAAAAAATTTAACTTCTTTTAATAACATATTAAATAACCAGTTTAAGCACGCACTGAATTATTCTTATAATATATGACAGCTCCTCGAACCCGCCGGTCGAAATTGTTCAATTTGAATAGCAAAATTCTCCATTTTTTTGAGTTATAGTACGTGCATGCCGACAGTTCAATAATGATTAAGAGAATTATATTTTATACTTTTCTTTATCTATCTAATTTCCTTTAAGGTAAGATAAGGTATAAATATAATAAAGGTAATCATTTCCGGATTTGACCTTTAATGTAAAATATATTACACAAAAGTAACATTTAACTATATAAAATGAAAATGGAAAAGATTTCACCCCTGGCTTAAATATTTTACATGTAAGAAGAGCTTAAACAGCTTCATTAGTTGAAAAATTCGGAGCATGTAAATTTAAGGTGATATTAAATAATATAATCAAGAAATAAATGCACTTTGTACTATATGTAACAGCTTAAAAAATGTAATAATAAAGGCAAATAAAGAGAGAGACATAATTTATTCAATGAATAGATCTATAAATAAGATAAAGCTACTAACAGAGAGAAACATTTTATTTGAGAAAGAGACCCAAAATGAAATAAGAAGACATTACTAAATGTTTTTTTTTCATTTTTTATGAATGAATGATTGTTTGTTATATTTTTTATTTATAAACTTTTAAAAGTTATCTCAAGGTTACAGATTAGATAAAATTTTTCGAAAGTCTTAAACGTTAATAGATAATTTATTAACTCGTAATTACCTTACATTTTGAATCACTCAAATATACAGTTATTTATGAACTTAATCAAGTTTATTGAACTTTATCATATTACCTATATGAAAAGAAATGAAGGATCCAGTTGCATTTCTAAAGTTAAACATCAACATAAATAATAACTAAAGAATTTCTGCATATGTGAATTCAAATAATACATTTTTCATTTAAGACTCATCAGCGAAACGACATTAAAAATTGTAAAGCAAAGCTATTTTCATTATTTATTATTATGCTCATTTTTTAGCACATTTTCAAAAAAAAATTTAAAAAAATGTGCCTATTAGTTTCACTCTGTCTGTCGGTCTGTTTACAAAACTTCTTCACTGTTAAAGACAGAGAAAAAAAAATGTTAACCATGGGTAGTTCTTATAAAAAAATAAATGTTGTAGAAAAAAATTATTGTTTTCATGTAGCCCCATCCATTTCAGAGCTGCAGCCTCTCTAACTTTGAAAAAGCCCTATTTTTATAAATTATTATAAAGCCCTATTTTATATTTATAATTAATTATAAATAAAAATAAAAAATAAATTTACCGTTATGTGAAACCCAAATTTTGCATGATTCTTCTACCTTAATAATTCCGGCAAGCTTTTAGATAGGGACTTGAAATTTTGAGCCAAGAAAGAACTTTTATAATTAATATAAGTTTCGTCCGAAAATTTTTTTGTATCACCTTTTGCCTAAAAGCTACTAGCGCTCAAAACTTGAAAATTAGCTTAGACACCTTTAACTTAGGTACCTGTACAAATTTTTTTCGGCAAGACATGAAAATTAAAGCCTCTGTAATATATTTTTACGTGTGTTAACGGTTTTTGTTAGTTAAATAGGGTTCCGGACTTATAGACTCTCAAAAAAATCTATTTTCACATTTTTTATTATATGAAATTTTGAAATTTTATCACAATTTATTCTAAATCGTTTATGTTATCTTTTGGAAATATGCGCTTTTAAAAACGGTTGGTGTACATTCTGCCTTGTTTTATTTTGTGCTCAACATTAAAGGTAAAATATTATACTTTTAACTTTTCACTAAAACAATATCAACGAATTCACGTATATATGTAGGCACATATATATCTGAAAATAAAATTAAAGAACGTACGTAATTCATTAGCATAGAAAAGCTATTAAAAAAACAACAAAACATGATTGAGTGCGTTATTGTATGTCCTTAACAATTTCTATACCTTAACCCACAATTATTTTAGATTACTACAAAAAAAAAGATATAAATAGGTAGATTCTATAGTAAATCGTTATTTTGGATTATATATTTTATAAACCATCCGTCTGTCGCTTTTTTTGGGGATATGATATTTATCGACGCTTTTATTAATTTACTATATAATTAAAGAAGAAAGGATGATTAAATTTATGATTGCCATAATGATTTGCCATAATTGCCATAATTATGATTTTTCTGTATATTGAAAGAAAATTAAAAACAGGTGATACATATAATAAGACAAATGAAAATACCTAAAACGTAGGTACTATGTCCTAAGACATTATAGATGTCAAATTATGATGAATAGAAGAAAAAATGAAAAAGTCGAACTAGTATTTAAATTTATGGAGAAATGTATAGACTGCTAGATCGAAACTCATTGCTAATAAAACAAAAACTAATAATGCTTTTTTTGGGTTTATATTGTATACAGTAATGGTATACAGTAATTTGTATTAAACAAAAACAAATATTCATAACCTTCAAATTTTTTCAAATAAAATATTACTTACACTCATGATAAGTGTTCCCTGGTACGTATGAAATTGCTATTTACATATGGAACTTTTTTGTGTAATCAAAGAAATAAAAAATATTTTGTAGAATACAAAAGGTCTGTAGAAGTATACATAAAAGATGAAGTATCGAAAGTTCTACGTCCCGAAAATATCCTAAATAAACTGAGCACCCTAAGAATTAGCGACAGATTAGAACAGATTCCCTTTACGAAGGTCTACATAGTTTCTTCAAATTTTTAAGAGTTAGCGCAGAATTAATGATAAGTCTATAGTTTTTAATCTTTTAAAACACGGCTCGTGTTACTACTTAAAGTTAATTTTACTGTGTTTTCCAGCAGTAGATTTCGATGGTTCTCACCATTCAAATTTAAACCTACTATTATTCTTCACGAGAAAGGTCGCCTGGTAATGATCACAAATGTACGTTCTAATCCATTGTAGTTAGAACAATTATTTAATATAAAAAATATTTTTAGTTCTTTTATGATAACGGTATAATTTTAATTTTTTTGTTATTAAAGAAAAATTATTCAGTTTTATACAACTTCATTTTGTTGATTTCAAAAACAAAATTCAACAAGAACAAGATAAAAAAAATGAAACGTTCCTATATTGGTCATGAATATAATATACTAAAATATATCTAAGCGCGAATATATGCACTTGACTTTTAATAGTTCTAACTATAATAAATTAGCATAAATGAATGTATATTTTATATTAATTCTAAAATAACAATATGTTGTAAAGATTTTGAGAATGTCCAGGTTGTGTCGTTTAATTTAAATTTTGTTGTTCTTTTTTCTTTCGTTGTTTTTGTTTAATGCTGTTCTGTTTTTGTCTGGCATTTATAATTCAACTTAGGCGGATAAATTTTTTACATATTTTGTTTTGCTACATAAGAACTCAGAGAGTAGAAGAACTCAGAGGAAATAATGGTATTAGATTTGGTTACCTGAATGAATTTTTTTTCGTTATGTATTCTTTTTCCTGTATTGTCCGTGTTAGTGGTAGAAGATAGGACCATTATGTAAGTTTCGATGAACCAATTTACTATAGAATTTTTCTTAGTATTTTTTTTTTTTTTTTGAGTCTTCATTCTTTTATTTCTCATATTACCTGTTCTTGTTGTTATTGTTTTGTTTTTAATAATCCCATGTTTTTGATTGCTTGGGTAATTATTTTTTTTATATCCCAACATAAAAAACAAAAAAATAACTTCAAATATAAAAATAGGACGACCAAAAATGGAGTGTGTCTCGTATTTTAAAATTTTATTTTTGTTTTTTTTTAATCAAAATTGGCAAAATTAAAAGTAATAAATTTTACTGTTTAAATAAAATTTTTTTTTTGTTTGCAATTTTTTAGAGCGTAAGGCGATATGTGAAATTATAAAATAAAGCGAAAAAAAACTATAGATCCACGTTTACTATAAAAAAAAAAAAATTTAAAATAACAAAAAAAAAAATGCGAGCAGGCAACCATAAAAAAGGAGAGCAAATTTAAATTCAAGTTAAAAAAATTTGAAAAAATTAATGAAATTTGAATAAAAACTAGTTTTTAAAATATTTTCGCTTTCTGCTTAAAACAAAAATATTTTAAAATAATTTGTGAAGTTTTAAATGAAGTGTAATAATTTTTTATATTCTAATTAATTTACGTTCTACTAAACTTATAAAGGGTAAAACTGCCACACTAGGTGTCCCATTCAAACTATTACGCCGCAGTTGTGGTAATAGAATAAGAAAGAAATTTCACCAGTAAATGTCAAGCGTTGGGTAGGGCCAGCAAAAAAGCTTTTCGTAGCCATGAATTCAAGGACCTAAGCAACGTAAATAAAAACACAATGTAAGAAAAATTCATAATTATAAAGTCTCTAACTCTATATAAGAGAATGAGACATCTTGATGTAGTGCAGAATAGAACAACCAACATAAAAATTCATCAGAAGATCACCATAACATTTTTGTTTAATAATCTGTTTCAAGAATTTAGGAATTGAGTTGAAATTGAAACCTGTCTTAAGTAGGAAATAATTTCCCTATATTTTATTTAAAGTTTCTTAGAAGGAACTCAAAAACAAGGTAAAATGTAAAACAACTGTTTTAAAAAGCGCAAATTTTCAAAACACAATACAAAAGGTTTAGAATTCTGACTTGCACATAATAAGAAAAAATGAGAAAATAGGACTTTTCTGGAATTTTGAAGAGCTGTAAGTCCGGAACCCTATATAACTAAGAAAACCCGTTAACACACGTAAAAATATATTACTGGAGCTTTAATTTTTATGTCTTGCCGAAGTAAAATGTTTACAGGTTCCTAAGTTACAGATGTTTAAAAATAGCAAATTTTCAATTTTTGAGCCCTAATTGGTCATAAATAGGGGATTGTCCAAAACAATTTTCTGAGCAAACTTATACTAATTCTAAAAGTTTTGTCTTGCCTCAAAATTTCAAGCCCCTATCTAAAAGCGTGCCGAAGGTAGAAAAATCATGCAAAATTTAGTTTTCACATAACGGTAAATTTATATACTAAATTTAAAAAAATTGGACAAAGTTAAAATAAGTACCTGTCGAATGACGTTTTCAGAGTGAAAAAATCTTAAGCAGAATATAAGATACATGCATTTAAAAATAGGGCATTTTCAAAGTTTGAGGGGCTGTAGCTCCATAATGGATGGAGCTACATGAAAAAGTTGTTCCACAAAATTATTTATTTTATGAGACCTACCCATAGTTAAAACTTTTTTTCTCTATCTTTAACGGTGTAGAAGTTTTGTAAACAGACGGACGGACGGACGGACAGAGTGAAACTAATAAGCACATTTTTGCAAACATTTTTTGGAAATGTGCTAAAAAGTCGCAGGTGTTAATTTCTTTGTTTCTCATTTGGTTCAATTGCTGTTAAACTTAAAAAAATTCATTAATATTGCAAAAATTGTTAATGTCGAAAATTTTTTGATTTTTAAGGTAACTAACATTCAATGATTCAACGGGACTTCTAATAAAGTTTTTACACCACTTCATTGTCAGTTTTAACCTTTTTGACATTTTGATCCTCGTCGATTAATCCTTCACATAGTTTATGATACTAGCTTATTAAAACTTTTTAAAAATGTTTTGGATGAGTTAATATAAAATTAAGAATGTTAAATAGTTCTTTGATGTATTCTTAATTTTTGTATTTGACTAATAACTTCATTTTTTCTAAAAATTTTTTAAAATTGGTGTAGAAGATTTTATTTTTTATACTGTTTTTAGATCTCCCAACAAGACTATGCTCTTTTAAAGTAATTTGCTTTAACAAATATTCTGCTCTAAAACTAACTTTGTTCCATCAAATATAGAATTTTTTATCATTTTCGTATCATATTTTGAAAAATCAAAAAACTAAGCTTATAAAAACTTCTTTTTAATTTTCTCTAAATAAATTGAAAAGTTTTGTTTAGTTACGATACAGTTATATATGTCGCTAGTTAAAGCTGTAAGTTGCTTTTCATGTCAACTGAATTAAACAATCTTTTGCAAAAATCTTTTATTATAACGCTGAGTATAGTTTTTATTTATAAACAAACGTATTATTTTAAAACAAAGTATAATCCGAACCACTAAAATCTGGTTAATTAGGTTAAATTGTATGTTTATGATTTTTTTTTTTAAAAGCACTGCAGTAAAATTAAAGCAATTATTGGTGCTAAAAAGTATATGTAATTAATTTAATTTTTTAAAATTAGCCTTATCTAAAAGAAATAATTCCCATGAGAACCGATTGATTCAAAAGTTCAATACATTTTATTTAGAATAATTGTGTTATACATTGTTTTCTTTTTTAGTTTTTGAAACTGTCAAACTTCGATAATATTAAATTGGCCTATTCTATTTTTTTTATTAATTTTTTGTTTTTTACTTGATTTTGTTTTTGTCGAACATGTTCACATATGGTTAGTCATTTTTATATACAATTCAACCAATCAGCCATACTCAAAATATCAAAATAATTTTTTTTTTTGCAAAACATATTGAAAAACTACAAAAACAAAAATGTTACAACAGAAATCTGCCAAAGGATATTAATTACAATCAGACCTTATGTTGCCTCAAACAAAAAAAAAAAAATATCTAAAATGAATAAATTGAAGAAACAAAAAACGAAATGTAAAAAAAAAGGGATGTTAAATTGCACAACAAAAGATAAACTTGCAGTAATAAAAAAAAATACTTTATAAGAGTATACAAAAAAGAAACAAAAACAATACGCAAACACACAGACAACATTTAACTAAATTATTGGCTCAATGAAATTGGCTTAAAAATGAAGTTGGGTAAAACACTTCAACAACATGTCACAATCAAACAAAAAAAACTATATTTAAATGTTCTGCTTAAATAACATTTGGGCATATAAAATGATTAAAAATAAAAAAAAAAAAACACAATAATATGATAAAAAGTTATTAAAAATAAGTCTTGTCCTGAAATTGATTCAATTAAATATTTCTTTTTTTCCAGGGGCGCAACCATGTTCATCTCTATCTATTATTCATCTCTACATCAAATTTAAAAAAATAAATAAATCATGTAGCTATTTACATTAAGCTTATCTACACATTGTAGTTGTTATGGACCTAACTTTTTTGTTCAATATCTAATGAACAATAAAAACTGATAGCATAATATAATTTAAAATTCTCTCTGGGAATATTCTGTATGAAGGAACTACCGTTATTCATTCGTCAAAAATATTAGACAGTGGTACAAATCCTATTATGTCGTTTAATTGCACGTCAAATTTGTTTTCTTACACTCTGTTCATCCATGTTAACGAACTAATACCGGTAGTTGTTCCATACAGAATATTCCCAGTAAAAATTTTAAATTATATTATGCTACAAGTTTTTATGCTCAATATCTAATGAACTTGAAGAAAAAAGGTAAGTTTCTTGCCACTTCACTTTAACTTTAGTTGTTTATGCGATGGTTCAAAGAGAGCACCTTTTGACAAAAGGAATTGAACCATTTATTCCTTACCTTTAATTTATATAGAAAACAAAATAGTAAATCCAAAGGCTTTTAAATGCGAACATTTTTAAAAATAATTTAAAACAGTTTAGATTTGTTACTACATACCTACCATTAAAATTTGTAATTTTTCTTAAAATTTTATACATAGAAACTTCCTGTCGTTTAAGGTTTTTAAAATTTAAAAATCTTAAACAAATCCTGAGATATAATCATTTGAAAATAAGTCTTTTACTAATTTTGAGGAGCTACAATTCTGTAATGGGTTACATAAAAAAGTTGTTTCCCAACATTAATTTTTTTAAGAAATCAATCCATGGTTAGGATATTGTTGTTCTATCTTAAACGGTGTAGAAGATTTATAAACAGACCGATGAATGAACAGAATGAAACTAATAGTAAGTAATAATTTTTAATATCAGATAAAACAGCTTAGAGGAGCTGCATTGTAAGCAGAACTACGTAAAGTTCAACAATATTAAACGAAAACTAAGTAAATAAAGAAAATTTAATAGATAATATATAGAGGGACCTCGGTGGCCTAGTGGGTAAAAACGTATAAAATACACTGTAAACACCGAGTGAGTGTGGGTTAGAGTTCCACACACGTCATAAGAGTAATTCTCCCTTACGACATTTACAGCCAAGCCACGCCTGAAAAGGAAACGCTGTGTAATTTCCTGTTCACATTTATACGGCAGAGAAATGCACTAAAAAAAAAATTAATATATTGAAGACGCTTTATAAATAATATTAATAAAAAACAAATAAGCTTCAGTTTGAAATATATGTAGCACGGACAGAAAAAGTATCATATTATCAAGAATGATTGCACGTCACTGATACTTTTAGATATGTTTAAAAATAAATTAAAAAATATTTAAATTTTTCCTCAAATTTACTGAATGCAAAAAACAAAAAAAAATTTAAAATTAAAGGTAAAATATGTAAAATATATGCAAGTTTTACCCAAAAAAAAAAAAAACATAAATGGTACATAGATCTGTATTATACCTATGTATTAAATTTTTAATTTTATTTTTTAATTTTATTTTTTAATTTTCCTTTTTAAAATCAATCGTTTTTAACAACGGTCATGCAATATTTTAGCTTTTTCCTTTTATTTATAGCTGATATGATTTTATCATATGAATTTTTTTTTTTTATTCTGTAGCAAAAATTCATCAAATTTATTTAAAATATAAATAAGAAAAGCAAAATTAAATTGTAAAATGTTTCACAGGAAATCGGTTTTACCTTTACACCTTCAGGTAAAAAAAAAAATTTTTTCAAAACAAAACAATTTAAATTTATTAATTAAAAAAAAAAAATTTAAATTGCCTACCAAATAAAAATTGTAATTAAAAATAATATCTTATCATTTTTAATTAAATACAATAAATTTACACTGGTAAATGCAATTTTCAAATGTTTCTTTAATTAAGACATTGTAGCAATAAGGATGTAGCTCCACTTTTGACAGTTTTTTTGTTGATATTATATACTATTAACAATGTATGTATTTAAAATACATTCTTCATATCTATTGGTGGAATCCACTTTTTAATCTGAAAATTAATTAGAAAGATATCAAAAATTTCCGATTTGTACTCTTTAAACATCGGTGCGAAAGGGATGAAGTTGAGGCAGCTGCATTCCTTTTGTACTAATGAATATTGAAATTTATGATATAATTTGTTTTTTTAATGAACGAGATCAATCTTTTTTTTTATATGTATTCTAAAATTTACAACGTATACATATAGTTTTTGAACAAGGCGATAATTTTATTCCATACGATCATTGCTTTGGTGTAATAGAAAACTTTTTAATTATCAATAAATTTAACAGATATCTAAAAAATTTTAAATCTTTTATGATTAAACAAAAAAATGTTTCTTAACTTTATGGATCATTACGAAATTTCAAGAAGGTGATAATAAATGCAGATATAGAAAACGGTTTCAGATATTCCAAAATGGTATATGTATCACTTACATCGTCAGTGTAAGTATATCGACTAGTTTAGAAATTTTCGACTATTTCCCTTTATTGAGGAAAGCCGAGACTAAAATTACAATTCAGTCATAATCATATATTTCATTTATTTCATACAAGATCTCAACTTCTGATAATGATTATGATTAAATTAATTTATTTCATTTAATATTAATTTGTTTTTATCATTATTAGAAAGCATCAAAATAAATTATGTGCTCTTTGTTGATTTACTGTAGTAAAATGGAAAGGATTTTTTGAGAAGTTAATGCAAAAAGGGTACAACCTCAGTTTTAAAATTGTTTCGAAAATCGTATTAAAAACTCTTTGAACTAAAAACTACATAGGAGATTGGTTTATGTATATAGACCTTTATTTAGTTAGTTCGATTTTTTCTCAGTAAGATTGTAACTCTTATAACCAGTTTAGTTTGTTTTATTTCCCACGATTTCTAAAAAAATTGTGATGCATTCCTTTTTTTGTAGTAACTATTCTTGAACATTTCGCCTATGAAAATAATATTTATCAAATTATTGCTTATCAAGGAAATGGTAATTTACATTACTGTTCTTTTAGATCCTACTTTATATCTATCTTCTCAATATGATTAAGTCTTTAATTAATGGCTTCTTTCTCCATTGTCTGATATTAGGTATGAATACCAGTTAAAGTGATATTTTCTGAAGATAAGTTAAATAATAAAGTATATCTTACTAACATTTCATTCCAAAATTAGTTATTTCTTTTTTTTTTTTTGACCTAATAATTTCAGTTCAATGGTAAACAAAACATAAAAAATATTGAAAAAACTTTAAAGGAAAAAGTTTAGAAGTTTCTACTTTTAAACTTGCTTAAAACTTAAAGATCGCTTTTTTCTTCCTATGATTTAGTATATAAAACGTGATCTTTGCTTTTGTCTGCTAATTGTTCAACGATTAGTACAATTCATTAGCTTACCTTCAACACCGACATGTTGTAACCAGAGTTTATATAAAATATGCTAGGAAAATGGGAATACGGATAATGGATAATAATAAAGCATAAGCGAAGTTGAATGATTGTATTAATATCTAATATATCTTTTTATCTCAAATCTCTTTACGGAAAATCAATATTATATGTATTTTTTATATTTTTAACAAAACCAGAAAAAAAAAAATTAAAAAAACATAAAATAACGTCTTTGATATTTTAATGCCTGATTTTGATTTTTTTAGTTTATTCCCTTACCATATAAATGAGAAAAGGAAATTACACAACCTTTCCTTTCCAGGTGAGGCTGTAAATATCGTAAGGAGGAATAATTATTCTTATGACGTGTGTGGGATTCGAACCCACATTACATGGGGTTTACACCGTATTTCATTAGCTCTTTTTCACTAGGCCACCGAGGCTCAAGCACGGAGTTATTGTTTTGCATTATATTTGTACATAAACTGTAATTTTTTACGAATTATTCTTGTTTAAATATGAACTAGTATTCGCCCGCCCATCGAAATTCGAGGTGTTTTAATTAGCAATTACAATACAATATATACAGTATAGTTTCTTTATGATTTTATTTAAAATGTAAAAATACAATTTTCAATAATTAAAGCCTTTATGAATTTAAAATTTCTTTGTAAATGATATTTTTTGTAAAAACACGATTGTTATTATCTTTTAGAAGTTGCCCTTGATTTATTGAGTATTGGAAACTCAATATATACCTATTATATATGTATATATTATAAGAAGCCTAAGATGATAAATCATTGAGTAAAAGGGTTTTAAATATCTATTAATACAGATTAAATATTATGATGATATTATGATATGTAAGAATTTATTTCGTTTAAAATATAAAAAAAAAAAACAAAAAAAAATAACAGAACTGAATCGAACTTGCAAAATCAAATAGCAACTATTAATAACCCCACACTCTACCGCTGTACTAAACACTAAACTAAAATTTTGATCTTTATATTCAGTTATATTGTGAAATTCCTACTCCTACCATACAACCAATATTTTAAAATTTTTAATCGAAAAGAAAAATAAAACAAAAATTTAACGGAATCAAACAGTATATACTTTACATGGGATTTTTATAAAAATGGAAAAAAAATTTTGGAAAAATATTAATTTTGTAAGATGGCTATACTGAATATTTATCATTTAAAAAGAAAAAAATGAAAGTTGGTTGGTAAATCATTGAGTAAAATGGTTTTAAATGTCTCTCATTTACAGATTAAATATTATGATATGTAAGAATTTATTTCGTATAAAATATTAGAAATAAAAAAAAAAAAAAAAAGTAGAACAGAATCGAACTTGCAAACTAAACACTTCTAAAGCTTAAGAAGCCGCCACTCTACCACTGCACCAAACTCCCCACTGAAGTTTTGACGTTTATATTCAATTTTATTGTGAAATTTCTATTTCCCACCATCAAAATATATTTTAAAATTTTTTTTATGTTTTTAGAAAAAAAACAAAAAGCAAAAACAACAAAACAAAATTTAAAATTCAACGGAATAAAAGAGCGTCGTTTTTGAATATGTATATTATAGGTATAGATTATACATATTATATGATACATATGTATATACTTTACATGGGTTTTTTATAAAAATGGAAAATTATTAATGAAAATCAGAAAATTTTGGAAAAATATTAATTTTGTAAGATGGCTATACTGAATATTTATCATTTAAAAATAAAAAAATGAAAGTTGGTTGGTTAAATCATTGAGTAAAATGGTTTTAAATGTCTGTCATTTACAGATTAAATATTATGATTTGCAAATATTCCATAAATGTGATAACACGTAAATCTCAGGAGTCCTCTAATTATATTGTATTAGTTATAAAACAAATTTCACTCTTTAGAGAACCAAAATAGGCCGTAAATAAATTATATTATCACCTGTAAGTTCCACAGATACTTCGGTATCTTTAGTTATTAGACAATAACTCCACTTTGTTTTAAAAATAATTTTTAATTGCAAATTAAAAAAAAATATTCAGATTATCGAATTACCCTAAACAACAAAGTATTAATAGCATATTCTAAGTAAAAAATAACATAAAGATTGTATTATTTTTTATATTATTATGGTTAATAACAATGATTATCACTTTAGTCTCTATATTATTTCCTTTATTACCACAAAATGTAATTCTATCCTCTTAAAACTAAATATTTATTTAATTTTAAATATATATAAAAGTACTAAAAATAAAATGAATTTAATCCAATTAAAAAATCTCAGTTATCTATTAAATTAGTACTTATTGTACATGTTACGAGGATTTACAAAAGAAAACAAAAAAAAAGAAACAAATGCTAATATTATATGCTCTACATATAATATCCTGTCGGATATTAATTTCAAAATCGTCATTAATCGAAACAACTACATAATATTATAATACTTTAGCATTCAAATGTTTTTATATTGTCCCTTTTATTTCTTATGATGTTACATTGCAAAGGGTGATGTTTAACTAATTCATATTATTTTAATGTTCCCCTTTTTAATTCGTTTTGCAAGCTGTTCTTATTATATTTTTTAATTTTTATTTTTTTAAACATAGAAAATTTATGTTTACACCTTAAGTAACTGTCCAGTATTTTTGTTACTACAGAGAGTTCTTATAATAGTGGTGAATATCTTTTAATATAAACTATGTAAGAAATACTACTTTTGTGTATCAAATTGATAGTACAGCGGACCCTTAATTGTAGCTATATGTAAGTTCAGCCTTAACTATGGAACTGAAAATGGGAATGCTTCATTTAGTCGTAGTAATTAATATAAGATATTTATAGTATGAAAGTTTTTCTTATAACGTTTTTTAACAACAATTAAATTACGATTTAAGAGTTAAATTTAAAAAACTTACAAAATATAAGTAAAATAGGGTGCTTTCCATTAATACCTGCTATTATTTAATTTATATAGTTTTACTTATTCAAATTTGGTCACAAGGAGTATTTGGGCATTTGTTATTAACTTCTGATTTTTTTTTTACATTATATTAGGTCGTAATATATTTACATTATATTAGGTTGTAAGGCGGGTATGTAAAGAAAAAAACTTACGACCTGTGCAGGGATCGAACCCACACTCCTTCGGTTAATACGCCACACGCCTACCCACTAGGCTACCGAAGCCCCTAAATTTTATTTTATATTAATATTACATTCATAAATGTAATGCAATATTATTGAACCATCGGCTACTAAGGCCATTATAGGTTTTTATACTATTATTAAATTATATACTAATATTATTCATTTTGTTTATATTATATACTATATATTTACATTATATTTGGTCGTAAGGGTATGTAAAGAAAAAAACACTTACGACCTGTGCAGGGATCGAACCCACACTCTTTCGGTTAATACGCCACACGCCTACACACTAGGCTACCGAAGCCCCCCAAATTTTATTTTCAACTTAATAATTAGAAAAAATAAAATATTGCATATTTATAGGAGCAATATTTTATAACAATATATTTCTGTTACTATAATATTGTTAACAATTCTTTTGTATATTATGTCCATTTGTGGTCTCTATACTTTTTTATCCGTTGTATTTTACATTTGAAAAAAAGGACAACAACAAAAACAACAATACGATATCTAAACATTGATTAATGTTCTAAAGATGAATGTTCTTGTTGTCTCTGTTTAAATTAAAAAAAAAAATTTTTTTTATAATTTTTTTATTCTTTGTTTCATTTATAATATACTGTTACACTATTATATTTATGTCATCTTAAAAGAAAACAAAAACTCTAAAGGATATTACAAACCATTACATAAAATACTACAGAAAAGGATAAAGACATAGTAGCAACATAAAAACAATATAGACGATGAAAACGATAAAAAGAGACAAAAATATTAAAATTCTAATTTAACTTATAAAAAAGGGATACATAAGCTACTAAAAAAAAAAAAAAACAGTAACAACAACAACTTTCTATAACGAGTTGTTAAGTCCAAAATGCAGTTTTAAAACATACGGCTATTATATTATAGACAAGTATATATACATTTAAACAATTACCTTTAAAAAAAATCTTGAAAAAAAAGATAAATAAATAAATAAAAGGGAAAAGGGAAAAGATATAATTTAAAAACAATCCTGTATAATCCTTACACAACCATAAGGATTCTAAGTCTTCTCTTTGTCTATTACATTAGTATGTATGTATATATTATGTTAACATTGAACCCAAAAAAAAAAAAAAGAAAGCTGTACAGAAGTGCAAATCAATCCCTTAAGTCCTTCCATTCATTTTTCTAGTCATTTGCTGTAACCAAGACTAAATAAAAAAATAAAAAATGAAAAACCCTCATGAAAAAAAAGAATATAGAAGGACTTTAAGTTTATACGGTTACTATTTTTTTTTTTAAATTTCTTTTTTGTTTTGTTATCATATTGAGATTTTTTATTTTTAATATCCATCTATAACCAACTCAGGAATTTAAGCTTATTTTACTACCGTTCTATATTTTATAAATACACATATATTTTATATTTCTTTAATTTTGTCATTCCCTTTTTTAGTATTTACGATTTACCATTGTAGCGTGTCAGTTAGTTTAAATGCATAACAATTATTATATATACTTACACTATACATCCATGTATATGTATATATATTATATACATATATTAATTTAACGCGTAAAAGTGGACTTTCTTTGGAATTCTTTAATGTAATTTATTTTTAATTTACATAAATTTACGTTCGATTTTACTCTAGTTTAACACCTTTCCTTTTTTTATTGTTCTTAAAGGTGTGTACATTCCTCTACTCTTTAGTCAAAGTCAAATTAATGCTCTACAAAGTCAATTAATTTTCGTTTTAAAATATTACTTTTTTACCTTCCCATTACATTTGAAATGTTAACTCAGTCTAATAACCAGACCTAAGATCTTGCACTCAAGCTTCATATACTCAATTCATATTCAACTTAAATTTTCAGTCTGTTTACAATATGTGTGATATATATGAGCTCATTAGGTTAAGCGAATTTAAGTTATGAGGAGAGACAAATGTTAAGTTGACCTAAATGTTGAGTGGAGTGAAATTATGAACAGACTTAATATACTACAGTTGAGGTAAAATCTGCGATGAATTGAGCTAAAATTTGAGCTTTTTACTACCCTGGGTTATATTTTATAAAATTTACTTAAGTACAAATAATTGGAACTCTTGATTTCATAAATTGAAAAAAACGAATAAACTATGACAAATAAATCTAAAAATTAAATTAGTTATAGAAAAGTTTTAAGGCTCATAAGTTCGAACATCATAAGTTCGAAAAAAAAACGACATAAGTTCGACATATTAAAAATGTTGTGTCTATTTATAGATGAAACCGAGTCTCCAACCCAATCCCAGGTTGAAAATATATGCTGAATTTGTTTCTTAAAATCCGTCAAAAGTTGTTCTTTTGTCGTGCCGGCACCTTAAGATCTGCCACACATGTTAGTTGTCTGTACAAGCTGAAGCAATTGCAAAAAACGAAAACAACTATCTTTGCCCATATTGCAGAGCACCCGTTGAAAATGTTATTTAAGTGTTCAAATGACAAAAATAAAAATATTATACATAAACCTATCCTTAAATTGGTTTTTTTTTCGAACAGAAAATTTTTGTCGAACCTAGGTCGTTTTTTTTCGAACTTATGACGTTCGGACTTATGACGTGGAAGCAAGTTTCAATATCAAAATATTCTATAAAACGAAACTGTTACAAATTATTGTTTGTGTATTTGCATTTCATTTTGAATCTGAATAAATAACATTATAAAGATTTCATTAATATCCTTAAAAATTTTGTAAAATAATATTAAAAACAAATAATAAAGTAAAGCATTTTTTTTAGAATAAACCAAAACTTCAATTTGGTTTTCAATATTTTAATATTTTTTCTTTGCTATTGTCGTAATTTTAAAATCCATTGCAATGGGTTTTATGCCAATATCATATTAAAAAGTGGCAAAGCTGTTTGGTGCAATTGTTTCACTATAAGTATTTTGGTTTGAATAATATTATCTATTGAATATTATACAAAATTTTTGAAATTTCCTTTTTTATGTTTCGAGGTACCTACTCGACTTTTACAAAATGCTTTTTACAATTTCCATATTTTGGCTTTACTGAATAAATAAAAATATTTGATAAATTTAATTGCGGTTTTAGGATAAAATCTATTTTTTGTCGACAGTTTCGTTTTTACAATACGATATGAATAAAACGATATGAATAAAACACGGAAACGGGTAAAGTTTCTTATAACGAATTTTACGAAATTCCGGGTTTACTTTGAAATAGTTTTTTTTCTAGATTTATGCCATGACGATACTATTCCACTGAAAGAAGTTTTAAAAGTTTCTCAAATTCATATTATATAGAGTTCAGTTAAATTTTTGAAAACTAACTATCGCATTATTTCCGTTTTTTTCATAACAGAGTTGAATAGGAAAAGAGAAAGAGCTCAAAGTTCTCTATAGCGTGAATTTCTCAGTAAAATCTACAGTTAAGATCAACACTGTAGTGTGTGGATATTGTACTATATTGTAGAACACTGTAGTTCGATTTAATGTGATCTATTAATTTTTCTATTGCTTTTTAGTACTTTTAAAAAGAATAAATAAAAAAAATGTGCTCACTAATTTCACTCTGTCAGTATACTTTATTTCCACATTATTTAAGATGAAACAATGCAAATTTAACCATAGGCAGCTGTTATCTGTTTTTTCTAACGAAATATTATGTAATGCAATTTCGCAAAATTATAAGCCTACCATATTTGCAGAAATTGTCAGAGAAGTAAGATCCTTAAATTAAAAACTTACCACAAAACTATTTTTTATGTTAACTATTGTTTAAGGATAACGACGAATCCGAACAGATATGAATCTTGATAATAAATTGGGTAAATTATTAGAGATGAGATATGAATCTTAAAATTCTTACATTGTGCATAATATTTTTATTAATATTATTAGTGTAATTGTTTTTTTAATTAAATAGAACTCTCGAAAAATGAAGAAAAAGTTATGAAAATCTAATAAATATTGAAAATGTTTAAGAAAAAATTGTAAAACTCTTTTATGTATAACCCAAATTATGTTAAAATTTGTCTATAGATTAATTTTTAACGTTCTAAAGTGTTTAAGTGTTTAAATTATGTTCCAGATATTATAAAGTATGAAAAATTATACCTTCCATCTAAAAATACATTCTGAAATAAATTTGAACATATATGGAATTGAACTCTAAAATACAACCAGTATTTCAAACATAGAAATAATTATTTTTCTAAACTAAAATCTTTGGTTTTAAGCTAAAGCTCTTAGATCAATATAGACACCGCACTCTGGTGTGTGCGCAACAAAATAATCAAAAATGATTTACAAATTTGTTCTGTCAGAGAAGAAATAGGGCTGTAATAAAAAATATTTCAATAGACTAAGAAACCATTCAAACGTTCTGGACAGAAAACTCATAACAACCAATGATTACAAGTTACTATTTATGATTAGAAGTTATTAAACAAATTAACAAATAATATAATGAATATCTATAAATGTTAACTAGTTATATAAGGTTCACATTTTATAAATTAATTTTTGCATCTAAATAAAGAAGTTAAAAAAAATATATTTAATTTAAAATCTAAACAATGTTAGCTGAATATTATCGTTAGTTAATAATTGCTTTATTCAGTTATTGGTGGTTAATTCTATCTGTGTAATAATAAATATACTATACGGCGGTAGCGAGGAAATCGATATTCGCTTTTAATTTCCATTTTCAAACACAAATGGTGGTTCTTATGGAATATATTTATCTAATTATTGTATTTTTACAAACCAACACCCAATCATCAAACAAAATGTATAAAAGAATAAAAAAATATTGAGATATTGGCAAAAAAAAAAGATAATCTAAAAGAATATTTGTTTTTTCAGAAGGTAATCGAATTTTTTTTCTGTTAATACTTCTTCGTGTATTTCTGTTGCACCTATATATTTACTAAAAATATATTTTTAAGATGAGCTGAAAAGATAATCGCCTTAAAATCGAATAATGTAAAGTTTTATTGTCAAATAATTTGTTATTCGTCTCTTATCATAGCTATTTGTATTCTTATGTAAAATTAAATTGGTCAGAATATCTGAGAGTATCTGTAGATAATAGGATATAAATTATGAACAAAAAAAAAATGTTTTATAGAATAAGGGTATTTCAATAAGGGTATTTTCAATACTCTGAATAAATTACATCAAAAATAACAGCTTTGGTCAAATACTCATAATCCACTGGATTAATACTTGGGTAAGTGAATTCGATTTCCATACTAATGGATTATAAGTTAAATATGCTATAGATTTAATAAATTCAATTTCTTAATTTTTAAGAAGCTACAAAAGATACAAAAATTCTTTTAAAATGTACGAGTGAAATAATTTGTCGTTTAAGATCTAACAAATTCAATTAAAAAAATGTTCTTAGCGACACTTTAAAAATTTATATTAAGATTTGTTGCCTCTATAAATACTGTAGTGAAAGTAAAAAGTCGTTCTAATGTTATCATTAGCTTGTGTTGTGGATTTTATATCCTTTTTCTTTAAATAATTACTAAATCTACAGAATTTGTCAATTTTTAATACAAAATTTCGAAATTTGAACAGTATCGTGAAAATTTTTTTCTATACTTCTTATTGAAAATCCCATCCCTGTTTCTCATACTTTAAAAGGGGTATTTACTAAATTT
The DNA here is from genome assembly GCA_947095535.1 of Poecilobothrus nobilitatus. Taxonomy (NCBI): domain Eukaryota; kingdom Metazoa; phylum Arthropoda; class Insecta; order Diptera; family Dolichopodidae; genus Poecilobothrus; species Poecilobothrus nobilitatus. Next base: position 231,318,145 of record OX352774.1, read on the forward strand.
ATCGAGATTTACTTAAAATAGCAAATTTATTTTTATTTATTTTAAAAAATTTAAATTTTATTTTGTTAAGAAGAAAAAAAAACAAATTTTAAAAAGACCAAATGTCCAAGGATGTTTTTATCCTTCTTTTACATTTATTCAAGTAATTTGTTATTGGTTCAAATACATACTTTGTTTTTTTTTTTTTGGTTTCGTCTATTTGGAAGTCTTCTTAATAACAACAAATATATAATGTTTGAATAGGTAGGAAGAATTAGATGTGATATTTTATTTTATAGATTTTCTATAATATCTTATCTGTAAATAGTATAATCAAGAAAAAAAAAATTGAAGAAAGGATTTTGACATTAAGAACATTTAGATAGTTTTTTATTTATATATCTATCTATATTATTAATTATACGTATAACATATGTATTATTCATACATATATTATACGTATGGTTAATAATATATGTATATATACATATTGTGTATTTCTAATCAAGATTTCGTTAAACACCTGAATTTCAGATTAAAATTGTAAATTGATTACAAATATTTCATTCGAAATGATCAAAAATTATAGAATATTTGTATAAAGGATAATTATTACTAATAGTTTATAAAGGATACTCACAAAAAATCAACATTTCTCGCCAAATTCTCTGATTACAAAGTTTTTTTTTTTAATTGCATTTCTCTGCCACATAAATGTGGACAGGAAATTATACAGCCTTTTCTGTTCAGGCGTGGCTGTAAATGTCGTAAGGGAGAATAACTCTTACGACGTGTGGCGTTTCAACACACACTCCCTCGGTGTTTACAACGTATTTTATATGCTCTTACCCAATAGGCTACCAACGCCCATGATTACAAATTGTAGTATACAAATTTATTAATTCGTATAAGACAGAGGTACCTGTTCATCAGGCATCTACCTTTTAATCTCAAGTAATTATGAGGTATAATGTTATAAAAATAACTGTTATGGTAATATTTTATTAGGTATGGTGTCTTGCAGATTTTCTATGAGATATCTATTTTTCTTTAGATTTCAATTAAGATATTTACTGAACTTTTTTCTAATGAATACTAAAATTTACTTTATACTATTTTTACTAAAATTTCTTTAAAATTTACATTTAAATCTATGTACATATATTATAATATAAATATGTAGATGTAGATGTGTTATTCACCTTAAAATAATATATTTGAAGTATTTATTTTAAAGAACTATAAAAAAGTAAAGTATTGGATTGTTTTTTATTTAAATATAATAGCTATTAGTTAAGTAGTTTATATATTATTACCTATATACCATCCTTTGTTCAGTTAATGGTAATAAAAATTTATTTATAATTCCACCCTTTGAATATGTATATATATATATATTATTTAAAACTAAGATTAGTGTCCTTGAAATAATTGCAATAAAAAAAAACAACTATATATACAGTCAAATTAAAGATAAATTGTTTCTCCTTCTGTATTCTCTATTTATAATCATACACCTACTAAATTTTTTTTGGAATTTTATTTCAAAAAAACGAAAAAAAAAAAAGAAAAACACCATTGGGACCTCATCAAAACTCATCAGGACGGAAATAAATGAAAAAAGGAAAAACTTTCTATTTTTTTTTTTGGTTTTGGAAATTTTTTTAACTTTCTTTGTTTTGTAAAATTTCTTTTTATGAAGAGGAGGTAATAAAATTAAATTACAAGGATCAAAATTTATACAACGACAAAATTTAGATTTTTTTTTTTGTTTTTATTATTTTGTTATTGTATGTTAATTTTTTATACATGTACATTATTTTAAATAAATTCCATACTAAGAGAAATCAAAAAAATTTAAATAATTTTATTAAAAAAAGAAAAAACTAAAAACGTGTATGATTGACTGTACCATCTTTAGGATACCCGCACAAACATAACAAAATGTTATTTCCGCATTAAATTTAATCATCTTTTAGAAAATTTAAAATATCTGACTTATTTTAGTATCTACCTACCAAGTTATATTTATGTAAATTTTGGTGTTGTATTACAGCTTTTCGACCCATTTTGAGTAAATCAAATAAATGGTACAAAAGTTGTTGTCATAAAATTTGATCATATTTTACAAAATTTCAGATGTCTAGAATTTTTAAGTCCCGAGATACATATGTTAATATACATTTGACAGATATCGGTACCTATTACATTTAGACTAACCAAATTTTGACAGAAATCGTTCGCATAAAATTTACCTTCATGTGACACAACTACATATAGGTACCTACTTATAACTTAATTAGATAGGTACTGATTTAATAGTTCTAATTTAAAAAAAAAATAAGTTTTATGACAGTTACTCGAACCATCGAACTTATTCAGTTTCAACAGGAAAAGTTGCATTTATATAAAAATAAAATGGTAAAAATTTCAGAATGCTAACGCCATTATTTTTTGATTTATCTTGCGAAAAAATACACAAATGTCCGAACGAACGTACTCAGTTAAATCGAATTAGAGTTCCTGCATCAGCAAGGATATGTATACATACAACTTTACAATATCTATTTTCTCTCTTTTACAGTATCGCAAACGTAATAGTAAATTTCATAGTCTTAGAAATATGTTCGTAAATCCTATAGGTATAAAAATGGATCTTTTCATAAAAATAAGATACCTTTAAAAACATGCTGAAGTTTTTTCTCTTTCGTTATTTAACGATATTTTATTTTAGTTCTACTCTAACTCATTGACATTAAAAACAGCTAAAAATGAAAAAAAAAACCACTTATATTAATTTTATTTCCAGGTAACTGATCCATCAGTAACATTTTTCCGAAAATTTATTTAATTTTTTTTTTCTTTTTATACATTTTACATTTATTTTTTATTGCGTAATATGTAGTATTATATGCTTCTACTATTAAGGTCCTTATTACTATTATTTACCTCCTTAATGTTTAATTTCTTTTCTAGTAGTTTCTTGGAAAATGAATACAAAAAAAATTATATAAAAAAAAACAACAGAATTTAAATTAAAAATGTTTCGCTTTTTTTTTTTAAATTTTTTATTATGTGTCTCTTTCTTTCTTTTCCTTTTTTTTTATTATTCAATCTGTCTCCTAATATTCTCAAACCTTTTACTGTGTTAAATGTGATTTGATTCAAATGTGAAAGTTAAAAATTTTTCTATACATTTTCATCAAATTTTCATTATTTTCCACCCCTTACCACAAAAATGAAAAATCGGATACACCTATTTAAATTTCAGCTCCATTCTCAACCTCTGACCAATTAATTATTCCGATATAAAAAGAATAACTGTTAAAGGTACCAGAACCAAACAAAATGTTCGACCTAACAAACTTATCTAATACTTAAAATTGCTATTTAAAAAAAAAAACACAAAAGATAACTGTACTGTTTTCTATACCGTTATTTTACATTATTGTTTAGTTATAATATGCATATATATATATCTACATATACTTATATATGTTTGTACAACAGTTTAAAAATAAACTGTAAAAATAAAAACAAAAACGAATATTCAAAATGTTTCTTTTGTTTTTTTTTAATATTTTATTTTTATATTATTTTTCCTTTTTTTTTTTTTTTTTTGATTAAAGGGACTTAAATATTTACTGAAATAATTTACCGTTATGTGCTTTGTATTTCAAACTTCTCGTTAAATAAAAGTAACAAATGAAAATATAATACAATAAAATAAAATAAAAACAAAACAGAATAGAAACTTCTTTCTTTTACTCTTCATCTGTCTCTCTCGTTCTCTTTCTATTCCATCCGACATAATCACTATTCCGTTTTTTCTAAATTAAATTATTTACAAACGATTTCAGATACTTTTATTTTAACTACTGCTTTGTTTTCGTTTTTATTTTATACCGTAACTTCCCAGTTTATAGAGGGTTGCCTTCTTTAAGTCCCAGAAAAAAGTGAAAGTCGCCTATAAGTTGTTTTGTTTTTGCAACAATTTTTTTTTTTTTTTTACATTTAAATTTACATGACATTTACTTGTATGTATATGTAGATAGCAAATGTTTTAAGTTTAACAAAAGTCAGGAAATGGAAAAAAAAATGAAAGAGATAGAAATAATATTGAAGTATTTTAAATTAAAGAGGTTACTAAAAATTTTTTTTTTTTATGTTTATTTATAAAAATAGCTGAATAGTTTTTTGTTTTGAGATTGATATAATTAAAAAGGGTTAAAAAAAAATTAAAAATTGAGTAGAAACTCCAATATTTCAGTGGTGGCAGCCATTTAAGTATAGAATCTAAGGAAAATTACTTTAACATTTTCATCAGCTATTAAAAATAAATTTGACAAATTATTAACTGATACGCAACTAGATACACTAATTTATTTAAAAGTTTTAAATTTTTAAATAGAAACTACAGTTTTCTTCAATTTTTTTTCAATTAATTGAATTTGTATACATTATAAGATGATAAAAGTTTAAGAGTTTATTATTCTATAAGTTTTCTATCGGTTAAAAAAAATTTTTTTTTGCCTAAAAATACCTGATAAATAAAGTCTATTTAATAGATACTAGTGAATATTCTGTAAAAAAAAAAAAATACTTGTGTCTGTCTTCCATAAAAAAGAACTAATAAAATTCAATTTTAAAGGTCAGATGAAAGTCATTTGTGTATTTTAAAGTTTTTTCAAAATAAAATTAACTTTTTATCCATTTAAAAGAAAATTTAAATGGTCTTTTCTCACTTTTTATTAAACTTTGTTTTTCTACTAGGTCATGAAAAAACTTTTCCAAAATTTTACGTACCTTTTTTTAGTTCTGGTAATTAGTTATGTCTATTACTTTAAACATTTTTTCAAAGAACTTTAAACAGAAATTAAAATATAATTAAAAATAAAATTTTTAAAGTGTTACCTTCCAAAATGATATTCTTGCTAAAATTTTTAGATGTTACGTTTAGATGAGATGATTTAATTGTTATGATAGACAGTTTTCGTTTCGTATTTTGTAATTCAATTTTTATTCAATTTAACGAGCTTTAAGGAGTAGAATATAAAGATATTTTTAAAATGATATCAAGCAGGTACTAGGTGATTTGCTAAAATATTTTTTCTAATAATGAACATTTATTTATGATTACCTATGGAGATGGAGTCATCTGATTCTTAACGAAAAATTTGTTTTTTTCTTTAGGCTTATTATAGACAAGACAAATACCTTAAATTAAACCATTTGTTGGACAAAGTTTCTGCAGTAGTTTAAATAAAATTAAAAGTTTTTATAATAATTTTTATTCGTTAAAAATGTTAAAATGTCTTGTAGCTTTAAAAATCAAGATAATGAATACATTTTACCAGCACTATTTTTTTTGGATACCTCCAGTCTTTTAAGGTAGTTTTCTCATGTAACCAACAGTTGCCACTTAACATCGAAAATCTTACAATTTTAGTTAAATTTTCAAATTGCATAGTTGCTTGACAATATATAAATTAAGATCATAATATTAAAACATAATATAAAGAATAATATTTAAAAAAACAAATGCTTTTGAATGTAAAACGAGCCTAGCTTATTTTCATTTGAATAGTTTAAATTTTTGGTGAATATTTTAATACAATCTATTGACTACCTACCTTAAATGAAACCTTAATACTCTATTTTACCAACTCTATGCCTTTCGAAAGTAAATTGAAAAGTTTGATAAAAAAAAAAAAGTATTTCAATTGACTGATAAGAGCTAACGTACATAATACGTGATATCGAATCGAACTATAGACAATTACTACAACCAATTTGATTGAATTAGGCTTCTTTACATTTCAGAATCAGAAATCATTAACAATAGGGAGGATCTATACTGAAGATTTTAAATATTAGAGAAACGAACATTAAATTAACAGGTGTTCAAATAAATTTTAAAATCATAAATAAGTTTCAAGAATAGATTTTGATCTCTTAGAAATCACAGGTTGCAAACTTATTTTATTTCCTTATTTCTTCTCCGTATTTTTTTTTCTGTCTCATTCTTTTTGAAAATTTTGTTTTGTCTTAGATTTTTTTTTTTGAAGTTACCTTTATGATAGGTATTTCACTTTAAGAATATTTATTTTTATTTTTATATAAAAGATACGTACTTATGTCTTTTAACAAACTTTTTGCAAAAAAAAAGGAAAAATAAAAAAAAAGATGAGTTTTTCTTTGTTTTTTTTTTTTTTTGTTTTGGCTCCTTAATACATTTTTAGCATTTCAATTGTTTTATATTTTTACCTGTATAATATTTATAACGGTGTGGAGATATATTTAACCATTTTTTGGGTGGTTATATTATAGCGATGATGATAATGTTGAAGGTGGTCATTATCGTGTACTTTTTGACTTCAGGTAAGTCAAGTATATTCTTGTCTTGATTTTTCCTTAATTTTTATTCTCTCTGTTCAATTTTCTTTTTGTTAACAGTTATTTTACTTTCTGGGTCCAAAAAAACTAAAAACAATCATAAAACAATTCATGTTAACCAAATACAGTAACAGTTTGTAACAATATTTTGGCTTATGAAAAAAGGATCGTTGTCTTCATTATTAAATTTAAGTCCTTTTGTTTTAATATTTTTTGTCTTTTTTTTTTAAGGTTTTTTTTTTGTGTCCGACGTGCTATGAATTTAGCAGTTTTTGTTGTTTTTTTTTTTAAAGGTAAAAGTAATAATTATTTTTTTTTATGTTGAATTTCGTGGTTTTTCTTGGGTCATCTTTGAGGAAATTTTTTCTCTTATTTTATTTTTTTTCCTAAGATGGAAATTAAGTTCCGTTAATTAGGTCTAAGTGGTATATTACGAATAGGAGGGAATTTTTTTTTGGTTAACATTTAATTAAGAAAAACAAAAGAATTTAAAGAAAAGGAAAAATAATTTAAAATATAAGTTAAGGTTGTCTTCTTAACTTTCTTGTATTCTTATATATGTACAAAGGCAAGTAAGTATAATAAATATTCTATTTACATAATATTAATTTTAACAAAAAATTTTTTTTTTAAATGCTGTATTTAGTTTTTATGCTTAAAATTTTTGTGTACAGAATTAGATTGTTTTCCCCTTTTTTTGCCGTAGGAAACAAAAAATTTATAAATTATTTGAAATTGTTTGTCAAAAAATAAAAAAAAACAGTTGCTGTCAATTGCTGTCACTTTTCCGACTTTTCGATTGGATGTCTCATATATTGAAAAAGAATACCCAAATTTTGATTTTGAAATGCAAAATCAGAATTAGTTTTTTTTTTATTTTATGGATAAAAAATAATTGTTAAATTTTATTGTTTTAGTGACAACCTATACTGTCTTATTTACCCAAGAAATCTCGTAAAGTTCTACTCGTTATTCGATTTATTTTTCGTTAGATGAATTAAAAGCATTAATATGATACCTTATTTTAATGGGTATTCATATTTTACAATGTTTGCATTGTTATTGGTGCTCTAATCCCAGTGTTGCCGTTATAAGTAAGATTGTGACTATCAAAAATTTTAAAAAAATTACGGAGATGCTACATTAAAATAACAATTCTGAAAACACAAATAAATGCAGTATAAACTACCATAAATTATTCAAAATAAGATCGTTACTAAATAAATCAATGTTAATTGCCGAGAATTTTTTAATGGGATACTGCGATACAAGATATATGGTGTCTTTAAAATTTGAAACAAACTATGTTAGAAAATTTGATGTTTACACTGGCAAAAGATTAGTAGTATAGGAGAAAATGTAGTTTTAAATTTGACATAAAGCATCTAAACCCGTTACACCTAAACCCGTTTTAAGTAACATTTGATGATTTTTTTAAAACTTATAAAATTGTTAAGCTATTGAAATGTAAATGGATTTTTCTTGTAACAGCAATAAATTGGATGGATAATAGAGTAATTTCTGTTTTATTAAGGCTTTACAGTCCTTAAGATATTTTCACTAAGAAACGCAAAAATAAAATCGCGGTAAATTCATAATCGAACGGATAACTTAAAAGAACAATTGTAAATTTGAATATTTATATAATTTTTTTTTTATATATTATATATAAATAAAACTATTTTATATTTATATATAAATAAAACTAAAACTAACTATTATTAAAAGTTTTTATCTAAAATCATTTTCTGTTCAACATTGCTGCAATAAATGATACAATTAAATCGATTTTTTTTACTAAGTCATTATCTGATATCAAATATCTTTTCTGTTTTTTTCTTCATTAAAATGACTAAAAAATATATGCAACTTCACGGATAAATTATTTTAAAATAAAACGAAATATTTTTTATAAAATCACAAATTAACTTATAATTATCCAAAAAATATAATCGTAATGAAATAAAAATTTTCCATTTTGTTTCTTTCTATAACTTTCAAAAAGAATTACTTTAATAAAAATGACACCCCTCTAACAATAATAGCATTCGTAGTACATTTTGTATTATATGTATATAAAGATATAAATATATATTTATAGTCTTTCCTCTCTATTTTCACTTTTCTCCTCCCTAATTACTTGCAATAATACTTTGTAGAGTTTCAAATAATTTTCATTTTTTTATTTTAAAGGTTATTTACAACATAAGTATTAAGTATTAATAGTTCTGACAATCTTATTAAGATACAGTGTTTTGCTATTACAAATCTATATTAAGATACAGTGCAGATTTACTTTTACAAATTAAGTGAAATAGGAAAACCTAAAAAGATAAAATCTACCTTTAATGAAGTAAAAAAATATTTATAATACCTATGTAATAAACATATACTTGTATTATATACCACATATTTGTAATTCAAACAACCAGGACCGAGAACTTTATCAATCCCTACTTTTTTTAATTAGATTTATAACACCAGTTAGTGTTTTTTTCTAAGTTTACCGTATTTATTTGTCGTGTTAAATGTTTAGACTTACGAAATACATCATTAGGCAACTTTATTTGTAATGTACATTCAGGTGATTTCTAAATGACGCCAAATTTATTTTTCTACATCTTTACTTTTAAGAAGGGTCAATCGGTACACACAACTGTTATTGGGTTGTTGAGCAAGGACAAGACAGTAAAAACATATTAAAATAGTATCAAAAAGAAAATGTTGTTCAAGATTATTATTTACATAAATGTAAATACGAATGTTCATTTTAGGTTACCACCCATTAATTTATTCAACAAAGCTTCAGTAGAGCCTTTTTTTCATACAGCTTAACTTATGGATTGCATATTATCTGCACATTAGAGTACATAAAAAAGGCTGAACCTTAGTGTGATGGATAATCTTATCAAGAATATTTATAATACCTATATCGTTTAAATGAATTTTTAATGGTCATAATAATATAAAAAAAAATTAGTTCACTGTACAGTGCAATTAATGTGCATTATTCAGTTCATTTTAAAAATACATTTTTTTTTTTTTTGTTTTTCATTTAAGTCAAATTTGAAATAAAAGTAGGTACTGTAATAAAATCCAAACAAAATTACCGTATAAAAAGCAAGTTGTGTAGACTAGAAAAATGAAACTCCCTTTTTATTTTTAAATATCCATGTCATCATCATTACTATCAATATTATTATCTTCGTCATCGTTATTGTCTCCAATTTACTTCTTAACTAATCAATTTTTGAATAATTTTATTTTTGTTCTGATTTCATTATGAAAACCAAAAAGGAAAAAAAAATTTAATCGGGTGTGAGTACATTATATTGATTCAAATCACATCATATAAATTTTTTATATAGATATACATATTTTTAAAAAGAGTATTTATATATTTCACCTCATAGATAAAATTTTAATTTTTATATTTTCTCAAATAGCAGATAAAAACAAAAATAGAAAAATCATGACAAGAAAAAAAGATCTTAAGATAATATCTCAAAAATAAAAAACGAAAATAATCATCCATCCATGTAGACCAAAAGTAAGCAAAAAAAAAAACAATTTCCTGAAATGAGTCATCACATTTTCTATTCGAATGATTTTCAAAATCGTATACGTATTAATAATGAAAGATACAACCCTACATGATATTATTACTACTTTGTTATTATGGTTTTGTTTTGTGTTTTTTTTTTTTTTGTAATTTCTTGGAAGATGCATTCAAAATTTAAAGATAGACCCTTTTTTCATCACAATACCAATTATTTATTTTGACTTATTGCACAATGAAATAAGACCATTATTATTTGCCAATAGATTTTATTGGTTCTTATGCTAATAGAAGATACAGGTTGTTGCTGAGTTCATCTTAGATTTCAACATTTCATGTTTAATTCAACTTCTTCAATTTAAGTTCAAAGTGCCAGCTACTTGTTTTTTTTTCTTTCATCAACCTATTCCTCAGCTATTATACAAGTTTTGGAGATAAGAATTTATACTGTTTTTATACTGTTTTGGAGATAGATTAGTCGATCATTAATACTGGATAAGAAGGTAAGTGAGTAAAAATCCCACACTACTAAGAGGGGTCAGCTTATCTTGGTGTCTTTTAAAAATCTACATCTATCGGTGTAGGAAAAATTTTTTACTAATAACGATTGGAATTGAAAAATTGAAGGAAAGGATAAAATTGGAAAATAATACAATGTTTTTTCTGTAAACATTACTTAATAAACATGTACCTAAACACTAAGGCCGCGGTGTTTTATGTATTTCATGTAGTTCAATTTCAAATATGTAAACAAAAAATCTTTAACAATTATTGTTTCTAACGATCAACTTTAATTTTATCTTGCAAAACTTCCTCAGACTGTATGTCATGATTTTGTTTAAAAAAATGATGCAGAATCACTTTGTCTACAACACAATGTTCCACTATGATAACCGTCCATAACCAAGATTTAAAACCAAAAATCAAATTATTCGACAAGTTTCATAATAAACAGCAATGTTTATATGGTATTATTTAACTATGGTATTAAAACGTTACACTCATATACATTGTAAATATTCAAAAAAAAAAAAAACAATTTTAGACTTCGGTTTCTCTTATAATATGAATGAAAATTAATAAGAGTACATAAGACACAATTAAAGATTTGAAAATAGTTGAAATTAAGTGTTGTGTTTTGTTGTGTTTTTTTGTTTCTTTTTTTTTTTATTATTTAATGAACAAAACACAAAAAAATACTACAAGAGTAAATAACAATGGCAACAATAATAACATACTTTGTATATATACTTGATGATACAGTTCGATAATTTTATTTTTTTTCTGTCTTGACTTTTCTTTATTACAAAGTCTTCTCTTTTCTTCTTTAACATTTTTTTTCTGTACCTACACACGCATTTTTAAAAACTAATAGTTAATGGGCCTTTCCACACGAGTAGTGTCCCTCTTTTGTCATTTTTTACTTTTACCTTCGTTTCATACCCTCTTGCCTATAAACTAAATTTGTGGTGGGGATTTTTAGGAGTAATTTTTTAAACCAAAATTTTAGAGTTTAAAAATTTAGTCCACTAACACAAACAAAAACTCAAATAAAAATTTTTATGAGGGTCAAAAAAATTTTATGTGTGTTTCATTCTCGTTTGGAAAATTAAAGAAAAAAGTTTTTGAAACGGTCACAGCAAATTTTTAAAAAAGTAAAGTGATTTTTGATCTTTCACTTGATGAAATTATTAAAATATATTCTATTGACAAAAAGAAATTATGTGCACAGTACAGTACAGAGTTTATTCTATTTATAGGTACATAAAAATATATATAATATATATTATTTAAAAATTACAGGCAAAAAAATCTTATGTTACTTAAATACAAAAAAAAATTTATTTGTTTTATGCGTGCTTTTTTTTTATATTTATTATCTACCTCTCGCAAAAAATTTTGTTTTAAAATGAAATATTTACACACACATATAAAAGTAACGACTATCGAGAGGAACAGTGTGGAAATAAAAAAAAGAGGAAAGTAGTCACGAAACGAAAGAGGACACTACTCGTGTAGAAAGGCCCAATAGTTTTTTCGTAGGTTATTATTTGTGCTCTTTTTTCTTCTTTTTATTTTCAATTAAATTTTGGTGTGTTCCTCAATGCAATCTAAACTTATAGCATAATTTCTAAGTTGTGATACACTCATTCATTTATTTACCTGAATTAAAAACGAAAACAAATTATATAATATCTATAGGTACTATAATAGATAATGTTAGAAAGAGTACAAAAAATAACCTAAAATATTGAAAAAACAATGAATGAAAATATATTATAAATAAACTAAGATAACATAAACAATAAATAAGTATATAAGTACAGTCGAATTAAAATAAAGAAAATATTACTGAAAAGATCGTTAAACATTTATGATGATAAGTTGATTATTAAATATTGTAGATTTGTACCCTTTTTTTGAATATTAAATTTTTTTAATATGTTGCCATTGAATGGATTTAAATTTTTCAGTTTATTATTTATTCGTATCTTATATTAAGGTATACTATCTATAATATAATAATTAGATTAGATTAATACGGCCATATGTTCTTGATGACCTTGCAATATATTAGATCTATTGTGAATAAATATTTTTTTAGATATCTAAGATTAAGTAATAGGAAAAATCTGATTTTGACTTACTTTTTATAAGAGCCACAAACAGGATACCAACACAATTTACAAAGGAACTATAGTTCTTCTTTAGTAACATGAAGAAAATTTGTCCTAGAAGTAGAAACAGTGTTATCTATAAAACATTTATTCAGTTTTAAGATTTAAAAAAAGTTAATTTTATAGTTTTATAAGAATTTTTTGATATTTACCAAGTTGATTCTCACGCTGATCGGTGAACATAAAAAAAAACTTTCGTTAAGTCCCACATATATCACCGTTTAACATCACTCAAATGTTTCAAAATCCTGTGCTCAGTGATAAATATAAAAATAAACTTGCGTTAAGTTCAATGTATAACGGTTGAACAATTATAGGTAAAAACAAGTACATTAACTTAATTCAGAATTTTGAGAACATTCAGCGATGTTCACTGGTGATACATGTGGGATTTAATTCAAGTTTATGTTTATGTTTATGTTTACCGATGAGCACAGGATTTTTAAACATTTGAGTGATGTTCGCCGATAATATTCGTGGGATTTAACGTATTAATGCTCTTTCATCTAGAAAAATTACATTTTTACCGAGTCTGATTCCATCATTGATTGCTGGACAAGCTAAACAGAGAATTTTAAAATTGTACAAAGTATTTTAATATATCAGTTGCTGTTGTTGTTTTTATCTAATTTGTTAAAGTTTCTTATCTAATTTTAGAGTCTATGAACATTCTAAATCTATTATGTACATATACATACTTAAACAAATATTTTATATAAACTTATAAATAATAAAGTGAACTAAAAAACCGTATAGGAATTCAAAATTACTCAACGGATCCTTTTTTAAATTTGGATCAAAAACCTTAGCAACATTTTAGATTAACCAAAGAAATAACTCATTACATTGAACATTATTATATTACAATTAATTCAAAGTTTATACCTACTGTAATATTAGAATCTTAACAAAATTATAAAAATCTTGGAAATAAAAATAACCTCCCGTTTATAAAAATAAATATAAATATACATACATATATGTATGTATAATGAAAACAAAACACAGATAAGCAAATCCACATGTATCAGGTTAACATATAATAATAATAATAGAAATAAAAACAATATGGAGGAAAAACAAAAAAAAAAATTGTAACCAGGAAACACAGTTTGTTGCTTCTTCAAATTTATTGAAGCGAAAAATCTTTCAGTTGTTTTTTTTTTTTTGTCTTTTGTATATTCTTAGATAATATTTTCTTTTACGTTTGTTAATTAATGGATTTATAAGAGAAACTGTCTAAAAGTCTAGGTTAACGGCTGTAAATATATATGTATAGATACATTACAATATATAAACAAATCAAAAAATCAATATAGAAACGTACATTTAAATTTAGCTGGAACATTTTGAAGAAATACTTTTTAATAAAAATTTTAAAATGATTTAGCTTTAAGTTTTTTTAATATTTATTAATTCTATTGATAAAAATTAAATGTTTAATGTAAATGTAAAGAGAATCTTAATTGTATAATCATCAGATTCTTCTATAGTTATTTTTTATTTTTGCTTTTGTTTTCTTAAAACCTCTATTACTAATAATATAGTCTCTATAATAGTCCTAAGCAAAATGCTTGGAGTTTGCAAATTTGTTTTGTGTGAAGACGATAAACTCAATAAAAATATAACGTCTACATGATGTGACAAAATCAGGGTTTATTTTAATTAATAAACTGGAGCTTGAAACTATGGAATTGTGCATTTTTTGCATAACAATATGTTGAGTTCTAATATGAAGGATTCTAAAAACAAAATGTTAATTTTATAATATAAACACCTATACACCTATAAACGTAAATTGAAGCTATTTCTTCTTTTACTAAATACTATACTTTTCAAAATTTATATACAAATATGAGACATGGGAAAATGGATTAAAAGATTTTAATTTGTTACTTACATACATATAGGTCTGAAAAGCAGTAAGTGATCTAAAAAGTTGAAAGTTATTCGATTAAACTATTGAGAATTGTTGAGAATGAAAAAACAAAAAAATCTTTAAAAAAAAAAAGATCAACTCATTAAAAAATATTTTGCGACTTTCTTTTGGATCAAAGAAGCTCTGTGGAAAACTCCACATAACTGACTCACAAAAAACGTTTTTGGATTATAATTTTAAACCATTTTGAGATTGATTAAAATATATTCCAAGGCTATTAAAAAATTGAATTATTACTATTAAATTTTTTAGTCCATTTCTCCAAAGTCTTGACAATACAAGTTTAATGCAATTAAGCGGAAGATTGATCATTATCTTCAACTCATTTATAAATTTTGAAACTTCTTGTGTTGGATAACTTGATTCTAAAATCAGAATAATTTGCAATATTGGCTGTAATTTAGTGAAAATAATGATTAATTTACATTTTTAAAAAACAGGTTGACTCGATCCGACAGGTTTTTTTTTATATTATATTATGTGTCACATTATAATTTATCTATATTGAGCATAAAGTTTTTAATTTTTTGTTTTGTAATGTTTTGTATCAGTTTAAACTTAGGATCCCCAGCTAAGACAAATACTTCAAATAATTAACCCAATTTATGAAAACACAAATAGATTCATATTGCCGCATTTATACAAACGACTAAAAAAATTTAAAAGAAAGCAAATAGGTAATTTAAGATTTAAAGATATATAAGTAACGTCTAAAAATGCAATTATATGAAAGAGATAGCAATAGATTTAATTTACCAACAAAATGGAAGGAAAACGACTAAAAAAAAATATTAGGTATAAAAAAAAATTTATTTTTATATTGTTATGATGTAGCACATCATCTAATTTTATATTTTAATCCAATTCACTTACCACCTTCCAGGTATATTTTACAGGTGTGTAGAAGTACAACAAATATAAAATTATTTTGGAAACAGAAAAAAAAAAAAAAAAAACTGAGACAAAAAATGTCATAATAGTAAAACAAAAGTAAAAGTAAGAAAAGGAAACAGAAAAAAATATGAAGAAGATTGAAAATTATGATTTCATATTATGTATTTTACCTGACCAGCATAAGAGTGGAGTTATTTTTAGTTTAAATTTTTGTTTTGTTTTTGTTTTTTTTTTTTTTTGGTTTTAATTTTGTACCAGCTCATCTTTTACTAGCAATTTAAATGGTATGTAGTATGGCATAATATAACCATTCTATATTGTGGCACAATTTAGTAGCTTTTTTTTTTGTTTGCTTTTGTTTTGTGGCTTTCAACTTTAGCTCTACGGATATAGGTACTCGTTCTTCTGTTCAAAGTGATCATGATAAAAAAAAAAACCAAAAGCGAAAACAAAAAAGTAAGAAAAAAAAAAAAAAAGTGAGGTGAAGTAAAATAAAAACGTTTTATGTTGTATACTTTTAGTACTGTGTTATTATTAATTTTATTTTTTTGTTTAACGCTTTTTTCACCTGTCTGCACACAGGAAGAGAACAGAAATTTGTTTTGTTTTTTTTTTATTATTATTTTAAATTTCCTTTGTTGCTTTTTTTTGTAACATTTCGTTTTGTTTTTTTTTATTCTAAGCAAAATTTACATTGTGCATTAGTGGAAACGTTTGTCACTCAAAATACCTGAATAAAACTTTTAGATGCTAATAATCCCGACAATTTGTTCGTATAATTTAGACACAGCCTAGGTTTAAATTTGAAAAAAAAAATTAAAGTAGTTTTAAGGTTCGTTCTAATAAGTTGCATTCTGCTGGATTGGTGGTAGTTTTTTGTGATAGATCTCTATAATGTTTTTCTTGTTTTGATCACGATCCCGATAACGATATTTCATTAATTGTTGTTGATAAGAACTTTAAAATGTTGTATATATTCTAAAATCAAAATCCGATCTTATTATTGTGATATTTAACGTTACATTTCTTTATTCACTTTATTTTTATGGCTATGTTCTTAAACTATTTTTGTTTTATTCAAGTGTTTAAAATTTTGAAGATGATATAGTTTTAGGATCTCTTAAATGTATTTTCTAAGAAGTTTCTTTTAAATGTCTTTATTTTATATAGATACAGTTGTGGTAACTTTATAGTGTCTTTATGGTACAAAAATAGTTACTTTTACACCAAAAACGCTAGACATTTTTTATATCGAATTAATTATGAATATAATATGGTAATGTCAACTGAAGTAAATTCGCTAATTTTAATTTCTTCAGATATAATAGAAAAAGTAACCTCTGCTACTTCGGTCTGTGGATTTAACTGGGTTCAAAACTTCTATCCCGAAATTTAAAAGTAAAACAATACAAAACACTTAGCCTTTCAGTTTTGATGTATGAATCATAAAAGTGGACCCTGATTTTGCTTTTATTATTTTAAATTTCCTTTGTTGGTTGTTTTTTTTTAACAACGAACTCTAACAACAAGCTATACAATGTGAATCTATAGCTAAAAATATTAAGCTAATGTAATTTCACTGGCTATTATAGGCCACGTATAGCATTTGGAGTAAAATACTCCAGCAAAGAGAATCTTTAAATTCTACACTTATCGAGGCGACGAAATTTTGCTGGAGTGATGAAATATCGTTAAACCTTACAAAGCTTCTACAGGAGAGAAACTATTTGGGATCGTAAAAAATGGAAGGCTATGTGAATCAGGCACAAAATCTTCAGGGTCTGTAGCGTTTGGGAAATTTTTTTGGGACAACATCTTGAAAAAACCTCTTGTAAAATAAATACTTAAATTGCATTTCTTCATAAAAATTCAGGATGTGACCCATTCTCTAAAATCCTTTTGTATTATCAAATCCTTGTAAAACTTCTTTATTCAACTCGAACTTGAGTGATATGTTTGTCTATTTCATTATTTTTATCTTCTTTCTATTTCTGTCGTTAACGTTTTTTGGCATGAGTGTTTCGACAGGTTGAATTTCGAATTTATGGTATGGTTACGCTTAATGATTCTTGTGCAATATAGTAAACATTTTAAACCGTTACCAAGTAATTACCTTGAATTTTTGGCATTATTTTTTGGCCTAAATCGGATACAAAATTATCTATTATTTTCAAATTCTTTTGGCTCAATTCTTATGACAAACACTGTTAACATATTATACACGTCATATTATTTACCTAAAGCAATTTTTCTGTTTTACTTTCAAGATATTTTAGTGGAAATTGTAATGTTTGCTCATTAGAGAGATAAAGGTGAAAAAACAACAAAAGAAAAAAAAAATATTAAAGGTAAAAAGAAAAGGCGAAAGAAAAAAAATTATTTTGTCAGAGCGAATAGCAACGTAAGCACTAAGCAAGTGTCAAGTATAGAATTTTAAAAAGGAAGTTATAAAATATTTAAGTGTCCTTTGCTCTTATGTTGTTTTTTTTTTTCTTGAAATAACATACAAATTGTTATTGCTTTCTTTTTTTTTTTTGTCCTGTACATTTTTTTCCTGTTGTTATTGTTGGATCATAATAATAATGATGATACTGTTGGTGTCATTTTATTTCATCTGTTCTCAGATGACATATTTCTTACATTTTCTTAAAATAACAAAAAATAAAAAACAAAAACTTCCAAAAGAATATTTGAAACAAGACAAGGAAATGCATCAAAATAAATAAATAAATGAAATGAATGAATGAATAAAACTCCTTTTCATTCTTTATACAAGTCCTGTCCTGTCCTAAATTGAATGTTCTTTAAGATTATGTTTCCTGGATACTATAAATACAGAACCAAAAAAAAAAAAAACAAGAAGACAATATTTTTAGTGTTCATAAAAGTAATTAGCGCCTTCCAATAAAAAAAAACATAAATAAATACTTTTCCTGCGAACGCAAAATTGAAGACTAAATTTTTAGATACAAGTACTAGTGTAATATTTAGGGTAGTTTTGATTTGATTGATAATATAAAATCGGAAATTGATTAAAATGGTTATTTTATTGCTATGGCAGATCTTAAGTTTTACTATTTGTATCTAAAAATTTAATAAGAATAATAGAGATGGCAGCTGGTGTCATTGAACATGTTTAAATTAAAAAAAAATAACGAAAAGAATTTTTATAAGTACGTCTGTATAATTATTTGATATTAAAATTTTATTTTCAGAAGTTTATGAGAGGGAAAATAAATATAAAAAAAAAAACAATTGTGAAATTATGATACCAATATTTTTTTGAAATGGTGATACCAATATTTATAAAAACTTAATACAGAACTTAAGCATTTTTTGAAATTTAATAATCTAAAAGATGAATATCTTAAAGCAGACTTTGAATCAACAAAAGCAAAGCTATAATGAAAATACACTTTCAAAACAGAGAGTATAATATGATAATTTTGAAATCAATAATGTCTAATAGATTTACACTTTCACATATTTTGATAATATTGTGCACCAAATCAAGGTACCAAAAGAAACCTAATTATGCTAAGCATAAATAAAATGAAAAGGAGTTACAACTAAAAACGAGGAAGAGTGCAGTAGAGTAGACTGTGTCAACTCTGGGATACCCGTATGAACGTAATATATCCTGTTTCTATAAAACTTGATCATCTTTTAAAAACATTCAGAGTTTTAGTACCGAACTACAGAGATATATTTATGTAAATTGTGGAGTTGTATGATAGCTACCCGAATCTATTGCGCCTAGCTTCATTAAGTTCCAAGAAATGCAAAAAGCCTGAACCGGCTGCTTTAGACCATTCAAATTTTACAAAAGTTTTTGGCATGCAACTCGACACTTTTTCACTAAATTTCAGATACCTAGCTTCAATAGACACTGAGTTATTTTCATTTAAAAAGAGAAGTTGTATGGCAACTATCCGAACCTGTCATATCATCACACTAAAATTTTACAGAAGTTGTTGCATTAAAACTCGATCATCATTTGCAAAATTTCAGATACCTAGATTGAATAGACACTGGGTTATTTCCATTTAAAGAAAGAAGTTGTATGGCAGCTACTCGAACCCGGCGGCCGAAAATGCTGGAGTTAAATAGCAAAACTAACAATTTTGCAAGAGTGACGTAAAAAAAATGTCAGCCTCCTAGCTCCTTTATTTTTTGAGTTATCGTGCGGACGGACACTGAGTTCTTTTCATTTAAAAAGAGATTTTGTATGGCAGCTACCCGAACCCGTCGCACCAGCACAACCAAATTTTGTAGAAGTTGTTGCCATAAAACTTGATCATCATTCGCAAAATTTCAGATACCTAGATTGAACAGACACTGGGTTATTTCTATTTAAAGAAAGAAGTTGTATGGCAGCTACTCGAACCCGGCGGCCGAAAATGCTGGAGTTAAATAGGAAAACTAACAATTTTGCAAGAGTGACGTAAAAAAAATTTCAGCCTCCTAGCTCCTTTATTTTTTGAGTTATCGTGCGGACGGACACTGAGTTCTTTTCATTTAAAAAGAGATTTTGTATGGCAGCTACCCGAACCCGTCGCACCAGCACAACCAAATTTTGTAGAAGTTGTTGCCATAAAACTTGATCATCATTTGCAAAATTTCAGATACCTAGATTGAACAGACACTGGGTTATTTCTATTTAAAGAAAGAAGTTGTATGGCAGCTACTCGAACCCGGCGGCCGAAAATGCTGGAGTTAAATAGCAAAACTAACAATTTTGCAAGAGTGGCGTAAAAAAAATTTCAGCCTCCTAGCTCCTTTATTTTTTGAGTTATCGTGCGGACGGACACTGAGTTCTTTTCATTTAAAAATAGATTTTGTATGGCAGCTACCCGAACCCGTCGCACCAGCACAACCAAATTTTGTAGAAGTTGTTGCCATAAAACTTGATCATCATTCGCAAAATTTCAGATACCTAGATTGAACAGACACTGGGTTATTTCTATTTAAAGAAAGAAGTTGTATGGCAGCTACCCGAACCCGGGGACAGAAAATGCTGGAGTTAAATAGCAAAACTAACAATTTTACAAAAGTGACGTAAAAAAATTTTCAGCCTCCTAGCTCCTCTATTTTTTGAGTTATCGTGCGGACGGACACTGAGTTCTTTTCATTTAAAAAGAGATTTTGTATGGCAGCTACCCGAACCCGTCGCACCAGCACAACCAAATTTTGTAGAAGTTGTTGCCATAAAACTTGATCATCATTTGCAAAATTTCAGACGCCTAGCTTCATTAGGTTCCAAGAGGTGCAAGAAGTCTGAACCGGCTGCTCTAGACCAAACAAATTTTACAAAAGTTGTTGGCATATAACTCGACACTTCTTTACTAAATTTCAGATTCCTAGCTTCAATAAACACTGAGTTATTCTCATTTAACCGGATAAGTTGTATGGCAGCTACCCGAACCCGCCGCACCACCACAACCAAATTTTACAAAAGTTGTTGCCATAAAACTTGATCATCATTTGCAAAATTTCAGACGCCTAGCTTCATTAGGTTCCAAGAGGTGCAAGAAGTCTGAACCGGCTGCTCTAGACCAACCAAATTTTACAAAAGTTGTTGGCATGTAACTCGACACCTCTTTACTAAATTTCAGATTCCTAGCTTCAATAAACACTGAGTTATTCTCATTTAAACGGAGAAGTTGTATGGCAGCTACCCGAACCCGCTGCACCAGCACAACCAAATTTTACAGAAGTTGTTGCCATAAAACTTGATCATCATTTGCAAAATTTCAGAAACCTAGCTTGAATAGATACTGAGTTATTTCTATATAAAGATAGAAGTTGTATGGCAGCTACTCGAACCCGCCGACCGAAAATGTTGGATTTAAATAGCAAAACTAACAATTTTGCAAAAGTGACGTAAAAAAAATTTCAGCCCCCTAGCTCCTTTATTTTTTGAGTTATCGTGCGGACGGACGGACGGACGGACGGACGGACGGACGTACATGGCTTAATCGACTCAGAATTCGATTCTGAGCCGATCCATACCTTTGACACTATATCTAGCTCGACTCCTTTAAGGTGTCACAAACGTAATGGCAAATTTATTATACCCTTGAACATAGTTCATACGGGTATAAAAAGTACATCGGGCTATATATTTTAATTCGTAAAACTGCAAATACATAAAGTTATCACAAATTCAGTTTTCGTAATAAGTTATAAGAGCTGTTTCACAATGAAAAAACATATGAATAAATTGCAATGTTTTATAAAAATATCACTAGATAAAATTTTAAAAATTTAAATAACCAAATATCTACCCATTACAAATGAAGAATTGCTCAGAATATGTCGCTATAGAAACTTATATCTAGCAATAGACAATTAAAAGTGAAAATAAAATTGAATTGGCTTCACTTTCAAAAAAGATTAATTTAATACTCGAGATCAAATTCACAATTGAAATTCTCAAGATGCACGAAAAAGATTTAAAAGTTAGAGAATGCATACAAATCTACAAATCGGCAGTTAAAAAATTACATATATTTAGTAAACAGTTGCAAACTGCATCAAATATAGGTATTAGGTACTTGGAAAAATCACTTTTTTTTAATATAAATATAACATTATATAAATCATAAAACAGACTAAAATAAATAATTAAAACATAAAACATAATTTTCTAAATATAGCCTGATTGGTAAATTATTTCTTGAGGTTTTAATTTAAATAAATTCAACATCTGTATTAATTTTTAGCATAGTTTTCATAAAAAAATTGAAACATTTTCTTACTGACTTTATTCTTTCTGTCCGTCCATCCGTCTCTCCTTCTGTTTAAACCTATTAAGATGGACTAAGGAATTTTCAATTATGGATAGATTTTATTAAAAAATGAACTTTGTACAACAACTTTTCTGGGTAGTCCTATTATAAAGCTACAATCCGTGAAGATGGCCAAAATACTATTTTTAAATGTTTATTATGTATCTTAAGTTCTGTTTAATATTTTTTCACTCTTAAAACGTCAAACCACAATTTTTTCTTATAGGTATATTAAATTCTAAGAAAATTAATAAATTATGGTTCAACCCACAGTTTTCTAAACTGTTTTTATTTTCTTTTAAAATCTTTATTTTTAACATTTTACCTTGTACATATTATTATTTTCAACTAAGGATTTCTTTCACATTTAAAGCAAAGTTAAAAAAAAAAAAAAATTTTTAGATGTAAATAAGGAAATTATTTTTTTAAAAAAAACTTAAACACTTAACTAATATTTTTCGAAAATGTTTTAAGATACAACTTATAACTGTTCTCATTTTGTTATCTTTTAGTATGTTATAATTTGTATATGTATGCATATTTAGTATGTGTATAATTTTTGGGAAGGAGAAAATTAGGGATCAAAAATAAAAAATTAATCCAGCTGTTGGCTGTTACTTGACAGTAATTGGCTGTTACTGACAAAATTTATCGTAAGTAACACTTAAAAATGTGAAGCTCAAACATTCTATTTTTACATGTGTTAAAGGTTTTTTTTTAATTACTTATATAGGGCTACTTAGAGTAAATTTTTTTTGTTTTTTTTTTTTTTTAATGTGCAACTTTAAAAACCTTTGATTTTACATACTGCCTGCCTTCTTTATTTATATTTTAAATTAAAATTATTTAATTAAGTTTATATATAAGTAGGCACTTAGATATAATATTATTTGAAAATATAAATTATATATAAGTATATATTATGTATATTAATTAAATGGCATTATTGTTTATAATTTCTTATTAGATATAATTTTGTGTTATCCACAATTTAGATAAAATCTCTTCTAACATCAAAGTAAAATTAATAATTTTTAAATATTTTTATATAAAATAAATTGAATCTTTTAGTGAATTCTTTAAAATTCTAGTGAATTTTTTAAAAAAAACTTTAAAATTGAGTTAAAGTTTAATAATATATGTACCAGCTATACTTACCTAAATACCTACTTACCAACTTATTTTTATTCTTACCGACCGCATACAATTATGTATAAGGTAGGTATTGTTTTCATACTAAAAATTTGTACTCGAGATTTTGGCAAAAATGCACTACTCCAGTGTGGAGAATGCTGTAAAAAAATTTTTAGCATGATGTCCGTCTGTGTGTGTGTGTGTGTGGGTGCGTGTGTGGGTATGTTTGTGGGCACGTGTACAGCTTAAACGACTGAGCGGATTCTTTTGAAACTTCATATTTAAGGTTTTGACGTAAATATCTTGGATTGATAAGCTTTTGGAGCAAATCGGACAATCGCAAGTGGTAGTTTACTAGTGTACTTTTTAAGTTTTTTACAAATATTTCGTAACAGAAAAATTTTATGAGAAAAATTATTAAGAAAAAAGTTGTTACACAAGTAAAGAGCAACAACTTTGCAATAGAACATTTTTTGATCCGATCAACTTTAACTTTAATTTAATTTTTTCAGTCCAAATTTCATACATACTCTATATGAATTTATATGAACAAGTTTTCTGTTTTTATACCCGTACGATAGGATCGGGTATAATAAAATTACTCCTCCGTTTGTAACACCTCGAAATAAGCGAGCTAGATATACCTTCAAAGGTATGGATCGGATCAGAAAAAAATTCTAAGACTTTTGAGCCATGTCCGTCAGCACGCTAACTCAAAAACTAAGAAAGCTAGAATCTTGAAATTTACACAAAATATTTTGGGAGTAATTTGTAGATTCCCTATTTTTTTTGGTTGAGTTTGGACCAAACCTTAGGGTAGCTCTCGAACACCTAACTTTTAGATCCCCACATTTTTTTTGAAATAGAGTTATGAAATTTTAACTGCTGATAGATCTCACAAAAATATTAATTTTATTTTTAATAACTTTTTTTTGTAGCCCCACCCATTATGGACCTACAGCTCCCCAAAGGTTCAAAAAAGCTCTATATTTATATTGTTATAGCACAAGTTGTATAAGGTATATCTTCATTTTGAAAACGCCAAACGATTACTACTTTTATTAGCTTTAAAAGTGTATATACAATAAATATATATTTGTGGCAAACGGTGTCTTAATTTACCGTTATGTAAAACTCAAATTTTGCAAAATCCTTTAACCCTTCTATCTTCTAAACCGTTTAAGTTGGAAACTTGAAATTTTGGCAGAAGTTAGATCTTTGAAAATAAGTATGAGTCATTTTAGAAATTTTTTTTGTATCACCCCCTGTTTAGGAGCTGTAAGGGGTCAAAAACTGAAAATTTCCTATTTTTAAACACCTGTAACTTGAACACCTGTTAAAATTTTTTTGAAGTAATACACAAAAATTAAAGCTTTAATATTATACTCTTATTTCTGTTAATAACTTTTTTTAATAATATAGGGTTACTTTATAATTGACGAAAGTGTTACTTGATTTTTTCAAATTTTCTAACAAATTTTTTGCATTTCGTTTTACTCGATAATTTGAAATTGTTGAGAATATAATGCGTAGTATATAAAAATATAAATAAATAAACAACATAACGGTTGCTTGAAGAATTTTTATTTATATGATATTGATATATATACATACTTATATAATATCATGTTTATTTACATATCGTATATGTCACTAGTGAATGAATGATAAGAGTATATATGTATATTACATAGCGCCGTATTTACATACATATATGTATTTTATTGTACTTATAAGACATTATTCTGTCAATGGAATATTTAAATATAATATAATATAATATTTAAAATTATATTTACAATTTTGTACTAAGTAAATTTAATGTACATTTACCGCTTAATATTAAATGGCACTATAGAATATTTGAAAAAGTTTTGGATTGATAATCGTTATGTGGAAGGTTAGAATCTGCTTTTGAAGAATGTACATATAAACATATAGTTTGAATATATGTACAACCCATAGTACTAGAAATTATAAAATTCACCCAAATTATTTTAAAATACTAAAATATTTAAAAAATAATATTGTAAGCAGAGTGACAGGCTGTGAACATACTAACGGTTCGTACGGGTATCTAAGAGTTGACAAAGTCAACTGTATTCTTCCTCGTTTTTTTATATTTCTAGAACTTTATATACATAGGTACATACTTATATCTATGCATATTATTCTTTTGTTGATGACATAAAATTAAAACGGTAAAATTTTTGATAACGGATTCAATATTAATGTTATGTTTGTTTTGTATTTGTTTACAGTTTTTATTATTTTTTACTTCAAATATTTTGAATGAAAAAAAAATGATGTACATTACATAATAATGTAAATGGATGTATGAATGAATGCACATACATATGTATATTTTTACGATTTCATTGCTTATTATTGTTATTGTATAAAACAAAATGTTGTTAAATTATTAGAAGTTATTTTGCTTTGATATAAATTATTAGGTAAAAAATCTATAAATTTTGGCATTGTACTTTTTGTGTAGTGGCGGTCGGTCCTGTGGTGGAAACAGTCGATTTTTATTAATGGTTTTGCATATTTGTGATAAAATGATTATAGGATTATCTAATCTGATTTCTAATCAAATAAATCTTTTTTAATTTTAAATAAAATATCATTATATATATTCAGAAATTTCATGAAAGTGATACAAGTATGTATATACTAAAAAAAAATTAATTTATTATTCTAATAATAGCTATATATAAAAAAAAAATTATCTACCTAAAACATTTTTTTAAATTATTCCTAAAGATTATTTAAACTGGAATAGGAGTATGTTAATGCGACTAAAATCAGGATTATTCTTTCAGTCACTTTTTATAAAATGATGACAATTAATTTTAATTTTATCTTTTATCAATCCATTTTTTATATAATAGGTAATAATATGTACTGATACAATACTACACTTTATCAAATCAGTATTTGATTTTGATTTGAAAATATACATTAAAGTTCATTCTACATCAGAAAAGTGATCCATCTCATACCAAGAAAACAAATCGGTTACAAATCGCAAAACTTATAGACTTAGACTTTTAAAATACGGTCCAGAAGCCGAAATATAATTTATTGATTCACATGAAAAAAATTGTTGCAGTCTTTGCAGTAATGCAGTCTTTAGACATTGTGAAACTTGCATAATATACTAAGACTTATTCCATCCAGACTAAGTAGTTAAAAAAAGGGATTCCAGAAAAAACCTATTTATTTTTCTTAATTCCTTTTTTTTTTACTTGTTCAAAGTTATTTTAAAATGTTTTTAACATAGATTTTGATGGTAATATTTATGTATATTGTATTAATTTCTATACTATGTTTTTTTCTCACAGGTAAAATTATAACGATTTACTTTTTTTGAACCATGATACTCTTATATTCCGGTTCATGGTATAAAAGTATAAAGAATTCTATTTTTAATTTTGAATACAAGTGCGTATATAAGTACCTACATATATTAAAAAATTTTTTTTTTTATTATTAAAGGGTAGATAATATATAGTTCCTCTTTAAGTTATTTTTAATTACTGGATAAGGTCGAACAAATTTTTAAAAAAATAATACCGGAAATTTTCTTTTCTAATAATTAATAACCTTAGAAAATATTTTAACATTTTAAAAAGGATATTCATATATTTTTATTTTGTCAAAGAAAACTAATAAAAAGATTTCCTAATAACACAGATACTTCCTGAATTTTTTTGCACATTTTTCAAATAATATCTATTCGATAAATTTGGTTATTAGTTTCAGTTTGTCCGTTTGTTCGTCTGTTTACAAAACTTACTACATGGTTTAAGATAGAAAACCATGTACTTTTAATCATGAATACTCTTTTAAAGAACTTAATGTTGTAAAACAAATTTTTTATATAACTTGACCCATTTTGGAACTGAAGCCCCACAAAATTGAAAAAAGACTTGAGTACTCCAAATGAGTAATTCTCAGATTTTCTTCGATATTTTTTCAAAAGAACGGTAAACGAAAGGAAATTTTTTAAGCTTTATAAAACAAAATTTTGTAAGATTTTGCTTTCTTCATAAGTTCGGCAGGGTTTTAATTAGTATCTTAAAATTTTGGAAAAACAAAAATCTTTCAGATGTCAGCTCAGTGCAGCAAAATTTTGTATACCTCCCTTTGTTTTAAAACAAATGTGAAAATGTTATTTTAGACAGCTGCAACTGAGTAAAACGCAAAAATTTACTTACTTTAATATGAATGAAGCATTTGAATTTTGATATGACGTGTTAATAGCTTTTCTTAATTTTATACGATTTCCCTACAATTGAAAACAGTATCTCTTGATTTTTCACAATTTTTTTTGTATATACATAACATTCTAAGAGCAATATTACAATCATTGTACAATTATTTTTATTGCCTTTTAGAAAATGTGTACCTTTAAAAACCTTTGTTTTAACATGCTTCCTTGTAAATATTATTTTCATTTTTAACTAAGGACTTCTTTCAAATTCCAAGCAAAAACAAAAAAAAAAGGAGTTCTAAAATTTAGGCTAAAATTCTTAAGATAAAAAAAAATCCTTAGTAAATTAGGCATTTTGGATGGAAAAAAAACTTAAAAGGTTTCAAAGACTTACTCAAAATTTTTAGACATAAAAAAAAAGGAAATGAATTTTTTTTAAAATTGCTTAAACACTTTAGTTATGAAGGAAAAACTATTGTTTTTCAAAAAGGCTTTCAGAACTATATACAACTATAATGTTCTATTTTGTTATCCTTCAGTATACTATACATTGCACGTGTATATGTTTTGCTTAATTTTGAATAAATGATACAAGATGAACTCGCCTTAAAATTGGAATTTTAGCTAAGAAAAAAATGTTCATATGAAGGAATTTTCAAGAAATTAAAATGAACCTTTCAGTTTAATGTAGGTTACCATCAAATAAGAGAAATATGTAAAAAAGGGAAATAGGAAAAATTAATATTAAAGTTGCAATTTTTTAAGAAAAAACACAATAATTATGCACGTTTTTCTCCTTTTCTTTACAGAAATATTTCCTTTATTTGTTTAAAGATTCGTTTAGGATTAGAAAAAAAATTATGAAAAATGTATACCTAAATAAGGATTTAAATTTAAGGATACTAAAGAAAAATAGAGTATAAAATAAAATAATCGAAATTAGCATGATAATCATATTAAGTAGTACAAAATACCCCTCTTTATGTGTGAAGAGAGGTATGAACTTGAAATCAAAAATAATCAATTATTTTAAATGAAGAAAACAGAACTTTCAGAGGCAAACGAAAAAAATAAAGACTTTCAAAAAAGACCATTTAAATTTAAATTTAAATTAAATATAATATACCTAATATTCTCCATGTTAGATAGTAATTCCATAGTTTACATACACTCCCTTATATAGACGTTCACAGTCTTACGTTCTAATACCATATAAAATATATACCTGACGTAAAATATTTTCCTTATAAGCATGTCACTCAAGCACTGTCTGGCAATATGACGTAAATTTTTTTTGTTGCAAAAAATTATATTTAAACGGAAGTACGTAATACAAAAAATTTCCCTGGTAAGGTATTTTTTACACCAAAATAATTTATTTTATACTAAATAGCACAATTTATTACTAACATGTAAAGCCAATTTGAGTTTAAATAGTCGTTATGCGTTAAGACAATATTTTACGTTATATTTGTGATAAAAAGTTAAAACAAAGTTTGTCCATTGAAAATAAACATAATAATGTTAATCATTAATTGTAATGAGGATAAGAAAAAGTCGAAGAATGAAAACCAAAGGTTAATAAAGGCATAAAAACAGTTTATAAAATACTGTGCTTTGTTTTAAAAGTTCACACAGAGTCAACACATGACGTTCAATTATAATTGTGAAGCTTTAAGTTTTGCGTTGATCATTAAGTTATCTTCGCTCAAAATTTCAAGATTCTAACTAAAAGTATGGCGAAATTACAAAGGAAACAAAATTTTGTTTTCACATAACGGTAAATTTAAATACTAAATAAAAAACGAGGAAGAATACAGTTGCCTTTGTCAACTCTTAGATACCCGTACGAACCGTTAGTATGTTCACAGCCTTTCACTCTGCTTACAATTATAATTATTATTAATATTTTAGTATTTTAAAATAATTTGAGTGAATTTTATAATTTCTAGAACTATAAGTTGTACATATATTCAAACTATATGTTTATATGTACATTCTTCAAAAGCAGATTCTAACCTTTCACATAACGATTATCAATCCAAAACTTTTTCAAATATTCTATAGTACCATTTAATACTAAGCGGTAAATGTATATTAAATTTACTTAGTACAAAATAGTAAATATAATTTTAAATATTATATTATATTATATTTAAATATTCCATTGACAGAATAATTTCTTATAAGTACAATAAAATACATATATGTATGTACATACGGCGCTATATAATATACATCTATACTCTTATCATTCATTCACTAGTGACATATACGATATATTGTAAATAAACATGATATTATATAAGTATGTATATATATTAATATCATATAAATAAAAATTCTTCAAGCAACCGTTATGTTGTTTATTTATTTGCATTTTTATGTACTACGCATTATATCCTCAACAATTTCAAATTATCGAGTAAAACAAAATGGAAAAAATTAGTTAAAGAAATTTGTTAGAAAATTTGAAAAAATCAAGTAACACTTTCATCAATTATAAAGTAACCCTATATTATTAAAAAAAGTTGTTAACAGAAATAAGAGTATGATGTTGAAGCTTTAATTTTTGTGTATTATTTCAAAAAAATTCTAATAGGTGTTCAAGTTACAGGTGTTTAAAAATAGGAAATTTTCAGTTTTTGACTCCTTACAGCTTCTAAACGGGGGGTGATACAAAAAAAATTTCTGAAATGACTTATACTTATTTTCAAAGATCTAACTTCTGTCAAAATTTCAAGTTTCCAACTTCAACCGTTTAGAAGATAGAAGGGTTAAAGGATTTTGCAAAATTTTAGTTTCGCATAACGGTAAATTAAGACACCGTATGCCACAAATATATATTTATTGTATATATACTTTTAAAGCTAATAAAAGTAGTAATCGTTTGGCGTTTTCAAAATGAAGATTTACTTTATACAACTTGTGCTATAACAATTTAAATATAGTGCTTCTTTGAACCTTTGGGGAGCTGTAGCTCCGTAACGGGTGGGGCTACAAAAAAAAGTTATTAAAAATAAAATTAATATTTTTGTGAGATCTATCAGCGGTTAAAATTTCATAGCTCTATTTCAAAAAAAATGTGG
Source organism: Poecilobothrus nobilitatus (assembly GCA_947095535.1). Taxonomy (NCBI): domain Eukaryota; kingdom Metazoa; phylum Arthropoda; class Insecta; order Diptera; family Dolichopodidae; genus Poecilobothrus; species Poecilobothrus nobilitatus. The sequence continues at coordinate 231,348,823 of OX352774.1, forward strand.
GGATCTAAAAGTTAGGTGTTTGAGAGCTACCCTAAGTTTTGGTCCAAACTCAACCAAAAAAAATGGGGAACCTACAAATTACTCCTAGAATATTTTGTGTAAATTTCAAGATTCTAGCTTTTTTAGTTTTTGAGTTAGCGTGCTGACGGACGGACGAACGGACGGACGGACGGACATGGCTCAAAAGTCTTAGAATTTTTTTCTGATCCGATCCATACCTTTGAAGGTATATCTAGCTCACTTATTTCGAGGTGTTACAAACGGAGGAGTAATTTTATTATACCCGATCCTATCGTACGGGTATAAAAACTGTATAATTTTGATATTGCTTTATTTATTAAAAAATATATTCTGGCATCCTTGGTGTTATTTAAATTTATTGCAGGGCCTATTTTATTACTATTTTGTAGCAGGGCCTTTGAAAATATGGCATTTTTAAACTTTGAGTGGTTGTAGCTTCATAACGAGTGGGGCTATATAAAAAATTATTTTTCCATGGTTAAAATTTTATTGTTCTATCGTAAACAATTGAAAAAATTTTGAAAATTGACGAGTGAAACTATAATTAGCAATTAAATTTAGCAACTTTGTTTTCAAAAATGTGCTAAAAATTAGCTATACCTACATTTTATTGCTAAAAAACTAAAAAAATAAGTAGTACCTAATCAAATAACCTAATAAATAAGGTACATATAGTTATTATTAATAAAAAATAAACAAATAAATTTTAAAATGATTAGAGAAGAATAGAAAAAATATAATTTTACTATTATAGATACTAGAATTTATTAAATAATGACCTGAGTGATCGGGATGAAGTTTTGTTTAAGGTCTTTTTAATTCCCTGAGATTAAATTTAAAATTATAATTATATATTATGTAGTACATGTAAGTTTGAGTCTTTAAATCGCCGAACAAATCAACTGGATCCATTAATGTAATTCCAAGTCATTAACTTGTCTAGGACTGCCCATTAGTTGAAGTTAATAGTGGAAAATTTTTCAATGTAGCTTCTTCGGAATATAATATAATGTCTTTAGTAAATTTTTGTTCAACATCTTTAAAAAACTTTTTATTATTAAAAATTTCATTTTCTTCAAAAATTCATTCAAATTCAACCCTATTTAATCTTAGCTTATCTAATGAGATGATTTTCTATGAAATATTACTCTGATGTACCCTATAGTTTATAATATTTTTTAACTTATATTAAACCTTTATTCATATGTTGGAAATATTGTAGCTTTAATTACCATGGACTACAATTCTATATACGACAATGTAGAAAATTTTGAATTATATCTATTAAAGTTATATCATATCATTTAAAATTATATCATAATAATAAAAATTTTTAGAAAAGTCTTGAATATTTCTAGAAATTAAAAAAAATTTTCATTATTAATCTTATATTTCCAACCGGATTCAATTCAGTAAAAATAAATAGCATCTTTAAAACATATTATTTTCAAACAACTACATATTATTATTATACTTTATACATTGTAATATTCTAAAAGTAGATGTCCATATAACATACTTTTTTTTTCTATTACTACCCTTTAAATATACTTAACAGTAGCTTAATTTGAGGATGTAATTATCTAAAAGTAAAACAAAACGAAGAAAATCTTTTACGCTTAAATACACAATATCTTAAATGTTTTGCAATTAAGTAACAATTTACTTTCTTAATATGTTATTTAACATTGACTTAAATAGTATTTTAGAAAATAGTACTTTCTAATCATCTAAAATATGCTTCAATGTATATAGGTACATTGAATACAATGGCATTGAAAAAATTAACAGTGGCGTTCAAACAATTTGATGACTAATAAATTATCAACCGGTGTAAACCTCAAAAAAAATGTTCAAAACCCCAAAATTCAAATAAAAATTTGCCTATAATAAAAGTTTTATAAAGAAGTGAGTTCCGCTTTAAAAAAATCTTTTCACAATATATTTTTGGTATATAAGTGTATAGTTTAGAATAAATAGGTCTATTTGTGATCTTTGTGTCCTTGTGAAATTTATGTCTTTTTACATCTTCTTTTCTCTGGTTTATGTTGAAAAAAATTAAATATTTGTTGAAAAACTGCTTTCTAATGTTTATACCTTATGTTAAAGTTTTTATAAGAAAATTATATCACAATTATATTGCAGTCCCCTCATCCGAAGAAACCAAATTTGATAGATAAGTGGAAGTGAAAGGTTAGAATTTAACATTTTAATTTAAATTAATTAAAAACCCCAAAATTTTAGCTAATTATTTCTAGGTTAAATATTATATAAAATAAATACAAATGAAAATTTCAGCATTACTGCCATGTCATATAGGCTGTTTTATATTTTCATTTAATATCAAACTTTTCAAAAAGAACTCAAGAATTGTCCGAAACAATCTTCTAAAATCTAAAGCATAATATACAAAATAAAACAAAACTATAAAAGCTAGTAAAAGAAATTTCATTGGTTATGTTACCAGTTACCAACAGATGCCTTAATAATAATTTTATCAATGTTTTCAAAATAAAGAGCCACTGTATACCATAACGTATATGTTTTTGTATACGTAAGTATATCCTTAAAATATTCAATTTTAGATTTTTTCTTTTGTTTCTACTACAGATTTTTTCTTTAAATAATATAATCTAAATTATTTTCCTTCTCTTCTTTTCTCTTTCTTTCATTCATTCATTTTTAATACATGGTAAAATATTATAAGGTTTAGTGTAGTGTTTATTTAAGTGAAATATTTTCCTTTGAAGTTTCTAAGATTTCTATTTAGTTTTAGAGATTCAATTTAATATTCTAGTTATATATTATATTATATACTCGTATAGTACATGTAAGTTTACTTCTTTAGCGAACTGAAAAGAGAGAGAAAAAAAAAATATAAAAAGAAATAACGGTACTTTTGATTTTAATTACCATTTAGCCCTTTGATTTACAACACGCTATTTCTAATAATGACGACAATTACAAATTCACCTTCTTATTTTTTTTTTACCTTCCTTTAGTTTTTATTCCTCCATATCTTTCCCTTTCTTTCTTATAATTTTATTTATCAACTATTTTCAATATCTTAAATTCTTTTAAGCAGTTTTTAAACTTTTATTTATGTGTATTTAATTGTATTAGAGAAATGGTAAATTAGTAATAGTAAACCACTAAACCACTACCATCACTGCAACACAAAATTAGTTTTTTAGAAAAAAATAAAAAAATTAAAAAAGATTGAAAAAAAATTCATTTATATTCTTTTGTCTCAGAAAAAAAAAGGAAAAAGTAAATTAGTTTTGGTATTTACCAAAAAAAAAAGTGTGTTTACCTATCCAACAATTTTAATGCGATGAACTGCTAAAAAGCGATCAAAACTAAAGCAAAAGTTTAATTTTCTTTTAGCAGAAACAAAAAAAAACGCAGAAAAAAACAAATAATGCCAAGAAAAGTTTCATAAAAAAAATGTTCATACAAGTAGGTATACAAAAAACTAAAAACAATATAACCGAACTCAAAAGATTTCTGCATATTAAAAAAGAAAAACGATAGAATATTTTTTCCATAAAATCTAAATTAAAAATATTTTTTTTTTTTTTCACTTTTCTTATATGGATGAATTTTCCGGAAATAAAAAGTTCCATCCAGGTTTGATAATGTCACATAAAAATTATGCAAAAAAAGAAAATTCACTCCAACAGAATATTGCAAAAAGGACTGAAGTATTAAATTAACCGTTGACCGGTTCATAAACGGCAAACTTATCACCTATAATTCATGAATCATAAGTGAAACATTTTCAATTTTAAACTTTGACTTACAATTTTTTCTTTGACTAAAAAGAAAATTTCATCTAGATTTCAAATTCAAAAAAAAACTTCAAATATTAATTCTAGATAAGTATAATATATGTTATGCTTATTCACCAACTTCTAAATATCGAAAGCGATATGTCCAATGCATATTTTCTTTTATTACCTTTTTTTTACACTACACAAACCCATTCTTTCCTAGATAAACCTATTACCCAAACCCAATAACCATTTTTTTCTAGAGAATTTCTTTAAAACAAATTATAGTTTGTTTAAATAAGAGCGAGAGGAGTTGGAGAAAAGTTTGAAAATAGAGGAGAGTTGGTAGGCAAATTAGATGAGAACCTCGAATGGTTCTTTTTGGAAAGTTACAAATTGTATAATAAACGATTTTTATTGGAGGGAAGCACTTTGGATAGAAACATTTGTCACAGAAGTAGTTCTCACAATAATTGAATTTCCCTATGTTGAATTTGATTTCAAGCAAAAAATATGAACATAATATTGTAAATCTAATTCAATAAAGTTAACAAAAATTATTTAGAAAATTAAATTAAAATTAGAAGTTAGTCTAAATTTTTAATCTATGATAAAAAGCTGTGAAGTGCGAAGCTGTGAAATATAGAAAATGCAGAACAATTTTGCTGACGTGTAAAGAAAATACATATCCTTCGATTCAGTATTAATATAAAAGCATAAAAATTATAAGATGTACAATATAGATGATAGAATTAAAGTTGATTACTCACTTAAAAAGTGATTACAACATAAAATGATTCCTGTATAAGTTTCAGTTGAATAAAATTTTTTACTACTTACCAATTAATGCCAGAAAAAAAAAGGACTTAGATTCTAACCTAAAAGTTTAATTTAACTTTCAAAAATACTATTAGCTATAATATTTTTAAAAAGTACCTACTATTATACCTACTATACTATACTATACCTACTATTCAATTTAAAAAGTACTTTAGAACATCTAAAAACATCTAGAACAACAATTTAATTACCTTAATACAATTCAATCAAAATTTTAAAGAGTTTTTATTAATACTGTACGGTACATTGAGAACTATGTTGCAAATTTTAACAGCTTCATAAAATATAATTAAAAGAACTAAAAAACAAAAATTCCAAAAATCAAAAGAAAAAAACATAAGTCGAAAAAATTTGAAAAACAAACTTTCTTTTACCTACCTACAACTAAAAATTTCTTTCATTATTAGGCATTAAGGATTCTATTCTAGAAACTATTGCCAAAGGATAATTTTAAGCTATACTTGTTAATAAATTGAATACATTTAACCCTGTATTAATATATAATTTACAAATATAACTATATAAATATAAGTAAAGCATTAGATATAAAACATATATATACCTTCACCTATACATATATAAAATTAATTAAATATTGTAACGGTTAAAAGATATTTTGAATGCAGCTGCTACTTTTACTATTCTTATTGTAAAATATTACAAAGAAAAAAGTTTAACTTAACTGATGATTTACCACCCACATTGGCACATACATATGTACAAAAAAAAACAAAAAAAAAATTTAATTTAAAAAAGGAACAATAAATATTAAACTTATAAAAGTCCTCTAAAGCATAACGAATTAAAAATTTGGTTGCGTTAATTAAAAATTGAGATTCGTTTTTTTTTTTGTTTTTTTACAAAAAGTTCCGTTGAAATTATTCGAACTCGATTCAAAATACATCAAAAATCCAGAAACTAAAAACAAAATAAAAAAAAAAAAAAATCTTAAAAATATTATTTCACTATAGGTATGCGAATCTACAGAATTTTGTTAACCTCTCGTCACCTTATTTTCCTTCCTTCAACGAATCAAATTAACTGAACCACACTGAACAGAACTGAACTGAACTGAACTGAACTGTAGAATTATAATTTTAACAAAGTTGACTCACTCTTAACATTTTTGAAAAGGTACAAAAAAAAAAGTTCACAGGTTATACAAACTATTAAAATTTTCCTTTAAAGAGAAATAAAAATTTTAAATTAACCTAAAGTAAAAAAAAAGGACGGGAGGGACAAAACAAAAAAAAAAAGAAGAAAAGTATGAATTTTATATATATAGGTATTGTAAAAGCCGCAAACTTTAGCTGCATTACACAATACACAGGATTTTGTGCATATATTCCTTTGTGTCAGTTTTTTTTTTTTCTTGCATTTCAATGTATGCTTTCGGTGTTTTTTTTTTTTAGAATACACACTTTTTTTTTTTATAGAAAAGAAATTAAGGAAGGAAAGTGTAGAAAAAATAAAATAGCTAAAGCACACTATTTTTTTTTTTTTGTGTTTAAGTTCTTTTTATATTCTTCAATCCGACCAAAAAAAAAATTAATTTTCTTTGATGAAACTTGCAATTTTCATTTTAAAGCTCAACAAAAAAAAAAAAAAAAAGATTACGCTTGCACACAAACAATTCAAGCAATATATTAACAGTTTTAATTTATAAGGAAATTGAAAAAAATGTAAAACGGTTATAAGAAAACCAAGGTAAACAAGCATAACAGTACAAAAAAAATATAGGTATATATAAAAGCAAAGACTTCTTTGATTTTGCTTAAAGGATATTAAATAATTCTTTGGCACATGACTCACAAAAAGTGTTTACTTTTGTTTTAGGCTGTTTCATTTTTGTTTTAATGATTCCTTAAAAATACATTGAAATTTTTAACGGTTTTACAATGGTTTTAGAATGATTCACCTAAATCTATATGGAAAAATATATTAATATGTAATATGTTGTCTAACGTTTTATAGTAACGTTTAAATTATTTTTCATCTTACATCTTTTGAATGAAATGTATTGAATCGAAGATCTTGATCTAAAGAAAAAGTGTAGGTACTAAAAAAATCAAATTTTACAATATCAAAAAAATAATATGCCAATTATATTCATGTAGTAGTATTTTCTCTTAAAGTCGAAATCTTCATTTAGAACAAACCTTATCGATACTTCCTTAAAGAATCATATTTTGTTATTTGAAACTCACTAAGGTCATAAGAAGTTGTAATAGTATTAGTTAACTTTTTAAGCAAAATATAATTAATTGAAGTACTGTGATATAGGCAATGCAAACGAAATTTTATTGGAACCCAATTATTCAATAATCACTCTAGAGTTTCCAATAATTATTCTTTTGGACTAATTAATAAGTTTTGCTTACACTATCGCCAACAATTTATCCAGTCATGAGCATTTTTACTCAGGATTCCACTACACTACCTCCAGTCACTCAGGAGCATCCACCCACTCAGGCTACCACTCAGGAGCATTTTTACTTAAAAAATAACTGAAACTAAATTAAAATGATATGAAAACTCTACCTATTATTGATCTACAAATCTTTTTTTAATTATTTGAAGCAACAAAAGATGTCGTCCGAACAATAATAATTCGAATAACATAAAAATCATTTTTAAACGTATCTTAATTATTTTTGATTGAAATTTTTCTAGATTCTGGCATGAATCGAGTAATAAATGCTCCCAAATTGACATTTTCCAAAATTTAAGTATAATTTACTTTTTTCTTTGCATTTTTTTTTCCTGAAAAATCGCTTACACTTAAACACCTTAATCATATAATATACCTACAAAGTACATGTAGAGGTAGAATTGTAGAGTACAACTAGAGTAAACTGGGTGACAATTAAAATCATCTCTATGAGAAGTTTTAAAAAAATTGAAAGAAAAAAAATTTATAAAAAACGTGTTTAGAAACAAAAAAAACAAACATTTAAAAATAAATTTCTTTTTTTTGAAACGAAAAAGTTTTATTTTATTTATTTTGGGGTGAAAAAAAATTTGAGGTTAAAATATATTTACAAAAAAAAAAATAATAGGAAAAAATTTTTTTATTTTTTGATTTCATTTAATTTTCAAAGAAAAAACCGTTGGTTTTCTAAAATTTTAATAAAAATAGAAGTTTTATGAAACTATGTACAAACTGTGAATCAAATTATCTTAATAATAGCAATAAATTCTGTTTAAAACAACTGTCAAATTCACTTGAAACTAATTTTATGTAGACCTGAAAAGATTTGTTACATACTTAGGTTTTCCTTTTATAAAACTTTGGCCCTGATTTCGATAGTCATTTCATAAAAATGAAAATCAAAAATTTCATTTCATTTTAATAATATTTTGTGATTTCGATAGTCGGGCAAAATGAAATGGAATTTAAAATTAAAATGATTTATATTATTTTTTAAACCGGCAATACTTTCTTATTTTGAGGTTTTGACTATACAAAGAAAAGCTTTAAGTAAAAAATTAAGATTTAAAACACTTAGTTCCCAATACTGTAATAGAAAAAAAGTTCCGAAAAATGGTTCCTTAGTTTTTGGGTTCTGTTTTTTGGGGCGGGCTTAAAAGTTGAACTTTTTTATTTTTTTTTTATGATATTTAAATTTTACTACAAAATCGGTGAGTACTGAGTACCTTTTTTTTAAACATGTCGGAACGACTTCTAATTCACAAATTAATGGGCTTTCTTACAACCTATGCTATCGTATAGTCATAGGTTACTTATAAAAATGCCTATATTCACATAAATATAAATAAAATACTTCATAATTTTTTCCTAAATCCATTTTTACAAGCAATCATTTAACAATTTCAAAATCAGAAAATTTGACATTTTAATTGAGTATATTCATAAAATATGACTATCAAAATCAGCTTCTTTTCATTTTTTATGATTTTTTTCATTTTTTATAACTACCGAAATCAAAAATTTTGTTTTTCATAAAAAATAAAAGTGATATGACTATCGAAATCAGGTCCTTTATCTGAAAGAAATTTGCAAATTCAGATTCGGCTTTAGTCGGTATTTTCATTTTTGAAAAAGATATATGCATATTCTGTAATTGTTGTTAGTGTCAGTAGTTGCAATTGCCTCTGACTGTTAAGGCAGAACTAACGCCTCAGTAATCACTGTACTCTATAGTGGATCCATTATAGTGGAACTTCTAAACGTAGGAGAACTTATTCGACTAGAGTTGGGGTTAAGTTTGTCTAAATTTATGTCACCATTAAACCATTCGAAAAAAAGCTTCTTCTCTAATACATGTCTGAGAGTTTACCTAAGTTTTAAAAAAAAAAAATTAATACTGATATATTTCCGACTTTTCGGCTCATGATGATCTTTTTTTTTCAAACAAACCTCTTCTTTTACTTTTATTTTATTATTGATTTTTTTTGTTATAAGATTGAAACTGAAGCTTCCAGTTGGTATTGATTAGGTTATTTTAAAGAAACTGCCCATTGAATTCTATATTGAAAATAATATTTCGTCAAAGTATAAAATTTCTATTAAGTATAGTAAAGAGGATAGAACGTGTTAGTGTAACTTTTTGTTTTATTTTTCGTTATTTTTTTTCTTCAGTTTTTTTTTTGTTTTTGGTAGAGAATAAAAAGTCTAATGATGAAGGACATTATTATATATATAAATATATGGCCTAAGAATAAATAAGAGATTTTTCGTTAATTAAAACTCTTAAACAAACTAATTTTCTTTCAGAATATCAAACTAAAATTGATTTTTTTTTTTTTTTTCTTATTATATTTGTGTAGTTTTTTTTTTTTTATATACTCTTCTTTTAATTCTGATGCTTTTTTTTGTTGAAAAGTAAACTTAATAAAGTAAAGGAACTGAGAATAATGCTCTGGGAATTTAATTGGTAATTTAAATGAGCAAAAGAAATACAGTATTATATGTTTTGTGGTGAAAAAAAAAGGAATGGTATTTATAGTGTTGGTGGTCGTTTTTGTATATTTTACTTGTTAATATTAAAGAAAAATGTATTTTTTTTTTCTTACATTTCTTTTAAATGATTTAATATTAAATTGAAATAAGAAAAAGAAAAATAAAAAAAAAATGGAAATTTAATAAAAATACATAAAATACCTGTAGGCTTATAACATTTTATATTGTACCTATGTGGGTGAAATTTTTTTCATAAAATGTAAAAAGTCACAAATTTTTATAGCTTTTCGCTTGAGAGAAAAATAAAACAATATTTCATGATGATTATGGGCTTTTTTTTTTCTAAATTTTGATGATATTTATTTATTTATTTATTTATTTTTTTTATTATTTATTCCATTTTTCATCCATCACGATAAAATTGGGGAACTAATGATATCTCGAAAAAAAAAATCCCGAACAATTAAAAATCTGAATAATATTAAAATATAATTTCGAAAGTATAAAAATTTTGAATAAAAAAAAAGTATAAAATGGAAAATTGTTTTTAGGACAAAATCTGAAATTAAAAAAAAATAGATCCAGTATTAGAAAAATATTCGATTTAAAAAAAAACATGAATAAAACAAACAGTCATTTAAATAGGTTTGAAATTCTACAAAAATGTGTAATAAATTAACAGAACTATTTTCGGGAACTACTCCTTTAGAACTATTTTCGAGTCATTTTCTGTTATATTTTTTTAAAATACATTTTTCTTCTTCTTTCGACAGCTTTATTAAAACCAAAGCTTCTTTTATGTTTGAATGTTGTTACAATCTATTTTCATCATTAATCTGATTAGTGATTACTAACTTATTTTCATCATTAGTCTGCGCTTATAATATTTAGTTTTTTGAGTATCAAAATATTGGTGCGATGTTTTATTCAAATGTATTATATTCTAAGGATTCTTTAATAAATTCACAGTTTGAAGATCTATTCTTGTATGACCATGTTTCTTTATTTTTACATCATAAGCTGCAATAGGGAATGTAAGAAAATTGTCTAATCTTTGATATTTTATTTATATTTAAACATCTTTCATATTTTAGTTAGCTTTATAATATATTATGCTCTAACCATTATGAGTTTTCGATTTATATCTTTCCAACACCTCAATTTGATAAAAATTAATTCATGTATAATTAATTATACACGATTATCAGTTCGTATTCCGCAGATTATGAAATATTTGCCCATTCATTTATAGCTATACTTAGTGATTAAAGGAGTTATTATAGGTGTACTAATTAAGTATAATTTCTTCCCTCAATAGATTTTTGTCCCTCCCATTTTCTAATATATCTCCAATTTTTTGGTTATTTTTATATATTAAAAAGTAAATGTGAGAATTTATAGCCTTTCCTCATATGAGCTTTGTAAACACAAACATTTTGTGTTGTTGTAAATACTTTGGAAGTTACTTGGTTAAATTATTTGAAATTTTTATTAATTTTTCTCAATCATAAAGTGATTCTTATTTGACCGTTGCCATTTCAATAATTTGACATATAACTTAGCTGAAGTACAAACATTTGATACTTTAAGCATAACTGACGTAAGCCTTATTTAAATAAATATTGAACGCAACTAATATGATGATACACCAGCATGCTGCTGATGAAGATATTATAATGGTGAATAAGATTAGATAATTTTTAATAAGATTTTTCAGATAAACGCCGAAACTAATTACCTGAGATCTTATAATAACTTCTTCTAGCTTATTACCATTTTAAAATGAGGTTTAATTTTATTATCAAACATTGGATAAGATAAATTTGATAAAATGTGCCTATTAGTTTCACTCTGTCCGTCCGACAGTCTGTTTACAGAACTTTTTTATGTAGCCCTATTCATTACAGAGCTACAGTTCTCAAACTTTGAAAAATCCCTATTTTTAAATGCGTTTATCTCATCTGCTCAACATTTTTTCGTTCTGAAAACGCCATTCGACAGATTTTTTTTTTTAGTTTTGTAAATCAATATCAAAATTACACAAAATTTTTAAATTTAGTATTTTAATTGACCGTTATGTGAAAATAAAATTTTGCATAATTATTTCTAGCTTAATACGCTTTTCTGGCACGCTTTTAGATATAGGAACTTGAAATTTTGAGACAAGAAAGAACTTTTAGAATTAATATAAGTCTTTTCAGTCTTTTTTTGTAACACCTCCTGTTTATGAGCTATTTGGGCTCAAAAATTGAAAATTAATTAAAAGCATATTTTTCTTCGGCAAATCTATAATTTTTTCTTACTATATGAAATTTTCAAATTTTAGTACAGGTCACAAATTCTAAACAGTTTTTATTATTTTCTGGAAATGTGCGCTTTTAAAAACCGTTGGTTTACATTCTGCCTTGTTCTATTTATTTAGATATTTAATATAACAGTGCATTTTTTTTGACAACACCTCAAAAAAAAATTAGGTTTTGCGGTTAAATTCTAGAGTTTAAGATTCGTGTGTTTTTAGTTTGTTGGGATTTTTCGTCAACAATTTAATTTTCATTTTAGGTTTTATGTGTCAAAGAATTTTTTTCCGAAATTTTGGACACTTAGTATTTTATATTATAATAATACCTATGTTCTAGATTGTTAAAAGTTATTTAGTTTTTTACTTATTTATTTATTCAAGTAAGCAAATCATTATAATATTTGTATTTCGTTGAGAACAATTTGAATAGTTATCTATTTTGATTTTATTTTTTAAAATTTAAATTTAGGCTAAAGGAAGAGGTGGGTTTAGTTAGTAAGAATCTGACACTACCTAGGGGGAATTCTTGGTGTCTTTATATCTTTTTATGATATTTACACATTGAAATTTAATCTAGGCTAATTTTAGACTAGGCTATGTATCGATTTTCCTAAACCCATTTACGTTTTCGTTTATTTCAATTAAAATTTTAATTTGCTAGTAACTTGTTGTGGTTGTTATTTTTGATTGTAAAACAAAGGGAAATCTTTTCGAATTATTAAATTATAAATTATTCAGGAAACTAATATAGGTACCTAAATCATAAATCTTATTTTTAAAAATGCCAATTTATTAAAAAATAAAATTATATTGCAATATTGTTTTTATGTTAAATCATGTTTAAAATTATTTAATTTCCATTCAATTAAATTAATTAAAGTGATTTATATCAGTAAAAGTAATAAACTATATTATTAATCTATTTCACAAAATAAACTATTACTAAAATAATCTATTTTGAATGAAATCTTAATGATACTTTTTAATTAAGTATAGATAAATTAAATATAATAAATAAAAAAAATTTTCCTTCCAAAAAAAATACATTAGTGCATTTCTCTGACACATAAATGTGAACAGGAAATTACACAGTCTTTCCTTTTCAGGCGTGGCTGTAAATGTCGTAAGGAAGAATAACTCTTACGACGTGTGTGGGATTCGAACCCACACTTCCTCGGTATTTACAGCGTATATACGCTTATACGCTCTTACCCAATAGGCCACCGAGGCCCCTGTTGATTAATGTAACTATATAGAATAGAAACTTGGTAGAATATTATTTTGTATCAGAAAGTATTCAATTCAAGTTTTAATGATTTTTCGACAGTTTTTCCGATAGTATTTTAAAAAAGTTATCGGTCAGTAACTTTCAATTTTAGTTGGATCTTTTGCTGGCTTAGGTATGCATTTAACTACAGCTATTTTCGATTTATTGGGAAAGTAGCACAGTTTAATACATTGGTTGAAAATGTTACTTAATATTTTATAACTTATCTTGGATAAATCTTTAAATATAATATTTGGAAATCTGTCGATTCCAGGAGCTTTATCAAGGACCTGTTTTGAATTATTTTATCGTTGATATTATAAACATTAAGTTATTCTTTCTGTTGATTAATGTAGCAATACATTGGTATTTATTTACGAGATACAAGTCCTTCCCGCAAACAGTTTATTGAAGAGACAAACTATATATAGGTATTATAAGACTAATTCAAAAATAAACAATTTAATATAAAATAAATAAATGACTTTATAATAATTTTAATTAAATTTCTAATAATTTATATTTAAACATTTATTTTGATATTATCTATATAGGAAAAAAAAAACCTTGATTTTAATCTTAAGAGACTTAATTCTCTTTTATAAATTTATTTTAAATTTATAAGACATATTGGTATATATTGTATTAGAATTGTAAATATTAAATTATTTTATTTAAAATTTAAATTTTTACTTATAATATCGATTATATTGTGTGTCCTTTATAGTTTTTAATATTGGTTTCAAGAAAAAAACAAGACAATATAAAAAGGAAAGGAGCACATTTTCAAAACAATAAAAATAATTATTATGGAATAACTTTATTTTAAAAACCAAAAAAAAAAAAGCGAAAACAGACATTTTTAAATTTTAAAGAAACTCTACTTGGTTAAGATAAGCATTTTACAGATTATAAAAATATAATAATAAAACAGCAGCTATCCTCAAATTTTCACTACTTAGTCTTTTGTATTATTTATTTATTCAGTATTATTTGAAATATTTAATAAATTTATTCTGACTAAAAATGGAATTATTTTTAAAGACGTTTTTTTAAAACTTGATTATATTTTAAACCACTTAACGGTTGCACGTCATCTTTTCATCACTTTTTCATACTCAAAGCGTCTCCTTTTCATCTCATTTTGTTCACTTTTTTTGAAACTGATAATAAAAGAAATTTTTCTATATTCCTTTCATTTTTGATCGCTTTTTTTTTGATATTCTTGTATACAACATGTTTTTTGACATATTAAATACGGTAAAACTTGAAACTTCTCTAAAGTTCTGAACTATTTTTTTTTTAAATGTCAATTTTTTATATTGTGGTCAGTCACAAAAAGTACCATTTAAGAGATTTAAACACTTCAAAAAAGTTTGACTTTGATGTGGAAGAAAAGAGATAAAAAATCGTGATGTCTAACCACCACCTTAGAGTTTGATAATATTTTTGAATTCTGAAATTTTCCAAAGTTTTCGTTTTACATAACGATAAATATCAAGTTTTAAAAAACCAGTTTTTTTTTTTTAATTATATGTTCTACAGCAATACTACAACAAATAATTTGTACCTTTTCCTCCAGATGTGGGCCATTTAATTACTCTTATTAATTATATAAAATTATTATAATTTATATTATTATATTATCAGATATAAAAAAAATGTCTACTTAATTGTAAATTTAATAACTTTGTTTTCTTTTTCATTTTATTGTATGTCTTCTATACAGATTACTTCTGTAAGTCCTCCGTACTAATTATATAGCAAAATTTGTTTTTGTATAGATAATCTAGATCAAAAATTAAAAGTATTCCTCATCATAATAGCAGGTTATGTCATTTATCTTATACAACGTCAGAATTGCATCCACAATGCAATTCTCTTTCAAATAAATAAATAAATAAGCAATGTGATTGGGTGTCTACCCAAAAGGTAGGATTAGACAAATAAAATTCTTTTACAAAAATAGGTTTAATTTTTAATTAAAGACAACTCTTTATATAACTAATCATTTCATTAATTTGGTAGAAAGCTTATAAAAAGATCGACAAACACACAAATAAACGAAAAGACAAAAGAATGTAAGCAAAAATATTTTCACCATGTGTTTTTTTGAATCAGCTATAAAATAAATTTTACTTTTTCAAGTTTATTAACCTACATTATTATAATTCAATAGAACTTTCTCGAAAATTTTTATTATAAATTATTATATAAATTTCTAAATTTGTTAGTACATACTATACATATTGACATATATGTGATATATACGTACCTATATAGTATTGTTTTTGGTGGGGTGTCATAAAGTCATATGTCATAAAACCATATTTCATGAATATGCGGCTTTATGACTCATTCATATTATCCTTAAACCCATATTAGGAATATAGCTTTACGACTCATTTGAAAATCAAATTAAACCATGTGGTGTTTTGTCTTATTCAATTAAAATCACCGATTTAAAACAAAATCTATTAAACTTAATTAACCAACTCTAAATTCCAGCGTAATTATTTTTTTTAAAGATATTATAAGAACAAAGAATTTAATATTGTGTAGGCCCTTCCACAAACGCCCACAAAACTAATTATAGAAACCCTACGATTTTGCAAGCATATTCCGAATTCTCCCGAATTTAAAGCTCATTTTGTAGAAAGCGCATATCCTGTATTTTGTAACCGCAACCATAAAATCCCTCTTAATTATTTCTCTTACATACATATTTTAACTATAAAACGCTTGCAATGGTTATAACTCATTCAAAGTAGTCATAAAAAAATATTGATAATATGACTTTATGATTTATTTTAAAGGGTCCTAATATGACTATATTCATGAAATATATGGCTTTATAACATAATATGGCACCATTTTCTTTTCTATATTAATTTATTCTGTTTGTTAAAAAATTTTGAATTTGTATCGTTTTTGATAAATATCTTGTGTTCATTAAAGAGTATAAGTAAAATTTAAATTATATTATAGAATTTTATAATCCTTTTGAATTTAAAAATCCTGATTAAAATTTAATTATTACTTTAAAGAAATATGGAAAAGTTATATAGTGTATAATAATATGCTATAATACATTTTTATATACATTAATAAGTCAAAATATCCTACAAATTTATTTTGGGAATATAACAGACGTATTTTTAATCATTAATGAAATTTTAATCATATATCATTGTAAATTTAAATTTCAAATCTAATGACAATATTGGTATTAATGTCAAAGAAATGCATAACTTGAACAATCGGAAATAAGCTCAGGCTCGAATACTGAGATAAATATTTTTGATAAGGTTTTGAATCTAATTTTTCTCTACAAATTGTTATTAATTTACAAATTATTGTCAATTTTATTGATAAATTCGAGAAAAGAAAAACTTTGCTTTAAACCATTTTCATATGTTTAGATTATGTTTTAAATGATCGATAATTTTTTAATTTTGAGATAATTTAAAATTTTTTACTGGAAAAATATCATACAAATTTTTAGAAAAGAAAACAATGTTAAGGACTGTGACAAGTCAACAAAATAGTAACAAAAAGATGTAAAACATTCAGATGTAAAACAACAAACATTTAGATGTAAAAAAACACACTAAGCCAATAATACTAAAATATTGAAGTGCAATATTTTTTTAAATGAAAAAGTATGAATTCTTTTATAAAATCTATTATATAAAGTAAAGGCTATTTCTATTTCCATTTATTTTTTTGCATTATTTCAGCATTCGCATCATAATATTTTTTTTCAGCAACTTTTACAGTTAAACACACTTATATATAGATTGTCGTATCTTTCGGAATACAAATTTTCTTTTAAAAAACCAATTTGTTTAAGGTTTATATTATTATTAAATGTAGAGTTTTAGGATAAAAATCCAAAAAAATTTTGAAAAAATGTGCCGAGTTAGTTTCACTCTGTCCGTGAGTCCGTTTGCCCGCCTGTCCGCTTCTCTGTCAATATCAAAATTGTAGAATTCTTTTAAATTTAGTATTTAAATTTACCGTTATGTGAAAATCAATTTTTGTATGATATTTCTACATTCATAACTCGGGTATGCGTTTAGACAGAGACCTGAAATTTTGAGAGAAGAAAGAACTTTTAGAATTAGAATTATAAGTTTCCTCAGAAAATTTTTACAAATTATTGCCAATTTTATTGATAAAATCGAGAAAAGAAAAACTTTGCTTAAAACCATTTTCATATGTTTAAATTCTGTTTTAAATGATTGATAATTTATAGATACTTTTTCGTGTGTTAACGATTAGTTATATAGGGTTCCGGACTTACAGCCCCTTAAAATTGAAAAAAAATTCTATTTTCACATTTTTTCCTATATGAAATTTTCAAATTTTGTCACAATTTTAAACAGTATATCTTTTAAAAATATATGCTTTTAAAAACCGTTGGTTTACATTCTGCCTTGTTTTTTTTTTGAAAATACTTGGATTGGAAACTCCTCAATATCCACATAATATATTATAATTATTTAAAATATAATATATTATAAAACCTTATTAAAACAAGGTAGAATGTAAACCAACGGTTTTTAAAAGCGCACATTTCCAAAACTCAATACAAACTGTTTAGAAGTGTGACTTACACAAAAATTTGAAAATTTCATGTAATAAGAAAAAACTTGAAAATAGGACATTTTTGAGATTTTGAGGGGCCGTAAGTCTGGAATCCTATATAACTAAGAAAAGCTGTTAACACACGTAAAAATATATTATTGAAGCTTTAATTTTTATGTCTTGCCGAAGAAAAATTTTTACAGGTGCCTAAGTTACAGGTGTCTAAAAATAGCAAATTTTCAATTTTTGAGGCGTAATAACTCTTAAAGAGAAGGCGTTACCAAAAAATTTTCTGAGGAAACTTATACTAATTCTAAAAGTTCTTTCTTGTCTCAAAATTTCAGGTTCCTATCTAAAGGGGTGCCGGAGTTATGAAAAAAGAAATTTCATGCAAAATGTGGTTTTCACATAACGGTAAATTTAAATCGTAAATTACAAAATATTACATAATTTTGATATTGTTTTATATAGATAATAAAATTTTCGATCTTCTGGCGGTTTTAGATTGCAAAACTATTACGCAAAGCCCGAGATATATACATCTGAAAATGGGGCTTTTTTACAATTTTGAAGAGCTGCAGCTTTGGAACCCTTTACAACTAAAATAAACCTTTCACACACGTAAAAATATATTATTGTAGCTTTCATTTTCATGTCTTGCCGAAAAAAAATTTTTACAGGTGCCTAAGTTACAGGTGTCTAAAAATAGCAAATTTTCAATTTTTGAGGCGTAATAACTCTTAAAGAGGGGGCGTTACCAAAAAATTTTCTGAGGAAACTTATACTAATTCTAAAAGTTCTTTCTTGTCTCAAAATTTCAGGTTCCTATCTAAAGGGGTGCCGGAGTTATGAAAAAAGAAATTTCATGCAAAATGTGGTTTTCACATAACGGTAAATTTAAATCGTAAATTACAAAATATTACATAATTTTGATATTGTTTTATATAGATAATAAAATTTTCAATCTTCTGGCGGTTTTAGATTGCAAAATTATTACGCAGAGCCCGAGATATATACATCTGAAAATGGGGCTTTTTTACAATTTTGAAGAGCTGCAACTTTGGAACCCTTTACAACTAAAATAAACCTTTCACTCACGTAAAAATATATTATTGTAGCTTTAATTTTTACATCTTGCAGAAGTAAAATGTGTGCAGGTTCCTAAGTTACAGGTGTTTAAAAATAGCAAATTTTCAATTTTTAAGCCCTAATAGCTCATAAACAGGGGGTGGTCCGAAAAAATTTTCTGAGCAAACTTATACTAATTCTAAAAGTTCTTTCTTGCCTCAATATTTCAAGCTTCTATCTAGAAGCGTGCCAGAGTTATGAAAGTAGAAAAATCATGCAAAATTTGGTTTTCACATAACGGTAAATTTAAATACTAAATTTAAAAAAATTGTATAATTTTGATATTAATTTACAAAGATAAAAGAAATACCTGTGGAATGACGTTTTCAGATTGAAAAAATCTTAAGCAGAACATAAGATATATGCGTTTAAAAATAGGGCTTTTTCAAAGTTTGAGGGGGTGTAGCTCCGTAATGGGGGGGGCTACATGAAAAAGTTGTTCCACAAAATTATTTTTTTTATGATACCTACCTATGGTTAAAATTTTTTTTCTCTATCTTTAACGGTGTAGAAGTTTTGTAAACAGACGGACGGACGGACGGACGGACGGACGGACAGAGTGAAACTAATAAGCACATTTTTTCAAAATTTTTTTGGAAATGTGCTAAAAAGGTGTGTAATTAGAAAATAATTTTATTGTTAATAAGGTATAGTATGTAAAATCGAAGGATTTAATACACATACATTTTTGAAAACATAATATAACTATATTAGGATTGTATACCTACTTATTTTGCATCGAAATTTTAAATGTTTCATAGAATTTTTTATGTAAGAAATTAAGAGACGCTGTACAGTTTAGAAAAGTTGTTTATATTATGTAAATATATAATATAAGAGCTTTAATTTTTATGTTTTACTTATGATAAATTTTCACATTGATATTGTCCAAGTTATATAACGCTTCTGCTTATATAAAATTTTTTTTTGAAGTTTCTATTTTTAACCCAATAATTATTAAATGAGGGAAAGTACAAATGTTTTTTTGTAAAATACTTCTTATGTGCTAATTCTTTCAAATGATTTTTCTTCCTACAAAATTTTAAAGCTGGATTTCCATTAAAATCAATTATTCTATTTCGACTTTTTACCTTAAAATTATTATAAGATATTAAATATTTAAAGTGTTTTTTAATTTCATACCAAAGAGTAAAGACATAAGACTATCTCAGAAAGGAAAGGGGCATCTCTATTATTTACCTAATTTTAGTGTTTTTAACAAATTATTTGACTATGGTTCTTTCAGAGAATGAACTCTCTTGTAAATTTATTAACTTATTCTTAAACAAAAAAAAACATAATAACATACACCTTACATATTATATCAAAACAATTATAACGACATACGTAAACAATTACAAAATGAAATTCATTATATTTATTTGAACAAATTCTTAAAACAATTTTTAAGTTACAAAAATTCTAGGTATTTTTTATCACATAAAGATTTTCCCACTATTTTTTGTTTTTGTAATATTATCTCTATCTCTTTCTTTCACTTAAAACATTTTAATCCTTTAATCATTCTTATTATTCTGATATGTAATTATGTAATAACAAATAACTAAAAATTTTGGTTACATACCACTAACAAACACCACTATTAAGTATTATAAAAAAAACAACAACAACTAGTAAATAATAATAATAATAATAGTAAAAAAATCTCATAGATTTATCATTTGAATGAATGTTTTTTGATTGTGCTCATAAAATTGTGTGACGTAATAACAGTAAAATATTATTGTCTCCAAGTTCAAATCTTTTTGATACAAAATAAAATAAAAAAAAAGCATTTTAATTGATATTTTGCCTTAAGCAGCAAATCCGTTCGTTTGATTTTTATTTTATATTTATTTTAGAAACATTTAGAAATTAAATGAAAATGACAAATTTAACATTATAAAACTCAAATTACAGTTTTTATTATAACGGTTTTCAATGTCTTAATCAAAATTTAATTTGATGAACGTGTATCATTAAAAAAAAAAATGACAAAATGTTCTACTACTATAATGAAAATAAATTATAAACATAAAATTTTGGACTAGCATGTCATTACACTGTAATTCAAAAGGAATTGAATCCAAGCAAGAGGAAGGATAGCCCAGAATAACATCTAAGTGCTTAATCTAAATAAAAACGTACGGCGTATATTTTCTGTCAAAATAATTTTAAACATACGTATTCAAATGAGAACCACCGAAATACGCGACGTACAGTACGTTGAGTTTTTAAAATTTAAAAATTGACAAGGCGTACAAAAAATTTGTTGTAGTTTTTTATTATTTTGACAATTGATATTATTTAAAGAAATTTAAATGATGTGTAGACTTGTTTTTTTTTTTAAATTGTATTTACAAAATACATAAATAAATTTAAAAAAAAAATTTATATTTTGATATCAATATAGGTACAAAATGGGAAGTATATTGTAGATATTTTACTTTTAAATAGATTTAGTCAAGATTTTTTTTAATTATTAGCTAAAATAGGGAAAAGTTAATTGAATCAGTATCGGTTAATGAATGTTTGTTAAAAGTAATCGCATGTGAAATAAAAAGATACTAGTATTCGCCCGCCCCTCGAAATTCGAGGTGTTTTAATTAGCAATTACAATACAATATATACAGTATAGTTTCTTTATGATTTTATTTAAAATGTAAAAATACAATTTTCAATAATTAAAGCCTTTAAGAATTTAAAATTTCTTTGTAAATGATATTTTTTGTAAAAACACGATTATTATTATCTTTTAGAAGTTGCCCTTGATTTATTGAGTATTGGAAGCTCAATATATACCTATTATATATGTATATATTATAAGAAGCCTAAGATGGTAAATCATTGAGTAAAAGGGTTTTAAATATCTATTAATACAGATTAAATATTATGATGATATTATGATATGTAAGAATTTATTTCGTTTAAAATATAAAAAAAAAAAACAGAACTGAATCGAACTTGCAAAATCAAAAATCAAATATTAATAACCCCACACTCTACCGCTGTACTAAACCCTAAACTGAAATTTTAATCTTTATATACAGTTATATTGTGAAATTCCTACTCCTACCATACAACCAATATTTAAAAATTTTTAATCGAAAAGAAAAATAAAATAAAAATTTAACCGAATCAAAGAGCGTCTTTTTTGAAAATGTTAGTTTAGATTATACATATTATATGATACATATGTATATACTTTACATGGGTTTTTTATAAAAATGGAAAATTATTAATGAAAATCAGAAAATTTTGGAAAAATATTAATTTTGTAAGATGGCTATACTGAATATTTATCATTTAAAAAGAAAAAAATGAAAGTTGGTTGGTAAATCATTGCGTAAAATGGTTTTAAATGTCTGTCATTTACAGATTAAATATTATGATATAAAATATAAAAAAAATAATTTGTTAAGAAATTGTTTCTAATAATGTTTTGAATTGTTCGTAATCCATATCGATTTGAAAAACGGTTTTAGAATTTTTAAAATATCCAAATCAGTATTGCAGAACCCATACTTTCCCCGCGGTTGTAAGAGTTCTTTGTTACTATTGCGCCTTTTTTTTTTGCGTAATAATCTAATAACCATTATATTTTCTAGAACTTCAATATCGTCGAGATACATTTTATTAATATGTAATTTTTTGTAATTTATTATAAACTTTAAAAAAACACGGTGGTACTTATTACTTTTTTTTAAATAGTGACATATAATAATGATTTTTTTGACAAATAAATTATTATGCAAGCGTACCTATTTCGGTGTACGTCGACGTACCGACGTACCCGCGTACAAAATTTGTACGCCGTACACTTATATTTAGGTTGAACAATAAAAGAATAGTTTTAGAAGAAATAAGTTTGTACGAGATCAACTGTAATCAACTAGACGAATTAGTAATATGTAGGATCAACTAGAAGCTCTATGTTTCCAAGAAGAGCAACAGGAGAAAAAGAAAAAGTTGGTAACTTAGATGTGATTTATTTTATAGATAGTATTTTTGAAAAAATCGTCCTAAAATTAACTTTCAACTATCAGAAATAATAATGGCCTAGAAAATGTTAACCTTAACCTAAAATCCCTCAATAACACTTATTTTTTTAACCCTTAACTAGCAATTCATTTTAATCTTAATTCCTGAATTTAAAACTATGCTCTGTAATCATTTAAGGGATATTGATATAATATTTGGTTAATCTCAAAAAAATAAATCAAAAAAAATTTTTTTTTTTTAATGTATTTCTCTGCCACATAAATGTGGACAGAAAATTACACCTTTCCTGTTCAGGCGTGGCTGTACATGTCGTAAGGGGGAATAACTCTTACGACGTGTGTGAGATTCGAACCCACACTCCTTCTTTGTTTACAGCGTATTTTATACCTACGCTCTTACCCACTAGGCCACTGAGGCCCCTATAAAATATTTTTAAATTATTATAATACTATAATAAGATAACATTTAATAGGTAGATATAAATAAATTTTTGTGTTAAACATAAACATCAAAAAGAAGGAGATAGATTTCAAAAATATTATTGTAGTAAATCTTTAACCTTCTTCATTTAGCTGTTTTAAAATTTTTCCCTTTCTAAATATGTTTTTTATTTAATTTCAAATATTATTCACTAATTAATGATCTTTAATTTTACTTGTATATCATTTTACTTTTTCAAAAATTTTTCACTCCTTTGTGGATTTGAACCATTTAAAACGGTACAATGACAGTGAAATGAAAAACTTGCTAGTGTCGGGAATTGATTGAGTGTCTACAAGAGTATAAAGAGGTTAAAAGCGTATCTTGTGATTTTTTCATGTCTAATGGATGGTTCGAGTAGAATTTCTATTGGTGTTAAATTGGTGTAAAAAATTAAAATACTAATATTGGAAGAGTAAACAAATAATGAAAAAAAAACTTTAATTCTAAATGTAACATTAATTACACATTACGCGTTACACTGAATTAATGTGATGCCTTTTAGTGGATATAATATAAATTACACAAAATCATTATTTCACCTTAAATAATACAAAATAAATAAAAATGAAAATAAGGTACCTATCAAAAACTTTTTTGGATGTATATTTCACATGTAACGGTTATTGTTTGAAAATTTTGTTACATTTCACAAAAAATAAAAAAGAAAAATGATTAAAAAGATCATGCTATATCCTAAAAGTGTATCCTGAACAAAATAAAAAACAAAAGAAAAATTATTTAAAATGTTGTATCTCAAATAATGTAAAATTTAAATTGTGTTTTATATATATTAATAATGTGGATGTAAATGTATGTGTTAATATTGTAATTTTTTATCACATGCTATTATTTTGTCATCATAATATTATAATACCGTTGGTTTGAGAATAATGACGTCTCTACTTTATAAAAATTTGTTGTAGGAATAAAGTTAACTGTTGAGAATTTGTTAAATTTCATACCTATTCTTTTATCTTTGTTTTTTTTTTTTTATTTGGTTTAAGGAAGAAAAATACCCATATTTCATAGTATACAATAACAGGAAATGTAACAAATTTGTTTTAGCACTTAGTAACCAATATCTAATTGGTATTTTTTTTTTGTTTTTCATTATTTATTTTTTTAATTTAAATAAAGTAAATAAAATATAATTAAAAATAGAAAGAGAGAGAAAAATTTTTTTTTTTATATATTTTTTTTTAAAGTTATTTAAAAATTTTATTTTATTATTATCATTTACGTATTTTATAATTAGTGGAGAATCCTAGATTTTTTGGGAAGAAAAAAAAAAATCAATTTTATTTTTGTGTGAACAGGTTGAATCAGATTTCTTTGAGTCAGGTTTAATAAAATCCGGCCTTCTACAGCGTAAAGGAATTTGGATTCGAAAGATTTCCGAATATGAAGTCTGAATGTAAAATATCAAATTCGAAAATAAATAATAATGTAATTTAAGTTGTAATCGAAAGTTTTCGAATTTTAAATTATCATAATATAAAAAAATGTTATATTATAGGTATGGAAACAATATTGTTAGCCTTATAATTTTTAAACTTCGTTTGGATTTGTAAAAAATTATATGCTTTCAAAAGAAACTTATGTTTCTAACTCCTTTGCCTTTGACATCAATTCCTTCAACTATCAAGCTAGCTGCAACTTTGATATTTCTAACTGAAGGCGGTTATCAACAAGGTATCGGGCAAGTCATGAACATTGAAAATAAGTATTTAATATAAATTTTTGAAAAAGTGTGGAAACATAATATAATATAATGTAAAGAATTATATTATATTATACTAAGTTAAATACAGTTCCCGTTATTTTATATTATTAGTTATTGTAATATTTAACATATTTATACATTTCAAAATAATTTTCACTAAATTTTAATACATCAACAAAGTTTTATCTCGACCGTTCGATAACAAAAAATCATTCGAATTAAATGTGTCAAAAAATATTCGAAAGTTCGTAATACGCAGTAAGAAAATGTAAATATCGAATTAACGGAATTTGTAAACACGATTTTCGGACTCTCAAAACTGTGTTTTTTGTTCGAACTTCGTATCTCGTATCATCGTATTTTCGTATCTCGTATATTCGTATCTTCGTATCTCGTATCTCGTATCTTCGTATCTTCGTATACTCGTACGGAGTGTCAATCTTTCAAATACGAAATTTGTTTTACGAAAATCTTGACACACGATCAAATTCAAATCAAATTATTCGCTTAGATAATAAAAAGATAAATATTATAATAGCAGTTATTGATGAAAATTTTTAATTAATTGGAAACAATTAAAGTCAAAAGAATCAAAAATACGTTTAAATTTTGTATTGGATTTATAGGATATTTAGAATTATTTCTTAGACTATATTATTATTAGATATATGAAATAATTAAATTGTATCAATATTACTCAAATAAAGTAAATGTTAAATCAGCATTACAATATTGTTGCTTTTTTCTTTTATTTATAGTTACTGGTATTTTGAAAAGTGTAAGAAAATCCTGCCGCTTGATGTATTTAATTTTTTTTCTTACTGAATGCGACTCTTTGAACAAACGGTATAATATTACATACCTAAACCTTCCTAAAAGAATGATACTTGAGAAGTATGCCTCATTAGTAAATGTCTTATATTCAGAGTTCTAATTTAAATAAGTCATAATACTGCTTTGCAAGTAATTACATTGGAATGATTAAATTTACTGGTAAAATACTGCATTTTATCTAAAATAAAATAAAGCAGACATTTTTATTCTGATATGACAATCATAATTAAATTAGATTAAATTAGATAAAACCATAATGTACCTAATATATACGTATTTTTTACTTTTGTTTAAGAAATTGTTCCGTTCGTTTTCCGAATTCGTTTCATTGTCCGAAAATTTGTTCGGGTATTTTTTGCAACTAAAAAAATATTGTTTTTCATACCCAGAATTATAAGAGATTTTGAATTTTAATTAAATATTTACATATAAAACAAGAATATTTTAAAGGGAAATCAGATACACTTCTCCAGCTTTTTCGGCTTTTTTTCTTATTATAGTGTATCTTAATATTCTGTACCGCCTTGCTTCCATATTATAATATTATATTATGTCTAATAAAAAAATCTGTGGAAGCGTGTCATATGCCTGTAATTCTTTTGCCTGTAGTGTCATTTCACAGTATTTTTAGAAAGTAATATTAAGTCTGTATTATGTATTATGAAAGATAATAAGGGCAAATGAAAATATAGGGAAGTGACATACAGTTAAGTGACATACAATATGTCAAATGTGATATAACTCAAATATTCTTTATTTCAAATTTTTTGAAGAACTCAATACAAAAAAGTACCAAAATCAGTTAAATTGTAAATTTTTCGATTGCCCCAATTATTATCATTTATCGTTTTGTTACTATGTATTAAAATAGGTACTTATTAATACCGTTATATTATGTTTATTTATATTGCAAATAAAATATGAAGAGACTATTTATAATGAATAATAAATTTTAATATATTATACAATATTTAATCAAATTAAATTATATTTTATATTCATGGATTATTTATTTTATAAAAAATTTAATACGTATACATATACATACATAGATGTACATAATAATATAGATATATAATAATAGTATAGTATAGTGACATTGACAATAATAGTGACTAAATTACAAAAAAAAAAAAACTACTACCGATATTTTATTTAAATGTTAAATTTTTCACTATTTTATTTATTTATTTTTGGTATTTTACTTTATATTTTATTGTTTCCAGTGTGTGTTTTTTACCGACCGCATACATTAATGTATAAGGTAGATATGATTTTCATACTAAAAATTTGTACCCGAAGTACACAAGTAAAAAGCAACAACTTTGCCATAGCACATTTTTTGATCCGACTAACTTTAACTTTTATTTAATTTTTTTTTAAGCTCAAATTCCATTTATATTCTATCACGCTGTATGGATTTATATAAACAAATGTTTTAAGATTAGCTCGAAATCTCGGAAATTTTTTAACGGAACCTACAAATCCCGGAAAGTTAAAATCCAGGAACTTGAAATCCCGGAAACTGAAAATTCCACAACTCGAAATTCCGGAAATTTATCTTCCGGGATTTTTCCGGGATTTACTTTAATATAAAAACTGAAAATAAATTTTAGAAGTTATTTAATATAAATTAAAAAAAAGGTGGAATGTAAACCGACCGTTTTAAAAGGGCATATTTCCAAAACTCAATACAAACTGTTTAGAATTGTGATTTGCACAAAAATTTGAAAATTTCATGTAATAAGAAAAAACGTGAAAATAGGACATTTTTGAAATTTAGAGGGGCCGTAAGTCCGGAATCCTATATAACTAAGAAAAACGGTTAACACACGTAAAAATATATTATTGAACATTTAATTTTCATGTCTTGCCGAAGAAAAATTTTTACAGGTGCCTAAGTTACAGGTGTCTAAAAATAGCAAATTTTAAATTTTTGAGGCGTAATAACTCTTAAAGAAGGGGTGTTACCAAAAAATTTTATGAAGAAACTTATACTAATTCTAAAAGTTCTTTCTTGTCTCAAAATTTCAAGCCTTTATTTAAAAGCGTACCGGAGTTATGAAAGTAGAAAAATCATGCAAAATTTGGTTTTCACATAACTGTAAATGTAAATACTAAATTTAAAAAAATTGTATAATTTTGACTTTAATTTACAAAGTTAAAAAAAATACCTGTCGAATGACGTTTTCATATTGAAAAAATCTGAAGCAGAACATAAAATATATGCATTTAAAAATAGGGCTTTTTCAAAGTTTGAGGGGCTGTAGCTCCGTAATGGATGGGAATACATGAAAAAGTATGCTCATATTTTTTTATGAGACCTACCCATGGTTAAAATTTTTTTTCTCTATGTTGAACGGTGTAGAAGTTTTGTAAATAGACGGACGGACGGACAGAGTGAAACTAATAAGCAAATTTTTTTGGAAATGTACTAAAAACAACATATTTATATCACTAAAAAAACAAAAACAAAACAAAAATAAATATTAGTAGGTAATTAAAGAAAATAAAAATATTTATTTAGCAATTTAATTTCTTATTTGTTACATGGCGTTACAATGACAAATTTATCGCTAAAATTTATATACGTTGAATTTTTATTTTAGTATAATTATATCATAATAGCTACTTAACGTATAAAATAGTTTACTTATAATAATTTTAATAAATTAATTACATACAATATGGCCGGAGTGTTTTTTACTTTTATTTACTATTCCAGGATTTCGAGTTCCGGGATCGGAATTTTGAGTTTCCGGAATTTCGAGTTGCGGGATTTCTAGTAGTTAAATTATTAGAAATTATTTTGCTTTAATATAAAATTATTATGTAAAAAATCTATGAATTTTGGCATTATGCTTTTTGAGTTGTAGTGGTCGGTCCTGTGGTGGAGGCATCGGATTTTTTTTTATTGTACATATTTCATTTTTTTTTTTGCAACCTTATAATATTTGAATGAAAAATAAAATTTAATTAAATTAAATCTTTTAATATGCTTTTCAAATGATAATAATAATAAATATAAAATTATTTAGTTGATGTTTTTTTATTTATTTATTTTTTTTTTATAACTAAATATATTGTAAAATTTTATAATTAATTTATAAATAACAATAAAATAAAATTAAAATTTGAAATATAATATTTAATTTTAATAATTTATTCAATTTTGAGGCAAAAATAAATTAAAATGTTTTTATTTTTTTTTTTGAATAAAATCAAAACAGGACTAAATTTGAAATTTAACGTAATGCAGTGACTTATTTAATATGATGTAGTAATTTAGGGAAGACTCATTTGATATGATACGCTGTAAACACCGAGGGAGTGTGGGTTCGAATCTTCCACACGTCGTATGAGTTATTTCCCCTTATGACATTTACAGCCACGCCTAAACAGGAATGGCTGTGTAATTTCCTGTTCACATTTATGTGGCAGAGAAACGAAGTTATTCTTGAGATTTCATATTTACACGCTCAATTTTAATTTATGTAATTTGGCAGAAAAAAAATTTATTAAAACAAATATATTTTTGTTAGAGTCAAATTACTTCTAATTAAGCTTTGAATCGCTTCTAGTATAAAATTGATTAATATGATGGAATATTGAAATGTTCTATCACGCAATGTATCAAACATCAATAAAATATAACCATAAAGTGAAGTAGATCTAATGAATATGACGTAGTGATTAAGTTAACGGACTTTTAATCGAAAATCCTTGGATTTAAAACCCCAGTCAAGTTTTATTCAATATTAGTTGATAATTTATATCAAAATAGCTTATATCATAATAGTAATAATTATTAGCGTAATATGCATAAAATAAACATATAAATAATTCTTGTATAAGATAATAGATGGCACATAAATATAATGTTCTATATATGTTTCTATTCTACAAGTAGAATATATTATCTGATTCAACAACAGTAAAAAATTTATAGCACAATTTGAAGGGGATATGAAGCAACTTTAAAATTTTATAGGCTTGATAGTGTTATCGGCTGATACATTAAACGACGAATATATAAATAAAAAGTTATTAAAATTTATACTAGCAATTAAATTGTCAGGCAGAGTTATGAATAGATTAATCATAGAAGAAAAAATTACAACATTTTAAAAACTAAAAGAAACATTAGATGCAAATTTCAAAACTAAATAAAAATCTAGCTGCTAAAATACTAAATTACATAACAAGGTTTAATGCAAGGTATAATAAGCACGTAAAAAGCTTTGCAACAAAAATATAGAGACTTATCGCAAAATTAAATCAGTTAGAGATATTGCACCTGGGAGAAAATCATATAGAGGCATCATAAAAATTAAATATCAAAGTAGGTTTGAGAATACATTCAAAAATGGTCTAAATGAAATATTTGAAGCAATATATTAAGCCAAGAAATAAACGGCTTAGTGAAAACAATTATTCGACAAACTGAAGCTTAGTTTAATATGAATAATAAACTAGTTAGTGGATACCTTATGCTCTTTAAAATAGTGGGGTGTAAAAAAATCTCGAAGTGGAAATGACACTATTTATATGTTGATTTTTAACAAGTATTTTACTTTTTATTCGTCGTATTAGGATTCCGTCGCCAATCGGAACTATTATAGAAGTTCATTATTTTTATTGAATTTTTCTGGTGTAAAATCATAAAAAATATTAATTTTGCCTAATTACATTAAATTGTACTTTTATACTCTTTTATTAGAGTGTAGAAGAATTTATATATTAATTATCTATTTAATATTTATCTATTTAAATATTAATTATCCCTTTAAAACCCAGCTGACACCATTTAGAGAATTATCATAGGGTTGTTAATAACTGATAAAGAGTTTGAATGTGGTATATTCTGCGTATTGTCACATTAAATTTAGTTTTGTAGTTTAAATCTGAAATTTAGATAGTTGTGATAATTGGAAAAAGCCTTTGCATTTTAAAGGAGTGTCAAGCAAAAGAAAAATTTTTATGTTATATTTAGGGGGTATGGCTTTATTTCCTTTTTAAAAATGTAATATATTTTCTTGAAATAGACGCTGTTACCTAATTTACATTTTTAAAACAATAATAATCATTTTTTCAATTTTTATTAAATATACAAAAATATATTATGTTCATGCATATTACGTACTGTTTTAAGACAAAATATCGTCGGACAAAATGTCGCGATAATTAATTAAAATTTAATTGGAAATATTTTGAAAAAGAAATCCCTCAAACATCATGGAAAAAGTGGATAATTGTGATTTTAAATCCAAATTCTAAAATCTCTCTTCGCGACAGTTTGTCTGCTAAATTTTGTCCAGGCACCATATTATGTAGATATTCTGGAAAAGGGCGCAAATTATTGGAACTCTGGTTTTGTATCCAATGCTAAATACTTTTCTTAATTGTTGGTTACATATAGATACATAGTTTGTTACATAAGGTTTTAATTACAAAGAATGTTTTTTTCAAATAATATTTTTTTTTTATATATTCTATAAGGCTTTTAATCTTAAAGTTTTTAAAAACGATATGCGTTTATTTCGCATTTGAATGAGAAATGGAGGCATACGCGAAAAAATTAACAATGACATACATATCTTTATTTCTTTATTGAATGTGAATTAAAGCCACTATGGCGTTAATTCATACGGCTTTAATTCATGGTCTCACAAATTACCATTAGTATAATTGCAATTTAATAAAAAAGGCGGGAGCCAATAATGCTATTTAAAATATTAAATGCCTATTAGTATATTATATAATAATATATAATTACGAAAAAATTTTATGTGGAGTGATGTTACCTACCCTATACCTCGGTATATAAAATTTTTTATTTTCATTTATTTTTTTTTTCCTAATATTGAATAAATCCTGATCCTCTAAAATAAATTAAAAATAATATTCAAATTTTTAATATTTATTTATTTATTTATTTTTTTTATTGGTTTTTTTTTCAAGTATGTATTAAATTTGAAATTGGATTAATTAAAATGTAAATATGATTAAAGAAACAAAAATAAAAAAAAAATATATCATATTAAAAATAAATAAATTCACCTGTATATTATAATTATTAATTAAAAGTATTTAATTGTAAAAATAATAAATAAAATAAATTAAAAAATAATATAAAAACTAATTATTATTATACAAACAAATAGTATTATTTATTTTTTATTTTTTTAAACTGTAATTTATAACTGTTAACTAAAAAAAATAACTAACTGTATTTTATAATACTGTTTTTTTTTTTTTTTTTATTTAATTTAATTAAAATCAAATTAACAAAAATATTTGGATTTATTTTGTTTGCTATTTTTGTTCGATTTTCCATTTTATGATTAATATTAATTAATTAAAATCAAATATAGAGGAATTATTAATTAAAATCAAATTTATATTTTTATTATACAGTGGAATAATAAGTTGCAAAACTCTTTAAAGATTCCCTCATACATTTTCTTCAATTTTGTTCACATATTTTTCATTGTAAAATTGCACGATCACGTTATCAGACCATAGCATTATCAGACCATCACATCACACCATTACATCAGGCAACTAAATTACAGATAACTAAAAATAGCAAATTTTCGATGTGTGAAAGCATACCTGGTATATCTTGAATATTGGAAGATACTTCTGAGGCAACATATTATACTAATTCTGAAACAACTTCTCTAAAAAATTCAAGGTTCTAACTAAACACTTTGCAAAACTCCATAATTCCACAAAGTAAAAGTTTTGTAAATGGAAGGACGGGCGGACCTAAGGAAATTTTTCATAATCTGTCTTAATAATAATATGCTCTAAAAAGACTTTTGCTTCAGACAACGTCTTTTCGTTTATTACATATTGAAAATTATAAATGTTCTGATTTTCTTTTTTACGAAAGACGGTGGAAAACATCGAAAGTCACTCAAAGGAACTGCACGAGGTTTCTCTGAATAGTGTTGGACTTTAACCAACCAAAAAGACCTCCTTTAAAAATAAACTTTAAGATGGATCCTTTAATACATAGTATTCTAATGTACTGTTTGCTTTTTGGTAAAAGGATGAGTGAAAGATTACTATCTGATGGTAAAATATACTAAAACTGTTTTCTTTAAAGTTTTAAAATAAAAAACGTATGGCTATTATTTTCCAATCGTACAATTTGTTTTTGATTCGCACAGTGTTGCAGATAAACCGTTAATACTGTTATGTTAATATGTGCAAAAAATTACCGATAATATTATATAAACGTAATTTGCTTCTAATATTGGTAATTATTGTAGGTATGGGTTTTTGTCAAAAGTTATAATTTTTAATAAAGATACGTTTTGGAGGTAGCTATTAAGTCACAGAAAACAAAAACAGTGATTGTCGATTGTCTAAAAATGATTTCAGAAATTTTCAAATACAATTTCAATGCAAATATGTAAGAGGGTTATTAACATAATTTTCTTTCTTTATTATTAAATTCATTAAAGAAAAACACTATTATAAAGTATTTTTAAAATGTAATTATTTTTTTATAAATTATTATTTTACTTTATGAAGAACCTTCAGGAGTGATGTTAAAATAATCGTATAAGTGAGTATCTATTTACAAATTTATCAAATACGAATGTGGATACCTTACACTGGAAGCAACTTGTACTTATTTTTAAAAGTAGAAGTATAAAATTTTAACACTGGAAGGAGGACGTACCTATGTATGTAATTTCAAATATATGACATTTCGAATATGACAGAAGTGTTTGTTCGAAGTTGCAAATAATTATAAATATAAATAGGTACTAAAATTTATTTGTCTCAATTTAAAATGAATAAAGAATTTCAATGTTTCCTTATTAAAGAAAAATGTTAACTAAAACTTTAGAAAATCATTTAAAATCCCTTTGCTTTCTCACAAACTTTGTTAAAAGTTTACAACCGACAAAAAGACAGATTGAAAACTAATAAGGAAAATTGATAAGCAATTAAAATCTTTGTTAGTGTGCCGGGTTAAAATATACCACTTAATAATATCTAACTTTAATAAACAAATTTTTATACATCTGACAAGAAAAGAATTTTCTCGGAAATTTAATAATATCTAAATTATTAAACTTTTAATACAGTAATAATTTTTTTTTTACCATATTTTCACCATTTCTCAGAAATATAAAAAATTGCTTAGTTCTATTTAGAAACTTAATTTCATGCAGTAGGTATTATAGATATAAGATATTTTTTATTATAAACATTTTCTTTTCTTTTTGATTTTAAATTTTAACCATTATTTTCTTTTAGTTCCAACCCACATAATTTAATTTGTCTAATAATGATTAGAACAAAACATTTGTTCGAAAAGTGAAATCTTTTCTTAATGTACCCGTGCCTATAGTAAAATATACGTTTTGCAATGGAAATTTTCATGAGTGTAGATGGTCTAAGACCATTTTCGGCAATATGCTTTATAGATGAGAATGGCGGTCTCCATATGTGTGTACACGAGAAAAAAGAATGCTTGAAACTATATAGACATAATATAGTCGTAATATTCTTACGACTTACGTGTTTAGTACAAAAGATTCCATAACCACAGGAAAGTTCTTTGCGAAAAAAGGAAAAAAAATATGATGAAGAAAATTTTAATGTAAATTTCTTAACTTAAATTTTCATATATTATAACTGTATATATATATTAACTTTCAATTTTCTGGAAAATTCCAAAGCAGGTTTAGTTTATAGAGTTCCGAAAGTTTCACTTACAAAAAGTGTAAAAAATGTTATAGGCACTGAAATTTTATTAGATTATTTTATTTTGAGGGGTATAAATAACACTACAACC
This sequence comes from Poecilobothrus nobilitatus, assembly GCA_947095535.1. NCBI lineage: Eukaryota > Metazoa > Arthropoda > Insecta > Diptera > Dolichopodidae > Poecilobothrus > Poecilobothrus nobilitatus. The sequence continues at coordinate 231,383,528 of OX352774.1, forward strand.
TTTAGATATAGATCTATTATACTCCCCCTACTGCCAGGTGCTGTGGGTTTTGTTTTCATTTATAATATTTCTGACAGCCCTACTGCATCTAAGAAACTAAAGCTCTTTAGAGGATTTATTGTTGACAGTTCATCTTTGCGAAACCGTATTCTATCTACTACGTGCAGATATATTGCTCGGAATAAAGCTTCGCAGTTTGTGGGTAGATTCTCCTGGAGATACTACTTCTTCTTGACAAAATCTGCATGTACCGTTATTCTATATTGCAATTTTGTTTAAGTGCCCCTTTAGCCGGCAGTGACCCGACAGGATACATGTTAGAATTCTAAATTTCTTTTTACTCGATCCTATGATTTTTCCATATCTTTTCTGGCTATAGTTTTATAGAAGCTTCTTATGTTGTTGGAGCCTAAAAGATCTAAAAGGTTTTGATATAGGTCACAAAATTTCATCATATTATATTTTTATACAATACTTAGTTTTCAGTGAGATTTGATTTTTTCGGTAATTTATTTCTTCAATTTAGTGATTCTTTTTGCACCCCAAATGGAAATGATTGCAAAGTCTGTGATAGTATTTCTTTCAACATTTCCTTCGTTTGAAATTTCAATCTTAAAATTTAAATTAAAAATAATTCAATTTAAAATAATTCAAAATGTATTCGTTTTTTGTTGTTTAAATTTAATCAGTTTTAAATTAATTTTTTATAGCTTAAATTTTCTTTTTTTTTTCTAAAATAATAATTGTATAGTTTGCCATTTTATTAATTTTCTTCTTCATTTTCTCTATTTTTTGCTTCAAACAAAAATTAAAGTATCTTTTCAAATTAAAAACGACCAAACAAACAAAAAACACAATGCAGTTTCTTTTGGATAAGATAACGTGATCTGAAATAAAATGAGTACAAAAATCATTAAATTCTTTATTATACAATACACATATAGTATAAACTATACAACAACAAAAAAAGGATTTTAAGTATTTATTTTAATCCTTGACCGATATTCTTTTTCTGTTTTATACCTCAACTATACCTTTTATTCTTTTGTTTAAATTCAAACACAATATTATATAAAAAAAAAAAAAAAACGAAATCTTTTTTATCCAAAAAAAAAATTTATTTAACTTATCTTAAGGTACAAAATAATGAAGATTAAACAAATATAAATATAAAATTAAATTTTAAAATAACAAAACTTCTATAAATACACATTAATTCAAAAAAAAAAAAAGGGAATTTAATCATTAGTCATGTATACCTACCTTAAATCCTTTAAATTCATAAATTTCTTTTATTGAAATTTAACAAATTTGTTACCTTAATTCAAAAAGAAAAAGGGATGTCAGTATCTAAATTCTTAGTATCTTTAGATACTAAAAAAACAATCCACAATTTTTTGTCATTTTACAATCTACACAACAATAATGTAAAAAAAAAAAAGTAAAAAAAAAACAACTAATTTTACTTCCATTCATAAATTTCAAGTCCGGAACCGAAAAATATATTTTTATTTCTAATCTTTGGCAATAATCAGTCGTTAGTTTTTTTTATCACTCACCTAAGGAACAACCAATCTCAAAATAATGTAACAGAAAAAAAAGAATAAAACAAAAATGAGACAACAAAACGTACACTTAAGGGCATTCAGAGCACAAAAAAAAAATGGGTAGAGACACAGAGATCTATTAGAAATTTTAATGAACGTGAATACATAATAATATTGTATAGTTTCAGGGTAGGTAACATAAAATTACATTTAGTTCTTTTTTGTTTTTCATTCTTAATCTGGTTGGTTATCAGATTCAATCTTTTTCTCTTATATTATGTCTCTAGTTTTTTCCGATCTTTGTATATCATTTTTATTCTTTATTAAATTATTGGTTGAATGAATTCTTTCAAAATAACAAAAAAAAAAACGTGAGCCTTAACAATGACAGTCACAAAACATTACCGCCACTGAACCGAAACATAACTTGAGGGTGCATACTAAATGAGTCTAAAGAAACCAAAACCATTATGAAAATACAAAAAATAAATACAAATTTTACTTATCAGTTATCACTTAAAGTACAGGTAAAACAGGCAATAAAAATATTGTTTTTTTCGTATATACATATATGTAATAATAAAAAATGTATAAAATCGTATGTGTTGGTTTGGTGTCAGCCAAAACACGTACAAAACGTAATGTTCAACAAAAAATAAAAAAGGACATTAAAAATAATCTAAAACCAAAAATATAATAAAAATAAATACAATATTTAAAAAAAAAAATAATAAAATATGTCAAATTTATATATGAATATGTTCTATTGTTATTGGAATTGCAGTAGTTCAGTTTTTTAAATTTTCTAGATTCAAAAGTTTTATTTGAAGATCATTACTCGCCATTATAAATTTCATTGAAAATAATTTCGCTATATTTTCTGCTCTGGGATTTCTTTCAGCGAACAAATCTGCAAATATATAAATGTTGTTTCATGCCTGCTTGCCTGCAATAAGAAAAATTACATACTATATATAGTGTTCAATAAAGGTTGGAGCTAAAGCGTCGTTGAGTTTTTTTATTTTCAAACATTATTTTTAAAATTCCTAATTAATTTCATACATCTTTTAGCCAAAAAAAAAAAAAAAACTAGTGCTAAAAATTCTAAAAGAATTAAAATAGCTTTAAAAAAATATATACATAGATACATAATGAAATTTTCAAATTTTCCAAATGTCAGACTGACTAATTTAAACTTTTGAACATTATAATAAAAATTTATTTCACAAAAAAAATATTTGATTACATATAAAAGAAGCATAATTTTCTCTTTATTAAATTTATACCAATATATTAAGTACTAAAGACATATTAAAATCCTCTCATGTCCTCGAATTTAAAAATTCCTTTTTAAGAAAAACAAAAAAGAAAAAAAAAGGTTAAAATACGGATATCCTTTTCATCAATTGATGCTTAAAGAAAAACAAATATAACAAAAAAAAAAACCAAACTAAATAAGATTTTAGTATTATGTTATTTTGTTAAAAAACAAAACAAAAAAAAAAACCGAACAGGTAAAAATATCACTATTCCCAGGTAACATATAAAATAACAAAAGAAAATTTTATATAAATAAAAAATATATACACATATCTATATTTTAAAGAATTTCTTTTTTAAATTGTGAATGAAATGTACACTTTGTACTCTTTAGTGAAGAAAAGAAACAAAACATATAAGAAAAGAAAAAGAAAAAACATAAGAATTCATTCATAAAAGGATATTTTTTTATGTTTTTTTTTTTTGTTTGAATTTGTTTATGTATTCGCAGAAATAAAGAAAAAAAATATTATAATACAAAAGAACAGTTTAAGGATTTCAAGAATAATATTTTAAGCGTTAAATTATTAAATTGTTACTTTTATAATAAAAACAATTTTAAAAAGGTGTTGAAAATTAATTTGATTTTGTTTCAATTTCGTTTTTTTTTTCATTTTCTTATGTTTAGAATCTTTTTTTTTTTTTTTTTTTGTATAATACGTATATACCTGTTAGTAATTAAAATTAAATTTTAGTTTTAAATGTAAGAAGTTAAAAATTCAAAGATTAAAGGATTTGTTATTGTGAATATTTTTTTTTTATAAAAGAAAAAGAATAATCCAAGTTTTGGGATTGAATACTCATTAAGATTGTAGATAAGTCTGTGTGGGAAAGCAAGAAAAATAAATCGTATGGCAGTACAAGAGATTTAATATATAACAATTTTTCCGAAAAACTGATTTTTCAAAAAAAAAAAAAAAATTAATTTTAATTAATTTACTGCAATTTTGTAAATCAAATTTATCTCGCTTGTCATTATTGTGTAAAACTTTATCATTGAGAATTGAAATTTTTAGGTTTAGTTTTAGTTTTTCGGAGTTTAAGTTCGATGACAAATTGCATGACTTTAATAATATAACAGAAAATACAATAAATAGTAAATCTCTTCAGAACTTTAAGTGAAAATCTATGATGATTGGTGAGAGATATTGTCTTTCTTTTTGTTAAATAAAAGTCCCAAAATAAGGTGCGTTTAAAAATGAGATGATTTTGGTTAGTTAACATCTAAACACTATATGGTTAAAATTCAACATTATCCGGACCAATAACGTACAATAGGACCAATACTCTGGAGGACCTTTGAAGTTTTCCATCGACTATAACAAAAAATAAACAAAAAAACTCATGAATTCTCAATATTTGATTTGAAAATGGTATCATAATTTTCATAGTTTGCAGATTAAATTATAAATTTTTAATGTTAACATAAATTTTTATTTTAATTAAATCTTTAAATTAATTTAATCAATTTATTTTACGAAGTAAATTGTGAACTAATTTAATATCTCTTATAAAAAATCTATATGAAAAAAATAAAATATTCATGTTATTTTAAGAATTTTCCTTTATGTTTAAATTAAAAAGGTTATAGACCTATTTTATTAAATTCGGATTCTTTTTAATTCTTTTTTAATTATTATTATATTTCTTAGAACAGTAAAAGAAAAATTGATAAGTTGTCTGGAAGCTAATAATATTGTTCTTGCTTTTATTTTTATTATTTTAATTTTAACCAAACTTTACGCGAATTATCACTGATTATTATTTATTTTATTTAACAGGTGCGAATGTTTATAGTTGGTATAAAGTGAAACCGTCATACGAAAACATCAGGAATTTTCTGAAACGATGTTCTTATTAGATTAGTTTTGTATTATGACCTGTATAATTATATGAGTTAATCCCAACATTCTCCGAATATATTCCAAATTCCAATAAAGGTACCTAGAATAATATTTAGACGAAAATAATTTATTGAGAAAATTTTTAGTCAATTAAAATGCTTAAACACCTAATATTCAATAATAATTTTAGTTTCTAATAATATTCTGGTTTTTTTTTTTTAAAAACAAAAACTTAAACGAAAAGATTATCGATCAGAGTTTTTTCTGAAACCTTTGTAGATATTACTTAACTATAAGTAGAATTTCTTTTTATTGGGTTAATTTTTGGCTTTTGTTTCCCTAAGGAAGGTGAGAATTTTCCGAAGACACCAAGAATATCTCTCTTGGTATTGTCAGATTCTTACTGACCCGCTTCCTGACCAGCCAATATAATGGTATGAAATCTCTCACTGCTAAGGAAGCATATTAGCTAAGAAGTAGTGATAGCAATTGGATCCGCAAACACTGAATTTTGGAATGGGACTGTAAGGGAACAATGAATTCTCTTATTACTGTTACTATTTTGCTATTAGTGACGATAGCCAACTACACTTATAACATGCAGTAGTATATAACACCTTCCTGCATCAGGTAATAATTGAAGGCTACTCTATTGTCAATTTAGCAGCTATTAATATTATATTAGTATTAATTATTATTATTACTTATTTACTTTAGAGTTAAATTAACTCATTCCATTATACAAAATCTCTTTTAGAGATTTTCTCATAAAGTTCTTTAGTTTTCTTCATCTATCGCAGTATTTTTTTTGAACAATGGTTTCGATCTAACTGCTGGTTTAGAATTGTGTATGAATAGTAGTTGCTCATTGCAATTTGTTTTTTATTACAAATAAAAATTTTACAACTTAAATGTAAAAATTTGCTATTACAAATGAAATCTGGTAACCCTTATAAGTATCTACATTATTATTTATGTAAAAATTATTTAAAAAACAAATGTTCTCACTTAATTAAGGCAGTAATAAAAAAAAAAAACAACATAACCTCTTTTAAATACTATAAAATCTGAATTTAATCAGCTAAATACTATACATTTTTTTTTTTACAAATTTTACCCACCATATCTATACCATATTCGACTACCGTATTCGATTCATTAAAACAAGAAAAAGTGAATATTTTATCCTTTTTCAATATACAAAAAACACACTAAGAAAAATATTTAAATAAGTTTTTAAGAAGTTTGGTAACTAGCAAAAAATGTAAATGTAAATTTTCAAATTAAATCTCTGTTTTTTTTTTTTTTTGTTTTTTAAACACAACTGTTCAAAATGTTTATTTTAATATAAAATAGGTTGATAGTAATTCCTATTGCTCTGTGTTCTAATCCTCCCTTTCTAATATCCTTTTATCAAAAGACCCGTATAATTTTTAAATACCCATCTATTTAGCTAAAATTCCAGAAAAAAAAATCTAGGAAAAGCCTTTTTTTTTTTTAGTATATTAGAATTTTTTTTTTTAAAGGGGGAAACTTTGGTTTCTCTTTTTTTTTGCTGTTTCTCGTTTATATTATGATTTTATTTTTCCTCTTTTTCACACAAAATTAAGAAAACGAATGTTACTGTAAACTGTAGTCTAAAAATCAACGTTAAAAAATAAAATTGTCAAAGTTAATCTCAAAAGTTTTGCCAATTAACACATTTTAATAAACTTTTTAATTAAAGCAAAAAAAAAAATATTTAGTCTAAGATTGCAACATAAATTTTACAGTTATTTTTGTTATATTAACAACACCACCATAGTAATAATAAAAATAATAACGGGAACCAATGGTAGTATAAAATAATTAGATAATTTTGTAGGCATTTTAAGTACATAGTTGCTTTTTTTTTTTGAATTTTTTAAGAGAAGAGGACCACTTTAATCAAATAAAGCGAGATAGCAATAATTAAAGATATTTTAAAAGTTAAATATAATTTTCTTTACTAAAGATTATTTTCTTTTTGACTGTAAATTAAAAAGAATTCAATATAAGTGTCTAGACAGGATTCAATTTTTTGCCTTCATTATAGAGTTATAAAATAAATTTAAAATTTAGTTACATAATATTCTGATTTTATAGAGAAGGTGACCATATTACTACATTCTTTTTATAACAAAGTATCTATATACATATAAATTAATAACCTAGAAGAATGTTACCAATGATTTTTCTTTATTTAATGAAAAATTTTTCTTTATTTAAATACGAAAATAATAAAAGAAATAAACCTGAAGACTAACAATGATCGAAATAGAAAGAAGCAAATATTTTGTATTATATTTATGTTATTATACTTGTAGCTTTCTTTTAAAGTTTGCTAATATATTTTATTTCTTAAATTTCAATTTTGCATCAATCAATCACCAATTTGTGCCAATTTCATTGATTGTACATAGATATAGTAATCAAAAATTTCGGACGAAAACTGCTATTAATTATAACAATCTGCTAGAAAACTGGAAATAAAAAAAAAAATATAAAGTAGGGGGCCTCGGGGGTCTAGTGGGTAAGAGCGTATAAAATATACCGTAAACACTGAGGGAGTGTGGGTTCGAATCCCACACTCCCTTTTCGAATTAAGAGTTATTCCCCCTTACTACATTTACAGCCACGCCTGAACAGGAAAGGCTGTGTAATTTCATGTCCACATTTATGTGGTAGAGAAATGCATTAAAAACAAAAAAAAATATATATATAGGTATATATAATGGGTGTTCAAAATTGAGGTATCATTTTGATTTTGCCGCCATTTTTTTTCTACCTGGAATTTTTATATGAGGTTTCTTTAGGTATATTCTAAATACATTCCGGTTAGTTAATATGGAACGTTACACGAAGGAACAACGTGTTTTTGTTATTACAACATTTTTTGAAAATGGTAAAAGTTTTCAAGATGTAATTAGGAAATTTCGAACAAAATTTGGTAGAGAAAATACTCTAACAAATCGTACCATCAAGCTGATGGTTGATAAATTTCTAGAAACTGGATCTGTTCTTGATAACAGAGGCAACATTTATCAACGTAGTGGCCGTTCAACCGAGAATGTAGCAGCTGTGAGCAGAAGTGTTGAAGAAGATCCAAAATCTTCCATTCGTCATCGTTCGCAGCAATTAAACATCAAACCATCCACATTATTCAACATTTTACATCGTGATCTCCATTTAAAGGCTTATAAGATCCAGCTGACGCAAGAATTAAAACCAACTGACCATGCATTACGTCAACAATTCGTTTCTTGGGCAATCGAAAAACAAGAAGAAAATGAGAATTTTTTTAACAAAATAATTTTCACCGACGAAGCTCATTTCCAGCTCAATGGCTACGTCAATAAACAGAATTGCCGCATTTGGGGTGAAGAGAATCCAAGGGTTATCTTAGAGCAACCAATACATCCACAAAAAGTTACGGTTTGGTGTGGTTTGTGGTCAGGAGGAATCATCGGACCATATTTTTTTGAAAACGCAAATGGAAATGCGATTACGGTCAATGGAAATCGCTACAGGGAGATGATCCGAAGCTTTTTGTGGCGGGAAATTGATAATTTGGACGTAGAGAATATGTGGTTTCAACAGGACGGTGCCACTTGCCACACAGCAAGAGAAAAAATGGATCTTTTGAAGGAAAAGTTCGAAGATCGCATTATTTCTCGTAGAGGAGGAGTGATGTGGCCACCAAGATCGTGCGATTTGACACCGTTGGATTTTTTTTGTGGGGTTTTGTGAAATCGAAAGTGTACAGCAATAATCCCACAACAATTCAAGAGCTTAAAACCAACATTATCGAGCAGATTTCAACCATTGAGAACAGTTTATTGAACAACGTGATTCAGAATTTTGGTAAAAGATTGGAAGCCTGCCGAAGTAGTAGAGGGGGCCACTTGGCCGACATAATTTTTCATTATTAACCGGAACCTATTTGTAATAAATTAAAATAAAAATATATTTGATATTTCAAAAAAAAAGTTTTTATTTATTGAAATTAAAATGATACCTCAATTTTGAACACCCTATATATAAAGTACGTTATTTTTAGTTGGTCCTTTAATTCATATTGTTCGGTTTATGGTATAGCAGAAATAAAATTTTCTCCATAATTATATTCGATCTAAAGCTATTGGTTTTTTAGTTCTGGTAACATTTTCTGTTCATTATATGTTTAGTATTCGGATAAAACTGTTATTATTTATGTTCCTCTAGACGTATTGTATCACCTCTTCAAGGTTACATTCAAAACATTTTTTGTTAAGTTACTATTTGACTTCCAATCGTAGTGTCCGATTCAATTTTACTTTTATTTTTGAATTTTCACGTCAATCTTCTTTTTATTCCACAGGTCACCTAATTCTATTTCTCGCTATTCCCCTTCTTATTATTATAATCTTCTTATTTGTGTTTCCTTTTATTAAATCGGATTAATTATTTATTTTTAAAAAAGAAAAAATTTAAAATTTATTTTAGTTTAATTTAAAATATTTTTCACTTGCTTAAAAATTTTTTTTTTTTTTTTTTCACTTTAATGGAAGTGCAATTTAGTCTATCTCTTTCTATTGTCTACCATTTCATAAAAAAAAATAAAAATAAAAAACAAGAATTAAAAAATATATGAAGTTTAATTTAGTTTATAACAGGAATAAAATAAAAATCTTTATTATTTTTAACGGTTAAATCCTAACAGTAAATTTGTATAAATTATTATACGATTATATGAAATTCAAGGATTCTTTTCCTGTTTTGCTTCTATATTCCATCTTTATTTTTTTTTTAATGTAATTTTTATGTTGTACTTTTTTGTTTTAACGTATAAATTTTTTTAATGTATATAATAAAAAGTTAGTTTCTCTTTAATAGTATTTTGTACATAATATATATGTGAAAGTCTGGACGTGTTTATGAAGTTCATTGGATTAAAATATAAAGAATAAATGTAAAAAAAAAAAAACAAAAAACAAAAAAAGGAAAACTAAAAATTATAGTCACAAACAGTGGAAGTGGAAGTGAAAAAAAAGAAGATACCTATTTCTTTAAATTTCTTAAAGCTAAACTAAAAAATAAAATTCTCATATTAATGAATGGTCCAGATATGAAAAATTATAAAATTATAACATAATTTAAGATATTTTATTGAAACTGTCAGAGATTATTATGAGTAATAATAATATGTGGTAGGTTAAAATAAATTAAAACTGTTGTGATGTTTAGTTAAAGTACCTATCTAACTATTTTTTAATAGTTTTAACTTGTTTAATACTTTAATTTTTATTAATTATTTTTTTTTTTTTAGCTTCTTTTTTTATTATGTTAAATCACGTTTTTATAATAATTTTTAATGTAGTGTAGTATAGGAGAAAATAAACAAGTATGTCTGAAGTGTTTTTAACGTTATTTTAGTATTATTATATTATCATTCGTTTTAGTTTATTTTCAAGAAATATTCTTAGAAATTAAAGTTTATTAAAGTTTTGAGTGATAAAAGAGTGAACCATAAAAAGAAATTTTTGTTGATAAATTTAGTACGTATCAACTATCAACAATTTTTTTTAAGGTTAATTGAATTAATTTGACACTTAATTAACTGTTATTTACTGATATTCCAATTTTATACATTAAAATGACGTATACATATTTCATTGATCATTAACTTTTGTTCATTGCTAGCGTTTTGTTTGATTTACTATTTGGTTTTAAATGCTCAAACAACATTAAAGTACTTGAACAAAATCCAAAATCGGGTCTTACGCCTAATTGGCGATTTCATTATTATTCAGGGAAATCTTTGCTCCTCATAAAGTCTTGTCATAATATTGGAGATTTATCTTTTTGTTATAGATCTGTTATATATCTTGTAGGTACCTAATGAAACTTGTTCTATTGAAATGAAACTAATAATACCTGCATTTAAACAATTTCAATTCAACATTAGGGGCGCCTCAACTAGTGCTTATTTCTACACGGTGAAAATTCCTAAGGGGTTTAAAACTGTGTATAGAATTTATTTATTGTAAGAACTGCTAAAATGTGAAATATACTTCTATCCAACCTGTTCCCTTCCGATAAAAATGCTCCATTATACATTTTAGAATTTTTAAAAATCTCCAATTAACCTACCAACTCTCCTCTATTTTCCTATTTCCCTCCAACTCCTTCTCTTCTCTTACACAAACCTACAATAATTTTGCATATATAAATGAATCTTTTTCTAGAGTTTAGGTAACATATAAAATAAACTTTTTGATTTGGAATCCAGACATTTTTTGATAGATACTTATAAGATTTTTTGACGTCAAAATAACTTAAGAATCAAAATATATTCCGCTAAAGGTTAACATAAAAAAAATATTATAAGATATTATTTAAAAGTTTTTTTTTTTTAAATTAAAATAATTATAATATCGTTATTCCTATAGTCAAATTATTAAAAAAATAACTTCAAAATGACAAGAACAGTTGCTGACATAATTAAATTATGCGTTCCTTTTCTGTTTATTTAATATCGTTTATCTGTCTTTCATAATAATTAAAAGCTAAATAAAAGTTTATAAGAATTTTATATATTTTTTTATATCGTATTAAATTTAAAAATACATTTTTTAATGCAAACAAAATTTTATTTAACTTTTGTTTTTCATTCATCATCAGTTTTTAACTATTATTTTTTATTCCATTTTTGAAAGCGTACAAAACTATATTATAACAATGACAATGATCATCAAAATGCAATCTCAGACAAAATAAAAATAAAAACACAACAAAATATAAGAAAATAAAAATATATATTATAAAAAATTTCTCATTTTCTAAAAGACAATATTTTAGTTTTTATTTTTCTGTTTATTTATTTTTTTATTTTTTTTGTAATTTTCTATGCATTTTTCACTTTAATAAAACAAAAAAAAAATTTACAAGTTTTAAATTTCAACTAAAGGAAAATAAAACCATCAACAACAACAAAAGATTCAAATACAAAAAAAAAACAAAAAAAAAAATCTTAACTTGAACCTTGAAAGCACCAGATAACCGATCTGAATCCAAACATAAAAATGGGAACAACAGAATAAAAACCAAGAATAACAAATATAATAAGACAAGCTGAAAAACAAAAATTTTTTAAATAAGAAAATAAAATATAAAAAAATGAACCAAGCATAAAAATAGTCTGCCATAAGGCGCAACAATAACTGCATATTATATAAAACCAAAAACAGCAGTTTCACCACTACATTTTGTTTTTTGTTTTTTTTGTTTTTTCATTTTGGTGGAAAAATTGAGAAAAAATTCCAAAATCAAAAACGAGTTCTGTGATAATTTTTCTAAAATAGTTTTGTACCTATTATTGTTATTTCAGATTTAGAATTTGATCTAATAAATTTCTAGTTTATTTGTATTACACAAAAAATAGCCGTGTATTTAAAATGTTATACAACAAAAACAAATTCGTAAAAGTTTAGAAATGAAAGATGCAAAAACATGGCTGTTAAATGCATTTAATATTCTTTGCTTTCGATAATTGATATTAAAATAGAATTTGTTTGCATATCATTTCCATGCATCCATTAAAGCCATCCTTTATTTTGCATATCCTTCAGGGCATCTTTTAAAATTGCATATATGTATGAGTTTTTTTAGCCTTATATCCCATTTCTGGGTTATATACAATTTAATATCACCTACCACCATTATGGGTCTTTCGACTTTTATTAGCTCTGTAATTTTCATGTTAGGTGAATCGTGTAAAAAATATCATTAAATAAAGTTATAAATCGTTGGAACACTGGTTAAAACCATTAACAAAATAAGATATTGTTTAAATGATTTAATGGGAATATTCTTATGACATAACTTTAATTACAAAATAAAAGTATTTTGTTTGTTTAGGAACATAACAATAAAAAATCATCTGCTTTAAAGAAAATTGTTTAAGGCGAAAGAGTTTTAGAGAAAAGGCAATATTAATGTTTAAACCAATAAAATAACATAAATATTTTGTGTTGCAGTAAAAATGGCAATGCAGAATATATTAAAAAAACAAGAGAAAAAGAAGATAAAATATAGAAAAAAAAAACTAGAAATAATATAACAATCTCTAAATAATAGAAAACTTATAATAGAGAAAACAAAAGACGAATAATATAAGAGATTTTCTTCGGTTTTCTTGCATTTTTTTTTTTTAAAGTTTTTCCACTATATTTTTTTTTTTTTATTAATTTTTTTTTTATTTTGTATACAAAACATATAAATTTTTATTTTTTTGCCTAAAAAGTTTAATACGAACTCATCATACCGAATAATTTTAATGCTCTGATTAACAAGTGGAAGAATTCCACATTTTTATTTTTTGTTTATTTTGTCTTATGTTATAAATTGATATGTACAACTGCTATACAATTAGTGTTGGTGACCATTTTACTAGATTTTATTGGATTCATTATTGATTTTCAAATTAACAAATTACTTCAAACATAACAAAATCTGTGTTTTTAAGTATACTGCCCTGTTCAATTCCTATATATTTATTATTAATTGTTTTTATTTTATAATACTTCCACTTCTCATATAAATTAATTTAAGATCAAGATACCCATTTTTAATACTGTCATCTAACGCAACAATTAAGACAGATAAAGGAAAAATATTCCAACAAAAATATTCGAACAGGTTAACGGAAAAAAAAAATAAAGATTTGTTTCAAACAGTGCTATTAGAAATAAACAGTGCTATTCAAATAAGGGATAATTTTTCTTTCTAAAAAATATTTGGATGATATAATGCTTTAGTGGGACGATGCTTAATGAAATTAAGGAAGACGTCACTTATAAAAACCAATTTCAGGAGTAGATGTAATTTTTCAATGGCCTGAAAGGAAGCACAAAGATTTTTTCCCTTATTCCAAAATGAAAAGAACTCTAATTGTCGGGCCAAAGTGCTCGGAAGTAAGTTGAATAAATAGATATTGAACTTTTTAAGATCATATATAATAAAATAATTCTATTTACGAATTATTATCGGATTCATATCCAATAATATAAGTCTAGTTACCATTAAAATTGGAGACATTACAGTTTGAAGTTTAACAGAAATAAATTGAAGTCAATAAGAAAGAATTATGGTCGTCCTATAACGAACGCCCCATATTGCATGACAACAATAACGAACAATGAAATAAAAAAAAATTAAATATACCGCTAGTATGTACTGTCTTGTTACTTAAGAAATTTGGTCACCTTGTAATAGTTTACTCACAATATATACATACATACGTTTTACTATTTTTATGCAGGCGAATAGTTATATTTTGATTTTTGTAGTCGCTAGTTTTTTTTTTTTCCTATTTTGTTCAAATTTTTGAATTCCCCAACTGAATTAAGAAAAAATAATGGAAAAATCATTCAATATAATTAAATTTGAAAAAACGAATTAAAAAAATAATAATAAAAAAAAAAATAGAAAATAAAATTTTTATTATTAAAAATAGAAAGCATAAAGCATTGTATTATATTTTTATGTTTATAAACGTTTAAAGGTATAAGTACCTAAACAGATAATGTTCATTTTGCTAACGCTATATTGATGACAATAATTTTTATTTTTTAAAATAACTATCGGTTTCCGGTAAGCCAACATTTTTTTATACATTTTAATATGGGTAATGGTAAATTTAAATTTTTGCTCTATTATGCCTGATGTACATATATATATTATTGTAGACTCAGTTTTCTTTTTCTTTTAGTGCAACATCTTATATAGGAAACTTATCTATCGGTAATCCTTAATTTATAATATCCTTAAAAATATTTAGCGCCATCTTTTTTTTTGAAGAATTTTTAATTGAAGAATTTAAACTTACCTATAACATAGCAACAAATATAGTTTTGGTCGTTTTTACACGAAAGCATAAGTAAAGCATAGGTCAGTGTAAAGTTAAAATTTGGAAAATATGAGTTTTTCAAACCTCTCTCTACTGTTTGGTATCTTTAAAAAGTTTTCAATTATATTGCATTAAATTATTATTCAAATTATAACGCAATCCACCAAGTTGGGACGATATAAAAAATTCATGTACCAACATTAAGTAGTAGTACTTCATTGTGTTCATTGGATAATTAATTTGTGGTACTTATTAAATTATTATTTTTAATTTTTGCAATTTAATTCAATAAATTTAGGACTTTTCATTAAATATGAACACTTTCATTACGATTTATTCAAAAATTATTATAAAAAATTTTAACCACCAAAAAAATTATCAAAAAATTATCAAAAATAAACTTTTAATTAATATAATACAATTTTTTGATAATTTTTTAGGTTAGGATTGCTGCAAAAAATAATTTTTTTATTTCTTTATTATAATATCGATTTTCATTGATATTAATTGCATTTATTTTTAAGGATTAAGGATACTTTTAGCAGAATAAGATTACATCTTTCTGAAAGAGATGTTCTAACCTGAGAGGAAGTGATTTCATTTTTTTTATATTAAAAATATTTCCAACAGTTCCTGAATAACTAGGTAATAATATTAACTATGTACTAATATCTAAACAAATACACTAAATACAACAAATATAAATCTTGCATATCTTACAATGTTGCATAAGTTAAAAATTTTAACATTCTTTTTCTGCGAAAAATAATTGGAGTTGTCAACACTAGTCATATTAAAAATATTCAAAATTAAAATTCAATTAAAAAGTTTTAAAATTTATGAAGGTTTTTTTGCAATGGGTTGGGTACGATATTCCAAAAAAAAAAGAAATTCCACTTCCAAAATACCATTTACATAATTCCAAAAAAAAATCAAGAAAAAAAAAATTCCACAAAAAGAAATTTCACGCACGAGTAAAATAAATTGCAAAATTCAAAATTTAATATGACTTTAAATAGTGCTAAAAATTGATTTTTTAACCAACTATAAAATTTCACCTATTTATTTTTTTTATACACATTTCAGCAACAGTATATTTAATATAGTGGGGGCTGCTGCCTCCAAAGCCACGCTAAAACAAATGATTGAAACCTTGATTTTGAAACCATCAATAAAATCTCTTTTAATTCAGAATCATATATACCATAATTTATATATAAAAATATTCTGGAAAAAGCGTATAATTCTTATTTTGAATTCAACTTTAAAATTCCTCCTAATTTAAAATCTCACATATACACATATTCTGTAAAAAGCGTTTAATCCTGATTTTTAAAATCCTTCCTAATTACTTTTTTACCAACATATTTTAATATTAAAGTATTAAAAATTATTGGGCTATTGAATTCGAATCCCCGCTTTTATTTTCGCACAGGAGCGGAAGGCTGCTCCAAAAGCTTGATAAAAAACTTTATCGTCAATCCCAAAGAATATATTTCATTTTGTAGACTTTTTTTACAATATTTTGGGATATTCTTTTTTAGAATTTTTTTTATTTTGGATTTTTTTTTTTTTGAATTATTTTCTTTCTTTTTTTGGAATTTTGTAAATTTGGAATTTTTTTTTTTGGAATTATGAAATCATTCCTAATATTATGTATGGATCTTTCATAAGAAGCACTTACTTATCCGAATTCTTAAGGTTTTGAAACACCTATTCCGTCTCATCGTTAATTTTTGTTAGTCTAATAAAGGATTGGGCTAAACTCATTGTAAGTTAAAAGTTATATAGGTATATTATTAAATTTACAGATAACTATAATAGCAACCAAATAGAAAGCTAATCCTGTCAATAGTCAAAAGTTGATCATTTATTCCCAATTGCCTCAAATTAACATTTTTTTAACGCATGCAATGTGACTTTATACAAAATTATCAACGTTTTACAGTAAATTAGAAGCTTTTTAAAAA
The DNA here is from genome assembly GCA_947095535.1 of Poecilobothrus nobilitatus. Classification (NCBI taxonomy): domain Eukaryota; kingdom Metazoa; phylum Arthropoda; class Insecta; order Diptera; family Dolichopodidae; genus Poecilobothrus; species Poecilobothrus nobilitatus. The sequence goes on from OX352774.1 coordinate 231,400,116, forward strand.
AGAAAAATCTAGAAAGTATTTTTATGACAGACGCATTATAATATTATGTAATATGTAAATGAATTTAATCCCCCCGTTTAAATAAAAAAATTTTTAAGTAAGTTATTTGTATTAAAGGCGTCGTCATTTTCATCAATAAATGAACAACGACGAAAAAAAAAACCAAAACATAAAATCATATTAAGTCGCATCGCAACACAATCACACACAGTTTATTTATTTGATAAGATCAATATTTGATTAATGAATCAGTGAATCATTTATTAAACTATGAAATAACAACAAAACAAAATCAAATTTATATAATATACATGCATATATACATTGCTATCAAAGTACATGAAAATCATAAAAAATGAATGTCTGCAAATATAAATATAACATAATTCCAGCTTTAACAAGAACATTAAATTTTTGCCTCAAGCATAAGAAAAAAAAATAAATAATAAAAATGAATATAATAAGAATTACAAAACAAATAAAAAATTTCGATGGATTGGTACATCACTATAATACGCAACAAAATTTGAACTAAAAGTTTTACGAGATTGACGAGATATTTTTCAAAATGAGACAATTATTTTTCTAACCTTAAAGTTTTGAACTCATAAAATTTTAACTCATTGAATTTTTTTCAATTTAACTTTAATCAACAAAAACAAGTTGGTTGGATGTTGGATGGATAAAGAATGAACTTCATAATATCCTCAAACAAATTTATATTACAGATATTCACGGTTTAGAGTTTAATTTATCTAAAGTTTGTCAAAGGGTATTTTAATAAAAAAAAAAACCGTGGACAGAATTAGGGTCACAATTACTAAATAACAAAATGCTTAGGAGTAAATCAATAATTAAAAAAATCCGTTTGTTATTGAGGTTGTAAGCTATCATATCAGCACTTAAAGGTCGCTTGGTTCATTATAATACCTTTTTAATTACGAATGGAAATCATCAGATTATAATTTATCTGTTTCGCATGGTATATCATCAAACTGTTAAAAAAGTGATGATCTCACCGGAAACATAATTTTCACGGGGAATACAAAAAAAAATCCTTAACAAAGAAAATTTTCTATACAAACAGAACAAATCAACTATAAATTCTACTAATCAACACAATGGTTCATAGCTTTTAGAGAGATAATTCCTGAAGCTATATTCAATAGGTTTTAATTCATGTTTTCCTCATACGGTACCATTTCATTTTTCAGCTAAACCTAATTAGTGTAAGAATATTCAAAAAGTTTATGTAGAAACTCGCACGGGAAACATAATTTACACTTGGTGTTTCCGAAGAAAAACCTTTACAAAGAATTTCATTTTGAAGCGATGTTCAGTTACATCAACACTGATATCTGTTAAAATGTACTTAATTCGTTAATTGTCTTCATGATGTACCTTATGGCTAGAAATTATGACGCAATTATTTCGACGTGTTATTTCAAGTAATTTTTTTTCATTCAGATGCTTCTTGAAAATGGAACTTTCTTCTTCCTTTATACACACTTCAGATATCCTTGTTTGAAATACTAGAATCAGTATTATTGTAGTTATAATAAATCTGAATTATAAACGGTTTTACAAACACTTATTCAATTTAAATTTAGTTCTGTTATACAATTATTTCATATTTTTAATTAGAACAGTACAACTTTTATAAAAACTACATAAGAATAAAAATGTAAATTTAACATGTACCTAACTATACAATCATAAGAATTTTAAATTTGATTTTATTAGTTCAATTATAATATATAGGTATATAGCTTAATAGTAATATACATTATTGTATAAATTAGAATGAGACAGAAAAAGAAATGGAAAGAGAAAGATATAATTAAGAATATTTACTAATCTAAATAATTTTCTACATTACATATCTTTAGGCTGATTATGTTTACTGATATGCGATTCAACGATTTTCATAATTTTTTGTTTTTGTTTTTTGTTTATAAATTCTTGTTTTGTTGTTGGATTTTTTCGATAAAGCTAATCAACTATAATATTATGAGGTCGTTCATTATTATTATGAGGTTATATATGTTTATTTAAAAAAATAAAAATAAAAATAAATGTATATAATCTTTTTTTTTTTATTATAAGAATTTCAATGGCATAAATGAGGGTGGAATGAAATTAACATTATTTTTTATAAAACATTGTTGAATTCAGTTAAAAAATTTCCGTTTAGGATATTTTTATGAAGTTGATTTGTTTGTTTTTATGTTTTAACCATTATAAAAAAGTTAGTATGCATGTCATTTTCATTCAAGAGCAGAGAAAGGACTACTGTCTATGGTTTGTTCCGAGTCCTGAGCTAGAACTTTATACCTTATATTACCATTATATTGTCATTTTCATTCAAGAGCAGAGAAAGGACTACTGTCTATGGTTTGTTCCGAGTCCTGAGCTAGAACTTTATACCTTAAATAAGCACTTTCAATTGAATCTGAAATAATTGATAGCTAACATGTGTAGTTTGTTATACCTATAAGGTAGCCGAAAACTCTAGAAGCCTGAAATAACCGGCTTGATGTTGTTTTTTTTTTTGATTAATGCTTATCCATTTAGAGATGCTTCATAATTAAGACTAGACTGACTGAGTGATGTCGTTGCGCTGCTTTTCCGTTAATGTTATCCCTGATTTTTATTTAGAAATTCTTCATTAAGAGCCTGAACTGATCAATTTAATGTCGTTGGATCACAAATACTATTTTTCCGATATCACTGCTTTTCTATTTATTCGTTATCACTGCTTTCCTATTAGTTCATAAAATAATATCTTTAAATTTTTCATAGCAGTTTAATACGGATAATATTGCATTTAATATATATGAGTCTTTTGCTTTCATAATTTTAATATTTATTCATTTAAAGCTCTTTGACATCTTATTCAATTCATCAAACCCTTAAAATTAATATTATCGTGTTCCCTTGGAAATAATAAAAACTTTAACGAACTAAAGCCCGAAAGAAAATTGAAATTCTATTTAATTTTTTTCCCCATCCGTTAGATATCATCGATTTGAAGAACTTTAATACATTATAATATCCTTCTGCTTAAAATATATTAAAAAATGATTTATTACTTAAATAAGTTTGTTGGACTTAAAAAAAAATGTCCTATAGATTTTAATTGAATTCTTCCAAAAATACTATTATGAATCATACAAAAATTAACTGTGAAACTTCATTTAATTTATCCTATAGTTATCAAATCATAAAACAAAATATAAAAAACGCAAAAAGAAATATATTTTGTTTATTATACATAAGGTATATAATATAATATCATATATATATAATATATATAAATATAATTTATTGCACAAATATGGATGAGTTAAAAATTGCTGCTCATATTATTTTGTTTTTGGCTGGTTACAAGGTGGAATCATGTAATCCAAAAATGAGGGTTGAATATCCGAATAAGTACAAAGATAGTAACTGTAATTCCCCTTGAGAGAATCAAAAAATATTATAAAATATTTCATAAAATTACATTTCAAGTAATAAAATATATGAAAAAAAAAAAAAATATTTACACCCCATCCCATTATTATTATTTTAGATATAATTTTTCTTTTTACAAAAAAAAATTAAACCAATAATCAAGAATATTTTTGTTTCCTTGTTAATGACATTTCATTCCCGTAAATCAGGATACATAGAAATATTTACCTTGTAACAATCTTAAACTGGGGGAACGAGCAATTCTAATTAAATGTTATTTTGAGAATTGTATTGTTCTTTTTATATATTTTTTTTTTGTCTTCTGTAAAATGCAGCTGTACGTTATACATCACACTCCTAATGAAAGATTATCCCTGTTATTTTTATATAATATTTTTGTTTGTTGTTTCTTTTAGTAGTTAAAAATATGTTTAATTTAATAATTGTTATTATTGTTGAAGTTATTGCTATTTTTTAGACTTTATTTAGAAAAATGATGAATCAAATATAAGTGAAATTACGAATGATACGTGGCACGAATATAAATTTTTAGACAAAAACAAAAATAAATAAAGCAGGAGAAAGTACTTAGTTTATACTCTGTATTATGTATCTTTTAAATAATCCTATTTATACAGATTTTATGATAATATGTCATTGAATTTTTCAGATACAAGTAACATTCAATACCAGACTTTTAATAATATCTGAATAAAAAAAAAGGAAGAATATATAATTGACTGTGTCAACTTTAGGGTATATGAACTGAGCATTAGTTACAACAGATCTTTTACAAAATTGCAGATGTTTGACTTCAGTGCGGAAATATTTTTATTAAAATTTTCAAATAATATAACACCTACTTGGACCTATTACCTCGAACCAACCAAATTTCACAGAAGTCATTGACATAAAACTTGTTACAAAATTTCAGATATCTACCTTAATTAAGTTTCAAAATATAACAGCTACCCGAATCTGTTGCGTCAAACTAACTAAATTTCTCAGAAGTTATTACCATATTTTAGAAATTTTCAAATATCTAAACTTCAATAGACCCTGAGTTATTTTCATATAAAAACGAAATTGTATGGCAGCTACTTACTCGAACCCGCCAGCCGAATTTGCTCAATTTTAATGGCGAAACAAACAATTTAATAAAGATGACAAATTTCAGAATTCAAGGTTTATTATTTTTTCGAAGAGACAGGTCGAAAAGACATATGGACAAAAGGAAATACGAAAACAGCTTTATCAATTCAGAATTTAATCCTTAGCAAGAATATATTATATATTATATACTTTTTTATATATCTATATTACCTCCTGCTGTCACAAACATAATGACAACTTTATTATACCCTGAAAAGTACCATCGTATATTATACTTGTAATGATAATTAAAGAATATTTTAGTTATTAATATATAATATATAACTAAAATATAATTAATTCAGTATAAATATTTATTTAATATACGTATGTATATGTTATCTTTTAAAACACATACAATATTATACTACATCTAAAAATAGTGTAGACAGAAAAAGGTTTATTTTGAAGAAAATTAGAAAAAGGATCAAAGATCAAAATTAAAATGAATATTTTAAATGAGATTAAATTTTTAAGAGGGTTATAACAATTATGAAAGAAAAATTTTAAAAAGGAAAATAATACTGTAGATACTAAATTTTTGTTATTTAATTTTTTTGTCTAATTAAAGCATGAAATTGAAAAAATTAAAATTTTAAATGTCGTTTCTATTGTGATGATATACATATTAACATTATTATAATGTTCATTTTCAGTAAATAATAAATAATAATTATTTAATTTGTAAGTTTTACAAATATTTTTGACATCATAATGATATTTTTGATGTATCTAATAACAATTTGATATTCATAGGTACTTTGACTGATTTACTTAATTAAATTATTTTAGCTATATGGAATTTATACGAATCGTTGACAAAATTTTTTTTTTTTTTTATATATTAATAAATTAAAAATCAAAAGAATTTATAAAGCGATGAAATTTATAAAATAGGGTGTTTCTTATAAGGGTGTAAACATATCAGGATAAATCTCTAAAAAATTTGATTGGGAGGAAGGTATCCATTCTAAATCAATTTCTAGATTAAAGGATTTTTATGTTTATATGTTTTACATTATTATTGGCGTATGACTTACGTGCGCTATAGAAACTTAGGTTAAGGTTTGGATGCTTGAAAGCTTTTTCTGGGGCCTCGGTGGCATAGTGGGTAAGAGAGTATAAAATACACGCTGTAAACACCGAGGGAGTGTGGGTTCGACTCCCACACACGTTGTAAGAGTTATTGCCCCTTACGACATTTACAACCACGCCTGAACAGGAAAGAATGTGTAATTTCCTGTTCACATTTATGTGACAGAGAAATGCATTAAAAAAAAGGTTTTTCTTGCGGTTTTCATATTTTGAAGTATTTATAATTTATTTTAATGCATGATAATTTATCTTAATTTTTTGTAAAGGATGTGGAAATCTACTAAAGATATCAAGAATACCCCCTTGTCAGATTTTTACTGACTAAACTCATCTTCCACTTTAGCCAATGTAATGTGATGAAACCTCTATCAACTAACGTAGTATGTTGGCTAAGGAGTAGAGATAGGAGAGAATAGGTTAAGAATCTGGAAACATTAAATTTGGTAGTTGAATTGTAAGAGAACAATTAATTTGCATATTATTATTACAATTTTGCTACAGTGACGATAGCCATTAATAGTTACAATATGCCATTAACATTTACAATAGATTATAACACCTTCCAGAATCAGGTAATAATTGAAAGCACTGGTAGCAACTATTATTATTGATATTAGTATTAATTATTAATATTATTATAATTTATTATAGAGTTAATCAACAATGGATTACAACATCCAGAAGTATCTAACATATTACATCAACTGTAACAGCTGTAAACTGTAAAAAAAATGTTTTTTGATCACAATAAAAGAGAGGTTTTGAGATGACTTGAGTCATTTAAAATGAAAATGTCTTAGGTTTTTATCTTTCTTACGCCACACTATTCTGAGCATCTTGGCCGCTTTCATACTCCTTTAAACTCTTTCAGTTTGGCTATCTAACATAGCTGAAAATATTAATCACCTACCTTAGTGAAATAATTTTTCGGTGTCCATTGCAAAGAATCCTCAATATTCTTTGGTACATTTTAAATTCGAAACTTTTATTTTTGTTTTTTATCATTTTAATTTATTTGATATCTGATATTCAAACTAGTCTTATGGATTAACAAAATAAGCAATCATTGTTCCTATCTTGGTATCACTGATTTTCTTATATTTTTCTACCATTTCATTACTTTAATCATCCCTAATTTTAGGGAACACATGATGTGGTAGATGATTCCACATTCGCGATATTTCAGTCACAAAATAATTACCAAAATTACGCTGAATTATATTCAAAATGTCTAAGAAGGCAATATTATGTTTATATTTCAGAATAAGTATAGTTGCTGTTTTGCTTCAAAGCTGTTTGTTCTATACAAGTCAAGAATTTATGATAAGCATTTTAAATTTATCAAAAATATCTCAAAAGTTTTTTTTTTTTAAATAACTCTTGAATATTTATCTAACAAGGTTTAAAAATTTCTTTCGTAATACCAGTGTCATTATGACATAAATTTCAACAATCGTAAAATTAATTATATTTATGTAGGTTTATATAGATTCCCCTACGTTTGAATAAACGTAAAGTATATCTTATGTTTAAATCGAACTTAAAGCATATCTTACATTTTAATGTAACCTAGATCATAATAATTACTGATGCGTTAGATCCATTTTCATCAATAAAAATAAGGCGGTATATAATATAAAACTTTTGAAAGATTAAAAATTTACTCTACATACATACATAGTATGTTTAAAAGGTAACATAACACAAAATAAATTCGATTATGTGTTCATTGTTTTATTTACAAGACTCTAGTCGCCAAACAGTATGAGCCTTTTTTGCGAAGCTAAATACAGTATAATTTTTATTCATATTATAAAAGTTTCATTTTGATACCTCAAGAACTTGTGTAATTTTGTATTTGTTGATTGTTTTGAAAGTAACTGACATAATGTAATATACATAATATGTACATACATATATATATACATATATCCATAAACAAAACTATTCGAATTATTAAACCCACACAATAGCCAGCTAAGAAATAGGCGGCAGTAAAGTAAAGGGTCAATCGTCTAATGCTCTTTATATCCGTACGATAGGATCGGGTATAATAAAATTACTCCTCCGTTTGTAACACCTCGAAATAAGCGAGCTAGATATACCTTCAAATGTATAGATCGGAGAAAAAAATTCTAAGACTTTTGAGCCATGTCCGTCCGTCCGTCCGTCAGCACGCTAACTCAAAAACTAAGAAAGCTAGAATCTTGAAATTTACACAAAATATTCTGGGAGTAATTTGTAGGTTCCCTATTTTTTTTGGTTGAGTTTGGACCTTTGGGAGTAATTTGTAGGTTCCCTATTTTTTTTGGTTGAGTTTGGACCAAGCCTTAGGGTAGCTCTCGAACACCTAACTTTTAGATCCCCACATTTTTTTTGAAATAGAGCTATGAAGTTTTAACTGCTGACAGATCTCACAAAAATATTAATTTTATTTTTAATACTTTTTTTTTGTAGCCCCACCCGTTACGGAGCTACAGCTCCCCAAAGGCTCAAAAAAGCTCTATATTTAAATTGTTATAGCAAAAGTTGTATAAGGTATATCTTCATTTTGAAAACGCAAAATGATTACTACTTTTATTAGCTTTAAAAGTATATATACAATAAATATATATTTGTGGCATACGGTGTCTTAATTTACCGTTATGCGAAACTCAAATTTTGCAAAATTCTTTAACCCTTCTATCTTCTAAACGGTTTAAGTTGAAAACTTGAAATTTTGACAGAAGTTAGATCTTTGAAAATAAGTATGAGTCATTTCAGAAATTTTTTTTGTATCACCCCCCGTTTAGGAGCTGTAAGGGGTCAAAAACTGAAAATTTCCAATTTTTAAACACCTGTAACTTGAATACCTGTTAACATTTTTTTGAAGTAATACACAAAAATTAAAGCTTCAATATTATACTCTTATTTCTGTAAATAACTTTTTTTAATAATGTATGGTTACTTTATAATTGACGAAAGAGTTACTTGATTTTTTCAAATTTTCTAACAAATTTCTTTAACGAATTTTTTCCATTTTGTTTTACTCGATAATTTGAAATTGTTGAGGATATAATGCGTAGTACATAAAAGTGTAAATAAATAAACAACATAACGGTTGCTTGAAGAATTTTTATTTATATGATATACATACTTATATAATATCATGTTTATTTACATATCGTATATGTCACTAGTGAATGAATGATAAGAGTATATATGTATATTATATAGCGCCGCATTTACATACATATATGTATTTTATTGTACTTATAAGAAATTATTCTGTCAATGGAATATTTAAATATAATATAATATAATATTTAAAATTATATTTACTATTTTGTACTACGTAAATTTAATATATATTTACCGCTTAGTAAAATGGTACTATAGAATATTTGAAAAAGTTTTGGATTGATAATCGTTATGTGGAAGGTTAGAATTTGCTTTAGAAGAATGTATAAACATATAGTTTGACTATATCTACAACCTATAGTTCTAGAAATTATAAAATTCACCCAAATTATTTTAAAATACTAAAATATTAAAAAAATAATATTGTAAGCAAAGTTACAGGCTGTGAACATACTAACGGTTCGTACGGGTATCTAAGAGTTGACAAAGGCAACTGTATTCTTCCTCGTTTTCGTTAAAAATCTATGTATTTTTGTTTCTTTATTTTGTTTTTATTTTTTCGGCAATATAACCGATAATTTTTTTAGCTTTTGAATTAAAAATAAGCTTTTGTAAACAATACGTATACGTATAAAATAAATACAATAAAACAATAACTGTAAAGGATGCCGGTTATTGTATCGATATCAATTTATTTGAAATGATATGAACTTAAAGTCGAATTTTTTTTAATTTCATCGTAATAAAATATGATATGACGTTATAATAATCGATTTTGACTGCATATACATACATAGATAATACATTACATACACATGTATGTATGTACATACATATATATAAATCTTTTTTTATAGCTCATAATATTTAATCTAAAATTTAATTTCTGATAGGAAATTCGATAATTTTTTTAAATTTTAAATTAACTTTTTTTTTTTTTCCTAATAATTTAATTATTAATACACAAAAAAAAAAAACAAAAAGATAAAATAAAATATTTATCCTATAGGTAAAAATAAATGCATAATTAATGCACAAAATGTAATTAGTGGAAGGAAAAAAAACTACTATAGGTACTATAAAATTTCATTTTATATATAAATTTAACTTTTATTGTTTTGAATCTTTATCATTAAAAATATGTATATATATATATACATTTTTATGCTAAAATTAAATATTAAAACATTTCAAATTTAAATTTTTGAAAAAAAAAAAAAACAAAACAAAAATATTCAACTAAAATTTAAACTAAATAAAGTTAAATTATATTTAAAAATAAAATTAAAGTTTTTTGTTCATTTAATTATAATATTTTCTTTTCTTTTTCATTTTATTTATTTTTATTTTTTTTTTTTGTACAATTTTAGAAAATATTTCAATTTCTATTTATGAAAATAAAAAGTTTCGTATTTTTACACTTTTTCACTTTTTTTTTTTTGTTTTGTTTTTTTTACCACTTTTTTCACAATTTACAAGTACCGGAAGTTCCTTTACAAAATTAAACTTGAATTATATTAAAACATTGATGTAAACTAACTATTGAAAAATGAAAATTTTTATTTTAGATAAATAGAAAAAAAAAAAAAATATTTGAAACAAAAAAAACCAAAAATCTAAATAATATATTATATAATATTTATTTTTATTTTGAATTGTACATTCATTAAATGGAAAGAAGTTTTTCCAGATATTTTTGTACAATAAAACAAAAAACTTAAAACTAAATACTATACATGAATAAATATGTATATATTATGTATGTATGTAATATATATTTAAGTAGATACATTGTATCTTTTATTTCAATATTATACTCTCCTTCCTTCAATAAAACATCTTTAGATAATATATTTTTTTACCTTGATGAAATAATTTCCTGATAGCTATATCTAGTAATATTATATATATTTAGTACACCACGTACACACGGATACCATTTTTATATTATATCTGATACATACTTTCCCCTAAAATATTAAAATTTTTACTAATACTAATAATTGCATTCTGAACTCCTCAATATACTCTCGATAAACTTGCCTGAGCTAACATTAAGAATCATGATTCACTTTACAAAAAAAAAAAAATAAAAACTTTCTAAATCTAATACCTTTATTGCATATGTGCATCTAACTTTTAATGCTCTCTGTATTTACGTGTAATTTATATAAAGTCCAAGGACGTGAAAGTATCTATGTATATATATATATATATATCCGCACTCCAAGGATGTGAAAGTATCTATGTATCAATTTATATAGGAAAAAAATGTTTGTGTTTATTTTTGTTTTGCTTTTTAGCTCATTATTTTCCAAACATTTTTTGAAAAATTTCGCCTACTAATTTCACTCTGTCTGTACGTTCTTCCGTCTGTGTGTTTACAAAGCTTCTACATTGTTGACGATAAAGCAAATAGCTTTTTTATGTAGTTTCATCTATTATGAAGCTAAACAGTTCGTCAGACTTTGAAAAAGCCCTATTTTGAAATGTAATATCTTGTATAAGTTCTGTTCAATCTAAAAACGTTTTCGTATAGCGTTACAAGATATACAGGACATTTTTTACGTTTATAAATCGATATCAAAACTTTAAATTTTTTTGCAATTTGTTATTTAAAATTACCGTTAAATGAAAACAAAATTTTGCAAAATTTTTCTTTTTTCAGAACTCCGACAAGCTTTTAGATAGGAACTTGCAATTCTGAGAGAAAAAAGAACTTTTAGAATAAGCATAAGTTTGGTCAGAAATTTTTTTTTTACCGCCCCACTCACCCACTCCTTCTCAACATTTGAAAATTTGCTATTTTTAAACATATGTAACTTAGGCATCTGTACAAACTTTTCATTGGTAAGAGGAAAAAATTAAAGCTCTAGTAATATATTTTTACGTATGTTAACGACTTTTCTTAGTTATATAGGGTTGCGGAATTAAAGCCCCTCAAAATGTCACTTTTTTGACATTATTTTCAAATGTATATAACTAAGGTTCTTGTTAATAGTTTTTCAATCTAAAAAGATTAGAAAACCGGACCTTTCATTACCTTTATTACCACCCCATATTTGAGAACTATTCGGGCTCAAAAATTGATTTTTGACAAATTAAACACAATTAAACACAATTTTGACAAAACATAAAAATTAAAGCTACAACATTATGATTTTACACAAGTTGTTAATGGGTTTTCTTAATTATGTAGAGTTATAAAGTATCTCTTTATTATATTGTCTCTATATGAAATTCTAAAGAAAAAAAATTACAAATTGTGATGCAAGTCAGAATAATTATTCTGAACAGTTTGTATTGTTCATTTGAAAAACGTGTGCCTTTAAAAACCGTTGATTTACATTCTGCCCTGTTATACTTTCGTTTTTCTCTTGTTTTGCTACTTTTGTGCATAATTCAATTTCATAAAAACAAAAAGCTTTTAAGAGTTTTAAAAATTTGCAACATTCAATACAAGAGTATAACAAAAACTAACTACTAATACTAAAACAAAAACAATAGTAAAAACACCTTTAACAATAATAAATATCAAAAACTACATTTTGTGTGCTAGAAAATTTCAATTTATCTGCCAAAAACAAAAATTAAAATTTGATAATCACTTCCAGCATTTCGTCATAACATTTCTTCTTACCATTCCTATATTATTATTATTCACTTGCCAATCAAAATTTTTATAGGATTTTCCCTCAATTCATACCTCTTTTAACCCACTTAAAAATTTTCTAGGATAAACTGAAACTATTCTATACAAAGTTTTCTTTTGCTTTTTTATTTTCCTAAATTTTTTATCCTTGTAGATAATTCAAAAAACAAAAAAAACGAAGGATAACATGAAAAACAAAATAATAAAAAAATAAAATAAAGAATTTTTGTCTACTGAAGTTTAGTTTTTTTTTGTTTGTTCTTTTTTTTTTTTTTGCATAGAATTTTCCAGGAAAAACTAAAAAAAACTGCAATATAAAAACAAAGTAATAAAAACCGCTCATCATGTATACAAGTTTTTTGTTCTTCACTGTTATTTGTTTGCTTTATTATTTAGTTTTTGTACAATTTTGTTTATTATTTGCTTTTCATATTTTTTATTATTTGGTTTTTTAATAGAGTTTTTTATAATATTTTAGCTCGTGTTATTAAACTAAATTGTTATAATTCTGTGATCAAATTATTTCCTTTATCCAGAAAAATGTTGGAAAAATGTTAAAAAAAAAAACTTTACACCTAATAATTTTTCTGATATTTTTTGAAAAGCTTTAAATTATTAATGGAAAAGTTAAATTGTGAAACTCCAACAAAAAAAAAAAAAAAAAAAATATAGGAGTCAAATGAGAGGCCAAAAAAAAAAAGAAAAATTAGAAAATTATTTAAAAAGTTTTATAAATTTTGAGTAAAAAAAATTAATTTTTTTTTTTTTTTGGCAAATTTTCTATTTTAAAATTTTTTATGTGTTGCTTAAAACTTTAATGTTTCAAAGTACCACTTTTTTAGTGGTAATACCATGTTATAATTTCTTAAAACCATATGGATATTTTCAATATTTTTGAGTATAATTAATTGAGTAGGTATGAAAATAATTTGAAGCAATATTTTGGAAAATAATACGAAAGGATTACAAATTATATTTTAATGATTAAATTATGACATGTTTTACAAATTGTTTGAGAAATAAAAGGAAAACAGAATATTGTTACAGACAAATCATAGTTTTTTTTTTTAAAAATCTTTCATTTTATTATGTAGATCAAAAATATTTTATAAGTTTTCTCATTTTTAATAAATATACAGTAAAATTCAGTTACAGCGAATAGGTAGTCATAAGACCATGAATAGGTAGTCATAAGACCATGGTTCGTATAACAGTTTTTCGTAGTTTCAGATAAACGACTATAAAAAATTCAATGAATTTTTTTAAATAAAAATTAGAAAATTTCAATAAATATATAAAACATGAAAAGACCATCCACTTTAACACTTATTGGTTAAAAAAAAATATTCTTAGCTTGATCTTTAATTTTCTATCGATTTTTATAGATATTCGATGATAGAAATAATAGATGAACTAATTGACATTGCTGTTACTATGTCAGAATTTGAGTGCTCTTCTAAGTTTGATATTATTTTTTTTTTTTTTTTAAATAGATAAACTTTAAATTTTTTTTCCATCTAAACCAAAACTGCCTCATTATATTATTATTATTATTAATAATAATTTTAATTTAATGATCAGGAGGAGGACCGAAATTTAAAATCACCGACAAAAAGAAAAATTCAAAATTTGACATAAGAAAAAAATTTAGGAAATCAAATATAAAAAATCAAATTAAAAACAAATGTATATTTTTAGCACATTTTTCAAAAAAAAATTTTTGAACACATAAACGAATTGACAAAATGAACTAATAACACTTTGTCAGGCCGTTCGTCTGTTTATATAACTTCTTTACCGTTTAAGATATAACAATGAAATTTTAACCATCGATAGATTTGTCAAAAAGATTAATATCGTATATTTTTTTTTGTGGTCTTGTCCGCTAATCACAAGCCTACAAAATTTGAAGAAGACCTATTTTTAAATGTACAATATTTCAGGTTCTGCTTAAAACTTTTGTATCTATAATCGTCAAAGGACATGAAATTTTTAACTTTATAAATTGATATCAAAATTACAAAATTTTTTTTGATTTAGTATTTAAATTTACCGTTATATAAAAGCAAAATTTTACAAGATTAAATTTCCTTTATAACTTCAGCCCGCTTTTAGATAGAATCTGGAAAGAGAGAAGAAATATCTTTTAGAACTAGCTTAAGTTATTATAAGAACATTTTTTTTATACCACCTCCTTATTTAAAATCGAAAATTGAAAATTTTCTATTTTTAGACACTTGTAGCTTATAGACATCTGCAGAAAATCTTTGAACAGGTCCTTTTTTAATAATTATATAAAATTCTAAGAAAAATGACAAAATTTTAGTGACTTGAACATTATTATATAAACTCATTTTATTGTCTTTTGGGAAATTAACGCTTTTAAAAGGCTGTGTCTATCTAATGAATGTCTTTTAAAGGTCCTTTTTTAGTCTACCTTATTTTTATTATATAAGTTGAACCATTTTGTTATATCTGATTTTTTATACCCGTATGAACTATGTTCAAGGGTATAATAAATTTGCCATTACGTTTGTGACACCTTAAAGGAGTCGAGCTAGATATAGTGTCAAAGGTATGGATCGGCTCAGAATCGAATTCTGAGTCGATTAAGCCATGTACGTCCGTCCGTCCGTCCGTCCGTCCGCACGATAACTCAAAAAATAAAGGAGCTAGGGGGCTGAAATTTTTTTTACGTCACTTTTGCAAAATTGTTAGTTTTGCTATTTAAATCCAACATTTTCGGTCGGCGGGTTCGAGTAGCTGCCATACAACTTCTATCTTTATATAGAAATAACTCAGTATCTATTCAAGCTAGGTTTCTGAAATTTTGCAAATGATGATCAAGTTTTATGGCAACAACTTCTGTAAAATTTGGTTGTGCTGGTGCAGCGGGTTCGGGTAGCTGCCATACAACTTCTCCGTTTAAATGAGAATAACTCAGTGTTTATTGAAGCTAGGAATCTGAAATTTAGTAAAGAGGTGTCGAGTTACATGCCAACAACTTTTGTAAAATTTGGTTGCTCTAGAGCAGCCGGTTCAGACTTCTTGCATCTCTTGGAACCTAATGAAGCTAGGCGTCTGAAATTTTGCAAATGATGATCAAGTTTTATGGCAACAACTTTTGTAAAATTTGGTTGTGGTGGTGCGGCGGGTTCGGGTAGCTGCCATACAACTTATCCGGTTAAATGAGAATAACTCAGTGTTTATTGAAGCTAGGAATCTGAAATTTAGCAAAGAAGTGTCGAGTTATATGCCAACAACTTTTGTAAAATTTGTTTGGTCTAGAGCAGCCGGTTCAGACTTCTTGCACCTCTTGGAACCTAATGAAGCTAGGCGTCTGAAATTTTGCAAATGATGATCAAGTTTTATGGCAACAACTTCTACAAAATTTGGTTGTGCTGGTGCGACGGGTTCGGGTAGCTGCCATACAAAATCTCTTTTTAAATGAAAAGAACTCAGTGTCCGTCCGCACGATAACTCAAAAAATAGAGGAGCTAGGAGGCTGAAAATTTTTTTACGTCACTTTTGTAAAATTATTAGTTTCGCTATTTAACTCCAGCATTTTCTGTCTCCGGGTTCGGGTAGCTGCCATACAACTTTTTTCTTTAAATAGAAATAACCCAGTGTCTGTTCAATCTAGGTATCTGAAATTTTGCGAATGATGATCAAGTTTTATGGCAACAACTTCTACGAAATTTGGTTGTGGTGGTGCGACGGGTTCGGGTAGCTGCCATACAAAATCTCTTTTTAAATGAAAAGAACTCAGTGTCCGTCCGCACGATAACTCAAAAAATAAAGGAGCTAGGAGGCTGAAATTTTTTTTACGTCACTCTTGCAAAATTGTTAGTTTTGCTATTTAACTCCAGCATTTTCGGCCGCCGGGTTCGAGTAGCTGCCATACAACTTCTTTCTTTAAATAGAAATAACTCAGTGTCTGTTCAATCTAGGTATCTGAAATTTTGCAAATGATGATCAAGTTTTATGGCAACAACTTCTACAAAATTTGGTTGTGCTGGTGCGACGGGTTCGGGTAGCTGCCATACAAAATCTCTTTTTAAATGAAAAGAACTCAGTGTCCGTCCGCACGATAACTCAAAAAATAAAGGAGCTAGGAGGCTGAAATTTTTTTTACGTCACTCTTGCAAAATTGTTAGTTTTGCTATTTAACTCCAGCATTTTCGGCCGCCGGGTTCGAGTAGCTGCCATACAACTTCTTTCTTTAAATAGAAATAACCCAGTGTCTGTTCAATCTAGGTATCTGAAATTTTGCGAATGATGATCAAGTTTTATGGCAACAACTTCTGCAAAATTTGGTTGTGGTGGTGTGACGGGTTCGGGTAGCTGCCATACAAAATCTCTTTTTAAATGAAAGAACTCAGTGTCCGTCCGCACGATAACTCAAAAAATAAAGGAGTTAGGAGGCTGCAATTTTTTTTACGTCACTTTTACAAAATTGTTAGTTTTGCTATTTAACTCCAGCATTTTCGGCCGCCGGGTTCGAGTAGCTGCCATACAACTTCTTTCTTTAAATGGAAATAACCCAGTGTCTATTCAATCTAGGTATCTGAAATTTTGCAAATGATGATCGAGTTTTATGGCAACAACTTCTGTAAAATTTTGTTGTGATGACATGACAGGTTCGAATAGTTGCCATACAACTTCTCTTTTTAAATGAAAATAACTCAGTGTCTATTGAAGCTAGCTATCTGAAATTTAGTGAAAAAGTGTCGAGTTGCATGCCAAAAACTTTTGTAAAATTTGAATGGTCTAAAGCAGCCGGTTCAGGCTTTTTGCATTTCTTGGAACTTAATGAAGCTAGGCGCAATAGATTCGGGTAGCTATCATACAACTCCACAATTTACATAAATATATCTCTGTAGTTCGGTACTAAAACTCTGAATGTTTTTAAAAGATGATCAAGTTTTATAGAAACAGGATATATTACGTTCATACGGGTATCCCAGAGTTGACACAGTCTACTCTACTGCACTCTTCCTCGTTTTATATGAATTTGTAGATGTCATCACGATCAATTTGTTTTGTAATAACCGCTTTTCGTTGAAAGCAATTTTTGCTAAATTTGACAGTTTGTTATGTGATTTAAAGTGCGTCAAATTTCGTAATTTATACTTTTTTCGTTTATAGCGATTTGTTATTATATCTTGATGCACCTTTTTCTTATATCTGATTATCTGTTATTCGTTATAACCGATTTTTACTGTACATTTTAGTATAAGTTTTGATTTTTTTATCTCTTATTAAAATAAATTTTAAATTTTTCAACGAATTCAGTTTTATTTTAAAACTTAAATTCACTTTTATAATTTATTTTAAAACTTAATTTAAATTTTAAATATAACACAATACTTGTTTGACTTCATTAAAAAAATGAAATGAAAAAAAAAAAATGAAAAAAATGCAATAAAACTAATTATTAGTTGGACTTTTCGTTATATACCATTATACATAATAGATGATAATCTATAGCAAGCTTCAAGAGAAACAAAATGTAGATAGCTACATATAAGTTATTTGGTTATATTTTTGAATTTAACTTGACGGCTTTTCTGCGTTTACGTTATCACTCATTTACGATTCTTTGTATTGTAAAAGAAAATATTACTATAGAATATTTTTATATTTAACTAAAAACTTTAACTAAATTTTTATATTTAACATACTATACACTACATGTTATATATTATAACTATGTTGATCGTTTCGTTATTGTCTCTTTACAATCATATTCCCCAATTCCGCATCTCTGTCATATCCTTTAATATCCCTACTCGCTAAATAATATACTGCGCTGCCAATTTAGGGATTCCTCCCCTTGTATAGTCCAAAAGAGGAGTTGGGTTTAGTCAGTATAAGAATCTGATACT
Source organism: Poecilobothrus nobilitatus (assembly GCA_947095535.1). NCBI lineage: Eukaryota > Metazoa > Arthropoda > Insecta > Diptera > Dolichopodidae > Poecilobothrus > Poecilobothrus nobilitatus. The sequence continues at coordinate 231,418,479 of OX352774.1, forward strand.
ACCAAAGCAGTAATTTTGTTGTCTTTGGAAGATTCCCCCTCCCTTGATGAAAAACAAAAAGGCTTTAGTTTTTTTAAAGCTAACATAATACAAAAAAAACTTAATATTTTGTCATGTCTAAAACTGATTTGCATTGAAGATTTAGAAACTTGATCTATATTAGGTTGATGTACATTCACTTATCATTATCGTTTTGTGTTTTTTTAACGAACATAAAAACATAATATGTCATAAAATTTTCCCACCACTAAACAATCATATTTAAAAACTTCCTTCTGCATTAATTATTCGATTGTTCAAATAAAATTAAGTTTTCTATACAAATGATCACCTTACTGTAATTGAAAAATATTTAAAATCATTTTAATAATATTCTTCTACCTTCTGGTTATATCATTTTACTTTTTAATTAACCGTTATTGGTATAAATACCTACCTACAAAATATTTTTAGAAAAATTATTTTTATAGAATTTTGCACCACAAAACTCTACTGGAGTAATAACAGCGGAAGTAATCAGTGTTAACTTAAATTAACACATTGCCATAACGTTTAAACAAAGAAAAAAAAAAATAAAACTATTTTATTTCCGAGTATTTTTTATAATTTAACAGAAAACAACAAAAATAAAATGAAACTGGTAAAAAGTAAATAAAAATATTGCAAAAAAATGGCAAAATCGAAACAAAAAAAATGTAGGTACACCAATTTTGAATAACTCTAACTAAATAGAAGCACGTGCAAAATCTGTATTTATAGATACTCTTATACTATAATATATACATAATAATATAAATATTATGTAGTTAAATAATTAAAGTAGTGTATAATAGATACAAGAAAAAAAAATTTTTTTTTCCAATTTTTGCAACAAAATTGTGTTTTACACATTCAAACTTACATACACAAAAAAAAAAGCAAAAAATATATGTATATGTATATAAATATAGTATCATATTATTAAGTACCTAATACTTACCTGTTTTATGGAGAGTAAAAACAAAAATAGACAAATATATTTTTCCTGCAATATGAAAATTTTTCCTATTTAAATTCCGTAAATGTGTACATAGTCTAGATAGAAGAAAAATCGGAATGAAAAATAACAATGACAACATTAGGAACAATAAAATAAATAAAAGCGTAAAAAAAAAATATAAAAGATAGCAATATAAACAAAAATAACATGGTGGAAAAACACACACAGGACATAAAATATAAGAAAAAAAAAAACTGTTGCACACGTGAAAAGTTTTATAGTCGAAGTTTGTTTTTCTTTGTTTCTTTTGTATGTATATGGTTTACATAGCCAATATTCACTGTAACTGTCATCACCAGCACTTTTACAGTGAACATTTTTTACTTGTTTTTGTTTTTTCTTTTTTTTTTCTTATTGTTACGGAATATTTCTATTAAACTAAAATTTGTGAATTTTTATTAAAACTTTTGCTAGAAATTTATTTCTTGGAATCACATTAAATTTAGTATATGTATGTATATCTCGTTGCTGATATAAAATTACTTACTAATTTTCAGTGAGGAAAAAATCATTAAGTACCTACATTAAAAAATTTCCAGATTAGATTTACACACTGTTTTACTTTTTAATACATACGACTAAACTGCTCTGTATGGCTGTTGGCTCCGAGCTTTCAGAATAGTTTCTTTACTACAAATTTTTTGCATCTAACGTGCATTAAGATAATATTCTACAGCATTAAAAATCTTTTTCTGCTTACGTAGTTATATTCTGTGACCATTCAAGCTAGTTCAAAGTTCATTCAAGATTATGCTTAGGTATAGTTGATATAATTATAAGTATTATGATTTTTTTGAGTATGAGCAACCAATATTTTATTTTTTGTTTATATTTTATATTATATGTCACGAGAATTGGATTTTTTAGTATATAATTCTTCATTGATTCTTGTTATATACATAATTACTGCCTTAATACCTTCTATTTTTTATTAGATCATGAATATTCATATTATAATAAATTTTTGTTTTAAGTAGATCCTTGTCAAAGCCCTGTAGATCCTTGATGACACAGAATTTAATAGAAACGGAGCAGCAATTTTAATATACTCGAGACTATCGTACCACTATCGACTATCATTATGACAAATCGTAGCTCAGCATGAAAAATTGTAATCGTGGCTGAGACTTAAGAACACAGATAAGGTACACAAGGAAGGACGAGTAATAAAATAACAATATTTAATATAAAAAAATTTCAATATTCAGTAAAAACGAGTATAAATTCATTAACTTTATATTTGAAACATTTTTTGTCTTTATTTTGTTTTTTTTTTTTTTTTGCCAAAATATTCTAACTATCATTTTGTTCAGTTAAAATTAGTTTTGTTTCTAATTTATGTTTTTTTTTTTGCTTTTCTGTTTTATATAAAAATTCTTTTGTTTACAATTGTGTGTATTTTTATACTTAGTTTTATTTAACAACCACCAACACTATATCTTGTTGGAAAATTTTTGTAATATTTTTATTTACTATTATTTTTATATAAACATTTTATTTTTATTTACTCTTATTTTTATATAAAAATTTATTATCTGTTTGTATATACAAAAGGATATAGATAATAATATAATCATTTCTACGTATTGGTGGCAGACTATATACTAAGTGACCCAAAAATACACGTTTTATCTAAAAAAAAAAAAATAATGTACTTATTTTTAATAAACCTAACAGTTTTCTGAGGTTCCTTCTTCGAAATTACTATTGTAATGGGTCAAGAAATTAACGATGCGTGACCAGATTGTAAGTGAAGTGATTGAAAGGTGATTGTAAGTGATGAGTGATACAAAATAGTTCTAAACTTACATTTTTTTTAAACACTTTTGATTACAAATACTCTGTGCAAAACAACTGCTCCAGTTTAGAAACATTTGACCTTAAAATAACAATTTCATGGTTTTGATCTGATTGCAGAGTGATGTCAATACTTAAGAAAACAATAAAATTTAAAACATTAATCTGTCAGTACTTTCATACCTGCGGGTATTTTCAACCTAAATTGACTTTAAAAGACTTTGTATTGAATAAAGGAGGTTAAGGGATTCTAGGGTCTAGTGTTATTGTAAAGCGAGCTTTAAAGCATAAAGTATTTGAAAATATCTCACCGCACTTTTGAAAAAAGATTTTACACATTCACTATTTTAAAGAAATTTTTTTATTTTATCAAAAAAAATAAATTTTTAGAAATTCAGAAATTTTATCGCAATTTTTATTAATATTTTTATGTAGCAAATTTTTTTTTTAGTTTTTTACAATTTGACTGGAGGTCATTTTTAAATGGTTTCACGCCATAATAATATATAGGAATATTTAATTTGTTAATATAGATATATTAAGTTTATATTCTACCTAAACTTTTTAACTCGTAGGAATGATGAGAACTGAGAAAAGTTTTCAGTTTGAGTTTAACATTTTTTTCTATTAATTTTGAGTAAAAGTAAATTAGTAACGGAAAAAGATATACAGTAGTTACCAATTAGATACTAGCATATTCGGTTTTTACATGGTTGGTTTTTGGTGTACTTGGGTATAGATAACTGCCCTGAAGTTTGAAAATTTTTTCCTGCCTGTTTTTAGAAGCGATCATCGTCAAACTGAGTTCAATTTAATGTTCAATCTTTATACAAACCTCACCGCGCACACTAACATGAAAAACCAAATATCTCTTAATATCTTTAGAGATTTTCATTAAAATTTATAAAGACTTATTACAACAGATATTATTATCGTGTAAATATTATAGTCTTAAATGTTAATATCAATATTTTAAATAACTTATACATATATAAATTTTTAAGAAAATATTCTGTGAGTTAAAAAAATGAATAAAAAAAAAACAATAGAAATCGGGCTTCGATAGCCTAGTGGGTAGGCGTGTGGCGTATTAACCGAAGTTGTGTGGGTTCGATCACTGCTCAGGTCATTAGTGTTTTTTTCTTTACATACCCTTCTTACGATATAGAAATATTAATAGAAATATTAATTTTTTTTTTGTAATATAATAAAAATCATTTTCAATTTCATTACTTTTATTTATAACATTTTTTTACTTGATTTTATAGGAGGATTGATTAAATATTTAAAATCTAAATGTACATAAATTATTATATTCAAACTAAAGTTGATAATAATTATTATTGGTAATATCGAGAATTATATAGAAATTCAATTCTAATAATATTTCATTATTCATTTCCGAGAATATCCAATAGTCAAGAACAGATAAAAATAAAAATAGAATTTCAAATTAATAATGGATACAATTCCAAAAAAATATGAGTAGACAAAACTAAAGCAGGATAAAAATGAAAAAAATCATTAAAACAAAAAGGAAAAGAACTAAATAAGAGAAATTATAATTAAATATTAAAATTGCGGTGAAAATTTTGGTAAATAATGAAAAATATGCATCTTATGTTATTTTAAAAGAATAACATTCAAAAAATTTGTCAATAAATTCGTAATAAAAACCTTGAAGAAATCTGTTTTCATTTTCAATTTTAATTTAATTAATGACAATAATCTCTTAAAATTCCCAACGTAAATAATCGTATAAATTTTTTTATAACTTAATTTTTTTATAATTATAAAAAGATTTAAGTTTTTTGCTTTAAAATTTCTTAAATCTTTAAAAACGATTAAACCCGATAATGATATATTAGTTCTACAACACGTTACCATATTTCTATCTTATTACAAACATCTTGTTTATAATTTTAAAAATTTTAAAAATTTTGTTAAAGTGAATTTCTTAAAAAATTTCGAAATCCAGGAAAAAGGCTCTGCCCAGTTAAGGTAAGGTAAACTCTGAAGGCTCTGCCCAGTTATTAAAATAAAACGTGAATTAACGATAAAATAAAACTTAAATACTGTGAAAAGAAGACACTTTTCTTTAATTTAGGAACACCCTTAATTAAAAAGCTGTTGTACTTTTATAATTTTTTCTTTTTATACCCTACACCTTAAGTATAGGGTATATTAACTTTGGTATGGTGTTTGTAACCACCAAAAGGAAGCGAGTTAGGTATAGACATATATATATATTCTGAATCAGGATCACCGCCTGAGTCGATTTAGCGATGTCCGTCCGTACGCACGATACCTCAAAAAATAATGATGCTATCTTGATGAAATTTTTACTGTAGGTTAACAATGACTAAGACAAGGCGGGGATTGTGTGTTTTTCTGAATCTCTGATATCTCTAAAATTTGAGATGAATGGGAGTTGTGCGGGTACCTCCCATACAAATCCCAAAACCGGACAAGCATATATTCGAAATTAATAAAGATAGAAACTTAAAATTTGGTACTAGAGTGTTGTTTCTGAATCCCTGATTTGTCCAAAATTTGAGATGAATTGGAGAAGCTGTTCGGGTACCTCCCATACAACTCCCAAAACCGAACAAGCATATCTTCGAAATTAATAAAGATAGGAACTTCAAATTTGATACGAGGGTGCTGTTCCCTAAATCCCTGATTTGCCTAAAATTTGAGATGGATTCAAATGGTCGTTCGGATACCTCCCATGCAACTCCCAAAACCGAACAAGCATATCTTCAAAATTAATAAAGATAGAAACTTGAAGTTTGGTACTAGGGTGTTGTTTCCTGAATCCCTGATTTGTCCAAAATTTAAGATGAATTAGAATGTTTGTTCGGGTATCTGTCACACAACTCCTAAGACCAAACAAGCATATCTTCGAAATTAATAAATATATAAACTTGAAATTTGATATAAGAATGTTCTACCCTGTTGATGTCTCTAAAATTTGAGATGAATTGGGGTGGTTTTTTATATTATATCTTCGAGATGTATTATATTGCCGATATTTTTAAGATACTTTTGCCTTTAGCATGTCTGCCATCTCGGTACAAGTATTCAATTATAATTATATTTAATATTTTGTTTACATTATATTATTATATTTTATATATTATTTTTAACCTGACCAGGGTTTGAACCCGAAACCTTTCGCCTGGAAGATCGGTGACCTACGCACTGCACCATTGATCAGATTTATAATTTTTATTTTTCCATTTTACTATGGAAATTGTCTGATAGAAAAAAAAAATTAAAATAGCAAATCTTCATAGTTGTAAAGATCTTAAACAGGGGGATGTATATTTTCTGAAGTACCTGGAGTGAAGCATGACAATTCTGAAAGATTTCTTAAATTTCAAGGTTCTAAGCAAAATTGGGAGAGAATTATGGAAAGAGAAAAATCTTGCAATATTTTCTTTCCCAGAAAGCTACATTTAAATACTAAATTGCAAAAAATGTTGGTATGTACTGATTTATAAAATTTTCTGTCGTTTGGCATTTTTAGATTGAAAAAATATTAAGCAGAACCTAAGATATATCTACACGTTTGAAAATATGGCTTTAGCAAAGTACTTTGGCTTTGACTACTAGAGCCCAGATCTGCAATAGATGGAGCTACATAAAAAAAATTGTCCTATTGATTTTTTAAGAGACCATCTATCTATGGTATCAATTTCTATATTAAACGGTGTGAAAGTTTTTTAACAGACAGATGGAAAGACGCACAGAGTGGAACTAATAAGGAAATTTTTCAAATTTTTTTATGATAAATTTGCCTTTAGAATTTAATATGAGGAAATATTTCAAAGTAATGAAACGTTTTAAAAAAATTCCATAAGCAATAAAACATCTACCCATACTATAAATACTTTGATGGAAATTACAAATAATAATGATATGCTATTGAGGAATTCTTTTAAATTCCAATTTTAACATTATTTTGTTTCTTTTAATTTTTTTCAATAAAATCTACAAGTACTTACTTAGATTATAGTCTTTTAATTGCATTATTTTTATAGAAGTGATTTAACATTTTTCACGATAACCAAAAGTGGAAACAATTCAAGGAAATTATATATGTGATATTAAGCGTAGGATATTAAACTTTTTTTTCTAAATTTATTAAAAAGTTACTTACATAAACAATATCTGTAGGAGGAAGTCGAAATTCAATAAAAATCTATAGGTATAATATGTATGTCTATAACAGCACAATAATAACAAAGGTATCTATTATGTAATTTAACTATATTTGTTTCATTTTAAAATGTCGTAGTTCAACATCAAAATTTATAATGTATATTATAATTGACTAAAATATTAAAAAGAATTCCCTTGAATTGATAATAACCTTGAAAAACAAAAAATATCCTTGAACCATTGAAATATTCCCACATATTTCGTGATATAATTTTCATACTGATTTTATAAGAAATTTTTTTTTTTATTATTTTTGTTATTTTTCTTTAACTTAATTTTATTCTTATTAGATTACAATATAGCGAAAAAATGTAAAGGTAATTTCCTAGAATTTTTCGAATATTATTTTTATATTTGCTCGAAGATATACTTAAAATTTATTTAACTGAAACTGGGGTCAAACCACAAAATTATAGAACATTTAAAAAAGCAAAATATTCTTAATATTTTGTTTCCTTAAATTAAGTATTAAATCCCTTTCTCTCAATAACCATTTATCTATAAACATCCATAACGAATTAAATTTTACGTAAGAATCAACAAACAAACAAACTCAAATATGTGCGTATATAGTCTAGTCTCAACTTTTTCATTCCAAAAATTAAAGTTCTCCAATCAACCTTCATAATGTTGGCTAAAAAACAAAACAAATTACAGCGAAAAAAAAAATTTGTGTCAAAATGTTGCTGAAATAAAAAAAAAAAAAAAAACAAAAAAAATGTATCAGCTGCAAATAGAATTTAATCAATATACCATAGTAAGATTTACCTTCGGGTGGTCGGTCATTATTACTTTTTATTATCAGGAAACGAAATAAAAAATATTAAAATAACTGTAAAGTATTTCGAAACTAAAAAATATACAAGTACATATTATATCCGAATAACCGAAATTATAAAAACAAAAGGCAACAGTAATAATTACAAAAAAAAATTATTGTAAAAACAACTAAAATTTTTGGGGCATTAATATTTTTCTACCGTTTTAACTCCTCAAAAACAGTAAATATTATACATATTTTCTTTTAATATTTAACTCTCTTTAATTTTTACGCAGGTTTTCGAATTAAATTTCGAAAAACACATACATACCTTTATAACAAAATTACTAGGTAACTTACTTAGTAATTTTACTCTCATTCTCTTTTTTCACAACTTACAACTTTTCCCACAAATTCTCGTTTATAATAAACAAAAATTTCAATGAGTTGAACAGTTAATTGAAATTTAAAAGTCCCGAAAGAAAATTTAATTTTGAGTAAAAAAATTTTTTTTTTATTAATGTGATTTTTTTCTCAAATCTAATGAGTCAATTTTGAAGAGAAAAATAAATAAAAATATGAGTGAATATTTTTTGTAAAGATATTTTTTGCAAGAATTTATCACAGTCAAAATTTGAGTTTATTTTTTGTTTTGTTTAGAATGAAAAATTAATAATATTACAGTAAATTTTTAATTTTTCTATTTTATTTTATTTAAATGATTAATAAATTATCTATTTATTTTAATTAAATGTAATTAAAAGTAAAATATTTAAAATAAAATACATTAGTTTATTTTCTGATTTTATATTAAAGCAATTCAGAACTGTTAAGTTTAAAAATAATATTATTAAATAGAGTTAATAATTTTAAAAACAAACAATTGAGTAAAATGTTTAAAAAAAAAAAATACTCGATTCAAAAATTTAACTCAAAATTACTTTTCTAAATCATAATGATTTTTTTTGTCTCATACAATGTACAAAAAAAAAACTGCAACTACAAAACAAAACCTAAATTTTCGTTCGTGTTTTAAAATAATCTGAAAATAATCAAATGAAAAAAAAAAATTTGAAAAGAAAAAAAAAATAAAAACAAAAATATTAAGGAACAGAAACGAACTCAAAGGAAAGAAAAATTGTACAAGAAAATACTTTTTTTCTTTTTTCTTTTTATTGTTCCCTTCTCTCAAACCAATTAGAGATACGAACTAAAAATTTTATACACACAATTCTTCAGTCAATGCTGATTAACCGTATGAGTTGGACGGGTTGTACGATTAGTCCGTAATTTTAACGGTAATTAGAAAAAATAAAAACAACAACAATAAGAAAAAAATCAACTAAAAAAAAATTTTTTTTTTTATCACATATATACAGAGAAATTAAAAGGAAAAAAAAAAATAAATAAATTGTATTTGGAAAAAAAAAGGATAATAATTAAATTGTTGTCCTTTAATATTATTTTCAAATTTAATAATAACGACAAAAATTTTTATTTAAATAAAAAAAAAAACCTATACCTATTAATTTTAAATTTGTATACGTGAAATAAATTATAAATTCGTTCATTCATTAATTTTGATTCAATTCAATTGAAATATTTTTTTTCTTAATAAAAATAATTAAATAAATTTAAAAACAAAAATAAATAAAAAAATTGTGAAAAAAATTTAATATAGTAACAACAACAACAACAACAATATTATACAAAATATTATAATATCGTATAATTTGAAAAAGAATAAAAAAAAAAAATAAATATAAATATTTCATAAATTTTCTACGAATTATACAGAATATAAAAGTTAAAATAAATAACGAAAAATTATAAAAAAAAAAAAAAAAAAAGGTATAAGTGGGTCAGATTTATAATAATTTTCACAAGGTAAAAAAAAAAAAAGAATATAATGCAATAAATTCGTAAGTAAAAATCGCGATTTATACCATAAAAATATTATCGTACGTATTATTACAAAACAATATTATATTAATTAAAAAAAAAAAAATTAATATAAAAAATTAATAATATAAATAAACTTGCATAAAGAAAAATAAATAGTACACAAATAAATATTAAATTAAAAAAAAAAAAATTAAATAAATAAGTGAAAATTGAAAGAAGAGTTTAAATTAATAATATAGAATAGAACAACTGTGTTGTGAAAATATATAATATAGTAAAATGTGAATTAAATAAATGAATATTAAATCTAATAAAATATGTTATACGTATCAAATAAATATATTATTTTAATATAATGCATATTCAAATATTTAATTCTTAACAAATCAATAATAATCATATCAGATTGAAAATTGTGTTGATTTTTCAAATGAATAAAATATTAAGGAATTAAATATATGTATATTAAAATATTAATTTACAAAAATTTATATTAAAAAAATAAAAGAAAAGGTCATATCACTGTTCAAAATATAAATTACCAATCAAATAATAATAAATAAATATATCATTATTTACTTATATAGGAAGTTTATATTACTGAAATTTACTTAACACAAAAAATTAATAAAACTTAATGTCATTTAATTCGAAATTAATTAATAAAAGTAAAAATTATAATAAAAACAAAGGATAAGAAATAAATTTAATAATATAATAATACTAAAAAAAAAAAAATAAAGGAATAATATTAAATGGTAGGTGTAAAAATTAACTTTTATTTATAATTTAATATTAATTGGCATTTAAAAAAAAAATAGGCTATAATTATTATACTATTCAATATTATATCGTATTATAACAATGTCTTGTACTTTTAAATTTAAAATCTTTTAGATAATATAATATAAAATTCTTAACATACTCACCGCTGTCTAGTAACTGTATTGTATTAGAAAATACGATATACTTAAAAGAAATAATATTATATTAAGTATTAACTTTCTTAATAATAATAAATTTTCTACTTGTACACTTTTCATACATGATAATATGCTATCTAGTATATATGACTGTAAACTATAAAGAATTTCATACCTAATTTTCATATCCAATTTCTTTAAAAAGTCAAAATTAAAGGAAAAACCAAAAAATCGAATTAATTCAAAGTTCCCTTTTTCATTTGTTTTCTATTACTATGTACTTATATTATTCAGGATTACAGTTGTATGTTTTACTATATTATGTATAATTATTTTTACAATAGTAAAGGTAAAACAAAAAAAAAAAAAAATATATATATATATTAATTGCTATTCGTGTCTAGGTGTCACGGATATCATTTAGAAGAATAATAAAATACTTCTAAATCCCTTTCCTATTATATATACCTATATAAATATATATTTTGTTTATATTTTTTTTTTTTTTTTCTGCCTCTGTGTACATTTTGAACTTTAATATTTTTATAAATTTTTTTGTTTTTGAAAACCAGCTAAAGGACATATAAGTGAATAAAGGTGGGAAAGATGGTTTTTTTTTCAAAAATTTTATAATGGGCTTGGTAAAATGGGCTGTGTTTTACCTTTAACTTTGTTTGTTGTTTTGTATAGTTATATGTATAAAATATCAAGAAAAAAGAAATAATGAATAAAAAAAAAAAAAAAAAACAAATAAATGTCGAAAAAAAGTATAACATATGACATTTTATTTTGAATTTTTACGTGATATATTCAAACCAAAAAAAAAAAAATAAAAATCCATTTTAATTAATATAAAATTAATTATTTTTCAATTTCCAAAAACAGAAAGAAAAAAAAATACAAAATAAAAACAGTCAATTCTGTTAAATAATTTTTTTTTTTTTTTAATTTTTGTTATTTGCATATTTTTTTATAATTAAACAATTGATTGATAATTAATAATAATATAATATTAATATTTATTTTTATATATATATTAAATTCTACTAACTATATATATTAATAGATAAATGAAAGAAGAATAATATAATCAATATATAAATTAATATAGAATTTAATTTATTATATATGTATGTATATAGGTATATATGTATATTATTTTGATTAATTATTAAAATTGATAAATTGTATTTAAATTATTTAATTATTAATACATATTAATACAAAATAATTTATTTATAAATACAAAAACCGAAACTATTTTAATATTTAACACCTCCTCCCCTAAAATATAAAATTCATAATATTTTATATTAATTATAATTATGATTTTTTGTTATTAAATTATTTGGAATTAATTTAATTTTTTTTATTAATAAAATAAAATTTATTATTAATATAAAGGTCAATATTTAATTTTTAATTTGAATTATTTGATAAAATTTATTGATTTAATTAAAATTAATGTATATTTTAACATTTTTATTTTTTTATTTTTTTTTAATTGTGAATAACAATTATATTTTATTTCATATAAGTATGTTTTTATATCTTTAATATTATTGATTTTCTTATTTAGTAGTTTTTTGTATTTGTTCACAATAAAGAAATTAGTATATAATAATTTTGTAATTATTATAATTTATAAATTATTTTGAGGATATACGTATTTAATATTTTTAATTATAATTAGTTTTTCACATTTAATTTAAATTAAAAAGGTAATTTTTTTTTTTTTTGGTTTTCATTACTGATAAAAATGTTTTGAATATTAAAATAATATTCTGAATTCGATTAATGAATGCAAAAAATAACAAATTATTAATTTATTTATTTTAATAATATAACAATTATACCTACTTATAATTTCGTTACCGATTTTATTTCAGGGCTTCTAATATTCTTAGTCCATTAGATGTTAAATACTAGGTAGTTATCATTATTATTTTATTTATATAATAAATACCTAGTATTATTTATTTTCTTTATATTTATTATTACATATTTACATAATAATATGTTGATATTTAGTTACAAGGACGATATGTTAAGGAAAATGACTTTTTTAATATTATTTTCTTTCCTCATCAGCCTCATGGCATTCTCCTTTTCTATGACAGAGTTTTATAACAAAATTTATTCAAAATGTTCTTTCCATAACAGCTATTTTACCACTTGCACAAACTAAATAATAATGACCACTAAATCTAAGCTGCAGAAAATTTTATACGCCTAACAAACATTGCTATTAGATTTTTCTAACCGAATATCTATACTGATTTTTTTTTAATTGTATAACTTTACTACTCTTTTTATACATAAATGAAACATGATAAGTACTCCATCTTATTTTTTTTTTAAATTTTCAAAAATATTCAATAATTCGTTTAAGTTGATTTGTGTTTTCGTGTTTAAGACAAAATAAATTTAATAAATCTATTCATTAACATTAAATAAAAAAAAAAATTAAAATAAAAAACTTTAAGCTATTAAATTTATTTGCAACAATAAAAATTTAAAATTAAACTTTATTATTGTTTATTGTTTTTGGTTTTTTAATCCAAAATATTCTTTAGAAAAAGTTTTTTTTTGCCTATTATATTATTATTTTAAAAATTATAATTGTAAATTTTTAATTAAACCTCATTAAGAATTTTATATACTTATTTGTTTCTTTTTTTTTGTTTTTTGATCCTTTCCTATATTTTAGTTTTGAAAGTTTTAATTAGAGTTTTTACCCACAAAATAAGAAACAAGAGATTAATTATTATAACAAATATGGTAGTTTTATTTCCTTAAACTATTCATAAACATTTTTTTTTTTTTCGAAAATTTATTATAACCTTCTTAACTATAAGTTATATCTAAACATTTTTAGATGAAGTATAAATTTTGAAGTTATTAAGTATATGTACAATAATTTCTTTTTCCTTTTCACTCCTATAACTAGTATAATAGGGCCATATAATCCATTAAGTCATGTTATAGTAAAATTGAATAACGATAATAGAAATAATAAAAAAATAAGGTAAAATATAAACTAATGGTTTTTAAAAGCGCACATTTCCAAAACATAATACAAAGTGTTTAGAATTGTGACTCTCCATACCAAATTTTTATATAATAAGAAAAAATGTAAAAATATGACTTTTTTGCAATTTTAATGAGCTGTAAGTCTGGAACCCTACTTATATAACGAAAAAAAAACCGTTAAGAGACGTAAAAATATATTACTGAAACTTTAATTTGTATATGTTGCCGAAGGAAAATTTGTACTGGTGCCTAAGTTACAAGTGTCTAAAATTAGTATATTTTCAATTTTTGAGCCCTAATAGCTCTTAAACAGGAGGTGGCACAAAAAAATTTTCTGAGGAAACTTATACTAATTCTAAAAGTTTTTTCTTGTCTCAAAATTGCAAGTTCCTATATAAAAGAGTGCCAGAGTTATGAAGGTAGAAAAATTCGGTTTTCACATAACGGTAAATTTAAATAATACATAATTGTATAATTTTCATATTGATTTACAAAGATAAAAAAAAATCCTGTTTAATGGCGTTTTCAGATTGAAAAAATGATTAGCAGAACAGATGATATATATATTTCAAAATAGAGCTTTTTCAAAGTTTGAGGGGCTGTCAGTAGGTCCGCGATGGATGGAGCTACATGAAAAAGTTGTTCTACATCATTCTTTTTTTTATGAGGCCTACCAATTGTTAAAATTTTTTTCTCTACCTTTAACGCTTTAACGGTTTAGAAGTTTTGTAAACAGACAGATAGACAGGCGGACAGACGAAGAAACGGACAGAATGAAACTAATAGACACATTTTTTTCAAAATTTTTTTGGAAATATTCTAAAAACTAACAGTCAAACATAAAAAAAATAATACTAAAATCACAATAAGTATGTATATAATTTTGACATTTAACTTGTCTGTAAACAAAATAATAGTTTACACGTTAAAATAAATATGAGGAAGGGAGCAATTATTAAAAATAATATTAGGAGTTATTCTAACCATGAATAACTAAATCTACACTTATCTCATTCAAAAAATAATAAATAAAAATATAGAAATTATTCAATTCAATTAATATACAATAAATTCAAACTTACAATAAAATTTCTTTTAAAACTTTTTAAATAACAAATTGGTATATTCCAGTTAACGAACTGTCAAAGAAATAATAGCTAAATAGAAACCTTTCTATTTTTCTATTATTTCTTTTGCGAAAAGATTTTATACGTGTTTAAACGTATTCAAAATTTTAAATGTACCTATAGGTATATTTCTAATCTAAAATTGAAATGATATTATTTATTTATATTATATTATATCTATGATCGTGTTGAACAACTTTAAGTTTTAGTTTCTTGAATGAATTGTAGTTATTCGACTGATACTAATATAGCCATAAGATTATGAAACACAAATATTTTGTTTATGCGTCATTTACTATTTTATACAAGAATAAATTATATAATATTTTATACTTATTACATATAAATTACGATATAAGGCTGGTACGCTGCTCTAAAATAAATTCAGAATAGAAATATTTTAATACATTTCTTAAAGAAATATTGACAGAGTTGAAGAAATTTTGATAGAATAATAATTATGTTATTATTATATATATAAATCGATAACATAACATAATGTTATCGATTTACTTTGATTAGATTAGATTAATAGATACTTCTAGATTATAATAGATACTTCTACTTACAATAGATACTTCGCCTCAATTCTACTGCCTCTAAGAAACGAAAGATCTGTGGAAAGTTTATTGCTTTCAGTTCATTTTCAGTAAAGTAGTAAGTATATACTCCTAGGTGCACATATTTTGCTCAGATTTAAGTTTCGCAGATTTTCAGTATGTGTTCTGAAGATTCCTTTACGAAAATATAAGTATGATGATTATATAGAATGCTATAGTTATGCTAGAAATAATAATATTTTAAATATTATCGTCATCTATAGATACCTAATTGATAAATATATTTACTATTTTATTTTTTCAACTAAATGCGTGCCGTACAGTAGGTAGTTTTAGAAATGAAGAAGAAAAATATTGCTTAGCCATTTATGAAACTTTACATTTTTTTAATGCGGCAAAAATCTCTATAGAACTGCGCACCCGCCTATGGAAATATAAATTACGACTATAATATCGGATATGATCTCTTCTTAAACTCTTCCGTTGAAAGGACGGCAGTTTAACCATACTACGCGACTGCGACAATTAATATTAAATAAGAAGTAGAATATAATTTTATATTTTATTTCTTTACTGCTAACAGATTAATTTAAGGATTCACACAATTGTATAAAAAATAAATCATAACAATAATACAATTAGATATATATTTTAAATCTTTAACTTTTGGTAAATTTAATCTTTTGTTACATTTTATAGTTATGGAAAATTTTTAAACGAAGTATTTCCATACCAAAATATCCTCAAATTTTAATTGTTATAATTACATATAACATAACTATACTTATTGTAATCCATACAAAATTAGAATCTTTCTTAAACTGTGCCTTGAAATTTGTTTAATAAACTTATACAATTGATTAAGGTGCAGTTTAATTTTGATCTTGCCTTTATTAATTGACTGTCATGCTCTGCTCTGAGAGCATTAAATACACTTAAAACACACTTTAATCAAAATTTGATCTATTAAAATATTATTATTAAATATTAGTTAGTTCGTATAGTTTTAATGATTGGATATGAATAGGCGCATTATAAAAATACGGTTCTAAATAAAATATGAGTAAAATAAATAAACAAAAAAAAAAAAAAAATAGGTTCGAATGCGTTAATAAGAAGTAGAAAATATTTATAACATTAATTTTACAAATTTAAAATAATTAGATATGTAAGCTATTTATTAATATTTTAGTACTTAAAGTTTAATTAAATAAATATAAATTTTTATTGTAATTTTAATCGAATCTAATCCTAAGTTTAAATCAAAAGAATTAAGTATATAATAACTAAACTAAAAATATATATACTGACAACGGTGAATTGACATAAAACATTTTCCACTTTCTGAATTTCAAGCCATACTTGATGTCATATAAAAAGTTTTTTTATTTAAAACGTTTAACTTTTTTCACATTTTGAAAAACTTACTTCAGACGATTTTGTGAATTAAAAATAACTTTTAAACCAAACAGATAATAAGAAGAAAAGCGATTTTACTGTGTGATAGCATTTGAAAATAGCTATCAAACTGCAGTGCTCCGGTTTTTTTCTTCGTTTTAACTTGACTTCAGACTTGAACAAAACATTTCCGCCACAATTTATCTAAAGAATTTCTTTTGAAAACTCCCTCCTTTATAATATTTTGATTTTCTTTCCAAAGACATAATTATGTATAACAAATTAAAATCGAAAATTTTTAAAATACTATAGGTATGTAGAAAGGTATATTATTATTCTAATAAAACATTTTGCTTGTATATTAAATTTTCATTTTAATTTGAAGAAAAAGCAACAAAAATTTCTTAAAGACTTAAATTTTTATTTCTAGTGAATTCGATAATAAGTATTTGGAATTCATGGTTAAATTAATAATAAATAAAATGAGAACAGCAAAAAAAAAAAAAAACGCTTTAATAAATTCTTATATTTTATTTTATATTAAAATTAAATAAAAAAGAAAATGCCTACCTGAAATGAAAATATTATACTTATATACAATATTTATGTACATATTTTCATTATATTATTATATACTTATATACTGTGTACAATTTATAATAAACTATATTATATAATATAAGTATCTATTACAATATACACTAAGGATTTTTGAAAAGGATTTTTGAGGAAAAAGGAAATAATATATACTTTATTGTACATTTTCATTTCATTTCAATAAAAAAAAAAACTTTTTTTTTTTTTCGATTTTTTTACTTTAATATAGTAAAAATGTTTATAACACCCACATTTAACAAATGGAAAGGAAAAACGAAATAAAAAAAAATATATATAAATCTGAGTAGAAAATCCTTGAAATTGGAAAAACAAAAACAAAGACACAGAACTACTCGTACAAAAATATTATTATTTTTTTTTTTTTTTATTCCTTATATCCAATGGTATATAATAATTTTTTCCTTTTCCTTTGCTTACTAACTAACTTAAAATTGAACACATATACTCATATATGTAAATATTATAAATAAGTATATAATAATAAAAATATTAATATATACAAATAATATAAAATTTCTTACAATTTCAGGAATAAAAAAGAAAAATCAATAACAGTCAATAATAATAAAAATAATAATAATAAGAATAATAATAACAATAATCGATAACCAGTTATATTATATACAATATTCAATGTCATATAAAAGAAAAAGAGAGAGGACAATATTATTTATAGAGATAACAAAATTTTCTTTAAGTTATTTTTGTTTCATCTTTTTAAATACTGAGTAGATACTTAGGTATTTGTTTTTTTTTCTTAACTTGCCGGCCAAAATCACCCCCTTATATAATACTTATTTTTTACGGTAATTTTATACTTTTAATTTTTTGAGCACCCCTGTCGCTTTCAGTTAACATAAATAAAAATTTATACTTACATAATACGTATTATATTTGAATTTTTTTTTTTTTTTTACATAAAATTATTGTATTGTTATTAAAAAAGAAAAAATTAGAATTTAGTCTACAATAAATACAAGGTGGCCCAAAAATATAAGTGTAACTGCATATTTGTTATTTTTCTGTGACACTCCTCTAAAAGAGCATTTACAAAGTCATTTATTTTTTATATGTGACTGAGCTTCAGTTTCTGGAATCATTAATTTCAGTAAGCTGTTAATTACTCGACTGTAAAACTATAGTACCTACATAGCTTAATGTATAGTTACACATAGTATATATGTATATAGTTTAAAAGTAGATTTTTTTCACAACTGATCTCTTCGAATCTTTTTAGTTTTTTTTTTTTTTTTACAAAGTTCAATGAAATGGGTTTTAAGTGTATTATTATATCTAATTCATTTGTAAAAACTCATTTTAATGTTTCAGGACCTTAACGTATAATGTATAAATATTTTCAGCATATAGTAACTTTTTACTATCGAAACTGATTATAGATATATATGACTAGAAAATCGATTATTATGGTTAAATAAAAAACAAAACAGATAGTTACTAGAATAATTTATTATTAGATTATAAGAAAAATTGAATGAATAAATTAACATACTTTTCATAACCTGTTTCTGTAATATTATATAGTTAATGTGAGGGTTCTGAGTGCGCTTCAACTAATATAAACAGTCTGTTTATAAATTCGTCCTTTCTTTTTCTTTCACTTTTAATACACCTATATCATTATCCTTTTAACTTCTTATGTACGAAAACAACAACAATAACAATAATAAAAATATAAAGCAGGATCAACGTTAAAGTTAATGTTCTTATACTCAGCCTATATATATATATATATATATTATATATAATTATGTATATAATATTATATTTTGTATATATGTATTTTATATGTATTCATATAATGTACTTAGTTAACGTAGAAACCATAAAATATCTAATTTCCTTCAATCATTAGTTATTCACAGGCTATAAATAAATGAAAATTTATCTTTTTTTGTCTTTTTAATTTTTTTGTTTTGTTTTTGTTTTTTTTCCTTGATTTATTTTTTTTCTTTGTCTTTCCTTATTGCATATTTCAACTCATATATGTCTTAAAGTTTTCACATATTATACAGACAGTAACACTGTCTTAATTTTTTTTCTTTTTGTTTCTGTTTTTGTTTCTTTTTGTTTTATTTTTGGAAACTGTCTTAAAGTTAAATTAAAGATTTTTGAAGAAAAGAAAGAAAGAAAGAAAAAAACAAAAATTACTTTTAAGTACCTTAAAGATTAGTTTTTTTTTTGCTCCCCCAGGATACAAGAAAAAATATAGGAAATAAACAGTCATCCAGTCTTTACCATTGCGTATAATGTATACATATATACATATAATAAAAATTAATGTAATACTAACCAAATATTCACAAATTATACGCACACAAATTTTTAATACAAAGAAAAAACAACAACAAAAATTAAAACAATGGGTTATGCACGTGTATTTGAAAATTATTAAAATGGTAAAAATGGTAACTTTGAAATTAGAATTGTTTAGAAATTAAATATAATAATAAATAAGAAGAATTCTGTTGAATGCAATGTAAGATACAAAATGCTTGAGGTAAAGTAAAGTGTGATTTTTAAAAAAACTTTTCTAGTACTTAAAACGTGTAACATAAAATTTTGAAATGGTTTGGTTTTCTATTATATGATGTTAAGAAATAGGGTTTGATGTTCTTTAGCCAAAGCAAAAAAAAAAGGGATGTGTTACTTACTTGCTTTTATTTTTAATTTTTTTTGAAAATTTTGCTGTTGACAGATTAACAAAAAATTGTATTTAACACATCTTTTTTTTATTTTTCCTTATGATATTGGGGTGTTGTTACTTAAATAATGCATATTATAATATGTATTTAGGCATTAAAAGAAAATCAAAATTTTTCATGGTTTTGAAAAGATGGAAAAAGACAGAAAAAAAAATGAGAGTATCTATCCTTGTTTCTGATATCATCATCTGTTTCTGCATTTAATGATGTGTATTCTGATGTAAAAAAAATACGTTTTAAAAGATATATTTTATGGTATTCAATTGCTTCCCTTACGCTTAGAAAATAAAATAAGTACCATATAAGAAATTAGACATAAAGTAATAAATTTTAATATTTTTTTGTTAATGACATTTTTAGATACAAACAATGTTTTTGTCAGTTAGTCTACAATCGGAATATAATAAATATATTGTATAAAGAAGAATTATTTTCTTGTTTTTTAAAGTCATTTAGTATTATTGTAAATTGATTTTCTTAATTTCTCTTATTATGATTGAGATTTCAATTAGAAAAATTCTAATACAATTTTTTGATTAAAAAAAGAAAAATAATTTTCCATAAAAATGCCACTAAATCACAATTTTGTTCACCATCACCACTAAATCACCACTCTGTTTATTTTCGTTTTTAATGTAATTTTAATAAAATTTTTGGGTGAAAAATTAATAAAAGGGGAGAAACTATATATAACAATAATAATTATATTAAAAATATTTTTAAAATTTTTAGTCTTATATCTTAAGAGTTTTAGAAGAAAATTTAAGATATAAATAGAATTTTCTTTTTTTTTATTTACTTAACTTATAAAATTATTATATTGGGATAAAATTGAATTCGTTAGTAATGTTAGTAATATAAATTGTTCCCTTTTATATCTAAAATATAAAAAGTTTCAAATTTATACAATATAGTAATATAAAATAAAATATGTCTTGTTTTATCTTGGTAATAAATTAATGGATTTAAATTGTACTCATTATTTATAAGTTTTGTGACTTTAAATACAAAAAGAAAAATACTTACCAAGTAATTTAATAATGAAATTATAATAAAATGGATTTAATATTAATTTAATGAAATTATAATTTTTTTTTTTTAAGTATAATTAGATACATTAAAAATAATAAAATTTATTCGTAGTCTAAAATTTACGATAAAAATGTAAATTATGGTTGTTAAATGGAACTCATTCAAAAACGATAAATAAAATTTTAAAATAAAAATAGCAAAAAATTTCCATATTAGAATAAAATTTATTTAGTAAAATAAAATGTTTTAGTTGGACTATTCAATTCCTATTATCATTGAAACTAAAATACTTAATCCAAAATGGAAATAAGTAACAAAAATCCAAACGATACAAAATTCAAATAAATGAACGGGCTACCACTATTATTAAGGATTTTTTAAGATAATATCAGTAAATTAGTTCCCCAGCAAATTCTGTTCTGTTCCGAAACTTCTAAAATCCAAATAAGAACAAATCGAAATAAACAAAACCAGGTGGGCAAATAACAAAATTCTGAAATCTAAACTATATAGAGAAAACCTGGTGTAAAAAATTGTAATTATTTTGTTTGATATGACAGCATTTATACTAATATCAAAGAAACTACAAAAAGGTAAAAATTATGTTATAACAGTTATTTTGTTACATTTTTTTTTTCTTGCCACTCCTATTATCAGGACCTGAAGCATAGTACATCGACTAAGTCATTTATTATTCATATTTGATTTAGTTTCAGTTTATGGAATCATTAATTTTAATAAACCGTTGATTACTCGGCTGTAGCTATTGTACAAGACTATGACTCTACGACTATGAAACGTTTCTTTTATTTCTACGCCATCTATTATCTTATAGAAGAATTATGGTTTGTTATTATTTTATTACAATAGCTATTATAATAATATGATATTAGTTATAATTTGTTATAATTTATAAGACATAGGATTATGAATATGTATACTTATTTTTAATTTAATTATATTCTACTAAGTATGTATACTTACATATATTATAAGAAAAATGTCTATTATTTTTCTATCTATATGACTCAGCCGGGGTTTGAATGCGGGACCTTTCGTATAAAAGGATGGTGTCTTAACAACTACACCATTGGCTGGACATTTTGTTACATTAAGTAACCAACCATTAAGTTGGTTAAATCAAAATATTAACCAACTCTAAAATTGATCCTAATCCCGTATTAGTACTTCCGTTAATTATTTTGGAAAAGCGTTTTTTTGCTTTGAGCAACTTCACCTGTAAATCCCCGATTTTTTTTAAATTTAGGTAGTATTCGTGGTCGTCTACAAAATAATAACTTTTCTTTCACTTTATTTCAAAAGTACTGAACGAATTTTCATTAACTTGTACATCAAAAAATTGTTATCATACGTCATGTATTAAGTATTTATTTTATTATTTTAATTTTTTCGCATTCATTACAAGCTCTAAATTTCTTTATTTACTTAATGCAACAACTAGATTTTTCGAATTTGAATTTCCGAATTTTTTCTCATTCGTTAACTTGGTTGTTATGAATTTTGTCTGCCATATATGAATTTTGTTTTTGTTTATCATATAAAAGTTTAGATTTGTTTTATTAGAGATTTTTTCAACTACTTAGACACAAAAAAAAATAGCGATTGAAAAAAACAGGATATGATTATATTACCAAAACTTCATTAATATTTTCATTTTAATTTTTAAAACTTAAAGCTTAATATGCAGTTCCAGTGGAATTTTAACAGCCTATCTTAACACATTTGTTAAAAAGAGAGAAAAATAGCCGTGAAATAGTTGTGAAAATTTCATGCGCCAAATTTTCATTTTTAGGTACGTAGTTCACATGAAAAACACTATTATTTTTCACCGCCAAGTTGTACTACAAGAAGACATTATTCAAGCTGTTTTTCATGCTTGGGCATATAAATTGCTGCGAAATTTGAAAATTCAAGCTACATCATATCTTAAATAAAAGAATTTAAAAAAAAAATAGCTAAGGTAAACACATAATTGCAATTTTTTAAATAAAATAAATTAAAAATTATATTTTTTACAAAATTCAAAATTTTGTTTTTTTCAAAATAATTCAAAATGTCAAAGATTTATTGATTTTCTTCCAATTCATTCAAATCCATTATTTTTGATTTATTTATATTTATTCGAATTCAATAATTATCAAAGCAAAACAATTATTTGACATTTCAGTTTATTTTACAGTTGTCTTTTTTCACTAACAAATGTGATTATTTTATATACCCAAATTTCATGTGAAATTTCATGTGAAATATTATTTTTTTTTAAATTTTTATTTCTTTTTATTTACTTCTTTAAAAAGTTACTTCTAATGAAGCTAAAACTTAGCTCTATTAAAGAGAAGAAAATGTTCATGAAATAATTAGTACTTAAATGTAAACAAAACTAAAAGAAACATAATAAAGAAAAATAAAAATTCTTCATTTTCAATTAAAAAGAAAAAAAAATTGAATTAAGTACCTACATATATATTCTTTATAACGATACTAAATTAAAGATTCTTTTTTTAGGTTCTAATTTTACTGAAGTTTATTTTTGTTTCTACCATTATTTGTTATTTTTATTAAAATAAACTTTTTCATGCTTATATTTTTCCTTTAAATTCATTTACTAGGTATGTATATTTCTTTTTTCTCTTTTGTTCCCGAAATTTCGGAAAATTTATCTTTTTAATTTCTTAAGTATCCACTCAAAAAATCTTAAGAAAACAGAAATTCAATCAGATATGTATTCTATTCATTGTATAAATAAATCTTAAGGGAATAATAGATAATATACTCTTATTTTAAGAATATATATCTAAGTACGTATATAACTGTTAGTTTTTTCTAATCATTTTATATTTTTAATTTCAATATTTTTATATGATATTTTTGTTAATAAATTTAACATACAACAAAAAAAAAATACATACTTATGGTACGAAATTCAAGTTTTCTAAAAATTGACATCATCCTTAACAATATTTTTATAGAACAAGTCATATTTTAGCTATTATTACAGAAATTATTAAAATATCTTATAGTTATAACCATTAAGCACAGCTAGCGTAAATTTCATTTCAAGCATAAAAATTCACCATAAAGGAGAAAAGTAACTACATAATGAAAATTCTAATAATATAGATTTTAAGATAAATATATATACTTATATATTATATAGATACTACCATAGACAAATTAATATATAGATATTTCAATTGTATGAAAAGCTTGTTACCAAGCTTTTTCTAGATTAAGTTGGGGACAAAATGTTATTTTATATGACGTGATGTATGTATTTATATGCATAGGTAAGTATGAGAATTTTTTATTCTTCGTGGTTCTATTTGCAATGGTGGTCATATTCCATTGCAACTATTAAAAAGTATATTATAATTTTTACTATATTTTTGCATCAAAATTTGTAGCTTTTCTTAGAATTTTTGATACATGTATTAAAAAAATCAAGAGACACTTTATTTTTAAATATCAGACAATTTTAAGTAAATCCTGTATAATTAAGAAAACCCATTAATAGTTAGAAAAATATAATATTTGAGCTTTCATTTTTGTCTTTTATTTTAAAACAATTTTTTGCACTGATATCTAAAAGCTCTATACTCTAAAAGAATGTCTGACAGGATTCTAATAATTTTTTAAAGTTCACTTAACCGTTAATTTCAAAAAACTAATAGCAAAAATATGTATTTTAGTTCCCTTTTCATTCCCAAAGAAATGAGCTCCAAACGATTCGAATTCGGCCGAGATTTTCAACATCTCATACACTCTACAGACTGCGGCCTATTTAAGTCTATATATGCGTATATTAAGAGAGATCAATTCAAAGACTGAGCTTTTAATACCAGCATTAACGAACTAAAAATAAGAGCTAGACTTTACGCTAGTATGATCAACACCTTAACTGTAGTCTACATGATTAATATCGTATTGCAATTTTAGTCGCATGTTATTTGCAATGAATGCTTAACCAATAGAAGATTCTTTGATGTTTAAACAATATATAAGTATAATTATTTTAAATTTATAGTGATTTATAAAGTTTTCTTGTCATTTGACGTGTTAGATTAGAAACATATTCAGCAAGCAAAACATATTATGAAAGTAGAGTTTCTGTTTTTTGAAGATTCAGAAACTGTAGCAGTCAGATAATTAATGTTGCGTTATATAAAAATATTTATCGTTACATTGAATCATCAATTTACTAAAAATATATTAAAATTAATCAAAAAGAATTTCTTATTAATTTTTATTTTTTTTAAAAACAAAAAAAAAAAAAAGAGCAACCAAATTAAAACATTGTTTTAAATTTTTCCATTTAAAAAACTTTTGGTTTTTTTTTGTATTATTAATAATGAATTAAAATAAAAGTAACTTTTTTACAAGAATATTATATTGTTATTTAAAAAAAAAAAAAATTTATAAATAATTAATTAAACATAATAAAATAAAGATATGATACATGCTAAAAATGTTGAAATTTAAAGATTAATAAAAAAAATAAAAAAAAACATATACATATGAATGTTCCTATGCTCCTATGTATGTATAAATATCAATTTTTTAAAATGTATAATTTTAAATATTTTTTAATAATACTAATATTTTCTTTTGAAAATATTAAAACTTTTTAAAAAGATAATCATATATACATATTAAATTATTATTAAAATAAATAATTGGAAAAAAAATTAAATAACAAAATATTTATGTAAATTTAAAATAAAATTGCATAATTTGTTATAGGTCAAGGTTTTAAAAGGAATTTGTGAAAGGAAATAATAATATGTTGCCATAATTAAAATTATTTATTAATATAATATTTTATGAAAAAAAAAAAAAATATATAATTTAAATATAAATTTTTTACTTAACAAATTATTTAACATGCATACTTATTTACAAATTATACCTACTTATATTCAATATAAAATAATTTAATGTATTAAATTGAAGATAAAAATTAATATGCACGAGTAAATTTTATATTTTTATTAAGATAATAATAATAATTTTAAAAAATTATTTTATATTGACTGAAAAATATTTTATGGTACAATGGTATCTATCTATATCTTATACTTATTAAGTTAATAACCATTCTCTTTATATTTACCAAAATATATTATATTAATATAATGTTCATAAAAAATAAATTAATTAATATGACAAATATTTGTCAAAAATTTATCTATAGTTATGTACATACTTATATATACATATTTAAATTTATAAATTTAAGTGATTTATTTAATGAAAATATTCTTCTATTTACTTTTTTTTTTTTTTATTATTTTAATTATTTTTGAGGATTCCTTTGAAAATATATTAAAAATTTCAAAATTAAAAAAAAAAATAAAAATTTTGCCTTAAAAATATTTCCTCAATAAATAAAAATAAATATTAATTACAGATTCTTATTTGACTTTCATACACCTAAAAAACAAAATAATTTTATTATTTTTTTAATTAATTTATTATTTTTAATAAATATAAATATAATTTTATTGTTTTATTTATTATTTAACCCATTACTTACCGCCGGAAAATATAGATATCAAAAAACTAATACTATTACTGGACGACTAATTTTGGTTAAATAATTAATTATAGGTAGTTATTTTTCTGGTTTTTATTAATTCTTATGGAAAATTTTTGATCTAGATTTTTGTAGAGTGGTGTCAAGAATACAAAGTTGTCAAGAGAGTAAAATACTTGATCAAATTATGACATTTTGAAGTTTTTTTTCTGGTTTTTTAGTATAAGTTTTTTTTAGTATACATAAATAAATGTTTTTTTTGAAAAAATATGAGTACCTCGGTATTATTCCAAATATTTTGATCGAATTCTAGATTTAGTAAGTTTATATTGATTGGTTTTGATGTAGTGGTGTAAAATGTTAAAAAATCTTCTATTCGACAGTAAGAAACAAAAAGTTCGAAGATTATAAACGATTTATAAAGTAGTTTAAAATTTTTTTTTCATTTTAATGAATTAACAATATTGTGAATTGCCTACATCACAAGCTCACATAAATATACAATTAAAGATCCCTGTACAGACTACAAATAATTATGTTAGAGATAAGTAAATTGCTTATGATAAGGAAATTCCTTCTTTTAATTTATCTGAAGCTTAGAAAAAAAGGTTAATGTGATGGCTAAAAAAATGTTATTACAAATAAATCCAATTTTAAATTTTAACATTTTAGTATATCTAATATAAATTCTTAATTTAAAAAAAATGTATACAAATTTATTATACAAATTTTACAAATTTAATTGTACTGTATTCATTTTGACATTTTTAATTTCATTTTATTGCTTAGCTACAAAAATAATGGATGCGTTCAGTTGAATGAATCAATGATGAATTTCAGCCCTTAAAAAATGATCACTGCAAAAATTTTACTGAACATTTTGCATCAAAATTTAAATATTTTGTTTATTTTGTTAAAAACAAAAAATAATTAAAGGAATAAACGTCAAATGAATTGCCACTGATCGATTAAGCATAGTTTTTTTTTTGCAGCAAAATTTGTAAAGCGAATTATTTAAGCGCTTCAAAAAGAAACGTTCAGTAAAAATTTACTTAAAGCGATTTAGTAAATTTTAAACGCTTTACTCAACTGAACGCATTCAATAAAAATTAATTCGCTTAAAAGTTTTATATATATGTTGAAAAATAACATTTTGTGTAAACACTGGTTATGGCATTTACATATAACTAACCATTTTGACATTTTTAACTAAATCTGCTATTTATTCGAGTTATACCTGGTTATACATAATTTCAGTAAAAAAAGTGGGTTACCCGATTTGTAACTTGAATGAATGACGATTTGTAACTAATGATGATCAAATTTGAATAACTGTAGGAATAAAAAATCATATTATTAAAATACATATCTAAAAAAAAAAATTTTGTAGTAAAAATAATTTTTAAAATTATATTGAAGCGTTAATTATCAATAGTTATAATATTGATTTCAACATACCTACTATCTAGACAAAATAAAATTATTCATGAAATTTTGTATTAATGAAATTTTCACTGGTGTGCATTTCGGTTCTTACCATCTGGTGTTTAGTTAACACTATGAAAGATAAAAGTCGTTTCGAAATGCTCGATTACAGTAAAATAAACTCTGTTACGTCATAAATATCGTTTCGAAACACCCGAATCAAGTTAATAGAATTATTTTTTTAAATCCTATTCGTACGGAGAATTGAGGAGTGTTACAAATGTCAAAGTCTTATGGAGTCTCTTTATTGTTTTTTTATTTCAAATTTTAACATTATAAACTTACATATTAAAATAATTGTAAACGAAATTGTTCAGTTGACTTTAATATTTATAATACTTCTTATAATACTCCTTCAAATTAATTTTTTTTTTTTGAAAAACTCCATTATTTATTTAAAATAAATAAATGTTCCAGTCTAATTTTGACAGTTCAAATTAATATTATTAACTGCAGTCATTTCGAAATGTCAGAGTAAAATTAACTTTGCATGTGAGTGTGATAGGTAATTCTAAATAAAAAATCATAAACTCTACTCGGCGTAGGTGATAACCCAATGTTCGCGTCGCTTGTAGCGTCGCGTTCTGAATAAAATAAAGACCAAATATTAGCATCGCTTTATGAAATCAATTAAATCGTGTATGTAAAAATTATGAAAATTGTATTGTGAATACAACCAACAACCAAAAAAAAATGTATTGCCAACGCGAGTAACATTAGAAAGTTGCTCTACTCTAGCGTGACTTCGTGTGGTGCCTCTAGCGTCGCTTTTCTATTTGGTCAATTTCCATATAAATCTATTCTACTTAAACGTCAAACCGACGCTAGAAGCGAAGCGAGCATTATATAATCACCTTAACGAACTCCTGTTGAAACATATTGAATGCCCGTGTTCACCCTATAGTGCAATTGAAATTGTAAGATGTAATTGCAAAAGCTCTCCGCGTTCACATTATGTTGTCAGTTGCAATTTCAACTTTATATGTGTGCGTTAATATTATCATTTCAATATAAAAATAATTTTGTGTCTATCATAAAATTTTTTTTGACTTGATAAAATTTTTTATTACTGGTTTACATGTATAAATGGTGACTTGCAATTGGTCCAACCGCTAAATTTTGGTTGAAAAAGTTGCAACTACTTTTTGTCGTTTTTTTTTCGCATAAATTCGTTTTAAAGCTTTTTTAAGGAGAAATGAGTAAGTGGGAAAGAGAATGAAGGAGTTACAACTGCAGAATGCACCTAAGTGTGAATAGAGGCAATATATGTACATAAAAACACAATTGAAGTCATTGACACATTGATGCTCGAGTATATTAAAACAGAATTTTAATATTCAAAATATCACAAAATTTTCTTCAAATTTGCTGTCAATAAAAAGTTGAAAGAATTTAAAATCTGATTAAATAGAGTGGTGTTGCCAGACCTTTATATGTTGCTTTTATAAAAATGTTCAACAGTATCAAAGAAAAATATTAAAATTTAGGTACCCAAGTTAACAAAGTTAAAAATAAATTCATACCGTCATAATATTAATTAATTTATTAAAATGTTTCTTCAATTTCTGAGAAAATTAAATTTAGAATACCTATTACATACCTAATATTGCAAATCGAATCAATTTTTTCTTTGACTTTTTGTCTAATAAAATATGTGCTAAATATGTTTTAATAAAAAATGTGCTAACATCATTTTAATAATAAATTAATTTATTTTACTTATAGGTATATTCTATTATTAAATATTTATAATTAAAATATCATAAAAAGTAATCAATCTTAGAAATAAAATTTATAAATCAATAACACGTATTCATCATAAATTTATTGAATAAATGAATTTATATTAAAAGAAAATTTATTATTGTTTGGATTTGATTGAACAAAAAAAAAATAAAAATAAAAAAATAATAGGTACAAAAAAAAAAAAAAAGAAACAAAAAAAAAAGTATAAAGTGACAAAAATTCAATTCAATTTTTATATTAATGTAATTTCTGTCAAACTCTATTACAAGTGTTTTTTTCATTTTTTTTTCTTGTTTTTTTTTTATTTTTTAATAATAAATAAATAAATATTTTTCGTACTAAAATAACATGCATTTTTTATTTTATTCCTTTATTAATAAGCATATTGATTTTTAGTTATTTTATATATTAAATAAATATAAATAAAATAAGTAATATAAACATAATATTATGTATGAAAGTATGTTTGTATGTAAATATTTTGGTTTTTTTTTTATTGTTAAAAACATGAAAAATCTATGAAATATTTTTATTCATTACTCAATTTTTTTTTTTGGAGTTTTTATTTTTTTTTTTGGAAAATGAAAATAAAAAAAAAAATTATTTATTATTATTAGAGGTTATTTTTATACAAATTATTTATTATTTACACAATATGGTTTGTTTCCTTTTTTTGGTTGTTTTTTTTTTTTCCTTTCATTTCTTACTTTGATTATTTGACTTTAATAATAATAATTTTTTTATAATCAGTTTGAACCTTTTATTTATTACATATTATGTTGGCTTGACTGTTATTGAATTTTTAAATAATATGAAAAGGTGAACTTTGATATCAAAATTTTTTATTAAAATTTATTTTGTAAATTAATTTTAGATATAGGTACATAAGTACATATGTACATACATATGTATGTATGTATGAATAGGTAATAATTTATTATGAATATAATTTTTTTTGTACTACTCTAATGCATATACATTATGTACTTATGTATATGTATACTTATTATAATATTTAAATAGATGATTATTTAATAAGAGTTAATCCGTGTAGTTTTACAATGACCAGTATAACATTTAATTCTGTTTAATTCTTCTAATTCTGGTTAAATGGTTTGCATAATTATGTACTGTAATTTATAATATAATGTATACAGTTATTAATTTTTATAAATATTTATTATTTCTGTTATACCAGCAGCTGTTATAATTTATTATTACCTATTTATACTTATAACTGTATACTGTGCGCGTTTTTCTTTTTCTCATCAGATCAATGCTCAGAGCATGAACTCTGAACGCTCTGAGTTAAAAAAGAAACGCTCAGAGTACCATTTTTATCCAAATTATTTCCTAACGTTATTATTTTTTATTTTATTTCATTATTTTAAATGTAATGCTATAGATATAAAAGGAATTTATTTAAGAAACAAAATAAAACAAAGTTAATTTATGAAAGATTTTTTTTAATGACGGGATTGTTATTTTATTTTTAATTTGACGTTTTATTTTTTGACAACTTTATGAAATCTGAGAAATTTTTACGAGCTTACAGATCGCGCTCTGGGCACACTCCAAGTTAAAAAAGAAACACAAAATAGATAATCTGAATAATCTGAGCATAGAAAGAAATACAATTTTTTTGCTTGACAGCTCTGACTCTGCTCTGATGAAAAAAAGAAAAAAAACCCTGTATAATTTTCCTATGGGCGTTTTTCTTTTTCTCATCAGATCAATGCTCAGAGCAGATGTCGAGCGCTCAGAGCAAACTTTTATCTGAACTCTGACCGCTCTGAGTTAAAAAAGAAACGTTCGGAGCACAAATTGTCAATTTTTATAATAAATTATTTTTTAACGTCAGTATTTTTGTTATTTTATTTCATTATTTTAAATGTAACAATATAGTTTTAAAAGGAATTTATTTAAGAAATAAAATAAAACCAAGTTATTTTACGTAAAATTTCATTTAATAAAATTTAAAAAAAAAACTTTAAAAAAAATGTTTATCTATGCACGAAATTTTATTTGATGACATTTTTATTATTTTGTTCTTAATTTGACGTTATATTTATTGAAAACTCTGTGAACTCTGTGAAATCTGAGAAATTTTTACGAGCTCACAGATCGCGCTCTGATCACACTCCGAGTTAAAAAAGAAACACAAAATGAATAATCTGGATAATGTGAGCATAAAAAGAAACAAAATTTTTTTGTTTGACAGCTCTGACTCTGCTCTGATGAGAAAAAGAAAAACGCCCTATAAAGAATCATTGACGTTTAACAATTTTTGACATATAATGAAGTTATGTATACGTACTAAAACTCGTTAAAATTAAAGTAAATTACTGATAAAATTTAGTAAATTAAAATGCTTCTTTTCGATGAAGTTGTCGAATTTATTGGATATTTAAAAAAAATTAAATTTTATTCGGTTCTTAAATAAATGCTTTATTTAATTGTAAATAAATTCATACACTTAAATACATTTAACTTTACAATAATTAACTGCATGTAGAGAGCATATGAGAGAGTTCATTTTAGGGGACGCTTTATAATACATACATATTTAAGTTGCATGATGAATGTTTTTTCAAATCAAAAAATCCAAAAAACAGAAAATGTTTTTTTTACAAATTACATAAAATTAAAGAAATCGGAAACTTTTTTTCAAATTTATTATTTATTTATTTATAAATATTTATTAATTTGGAAATTATTTTAAAAATATTGCCAACAAATAAACGTATTTACTTAACAAAAAAACAACTTTTATTTATTTTTTATTTTGATACTATTCAATTATTGAACACTTCAATGACACTTAGAAAACAAATTTAATACCTACATTAAACATGTACATTTAATTTTAATTTGACATTTCGATGCTTATGGAGAGCGTAACAGGAGTTTGCAATATTATAAATCAAAATAGCGTTATTTTTTGTATAATTCAATTCAACATTTAAATATGCCTTTATATAAATCAATATTTTAGAAAATTGTTGAATGAAAAGTTAAAAATTATAAACTTGGTCTTTTTAAACAAATGGATGGAAGCCTGGGATCTTCTCAAAAAAGAACAGATTTCACTTGTTGAAATTTTTTAAAATTAAAAACCCAAAAATTGAATTTTATGTAATATATTTTTACATAACTATTATGTTAAAAGACTTTTTTTAATTATTACATAGGATATAAGATAATTATTACATATACATACATAGGTATTAAGATTTAATTTTTTACAATTTTCGTTACATAAAATATTTTAAATCAAATTTTTATGTAAAATTATTTACAAGTTAAAGAAAATTTTTTAATTCATTTTCTTTTTATTTTTACCTTTAGAAACCTTTGATTTTATATACCGCTTGTTAGTAATTCATTAAATTTACCTTTAAAAATTTCACATTTAATTAGTAAATTTACATACATATGTATGTACAAATTGTACAGTAGCACGCACATTATCAATGCTTTTTTATATTACTGAATCACGTGGTTATTCAACATTTAAAGAAAGATTTAATAATACAGGTTCATATTCAATATCGTAATTTTAGAAAATTTAGATACCTTAATATCTTAATTTTAGATTCACTCAAAATAAATAATTATGCATATCGAATAGGTACATTTAGTTTTTTTTTTACGCTCAATTGGGTTAATAATAATTTAATAAAATAATTTAATATTACATATTATACTAATAAGATTTATAAAAAATTATATTATATTATTTATAAAAATATAAATAGGAATTGGTAATTATTATAATATTCCTAGGTATATAGTATTTAAAATGTAACAAAGTTTTAAATTTTTAATTGAATCAAATTGTAATTTTATCAAATAATATGAACATATAAATTTTCCGGAAGTAACTACTGAATTTATTTAATTGGAAAAAATATAAGTAAATATTTTGTTTTTTTTTTTTTTGTTGTATCTACCAAATACCTAAAATAATTGAAATAAATAAGAGTAGGATTTTCTTCTTTTTTTTTTTTTTGATATTATTTTTAACTGCTGATGCAAAATTAAAATTGTAACAGATTTTAAACTAAAAAAAAAAAAAATAAATAATAAATAAAAATAATATTAGTTAAAATTCCAAATGAATATTATTTACTATTAGATATTCATATTACATATAATTGTTATTATTATTTTTGGAATTTATTATTATTGTCAATATTTAAAAAAAAAAAACAAAAATTAAGTATAACAAGGATGAATAAAAAAAATTAATTCTTTATAATTTTACAATTTTGGTGGTTAGAATTTGTATAAAAAAAAAAACAAAAAGTATAAAATGTTGAAATTTAATTATATGTATGTATGTACATATATACATTTATACATACATATATTTATATTTCTGAAAATTATAATTTATTTTTAATATATTGTTTATTTATTTACATACTGCTTATTTATTAATATATAAATATGTAATTTTTAAATAATTAATAATGTCTATTGTTCGTTTTTACATAATATTTATAGGAAATTTATAATTTGTTATTTAAATATAAATAATAATTAAATTAAAAGTTTTTTGTTTTTTTTTTTATTTTTTAATGTTATGAATAAAATTTTAAATTTTCCTTACAAAATGGAAAATAGTTATAGTTTTTAATTTTTTATATTAAATATTATTATATTAAAAAGTTTTATTAGAGAAAATAATAAATTTTTGAAATTATAAAAATTCTTTGAAAATTCTATTTAAGTAAGTGTAATAATTGTTATTTTATTTAGTTAAGTTTAAAGTCAGCTGGTTATAAATTAAGGGTATACTTACTTTACTTTATTTTTACTTTATTTTACATAACGGTACCTAGTGACGTCACCTATATTTCATAAAACATGATTTTTGGCGACAAGGTCATTTAAAAGTCAAATTGATTATTTTAAAAATGTTCTAACATTTTGAAGTAATTCACTTAAACCGTTATATTTTTCGTCTACGATAGTGTACAGATACCATTTTCTACAATATTGTAGAGAATAATACGTTATGTTTTTTTATTATGTAATTTCATTTTAAAATATATATTTGTAGTCTGTAGAATAGTTAAAGAGTAGACAAAAATTTTTGATTTTTTTATTTGAAAAATATTTTGGACAAAATCTTGAAAAAAAAAAATACTAAATGATAATTACCTAACTAATCTAAATTTTAAAGTTTTATCTTGATATCAAATATTCCTGATTTCGGTCACCAGCTTTCACTATTTTAAATATTTTATTATTGAAAAATAATTAGAAGGGATTTAAAAGTTGTTTACACAATCAATTTTATAAACAAATAAATTCAACTCAAATTTAATTTTTTAAGATTTACCTACCTATAAAGATTTTCTTTTCAAGATTTTTAACTCAAAAGATTTTTTTTTAAAGATTTTTTATACTAAAAAAAAATGTTGGTTTTCAAGAATTTTTTTTTTCGATTTTGGTTTTTAAATGATCGAAGATGATATTGTGTGATAAATGCTTTTTAGTAAAGAAAATTTTCTAATATTATATTATATTATGTACATACATATATATATACATATTTATTTATATATATTAATATTAAGTACAAAACATATACTTACATATGTAGAATAATAAGGGTATTCACGAGTTGGTTCAAAGTGGTCTTGCAGAAGTGCAAAATTTTGCACCGTAGCATATTCCAATTTTTTAACAGTTAAAGTGCACAATTTGTTGTTTTTTTCATGTTTCATGTTTTTTTCATGCAATACCCAAACCCTATTGCATATTTGTGCAAGACCATTGCAAAGTTTGTTTATATATTTTTTGTAAGCTCTATATTAGATAAAAATTTAAAAAATGCCTAAAAAAAGTGGAAAAAAAAAAATTATTTCTGATTATTTATTAAGTTAAGCATATGAAGATATACAAATATCTGAAATTTTTGTAAACATATTAAATTTTTATGCAAACAAAACAAGCACATCAACGATATTTGACAGTTCAATAAAAATTCATGCTAGGGTTGTTCACGAGTTGGTGCAAATATGTGCTAGGGTGCAAAAATTTGCACTTTTGTACCAACTCGTGAATACCCTTAATATTATAATACTACCTATAATATACTGACATACTTATTTTATAACTAATACTAAACAATCATCTATAATTCTATACTAAAGCTATTATAGGTTAAATAATATTTATTTACTGTTCCATTATATTTACAGTTCCATTAAATTTGTTTACAGTTCCACAACAAATATAGAACAATAATTGTTTTAAATTACAAAAACTTTAAATTACCACAAGCCGCTATCCATCAGTTAATAAATCATGTCGTTTATCACTCGTCTATAAAAGCCTCATTTTCGAACTAAAATTAGTACCTATTTAATTATTTATTTATTTTTTTATTTTTACATTTATAACATTCACTTTACATTAACTGAACTTAAATTAAAATCAAGGAAAAAGTTGTTCTAACATGCAAAAAATCTTCCTTGCATTTATATTATCGAAGTATTATATCGTATTCTATCATTTTCTCAGAGATTCAGTCAATTTTGCTCAATTAATAAAATTCTCTAAATTTCAGCTTAATTTGATCCACCAAAACTTAATTGAGTTAATTTTTTATTGGTTTTTGAATCAAAGTTTACTTTACTTAGCAGCTATAATTTGCTCAAAATTAGAATAAACCTGGTATTTCAATAAATAATTCTTTTAAAGAAAAGTCAATTTAATAAAATAATTTATTCTTCGTTGATAGTATATGTATGTACTTATACAAGATTAAAAATTTTATAAAGTTTTGACGAAAAAGAAGTCGTGTACTACCAAATTTTCAAATAAAAATGCTTACATTTTTAAATTATACCTACTTGTATTAGCTATTCTGGCTTTGAAAGTTATGTTGAAGTTAAGACTATAATACAATACCAAGGTGTATAAATTCAATGAATTAGACAATTTGATAAAATTCGCATTTAATTCGCCTACTTTACGATAGGTGCGCTGATTTAGCTGAATATAGTGCTATGATGAATTCGTTTTAAAAATTAGCACTGGCCGCTGCATAATTGTAATGAACGTTTTGCAGCAAAAGTTTAAAATTATTTGTTTACAAAATATGAATTCTAAATTTTTTTATAACTTTTAATTTACAAAGTATTAAAAAACTATAATAACTATAATTTTTATAAAAGTTTAAAAAAAAATTTTCACATAGGTAGGTATTACTTATAATTTTTTAATTTTACTTTTTTATTTTATTTCCATTTTTCACAAAATTTCAAATAAATATGTAAACAAATAATATTTACATCAAAATGTTAACACATAAACGTCAATAAAAAGTTGCTACACAATTAAGCATAAATTTTTGTTGCTACAAAATTCATGTAGCGCTACATAAAAAAATTGTTCATTAGAAAATCGTGGTACAACAGTTATTTTGCAGCGCTAGATTCAGCCGAATGCACCCAACTTAAATTCAAAATTCTTTCTTTTTATTCTCTTTCCTTTTTTTATCCTACTCTTCAGACATAAGTAATAATACTTTTTTACAGTTAAGCTCATTAGCCCTATATACTGGCAAAGTGACGAAACGAGGTAGTTTTAGTCGGTAAATATGAAATATCCCACACTGCGAATGGGGTTTAGGTTTTCATTTATATATAATAAAATATTTTTTGAAGATCTATACATCTTCCGTAGAAAAAAGTCTGCGTAATTTCGTTTTTATTCAAAAAATACGATGTGTCAGTATTAGATCTAAGCATTAATAATAGTTTTAGGTTTTGTAAAAACCTTTCCATCAGAGTACTTATTCGATTATTAGAAAAAAATACCAAACAGCTGTTAAAATTACTTGCTTTCAATATTTTCCTAGAAATAGATACAGAATGCAGATACATATACAAGATATGAATAAGTATATCCTGTTACAATAATAATTATATTACATTTAATATCTAAGAAAAAGTTCTAAGAATTATTTGCATCTATAACTATACTTATACCTTATATGAAAGAAATCTTTGGAGCTTAAAATTTTTGTATATTACTTCAAAAAAATGTTGACCTGTGCCCAAGTTACAAGTATTTAAAAATAGAGAATTTTAAGTTTTTGACTACTTGCAGCTTATGAACGGGGGGCGACACAAAAAAATTTTCTGAAATAACTCATGATTTCGAAAGATCTAACTCCTCTCAAAATTTCAAACTTCTAAGTAAAACCGTTTGAAAGATAGAAGTGGACCAAATTTTTGCAAACATTCAGTTTTACATAACGGTATATTAAAATACCGTAAGGCAAAGCTACATATTTATTTTATATATATTAATAAAGTTTATAAAACCAGCTATCGTTGACATTTTCAGTTTGAAAATATTCCTTATAGAGCCTGTGTTATAACAATTTAAAATTAGTTAGGGTTTTTTGTAACTTTGTAGGGTTATAGTTCCGTAATGGGTGGGGTTACCGAAAAAAGTTGTTCCACAAAATTATTTTTTTGGTGATGCCTGTCCGTAGTTAAAATTTCATTGCTTTATTTCAAACGATGTAGAAGTTTTGTAAACACCCAGATGGACGGACAGACGGACAGAGTGAAACTAATAGCACTTTTTTTAAAAAATTTTTGAAAATGTACTAAAAATAAAAAAAATTAAAAAGTGAAAACATTAACATAAGATAGAAGAAGATATTTGAGAAGCCATTCATCCAATCATTTTTCAATGTAATTTTAATACACGAATGACTATAAAACTAAACATTTTATTAATATTGTACTTAGAAATAACAGTTTTGCATTTTACAAATTAAAGTTTAACGGAATTAGTCATTGATTGTGTGAAAAAACTGAAGTTTTCAAAATGTTACGGAAAATAGAATAAAAACTCCCCATATTGTGATGCTTTCAAATTTTTTATCTAAAACATATTTAAAATTTACCTTAATATTGAAAGAAGTTTTAACCTCTAGTAAAGCTTATGTAAAACTGAAAGTGTCTTTTGTATTTTCTAGTCTTCAGGTGAAAGACTTACGTTCTTTAAAAGCTTGATAAGTAGTTTCCTTAAATTAAATTCAAAACAAAATTTTAAAAATTAAATTTTATTTGTTTATTTGTGTTTTATTCATATTAAATATATTTCTAATTTAAATTTTCTGTGCAAGTCCCTCTTTTTTTAAAATTTCACAAGTACATAAAGAATATTTTTTGATTATAGAAAAATGAACCTACCATTGAAAATAAATTAACAATTTTTCTTTTTTTTTTTTTGTTTGTTTTAAATAAAAATCCTTTTTTCATGAAAAACACTTCTTTAAATTTTTTTTTTTTATTTTAAAACTGTGTGTTTTGCTAATAGCGTTTACTTTTATCCTTTCTTATACAATAATTTATACACACTATTACATGAATTTACATAAAATATTATAAAAAAAAAAAATATATATATATATATTTGGATTTATGTAAAACAATAACCAAAAATAAAAATAACAAAAAAGAAAATCAAAATTTTTTTTACCAAGGTAATTTATCCACCTGTAAATGTATTTATCTTTAAAAATAAATTCATA
Organism: Poecilobothrus nobilitatus; assembly: GCA_947095535.1. Classification (NCBI taxonomy): domain Eukaryota; kingdom Metazoa; phylum Arthropoda; class Insecta; order Diptera; family Dolichopodidae; genus Poecilobothrus; species Poecilobothrus nobilitatus. The sequence goes on from OX352774.1 coordinate 231,457,977, forward strand.
TTAATATTAAATGAATGCGTATAACTTTATGTAACTATATGGTATATTATGTATTTATTTTATATATATATTATTTTTTAATTTCGAATACATGTATGTATGTTATATAACTTTTATTCAAAAAAAAAATAAAAAAGGAAATCTGAAGGACAAAAGGATTTAATTTCTCTTTTCTTTTACATTTTGTTATAGGTTTTAACTTCAATGGTTTATTTCAGTATTTTCCATACTGATTTCAATTTTTTTTTTATTCTCTTATTATGTTCCTCTCTCTTTCTTTTCATTTTTATTAAACGTTGTCTCTGTCTATCAAAATTAAATCAAATTTTTTTTCTTTTATCTCTGATTTTTGTTTTTTTTTTACCTGTTTTGTGTGAGATTTCGATATATTTATCCTTTTTTAACAGTTATTTTTGGTGTTTTCTTTTACCGTTACCCTTTTTTTTTTGGTTTTTTTTTGCACCGTTGTAGGTGATCGAATTGACTGACGTTGAAGAAAAAATTGAAACAAATTACCTTTTGATGTTATTGTGTTTTTTTCTTTTTTTTCTGGGTTGATTGTTGTTGGTGTTATACAAAAATTGTTAAAGTTAAAATGAAAGAAGCAAAAAAATAAACAGATTTTATTTTATTATAAAAAAAAAAAAAAAACGATAAAAAAAAGAGAAAGTATGGAAAAAATTGAAATGAAAAAGAAAAAAGAGAAAGAAAATAATAATTTTCTTTTTTTTATCAATAAAATGGCATTATGAAGCTCAACGATAACAACAACATGGATGAATCCAAAAAAAAAAATGAATTTAAAATACAAAAAAAATTGTATTAAAGTTAAATTTAAATTGATATGGGTTTGGTTTATTGGATTGAGATCCCAATTGGGATAGGTTGGGATAACAAACAAACAAACAAAAAAAAAAAAATGACAAGGAAAGAAAGAATACATAAAAAATTAAATAAAAATAAAAAATAATTTGAGAAAATTGTTTTTAGTTTTTTTTTTTTTTTATTATTATTTTAAATTTGCAGATATGAGGTACCTTGTGAATAAAAAAAAAACTTTATACTTATTTCGAGTAAATTTTTTGGAAATGTTTTGGGAGATATTTGGAATATTATTTGGGAACAGGTTTTTGTTTTCAATTTTATTCTATAGATATTTTATTCTAACCAATGAGGTTTATTTTTTTTTAATATAATTTTTTGTATTGCTCTGCTCTTTTATTTTTTTTTTGAATGCTATTTCCGTTTCATTCGGTTTCATTGATATTATAACACTAATAATATTTGCCTTTAGAAAAAAACTAATGCAGCATTAATTTCTGTTTGGGGACAATTTTTATTGTATTTTTTTTTTAAGTTAATGGTTTGCAATAAAAAAAAAAGAAAAAACTATAGAATAATATAATATTTTTAAGATTCTTTTTTATTAGATAAATTTTTGTTTTCAGAATTTTAACCCAATTTAATATGCAAATATAGAATTTTGTTAAAATATCGGTTTTAATAAGTGAAATTAATTATTTTATTTTCAAATTCAAATAAAGATAACGTCGTGTTCACTTAAAATTTTTTTTCTTGCACAATATTAAGAAAAGAGATTTATAACATATAAGGATAAAAATTGAAAAGATTACTTAATGAATATGCATTTTCAGTATCTTCAAATTGTGTAAATTTCACTAAAAAACCTTAAGATTATGCAGTTTTAAAAAACTTAGCACATACTGATAAGATAATTAATTAGAACAAATGTGGGATACAAAGTGAAAATAAACGTAATAATGTATTTCATATTTTTTCACTATTATTTTATCGTTTTTCAGATTCTACATACATAATTATACAATACATTTTAATAAACTGCCAAAATTATATAATATACAAAAAAAATAGTTTCTCTTACAACAACGAAGCCTAAACAGAAACGTTTAAGTGTTATTTTCTCAAAAGCACTATAACAGAATTACGTGGTTTTCAGTTTGCACGGTATAAATTTTATTAAAATGTTAAAATTCTAGATTATTATACACCATCTTATCTTATTGATAATATTAATATTTAGTTAATACCATTTAAAGCCATTTTATGTTTTTTTAATAAGTCACATGATCAATTCCCCTCTCTGAAAGGACGCGGCAAATCACCAACCTCTTAGTCTTATCTTTTTGCATTATAACAGATCGTCATATACAAGGTAATCACCAAGATCCTTACTTAAAAAATTTAATTTACAAACAAAAAAAAAATCCCTAAAAGAAAGCGCGAAAAGCAGATGACTATCATAAAGGAAGAAATATTAATTAGATGCTTAGGACAATCATTAGTAAAATAATATCAGCTTTGAAAAAACAATTAATAAAATAGTCTCAGTATGAGTATTTTTAACAATTTATCCGTTTTTACATATATAAATAAGTATATATAAGGGCACTTTAGTAGTTCTATGTACGATAATTATCGCAATATAGTATCGCTATATTATATTATTATTGTGACTCAATCATTTAGTAATAATTTAATAAAATGAACAAATATAACGATTCATGCACTTCAACTAAGCAAACAGAAAATTTGAAATTATCCTTAAATTGAATACCATGTGAATTGAATGAATGATAAGGATTATAATTATAATCTTTATACAATATAAACAATATATTAATTAATATATTAATAATATGATATGGTCTAATATTTTACTGAAAATTTAATTTAACATTTTAATAGTTTTTCAAATTAAACAAAAAAAAAAGATAACTGATTTAAATAAATTCTCTTTAAATGATCAATCAATTAATTTTAATATTTTTATTTTTTTCGTTTTTCAACATTTAAACATAAACAAACAGTTTCTAACAAAAAAAATTCCAATATGTAATATTAATTTAAAATTATTAATAAAATATTAATACTGTGAAACCACACAAAACTTAGATCTATCTAATATTTAATTCTGGTTAGATTTAAAATATTTTTTTTTTAAAGAACTAAAAATATTTTTTAGGTTTATTTTATTTTAAAAATTTTTCTAAAATAATTAATTATTAATTATATATAAGTATTATATACGTCTTGTAATTTCCTCTCATTTAATATTAAACTTTTCTATTAATATATTGTTATAAATTAATATATAAAATAATATATTTTTTTGCTTAATGCATTTCTTTACCACATAATTATGGATAGCAAATTGCACAGCCTTTCCTGTTTAGGAGGGATAACTCTTTCGACGTGTGTGGGATTCGAACCCACAGTATCTCGGTGTTTATAGCGTAACCCACTATAAAATAATAATACATGTATCAAACTTTCCTAATTTTTGCTCTTCACTACTTTACATGTGCTATTAATATGTTATATTTTTTATTTTCCATTTTATAAATTATTTATATAATAAAAAAAACAGAAAAAAAAAAAAATTAAATAAAATAAAATGTTTTCAATTAACTTTAACATATAATTAATTAAAATGTATTGATTTTATTTTAATCTTTTAATTTATTACCTTGATTTAAAATTTTATTACAAAATAAAAGCAAAAAAAAAAAAACAACAAATTAAGTAAAATAAAATAATTTTTTTTTTTTTAAATAAAAATAACAAAGAACATTTTTATATTAATAAACATTATTTTTTTTTTTTTATTCTATAGAGCTTTGATTCACTCATTTATTCAGTCACTCATTCAATCATTTACTCACTCACTCACTTACTTTTTCATTATATTATATTTTTTTTTTTCTTTTTGTTTTTTTTTTTTGTGTGAACTAATTATTTTTAATAAAATTTTATTATAATTTCGTAATTATTTCATATTATTTAACTCTCTCATGGGTACATTTTTAGTGTTCTTTTGGGAATAATTTTCAATATTATTTAAATAATAATAATTGAATTTAATTAAATAACTGGGAAAAATTACATTTTGTATAACATAATGTTTTTTGACACCTATTTTTAGAAAAAAGAAAGAAAAAGTATCTAATGAAAAAAAAAAATGGTTTTGCAAAAAATATTAAAATTAAAATTGCATAAAAAAGGCGTATTTAAAAAATTTTGATTTAAATTTATTAGCAAATTAATATTTTATTTACTATTATAATAAAATAATGCAAAAAAAAAAATTGTTTTTTTAAATACTTAATGTACTTTTATCTAGAAAAAATCTAAACCCCTAAATTTGGTGGTATAGATCTTGCTTGTTATAAGTAAATAATTTTTATGAGATAATAAAAGAATCTCGAAAATCATTTAAAATTAAATTTTCATTTTGATAAATAAATTTCTTTATTTTAATTTGAAATTTTTCTATATCATATCAAAATTTTAACTTAATTTTTAATAAAGTAAATTCGATCAACAAATCATGAAATTTTAAATTCGGTTTAATATGGCCTGAGTAAATAACAATTTAAAAAATTTGAGTATGTATATTAAGTTATAATACTTACATAGTTAAGTACTTATCTTACCTAAATTTTAGGATTAAAGAGTCTTCATTTAAATTAAAAGTGTTTTCCCTTAAGGTAAAAATGTCTTCACTTAAACTAAAAATTTTTCACTGAAAGTCTTTAGTTAAAGTAAATGTATATTGAGAAAATTATTAAATTAACTACAATCCTTTTGTTATACAAAATTATAATAATAGTAATTACAATTGTTTTTGTTTTTCAGCACATATCCAAAAAAAATGTTGAAAAAAAGTATCTATTAGTTTCACTGTGTCCGTCCGTTCATCTGTTTACAAAACTTCTACACCGTTAAAGAAACAGCAATGAAATTTTGATCAAGGGTACGTCTTACAAACAAATGAATGTTGTAGAACAGCTTTTTCATGTAGCCCCATCCATTACGGAGCTACAGCCTCTCAAACTTTTAAAAAGCCCTATTTTTAAATGTGTATATCTCAAGTGCCGCTTAACATTTTTATAATTTAAAAATGCTATTCGACAGGACTTTTTTTTACCCTTATAAATAATTTTTTTAGTATTTAAATTTACCGTTATGTGTAAACCAAATTTTGGATGATTTTGCTTCCTTCATAACCCCGGCACGCTTTTAGGTAGGAACTTTAAATTTTGATTTAAGAAAGTATGCTTAGAATTTAGAAAAAATTTTATTTGTACCGCTTCCTGTCCTGTAATTTAGGCACCTGTACAAATTGTTTTAAAATACCAAAAATTAATTCTATAAATACCAAAAATTCAATTTTATAATTTTACATGTGTTAATTGTTTTTCTTAATTACGTAGAGGGCCCTTAAAATTGATGAAAGTGTCTCTTTATTTTTCACATTTTTTTTTATAATATAAAATTTTAAGAAAATTTTCATATTTTGTTGCAAGTCACAAATCCAAACAATTTGTTTTGTCTTTTGGAAATGTTTGGCTTTAAAAACCGTTGGTTTACATTCTGCATTGTTGCTCTTACTAATCGATACAAACGTTCCTATCAACTCATTTCGAACAATTTCCTAAATTTTATTGCTGTAATCATACATATTATCTTCATAGTTAACTCCCAAAAATTTGTAAAACAATTCTTTTCCGGAAAAAGCTTTTTATCCTTAATTTGACCTATTAGGAGTTTATTGATATACGAAAAATTTATTAGAGAAGAGCATACTGAACTTTAATGCTTAGTATGAATTAACTGCTCTATTAATATTTATTAATGTCATAAAACATTATTTTAAAGTTTTGTATTATTTTTTCTGCTTAAAATTTAAGAATAGGTATATCTAGGTATATTTAAAAAAAGGAAAGAAGAATGGAATATTACGACATTTTAAGGCAACATCCGATAATATCAGTAGTACGTAAAGTTCTAGAATGGAACCCCTAATGTAGAAGAACTTTCCACATTTCTTCTACATTAGGGGTTCCATTCTTAGGGGTTGCAAAATGAAAACTGGAAGAGAACAGTGCAAAGAGAAAGGGACCTATATGGAAAAACATGGACGAAAATAAAGATATTAGCGCAGAAGAGAGATAATTAAAGAGGCTACGTGGAAGCCTTATATTCCCTAGCTAGGGCAATAATAAGGAACAAAAAATATATATATACAGGGTGTCCGAAATTCAAAGGTCACGAAGAACGGAGGTGATAGAGAAGTTTATAACAAACAAAAAATGTTCTGGAGTGGGCGGTCTATAAATTTCTAACGGTTTCAATTATTGTGAAATTTATCTTATCTTTTATTTATCTTTCACAAGGCATTAAATACGAAAAATATTGATATTTTACAATGTTTTTATAAAATAACTGTAATTTTTGCATAAAAAACCGTTTTCAATGTATCAATTATATTTCATTTTCAAAATCACCTATTTCTCAGCTTCAATTTTAGTTCATCCATTTTTCTCTTATCTTTTATCATTTTCGAGATAATTATCTAAATATAATCATGTGCTTACTTACCAAGTAATTATATTATTGTTTTTATGTAAAAGTATGGAAGATAATTTTTTTAACGCTGCATACGCTGTAAAAATACGCTGTAAACACCGAAGGAGTGTGGTTTCGAATCCTACACACGTCGTAAGAGTTATTTCCCCTTACGACATTAACAGTCACTCCTGAACAGAAAAGGATGTGTAATTTCCTGTTCACACTTATGTGGCAGAGAAATGCATTAAAAAAAAAAATTATGCGTTTAAATTTAAAAAAACGTTTCCAATTAATTATTCATATTATTTACTACTCTACTATTTATTTACTATTTTAAAGAATATGCCTAACTATAGACACACATTTAGATTTTAAATATATGGCTAGTAATATGTTTTGTAATAAAACAATTATTTAATCACTCATTTAAAAAATAAAGAAATTAATTTAAAATAAATAAGTATAACCAAATGCATAATAATTTAAAGTTAAATTTGTTCATTCAACCGAAGAATTAACTCGGTAAATCCTTATTGAACAAGAAGTTACATATTTGAAAAAAAAATATATTATGATATAAAAATTTTATTATATTTTTACAGTGAAACCTATTTAATTTAGACACTATTCGAGATTGCATTAAAAAATGGTTCGATCAACAAATCATGAAATTTTAAAAGTTTTTCTTTTTAAATATTTCAAATGCTATGGGAAAAATTTTGTTCTTTTCGTCCTTCAACTTTTGACAGATTATGATTAAACCATGAAATTTCATTTTGTTCGCTACAAACAATATTTATAAAAATAGTATTTAGCGTGATGTGGTGACTACGCACTGTGCGCAATGACAATTTATTGGCTGCAGTGTGAAAAATTTACTGTAGATATTAACTGTATTAGACGATTCATATAAAATATAAAACATTAATAATTATACTCGTAATATATAAAATTTTAGATACATAATATGTATTCATTTATGTTTTTAAACTTACCTATATAAGTATATGTTATACAATAAATTATGTACATTTTTATTAACTGAAAAAAATAACAATTTTCGTCTTCACTTCAGATATTTACTAAATTTGGAATTTGTCACAATTTTAAGAGTTTTTTTCTGTAAAATTTCTGCAAAAAGCCAAAAAGCCAATTCGTTAATTTCTACAGTGAAAATTTTACACAGTGTTCATAAACTAAATTACATACATATATGACCAAGTACTATGTTGGATAAATTCTTTATTGCCATACCATATTAATATCACACGACGCAAATGTTGCTCAAACAAAATTGTTGATAACATTGTCATTGAGTTTGATGCCAGATATTTTTCTGTCATCACTCATCTTATTACCAATTAGAAATATGTCATCTCATATAGCAATTAGCGTCGCAGTTTAAAAATGATATTAAAAATGACGAGTATTAATATATTAGAAATATTTTAAATTAACAAAAAAAAATGAACAGTTTTGTGATAGTTTCGCCTTTTATCAATCCTTTTCCTTTGAGAATAGAAAACAAAGTACAAACAAACAAAAAAAATTTGACATTTTTGTTTTAAAATTTTAAAGTAGCATTTTTTCATAGAATATGTAAATGCAGAGACTATAGTAACAAAATCAAGTCATTAGCAATAAAAAATTAACAACCCCAGGCGTCAATGCCAATAAAAAATTTGAAACTTTAAAAAATTGTTCGGTTCGGTTTATACATAGATATTTTAACTAATTGATGGGAAGTTAGCTATAGTCGTTTCTTTTCTTCTTATGTGTTTTTCTATGTTAAGGTATTCATTCAAAAAAATACATATCAATTTTATAATATGTATACATTTTGTTCACTCAGCTGTTTATATTTATTAAAATAATGTAAAGCAGTTTTTTATAAGCAGTTTCATTCAGGGGTTTTAAGTTTTTATTACTTAATAATTGATATATTTTGTTTTTAAAATTAAAATTTAATTTAATTTAAGTTATTCAAAATTAAACTACCTACTTGTAAAGGTAACAAAATAAGTGATAAAATTCTTTTAAAAATTAGAAATGATAATATTTCACCTTTTAGGAACCTATTTCTGAGGAAACTAAAGCAATACATACGCACGGTTTACTCAGCTGTTTCTTAAAATTGACTGAAAATATATTTTTCACTGCCTATCTATTAGTTAATATATCTATGGTTTATAACAATAAAAATATTTTCCCGTAGTGAAGATAGTAGATACAAATTTCAGTATGTACAGTGTACAATTAACCGGCTACATAAGTTTTTATATTTTATATGTATGTACATTATGCTCTAACCTAAAAACAGATCAGCTGGTTAAAGAATGTTCCAATTAATAGATTTTACTGTAAAACAATTAATATAAAATAAATATTAATATGTATGTTTTTTTGCATTATAAAAAATTCAAAAAATAAATATGTATTATGTAACTTAAATAAAAATTCTTGATATAACAATGGGTGTTCACCTACTTTTTTTTGTTTTTTGTTTTTTTTATTTAATTGGTATTTACATACATTTAATATTTATTTTAACCTTTAAGTAAAAAAACAAGAAAACAATTTATTTACTTTTTTTTATTTTCCACCCCATTTAACATTTAATGTTGTTAACATTTTTTTTTCTTTTATTTTATTTACATAATATTATTTTATTTTTTTCAATATATATTATTATGTATATATAGCTATACATACATGTAAAATATTATAATAGTAATTACACTTATATACATAAGTACATATTATGTACTAGGTAAAATTTTCTTTATAAAGTTTTGATTTTTGTTATTTTGTATTTTTAATAAGATATACACAAAAATAAAATAATTACACCATTTTCTTATGTTTTTCTTAATTATTAAATAATTAATTAAAATAATATGTAAATTATATAAAATATGCAATAACAATAAAAAAAAAAAATAAAAAAAAAAAACCCTTAAGGAATTTTTATTTAATATTAAATTATTATAAATGAAATAATTATATTAATAATGAAATTATAATAAAAAAATAATTGTGGGTGATTTTAATTGAAATTAAAAATATTAAAATAAAAAACCAAACAAACAAACAAACAAACAAACATTCTTTGGTTTTAATTTATTTTGTTATTTTTTAATATTTAAAAAAGTTTAATATTAATAAAGATTTAAAAAAAAATATGTTTTTTAATTGTTTCAAATCCCAAAAATATAAACCAATTAAAAATATTTTTATTGACAATAGAATCATGAATATATAGTAGGTTTAAATTTAAAACTTAATACTTAATATAAGTACCAAAATATCTTTGTAAATTTATAAGAAGTTCTTAAAAATAAACAAGGAAAGTTATATTGGAATGTAAACTGAAAGTTTTAAGACAAAATATTATTAAGCTTTAAATAAGATTATTTTGGAAAAAAATTTCTATTATAAGTAGATAAGTAAATAATGACATCACGTCATTCAAACATTAATATGCATTTACCAACCCCAATAAACATCATTAAGGTTAATTTTGTAATAATAATAATTAGATTAAGTTAGATTGCAGTAAAACATCGAAATATGTTGAGAAGATTGGTACAAGAGACTCAAGCTTATTTGACACTGCGTAACGCCAGCAGCTGATAATGATGATATGCTTAATATAATATCAATTATAATATATACAAAACTAAAAGAATTCAAGAATAAAATGATAGAGATTTTTTTTAATGTCTATCATTAGTTTAATTCGAACCTTCATGATGTGCATTTATTGTACAATTGTCATCTTAAACCAGAAGAGATTCAAATTTTTAAACGAGGAAGAATACAGTTGCCTTTGTCAACTCTTAGATACCCGTACGAACCGTTAGTATGTTCACAGCCTGTCACACTGCTTACAATATTATTTTTTTAATATTTTAGTATTTTAAAATAATTTGAGTGAATTTTATAATTTCTAAAACATGGGTTGTACATATATTCAAACTATATCTTTATATGTACATTCTTCAAAAGCAGATTCTAACCTTCCTCATAACGATTATCAATCCAAAACTTTTTCAAATATTCTATAGTACCATTTAATACTAAGCGGCAAATGTATATTAAATTTACTTAGTACAAAATAATAAATATAATTTTAAATATTATATTATATTATATTTAAATATTCCATTGACAGAAAAATTTCTTATAAGTACAATAAAATACATATATGTATGTAAATACGGCGCTATATAATATACATCTATACTCTTATCATTCATTCACTAGTGACATATACGATATGTAAATAAACATGATATTATATAAGTATGTATGTATAACAATATCATATAAATAAAAATTCTTCAAGCAACCGTTATGTTGTTTATTTATTTACATTTTTTTGTACTACGCATTATATCCTCAACAATTTCAAATTATCGAGTAAAACAAAATGGAAAAAATTCGTTAAAGAAATTTGTTAGAAAATTTGAAAAAATCAAGTAACACTTTCGTCAATTAGCCTAAGGTCCTGACGGACGGACGGACGGACGGACATGGCTCAAAAGTCTTAGAATTTTTTTCTGATCCGATCCATACCTTTGAAGGTATATTTAGCTCGCTTATTTCGAGGTGTTACAAACGGAGGAGTAATTTTATTATACCCGATCCTAATAACTTTTTTTTGATGTCACAAAAATATTAATTTTATTTTCAATAACTTTTTTTTGTACCCCCACCCGTTACGGAGCTACAGCTCCCCAAAGGTTCAAAAAAGCTCTATATTTAAATTGTTATAGCACAAGTTGTATAAGGTATATCTTCATTTTGAAAATGCCAAACGATTACTACTTTTATTAGCTTTAAAAGTATATATACAATAAATATATTTTTGTGGCATACGGTGTCTTAATTTACCGTTATGTGAAACTAAAATTTTGCAAAATTCTTTAACCCTTCTATCTTCTAAACGGTTTAATTTGGAAACTTGAAATTTCGACAGAAGTTAGATCTTTGAAAATAAGTATGAGTCATTTCAGAAATTTTTTTTGTATCACCCCCGTATAGGAGCTGTAAGGGGTCAAAATCTGAAAATTTCCAATTTTTAAACACCTGTAACTTGATCACCTGTTAAAATTTTTTTGAAGTAATACACAAAAATTAAAGCTTCAATATTATACTCTTATTTATGTTAACAGCTTTATTTAATAGTATATGGTTACTTTATAATTGACGAAAGAGTTACTTGATTTTTTCAAATTTTCTAACAAATTTCTTTAACGAATTTTTTCCATTTTGTTTTACTCGATAATTTGAAATTGTTGAGGATATAATGCGTAGTACATAAAAATGCAAATAAATAAACAACATAACGGTTGCTTGAAGAATTTTTATTTATATGATATTGATATATATACATACTTATATAATATCATGTTTATTTACAATATATCGTATATGTCACTAGTGAATGAATGATAAGAGTATAGTTGTATATTATATAGCGCCGTATTTACATACATATATGCATTTTATTGTACTTATAAGAAATTATTCTGTCAATGGAATATTTAAATATAATATAATATAATATTTAAAATTATATTTATTATTTTGTACTAAGTAAATTTAATATACCTACATTTACCGCTTAGTATTAAATGGTACTATAGAATATTTGAAAAAGTTTTGGATTGATAATCGTTATGTGGAAGGTTAGAATCTGCTTTTGAAGAATGTACATATAAACATATAGTTTGAATATATGTACAACCCATAGTTCTAGAAATTATAAAATTCACCCAAATTATTTTAAAATACTAAAATATTAAAAAAATAATATTGTAAACAGAACGACAGGCTGTGAACATACTAACGGTTCGTACGGGTATCTAAGAGTTGACAAAGGCAACTGTATTCTTCCTCGTTTTTCTAGTAATTTCGGTGGGGTTTTAAATTGGATAGTATCTAGGTTGCTAGTTTATCCTTATATTTGTGCTTTATTTGTATCATTAAAAGGATAATTGAACTGGTAATTTTTTTTGTTATTTTATCAACTTTATGAAAAATTAAAATCATAATTTGTTTTTGAAATTTTTGAAGTATTTTAAAAAGGTAAAGAGTCCAAAAAGAAAAAAAATAAATCATATTTTCAAATCATTTATTTATTGTACTACAATGAAGCGATAAAAATTTGAGACACTTTCAAAAACCTGGATATTTACAAAATTTTTATGAAATTTTTATGCAGCAGAGAAGATTGTGTCAACTCTGGGATACCTGTATGAACGTAACATATAAGTATTTGAAACTAACAATTTTACAAAAGTGGCATAGTAAAAATTTCAGAATCCTGACTCGATTATTTTTTGAGTTATCGTGCGATAGATTCTGAATTTTGAACCGATACATACCCTTGAATCTATATCTAGCTCGATTCCTTTAAGGTGTCACAAAAGTATTCATTATATCCTTGAACATACGTTTATATACGGGTATAACAAACGAAATATTACCCATATCGTGTTAGACATGTGATACCTATCACCAAAATTTGTTACCAAAATTAGACTGGAGCTATTAATTCTACTTTGACAAAGACAGTCATTTAGCATGACTATTTAGCTTTTTGAAACTAAACAAAATTAAAAGCTTCATGGTTCTAACTCCAATAAATCATTAATTTTGGTGGCATCAAAAACATGTCTAACATGATATGGATGTATGTAGGATGAAAGTTTTTGTTCTTCATTTCTATCTTCATATGCTCTCCACTAGTACAAATATCTATCTTGCACATTCTGAAGATAGTTAATTGACAAAGTGAACCATATTTCACTAGCACATTCAAATTTCGATCAACTACCATCTTATTTACTATCTCATTTAACCAACTTAAAGTAAAATTTCGGTTTCACCAAAAATATAAGTACCTAATATTTGACAATCAGAATGACTTCTTCCATTTTGGAAATTTCTTAAAAAAAAAATATTAAATATATTTTATTAAATTTTACTTTTTATTGTAATTTTTCTATTTTTGTCATTATCCATTTAAAACATATTGTGGACTTTTTTTTATTTTTAAAAATATTTTAATTTTCCTTTGGGCATATTTTTTTCTTGTATTCGAACTGATAAAAAAAAATTAAAACATTTTTATTTTGAAATTTTTTTTAATGGTTTTAAGTATGACAACAAAGACAATTTAAAGCCTAAAGAAAGTCCAAAAATAGTATCAATAATAAAAATAAATATCAATTTATTAAATTTTCTTTTAGGTTTTCCTTGAATTTTTTGTGTTTTTTTTTATATTGTAAATAGTCCAGACAATATTGATATATGATTTTAGGGCAGTGGGAGCGATCAATTTTGGATTTCAAGATTTCATATTAAATTTTACAGCTTTTTTTTAGGCGTTTCAAAAAGTTCATTCCGAGTTCTATATCCAGTTTAGATTTCTAGTGTCAATTCAGAAAATGTATAGTTGGCGACTTAGAAAAAATCCACTGAAATGCAAAGTTATGTCAATTTTTGTCCCTGTGCAGTGTGGAGAGATGAATCTTAATATTTATTTCTATTCGAACAAATTAATATTGATATGAATTCACTGATGTATGTTAGATGACGGATTTCTATATAAAGATGATTGTTAAATAATTTTAATTTGAGTTGATCAAAAATAACTAATAATGAATTAATTGATTCCAATAGTTCTTATCGCAACTGTTCCAATGGTTCGGTGACATTTCGCAGAAGAATTGAAAGTACGAACCACTTTCTCTGTACCTCTCTTTGCAGTCTGTTAAGAAAAACGTGGAAATATTTCGGTAGTTTTTTTCAAGATTTAAGTTAACTCTTTGGCATGGATATGAGAAATTTTCAAAACTTCTTCCGTCAGATCAATGTTAACGTGAAATAAATCTAAAGAAAATTAACATCAGCATTTTAAATATTGACCTCGTACGTTTTGATGATGTACCAGAGTCTAGTGATTACTGACAGATTAGCTCAATCTTCATCAATTAAAAAAAAAAACATTTGAAAATATTATATAATAAATATTTGATGCTAATGAATCTTCAAAAAGAAAAGTGAAAAGCAAAATGTTATAGTCTCAAAAAAATATTGTGATTGGAAACCCAGAAATTAGATTATTCGCCCTAATATAAATACTATTATTCGCCCTAAAATAAATACTAAAGTTTTAAACAAATGTTAGTGTTTTATCAAGCTTTAAATATCTAATTTTTTATTTCTAGAACGGTTAGAAAAAATAAAAACTTAAATATTTAATATAAAAATTCTTTTTTTGCTTTTTATATAATTTCCGGTTGAATTTTTTGAAAATATTATAATATTTTTTTTGCTTTAGAAAAGCTCATCTGTAAAACCAAATTTTATATTTTATATTAAAAAAAAAATAAAATGAGTCTTCTAAGGATAAGTTTTTAAATATTTTTCAATTAGATCTGATCATTCGGTATTTTTGGTGACCTAAGAAAAATTTTTCATTTACTACTTAGTTATTATTTAATTTTAAATAAACATCTTTGTTGTTTTTTACTAGCCACATCCTTTTTTTTTGCCGTTTAAAAAATGAGAAAAGAGAAAGAACCTTAAATGATAAAGTTTTTATTAAAAATAAAGTTGGAGAAAAAAAAAAAAACGAAAAGTTCATATTATTTATTAATATTTTTCTTGTTTTTTTCCTTTTTCAGTAGGTACATATTTATTTTTAATATTTTAATTTATACTCACTTGCATTTGTTGTCTCTTTCTTTTTTTTAAAAAAGTTTTCCTTCATTTTCTGTTATTAATAGGAAATAATTTTCAATTTATTTTATATAGCTGCAGATATATTCATTCTAAAGTTAAATACAATAATAACAACACAGTTATATAGTATTAATAATAAAGTATAAAAAGAAAGAGATAGATGATAGCATAGTGGTAATGTTTGTTTTTCATCGCAAAAAAACAAAAAAAAAAACTTTACTTATAGTTTTTCATTTTAGCACAATATTTTTATTTTGTTGTAATGGTAAGGTAAAATTTTCTCCGAAATTAAAGTTTTTTTTTTTTTTTTTGTTTTTTTAACATTTTACAATTCATTTTATTTACTAAAAAAAAAATATTCACTATTCTATAATGAAAAGAATAGGAATGGATATACCATTATCTCTTTCATTTACTTTTTCACTTTTTTCGGTGCATTATCTCTATTTGGTTTTTATTAAGTAGCGTGCTCCATTTAATAATGACAATCTAAATACGAGAAACAATGAAAATGTGAAATGAAAAACAAAACAGAGAGTGAAAGAGAATCAAAATAAACAAAAACAGAAAAAAAAAAACAAAAAAAAAAAAAAAATTGGAAAACTATTAAAAGAAAAACTTTTCCAATCACGAATGAATGTGTCTGCAGCACACAACTTTATAATAGGGAAAAGAAAAACAAAACAGGAAGAAAATTTATTCTTTCTATAAAAACGAACAAAAACAAAAAAAAATAAAACTAAAAAAAAAAAAACAAAATTTCAAATAGGTAGGTATGTAAAAAAATATTGAAAAAAAAAATCTTATTTTTAACTTTATTTACTATATTTTATTGTATAAGTACAGTATGTAACAAAATTTATGTAATAATTTTATTTAGTACATATTTTTAGTACATAGTACATAAATAAAACTTGTAAACTTATTTTAAAAATTGATCACTTAATTTTATCTATTAGGTAGGTACTGATCAATGATCATATTATTGAACCTAATTATCATATTATATATATCATATTATTGAACCTAATTTAAGTTTACATATTATTGTAGTACTTTCCAAAAAGTGTTTGTCTATAGTATCTATAGATATTTTATATTTCTTAAAGTAAAGATGGAAAGAAATACTGTTTCCATAAACCTAAATTTAAGAAAAATATGGCATACTTCTTTTGTTTTAATAATTATTTCTATGCCTTAAATACAATTTCTGCTTATTTCTATAAATGAAAAATATTGAAAATAACGTACAAAAGACTAATTCAATATTCAATACGAATAAAAGAAAATCATGTTATATTCCTACCACCAACTTAAATCTAAACAGAAGTGATATACTTTGGGTAAACAATGTCAAATATATTGGCGTCTATTTCGACAAAAAAACTAACATTTAAAGAACACATCAACAAAACAATTGACAAAGTCAATAAATTAACACGTACATTATACCCTTTCATTAACAGGATTAACTGAAGAGTCTTATCCCTTAAGGAGGATAAAACTCTCCCTGAAAAATAAACTGATAATTATGAAAGTAATATTTTTACCGATAATACTATACTTTTTTTTCAATATTGCTAACTGTCATATTAATAAACATCAAGTTGCACAAAACAAAGTGCTAAAACTTATACTCAAACTCCGTTTTTACTACTCCACAATTAAGCTACATGAACGATCTAACATTCCTTTATTGAATCTAAATATCAATAATATCACAGAAAAAGTCCTAAATAGATGCATGGTATCCGAAAATACATTGATTAAAAACCTTCGGTGATAATACCTACTCATTAATAATATTTAATCTATATTTAAAATATAGACTTTTAGTGTAATTAAGTTAAGTAGTGTAAAATTTAAAATAAAAATTAGATATAGGACAATTTAAATAGATAAGGTTTTCCAATTTCCTTACAAAAATCCTATTATATACACAAATAATTAAATTCAATAGCGGAATATTTAGATTTAAGAGATCTGGTCTCTGTAAAATGTAACAATATGAAAATAAGCACGTACATACATATATGAATAATTATTTCTAAAGTGAAAATGTATGGAAAATCGAAAATCAAAGCTAAATCAACATTTTGATGTTATCTCGATAACTGATTCCTGTTGAATCGAACATATTATAGAAAAAAAGTGTTTAAATTAAAATAAATTCAAAAAGAGGTTGAAAATAAATCGACAATGAAATGGTGCGAAAATTTAAGTAATTGTTAGTAAAATTCTCTATTTCAACTTCAGTGGACTATAAAAATAAAAGATGCTGTCATTAAAATCAACTCAATTTGGTTGATTTTGACTTATCGCAAAAGTCAACCAAAAACCAAATTACGGTGTATCGTAAATCAATTAACTTTGTTTGAATTAATTGATTCGAATTGTTGATTTTTTTATTTTTACTAAAAGAAAACAAATAATAACAATAAACTGCTTAGAAACAACATTGTAAAATTGTATTGAACAAGAACATCAAATCAATATAAAAATACTTTAGTGGGACTCTCAAAGTTTAATATTTTAAAAAAAAAATTAAAACATTTGCAACACAGCTGTTTCGTTGTCGAAGTCAATTAAAATGACTATCGACTATCGACTAATGACTATTGACTTAAGTTACTCGACGTGAAATATTATTTTGAATAACAGTATTCTCATTTTTACCTTTGATTTATGGTTTTTGAAAACACTGTACTCATTTTAGTACCTATATATAGGTTAATGTATTGAAATATTTTGTACAATAGATTAACGCAATTTTAACTCTTATATATGATACAATATAATATATACTATATATAATGTAGGTATTTTTTTTTGTCTGAATAACTGTATGATAGGTGAAAATTGTATGAAAATTATATTATGGCAGGCGTTTCGAATAATATCTTTAATTATTATTCTTCTTTATTATTATTTTCTTTTGTTATTGTTATTGTTGTTTGTCGATAATTCTATAAAGTTTTTCTTTTAATTTTTTTTTGTTGAGATTTCAAATAATTTATGATAGTTAAAACTTACCTTAACGGTATGACTAAGTATATGTAAGTATTGATTGAATTTTTTATAGGTTAAAATCTTTAATTATTTTTGGTTAGTTTTTTTTTTTTTATTTCAACTTTTCTTAATTATTATAATTGTATTGTAAGTACATTTACTTCCGAACGTTTTTATCTATTTTTCGAGTTTTTTAATTGTTTTTCTTATGATTTTACGTTTTTTTTTTTTTTAAATTAAATTTGTACCTATAGATAAAGTTTGATTAAATATTTACCACTTCCATTCCGGAAAAACTTTACTTTTGTATGTATATACAATTAGGTAAATTGAATAATAAGATTTTTCTTGTAGATAGGTGTTTATTACTAATGTTTTATTTTTGTGAAATTATTTAATTATGAAATTTTATAAAAATTTAAATTTTTGTGAAATTTGATAATTTTTTTATATTGAAAATATTGAAATTCTTGCTGCTATGATTCATAATGACATCAAGAAATACGTACTGAAAAAAGTTTTAGTTAATTGCATATTGCAATTTAATTTCCGGTATGCAATAGCTATATAATTTTTCTATAATACCATTAATATTTTTTTATGAACAATATGGGTTACTTTCAATAACGAATTAGGGAAGCGGCAATATGTTATTTTTAATATACCAACTCTTTTAAATATAATCGATCTCAATTAAATCGCGTTCAATTAGTTTATGAGGCAGTATACTAAGCCTAATCATGATATAAAAAATTGCTTAAACTGCAATCTATTCAATTCTATTTGTTTTTATTTTATTAAATTTTGTATTTGCCATAATTGTTATACTTATACCATGTACCATGTACAAATATAACAATTTGTACCACGAACATTTTTTGAATTAAGTAGGTACTTATATTTGGAGATTTGAATATTTATTTATGTGTGAGTTATAAGGTATAAGTTAAAATCACTGTGTTAATGTTTGCCATTAATTTGAACGTAATGGTAGATTATATTAGATTGTTATTGAATATTAGAGGAGAGTATCATTTATATACTGTGATCGTGTTTTGGAGTTTGTCTCTACTTATAATATTTCTGTCAGAAAGTAAAGATTTCTTTAAGAAAGTAAAGATTTGCATAGGGTATATTGGTGTCAGTTTATCTTCAGTAGCTACATAAATCATTTCGAAAATCAGATAAAAGTAGGTTTCTCTTTTATTGGCAGTTCGAACGCCAAGTTCCCGAAAATCAGAGGTTAACACTGTAACCATTGTGTCATTATACTGTCAGTATACATAATATAAAAAATATATTAAATTTATGGTATTATGATATTATGATTCATAACTGCATATTACCTACTTAATTTATCTTTATTGTGATTTTTAAGGAACATGTTGCGTTTTTTGTCTTTCTCTCTCTACAGATAAGAACATTTCTCTTTTTTTATTGAGAAATTCCTCTTTTAATCTTCTGAAGAGTTATTATGTATTCCAGTCTCAAAAATATTTAAATGGATTGACAAATTAATATTACTCTTTTCGGATAATAAATGGGTTATATTTTGTTTTCCTTGTAAATACTTTTGGTTTTCTTGTATTTAAAATAATATTTTTATACCCGTACGATAGGATCGGGTATAATAAAATTACTCCTCCGTTTGTAACACCTCGAAATAAGCGAGCTAGATATACCTTCAAAGGTATGGATCGGATCAGAAAAAAATTCTAAGACTTTTGAGCCATGTCCGTCCGTCCGTCCGTCCGTCAGCACGCTAACTCAAAAACTAAGAAAGCTAGAATCTTGAAATTTACACAAAATATTTTGGGAGTAATTTGTAGGTTCCCTATTTTTTTTGGTTGAGTTTGGACCAAGCCTTAGGGTAGCTCTCGAACACCTAACTTTTAGATCTCCACATTTTTTTTGCAATAGAGCTATGAAATTTTAACTACTGATAGATCTCACAAAAATATTAATTTTATTTTGAATAACTTTTTTTTGTAGCTCCACCCGTTACGGAGCTACAGCTCCCCAAAGGTTCAAAAAAGCTCTATATTTAAATTGTTATAGCACAAGTTCTATAAAGTATATCTTCATTTTGAAAACGCCAAACGATTACTACTTTCATTAGCTTTAAAAGTATATTTACAATAAATATATATTTTTGGCATACGGTGTCTTAATTTACCGTTATGCGAAACTCAAATTTTGCAAAATTCTTTAACCCTTCCATCTTCTAAACGGTTAAAGTTGGAAACTTGAAATTTTGACAGAAGTTAGATCTTTGAAAATTAGTATGAGGCATTTCAGAAATTTTTTTTGTATCACCCCCCGTTTAGGAGCTGTAAGGGGTCAAAAACTGAAAATTTCCTATTTTTAAACACCTGTAACTTGAACACCTGTTAAAATTTTTTTGAAGTAATACACAAAAATTAAAGCTCCAACATTATATTTTTATTTCTGTTAACAACTTTTTTTAATAATATAGGGTTACTTTATAATTGACGAAAGTGTTACTTGATTTTTTCAAATTTTCTAACAAATTTCATTAACGAATTTTTTCCATTTTGTTTTACTCGATAATTTGAAATTGTTGAGGATATAATGCGTAGTACAAAAAATGTAATTAAATAAACAACATAACGGTTGCTTGAAGAATTTTTATTATTTATATGATATTGATATATATACATACTTATATAATATCATGTTTATTTACATATCGTATATGTCACTAGTGAATGAATGATAAGAGTATAGATGTATATTATATAGCGCCGTATTTACATACACATATGTATTTTATTGTACTTATAAGAAATTATTCTGTCAATGGAATATTTAAAAATATTTAAAATTATATTTACTGTTTTGTACTTAGTAAATTTAATATACATTTACCGCTTAGTATTAAATGGTACTATAGAATGTTTGAAAAAGTTTTGGATTGATAATCGTTATGTGGAAGAATCTGCTTTTGAAGAATGTACATATAAACATATAGTTTGAATATATGTACAACCCATAGTTCTAGAAATTATAAAATTCACCCAAATTATTTTAAAATACTAAAATATTAAAAAAATAATATTGTAAGCAGAGTGACAGGCTGTGAACATACTAACGGTTCGTACGGGTGTCTAAGAGTTGACAAAGTCAACTGTATTCTTCCTCGTTATAAATGGAAACAATAGATACATATTATGTACATTTTATTTAATATAATTTCGTAGTAACAACAAGGTTTTCATTTGACTTAGATAATAATACATACTTACTTATCAAACCTATATACATACATAAATGAATTATTTAATTAATAATATAATTAATATCAATAAATCACTCAAGTACAATAAAACAATAAAAATTTTACCCAAAAGTCAGATTTACCATTAAAAATTACATATTATAACATACTATATATGTAACTATATATGTATATACGTATGTACATATAATATACATATCCATATGTAAATCAAAAATAAAATTTTTTTTTTTTCCCCCAAATTAATTTACAATTATTTTATCATATAATTTTTTTTTTTAAATAAATAAATTTTAATTATAATTATGTCATTTTTAATCTTCTTTTTTTTCCAGATATTTCAAAGATATTATATGGTATATAATATATATATTCCAGATATTTCATATGGTGTACGGTATATTAAAAATAATTAAAATAAATATAATAATAATAATAATTAAAAAAAATTATAAATATACCTCTAATACCATTTAATAATAACAATAATTATATTATATAAAATGTGAAATAACGGACTTTACTCTAAATTCCAATTATACGGTAAAATAATTATTAAATTTTCTGTTTTTTTTTTTAAATAACGATTAAAATCAACCAAAACATACATATCTACATACATATTTCTATATATGTAAATAAAATATTTAAAAAAGTGTATTTTAAAATAAAATTGTTTTAATTTTACTGTTATTTTCTTTTTTTTAATTTTTTCATTTAAATTTTTTTTCTTCACCAATAATAATTACAAAAAAAATATACACTCATATACATACATACATATTATGTATGTATATTTATTCTATAAATAAATATTAAATAAAAACGACAAAAAATCTTTAGTCAGCTGTGCATATCATAAAATTAACTGTAATGTATAACAAGCGGTTTTAACATACAACATAGGATATAAACATAATATCCATAATATAATAAACGGTTAAAGCAATAACAGTTATTTGAAAAAAAAAAAAAACAAAAATAAAAGCAATTATCATTTAAATAAACAAAAACTAAAATAACTGTAAATTAAAATGGTTAAATTGATTTTCTCGTTAAATCTATAATATAAACAGTTATGATAACCATTAACAATAAAACTATTAAATACAACTAAACCTTAAAATAAATAAATTGTAATATAGTGGAAAATAAAATATTAAAAGAATTTTGGCTACTAAAAAACAAACAAAAAAAAAATCAAATAAAATAATTATTTTAGATTAAAAATCTCTTACTGTCAATAATAATTACTTTTTATGTAATACACATGTAGTTGATTTTAATTTAATTCAAATCTGCTGTTTTTTTTTCAATTTTTATTGCAAAACAAAAATCCGTTATTCCGTATTTACTGATTTATTAGTATATAATTATAAAATAAAAAAATTATTAAGTGTGTGTGTGCTTTCCAATACATTGCTATATAAATAAATAAATAAAAAAAAGCAATGATTTTAATTAATATTGACAATGTAATTTTATTAAAAATAATAATTAAATTACTAGAAAATTACATTTAAATAACAAAAATCCTATTAAACAACAAAAATCTTATAAAAAAAAAAAACAAAGCATAACCTACAAAATTTATAAAATGAAACAATTAATACAATCTAACAATAAACAATTTTTTTTATATAATTATTTAAAATAAATATAAAAAGAACAAATAAAGAACTAAAAATAATTATAACAATCGATTAAAATAGTAAAAAACAAAAAAATTAAACAAAATCCTATCTTTATACATTTATTGTAAAAAAAATAAAATTATATAAACAAATTATTATTTTACGCAACAATTTAATTAAAACTTATAAAAAAAATATAAAAAAATAAACAAATAAATTAAATTATAAAAAAAGCGAAAATAAAAAAAAAAAATAATGAAATTCTACAAACAAATTTCAGTGAAACTGAAAATTCAATAAATAAAATAAATAAAATAAATTAAATAAATAAGAAAAAAAAAAAAATAGTTATACAAAAAACAGACCATGTTTTATTACAATAAATTAAAAATATCAGTGAAAAAAAATTTAAACTTTTTTATTATTACACCAATTTTTATTTTAATTTTATAAATTATAGTGTTATTTGTTTTTTTTTTTTTTTTCTGGTATTTTTTTTTTTTTCTTTTTAAAATATTTTATAATATTTTTCAACATAACTACCATACATACATACATAAATAATATACAATTTAATAATTAATAAAATATTTATCTATAGATATGTATTTATACCTATATATAATCCGTTATTTTCGTTAATTCTTTTTTTTTTTTTTACTTTTATTTTATTACATAACATTTTAACTGCTTCATATTAAATAAATTCAATTTGTAACCAAAAAAAACACCATATTATATACATAATTTATACATACATATTATATACATGGAAAAAAATATTAATAGTTATGTATAAAAAAGACAAACTGTAAAAATAATGAAAATATCCGAGAAAAAGGATAATATTAATAACAGGAAATTAAATGGTATATAATATTATATAATGACAATAATATTTAAAAAATTTTACACAAAAAAAATTTCAACAGAGCAAAAAAAAAATGTTCATAATTATTATTTTCTTGTATA
Source organism: Poecilobothrus nobilitatus (assembly GCA_947095535.1). NCBI lineage: Eukaryota > Metazoa > Arthropoda > Insecta > Diptera > Dolichopodidae > Poecilobothrus > Poecilobothrus nobilitatus. The sequence goes on from OX352774.1 coordinate 231,482,001, forward strand.
AATTCAAGTAAATATTGTGTTATTTAAAATAAATTTTTTTTTTTTTTTTATTATTTTTAATTAAGAATATTTTTTCTATTTTCAATGATATTCCTTACATATAATATGTATATGTAAATATATTTATACATATAAACACTTCACGATATAACAGTAAAAGGCGATAAATAAAAGTGAAATGAACTGTAAAATAATAATTAATATAAATAAACAAAAATAAAAATCAATTCATATTAATTAAACAAATTGATAGAAAAGAATAAAAATATATTACAAAAAAATATTGTGAAATAAATATAAAATTAAAAATGAACAAATAAATAAAATTAATTGGAATATATTCAATAATAATTGTTTAAAAAAAAAAAAAAATAAGAAACAGTAATACAAAAAAAAAAACAAAAACAATTACGAAATTTTTTAATTATATGACTAAATAAATTATGTTTAATAATTAATAAAATATTAGAAAATTAAATAAAAAAAATCAATTAATATGATATACACAGATTATTAATCCTTTAATAAAGTAAAAATAAACTAACTCAAAAAATAATACATATGTATATAAATTACAAATTAATAATTATTGCTCATATTTATTTTTAAATGAAATATAAATCAGTGTTTATTACATACATACATATGTTTATGTTATCTATGTGTACTAAATAAAAACAAAACAGACTAACTATAAAACAAATAAAAATAAACTACAAGAAGAAAAAAAGTCACTCATAATAAAATATATATAAAAAAAAAACTAAAAAAAAATAATACAAATTATTAAAAATTAATAATACCTAATCAAATTAAATAAAAATATTAAATAATGAAAAAAATGTTATCAATTAATTGTAAAAGAAGAAAAATACGTTATAAATGCATATCATTGCATTTAATACCACAAAATAATAATAAAGCATTAATATTATTTATAACAATAATATTAATAATTAATAATAATTTTATAATATTAGTTAATGGTTTAACACGTAATAATAATTTAATAATGTTTAATAGTAATTCAAATTCAAATAATAATAATAATAATAATTTACAATATACTACTAATATAAGTAGTAATAATAATAATATGGGTTTAAGTAGTAGTGATACATTTCATTCATTAAGTAATATTAATAATATTAAAAACAATAATAATATTGATGGTAATTTACATACAAATAGTATACAAAGACATTCACATAGTCAACATATAACTAATAATAATAATAATAATAATATGGATATAAATAATTATAGTATTATTAATTCAAAACAATTATATAATAGTCAAATATCAACATCAATATCAACAATGACAAATTTAAATAATAATAATGATAATAATAATCGTAATAATAATGGTGCAACAAATAATAATAATAATAATAATCATTCTTTATCATCATTATCTTCGTCGTCATCACTATCATCATCGTATCATCAAACAACTGATTGTATATCAAAATGGAAAGGTGGTAAACAAACAGTTGAATGTATTGATAAATCATTAATACGTATACCAGAAAATATTGATCCAACAACACAAGTATTAGATATGTCCGGTAATAATTTACAAAATTTAGCTAATGAACAATTTTTACGTGCATCATTATTAAATTTACAAAAATTATTTTTAAGAAATTGTAAAATTGGTGAAATACAACCAGAAACATTTAAAGGTTTAACAAATTTAGTTGAATTAGATTTATCACATAATTTATTAGTAATAATACCATCGAATGCATTAAGTTATATACCATCATTACGTGATTTAACATTAGCATCAAATCATATACATAAAATTGATAGTCATTCATTTCGTAATACAAAATCTTTACATAAATTGGATTTATCACATTGTGATATACAAACAATAGCACCACAAGCATTTGAAGGTTTAGAATCATTGGTATCATTAAAATTAAATGGTAATAAATTATCAGAATTAAGACCAAGAACAATTGAAACATTATCTAAATTACATGGTATTGAATTACATGATAATCCATGGTTATGTGATTGTCGTTTACGTGCAACAAAAATATGGTTAACAGAAAATAATATACCATATCCGGTTGCACCAACATGTAGTGGTGGTCCAGAACGTATTATTGATCGAACATTTGCTGATTTACAAGTTGATGATTTTGCATGTCGTCCTGAAATGTTACCAGTTAATCGTTATGTTGAAGCAACAATGGGTGATAATGCAACAATAGTATGTCGTACATCAGCAATACCAGCTGCTCAAGTTAATTGGTATTGGAATGGACGTTTATTAGTTAATGGTAGTACATTTAGTTCATATCAAAAAGTTTATTTATATGAAGATGGACAATTTGAAAAAAAATCAAAATTAATTTTAACTAATGCTCAAGAAACTGATTCGAGTGAATTTTATTGTGTTGCTGAAAATCGTGCTGGTACTGCTGAAGCAAATTTTACATTACATGTTAGTATGCGCGCTGCTGGTATTGCATCATTTGGTAGTGGACAAATTGTTGGTTTAAGTGCAGCTTTAGTAATTTTAATATTAATTATATTATTAATTATATTATTTATGTTGGTAAGATTAAAAAGGCAACCATTTGTTGAAAGTAAAACCCCAAATCATTTGGAAGTTATTACCTCAGTGAATCATTCTAATACAATAACAAGTAAAACACAACCACCAACAACACAAAGTAATGGTGGTACACAAAATTTAGTTGTTGCAAATGGTAATATTCCAAATCATATTAGTTCATCAGATTCAGATCAAAAACATATTCACGGTCAAGTAAATCCTATGAGTAATGAATCAAAATTAGCAAATCCTGTACAAAAGCCACCACGTTTAACAGATTTACCATATACAACATCAAATTATGATGGTGGTAGTGTATTAAATTCATCAAATTGTTTTGTATCACCTACAGCATCAGCAGGAAATAATCCAGATTTAATCAATGACACTAAACGATTTGGTAGCGAAGAATTTACTGATTTAAAAATACCAGCTGTTTTAACATCAGGTTTAAATTTAACAGATCCATCTGTAGATTTACCTGGTAGTGGTGAATATTCAAGAGCGGGTGGTTGTGATTCATTATATCCATCTGGATTATGGGAATCAAATAGTACAACAACAACACTATTAGAAGATGCATTTTTAAAACGTGCAACTAGTACAACATTAACCGGTTATAGTTCTTATAATGATAAAACTCCAATTATGGATGATAATAGTGCAACATCACAAATGTATGATTTGCAAGAACGTTTAAGTTCAGCATCAGATTATTTCAGTAGAACATTTCCCCGAACACATTTTCAAACAATGAATTCATCAACAGCAATTGGCGCTATTGGGACATCAACATCATCAGCTGTTAGTGGTTTAACTTCATCATCATCAACTGCTACAACAACAACAATGTTAAATAATTGCGGCGATAGTGGTAGCAATTTATTAAATCATCAATTAAATAATTCAATAACAAATTCAAATATATCAACAAATAACACCGGTGGTTATCCATCAGATTATGGTTTACCATTGGTACCTGGAGCTGAAACTCAAATAAGTCATCAAATGCATCCGTTGTATCAACAACAACAACAGCAACAACAACAACACCAGTTCAACAATAATAACACAAGTAATAGTTTTAATAATAGTTCGAATAGTTTAAATAGTAATAATAGTTCTAATTCTAATAATAATTTAAAAAATAACGGTACCGTTGCTAGCATGGTTGGTTTAATAAATTCAAGAACAAATGATCAACAACAGCATCAGCAACAACACTTTGGACAACACAATTCATCAACAACATCAAACCAATTACATCACCAACATCAAATCCAACAACAACAGCAACAACAACAGCAACAACATCTATCATCATCGGGGAGTAGTGGTCAAATATTACCAAATGGTATGCCAGTAAATGCAAAAACAATAAGAGTGTGGCAAAAAGGTGGTGTACCAGTTTTACCACCAGTAACTGCCTTAAAACGTGCATTAATTAGTAGTAGTCGAAATTCACCAGATGAAGGTTATCAAGAAGGATGCGGAACTGACGTATAAATAAACTGATAATATTAATTAAATGTTTATGTTTGTTTTTTTTTTTTTTTATTTCGAAATGAAATTCCTTACTTTAAACTTATAAAAAATTGAAGTATAAGGAAAAAATTAAAAATAAATAAATAATTAAATTAATAATTAATAATAAGAAAGTATTTTGTTTAATTTTTTTATATATATTTTATATAAAAAAAAAAATATATTAATTAATAATAAAATTTTAATAAATACTTAATGATTAATTTGAAAAATTTTATGATTTTTAAAAATTAGTTTTGAAGTAAATTAATTTTTTTCTTTTGTTTTGATTATTAATTTTTAATTAAAATTTTATTAAATTTTCTTTTATTTCATTTCAATTAAAAAAAAAAAAATCATTTCCAATTTTCGGTATATTGATAACTTTATCAAAATTCTTCAAATTTTTGTTATAGCTATTGAAATGCTTCCAGAAAAAACGTTTCATTGAAAACTTATAATTTTTTCCGTATAGGCGATTATAGCAATCAGAGAAAACTGTCAGTTAAATTATCTGTCAAATGGCAAATGACAATAATGAAGGCAAAATAAAAATAAATGTATTTTAAATTTAAATTGTTGTTAGCGTTATTTCGATATTTGCAAAATAAAGTTTTATTATTTTATTTTATTTAATTATTATTGGTAGAAAATGGTACTAATAAAGAATAAAAAAAGATTTTTTTATTTGATAATGACATTTGCTAAATTGAGAAGAATTTTCTAGAATTAATTTTTTGAAATTTCCATTTTAAAACAAAAAATTTTAAAACTAAACTTAAACAATAAGCAATAAAAGAAATGAAACATATGCCATTGGAACAATTTTTTTTCTTTAGCAAAATTACTGATCAGTTGTTCAGGAAAATAATATAAAAATATAATATATAAAATAAAACCAATACGGAAAATCATAAAATTGATTTTTTTTTTTAATTATTTAATTTAAAATTTAAAAATTCGTAGCAGAATTTATTCTTTAGAAATTATTTAATCATTAAATCAACAATTTTGTTAAATTTTATATGTCAAAAAAATTGAAAATAAACAATTTCCGGAAGCATTCTAATGATTTCTATAACTGGCGCCTTAGATACTTCTAAATAACAAAACACACCTAAAAATCTGCAAAAATATATGATTTATTATTTATATGAGGTTCTAAAGATTTATTTTTTATGCTTGGCATAAATAGATTTATTTATTGGCCGTACGTACTAAAAGTGATCAAGTGAAAATTGTTACTTTTCAATTGATTTATATTAATTATTCAATTTATTTTTAATTTATATTCAAAAATAAAATGTTTGCCAATGGTAATTATATTATTAATAATAAAAATAATTCAGTTTTCACCACTTTTTTTATCACTAAAAAAATTGTAAAATTAAAAATTGATATTAAGTCAATATTTTAGAAATTTTTGAAAATTTTTAAACGACTTCATAATAAACTTATTATTTTTATAACAATTAACTATTCGAACACATCATCTCAGATCTTATATACCGAAAATTAAAACAAAATGGCGATAATAATCAATTTTATTCAATAATTTATTTAATTTTTTTTTATAAATTAAATTAAATAAAAAAAAAATTATGTGATAGTAAAAAACAAAAAAATAAAAAAACATATTAGTATTTATGTTTTTATTTTCTTTTTTATATAAAAAAACAAAAAACTAAAATTAAAAAAAAAAAATATATATAAAAAAATGTTTAATAAAAAAAAAATTGTTATTTTAATCTGTGTTAGTAATATACATAATATACAATACATTTATATATAAAAGTAGATATATTTATATATATATCTAAGCATTTAGTTACTATACATACAATATATTAAAGTATAATAAACTAATTAATAAGATCAGAAAAAGTTTCAATTCAAAATTTAAAAAATATAAATAAATAAATAATGTATAATGTATACTAATTAATAAAACTTTATATACTATATAATATTATATTAATAATAAATATTTCATAATTTACTTTTATATATAAAAAAAAAGTATATAATATAGACTAAAAATTATATTCAAATTAATAATAATAATTACAAATAATAGTAATAACAACAATAATATAAAATTAAAAAAAAAAAATGTTGTACAGTATAATATTATTAAAAACAAAAAAAAAATTAATTTATTATTTGATTAATAGATATTAATTTTATTAATAATCGACAAAAAAAAAATAAAAAACGTAAATGGAAAATAATGAAAAAAATAATGTTTCATTAATATAATATTAATGAAATATTCACTTTAATAAAATAAATTAATTAAAAATTATATTAGAAGGTTGAAATTTATTAATATTAATAATAAGAAACAAAAGAAAATTAAAAAAAAAATGGTGTAATCAAATAATATCTAACTACACAGGAACATCTAAATATTAATATAAATATAAAATTGTATTAATACCCAAAAATGCAAAAAAAAAGCAAAAAAATTGATTTGGAAAAATTTGATAAAATTTATATATAATATATAAATATATATTTATATAATAAATATATTATAAATAATTCAATAAAAAAATATATATTAATTTTTTTTAAACAGAACTGATGTAATTAAATAGAACCGAATATTATAAATAAGGTAAAAAACAAAAATTATAAAAAAAAAACTATAATTATAATAAATTTATTTTTTAAATATAAATTATATTAATTAATATATTTTTTATTTTTATTTGTTTTTAATTATTAATTACGTAGATTTTAATCTATTGATTTTTTTTTATTAATTTATATTAAAGTTTTAATTATATTAAAGATTTAAATATTATATAATTTACTTTTTTATGTATATTTGTAATATTAATAATTTTTTAATTCTTTTAAAGTACCTAATATTTAAATTCCGTTTTCCTTTTTTTTTTGGTATTTGCTTGCAACTTAATTTGTTATTTTTGTATTTATTTAAAAAACAAAAAATGTGTAAATTAAATTCATAAATTTAAATTGATTATTTTCTTTAAAAATATTAATTGGAAATTGGTAGTTATATAAAAAAATATATGTATATTTTTTTCTCTTTTATTGTAGTTTGAATGCATATCATTTAAAAAAAAAAATTTCCCATAAAAATAAAAAAAATTAATGCAATTTTATATTCATTTTTAATTAATATAAGATTATTTTTAAAAGCTCGAATAAACTTTTTTATTTTTTTTTTTTTTTTGTTTTAATTTTTATATTGATACGTGTATGTTTTAATTAATTTTTAAAATTATTATTAATCTAAATTAATAGTTATTAACATGAATTTTGGTTTTTTATTTGTTTTATATATATACAAAATATTATTTATTAATATAACAGAAAATATTAATATTGTTTCCATTTTTGTAATCATTTTTATAGTATTGCATAAAAATTCAGTTTCTATTGTTTTTCTTTTTTTTTTTTTTTACAAAATCTTAAGAAAACTTTAGTAATAACATTTCATTTAATAAAAAATATAATTAATAATACTTAAAAAATTTAATCGAAATTGCAAAATTTGTTTACAATTTTTTTTATTTTTTTTATAAAATTAAATTATTATATTTTTTTTTTTTTTTTCCAAATTATTTTTAATGTTAACAAAAGAAAATACTAACGAAAACCCCTATAATTTCTAATTATTAAATTAAATAAAAAAATGAAAAAAAAATAAAAAAAAAAAAAAAAAAAGAGAAAACTTGTAAATAGTTATTATAATAATAATCGTCAGTATAGTCTATTTTTTATATAAAGTAAAAAAACCAGTGACAGTCAGAAAGAAGAAAATGTGTAAAAAGTACACTACCAAGAAATTAATTCAGTTGATGAAATAATGAAAAGCAAAACTACATTCAAAAGAAAAAAAATCATTAATTTCTTTTACTTTTTTTTTTTTTTTTCGGTTTAATTAATTTAAAAAACACAAAATTCAAAATAAAAAAAAAACTTTAACTAAAATTCAATTTCGAAAACCAACCGTCAAAGAAATTTAATACAAAAAAAATTTTTTTTTTAATAAATTTCACTTTTTTTTCACATCATTTTAATAATATTTCAGAATATTTATTTTTATTAATTTTTGTATCTATAAAATTTTTTTTTTTCTTTATTTCTTATAACACTAAAATATTTTTATTTGTAAAAAAAAAAAAAAACTAAATCTATAGTTGTATAACAGTTAAATATTGTATTAAAAACAAAAAAACACTTCTATATAAATAATAATAAAAAAAAAAAAAAAAAAAAAAAAACTGTACTTATGTAAGTTAATTTAAATGAAAATATTATACGTATGTATTATTAGTTATATATACATTATATATAAATATATATATATACAATATAAATATAATAATTTTTTTACGTATATTATAAAAAAAAAAAAAAGAAAAAAATGAATTAGAAAATAATTAATTAAAAAAAAAAAAAAAAAAAATATCTTTGTGTAAAAAACGAAAATTGAATAAAAAAATTATTCAACAAAAAAAGAAAAAAAAAATCCAGTAAAATCCCAATTTAACGAGATATTTATAAGTATAAAAAAAAAAAAAAAACAAAAAAAAAAAAAAATGAATTAAATAAGGAAACCAAAGACTTTTTCTTTGAATATATATATAAATATATATATCTGTATATATATCTATATATCTATATAATATATATATATATAAAAGAAAGAAAAAAATAAAACAATATTAAAAAAACAAAAAAAACAAAAAAAAAAATAATAAAAAGTATGAAAAAATTTTCAAAAAAAAAAAAAAATTTTTGTTTTATTTATAAATAGAAAATACTTTAAGTTAACATTGCATGTTGCAATTATTTCCATTTTTTTTTTTTTTTTTTTTGTGTTCCCATAAGGGTGTAAACCCTATTAACATTATTTTATTTTTTTATTTAATTAAAAAGTGTTATAATTTAAATTTAATTCTAATATGAATTAAGTACAAGGGATTGGCCAGAAAATATTTTTAATTTTATGAATACAAAAAAAAACAAAAAAAAAGAGAAGACTATAATATAGTTATTTGTTACCGTTATACCATCTTCAATATTATACTATTATAGTAAAATGTAATATTACATCCCATATATTATTTCAATGCTTCTGAATTTAATTTACCTATAACACAAACAGTTTAATAACAAAAATTATTTTGAATCTATCTTTAGTAAATTTTAACAAGAATATACAAAGTGAAGAAAAGGACCTAACCTAAATAAAGTAATACAATAGTAATATATTTTAGAATACACTTTAAAGCGATAAAGGAACCAAGGGAAACATATAAATTTAATTTCGCTTTTATTATTTTGCATAAAAAAATCTTAATTATATTTTTGAGGTTTATTCAATTAATATAGATACTTTTTAGAGAAGTTTTTCAAATGCTTTATTATTTTAAGTTCAACCTGATTTAACGTTTAGGTTAAATATAATTTTCATAAATTTTCCATACTAATAATACGTAGATAACTTAATCAAATTTAAAAATTTTATTTTTTATTTATTTTAATTAATCGCATTCCGAGGTTTCGATAAAAAAAAAAATCAATAAAATTTTATAATTTTTATTAAAAAAGTCTGACTTTTACAATAATTGCATTTCTTTGACCTCACAACAATAAATTTAATTAATATGGTTATGCTGAAGTTTGGTGAAAAAACCGTTCGAATGAAAAAATCAGTTCCGCATTTCGAAAAAATTGGTATCCTGAAGGAAGTTCATTCGGCTGCAAACACTTTTTGTAGATGTCAAAGTCATATGTTTCGTGGAACATTAGTATTTTTTGGTAAATTTTTTTTTTTTTTTTTTGTGTTTGTTCAGTATAAAGAAATAATTCAAAAGTAAAATACGTATAAAATAATTTTTATAAATCGATGATAAATTTTGTAGCGGCTTTAGAATAATTAAAAAATGAAGAAGCTATATTTTCAAAGAATTTGCATTAGGAAAAAAAATTTCTCAAAATATTATTTTTTACCCTCACAATGCTCCGATTTAAAATGAAATATTTTGAAATTTTATAACTAAAAAAAAAAAATATCAAAACAAAAATTATTTTTTCTTTTTATCTTTAAAAAAAAAAAGTATTTTGCACTAAATGACACTTCTTTCTTACTGCTATTGCTTTCGAATGGCTAATTGTGTCGAAAGAAATTTCATTCATTTTCCATTTCGCCGGACTAAAAATTTTACTATAAAAATGACGTTTTGCAGCCCTTAATAAAATTCTGATTTCAGCATACCATATGTGGAATTTTTGTTCATCGAAACATTTCGACGGGCTTCAGCATAACCATATAAGTTTTTTTGGTGCTTTTTTATTTATTTATTTATTTATATTAATATTACATACATAAATGTAATGCAATATTATTGAACCATCGGCTACTAAGGCCATTATAGGTTTTTATACTAATATTATTTATTTTGTTTATTTTATATACTATATATTTATATTATATTTGGTCGTAAGGGGGTAAAGAAAAAAACACTTACGACCTGTGCAGAGATCGAACCCGCACTCCTTCGGTTAATACGCCACACGCCTACCCACTAGGCTACCGAAGCCCCCTTGGTGCTTTTTTTTATGAAATTCAATTTGTAAATTTTGTTTGCATTTAAAATTACGTACTTTTAGGGCGAATTAAAATAGTTCTATATTAGAAAAGTATTTATATAACAAAAATACCTATTGAACATGAAAATACCTATATGAAAATATGATAATTTATATAACAGAATGGATAGTCTTAAATTTTAATATCTTAAATGTTTGCATATTTATAGGATACGAGAAAAAAAAATACAATATAATATTAAGTATTTTCTTTTTTCAATTTTATATTTATATTTATTTGTCCATATTATCTACTGTTTCAAAGAAAATTTTAAGCTACTTAAAAATTCAACAACAATTGAAATTTTTTTTTTTTTTTTTTTAATCCTCTATTAATTATTTGTGTGCAATGCAATATATTTTTTTTAATTAATACTCAAAAAAATTTGTTACAAAATTATTAATTAAATATAAAAGTTATTTTAAAAATTTTTATAAGTATTATTTACTTATATTTTAAGAAAAAAAAAATATATTATACCATAATCTTCAAAAGGTTGATTTTATTTAAAAATTCAATAAAATATAGTTCTATTGTAATTGTTAATAATAACAGGGTTATTTTAATATTTACTGGTTTAAAAACGACAGGGTGTATTATTTTTAAAAATTTCAATTTCATTGGAAATGATTACGAAAATGAATTAGTTTACGATTTAAGAAAAAAGTAAAATCATTGACAATTAGCATTTTATAGTTCTGAGTGTTAAGGGAAGAGGGTAGATGTACAAATACATTCTTTTGTAAGCCAGAAAAATTACCCTTCACTAATAAAATACATATTATATTAATTCTAGTACAGGTATTTTAAATTTAAAAGATAATTAAAGAAAACAAATAAACATTTCTATGGCAGGATTCAAAATAGATTTACGATTTAATTAATATCAGATTTTCAACTAAAGTTTTTTAAAGTTAAATAATGTCTTTTATTTTGTGATAAAGTTTTGAGAAAATGATTAATTAAAAATCAAAAAAAAAAATTTATAATTTTGTGTAAGTATATCTACATTTCAGCAAAGAAATAGAATTTTCGAAATGATTTCGCAATCATGTCTAAATATAATATGATTTTAGATTTTATTTTTCATAACCTACAGTTTATCTTAGGAAATTAAAAAAAAAAAAAAAGATTTCGCGTTTAGTACAAAAATTTTTCGTGATTTTTCAGGTGATTTTATGATACCTCTTAGTGAACTGGATTAAGAGATCCAAATTTCATTAAAAAACTGCGAATGGGAATATCAATTTTTTTTTCAAAATTATTCTTGTTTTAATTTTTAGCTCAGTTACACAGATACATTTTGTTATCCATAATAAAAATGGATGATATTATTTAAAGTGCTACGGGAACAATATTGACGGAGAATGCTGGTCTGTATACATCCTTGCTGAAAAAAAAAAAAATGAATTTAAAGTGTTAATTTCGTTAAAAAATGAATTTAAAGTGTTTTTTTTTTAATTTTAATTGATTTATTACAGAAAAAAAAAAAACAATTAAAACAAAATCCATTACCATTAAAAAAATTTAATACACTTACATTTATTTGCATACATTTAGGCGTTGTAATTTAATAAGAAACTAATAATAATAATATATATATTAGATATTTAAATAGAATTATTTAGGTATCTATACTTTTCTTAATGACTTTCTTTTTTTTTTTTTTTTTTTTTGTTAATATTTATTTTTAGTTTTTCATATTTTCTAAATTGGTTGTCATTATAATATTATTTGAAATTTTCATGTTTTTTAATCAAATAATATTTTCTGTTTCTGTTTTTTGTTCTGTTGTTTTTATTATTGTTTCTTGAATTGTTACCCGATTCTTTTATTTATTCGTTTATTTTCTCTGTTATCCTAGTTAAATATTTTTGTTTTTTTAGTTTTTCTTATATCCTATGTATTTTATGTTATTTTGTATTGAAGAGTTAAAAAATATTGTTATTATCATTTTGACTTTATTTTAGTTTTTTTTTTTTGTAGTTTCATCGAAATAATTTATGAGAATTTTTAATCGAAAATGATTATTATAGTCTATCACGAAAACTATATAATATGTATATCTAAGTTTAAAAGTATATCTTCTAAAAACGATTATTATTATTGCTATCAAAAAATATTAGTTATATATAAATTATTTTCTTTTGTTAAAATTTATTAGAGTTCATTGTTAGAAAAGCTGTCAAAAAAAAAAAAAAAAAAAATTAATAAATATAAAACTGACCAATTTTGAATAATAGTTATTATAATTTTTTTTTTTTTTTTTTTTTTTTTTAAGTTATTGGAAGTTAAAATATTGGACATCAAAATGAGAGTACACAAAAAAAAAAAAAAAAAAAAAAAAACAAATTGAATTGGTGATTATAAAAACTGATAAAAATTTTGAAAAGTTTGGTATTAAAAAAAAAAAAAAAAAAAAAAATATGAATGTAATGAAGTTGTTGACAATTTTGATATTATGGTAGTTAATCATTTTTTTTTTTCAACTATTTTCAATGTTCTTATAATTTTTTTTTTCTTTGTTAATTGTATATTTGAAGTAAAAGTTCAGTAAAGTTATTATAGTTTTTTTTTTTTTTTGTTTCTAATATATTTTTTTTTATAGATTTTATATAGGTTTTAATGAAGAATGTTTTAAAACATTAAGATTATTGATAGTGAATTAAAGTGATGTGAGTTCAATATTATTTTTATACAATTTAAAATTTATTATTAGATTAAGAAAAAAATTGGAATTTTCTTAAAAAATGGATACTACCTATTAATTGTTTTTTATTCTTTTCTTTTTTTTTTTTTTGTTTTTTTTTTGTCATTTTTAGACTTTACTTATAGGTGGTTAACATATTGCTGTCATGAAAATTTTGGAAATTGTAGATTCCAGAGCAGAGTATTTTTAAATGCAAATATTATGCAAATTCAAATAATATAGATGAAGTTCAAAATTATGGTTTTTTTTTTATGAAACGTGACTAGAAGTTCTCATGGAAAATGTCAAAATATCTTTAGAATCTGTCAAATTTTTAATAAAATAAATATCTGTCAAAATATTTTTTTTTTTTTGTAAATATTTTAAAACTGTATTTTTGTAATTATTGGTTTTTATTTTTATAAAAATAAAATATGGAATTTTATAAACAAAACAAAAGAAATATAAGATTTATTATTTAACAACTAAATGAAAATAAGTATAACTTCTAAGTATATCATTATTCAGTTTAAAATTATAATATGTTAATGAAACAATGTTCTTTAAGACGCAGCATATGAAAAATATCACTGATGCGATAATATGTTATTGTTTTAGACGTAAAAATTATAATGTTAACTGTCAAAAGTAACATGTCTATTATTTCAGCAATACCTACTTTTCTTATTCAACGTTAACCATTTTATATGACTTTGTTTTTTTTAGCAAAAAATTTTTTTTTAACAGACAGAATTAATACATACAATAAATATTATGAATATTTTTTCTTGCATTTTAACGATATCAATTTTTAATTAGACGTTAAATCACTTAAATCAACTAGACGTCATCCTTATTTATAGATGAATCTAAGAGAACAGATATCATAATATTAAATATTATTATAAAATCTGGCAATTTTTATTACCTTAAATTAAAAGAGATTTCGTCCTTTAATAATAATGATTGAATTTGTCACATGACCCGTAAATGTTTATTATATTATATATTTTTTAATAGTATTACAATTTTACTGTTCAGTATTAGCATACTATACTTAATATTATTATAGGTAAGTTTGGTAATTCTAAGATCTGTCATTCCTGAAACTGAAGTATATAGTAAAATATAAATGAAAAATTAATTAATGAATTCCCTATGTACGTTATAGGAGCGGGAAAGAGAGAAAAAAAAAATCAACTAAAAATTCGAATCTAAAATGAAATAAAAACTGAATTTAACAATAAATATTATATCATAATTTTATCAATCTATGCATCAAACTTTAAAGTAAGTAATTTAAAATTAATATTAAATAATTTTTTTACTTACATAATCATCTGGAAATCAAAATTAAAATTTCTTTAATTTAAATGTAATTTTTTAAAGAAATTTTTCACACTATTTTATATTCATAATATTTAAATTTGTATTTTATTAAACATATCCTTATAATATTATAATATCAAAAGAAAACAAATATATTATATTCAACAAAATTTAATTAATATTAAAAATATACTTGTACATATAATATTTAATTAAAATAATAAAATAAAATTTCTTAATAATATATTTATAAAATTTTATCATTTTAATTTCTCTATATTTACTATTTATAGGTATACCAATATAAAATTTTCTTATTTTCTTCTCTAATATGATATATTTTTATAATAAATTGTGTTTTAAAAATATATTTAATAAATCGAATTTATTTAAATATATTATTATTTTAAATATTTAAATAATATTAAGGTTAAAATTAAACTAACCTATATATAATATAATATATAACCACTTGTAATCTTAATATGGATACATATATTATGAATACATTAAATAAATCCAAAAATAGTTACTTTATTATACAATTATGTTAATATTAATGTAACATAATATACCTACATAATAATATTATATAAAATAAAATTGGTCTAAAATATTTTTTCTATATATGCCTATAGGTACTTATATTATATTATAATATAGGTAACTTTTATAAAATATTTATAAATAGAATTTTTTTTTTTTTTTTATTGTATTTTTGCATGTTATAGTAACATGTTAATGACTTGTATGCAGAAAATAGAAAAAAAAATATATATATATACTTTATATATAAAAATTTGTAAATACAAGAAAATAAAAATGAAAATCTTTTCCTTTTTCCTGTTTAAAAAATTATATTCTTTAAATTATATAAGAAAAGTAAAAATTTTCTCCGTTAATCGGATTGTAGTGAATAGTAAATTGTAAAATTTTAAAAAAATCATAGGAAAGATCTAACAGAAATTTAACGATATCTATAAATTGTTACCAGGTGTGAGTGGTTAAGCACATGAAGTATTGCATGATCGCAAGCAATTTTAATAATGGAAGAAATACTATTAAAAAAATAGGTAGTTAGGAGTACAGGTATACACTATTTAGGTCCGTTATGATACTCTGGATCAGTATTTTTCCTAATTAAATTATTGCGTATTTCTTTTTAAGCTCTGTAAATTGATTAAGTTCATCTCCGACATTTCTCAAAAAAGTTATTATGAAGAATTTACCACAATTTTCTTCGTTTTAGAGCAAAGAGCTGGGCATTCAGATAACCGGAGAAATATCTCCTCCTCTTCATACCGGAACAGTAATATTCGACCAAATATAATGAAAATAATATATAGAAAATAAAAAATATTACAATATAAATTAGTAATAGTATTCAACTTAAATAGTCTTAATAAACGATGGATAATATTTATATCCACATTATAATATTTAATATAAATAAATAAATATGCAATATTCATATCAAAATTAAAATGAATTAGCTGAATTTGCAAAAAAAGGGTAAGGATTTTGTAGAATCATAGGAAACAGTTAAATTTTGAACCAAGGAGTTGACTGAGTTTTATCAAGGAAAACCAACATTTTCCATGATAAAAATCCTTAGAGCTGCAAAGAGCACTAATACTGAACCATGAAGAACCATGGAGAAGGCAATAAAGAAGAATCAGGTGCTTGGCAATAAGAAAAAATTATGTACTATATAATCAAAAAAATCCAAATCTTTACTTTCATTATGATCTTTTTGCATTTTTAAATTATTCTTATTTGGATCATTTAAAATTTTCTAATATTTACTTGTTAGCTAGAACAATAAGGAAGAGGTTTGAAATTGAATTTTCTTTTTGCTATTTAATTTCTAATTAAAAGATAATTTTAAGGACAAATTCAGAGTATTTATGAAATAATAAACAATTCATTAAAAAAACAAATCAAATTTCAAAAATAAAAAAAAAATTAAAGACCCGCAAAAACAAAAAAAAAATTACATAATAATTATCATTAAATATAGTACGGGTCCTATATAATAATAATATGTTAAGGACATGATACTTTATCAAAGTATATAAAATAATATATAGGTAATTGATGTCTGTAGAATGTACATAGTACATTTTCTTTTGACATAAATTTATTTTTTTGTTTCGTTCCGGTGTCTTTAATATTTTGTTCTTCTTTATGATTTTTTATGTTTTATTAAGTTTTGTTTGTGTCACACACAAAGATACCGAAAATGAACTCCTTAATATACCTTGCTTGTATACAATATAAAATTTAAACGTTATACTTTTATTCTTTTGACAGAGTAAGTATATAGGTATTCTGCTGTTTACCTATTTTCTTTCTTGTAAGAAGATAACGGTATATTATATAATATAAAAAAAGTGGAAAAGCTTATTTTAGGAAAATCTTCGCAAATTTTTAATTGTATTTGTTGCTTTTGTTCTTTCTTTGGCAAAAAAAAAAAAAAAAAATATTATGATTCCTTAAGGAATAAAAGAAAACAAAAAGGAAAATTTTTTTTTTTCAAAAAACAAAAAGTAATTTTTTCATTTTTGTTTTTTAAAGCGAGTGAATATAAGTGAAGTCATACATAATAAGTAGTGATGTATAAATATATATATATATATTATATATAAATATAAATATATATAATATTATATAGAATAATATAATATTATACAAACTTATTAATATTATGGTAGGTAAATATTGCAGACATGAATTTTTATTCTTTGGTTCTCTTATTTAAAAAATACCATGTACCTACAAAAAGATGTCGCTTTAAACGTTTCTTTGCTTTTTTTTTTTTATAAATAAATAAGTAAAAAAACAAATGTTTATAGTAATTTTTTTTATGCAATAAAATTATAAAAAGAAAGGGAATTTTTTATAAAATCATGCCCTACATATGAAACTTGAATTGTTTCGATTCGATGCGTTTTTATACTATATATACTCGTATATACTCTATATGTATATTATATATTATATATTATTTTTTATTTCTTTTTTCAAATAATATGTGCTTTTTAGTTTTTTCTCTTCTTAATTTTTTTTTTTCTATAAATATTTACTTTGATATAAATGTGTTCTAGTTATATATAGGTATGTCATATTTATATAGATAATACATAAACCACCAGTTATATGAATATGAAAAAATCTAGAAACTATGTACATATATGCATATACATTCAATATTTTTAAAGTAAAATTTTAAAGTTTTATGTTTGCACAAAACTTAAACTTGAATAGAAGAAAATAAAAAAATTTTTATTTTTTCCTTTTTTTTCTGAAAAGGTTGATTTATATACTGCAAAAATAACAAAAAATAAATAAAAATCGGTCAGTTTTAATTGGATTTAGATGAGTAATTAAAGAGAACTTGAAAAAAGTTTATGTATCCTATTTAGAACCCTTATATATTATACTCAATTTAAAAGAAAATATTCTTAATTATTGTTTACAGGGCTGATAATAAGTCTGTAGAAGGTATGTGAGAAACGAAATTGTTAAAACCATTAAATGTTGAAGGAAAATGAAAAAAAATAAAACATCGTTGAAGAATACTGGACCTATATAATATTTATAATATGACGTAATTTAAAATTTAATATTTAATATTGTTTTATTTTTTTGATTTTATAATATAATTTAATCAGAATAATATGTATATAGTTTTTAATTTTAAATATTTTTTTGGTTTTAGAATAAGTATAAGTACATATTAAAAAGAACAAAGCAGATTGTATAGTTGATTATGTGAACTCTGTTTATTCTACATACCCAAAGCACGAACATAATATTCAGTTACCATAAAATTTAATAATTTTTTCAAAAATTTAAAATATCTGACTTTAAGTACCGAGATACGAATTTATGTAAATTTTTGAAGTTGAATAGCTACTTGATTTTGTTGCGTCAAAGCAATCAAATTTTACAGAATTTCCTGCCATAATGATCAAAAATTTCAGATGACTAGTTTAATTAAAGTACCTACAAAAATATGAGAATATAAATGTCGTTGTTATATGACAGCTAACTGAAACTGTTATGTTACACAAATTAAATTGTTTTGCAGAAGTCGATGACGTATAATAATGTAACCATGTCCGGCAACAGTCTAAAGTGATGCATGTGGGAATTATAAGTGTTTTGCAGAAGTCGACGACGTATAATATAACCATGTCCGGTCTAAGGTGATACATATGAGAAAAAATTATCATTACATAATATTTATTTAATATTTATTTAATGTAATACTGTGCACATCGCATTATTTTTTTGAAGATATGTATGTACTTATACTTACTTATGTACAGTAGTAATAAAGTTTTTATATTTATATATTTTTTAATTTCCTCTAAGAATGCCTTCCTTACTTTCTCAAAAAACTAAAATTATTCTTGTACTAGGTTGTTTACCACAATTGCACAGCAACTTTTAATTTGAAGTAAGTACATAATAGTATATGTATATTGTTTTAAACATTAAAATTTGAAATCTTATAAAAAAGTATATAAAAATATAAAATTTTTAATATTATATCTATATAGTTATATACATAGGTATTTATTACCTATGTATTTAATTTATTCACAATTAAGTTAATCTAATCAATGTATTTTGAAGAAAATAATTAAAATTTTCTCTCGAAAATAATAAAAGTCAACAATGTATCTATCACACAGTACAGTTTATTATATCAGGTTAACAAAATTCAAGTATATATAATTCAATAAAACTTTTAAATTTAATTAATAAAAAAGATTAAGATACATCTACAAATAAAACAACATGTCCTTTTTATTTTTAAGAAAAAAGTTAACAATCGAAATTGAAAATTATTTCAATTTCATGTTAAAATAAAAAAATGTATCTGAAGATACCTTGAAATTTCCCAAATCGAATAAGTATCTATTGATCAAATTCTGCAAATTTTATAGGAATTAAATAATTTTTTGAAAAGAGTTGAGGACATTTTTTTCTTTTTGGAATATATGCGAGTACCTATTGATTCAGAAAAAGAAAACTGTAGAATAGTATAAAAAGTATTATTTTTTAATTAAATGATGTGTCATCTATAATTTGGCATAATAATTTGTGATTATTAAAGATTTTTTTTACATACATATAATATTAATTATTTTGTTTATAATATATTTATATAATAATGGTATATTATATGATTCATCGATGGCACTTTAATCCATTGTACTTTACTAGAAATCCAAAATCATATAATCAGAAAGCATATTTATTATTATGTTTGTTTTAGTCTAACTTAGGATATTCAGCTTATAATGAAATTATAAATGTTAGAACTGAAGTTGCAATTTATTTTAAAGATTTTGACTACCTAGTCAAATCATGTCTCATATATTAATTACCTACTTTTTTTTGAAAGAAATAAAAGACGTTAAAAAAATATTTTTTTTCTTTAATAAAAATCGTGTGTTTCATTTGAAAGTATTTAAGATTTAATAAAATAATCTCTATTGCATAACCAAAAACAAAAAAAAAAATACAATATATGAAACTTTTCCCTTCTAAAAACAATATTTATTTTATTTTTTTTTTGCTTTTCTATCACAATTTAAAACTTTTCTTGAACATTCTTTAAGTGAAATCCAAATATGTGTTCTATTCTTAGAATTTTTCACATAACATTCTAAAGAAGTTTCAGTTTTCCTCAAAGATAGTTTCAATAGTATTTTTTTTATAAGAATTTTTTATAAGTATGTACATAATATATACATATAAAAATATTATACTCGCATATACACCTTATTATATAAGAATATATACATACATATAATATATAATATATATAATATGTATATGTACATTTATCTATTAATTTGTATCTAATATCTATTGATACCCAAGAATGTGTGTATCTAAGCAATCTTTAAGTATGAAATATACAAATATTTTTATTAGTTTGCTCTTTTTTTTTCCTTCAAATATCTAAAAAAAAAAAAAAATTAGTTTTTCAATAATGATGATACTGCTGCCACTACTGATTCGTACTGTTATCATTGATGTTGCTTTTACTGATTCTGCTCCTTTAATATCCATTTTCTATTCTTTTTTATTATCGTTATTATTTTATAATACTTAACTCCTACTATATAAGTCCTGCTGTTTTTAAATTGCTATTGTCGGTGGCGGCGTTAAAATGGGAAATGAAAGATAGATAATAAAAAAAGAAGAAAAAAAAAAAACAAAAAAAGAAATTGAAAATTTTCTCGTTATTTTCTTAGGAAAAAAAAAACAATAAAAAGAAAAGTACAGCAAGCATTATGCAAAACAAAAGAAACACAATATTAAACCAAGCATTTTGTTCCTCGGTTTTGTTTTTGTTATAATGAAATATTCTTATATATTGATTTTAAATTTTTTTGTTGTTTTTTTTTTGATTTTTTTTTCCTCTTTGCCTTTTCTTACTTTCAGATGGTTTTTTTTTTGATTTTTTTTTCCTCTTTGCCTTTTCTTACTTTCAGATGGTTTTTTTTTTCGTTATATTGATTTTTCCTTCTGGATCAAATATTAAAAGTATATATGGAAATGTAGGGGATGACTGTTTACCTAAATATAAATTATCTAACGATTTTTTTTTTACCTTAAAAATTTCAATTATATCCGTGAATTTTAAATAGTTTAGCTTAAAAATATTTAAACCTTACTGCTTCTTATCTTACGATAATGACAGATCAATTATTAAGATTTTATTCAAATCTTCGCTTATTTATTCGGGTATATTCACATGAAACTCTAAGAACATTTTTATATGGTATGTGGTATTATATTATGGTACTGAATGGAATTTATTGTTCCTTATGAACAAAAAGCTCATCGTGGTTAGAATAATTTTCACAAAAATTACTTTTAAAAGTACGTAAATCAGCCGAACTAAGAATTATTAATACAAAGTGCTTAAAGTAATATTTTACATCCATACGAAACTTTAGATTGTGACAGAAAATGCATCGAAAGAATAATTTAAGGCCCATCGAAATATAAAAAGAAAATTCTAACAAAACTAGACAGTTATATTATTATAAAATGTACATTTTAGTCTAGTTCTAATAAGTAGATGCAAGGATGTGGTAGATTTCCTATTAAGTAAACCTATTAAGTAGAATTACCCTAAAATAAATTTGGAAATTCAAATTTAAATGTAAAGTGTAAATTGTAAATATAATTTTTATTCAAAATATAATAATAAATGTCAATATAAGAACCAAAAAAAAAAATTACATCCTATAGCCATTGTATTCTCCATTCCCATGTTTATTTTTAATGTTTTATTTATATGCACTTCTAACTTAGCTATGTTAATATTGTAAGTAGCATATTTTTATTCAATAAATATAACTGAAAAATCTCAAGAAATGTATTAGAATTAGACTATACTCACCCGTTACTTTAATGATAGATCTGAAATTATATTTAGATTATTTTTAAAGAGTTGTAAGTAATACAGTGATTTTTTTAATTGTGCACTCTCCATTATCATGTGCTGTTAATTTTATCTCCCCTTATAATACTTTTGTCTTATTACCATACTGCCTCTAAAATACTAAAAATCATCTTCGGTAAAGCATTTGTATCGTCCTAACCGAACATATACGTTTAAACTTATAAATTTTAGTGTCAGCTTTATTGATTTGTCCGGTATATTACCTTTAACTGGTCATCTAAACCTAAATACTAAAATAATTTAAATATGCTCATAAAGTTTGGAAGCTTTTTTTTTTTTTTAAAGTATGAATAAATATAACAGTATATTTAAAGTATATTAGGTAGTTTAAATAACACCCAAAAATTATTATAGGGTAAAATAAAAACATAAGAACAAAAATATATTTTTGTTGATTTTTTTTTTTTTTCCCATTTTATTTTATTTTTTTTTTTGATTTTTTCTTTTCTTTTTCCTTTGAACTTGCATTTTAAAATTTCGGAACAATTTGGATCAGCAGGATATTGTACTTAATAGTTGCTTATATATTATATACTTATAGGTATATAATATACTGCTCCTTTTATTTCTTTCAACAGAATAGATATCCCACAATTTTCTCTTAAATTTAGTTGGAGTGTATGTTAAAAGTAAATTTACCACGAAAAAAAGGGGAAAAAAAAACAAATTTGGTAAAAGAAAATATAAAATAAAATGAAGTTTATTTAAAGAGTTTATTTATATTAAATATATATATATATATATATAGTATACCTATTTGTATATATTAATATGTTCTGATTTTTTCTTATACTATTATTATTATTTTTCATAAAGATTATTATATTTTTATTTATTTATTTTTTTTTTTTATGAATATCAAAATTAGGTTGAAAGGACGAACAAAAAAAAAAAAAAAAAATTTTTTTTTTGAATTTTTCTTTTCCTTTGCTAAAAATAAATTTTAACATACTAAAATAAATATATTATTATATGTATGTGTATATGTATATTATATATTATATAAATGAACTTTATAATATTATATTATTATGTATTTATATTAAATAATATAAATAAATGGATAAAAGCTAAAAAAAAAAATGAAATACTTAAAGCTATATAATATTTTTGATCAGTTTATGAAGAAAATTATTTGAAAAAAAAAAAATAAAAAAAAAAAAAAAAAAGGAAAACAAAATGAAAATTGAATCTCATCTACATACAAATGTTAAAAAATATGAGGAAATTGTTTTATTTTTTATTTCTACAGTGATGGAAAATTTATTGCAATGATTAAATTGTCAATTGAAACTTTGCATGCAAATTAATTTTATTTTATTTTATTTTTCAAAAAAGGAATTTTGAAACTTAATGTCAAATATTAAGTATTTGTAATATTGTCAATAAATTTTTATAAAATATAATATTGTACCTAAGACAAAACTGATATAGTATTCTATTTTTTATAGGAATTTAGTTTTTTATTGATTAAAGCTGACAATGTTATTCAAAATATGTAGGTGAATAGGTTTTAACACCTTACAGTTTTCATGTTTAATATATAAATTATAATAAATTTTTTTTAAATGTTTTTTTTTGTTTTTTTTCTAAGAACAACTCTATATACAAATTTAAAATTTTTGTTATTGTTAATATTAAGTGTTACGCCAAACGCAAAATATGTCGTATGACGTTGAGAACACCGTGATCGAAATATTAGCTGTTGAGAACAACGCGTATCTATTAATCAAGGAAGTGTTAATTTAAATTATGCAGCATTTTATTATAAGGTTATAGGCAATTTTAATATTGTAAAAATATTTTATATTTTGCTGTATTTGATTGAAATCTTATGTTAGTGAATAAAAAAAAATATCTTAATCGATATCCGGTTATCTTCTTTAATTTTATGTTACTAATCACCATAGCCGACAGTTTGTTTTTCAAAACAAAATTCAATTTAAAACTATTAGCTATTTTATTTATTATCATTTTTATTTTACAAGTTTTTCGCCCTTCAACAACGTCAACGACCTTCAATTAGACGACTCTTCAGTAGGCTTGTAGAATTGAGTTGCCTAAATAACTCCTGGTTTAATCTTTCGATTATAGTCTTACACTAATAATATGAAATTTTATAAAAATCATCTGTGAACTTTATAAAAAATTAGTTGCTATTTAGGATTAGATTTTAGGACCACCGAATGTAATGTAAAATAAACGGAAATTGAAGCTTAGTACTGTAAAAGAAATTATTTTTAGTTATTAATTTTAAATTAAGTTTAGTTAATTTAAAATTAATAACTAAAATTCCAAACTTCAAGAGCTTATTTAAATTATTTTAGTATTTAGGTTTAATTTTAACATTACTACTAAGTCGAAGATACGGAAAAACCTCTTGATCGTAAACGAATTAGGAAAAATAAAGATTAAAAAGGATGAATTTTTGAAAGGTTTATTAATTTATTTTACTTTTAATCTTTTTATTATTGATTAATAGGTATTAAACTCACAAGTAATTAAATCCCAACTAGTTTAGAAGTGCTAAATGAAACTAAACTGGTTAAGAACAAACAATAAAACAGCCCTATACTATAATAGGTATATGAACATTAAGAAATAAAGGAAAATGAGCGGATAGACTTGTAAAAAATGATTTGCATCTTTTTACAGATCACGAAAATTTTTGTGCCGTAGATAAATAGAAAATAAGAGAAGAAGTGAAAATGGAAAAGGAGACTATATAGCAGGAAACTTTCTAGTGAAAACTTCAGACTCAAACAATGTAAGAAGCTGCTGGAAAACTATATAACCGGAAAAGATATGAAAAAATTATAGGATCTATTAAAAACATACACAAAATTCTAACAGTCCTGTTATCAGGACACTACTGGCTAAAAGAGTATTTAAAGATATTTGGAATAGAGAATCACGGTATATGTGAATTCTATCAAGATAAAGAAGAATATCTAGGCCCTCATAGGTACTTATAAACAACGGGGCTTTATTCCGAGCAAGTTATGTGCATACCGGCTTTAATAAAAATTAATTGCCAGCTAATAAATTCACTACAGATCTTTAGTTTCTTAGAGGTAGTAGGTGTGATAGAATCTGAAACTTCCAAGGGAAGAAAGGATGAGAAAATATAAATTTTAGTTGTTAAGAGAAAAAAAAAATTTAGTGTTGTTTTAAGGACATGTACTGAAGTGCTTAGGCACAGCGGTATTCAACTGGAGTAGAAAAGAAAAGTAAATTTTAGTGTTAGATTTCATTAGGTACCAACTTTCATAAATGTGAACAGGAAATTAAACAGCTTTTCCTATGTCGTATGTGCTTTCCTATGTCGCCTTTAAATGTCGTAAGCTGGAATAACTCTTACGATGTGTGTGGTATTCGAAACCACACTCCCTCGGTGTTTACAGCGTATTTTATAATGTCGAAAGTTGCAATAACTCTTACGACGTGTGTGATATTCCAACACACACTCCCTCGGTGTTTACAGCGTATTTTATACGCTCTTACCAACTAGGCCACCGAAGCCCCCCAACTTAAAATTTAAACATTTTTGTTAGTTTTAAATTTTTGCTTAAAGGGTTTCGTTTCTTTTTTTTTTTTTTAGGTTTATGTAAAATTTATAAAGTAATATTAGTTAATTAATATCCTTACTAAACCTCTATTACTGTACATAATATTGTATTATAATATTACATATTTGCTCCTTACCTTATATTAAAACTCAACTCAAATGAATTTTGATTTTATATGGATATTATTAAAATTTATATAATATTTTGAAAGTAATTTAAGATAAAAAATTTAAAATGCTTTAAATTTTAAAAGGTTATGAATATTAGATTCAATAAAATTTTTTTATTCCTTTTAATATCCCAAAATTAAACAAAACCAAAACAAAAAATTGAAATTCTAAGAAAAATCTTTTATTTTGACCCAATTACATAATATTATATTTTTCGTATACATGGTACAATATATATTATATATAAATATAGGTATATACATTATTTAAATTCTTTCATCTATTCATACAATAAAATAAAACATATTTAAATGCTTTATTTAAGACCAATCACTTAAACTAAAATAATTTAACTTTTATGTCATCAAAATAATTTATTATATAATATGTTTTTTATTTTCTTATCAAAAATATAAGACTTTAAAACTAATGTCCTTTTTATTTTTTACTTCAAAGTTCTAAAATATAAAAAAAAAAAAAAAAAACACTAAAAAAAAAACATTGAAAGAAATAGAATTAAAATCAAGATTCCATTGATTTTCTTTCACGCAAAATTTACGTTCAAAATTTCACAATAAAAATATTGTTATATATTCCTTTTTTCATCTTTCATCTCTTTCTATTGTATTTATCCTAACTTAACATGGTATATGTATATATAAAAAAAAAAAACAAAAAAAAATTTTATTTTCAATATCACAAGAAAGCACTAAATTTAAAAAAAAAGTAAGAATAAAAAAAACATTATCTGAAAATAATATTATTTTCTTTCCATTTTTTTTTTTTTTTTTATTTATTTTGTATAAATAGAAAATTCTTAAGGAAAATTTGTTGATTTTTTATTCAAATAAGTATTTATTATTAAAATATATCACAATATAAAACAAAAGTAAAATAGCAGGAACATAGCAGCAACATAAAAAGAAAAAGAAGAAAAGAAAAAGAGAAATAATAACATTTAGTGTAAACTTTTACAATTTAGAGGAAAAATCTGTGTTTTTAAGTAAGTCAAAAAAAAAAAAAATATTTTTTCATTCCCTTTCACATTTTTCTTATCCAGTAAATTTGCTTTTTTTTTTTTTTTTTGTTCTACTAAAGATGAAATAAAAATCGAGAGTTTTAAATAAAAGGAAAGAAAAATCATATAAACACACAGATATACACGCATAAAGTAAAGAAGAAAAAAAAAGAAAAACAGAAAAACTGAAATACAATAGGAAAAAAAAAAATATCATGAGAGAAAAAATATGTCAGTAATATTGTAAGTAAGAATGACACATTTTAGGCCAACTTTTGGTCATTGTGACAAACTTTAAAAGAATATGTCCTTTTTAATTTTATTTTTTTTTATTTTGCTTTTTCATTTTGTTTTTGTGTGCTTTTTTATTTTGCAAATAGTCTGGAAAAATGCTGATAAATCAACATCTACAAATATCTCTAATAGGATTCAAAGGATATTTTGGAGAAGAAAAAAAAAGAAGAATTTATATAAAAAATAAAAGACAAACATAACAAATAAAAATAATATTATAATAAAAAGAAATCACAGAGACATTTTAAAGACCAAAGAAAAGAAGATGAGGAGAATTTTTTTTTTTTTTTTAATTTTATTTTAAAATACTTAATTCTTGTAAATAGTAATATAACATATATACATATATATTCATATTATATAATATTATATTATATAAAAATAGTAAGAGTGACCATCAGTATTAAAATACAAATTAATTTTACTTTTATGTCATATTAACTTTTATGTCACAATTTAAAGTGAATTTTTAATATTGACTAGATTTTCAGATGTGAATCTGAAAAAGAGAAAACAAATTTGTGAAAAACATCAGGAAATTACTAAGTACAATATACAATGTGGGTAAATAAGACTAAAGGTAAAATTATTAAGAACTGTGTATACCTACCATTTTTTTTAAAAATTAACTTTAGAATAAGTAGTCAAAAATATCCGAATTTGGTATATTCCAAAAATTATCGATTACATTGCTGGAATGAGTACTTTTGAAAAATGGAAAAGTGCACATTTTGTTTGCTCCCGTTTGTTTTTTCTTTTGCAGATAATGGAAAAGTAGAAAAGATAATTAAAAGGTTATAAAAATTATCTTTTTATCGTACTAGCACTTCAATTTATAGGATTTTCAATTTTTAAGTAAGAGCGGCTTCAAAATAAAAATGATCCATGTTTTTTTCAGGTATATACGGGTCTAAAGGTAAAAGCCTACATAAAACAGAAATCACTAAATGAACCACCCGTTATTATAATAATTTAAAATTAATTCTGTAATTTATAATTCTTTGTATTTCACGTTTATAAACCCTTAAAAACTAAGCTCTAAGTTAACCCTAATCCTTAAACTAAGTTATTAGCTCTATAATAGCTCTTAAGAAGGGGAAGCGACAAACATTTTTTCTGATCTAATACTACCCACCTATCTAACGGTAAATTTAAATATTAAATGGCAAAAAAAAATGTATAACTTTGATATTGATTTATAAAAAATATTCTGTCGTTTGTCGTTTTTAGATTGAAAAATGTTAAACAAAACGTCTGAGATATACATTAGAAAAAGGGCTTTTTTAAAATTTGAGGGATTGTACCTTCGTAATAGGCGGAACTGCATAAAAAATTGGTTTGATTTTTTTTAAGAAATCTATTCATGGTTGACATTTCATTGTTTTATTTTAAAAGATGTAGAAGTTTTATAAATAGGGGGAGGGGCCGACAAAGTTGAACTAATAAGCAAAATTTCAAAATCACAAAATGTATAAAAAGAAAGCCAATTTCCTTAATTTTAATTAGCAAATTAATAAAAAATCTCGAGTATTATGGAACTCCACTAACTAAGAAAATGTAAAGATAAACGATAAATTTGTTCCACATAGGAAACTTAAATCATTTGGAATGTTCAGGAAACAAGATTAGTAGTATTTAAACCATATTTTAATAGAAAAGTAATTCATTTTCGATTTTTGGTACACTGTTTTTCGCAATAAATTTACAGTAATCAGTTGTGAAATTTTTAAATTAATATTTTGTTTTTACAAAAGGCCATTTTTAAAGGTTTTTCTTAAGAAAATGATTAGCTTTAGTATATTAACATTCTCATTCTCAAAATAATTTTTTGATGGTTTCTTTATGATGCTTTTCTACAACCAATTATCCTTAATATAATAATATATACTAGGGTTATCAGTGCTCGAAATTCGAGCAAATGTCACCGAGTGCTCGACATTTGAACAGATTGAGTTTTCTTTTCCCCGGAAGGTGGAATCTGATCTCAATATGAATTTGATCAATATGAATCGCTGTAAAAAAAAAGTGATCTTAAAAAGTAATTCAAAATGCATACGTAATTAAAATTTACCGTACATATCTTTCATTCATTAAAAATATTGAAATGTTTATATAAGGTTTTTAAAAATAAAATTAAATTAAATTTTTATTGTACATACCACCCGCATCAAATTTTTATTTTTTTCACACACTCATAGATAAATAACGTTTTTAGTCGTTCTTCCTCGGCTACGTGGAATATAGGCCATGAATATTGAATTGAATTGCATGTATAATGATTTTATTAAAATGTGTATGTATGTATGTGCATTTTTTTTTACAAAAAGAACGACAAAAGAAAACCAAAAGACTAAACAACCAACATCATAGTAAGATAAGATCACTTTATATAATAATTTAAAATTGGAATGTTGAGAGAAAAAAGTCGAAAACAAAGAGAGAGAGAGAAAATATCACATAAAAAAAGTTTAATTGACTCAGCAATACAATAAAAAAAATAAAAAAAAAAGAATTTTTTTCTTTACAATTCAATTTAGTTTCATCTTTCATCTAAGTGGGCTAATTTGTTGACCCGCAACCGCAAGTGAATTGCATTTATATACGTTTCTAGTAAAAAAAAATTGAGCTGCAACCGAAAATGTATACCAGTTGTCACCTGAAATATAGCGAGATGGTTACCCGAAGAATAAGAAAAGCTTTCTTTTGGCTGTTATTTCACTAAAATTGGTTAAGTAATTTTTTGCAAATCAGTACCGAAAGTTTTGTATGGAGAAAAATAAGCCAATTAAATATATAGATATAGTTTTTTAATCTTTGATTCAATTATATTTTCTCTGCCCAACATACCCAGAAGAACCTTAAAAATGGTCACTTTAAAATTGTTTAAATTTAAATATTCTAAAGTTATAGTAAAAAACAACAAAAAAAAAAAAACAAAGAAAGATCCGGACTTAGTTAGGTTATGAAAATATGACAAAGAAAGGATTTTCCTTTTTGTATCTTCTTTTTTATTTTTGTTTTTGTCAGTTGTTGTTTGGAATTGTTTTCATTCATTGAAAGAAAATTCAATTGTTCAAAAACAAAAAAAAAAAAATGTTGAATATAAAGACAGCCAAAAAGAATAAAAGAAAAGCGGTCAAATTTTTCTATTCTTTGTTAAATTTTTTTTTTTGTGATATTTTACAATGTTTCTATAGATATTTTATTTATTTTTTATTTATTATTTTTTTTTTGTTAATACAATAGAAAGAGTTGCCTATATTATGTATATTAGAAAAATAGAAAAAGAGACGCATTTTATTTTATTTTTATAAAAATGAAAAATGATAATAGTATATATTATAATATTTTGTTTTGTAAAAGAGACGGGGATAAGTGTGAAAGAGAAAGAGAAAAAAAAACAAAAGTATATTAAAGAAAATAATTTTACGATTAAAGGGGTGAATATTTGACATGTTTTTTTTCTTTATTTTAATTTTTTTTTTGCTGTCTTTTTTTTAGTTTTGTTTTTGTTGTATGCCACGACACCACATCATGCCATAACTTTAATTTTTTATATTTTTTTTTTTTTCTCTTTTTATAATTTTTTTGTTATTTTTTTTTTGTTAAGGGAATTAAAGTTTTTCATTGGTTTTAAGTTTTCTTTTGAATTTTTGAGGAAAATTTTTTGTTTTTTGAAATGGGTTACTTTTGGTTCTCTTTGGTTTTCTCGGATGTTTTTTTTTTCTTTGTTTTTATTTTATTTTTTAAGGGATTCCCATCTGTTTATTTTGTAAAAAACAAAAAAAAAAAAATTAAAAAGTTTTTCATTTTTGGTTTTTTTTCTTGAAAACTTAGGACTTAGGATTTATTTTTATTCTTAAGATATTATGATGATGATCAGATATAGATACGCACAGATGGACATATTACATATTATATACATATTAAAAAATGTAACAAATTTATTTTTTTTTTCTTGATTTTTCTTTTGTATTAAAGTTATTGAAATTTATTTTTATTTGTAATTTGGTTTTTTTTTCTTTTTTTTTTGTTTTGTTCATCTTTACAAAAACAAAAACAAAAATAACAAAGAGAATAAAAAAAAAGTATAGAAAAGCCTTTAAAACTTCTGTTTTTCTTTCTTTGTTATTTATATTATTATTATTCCTCTATCATTTTTTATCTCTTTCTATTACGCTTTTTTGTGCCTCTACTGATGTTTTTTATAATATTTAAAAAAACGAAAAACATTTGGTTTTTTTTTTTTGAAAAGAAACATCTGTTTTTATTTTCATATCATAGATGGGACCCTGCCTCAACTATGACAGTAGTCAGTAACCAAAGAAAAAAAAATAAAAAAAAAAGAACATTTTGTGTAAAATGTGAAATAAAAATTAAATTTATTTTTGACTTTAAGATAAAAATTTAAAAGAGAAATATAATTTTTTTTAATATCATTTTTATATAAAAAAAAATATATTCATTATATACAATTGTATTTTGTACATTATATATATATATATATTTAAATGAATTTGTAGATAAATTTTTAGATACAAAAATAATATAATAATAATTATAGTATCTATCTATATAGGTATAATCTAAAGATACTATAATAAATATTTCAAAGTACATATTATCCTTTTTATTATATCTATCTATATTATATACTTTCAAAGGATTATAAAATGGAACCGTAATACAAATCGAATCAAGTAATATGTTATAGTATTATTTTGTGGTAACTTTAGTTTTTTCTCATTTTTATTTTTAACATTTTTCATCCATTATTAACAATTTTTTTCAAGGTCAGAAAATTTAGTTTTTGGGTTTGGCAGTGCAATGACTATAATTTTTAAACTCGTGTACAACATTTTGGGTATGTTTTTTTTTTTTTTTTTTTATTTATTTTATGGTTATATTTAATGTTGAGATAACTTAGGAAATGACTTGGAAGTTATTAACTATATGAGAAAAATAAAAATAAAAATAAATTTCAATGATATTAAAATACAACACAAAAAAAAAAAAATAAATAAAACATTATGTAATGGGTTTGTTGTTTTTGTTTTTGAAATATTTTAAGAAAAACTATTTTAAATATTGTTTACTATATATTTTTTTACAAAATATAGTACTTTAAAAAACGAATAACAAAAATATAAAATATACTTTAAAAAACGAATAAATTGAAGAATAAATTTTAACTTTAAAAGGGTCGAATGTTTAAAGTAAAATTGCTGACGTCACTTTATTTTCGTTTTTTATAATAAGACAAAAATATTATTATTCTAGTCGGAAAATTATGAATTTAATGTGAAAAATTATACTTACTTTGTTATATTGCGAAATATCTCTATCAAAATTGACAACTTTGAAATCAGATTATGAAGTATTTATGCCATCTTACATAAAGTATATTTAAATATTATGGAACTTAGATACTTGTAAGGGTTTATTTTTAGTTGTAAAACGAAAAAAATTATTAAAGTTTTATTATTAAGCTTTTAAAAAGCAGAAACCAAACCAGAATTTTAGCTAAAAGTTATATGTTTTGAATGCTATTTGTTCAACGATTTAGTTAATCAGACTCTTTGAACTACAGCTACATTTGGGAATTATAGGAAAGGCAAGTTTTAAAAATGGGAAATATTATGAGGCAACGGATAAACTGAGACAAATATTGGGATGTTGTATAATATAGCTATATGTAGATACTATATTATATAATATTCATATAGATTAAATTATATAATGATTTCCTATACCTGAATAGAACTCAAATATTACGCTTCTTAAGAAAGTTATTAAAACTGTGGACTATTAACTATATGACTTCATTGTATCCTGTCCAATTGAAAAGATTGAACTTTATGAGTGAAAATTCAATTAGATTTCATCATCTTAATATTATTAGTTTATAATCTAAACTGTTATAAAGTATTTCTATTATATAAAGATCACACCTGGTTTTCATTTTTATTCTATTTTTATAAAATTATTTAAAGCATTTAATTACAAAAAACAAAAAATAAAATAAAAAAACAAACTTAAGGTTACTTTTATGGTATGGTTATAAAAATTATTAGAATAATGAATTTTATGTATAGTCCCACACCTAAACCAACAGTTAATGATTGCGGTTAAATAAATCATCTAGTGTTTACTATAACACCCTTCTTTCTTGTTTATTTTTGTTTTCTTTTTCTTTTATTTTTTTTTTTTGTTTAGAAAGAATTGTTTTTCCAGTTACAAATTTTTCATTAAACGTCGTTAACCTTGAAAAAAAAAATTTTTTTCTTCTTTTAATTCATTTTTAGAAATACAGCAGGAAAAACAAAATAAATTTCAGTTTTTTTTTTTTTTAAATTTGAAAAAAATTTAGAAAATTAATTTTAATTCTCTCAAGGATCCAGCAATGATCCAGAATATGTTCATGATGCTTTTTATAATTTTAATTTTGGAAAAAAAAAAAAAATTTAAATTAAATTTAATAAAGATTTTTTTTGTCTTGTTTTCGCTAGAAGGTCATTTTGTATATTTTTTAAAGTATAATATTAAAAAAAACTTATTAAAGATAAAACAATAAAAAATTCAGTAAAATGAGAATTTAAAAATAAATTTTTATTTTAAAAAATTTTAAATTTCATTAAAAAAAAGTTTTGGACTACGGTTTATATAAAATCAAAGTAAAAAATATATTGATGTGAAATGTTATTTCTAGAAAAAAATTTACTTTGAGACTTCCACAAGGACTTTTTTTTCCATCAAGGACTAAAATTTAAAAATATAAATTAAGTTTAAAATAAAATAAAATTTAATGTATGTATTTATCCAGAATTTATTTTTTAATATAATATTTTACAGAATATTTTGTTCTTTTTAAAGGGTTAAAATCTTTAATAAAGTTCTTCTATCTTTAATAAGCTCTAGTTTTTTTTCAAGTATTTTCAAGAATTTTTTGCTTTGCCTAATCAGCCGGTTTAAATTTTCTCTGTAATTCTGTTTTTATCTTTTTATCTTATCACCAGGGTATTAAAAGATCTTAATTTAAAAAGGATTTGAAAGCATATTCCCTTCCTGGTTTAATTAAATACTCCTTTTAAAACATTCACAGCAGTCATATTCATGCAGAACAAAGTCAATGTCGCTTACAACAAATAAATTTTTCCTACTTTAACTTACGACTTTTTTAGTTTAACACATTTTACGTTAAATCAAGATCTTTTTACTTTAAGTGAATATTTTTTACTTTAAGTGAATATTTTTTACATTAAGTGAAGACATTTTTATTTTAAAAGAAAAATTTTTACTTCAATTAATTTATGTTATATAAATATTTAATATACATATATTTAATTTATGTAATAGATAGATTATGTAATATGACATTTATGTATATGTATTTAATATTTATGCATATGCTTCTATACATAATGTGTATATTATGTATATTTTTTTACTTTAACTTATAATACAAATGGCTTCACTTTAAGTGAAAAATCTTCACCTAAAGTAAAAAAAATCTACACTTAAAGTAAAAATTGTCTTAAATTAAAGTAAAAGAGGCATATGAAGCATTAATACTATGAATGAAACATTGAAAATGATATGAGTATATATGAATTGAAATTAAACGAAATATTTTACAAAATGGAAACAAGAATTGAATTATAGAAAATAATAAAATTTCAAATATAAAATTAAATCTAAAAAATAAAAGTAACGTTAAACATGTGATAAATATGACAACAAATAATCCTAATACAAAATATTCCTATTTATAGAAAAATGATGGCCCTCTATAGACCATTTCGGTTAAAAAATAATAGATTAAGAAGAAGAAGTAATGTTGAGTTACTATTATAATCCACAATAGTGCTAAATTTATTAAAAAGTAGTATTATATAAGTGGTTTACACAAATAATCATAATGCTCAAAAATTTATATTCACTTAAAACAAAACTCAACTAACTATTTTTAATTTTTCTGACTGTACAGTTTTAAGAGTATTCTTTTTTTTTTTTTGTTTTGTTGATAATTTAAAATTAAAAATCTATCACTTAAACTAATCATTGTGTCTTTTTTAATTTTTTCCTTTGTGTGTTAACCAACCGCACAAAGTATTTAATATTAAATAGTTATGTGTGGTTGTGAACGATTATTTATTGCAAATCAATAAATTAAATAGAAAAAAAAAAAAAAATTCTACATAAATGCATCCATACTTTTTAAGTGTGTGGTTAAAGAAATTTTAATCTGTTTTACGAAAGGATAATAATTGACTTACATTATTATTATAGTACTGTTATGTCTTAAGTTGCCCTCGTTGTCCTTATACCATAACTTTTATTTTTTATAATATTAAACAATATTTTAATAATCTGTTTAAGTGATTTTATTTATAAATTACTTTTATATAGTAGATAAATCAGATTTTTTCAATAAAATATTTTTTTTATATTAAATTCTGTACAAAATTTAATATTATACCAAGCATAAATTATACTTATATGAATTCACATTAAATAAAGATAATTTTTGTTTTTTTTTTTTACCACGAAAATAAAAGAAAATCTTAAAGAAATAAATCGGAAAATAAAAAAAAAAAATTGGAAGCCGGAAAAATTGAATTAAATGTTAAAAGCAAAAATAGAAATAAAAAAAATTATTAAATAGATATTAAATACTAAGGGTTTATTAACACATATAAAAAAAAAATATACCCTCATGTACCCTTAACAATTTTCAATTTACATTAGGACATACGTATTATATAGGTATATTATTAAGTATATGTGTATATATTATCTGTATTTTGAGAACCGAAAAAATCATTTTATTTTCATAGACTCATTTTATCATCATTAATATCCTATTCTCTTTCCATCTTATTAAAATGTATATTTATACCTTTATATTGTATATCTAAATACATATATACATATTGATATATATATATATATATTTATTGTAGGGTGTTGAAAAGGTTAAATAATAATATGAGGTCTTATGATTTTTTTGATTTCATATTAAATTAAAAATTTGAATAATGTGCCCGTCTAGTGCGACCCGTTTTATGGTAGACATCTAGATCAAATTTTACTTTATATAAAAGTAATTTTATATAGGAAAGTACATATGTAATATGCGTCGGTAATTATTCAATTATTCTAAAAGATTAAATACATAACATGTACGTAAGAAGTTTTTAATAGAATTAAAATGAAAGTTAAGAAGAGGGTTAAGATTTCATGTCTCCATGGAGGTAACATGAACAAGCAAGTATATGCTTATTTATGATGCATACTTTAAAAATGAAATATGTACCTAAAAATTGACTAATTTTTAACACAAATACATAAACATTTTTGTATTATTATGAAAAAGTATTAAGTACCAAAAAAGCAACAAGTTCGACTTATTTTCCTTATAATCTAAATTCTAATGCATCACTTTAGTGGCACCTGCATTTTTAATAATAAAAATAAAACCTTAATATTTTGGGAGAAGAGAGAACTTTTAGAATTAGGTAAAACATTTAAGAACAATTTTTTATACCCCCTAACTGTTTAAGAGGAGTCAAAAATTTAAAATTAAACCATCAACTTTATAATTTGCGATGTGTTAAAAGCTTTTCCTTTAATTAATTATAGGAGATTTCCTTAAAATTGTAGAAAGCGTCCCTTTATTTTCCAATTATTTTTACAATTTTTTACATATATAAAATTATAAGAAAATTTACAAGATTTTGTGCAAGGTCCAAGATTCTAAATTGTCAACAACTTGGAAAATATCAACCATTAAAAGCCTTTGGTTTCACATTCTAATTTAAGTATATTATTTATTTTGTTCTTTTTCGAGTTGGCTTTGGAAACTACCATGTTTTGGTTATATTGGAAGTACTGTTCCGGTTATCTGTTGTTTTCGAATCTTTTTAGAGTTTTTAAGTAGAACTTTTATCAATATTTATTTTCTTTACGATTTTTCAATGTATAAAAACTATTTTCATTATATTTTTAGCTTATTTCTTATTGTTTTTATATTTTTGGAAAACTGAAGTAATTCTTCTTCTTATTAGCCTATAAATTTCGTATTAGACTTTCTTTAAATTTCAAAACCAACGATTGTTTTTGTAACAGACTATGATAAATGGTACGGTATAATGATAAACAATGCTTTTGCCATATTTTTAAATTATTGAAATGGCTTATTTCAAATGACTAGTATTAATTATAGTTTTAAAACACCCTGTACACATATTAATATATAAAATTAAATTTACAAAATTTTCATTTATTCATTTTGTATTATTTTACTCTGTGTATATTTATTTTAACTATAATAAAATTGAGCCTTTTTATACCAATTTCACGTTTTTATTTTGGCAAAAAGGAGGGAAAAAAAACGTTTAAATCCTTTTTAAATGTAACCAGAAAATAAAAAAAATCATGGAAAAACTAGGGAACCTACATACCCAAAAAAAAAAAAAAAAAAAAATAAAAACCTAGAAAATTATATTAAATTACAGACATTTTTTTAATATATGTATGTATATATAATATTTATATCAAATGTTTTTGTTACACATTATACATACTTTTATATATTAATGTATTTTGAGAAAAAAAAGGACCTCCTGTTATCCTTTGTAAGGTAATATAAAACAACATAAAAATATTAAAGTATTTTACAACAGGAGTCAAAGAACAAAACAAAAAAAAATATATCCAAATTGAAAATCCAAATTGAAAATAGAAAATTTTCGCAAACTTAACCTTTAATGTGAAAAGTACTGGAAAATTTTCAACAAAAATTTTTTTTATATAAAAGAAACCCGGATTCAATTCTGTTTCTTTTTTTTTCGAATTTTCTGTAATTTTTTTTTGATTTTGGAAAAAATCATAAAATGTGTAGGAAAACAAAAAAAAAAAAATTATTAAAGCCTAAACAGAATTTAAATGAGTCGTTTTTTTTAAGGTAAAAAATCATTGTATGATTATTTTTGTTAAGTATAACTACCTATATGTATATATATACTTTTATACGAAAAATCATTACGTATAATATGTAATTTTTGTATGTATCTTAAGATACTCAGATTTTGTGGTACCAAGGATTTTTTCTTTCAAAAATTTTATATGTTTTTTTTTGTTTTTTTTATTGCAAATTACACAATAAAGTATTTTGGGGGAAAATTTTCTTATAATTTTCATTTTGTGAAGATATAAACGCATGTGAGCAGAGTTACAACAGTGTGATATAAAGAGTTTCTGTAACACATGTAAGTATATATGTATTTCAACTTACCTTTTGTCTGTGACTTTCAGTTTCGTTTTTTTTTGGTTTTTGTTTGACAAAACAAAAACAAAGTCCTTTGACCTTACAATGATGAAATTTAATTTTACCTTTTCTAAGCTTTTGACTTTTATTTGATTTAAGTTTTGCTTTTTATTAAATTTTTTTTTGCCGAAAAATATTTAAATTTAATTTTATACAAAAATTTTAAAGTAAAGGTATCTAGTAACTATTATAATATTTTAGAAAGTTTTTATTTTATTTTTTTAATTTGTTCAAGAAAATTTAAATTAACATATAAAAAAAAATATTAAAAACTAAATAAACAAATTTTTGGATAAGTGAATTGATTAATTTAACGTCATTGTTAGAATAGATAATAATATTTCAACGAAATAATCAAAATTGTTTTTGTAGATGTCCTTCAACTTGATAAGCTATCTTTACTTTTCCACGAAATACTAGAGATGATGTCCTTTGCAAATGTTTTACATGCAAAATCCTTTCAAAAATTTCCAAAAAAATGTTCAATATTCGATAAAGAACAATTTCAAAATAATGATGTCTCAGATAATGACCTCAGTGAATTATAGGTATGTGCTTATCAATGTAATAAAACTGACTATCATCTGGTCATTTAAAATAAAAATGAAGCTGGAAGGCAGAAAGTGAATAGTAACTTTTGAGTTATGGCTATATTGAAGAATGTTGAGCTTAATGTAAAATGTAGAAGAAAATTTGTTAATCCTATCTCAAAAATTTTGTTCACATGTCTAGCAATAATCATTTCAAATGGAGAAACTAATTAGTGAAACCAAGAGTGAACGGCAAAAGAGCGAGTAGCCTTTATCTTCAATGTTTGCTGTGATCAACTATAATAGTTAATAAGAAAAACATATGTAGATACATTGGGGTGGTCAAAGATATATTTTTTTTTTGTATGAAGGACATCTCTTTTCCGAATTTTACATATTTTAATTTTTATTAAATTTGAAAACAATTTTTGAGGAGTTGCCTGTGAGTGTTGCGTAAGGTACGTTTTTCAATTTCTTGTGTTTGGGTAGTAACAGCCTAGTTATATGATTATAAAGAGTTGGCTTTATGGTGGCTATTTTTTTATCGGGTTTGGTTATTTTGAGTTATAAAAAGTATAGACCTGTTTTATAAATCTTGTAGCATAAGAATATATTTTGTTATATTTTATTAGTTTCAGAAGTTTAGAACAAAAAAAATTTCTCCCTCCATTTATTTTTTCTAAAGTAATTACTACTGATTATTTATCATAATATAAGTATAAAATATACTTTGTTATAAGTAAAGTACTTTGTTTTTTTTTTCTTTCTTAAATCATTAAATGCTTTCTCACACTTCTGACATAAAATAAATTTTTTACTTATTTTGTATCCAACTTCCGTACTTCCGTATTAGTATATTTTCTAAAAAATAAAAAAAAAACCTAAATGGAATATGTATATAGGTACGTAACGTACGTATATATGTTATTATGTATTTTTGGTGTTCATAAAATAAATGATTTCCAAAATAAATCCTACTTCTGTTACTTCCTCTTTTTTTTTTGGTTTCTTTTTGAAAAAAGACTTCAAATTTTCCTTTTAAATGGAAACTCTTAAATAGAACAGGAATAGAACAAAAACAATGAAAATATAAAAAGAAATTACGTATAAAAACGCAATATTTATTATTGTATATAATATTATATAATATAAACTATATAATATCCAACTGTATAT
Organism: Poecilobothrus nobilitatus; assembly: GCA_947095535.1. Classification (NCBI taxonomy): domain Eukaryota; kingdom Metazoa; phylum Arthropoda; class Insecta; order Diptera; family Dolichopodidae; genus Poecilobothrus; species Poecilobothrus nobilitatus. The sequence continues at coordinate 231,522,336 of OX352774.1, forward strand.
AATATATATACTTCTATCTTTGTCTAGGTAGTAATTTTTCTTTGATCATTACAAAAAAAAAAATCTTATTTTTATTTTTGCAAGTTTTTCTTCTTTCAACCATGTGTGGAAATGTAAACGTGAATTGTAATCGGTTGGTTTTTTTTTCTTTTTACTGTTTTGTAATGAAAATAATAATTTTTTTTTTCCTCTAGTCAAATAAAAATTGTTCTACAACCCAATATTTTACATACGGTACAATTATTCATTTACAGTAAAGGACAAAATTTATTTTTAAAATATATTACTCTTTCCTCTTTCTTATTCATTTTTTTTATATTAAAAATAGGTTTCGTTATTTATATGCTATGGTTACCTGCCCTATTAATTGTTAATCAATAAAGAAATTTATAAGGAATTATGTTGCCACCATGTTGTCTGGTATGTTATAGTTATATTTTAAGGTTATGCTAAGGTATCTAGAATTCTTAACTTTTTTTTTTTTTTAATTTAAATAATCCAATAAGAACATTGTACAGAAACTTAATTTTTAAATTGAAAGAATATATATTATGGTAATGTTCTTGCTATAATAGTTTGTACTCGTATTTTATTTTCGCCGTTCTTGGCAGCGACTCAAATTTAGTTTGTAGATAAAATATTGATAGTAAAGCTATTCTATCCCAAGAAGGTTTAAAGATCCCAATGCTGATAAATTTTAATAAAAAAAAAAAAATAATATAGATAGATAGATATTTTCCTTTTATTATTTCAATTAACGGCAATAACAAGTTTATGGGCCCTTCTTCCCTCCTTTCCCATGTAAAAAAAAATGGAAAAATTATTTGAGTGAATTAGGTGCTAAAAATAAATTAAGTGAATAAAATTGGTTTAAAATAATTTGTCTGATACTGTACACAAAATAATTTAAAAATATGTATATATATATATATTATATATATACATAATAATATATGTTATATATTTAAGTTATATGCAATTTTTAGATAGTAAGATAGAAGAAATTAATGTTAGAGGGGATCAAAAACACATCATTTTTGTTATATTGAATTTTATTCATCTCATCCTTCAGACTCTGTATGCATACAAATGTAAGTTAAAATGGGCGACGCAATATTCTGATTATAAATCTAAAACTCATTCACGTATGCACATATAATATTTGGTTGATTTTATTGTTCATATATATGAATATTGTATACATTCCACATACCTTCAATTTCCCAACCCTAATTTATTGTATATTCTACAGACTATACCAACCTTCTTAATTTTATGGGAATTTCTTAAGGGTGGGAGTAAAGTACAAAATTGCAAATAAAAAAAAATAAATACTGTTATCTCTGTAACTTTCTTTTTTTTTTATTTTAATGTATACGTACAATTTATAGAAACAAGGTAGGAGTCGTGTAAAATTGATTTGCTTTTCACACACATTGTGTGTTTTTACACACTAAATAATCATAAGAGAAGAAAGAGTTAAAAGAAAGGGTTGAATGAAAGAAAATTTTCATTTTTGTGAACAATTTAAAAGATATAAAAAACAAATGTTATGATGGCATCACACTTATAAGATTTTATATTGTAAAACATGAAAAAGTTAAATTTAAAAAAAAAAAAAAAAAATAGAAGTAAAATGGATATGGATTTCTTAAAGACAATAATTATAAGAACAATGATATGAAAGTATAATCTTAGGTTTGTGGTAAAATTTCATAGTCTTAAAAAAAATTGTCATTAAAAACTTTATTTTGGGTATCAAATAAGTATTTTCTTCTTTTTTAGGCCATGTTGATTTTCTTATGAGATTCAGTTATTTTTAAAGTTTTTATTAAGAATTTTTTAAATGTTGGCAACAATATTCTAATAAAAGTAATCATGATAACGGCTTTTCCCTACAAGAAGACTAATTTTTCAACAATTCTTTAGTTTCAATATGTGTATCAGAGAGTTCTACAAAAATATTGGCCATTATAGAATTTTTAAAAAACACGGTAGTTCACAGTTCGTTCATGGTTCGTTTTCTAGCTGGAACTTCGAACACAGTTTTTTTTATATTTTCTTTTTAAATTTTTAAAAAAACTAATCGAAAAATTATGGAATTACCTTTTAATTAAGTAATTGATTTATTGTTGATTGGGAATTTTTAAAGTGTCTTGCCATAATCAGAAATGATTAATTTGCCACCTTAATGTATTTTTCATTTTATTCCATTTAGAGATTTTCCTTTGAAAAAAGCTTTGAAAATATAATTTACCTGGTACATATTTGGATAATGTCTTCGTATTCTTATAATAATTTTTAGAACATTTTTCAAAGAAAATTTTGAAAATTTTAATTATTAGTTTTACTCTTTCCGTTCGTCGGTTCTTCCATATGACTCTTTACAAAATTTATCCGTTTAAGTAGAAGCAATGAAAATATTTTAACCATCAATAACTCTATTAAAATAAATGTTGTGAAACAACTTTTTTATGTAATTTGATTAAGCACAATTTTAGTAAGACACTTTTAGTAGAGAAAAATCTTCAGCAATAGTACAAGGTATAATTTTGTGTACCTCTTCCTGTTTACGAGCTATTGGGGATTAAAAATTTAAAATTTTGTATTTTTAGACCCCTGTAACTTTTGTACCTGTACAAAGTTTTTCAAAGGAAAGTGCTAAACTTTACTTGTGCGCCCTGTGTCTTTTAAAATCCGATCATTTTAAAATCAATTCCATGTCTATGTTTTTTTAAACTTTGTTATATAGAAGAATCATTTTAATAAATTCTTGCAGAAAAAAAAAATTGGTCTCTCATAATTTTGTCATTTTAAAAATAGTGTTACCTGATAAAAAAACAGACAACTATAATATGGAATATAAAACAAACACTTAAATGTGATGTTACGCAATATTAAAACCAATAATAAAATCACAACAATAATACAAAGGTTATTCACTCTTCATTGAACCGAAATCAAAATCATTATATTCGAAATGCTATGGTTTGTTAAATTCCAATCCTAAAACATTTAAAATACGAAAATAAACAAATTTAAATACGTTTTTTTTTGTGTCAATGTTTTTTTCTTCTAATCTATCAGTTGGAAAAGTTATTTTGACAAATATCCTATATCTACCTTTTCAATTATAATTGGGTGTATTTTAGGTGTAAAAAAGTTTTTTTTTTTTAATGTTGCTCTTTTAGTAGTTATTTGCATCGAGAGATAATATTTGGATATGACTTGAATTAGAAATTACTAAGGGAATGAAAAAGAATAAAGAGAAGAAAAAAAAACATTTTTTATTGAGAATACAAATGCAAAATACGTAAGAACTTTATGGAAAAAAACTGAAAAGATCACTGTTCTTCTTTAATATTCTTCAAATAAAAATTGTTTAATAAGAGAGAAATTAAGATAAAATACAAGATAATTATTAATAGAACTTTTCAATGCAGGGTTAAAAGATCCATTGTTAAAAGTTCCAAAGTATCATCTCTCAAAGTATCATCTCTTTAAGACAAAACACCTAAAAAAGGGTCAAAAGTTTCATCGATCTTCTGCCTCATTGATATGAATCGAAAGACGTCCCATTGGTAATATTAATTATTCTCTGTCATAAGTAAGATGCTATGTTGCCAAATTTTATCCAACTTTGGTGAGTCATAAATTCAAAATTTTATTATAGTATTTGGCCTCCCGATTGGTAGGACGGTAAAAGCAGTAAATCATGGTTTCATAGACAAACTCTTGATATATATAGAGAAAATTTTTACAACAAAATTACGACAGCTGTTTAATGTAGTCTCACCCATTACTGTTTCAGCCTTTAAAAGTTCAAAAAAGCCTTTTATAAAATGTTTATATCTCAAGTTCTGCTAAATATTTTTAAATATTTTAAAAATGTCAAATGATAGGATATATTTTAAGTTTTATAAATCAGTAATAAAAATTACATCATTTTATGTAACATAGTAATTTAATTTATCGTTATATGAAATCAAAATTTTTTCTTATTATTGCCTTATATTTGCCGAACGCATCCCTAGTCAGAAAGTTTTAATTTTGAGAGAACGAAAATCTTTAAACTTTCGAAACGAAAAGTTTTTTTTTACAAGGGTCTCTAAAACACATTTAAAGTCACCCAGAGATATTGCATGTGGTTCCTTCGGATACGCTTTTTAACCAACCATAACTACAATTTGAAAATCAGAATTTAAGATGGGATATTAATCGTACAGTTCGGTCTTAAGTATAGGGATATTGTAGGGATTTTTCTCAAAATGGATTTCAGGAGATTTAGTAAATTTACGATTATGGCGGATGCGTAGGAAACTTTGAAGGAAGACTTTGAGGAAAAATGTTAATGTTCTTCTTCAAGTTTACTACATTGTACACATTTTTTTTTATCAACTCTCAGGAATATATGAGATAGCATATTCTTAGATAGTATAGCATGAGATAGCATAAGCGACGTGCATTAACAAGCGATTTTATATAGGCTGTATATTTGTCATCTTTCAAGTTCTACAGTTTAAAAATGCTGCTTTTTGTCATAGGAATACTTTAAGTGAGGGCATTAACTGTTTTATTTCTTTAGAACTATAGTGTTTATATCAACAAGATATCTATAAAATAAGATCAATGATCCAACTGTACGGCAATGACAGAGTAAATAAAATGAAAAGATCAAAAAATAAAAATTATTGCTAATATAAAATAAATTTTAGAGATCATTTAGTTTATTTTAGATAATAATAGGTCTTCAACATCCCATGTATAAAAAAGGGTTTTGCCTTTATAATTATGCCTCAATAATTATTTAGATAAATGATTTCCAAACAAAAACTTTTAATGTAGTTTTATTTTCTATAAAATAAAACTCACTGCTGATATTAACTTTAACTTCAATAAAATTATCGTTAAAATAATAGTGAACCGAAAATATTCATTTAGAACTTAGAACTTAATGATGCTTTTGCATACCATGAGTTGTATAGCTTATTATAATATACCTCTGATGTACATATATTTTCATAAAGTTTCAAAAAATTATGTTTTTTATATACGTTCCTCAAAAGTATATAGAACATATTAACTTTGTTGCTTATTTTAATAATCTAATAAATAAACGGAATATTGAAGGGATGAAATCTCTAACTTTATTTTTTTAAGATATTAGATACGTTGTTTCAAATTATAAAAAAATAAATAAAAAACAATTTATTTTATTAAATTTGAATTTAAACACAAGCACAAAAAAAAAAAAAATTAAAAATTGAAATTAATGTAGGGTGGAAAACGTTTTTTTTTCCTATGTTGTGTGTCTGTCTGCCTAATATGGTAATAATGGTAAAAAAAAATTTTAAAAATTTTAAAAGCAGTATAAAAATGTAAAAGAAAAAAACTTAAAAAAAATTTTTTTTGTTTTAAAAAAGCTTTCAAAAGATTTTTTTTATATTTATTTAAAAAAAAAAACTCTTTTTATGTACAATTTTTCAAGCGAAAAAATATTTAATATTAGATTTAATATTGAACGTTTCTGTTTTTTATCCGATTTTCGTTTAAAATTGATTTAATGCTTTTTTTTTTGTGCCATTGAAATACCTAATAATATCATAATATAAAAACAAAAAAAAAAATTTTTTTAAAAAGTTTCAAAATAGTTTTAAGGTTAAAAATCAGACACAGAACATGGATTAAGTCGAGGATTTTGTATCAGGTTAAAAAAAAAAAAAATAAATACTAAAAAGAGGATTACATAATGTCAATTTTACCAATAAATAATTTATAGCTGATAGTAAAAATACAAAAAATAAATGAATTATTAAAAAATAAAATTATAAAAAAATTTAAATGGAATTTATAAAAAATTTTTACTAAAAAAGGAATAAAAATAAATACTCTCATATTTTAATCGTAATTGATGTTATGCAGGTTGTATTTAAAATGCTAGCTTATAAAAGCTAATATAAATTAGGGATTGTAAAACTAAAACATTATGTTCTCCCATCCATTACGGAGCTATATATCCTCTAAAAATTTGCCTTATTTTCCCTATGTGCATATCTATATAAAATCCCTATTTTCAAATTTGTATATCTCAGGTTCTGCTTAAAATATTTAAATTTCTTCGTTTTAAAAATAGGACTTTTTCTAATTTTGAGGGACTGCAGTTCCTAATAAATGGGTCAGTCTATACATAAAAAAGTTATTGTACAACATTAATTCATTTTTTTAAAAGGCCTATCGGCCAAATAGTTGAAATTTCATTTTTCTATCTTAAACAGTGTAGAAAGTTTGTAAACAAAAGGACAGCAGATGGCCAGACTAAAGCTATTACCTACATTTTTAAGGGAAATGAGCAAACAAATTAAACTTAGAATATTTTTTATTTAAGGCTTCATTTTAATGACACAATGCAACTTATAATTAACTTCAGACACAATGCAATTTATAATTATTAATTTAATGCTTTTATTTAGATCACCTTTATCTGGAATTAACGGAATTGTTAAACTAAAATTTAACTTCTTTCACTTCTACTCCTTCTAATAAATTGTAATTCATGTTTTAGGTTTAGCTGATCTAATTACAAAGCTGATCTAATGACAAATTTAAATGTATTTAATTATACTGTAAAACACAATAGTAACAAATTAATAAAATTTACAAAACTTCCTGCTATAAATTATGAAAAATCTATACAACGGGTTGTACAACAGGTTTTAGAAAACGTGGAAGAATTACATTGTGTTTTATTTTGCAGGTCAGTTGCACAACCATTTTTACGGATCGAAAGCTGGAAATGAAAATTATTTTATAGTTGTGATACCCAAATATACCATATAGTATTAAACAAAAATTTCATATATTTTTCTATTTACTACCTAAAACTTATCTGTGTGCACACTACTGCGAAGATACAAAGCGAAGTATAAAAAAAGAAGGGCAAATCCAATTAAAGAGGATGATCGCACATTACAAATTTTGTGAAGTTCTTCTCAAATACAAAGAATGGAAAAATAAACCAGATCATAAAACTAACGAAATAAACGTAACCTGCGGCTATACGAATGTCTATATGACTATTTTGAAAGTTTCTTTAACTTAACTTTACTTGACCAATAACTACCATACAATATTATTCATTAAATTACCAAAATTCTCAACTATCTTACTAATTAAATTAAAATCTTTACAAAAGTTGTTATTTTAATTAAAATTAATTTAATTAAAAAAAACCAGGAAGAGTGCAGTAGAGTAGCCTGTGTCAACTCTGGGATACGCGTATGAACCTAACATATGCTGTTTCCATAAAACTTGATTTGATTTGATAAAACTTGACTTCATATTTTACAAAATTTTAGATGTTTTATTACCGACGTACCGATTTGTATTTATGTATATTTTGGAATTGTATGACAGATGTTTTATTACCGACGTACCGATATATATTTATGTAAATTTTGGAATTGTATGACAGCTAATTGGACATGTTGCAATAGCAAAACCAAATTTTACAGAAGTATTTGCTATAAAACTTGATTATCATTTGTAAGATTTCAAGTGCCTTGCTTCATTAAGCTAAAAAAGGTGCAAGAAGCCTGAACCAGCTGCTCTAAACCAACCTTTACAAAAGTTGTTGGCATGTAACTCGACACGTTTTAACTAAATTTCAGATACCTAGCTTCAATAGACACTTAGTTATTTTCATTTAAAACGAGAAATTGTATGGCAACTACACGAATCTGTTGCACCAACACAACCAAATTTTGCACCAGTTGTTGACCTGTAACTTGACACCGACACCATTTTGCAAAATTTCAAAAACCTAGCTCCAACAGATACTGAGTTATTTTCATATAAAAAAAGAAGTTGTATATATGGCAGCTTGTCGAACCCGGCGACTGAAAATGCTAGATTTAAATAGCGAAACTAACAATTTTGCAAAAGTGACATAAAAATGTTCGCGTCCCAGCTTATTTATTTTTTGAGTTATCATGAGAACGGGCGGACGAACGGCCGGCTATAGTTATATCTAGCTCGACTCTTTTGAGGTGTCACAAACGTAATAGTAAATTTATTATACCCTTTTACCATTGAACATATGTCATACGGGTATAAAAAAAAATAAATGAGAATTAAATAGCTTACAAAGAAAACATGAAATTACCTTAAATGAAAAGTTAATTAAAACAAGACAAGTTAAATTCTGATTTTTTCTTTTTTTTTCACGTTTCAATATTTTTTTTGAAACTTTTTTTCTATTAATACTTTCTTTCAATCTTTTCCCCAAAGTTTCTACCAACTATTTACAATTTTTTGTTTTCTTGTTTTGTTTTTTATTTTCTTAAAAATCTTTTAATATCGTTTACTTTTCTTCAAAAAGTTGTTTAAAAAAAAAAAAAAAAATCTTATGAGAAAAACTTAAAAAAAATGAAAATTCTTATTTTTTTTGTTTTTTGTGTATATATTTTGAAAATATACTGAAAAATCTGCGGGAAAAAAAACATACCTATATACATATACAAAAAATCCTATCCACTTATTTCATCATGAATGGCATGAAACCAAAAAAATATTTCAAGTTTTTTTTTGTTTTTTTTTTTGGGTTAAAGAATACCCATATATTATTCCAAACAAATTTTTAAGCACTGATGGTACAAAATTATTGCTTATGCCAAATAAATTTTAAAGATATATTTTTTTGTTTTGTTAAAAACAGCTACAATAGGTAACAAAAATAACATGCTTAAATTTTCCCGCATTTTTTTTTTTATTTATTTTTTGGTATAGGTATTTATATAATATCTATTATATATTATTATTATTATTTATATAATATGGATATATAAAGTTTCATGTATCTATTTACCTGTATTCATCTGTCTGTCAAAATAAGAAAAAATTTCCAAATATTATATAATATGTATTTATATGTATATAACAGTTATAACGTGTAGAAAATGTAACAACTGTAAAAACATAACAGTTGTTAAGCGATAAACAGCTTGTAATATGAAAAACGTATATGTAGGCATTTATAAAAAAAACAAAATACCTATTTACAAAATTTTAATTTTTTCTTTTTCTGTGTTTGTAAGAGAAATTCAGTGACGGAGGAAATTTTTAAATGGTTCTCAGGATTTGTAAAATTTGGAATAAAAATAGTTGTACTGACTTAGGAGAGAAGAGATTTTTGTGGTTAAAGAGAGTGCTCAGAAGTTCCGTAACATATTAAATGTGTGTAAAGACATAATATTGCAATATTTGATCATAAGTTGTATGACAAAAGTGTCAAATACAAAAGTCAAATGTTAAACACATATGATAAGAAATTATAAAAATTATTGTCAATATTTAACTATACATACCCTAAAGTTTATTTTCAGTGTTAGAAAATGTTATAAATGGAAATTATATTGTAGACAAATTATTATTTTATATTCTTATTGTAACTTGCAGCTAGAGAACATAGACAAACAAAGCTGGTTAATAAGAAAAGAACTAGAATTTTAAGTTGTGAGTAGATTGGAATACTGTTACGATATAAAGAGAACTGAGCATCAATTTTTCGTTATATTTTAATAAACTAACATTAATAGCAATGCAATGAATACAATTTAGTGAATCATAACTGAGACGTATATTTTATAGAAGCATTTCATCACAAAAAAAAAACAAAAAAAAAACAAATAGAGAATGAAAAATCGAAGACATGTTAGTCAACAAAAGAATTAAAAAACGATCACTTATAAAATTGGACAGACCAATTTACAAGTGCTCAAAAGCAAAGCAGAACATCTAGAATTGGCGATTTTCTCTTTCCTTTTTAATTTTTTAACCATTTTACTGCGTTAGGAATTGGCACGACCATCGAACATAAAACTTTAAAAATATTTTAAACAACAATTTAATCAACAACTTTAAGCTTAATTTAAACTTTTTTAAATACCATTTATAGTATTTACCTAAGGTTATATTCACTGTCCTTATAAGACACCGTTGTCGTCGTTGAGTTAATTTTAAAGTTAAGTATCTATTTTTAAAATAATCTGAAAATTCTTTAAATATCTTAAAAAGTAATTTTTGTCTTCCTTTCCTTTATTTCCATATTATTGATATTATTATTATTTTTTTTTTATATTTCAATAATATTTTTCAAGTGGTGTTAATGTTCTGTGGTAGATGTTTTTATAAAAATGTTCGTACATAGTTATATATATTATTATATAATATGTATGTTCATAATATATACTTTACAATACTATGGTGCAATGTATTTTTTTTCTTATTTAACCAAAAAAATCTTTCAGTTTATTTGAAAAATTTACCTTTTTTTTATCTTATTTTGTTATAATTTCATTTCTTTTGTTATATAATCATTTATTATGTATCTTATTAAACATTGGAGTTAAAAAAATTAAGAAAAATATGATATGTTGGAGAGAAAAATCTGAGTTATTTTTGTTTTAAATTTTTTAAATTATTTTGCATAAAAATAAAAATGTTCGTATAAAGAGGTTCGGTCATTAAAACCATTTTAGATTGTTTAATTTGAAATTCACCATAGTTAAATAAGACGTATACAAATCGAGAATATTACAAAGAACCTAAAGAGATCTATTTGTAGATTAGTACCTCTTTCTGCATAGCGGCCTACCTACCTACCTATCTATATTTACCTAAAAGGAAGAAGTACCTAGTATGTTTTTAAATTTCATTGAATTAATAAACATTAAATTCTTATCGTACATTCTGAACCAGCACTGGTTAAACGTTTGGTTTTTACTCACATCAAGTCGAGTTTGACCAAGTGAAATATTGTTAATTTTGTACATCTTCCGATGAGTAGCAGAACATTTGTAATATCTTTTAAAACAATTTTAGTTGAAATTGTATTCAACATTGTGAATAGAAATAAAAACTTTTTCTCAGATTAAAATTTAAAACAAGGGCGAGAAAATTTTTTAATCATCAGATAGGTTAAAAATGTGGACTGGTATATATTAGGCTTCTTCAATGCATGACATGCATTTTCTCAATATTCGTTTGAAACTTCTATTATAATAAAAGAATTATTTAGCATTTAATTGAAAAACTGTTGTATTAATATAACCTTATATTTTTATTACTTTTTTTTTAACCGGTTTATGTTGTACTTGTCTAGTGTTTAATTCTAACTAACCAAAACAATCTCTCTTTAAAATCAATTTTAGGGTTGGACGACTAATACAAATGTACAGTTTGAGTTTACGAATTAGCATGGGTGATTAAGACTTTAGGGATTGAATCTTTTTGTTATGCGTTTCTTTGCCTATAGAATTATGCATGCCACCTACCAACCTATATAATATTTATTTCCAAAAAAAATCCAGTTTATTCTATCCTTGAAGATTTTTTCTGGTTTCATCTTCCCGTTTATTTTTTTTCTTCGTTAACATGAAACAACAAATTGAAAGCATAATATATTAAAATAAAACAGAAAAAAAACTGAAATAAAAGAAAATTAAGAGGGAGAAGGAAAAAGTTATTTTTTTTTGTTTTATTTTTATAAAATTTATTGATATAAAAAAGGCAAATTATATTATTTTCTCCAATGTTATGAGGGTGCGATATAGAAGTGGTAGATATTAAAAGTAAAAATAAACAAGTAATGGAAAAAATCAAGGGTTTTCAAAAAATAAATTTATTTGATTTTTTTTTTGGTAAGAAAAATTGAGAAAATTCAAATCATACTTTCGCCAATTATAAGGTAACCCTATATTATTACTCTAACCCTAACCTATAGAACCCTATAGAAAAGTTATTAAAAGAAACATAGATATAATGTTATAGATTTAATTTTTGTATATTACTTCAAAAAAATTTGGACAGTGCTCAAGTTACAGGTGCTTAAAATAGAGATTTTTCAGTTTTTCACCCCTTACAGCTCCTCAACGGGTAGCGCCATAAAAATATTTCCTGAAATGACTCATACTTATTTCCAAAAATCTAACTCCTCTAAAAAGTTCAAGCTTCCAATTTAAACCGTTTGAAAGGTAGAAGGGGTCCAAATTTTTGCAAAAATTGAGTTTCACATAACGGTATATTAAAATACCGCATGACAAAGCCACATATTTATTTTGTATATATTTATAAAGTTTATAAAACCAGCTATCGTTTGGTGTTTCCATATTGAAAATATTGTCATTTTCTTTTCTGAAAAAAGTTGTGACCTAGGGTTGCACTTTTTTTTCAAGTCACATTTTTTCCGTTCTTTTCTGGAAAAAAATGCAAAACTGAAAAAAATGTCGGTATTCTTTTCTGAAAAAAATGTAGGGAAATTCGCATAGGGTAACAAATTTTTTAAAAACTTAACCTGAAAATATTGACAGAGCAATAAAATGAGTTTTGCACTCTCCAGAATGACAACATTAAAAAATATATGTATACAACTGTCACTGTCAGTTAAATAGTAAATAGTAATTAATGACAATATAAAAATACATTATTTTCATTTATTTGATTGAGTTTTAAAAAATATATTATAGTTTACAAAAAAAGAAAAAAAATTTATATTTGATTAGAAACATAAGTTTAAAAATTTTTAAATAAGTAAAATATATTTGTAGATAAAGAAATCAGTGCAGCAAACTGAAAAAAAAATGTTGCCCTTTTTCTGTTCTATTCTAAAAAATTTTCAGATTAAAACTGGAAAAAAAAGTGCAAAACTAGAAAGAATAGGTTTGAATTTTTTAAGTTTTGCACTTTGTCAGGTCAAACTTTTTTTTAGAAAAGAAAACGACATATGCCTTATACAACCTGTGTTATAATAATATAAATATAGGACTTTTTCGAATTTTGTAGGCCGGTAGCTCCGTAAGGGGTGAAGCTACAGAAAAAAGTTGTTCCACAAAATAAATTTTTTGGCGATACCTATTCGGAGTTAAAATTTCATTGCTTTATTTCAAACGGTGTGGAAGTTTTGTAAATACCCAGCCGGACAGAATGAAACTAATAAACAGATTTTTTCGAAATTTTTTGAAAATGTGCTAAAAATGTTATACCCAATATATTAAGTCTATAATAGTATAACATATAAGATAAAATATTGTAACAACAAAATACAAAAAAGGAAAACACAAACCATTTTAATCGATAGTATGTAATACTTTTTTTTTCAACTTATCTGAAAAGTTTTATAAATTTTCGTTTGTTTTCCCCGGTTTTCTGGCATTGAAAAGGAAAAATAAATTGAATAAAAAATCGAAAAACAATCATTTTGTATATCAGCCAGGCATCATCAATGTATATTTTCAAATAAATAATAGTTAAATAATAATATATTTTGTTAAAGGATTTAATATTATATTATTTTGCAATTAAAATATTATTTAATTTTTGATTTAATCAAAACATGGTAAAATTAGTATAAAATTTTGATGTATCACGAATTTATGTTCCATACTTCCAATGTTTTCTTGTTGAAATAAATTTAATATAATAAAAGTGGAATTTAATATAAAAAGTGGAATGTAAATCAATATTTGGAAACTAACCAGTAATTAATAATTTTTAACATTTTTTTTCTCCTTCCCACTCCTATAAGGACCATAGCTAGGGTTTGGTCATTAATTATTCAGATTTTGGCTAAGCTTCAGTTTCTGGAATCCGTAATTTAATTAAGCCAGTGATTACTCGGCTGTAGCTTTAAATTGTACATAAAAGACTATGAAGCGTTAAGATTTCTTTTTCGACGCCATCTATTATCTTGCACAAGAATTACTTTATTACATATTATATCACTTATGATGTCGATATAAGTACTTATTTTCTAACTATAAATATATTATAAGAAAAATGTATATTATGTTTTAATTAATCTGTATGGTAGTTAATCTGTTAATCTGTATGGTAATCTGTATGTTTTATTAATCTGTATCCCAGTCGCAGTTTGAATAAATTTTTTATATGACTCAGCCTGGGTTTGAATGATGAATTTTGACTCAATTTTAAGTTTTAACATCTTAAAATTTGTTGTTCTGCTTTTATTAAAATTTTTAAGAATTTTTATCTCTTTGTCAGAAATGTTATATTCTGTAAAAAATGTTATATTTTATTTTGATCGAATTTGGAAAACTATGGCTGAATAAATGACGACAAGCTCAATGAGGTAATGGTAAATATGTAAATTTTCTTTGAATAAAATTTCATCTGAATTTCATTTAAAATTTTATATTATGACATATAAACATTATTTTTACTTAGACTAAAAACTCATATAAGAATTTTTTTGTAACTTTGTTTGTTGAGAACATAAGGGTTAATTAAATTAAATTCATATTCTTTAATGGTATGATACAAAAAAAAACAGCGCCTACTTTAAAGTAATATTGAAATGTAGCAATTTAATAACAAATTCTTGAAAATATTTTACCATTTCGTGGTGTTGCTTTCAGTTAAAGTTACTATATATAATATAGTCTTTAAAGAAATGATTTTGTGTTTAAAAGAATAATAATGAAAAAAAATCATAAAGTTTATAATCATTTCAATATTATTTTCTTAAACTTTTATATACAAGAAAGTAAAAAGTAAGATGTTTGAAAAGAAGATTTAAAAATATTAAAGAAAAATTAATTTCACTTTTTAAAAAATACTTCGAAATGACTAAAATAATTTCTGAAGACTATACCACTTTTATTTAAAAAGGAACTCTATAGAGCTTAAATTGAGTTGGCAATGTAATAGTCTTCATTTTGTTTTATTTTTGTAAAAATTTACAAACTCTTTTACTCTTTTAGTTGTAATTAAGCAAAAGAATGTATGAAACGTTGAGTACTTTCTTTGCAGATTTCTGGCCCTAGCTGGAGCCGGACTCCTCTCACTCGGCAAGCCATTCTACCACAACTTTGGCGAACTTTCCAAACACAAAATCAAAGAATTTATTTCGTATCTGAATTCCTCGGGTTGGATATCAAACCGATAACAACTAGAAAACACACGTCACGTGAATGCAGTGGGATCAAAATTGTGTACCCTAATGCTAATTGAGGTTTTCACGCACCATCGTGAAGGTCACCAACTTAACTATCTACCTACCAATAAAAAAGTTACACTGCCTAAAATTTGAAAATAACATATTATATATGAAATTTTAATGCGAGATTTGAAAATAACATATTATATATGTACCAGATAAAAAGTACATTATATTAATTTTAAATTACTTTTTATTTTTGGAATTAAAGATACAGGGTGGACTGACTGATCAAATGCTTGGAATATCAAAGATATAGGGTGGACTGATTGATTTCAAATGCTTATAATTTTTTATTTGTAAAGTTTTTATTTTATTATTTTTGCAGATAATAAAGAATTTTGTAAAATTTTATAATGCCATCATACTCAGTGGAAGAACGTGTAAAAATTGTTGAATTTTATTATGTTTCCGACGATAAATTTTTTGAACAATCTCATTATGAGCGATAAAGCACATTTTCATTTAAATGTATATGTCAATAAACAGAACTGCCGAATTTAGGGTACACCCACCCTCTCAGATGCACTGTTTGGTGTGGAATTACTTCTGATAACTCTATTTTTATCGGTTCATATTTTTTCGGAAATGAAAGTGAGCGTCCGGAAACCATCTTTGGGCGGTATACTGGACCATATTGGAAATTTTTCACGTCCCGTAGTTCTCAATAATCGTGACATATGGTTCTAGCTCATACCGTGGGAGAGACAATGGCGATTCTGTGAGAACTTTTTGAAGACCGGATGATTTCAATAATCCACATTTGATAGCCCCCGATTTTTTTTTGAGGGGTTTCTCTAAGAAATTCGTTTAATTCAACAAAGCACCGTTCAGGAACTAAAGCGGAATATTCGCAAAGAAATTGCGCAACATAATGCAAAATGTCTTAAAAAGAGCCATTTACTGCCAACAGAAAAATGGAAACCATTTAAACGATGTCATTTTTCACACTTAGCTTAACATTTTTCACACTTAGCTCAGTCCAAGTTGTATTATTATAAAATTAATGACATGTTTATTTTAAGATCCCAATTTTTATGATATATCATACGATGAATTTTATTCAGAAAATAGGAAGTTTAATATGATGAACGTATTACCAATACATAACGCTAACCTTTATTTTATTAATGTTTTATAAAAAATTAAATGAAAAACTAAAAGAAATTATGAAATCTGAGCAAAAATAACCGAGAAAAAAGAGAAAAGAGAAAACAATATTTCGCTTAGTCAGAAAAAAGATTGTGGTTCTACCAAAAAAAAAAAACACAAATAGGAATTTTTAATTCTTTTTTTTTAATATGTAGCGACGCAAAAGTTATAATTATGAAAGTTTCGCAGATTTTTCAACTTAATGGATTACCATTATAATTTGTACAATTTTATATTTTTATAATATATAGATATATTATATAATATCTGTATAACATAAAATACTATATCCTATACCATATTTTAACCATATTTTTTTTTACTGAGACATTAAAGTACTGATGAACAACACCCCCTAAAATGAATTACATGCGACGCATAAAACGCGCTACTGTAACATAAAATGAAAAAACGAGAATTCTGCGAGGAAGAAAAAAATAATGATGACGATGCTGATGATTCCTACGCTGATCCTATTATGCAGATTAATAATGATTGACAGTTTTTCAGATGGGTTTTTATATCAAAAATCATAATTTTTTTTTTCTGGTTTTTGAATATTCTGTTTTTGAGGGCGTAAATTATAACATATTTTACAAATTAAAGAAAAACAACAAAAAAATATAAAAAGCATTTTTAATATGCAAAGCAAAGCAAAAGTAGCGAAAGGCAGGGGAGAGGGAAGTTAAACAATGTTAAAAAATTCTCAAATGTGAATTTTAAAGAAACAACTGATAAAAGTTCAATAATTTGTCCCCAACTTTATATTATTCTACTTTCCTTTTTTTAAATTTTTTTTTTTAAATGTAATCATCCTTTTTAACATTTATGAAAATCTATCACTTCTTAATTCAGGACGATTTTTATTATAATATGTACTTTTCCTTGAATTTAAAAGGAAAACATTTGTGAAATCCCAAGGACGAAAAAAAAACGTTATTTTTTCTTTTATTAATATTTGCGTATCCTTAAAATAAGAAAAAAAAATGAAAATTGTACCGTTTAAAATAAATGCATATTTACTGTTTTTATGACGTATTTGATTTATTTTTTTTACTTTTATTTTAAGAAATTCTGAAGCACAGTTAAACAGAAAAATTAATAAAAAAACAGTAAATGGAGCAGCAAATCACAAAAGTAATGGTAAAAAAAAATTTGTTGGTTTACTTTTTCATTTAAGCAGAAATCAAAGCGCTTGACCTTCAAATACTTTTAATGTTTTATTTGTACATATTTTGCAATTATTTTAATGCTTGGATCAAATTGAGGATGTGGAAGAGAAGGTTTTTTTGCTGTTTTTTTCATATTTAAAGTGAATGAAGCATTTTTTGTTGAAAAAAATAAATGATTTTATTTTCAAGGAATTAAATGATGACCTTGAACCTATAAAATTTTTTGCACTAATTTTTTTTTTTTATAATTTGTATAAATAATGAAAAATTTAAGTTTTAAATTTCTTATGTAAAATAATGATGAAATGTATACAGAAATTTTGAGCTTTTATAATAACTGCTAAAGTTTTAAATTAAAAATTCCAATAATATAGGTACAGTTCTCAGAATTATCTATGATTGTTTTGAAAAATATTTACAGAAATTGATTTGTATTAAAGGAAGTTATTGAAAAGATAATAACTTTAATATTTAATACAAAAGTATATAACTTAACTGTTTGAAAAAGCATAATATCAGAGATTATTACCGCAAATGAAAATATATTTATTCTATAAGTTTATTATACAATTCAAATGGAAAACAAAAATAAAATAAAGAGTAAAGGAAACTTTTATTAGTCTCTACGTCGAAAAAAAATTTAATTCTCAAATTTTCAACAAGAGTGTAATGGAAGAGCATATAAGTGACTACAGAATAAGAAAAATACTATACACCGATGCTCGAAAATGGAAAGGGGCTTTGGCGTTGTTATGTTTTTGAATAAATTAAAAATAACCAATTCTTTCAATAGCAAGTATTCTCGACCACAACTACTACCTGTCAGAGAGACATGCAAAGTCGTCTCCCAAAATGCAACACTGCTAGACAAAATTGTCTTCTGTGTTGATAGACAAGCGGTCATCAAAGTAATTGATTAGGTTACAATCAGACCTAAAATAGTAAAAAAGTATCGTAAGGAGCTCCTGTGCTTAAATCGTCGCTCAAAAGTTACTCTTCTTTGGTTGCCTAAAGTTACTCTTCTCTGAAGATTCAGAAACAAATATGGTACTGTACTAAATACTGGAAAAAACACATTTCCTGACACTTTTCTATCAATTAATGCATCTAATTAGGAATTTAAATTTGTTTTAAGAAGTTGTAGACTAAATCGGTTATTGTATTGATTTGCAAAGTATGGTACATATCATAACGGTACAAGCTAACTTATAAAGAAAAATAAACAAAACATTTTCCATTGTTCAAATTTCAAGGTAAATCATTTTTAAATTCTGCAATTTAAGGTAAAAACAATTAAAAATTTTGTAAAACAATGAAAAATGTAAAACTTAAAACAATAAAAGAAAAGAGATTTTAAAAATGTTATTTTCTACTTAAAATGTTATAATGAGGAAGCAAAATCATATTTAAGCAAAATTTAAATGCTAAAGAAGGGATTAGATAAAATGCTTTATTTAAAGAATGCATTTTGTTAAGTTTAGTTTTATTTTTAGGGTTTCACCATATTCATTTTAAAGTATTGAAGACTTTTAACACTAAATCTTATATTAACGGAAAAAAACCTTTTTCGAAAATATTATGTTTCTATAGTTTTAATTAGTTATTTTTACCATATATTTATGTGTAATATACAGGGTGGTCCACATAAGAGTTCTAATATTGCACGAGAAGATTCCAGAGATTAAAACTAGAAATATATTGTATAGGTGGAGGGGGTTTATTATCAGTTCTTTTCAAAATAAAAATTTATTTAGTAAAAAGTAATTACCCCAACACAATCAACCCATAGTAAATGAAAGCTTAAAAACAAAATAACATAAAAGTCCCAATATCTCGAAAACTAATAATAGACCTCGTCCTTCTCCTTCTAATAGAATTTTTTCTAGTTTTAGAGCCAAGAATCACCTTCTGAAATATTTGCACTTTTATGTGGATAAAAGTATATATATGTATGTATTCCACCCTGTATATAATATGTATGTGGATATGTATAATATTATGTAAGTCTTCAGTTATTCATAAGATAAAGAAAAATCGAAGGTTATGATATTTAATTTTTTTTTTTTTTGCCATTGTTAATGTTGTTGCATTTAAAACGTACACATCCCTATACTATAACTCTATATTAAGGATGTCAATTTATCAGAGGTTTGTATTAAATAGCATTGTATTAATATGGTATTGTTTGTAGTATTTGAAATAAAAATTCTATATTAATTAAAGTATATAATATCTACTTATATTTATATAGATAATAATTATATTATTCACTTTTTTGTGATTATATTGAAATAAATCAAACTGGTTGCCATGGTATTTTGTATCACTGATATCTAATAATGTGAGGTGAAAATAAAATTTTAAAAACTTTCAAGTATTCATTATTAAGTTGTATATTGTGCTCGATAGCCTAATTTATTCGTAATAAAATCTAACAAAAATATCTTTTAATATGTTAGAATGTTAAAATTAAATCCACTTTAAAAACAGAATCATTATAATACCACTTATTAAAATCTATGCAGAATGAAGATTAAAATGTATTTATTATATAATTTTTTAAAACATTTTGACATTTAAAGTATCACTTGAAAGGAAAATGAACTGAAAAATATTATTATTGTATAATAAGTTTTAAGAATTGAAAATAATATAATAAGTTTCAGTAATTGAAAATAGAATCAAAATAATAAGAGAAAGAGAGAGATAAAAGAGGTAGAAACAAAAAAAAATTCTGTATTGTATAGATATAAATAAAAATGGTTACGATAAATATTATTTATTACGTTCCATTTTTTTTCTTGATTCAAATTTAAATAAAGTTGATTCGGTTAGAATTAGATTCATTTTGATTTTTTTTTTTTATTTGCAATAAAAAATTATTATACTATTTTATATTTTATTTAGAATGTTTATAATATTATATTAAAATAGGCCCGTATAATGATGTTTTCTACAAAACTCGAATATGCAGAAAATTTCCATTACATAGGTTAAATTATAAAAAACAGAGGACCCATAAACACCTCACGTTAACAACACAATCAAAAAGAACAGATATATGTTCTTTAGCTTGTAGCTAAGTTTATGGAGCAATTCGCAAATGTTTAGAGGAACAAAGCAAAGAATATTTAATTCATAATATGCAAAGACAACCTTAACATAATATGAAAGTGAAACCTAGTTAGACACTACCAACATCAAACAGAACTCCAGGTATTCATTTAAAGTCACATTAAAGATCATATTATATTATTACTAGGGGCTGCTGTTGTAGTCATGTATATGTAATATGTAGTCAAATTCTATGTTGAATCCCAATTCATATAATAGACAGTTGCAGTTTAGAAAAATAGAATTTATGGAAAAAATACAATCGGAAAATTCAGAAAGCAAAACCAAATTCGTCAAAACACCAACTGAAATTATTTTTAAAATAACGCCAAAATAGAATTAAATTGTATAAAGAGCTTTTAGTTGGTGTACGTATATTTAGAATTTAGATTATTTGGTATTGTGAGTGAGGACTATTATGTCTATTTATTTATCGAGTTCGAAATAAATCTTTTAAAGGTACGTGGTGAAAACAGAATAGGTATCCGTAAAACATTAGGAAAATGCACAATCAAAGGTTGGAGCAAAATACAGTTAAATTTTTTTAATGAGCAACGTTGTCTGTAACAATATTGCCGTTGTTCGTTTTACCTTGCCCTAATGTGAAAAATTTAAAATCTAAAAAGACCCTATAGGTATTTGTCGTACAATCCTTGATTAAGATTGTACATGTAACATGGTACAGAGGGCGAGAAAACCGTACAAATATTACCTCAATTGTACAAATGGTAACCCTGCATAAAATTGACATACAAATATTTAATAATATTTAAAAATAAAAAATTATTCAAATTCAATTTTGGTTATAAGAACTGCTGTATACTCAAATTTAAGTATATGAGAAGAAATTGATTTCAAAAAAGAATACAATTAGAAAAGTTTTCTATAATCGCTTCAAATAATATACAACATTCCCACATAAATGCAACAATTTAATAGAAAAGTACAAAACCAAAACAATTATATATTTGAATTTTAAAGAAACTCTTCCCGCTGGTCATACATAAGTACATACTTAGATACATATTGATTATTAATATCAGATCAATATCATTCATCATTATTTAAAATTTCAATACATATTGTGATAAATGATGATTTCTATCAATTTTTAAATTTTTTTCTTTATACATGCATAAGTTAAAGTACATACTACATTTCTTACATATAGCCAAAGAATAATTCAGCCGTTGATGTCGAGTCGACTCGAGAGAAAAAAAAAATACACAATTTTAAAGAGAGTAAGTAAGAATGTCTCTTAGAATTTTGTGATTTTTTTGTTATTCTGTTGTGTACGTTTTTTTACAACTACCGACTATCGTAGGCACCATACTATTGGTTTACGTATTGGTTTTACGTATTGGTTTTATAGTAGAAAAATCGTAAAATATATGTAGTTACTGATGTTCAAAGCTTGAAACGGAATTCATAATACGTAGTGTGTGGCTGAAAACTACTAAATATAATTATAGATGTAGAACATACTGATCAAATATGATAAGTAAAAAGAACTTCTGACAGCTTACCGAAAAGAAAACAATTTGGCAAAAAATCAAAAGAAAAAAGTTGAATTAAATAGGACATTCACTTAGAAACCACGAGAGTATACCAAAAGATACAATATATTAAAATCCTTAAATATTTGGGTTAAGTCTTATTAGCCATATTATCATTATTTGGAATATGAAAATATCTTCTCATTTTCGCTTGATTTATGATATCTCTTTCCAAATTTGGCATATTATTATAATTAAGTTTTTAAATCAAAACATAGTACCCGATTTTAACAATATCATAATAGATGAAAATTATAATAAATAAAGATTTTAATAATCTTTTTGTATTTATTTTATTACACAGTCACATTATTTCAATACTTTTGTTTATGTTATATGCCAAATATATTGGAAAAGAGTGTACATACCATTACAAAAGTGAAATCTCTTGAGTGAAATTTACAATATTTGACAGAAGTTATATTCTAGATGTAATTTAAACCGGGGTACAGCATGAAAAAATACAAAATTCTGGAATTTTAAACAAAACCAAAAAAAAAAGAAAATCTTTAAAAACTTTTTATGGGCATATCGTTGGTAAATTTTCTTTTTTTTTTTGTTCCTTTTTTTATTTTATCCTATTTTTGTTGCATCTCA
Organism: Poecilobothrus nobilitatus; assembly: GCA_947095535.1. Classification (NCBI taxonomy): domain Eukaryota; kingdom Metazoa; phylum Arthropoda; class Insecta; order Diptera; family Dolichopodidae; genus Poecilobothrus; species Poecilobothrus nobilitatus. Next base: position 231,544,937 of record OX352774.1, read on the forward strand.
AGTTTTTTTATGGTACGTGATGAAAATTGTATAATATAATTTTGTTTATGGGTTAAATTTTTCGAAGGACACGCATCAAAATTTTCAATATTTATTTTGCAAAAGAAATTAGGTTTAAAGATATAGAGTAAAATTTAAGAGTATATTACTCAAAGGAAAAATTTAAACTGATTTTAGTTTTGAATATAAATATATTTAAAATGTTTTAAATTTAAAGTGTTATTAAAGTTTAAAAAGGCAAAAAAAAGGATTTTTTTTTAAATAAAAAAATATTAATTTGATATTAAACATAAACTAGATTCTTCTGTAGGAAGTGTTGTACCCGCGTAGGACCAAATGACTATATCACAAATATAGTTGGTCTTGCCAGCTTTCATAAAGTATATTTTGTTAATGGCGCATATTATCTTTTAAGGACGAAAAGGACTTTAAGTATCCTTGTTGTTTTTGGAAGTATCCTTTTGTATAAATAAACCTTTATATCCGGAGATCTGTTAAATATATGTATATATATTTAATTCTGATTTTAATTTGAAACCAATAAAAAAATAAATTCATTAATTAAAACTAAAAATAAATTCATTAATTAAATAAATTGCTTGTTTGCATCACAATGTGCGTATTGATAATGTTTATTGCCAATGATTTATCCTTTAACTTCCTCTCGTTTGTTTAGTTTTCCTTTCAATTCCTCCCTTCTTTAGCCAAACCTAAATTAACGTTGTGCAGGAAAATCCTTTTTTGTTTGTTTGTTCAGGTATAAAATTAGTAAACGCTTAAATTTTATGTAAATTTTAATAGATCATAACGAGGCAAAATGAAAACTAATAATTTTGGTTTACATACAGTAGAATACTGCAACACCAAAATTTGTAAATTTTCTTAGAATGTTATAATAAGAAAACATATGAAAAATAAAGAGACATTTTAAGACAGACAGACAGCAAAACGAAAACGTAATATTGTGTATTATTTAAAAACAAATTTTAACAGATGCCTAAGTTACATAATATATTTTTAAAAATACTAAATTTCCTATTTTTGATTCGTAATAGCTCTTACATTGATCCCTAATAGCTCTAACAGAGGATGTCAGAAAATAAATTTCCTGAGGCAAGTTATGCTAATTCTAAATGATTCTTCTATCAAATTTTAATTCAAATTCAATTAATTTATAATTCATTTAAATTTCAAGTTTCTATCTAAAAGGGTAATGCAGATAAATGAAAGAAAAATCTTGGAAAATTTTGTTTTCACATATTACTAAATTTAAATTTTAAATTTAAAAAAAAACTTAAAATTGCAAAAATGTTAAGTAAATCCTGAGATATAAACATTTTAAAATAACAATTTTCAATATTTTTGTGGAGCTATACTAAAAAACTTGTTCTACAACATTAATTTTTTTAGAAGACCCTATTTATGAAATTTGTTCTGCCTTAAAGTTTTGAAGAGAAGAAAAGTTTTGTAAATAGACGGACGAATTGATGAACGGACAGATTAAAAATAAAAAGAAATGTTTCAAATTTTTTTTTTTTTTTGAAATGTACTAAAAAGCACTCGTTCTATTATTTAAAATATTAATGTAATATAATCATTCAATAGAAGAACAAAAGAATTTTCTATTTTGTACAACTCACTAGATACATACTTTTAAGATTACTTATATTTCTTCAATTTTAAGATACTTAAAGGATCAATATAAAGAATATTTTGTCACCATTTTCAAAAATATCTTTTTCAATAAATCACAAATTTGAAAAATATCAATTTATTCAATTACATTTAATTTGTATGAAAAGTTAATAGTTATGTGGTGTAACTTTTGTGAAAGTATTAATTAGTTTAGCATACTTACTTTTTTAGCACATTTCCGAAAAAATTTTGAAAAAATGTGCTTATTAGTTTCACTCTGTCCGTCCGTCCCTCCGTCCGTCCGTACGTCCGTCTGTTTACAAAACTTCTACACCGTTAAAGATAGTGAAAATAAATTTTAACCATGGGTAGGTCTCATAAAAAAAATTATTTTGTGGAACAACTTTTTCATGTAGCCCCTCCCATTACGGAGCTACAGCCCCTCAAATTTTGAAAAAGCCCTACTTTTAAATGCATATATCTTATGTTCTGCTACAGATTTTTTCAATCTGAAAACGTCATTCCACAGGTATTTCTTTTATCTTTGTAAATTAATATCAAAATTATACAATTTTTTTAAATTTAGTATTTAAATTTACCGTTATGTGAAAACCAAATTTTGCATGATTTTTCTACTTTCATAACTCCGGTACGCTTTTAGATAGAGGCTTGAAATTTTGAGGCAAGAAATAACTTTTAGAATTAGTATAAATTTGCTCAGAAAATTTTTTTGAGCTACCAGAGCTTAAAAATTGAAAATTTGCTATTTTTAAACACCTGTAACTTAGGAACCTGTACACATTTTACTTCTGCAAGATATAAAAATTAAAACTACACTAATATATTTTTACGTGTGTTAAAGGTTTATTTTAGTTGTAAAGGGTTCCAAAGTTGCAGGTCTTCAAAATTGCGAAAAAGCCCCATTTTCAGAATTATATATCTCAGGCTCTATGTAATAGTTTTGCAATATAAAACCGCCAGAAGATCGAAAATTTTATTATCTATATAAAACAATATCAAAATTATGTAATATTTTGTAATTTACTATTTAAATTTACCGTTATGTGAAAACGACATTTTGCATGAAATTTCTTTTTTCATAACTACGGCACGCCTTTAGATAGGAACCTGCAATTTTGAGACAAGAAATTTTAGAATTAGTATAAGTTTCCTCAGCAAATTTTTTGTTAGCACCCGCCCGCTTTTTAAGAGTTATTACGCCTCAAAAATTGAAAATTTGCTATTTTTAGACACCTGTAACTTAAGCACCTGTACAAATTTTCTTCGGCAAGACATGAAAATTAAAGGTTCAATAATATGTTTTTACGTGTGTTAACGGGTTTCCTTAATTATATAGGATTCTGGAATTACGGCCCCTCAAAATTTCAATAATGTCCTATTTTCACGTTTTTTCTTAATACATGAAATTTTCAAATTTTTATGTAAGTTACACTTCTAAACAGTTTGTATTGAGTTTTGGAAATGTGCGCTTTTAAAAACTGTTGGTTTACATTCTACCTTGTTTTTTATTAGAAATAGAGTAAGTAAAAGGTAAGTAAATTACCACACTATGAATCTAATATTCATTATAATAAAATATAAAATAAAAAAAAAAAAAACTTTTATTAAATTGATTTCAAATAGAATTCAATTTAATTTTTTTTTTTTTTTTGTCAAAATTCGTCTATTTTTTGTATTGTATTATTCTGGTAAAACCAATTAAAAGTTTTCTTTTTGGTTCAAATACACAGGTTAGTTGAATAAACTCATGTAAGAAATTAAATTTAAGAATAAAATTTGGTTAAAAAAATAAAAAGAAAAATTGTATAAGGAATAAGTTTTGTCCTAAATATATAAAAAATTTTTTTTTATTTTTTCTATTTTTTATTTCTATTCAGAAAATAAGGAAGAAAACTTAACATAAATTTAATTCATTCATTCTACAAGGAAGTCAATTAGGCAAGGTGTTAAAAATCAATTTCCTTTAATATTTTGTTTTTTTTTTTTGTTTTTGTTTTTTTTTTTTTGACTAGTAATAATACAATACAAAACAATATATAATAAATCTTATATAAGATTATTTCTAAAATTTCTATTCTTAGAATTTTCTTCTTTTTTTTTTGTTTTGTTTTTCTTTTCAAAATCAAAAATTAAAGAAAAATCAAGAAAGTTTTTTCTTTACAACAAAAAAAAAACAAAAAAAGAAAAAAAAATAGAAAATTGCACAAAACTTTTAAAAATTCTATTCAATGAAACAAAAATTTTGTACTAAGTACACAAAAACTAAAAAGAAAAAAAAAAAAAAAAAAAAGAAAATTTTCACACGTTTTAACCTATTTAGATATACAGGAAAATCTATACCTGTTTAATAACAAAAAATCAAAAAAAAAAAAATAATCTTAAATACCAGAAAAATGTAACCAATTTTCTGAACTTTTATTTATAAAATGAATAAAGAAAAACAAAACTTAATATTAGACCCAAAAAGTAAAATGTTTTAATAAATATTGTCCTGTTAAGTTTTACTTATTATATACATAAATATAATAAAAACATTTTCTACTAATAATATTGAACATTTTGAACAGGTACATAATAGGTGTTTTATTCATATACAATTTTTTTAATGTTAAGAGAGCATTGTATGATGTTCTATAAGTTCTTAAAAGGTGATTCATGTCGTAGCGGTTAAGTTCTCAGCTATTCAAACGGATAATCTTACATTTAAACCTCGTTCAAATGGCATTAAAACAAAATAGGAGGAAGTCATTTTATGTCGAATGGTATGTATATAGTATGTATATTGCGTTATAATAAGAATAATAATAATAGCTATCGAATGAAACTACTTTTGGTTATCTCATGGAGGAAGGTGCTATATAGGTACTACTGCATGCTGTAATTGAGTGATGGCCTTGATTCTGTAGCAAATATTAATTAATACTAATAATATGCCTGCTAATTATAATAGTTCGTACTACAGTAACAGTGGAATTGTCTTCGACCTCATGCAGGAAGACGTTATATTCTAGTAGCGTATATATAAATATAAATATTGACGGCTTCGTCGCTGATAGCAAAATAGCATTAATATTATCCGATTCATTTATCCGGAATCCTTGTTCTAATGTCTCCTATCCCTACACACTGGTCAATATACTGCGTTATCAACTAGAGGTTTCTTCCGATTATCCATTTTAAAGAGGATAAAGGTGGGTGTAGTCCGTAAGAATATGACACTATCAAAGGGCTAATCTTCATGGCTTTGGAAGATTCTCATCTTTCTTAGAACAAAAAGTGTAAGCATATACCAAAAAATATTTTAATGCAAATATGTATACCAATTTCATCACTTTGGACAATATTTTGTTTAGTCTAATATGATTCTTAGATTTATTAACAGGTGTAAAGGTTGTCTGAGCAATATTGGAGATAAATAAAATATCAATGACAATATTTTTAACACTTAACACTTTTCCTCGTTATGTGTGAGTTTAAAGAAAATTTAAAACATATCTAAAGCAATATTTTTTATGTTCATTTTATGAAATAAAGTTTTCCATTTTCTTTTAATAACTTCTTCTTTATAACTTACCTCATACCTCACTTATAAAATTTTATTTGATTTGTGAAAATATTTTAAATACAGTCAAAGTTTTCACACATCCTTTACCACACACGATATTGAATCAATCACGCGAACATTTTTGAAAGAATTTAAAGTTTTTATTCACAAGGTAAAAATTTTCTTAAATTTTCAAAAAAAAAAAAAAAACTTAAAAAAGAATAACAAAAATAGAAAAATCAGAAATCGAAAAAAAACCTGTAAATTAGAAAATTCAACAAGGAAATTAAAGAAGTAAAATAATATTCAGCTAGATTTAAATAAAGGTGGGCCTTGTTTAACAAATACAAAAAAAAAATCCAATAAACCCAAAACAAACATAACAGGTATGAAAATCAATCGACAAAAAAAAAAAAAAAATCATGTACGCGGAAAACATCTTTTAATTTTTTTTTACTATAACGGATGTCGCATTAAATATTTATGTAAGAAACGCAAAAGGAAAAACAAGGGCATTAAAAGGAAGAAAAAAATCAGTACCGGAAAAATTTGATTGGAATAAATTTAAATTTTTGTTCTCTTTTATTCGTTGCCCAACATATTTTTTTTTTCAGTTTCCTTTTCTAAACTTTTCTTTGCGCCATTTAACATTGAAATCTGCGACAACATCAGGAAAGTTTGCAGTTTTGTTAACAATGAAAATAAACGCAAAAAAATGAAAATATATCGTGAATAGGTCATATGTTTTCCTTTTGCACTTTGATAATTTTGACGGTATTGTTGTTCTTCTTCATTTCCTTGTTAGCATAAAGTGGAATTTTTTGCAATTTTTATTTTTTTATTTCAAATTCCATAGTTCAAATTTTACTATTTTAATTTTGCTATTGTTGCTGATTTTTCTGTAATAGTTGACACTTTATAAAGTTAATATTTAAAATTAATTGTTTTAAAAATTTTTCATCAATTGCGTTCAAAAATATGTAATGAATAGCTATTAGGAAAGTTGGTATATACAAAACCAAATGTTTCTAAAACCGCACATCTTCAAAAAGACAATAAAAATAATTAAGAATATTGCGACTTGGCATCAAAATTTATAATTTTCATAGGATTTTTTAAGCAAGAGCCATTTTCTTCAGTTTTAATATTATTCTATACCATTACACGGTATCTAAAAATCTAAATATTGGATCTTTAATTTGGATGTCCTAAATATTAATTAAAAATTGCGAAAGTGTCTAAAACTAAAGAATTTGAGGTTTTTAACCTCTAATATCTCGTAGGGAAAATACATATAATTTTTCTGAGATAATTGATGGTATTTTCAAAGATATAAAAGCATTTTCAGATACGGAGATATGGAGGAACCAAAATCATTGAAAACATTGTTTTCCAATAACATTAGATAAATTTTCATACACTAAATTGCGAAATACTGTACCTACCTATAATTTTATATTGATTTGTAAAGCTTAAATTATTTCCTATCGATTGACATTTTTAAATTAAAAAAATATTAAACAATATTTGAACTTTTTTATACTATGAGGGTGGAATTGAATAAAAAACAACAAATGCAACACTAAGTTTTTAATGAGATCATCCCATGATTAAAATTCTATTGCTTCATTTGAGACGATGTAAAAGTTTTGTAAAGAATCGGAAGGTGGGACGGATAGGCTGATGGACAGTCGTTAAAGTCAAAAGTTAAATTAATTGGAAAATTTTTCAATTTTTTTTTTGGAAAATGTTCTAAAAATGATAAAATAATTATAATTATATTTATGCAAGAAATATATATCAAAAATAAGAAATGAGCTGTAGTAAAGCAAACATTTTTAATCAATGAGCTCATTTCAGCAAATTCTTTGGATCCTGAAAAAGGATATTTTATATAATATTAATTTCAGTTTGTAAATTGTGACTTTAGATGTTTAATTGTTTTTTTTTAGTTCAAAAATACAGCAACTCAATTAATTTGTTGTATTTTTATTCATATTTTTCACATTCATTTTGATATTTATTGTCTTGATACTATTTCTTATTTCTTATGTCTTGACACTTATACCATTTTATTTCTTATTCTAATTCTTACACAATTATATTTTTTGACTTATAATTTTATTAAATTTTTTATCAGATGGAAACCATTTTAATATTTATCTGTTTAAATATCTGTCTATCTGATACCATTTTATTATTAGCAAATTATAGGTATGTAAAACTAAATTTTTTATAAGTTTTTTTTGGTAAATTTTACAATGAAAGAAGTGAGAAATGGATAAAGAACCAATTAAATGTTTTTAGATGCCTTCTAAGCGAAGTTTATTTAGAGTCCCTTTTCAAAAATCATTTTTTTAAGAATATGTTTTGAAAAGTAACTGATCAAATAGTATAATATAAGCGTCTGCTAATAGATATATTATTATACTACCTCATATTGTACAGTTTTCATATTATGATCTTAGTCATAAGGCAAAAACTGTGGCAGATGCGTTAGCATCATATGATTATTCAATGATAAACATAAAAATAAATTAAGAACGTGTAACATTTTATTACATTTCGAAACAAATGATTGCAAACTTACAATATTAAATGGTATATGACATAATATGTTGTTATTTACAATATAATATATTATATATGTAAAATTATTTAATAAGCTTTTAAATTTAATATTATAACTTTTTCCATTTTCTTTTTAAAAAATTTTTCATCTTTTTTTAATCTTTATGTAACGGTCAATTAAATTTATCTTAGAAAACAAAAATCATTTTTACATGTGATCCTTTTTTTTTTTAATTTTAAACTTCTAACTAATATACTTAAAAAGAAGTCAAACTTAAATCATTTCTAATCTTTTTCAATTTTTCAGAGAATTTGTCTCATGGGTATTAAATCCCATTCAAACAAATCAATTGAAAATAATATCCAAAAGTCATAACTCTTTCACACACAAAAACAAAGAAAAACAAAACAAAAATAAAACAAAAACAATATTATTTTATTGGATTTGGTTTATTGGTTTGATTTTAATCACAAAATTCTAAACAAAAAATAAAACAACTATTTTAAAAATGATTATTGTTCTTTTAAAAACCTACAGATCCTTATTGTAAATTTCATTTAGTCCATTCGATTCAATAAATATGAAAAAAAAAAAAAAAAAATCAAAACAAAATAGGTAATAGTTTTACCTTTTTCATTAGTTATTTCAACATAATATTATGTTAAAATATTTGAACCAGAACAAAATCAGAATTTAAAATTTTTTAATCAAAAGCAAACAAAGAAAAAACAAAAATACTTAAAAATTTGAAAACAGTTTAGTTACATAAATACCTTGACAAGGTAATTTTCAACTAGTATATGAATTGATTTTGAACATTTTTTATTCTTGTTTTTCTTTATTATCTGTTGGTTAAAATCTTTTACCAAAAATGTTACCAAAATACAAAAAACAAAAAAAAAAAAAAAAAAACACCAAGTCTAAAAATTCTTCATATTTTGCCAAAACAAAAAAAAAACACACTCCCACAAGAAATACAGCATACCTATACATACCTGATAATTTTTTTAAAATTGTAAGCCAAAAAAATTATTAAACAATCACTTAACTGTTAACAACTTGAAAATATGAAAATGCCTTTTTGCAATACTATATAAATATCAATAACAAGCATGTTACAAGAATGATATTTGCCGTCAATTAAATAACGGTATATTCGTCCTTTATATTTAAAGGACGAATGGTAACATAATTCACATAAACTAATAATTTAGTCTCAAACTATCGTACTACCATTATCTTTTAATGTCATGTTACGACTTTATCTTAATCGACTTTATCTTATCGATTTGATCTTATTATTATATTTTCGATCAGTTCTTCCTTAACCTTCTAGGAAAGAGAGCACTAAAAATTTATTTCCACATTATCGTATTTTCATAATCTTTTCATATCATATGACAAATTTATTTGATTAAAATCTTTTTGGTTTTCCCTAGCCCGTTTTGATAAAGACTAAACAACTGTTATGTATCCATATCAAATTAGACTTGTGATACGTATCACCAATTTAAAGATCGAGACTATAGAAGTTTCAATACTAGTTTGGCATAGTCAGCCATAGTTATTATATGATTATTTAGCTTTTTGTATGTATGACAAGTCTAATATGATAAGGATGATCAACTTTACTGACTGGATTATAAAGCATGTAAACTAATATAAGAGATCATAAATTATAAAAACGCTGTTACTATTCTCTACTAATTGAAGCGCTACACATCAATAGTAATACGAGCTCATTATTTTGCAATTATATCGTAAAACACTTCAACCTATACAAACAAAGTTTAAAATGAAGACGTGAATAAAATGAAGCTAAATGTTTTTCTTTTGTTTTTGAATTGTTTCTTTAAAAGCGATAAATTTTAAAAAATATAATTTGTTTGGCATTCAAAAACATTCACAATATTAATAATAAAAAAAGGAAACTAAAAAATTCCAGTTCATTTGTTCTTGTAATAAAAAAAAAAACATAAAATATTACTATTACAACTAAACTCTATTTAGAGAAGCTTTACAGAAAATTCTTTACTTTTTTTTTGTTCTAAAACTGGTAATCGAAAAAGTTTTCAAAAAGTCTGACAAAGGAAAACTGAAAAATTTTTCTGAAAATTTAAAATATAAATCGGAAATAATATCTACCGTTAATAAATTTAATCCAATTTTTAACATTCGATTTCAAAAATATCAAGAAAACAGAAAACAAACACACCAATTTCCTTTTCAACAAAAAAAAAAAGAAAGGAAAATACCTTTAATAGTTACCTATCTATACGTAGGTAGGTACATTTATTTTTTAAAGTTTATTTTGAAAAATAAAAATAAAAAAAACTTCCAGCCTTATGACAGTGGTAAAATTTGTGTTTCATATAATTCAATGTATGTTTATGTCTTTGTTCACAGCAGGACAAAAGTCGAGGTAAGCGAAGAAAAAAAAAATATCAATTCTTTTCATTTCAATTTTTTTCTTGTTTTGTTTTGTTTTGTAACAAATGTTTTCACAACTTTCTTTTCAATAAAAAACAAGCCTCAAAATCATTTCAGATACAACCGATGCCAAATCATAAAAACAACAAACAACAACAAATAATGGACAAAATATCGAAAGCAATGCTAGTGTGAATGCATACAGAATATCAAAAAGGTTTGAATGCCATTTATCTAGGATCGTTACCCATAATAATATATATTGCCAAAAACAGTTACAGTAACAATTTTACACATTTAGTGAAAACCAAAAAAAAACAAAAAACAAAAATACATAAAAAAATAAATATGTATAAATATGTTGTACATATAATAATAAATATATGTATAGGTATATTTTGTTGTTTGTTGCGTATGTATTTATTGAATATTTTTTTTATACTTTCATTTTATTGTATTGGGTTACGATAAACATGTGTAATTTATTCTTATATAGAAAATTTATCTTCATAATATCGAAATTGATTTATAACAGTAAATTTATTTTAATGAAAACTAAATAGTAATAGATAAAAATTTATAACTTTAAAAGCTGACGAAAGAAATTATTAAACTGCTTCTGTGGATTTTGTATAGAATATTTTATTTATTTTTTTTTTAAATGTATTTCTCTACCACATAAATGTGGACAGGAAATTACACAGCCTTTCCTGTTCAGGCGTGGCTGTACATGTCGTAAGGGGGAATAACTCTTACGACGTGTGTGGAATTCGAACCAACACTCCTTCGGTATTTACAGCGTATTTTATACACTCTTACCCACTAGGCCACCGAGGCCCTATAGCATATTAAAATTTTTTTTTTTAAGCAAGTATTATAAATTTATCACATAAAGTTGTCTGTATCACCACAATGAACATAAAAAAAATGTATGCAAAAAAATTAGTGGAGCATTAATAATTCTTCTGTAGCTCCAGCTATAAAAAATATATGCACTTACTCATAATAGGTGATACATCTCCTAAGTTAGAAGAACACTAATAAATTTATGTTCACTGAAAATATTTAATTTCTTTTAAAATTTGCAAAAGAAGGGAGAGAAGAAGCTAGAACATAGAAGAAAAAAATTTACAAGATAACAATATATTGATAATAGAACTTTTCAGAGATGGCGTTTAGTTGCTAAATAAAAAGTGTGATGGAAATTCGGAAAAGCCAAATTTCTAAAAGAGTTTTATTCATTGTTGTAATCCGTCGCTAAGCAATAAAAAAAATTCTCTTTTTCGCTTTTATTTATGTTTTTTCTTTTAATAACTTTAAGATTTTCATTAAGATTTGTCTTAAGCTTTTCTAATTATGCTCGAATCTATTTAGTCTAAACTAAATCATACAACTGGTTTTGAAGTATTATGTATCTTATTATTTTTGCGTTGAATAGAACATTTTTTATTATTTTTATTTCATTCAACTTATTTTCAATTCTTGAAGCTTTTTTATCTGCAAAATATTTTCAAATGTATCTATAGATTTCATTTAATGTTGTTATCGTATTGAAAATGAAAATGATTGAAATATATTTCTTAACATAACCAAAAACCAAAAGCAAAAAAAAAAAAAGAAAAGAAACAAAACAAAATTTTTTAAAAAGAAATAAAAAGTTATAAAACTATTAAATAGTTAAAAAAAAAACCGTTAACAAGTTTCTTATCATTTTTACGAATTTAAAAAAAAAGTGAACATCTTAAAATTGGAATTGTTTATTTTTCAGTTTAAAATGCCAAAATCGCATGCATTTATGGTGAACGGACCCTTTTATAGGTAATAAGTAGTCTAAATTATTTAAATATATATCTTTAGAGTAACTTCGAATTACTTTAGGTACCTTCGTTAATATTTTGCTGAACTATTACAGTAATTGAGATAGTATGAAAATTGAAAAAAGAAAAAAAAAAATGGGGAGAGGTTGAGATTTTGAGAACAACTACATTACATGGTTTCGTTCTATTTTTATTTTGAAAAAAAATATATAAAATACTTTATATATTAACAAAATTAAGAAAAGTTCTTAAAGAAATTTATCGCAAATTTAGGAAATATGAGAAAAGTAGTTTAAAGAGTTCTAATCATTTAACTAGAGTCGAACATATTGCCATAATAAATTCATAAATTTTATATTTTATTTTCAACTTTCATTTTAATTACTGAAATTATACCCAAAACAACACAAAATACTATAAGATGATGAAAAGCCTCTCTAACTATAAAACATTAAAATCGAAAACTAAAATAAAACAGTTGTAACAAGTTAAACTTTTAACATTGAGTGGATGGTTAGTGATTGTGGTTTGAAATTCTTTTTTATTTTATTCTTTTAGTTTTATTTTATTTTTTTGCCTTTCTGTCTCTATTTTTCTTTGTTTTCCCTTCCTAGTTTTTATATTTTAGTATTCCTTCAACGTTTCAATAACAATCCACATAACGAAATATCCCTGACAGCCTCTTTTACAATTTACAGTTTTTTTTTATCAAAAAAAAAAAAAAAGAGAAAAAAAAAAACAACACAAGACCCCAAAAAAAGAAAATCCATTCAATTTGGCATCACTCCGATTGTTGAAATACAATACAAAAAAAAAATTAAAAAAAATTTTCACCGTTATTTTTTTCTTTTTTATTTTCGTTGGTTTTGTTTTTGCTTAAATATTTTGTATTGCGGTTTTTGTAGTAAAATCGGCAACACGGAAAACCAAAACAAAAACAAAAAGAAAAATTTTATAATAATACAAAAAAAAAACCACATTTGAAAAAATTCTAAATATATGCTTACAAAATGAATAGTATGATGCAGTAATGAAAATAGTAACGGTAAAAATATATGAAACAAACTATATTTGAATGTTATTTTGTTTTTTTTCGTTTAAAAAATAAAATGGATAGATTTGCGATAACTGGATGGTATGAATACTGCCTATCTATTCATATTTTTCCTTATTGGAGATGCTTTATATATTTATAGATCATACTATACGTGAACTTTCGAACATGATATAAGAAACTTTCAAAACTTTTTCCCCCAGAACAGTAACATTGTTGTAGTAACATAACAGTAACATAAATCCTTAACGAACTCAACAGCAACAAGAATTAGAAAACTTTAGTTTCTCGTACATTTAATGCTACAATACGGATTTAGTGCCTTGGGATTATGGATTCGTTGGCTAAGTTGTCTTCAACAAAAAGTGTACAGAAACTTAATAATAGGTTTATCCAAATTATAATTTAATGATTTATAATTTTTAAAAAACAGATTTAGAAAAATGCGAAAAATTCATTAAAGAGAAAGTGTAGTGTAGAAAGGGGAAGTGTAAAAAATGAGAAATGTTCATAGATCACATCAGATTTTAGTTTGGAACACGAACATAAGTACTTACAAATATATACATCATATACCCAACTAAATCCTAAAATCGTACGTACTACTTATGTTAAATCAAATAAACTAAAATGCGAATTAATTTGAAGCCATTTTGTTCAATGTCGTGTACCGTTATTTTGATTACAATAAAAAATTCGAGCGAAATTGTAATAAAGAAAATTGAAAAAAAAAAAATAATTTGAAAAATAAATAAAAAATGGCGATGTCCATTCATTGAAATGACAAATAACCAAGCAACTAAGTGAATTGGTTGAGTCATGATGACAACACTACTATGTTAGGTCATGGAGTGTGGTTTGTGCAACAGACTGTTTTTTTTTTTTTTTCTTTTGTCTATTTGTCATGTACATTCAAGTTTTTTTTTTTTAACTTAAGAACGTAGATGCATTTTAAATTTATAATAACCATTTCTGAAATCAGGAAAAAATAAACTATTTTATATTACTCGATCCAGCATTCACATTGAATTGTCTACTTAATATACATAAAATAACGGAATAATAATAAAATTAAGTGCAATGAAAAAGTAACGGTAAATAAAAAGTTGTAGTCGTATTATATTAACTCTAATAAGCTGGAAAATGTAACTGAAAAAAGGACAGTAAAAAGAAAAAAAAAAAATTTGAAAAAATTACTTAAGAATAAAGAGAATTTTTTTTTTTCATTTAATTTACAACTTTTTATACACTTTTTTAGTTCAGTAAACTTTAATGCAAATGTGTATCTATAAAAACCGCAGCTGTACTTGATTGGTTAAGCCGTATAACAAGTTCAACAAAATGTTTCATAAAATTTGTTTTAATTTACGTTTTAATTCTACTTGTTTTATATCGTTGTAGGACGCTAAAAGCTGCATATGGATTCTGTTCTCCAATCGAATTACACTAAAAATTTGTCTGTGCATATTCAAAGTATGAAGTATATCTGTCGAAGCAGGTTTAATTTTCTTGCTATTTTTTTCGAAGATCATAATTAGAAGAAATACTACTGAAACAACATCGGATGTTAAAACTTTGATATCCATCAGATTTTTGATATCCATCAGATATCCATTCAGAGTTAAAAATTTGAAGTTAAATCCAGACAATACATCGGAAAAGCGTCTTCATCTACATATAATATGCAGCTCTTTTGCTTAGATTTTGATAAAGTTGTTTAACTTATTCCTTACAATATTCAATTATTATTATGATTTGTTGACATTTCGAAAGATTCTCCCAGTTCCTCATTTGTTAGGTATTATAAAAGTTGAGTTTATTTTTTAGTTATTCAACAAAAATATGTTTATTTTTTATATGAATTGTTTAATAGAATTTTAATATAGGGTGGTAACTTTTTTACAGTTACTATCTATAATAATATATTATGGTTATAACGTAATAATAATATATCTACATATAAGCGCATAATGCGGTTATATTAAGATAATGACATTGACCTGACTTTACACAAAAATAAATGTAATGATAATAAATTGTAAAAATTATTATCTATATAAAAGGAATTAAACACAGATTAAAAGAAAAACGGTAAAAAATAGCATTTTCATTTTAATTCTATGGTAGATTATATTTATATCATATAATTTTTAATATCACTTAATTAATATTGTTAGAAAATGATTCAGACGATTAGGTAAGATAATTAAATTATGAAATTAAAATAATAAAATTTCGGACTTACTTTAAAATAAACATGTTTAGAAATTTTAAAAGTAAATGTCATTTTATGCTGAATACATTAATTGTACATGTGTAAACATGACGTTCAAAACAATGAAGTTACAAATTCGGATTTAAAAAAAAGCATCACTATACGGTAGAATTTGAATTTTTATTTAAATTTCTCATGTGATTTAGGTATCTTACAACAGGGTTTCCTTTCGTCATGACCCCTTTCTAAGAGTGTAATTATCTCATTTTGGAAGTGCATACTTTTAGGCGCTTTTGCATTTATTTTTCAATATTTCATTTTTATTCAAGCATGAGATTTTGTTTTTTGTTGTTTTTACGACGAACGATGTATAACATCGAAAGTCACTCAAAAAAACTACACGATATCCTCCTGCATAGCATTAGACTTTCACCAACCAAATTCCTAATAATCCTTACTACTTTTTTTAATAACTAATTTTTTAATACATAACATACGTATCTACAGTTTGGTTGGGGGGATAATGATGTGGCAAAGATTACTTGGGAAATTGGATTTGGGATAAGAATAATAAATTTACTAATTTAATTACAGTATCTTTTACTATTCCGGATAGGAGTTTCTTATGGTTTGTAAAAAATGTACGAGAAATGTTAAGAGAACATTTTTGCAGATATTCTTGGAAGAAAATATTAATCAGCTTAAAGCTTGAAAATTAATATGGAGTCGTTAATAAACTTTACACTCATGCATAGAGACGCATTATTTTTAACTTTCTTAAAGTATTTATTTTATTTAAATAATTTTGTTAAACTAATAATGCGATTAATATAAAATCTAAATCATTATTTTTAAAGAAGCAACTAGATCCTCAAGCAATCAGGCATCAGAATTAATTGTTATTTTTATGAGTTCAATATATTGTTTGTACTCTATGTTAAAATGTTCAGACATTCAGTATTTTTATTTTAATATGGTCGATTTTACCAAATAATATTAAATATTGTTGGAAGCTATTGTTAAGATTTTGATTTTAAAAGTTTTGGAACTGTACTAATATGAAATTTTAGTTTTTAAATATCCAGTGACATTAAAATTCTAAAACCAAATTAAAAACCATTAATGAGAAGAAAAAAAAGTTGAACCTATTGATTTAAATTGCGGAAAGAAATTCTTTATAAATATCAACATCAATATCAAAAAATCACATATGGTGTATTCGTTTAAAAGTAAAGGATTACATAAAAAATTAAAGTGAAAAAAAAAAAAAATCCTTTAAAACTTTGAAGGTTGAGGTCATTTCAAATAAATTATATTGATTCTTCACAATAATACTCAGATGGATTGCTTTAGCACGTTTTTTGTTTTTTAAATATTTTTGGATTATAAACCTCAAAGGTAAGATTCTATCTTTTTAAAGTACAAAAAAAAAAGAAAAACCCAAAAAATAATAAAGTTTAAAAATATTCAAAAAAAAAAAAACAGTATCTACCCATTTCATTTCAGAAAAGAAATAAAAAAGAATTTGAAAAGTTTTACACTTCGTGTACATTACAAAAAAACAAAAGCCCATAGTGTTTGTATTGTAGGTGTTTTTATATTAGGTGAGAACCTATCAAAAAATACTCTCTAGGATCAATAAGACTCCCTACGGGCCTATATAGTTTTTTAGTTAATTTTTTTTATTTTAGATAATATAAATTTTTTTTTTTTGTGTATATAATATATTTAGTATATTATGTACATATTGCATTGCAAAAAGTACTCACTATTGCATTAGACTATTAAAGTATAAATGTTTAATAGTCGATTTATCAGTTTTTTTTAACCCATTTTTTTTTTCGAGATTTTAATAAAAGTTTTTTTTTCCTTTGATTAAAAATAAAAATAAAATTTTTTTTTGTGTTTGCCAGAAAATGTAAAGATACCTATCTATAATAATATATAGCTATTATACCGTATAAAGCTTAGTTTAACAGTCTCTTCTATATCCTATTACTATATGTCTCATATAAGTAGTGGAAGAAAAGTATTGCTTTCGTGAAAAAGTTGAATCTAATGATTTTAATCAATCTCAACATATTCTATCTTTAACCTTTGAAAAAAATCTTTACGTTATATTATTATGTATGTATGTATTATTGTTGTTGCACATTTGTATATAATTAAGATTAAGCATTCATTTAGATCTGAAAACTAGTAAAGGTGCCCTTCATATGAAAAACAAACACTCAAAAATAAAAATGAATACGATAAATACTGAA
Organism: Poecilobothrus nobilitatus; assembly: GCA_947095535.1. Taxonomy (NCBI): domain Eukaryota; kingdom Metazoa; phylum Arthropoda; class Insecta; order Diptera; family Dolichopodidae; genus Poecilobothrus; species Poecilobothrus nobilitatus. The sequence continues at coordinate 231,562,489 of OX352774.1, forward strand.
GAATATGAAAAGACAAAAATTTTTACAGAAAAAAAAAAATATGCTTTTTTATAACAGATATATGTAATTGTTTCAAATTACATTTTTAATTAGTTTAATCTCGATTTATTAAGAATGTTTTTTAGCACATTTCCAAAAAAATTTTGAAAAAATGTGCTTATTAGTTTCACTCTGTCCGTCCGTCCGTCCGTCCGTCCGTCCGTCCATCTGTTTACAAAACTTCTACACCGTTAAAGATAGAGAAACAAAATTTTAACCATAGGTAGGTCTCATAAAAAAAATAATTTTGTGGAACAACTTTTTCATGTAGCCCCCCCCATTACGGAGCTACAGCCCCTCAAACTTTGAAAAAGCTTTATTTGTAAATGCATATATCTTATGTTCTGCTTAAGATTTTTTCAATCTGAAAACGTCATTCGACAGGTATTTCTTTTATCTTTGTAAATTAATATCAAAATTATACAATTTTTTTAAATTTAGTATTTAAATTTACCGTTATGTGAAAACCAAATTTTGCATGATTTTTCTACTTTCATAACTCCGGCACGCTTCTAGATAGAAGCTTGAAATTTTGAGGCAAGAAAGAACTTTTAGAATTAGTATAAGTTTGCTCAGAAAATTTTTTCGGACCACCCCCTGTTTATGAGCTATTAGGGCTTAAAAATTGAAAATTTGCTATTTTTAAACACCTGTAACTTAGGAACCTGTACACATTTTACTTCTGCAAGATATAAAAATTAAAGCTACAATAATATATTTTTACGTGTGTTAAAGGTTTATTTTAATTGTAAAGGGTTCCAAAGTTGCCGCTCTTCAAAATTGCAAAAAAGCCCCATTTTCAGATGTATATATCTCATGCTCTGCGTAATAATTTTGCAATCTAAAACCGGTACAAGATCGAAAATTTTATTATCTATATAAAACAATATCAAAATTATGTAATATTTTGTAATTTACTATTTAAATTTACCGTTATGTGAAAACCACATTTTGCATGAAATTTTTTTTTTCATAACTCCGGCACCCCTTTAGATAGGAACCTGAAATTTTGAGACAAGAAAGAACTTTTAGAATTCGTATAAGTTTCCTCAGAAAATTTTTTGGTAACACCCCTTCTTTAAGAGTTATTACGCCTCAAAAATTTAAAATTTGCTATTTTTAGACACCTGTAACTTAGGCACCTGTACAAATTTTCTTCGGCAAGACATGAAAATTAAAGGTTCAATAATATATTTTTACGTGTGTTAACGGCTTTTCTTAGTTATATAGGATTCCGGACTTATAGCCCCTCAAAATTTCAAAAATGTCCTATCTTCACATTTTTTCTTATTACATGAAATTTTCAAATTTTTGTGTAAGTCACACTTCTAAACAGTTTGTATTGAGTTTTGGAAATGTGCGCTTTTAAAAACCGTTGGTTTACATTCTACCTTGTTTTTTTTCAATTTAATATTTTTACCAGCTCATATTAATTCTAAATTTTTGTTTAAAAATTTGTGATTTCCAATTGTAATTTAGCATTCAGAATTGGATTAATTTTAAATTTTTTATTATTTTTGTACTTTTCTGTGTATTTTAAATTAAAACTCATGCAATAAAATTTTGTCTTGTGGAACTGAAAAATTGCATAATACATTTCAAAGGGACACCTATATTCTTTATCCAATCAGAATTACTGCCTCAAACTTTATTTGAATTTTAGTTTAATTCTCTTTGCTTATCTGTATTTAGTTAAGCTGCGATATCCTTCTTATTATAAGAGGTTTAAAGTGAACTGAATTTGTACAAACCGACTTATTACGCAATAAATTTTATCTATCAAGAGAGAAGAGTCACCAAAAGTTACATATAAATACAAGCCTAAATATATGCAAATTTAATTATATTAATGTTTAAAAAAAAACAAAGGAAGGGGTCTCGGTAGCCTAGTGGGTAGGCGTGTGGTGGATTAACCGAAGGAGTGTAGGTTCGATCCCTGCACAGATCGTAAGTGTTTTTTCTTTACATATCCTCCTTACGACCAAATATAATGTAAATATATAGTATATAATATAAATAAAATAAATAATATTAGTATATAATTTAGTAATAGTATAAAAAAAAACCTATAATGGCCTTTAGATGGTTCAATAATATTGCATTAGATTTATGTATGTAATATTAATATAAATAAATAAATAAATAAAACAAAAGAATAAAAGGGAGGTGAATAAGTATATTGATATATTAACCAAAAGTATGCGTTCAACTCCTGCACAGATATCAAAGTTTTTTTTAACTGAACGAAGAATAAGGTACTAATAAATTAATTGTTTTTATTAACTGATTTCTTTTCCCATCAAATATTATAGTGCAAATGTACAATATTTAATATAACCAAATACGTAGAAGACGAGTATTTTGGTTTTACAATTTGCTTTTGCCGTGGGTCATAGAAATTCAGTTTCCAGCTAAAAACACATAGTTTTTTATTTTATCTTTTACAAAAAAAAAAAATGTTTGGCATAAATTCAAAAAAAGCAAAAATGATGTGAATTTATATATGTATATAATAATATGTATATTATAGTTTATTTCATTGTACTATACTATTTGTAGTGTATTCAACACCTTTAAGTCAAATGTTCATACTAGGTGTGGCTTCAAAAGTCATTTATATACCTAGTCATTCATATATAAGTTAATAATAATAGGCAATACTTTCTATTGGTAGTACCGATTTATTCTGTGCCTAATATTGTATTACCCAATGAGATTTTCAATATTAGATACTATAAATAAAATAAATATATAACTATACTATATGAACCAAAATATAATCAGTCCAAAGGTTTATAAGTATAATCAGTCCAAAGAGGTTTATAGGGAATTATACTATTTAAAATATTTTTGTACCATAGGATTTGTTTTTTTTTAAATAAATAAATAATATAAAAAATATTAGCTATATGTATTGTTCAAAATTGTATAGAAATAAAATCTGGAAGTTATGAGGTACTTTAATTTTCAAAAAGTTTTTGTCAGCTATTTTGTAAAGCTATTGCATCGATATTATGTAAAGCCAGTAAAAGGTCAATGCGGTCAGTTTTACTTTGATCTTTTTCCTTTTTCGTAACCTAACCATCACTAGTATTGGAACTTCCCAATTCAAACTTATTTTTCTTGTTAAATTAATAATTAAAATATTTTAGATCTTACATCAACCTGTTTTTTTTTTTTCCATATTGCCCCTCTTGGGAGCATAGGATATCTACTAGGCATCTCCATTTGGCTCTATTTTTCCATTTGAGGTTAGTTCCTCTAATATCGTTCGCCTCCAGGTATTATTGGGACGACCTCGTTTTCGCGTTCCTTGTGGGTTCCAGTCTAGTACTTCCCTTGCTATGCATTCTTGCGGCTTTCTAAGTATGTGCCCTATCCATCTTCACTTTTTTCTTTTGATCTCTTTGTCCAATCGGTTCTACTTTGGCAAGCTGTTATTCCTGCTTACAATATTGGACATAATATTATAATTTTCTAAATTGCTGTTGACTTAAATATTTTAAGAACTTAAAACAATTTCAATGCAATTTATTTAGTTGCATTTTTTTCTTTCATCATAATCTTTATTTATTAAAGGTGAACCAAAACAAGAAAAAATTTAAAAAAAAAAAACAATCAATCAAATTTGTTGTTAAAAATCTGTAATCACGTAAAAAAATGATTCATCATAATAAAAATTTTTCCATGCAACAAATCTTAAATACAGCAAAATAATTTTTTTTTACCATAGGTACCTATCTACGTACCATTTTCTTTCTTATTTTTTTTTTTATTAAATTAAAATTTATTTGACAAATATTTTTCTTTTTTATTATTTGTGCTCTAATTTTATTTTTTTATTTTCTACCTTTATATTGCACTTAAATTATGTCAAATCCTGCCCTATAGGTGGTTTTTAGCTCTCACAACATAAAAAGAATGTAAAATTCAAAACAACAACAACAACAACAAAATATCCGTCAAAAAATATTGAGACCGTCAGAAGTTTCACTATTCTGTTATACATATAACTCTATTGTTACAAAAAAAAAAAAAAGAAAAAAAAAAAAATATTAGTGACAGTACGAGTACTATAACATTCATCAAACAATAATACTACACACAAAGTTATATAAAATAAAAACAATGAAGCGCGAAAAGGAGATAAAATGTATATAAAAAGGAGATAAAAAGGAGATAAAATAAAATTTTTTTATGCAAATTTGGAATGTTATGAAATCATTAAAAAAAAACTTTTAATTAATTTAAGTATATTTGTTTGTACTAAAATATGTTTAAGATTTTTTACATACCGAAATGGAGCTTTCATAAAACTATGGTATGTTCACAATGAGGATCAAAATATAAATTAAAGTTGAAAAATTCAACTAGAGTTTATAGGTGTACTAAAACATTTAAAAAACTTTTAATCTTTGATACTAGATGGGTGGACACAATAATTATATTAATAGAGATATAAAATAGTAGAAACATTTTAATACACTGCATGTCATACTTTGGTTATAATATTAAGTTTACCGAAAAGTGAGTGTCTCTAAGCTACAAGTTTAAAATGCTGCAAATATAATTTTTACAATATTAATTATCGTAAAACAAATTTACGAGTTATAAGTAAATTAATTTAATTAATAAATAAATTTAAACTTAATGAGTGTTTTATAATTTAAATTTAATTTCCTGTTTTTCTTATATTTAAAAGTAGGAGTAATTTTAAAGGATTCTAGTACATCCAGTAAATTATCTTTCAGAATTCATCCAGAATTCCTATATAAACTCCTATAATATATCATTTGAAATATTTATCTTCCTTCGTATAACTTTCTAAGCAACAAAAATAAACCTCGTTTCGTTTAATAAAACTTTATGCAATTTTATTAATATCACAACTTTAAACACTATACAAATTTGATATATTTATATCCTTAAAGTTTTGCTGTTATACAGATAATTTTAATGATTTAAAAAAAAAAAAACAAAAGCATATCGAAATAAACAGGTAAAGAAAATATTACACAATATAATGGCAACAGTGTTATAACTGATAGTACTATCATTTCAAATCAGTACGTACACCTTGTTATGTAAAAATTAAAACAGTCACCTAAAGTGAACGCAGATTCAGAATAAAAAACGCGATCTCAAGTGCTTGAAAAAAAAAAATTATGAAAAAAACGTAATAATAAAACGTAAAAAAAAGACACGAGGATAATATTCACAGGAATAACTACAACAAAGACATAACTATAAAAAAAAAACGTATAACAAACAGTATAATAATAAAGCAACAATACAAAAAAAAATATATATAATAATATGATATAAAATGAATAACAAACAAAGTTAAAATGAAACATAAAAATGAAAAAGATGCGGAAATCTTATCCATGATTGATGAGATTAGAGATATATATATATTATATATTATGTTATAAAAAAAATAAAATATGTATGTCATTTGAACACTAACGAATAAGATAAAATATAAAAGATGTGGATCCGGATAAGAATAATAAAGTGAATTTACAGTTAACAAAATTAATAATAATATAGATATTATATAGGTACATTATACAAAAAAAAAAAAAGTTTTAAGTTAAACTTTAAATCAATATTTTTAAAATAAATATTACAATTAAAGTCTTCTAACCTTTGATATCTGTCCATAAATTGTCCCATCTCTCAAAATCAGTTAAGTAGCTTTATTTTCCAATTTTACCAAATATATCATAATCGAACCGAACCAAAATAACTTGAATGGAAACGTATAAGATAGTCGATACATTCTTAGCAACAGCGGATCGAAAGATATCTTTATATCATGTGATATAACAATATTATAGTTTATCTATATAATTGATGTGAAGAGTTGAATATTAATATTCGCAATTCCCATAAATTCCCATATTGTTATATTGATATTGTTACTTCATAAATATTTCTAGAGATTTTGATCGAATATGATTTTATAATATCTAACTTGATCAAATATTCAGTCAATTATTAAGAATATCGACATAATAAACTCTTTTTCTAAAAGTACCGTAATTTTTCTTTTACTTAAAGAAATTATTTAAACAATGCGTTTGCTTTTTAACACATTTCACTGGGATTATAATACAATAACAGAGATTAGGTTAAGATGTTTGTTCCTATAGTACACAAGATACGTATAGAATTAAATTGTATAAAGTATATACGTGTAGAAAATTATTTCCCAAGTTCTTTTACACAATAATGGTACATTATATAATACTTGCCTCACTTTACTTTCTAATATTTTTCTCTTTTTTTTTATTTTCCTTTTATTTTATTTTATTTAACTGCGTCTTAAGAAAATGAATATATTTTATTTCGTTGCAACTCTTATGTTCTGATTTGAGATGAAATTTCTTCTAAAGTTAACGGTATTTCCTCATTCTTAATTTTTGTTTTTCACTCATATTTTGCATTAGAATGTAGAATGTAACACGCTCGTGATAACTATAAAAGAGTATAAAATTAAAGGCATCACTTATTTCTAAAATATTGTAAAGAAAAACTAACAAGAAAAACGAAAGAAAGAAATTTTTTTCGTTCATATTAACTTTTTTTTTATATTATTTTGTATATTTTTTTGTATGTATGAAAGAAACAAAACAAAAACTGATATAATAACATGCCTACATAAATATGTAAATGAATTATATGTAAGTATATATATGTAAGATGTATCCAGTTGTTCATTATAATAATAGGATATACATTTGAAACTTGGAGAAAATTTAATAAAAACCAATTGAGAAAGAAATAATATTCTGATACTTCTCACATCTCCTCAGATTTAAAAAAAACGAGGAAGAGTGCAGTAGAGTAGACTGTGTCAACTATGGGATACCCTTATGAACGTAATATATCCTGTTTCTATAAAACTTGATCATCTTTTAAAAACATTGAGATGTTTTAGTAGCGAACTACAGAGATATATTTATGTAAATTGTGGAGTTGTATGACAGCTACCCGAATCTATTGCGCCTAGTTCCAAGAAATGCAAGAAACCTGAACCGGCTGCTTTAGACAAATCAAATTTTACAAAAATTTTTGGCATGCAACTCGACACTTTTTCACTATATTTAAGATAGCTAGCTTCAATAGACACTGAGTTATTTTCATTTAAAAAGAGAAATTGTATGGCAACTTTCCTTACTTGCCATATCATCATAACCAAATTTTACAGAAGTTGTTGCCATGAAACTGGATCATCATTTGCAAAATTTCAGATACCTAGATTGAATAGACACTGGGTTATTTCCATTTAAAGAAAGAAGTTGTATGGCAGCTACTCGAACCCGGCGGCCGAAAATGCTGAAGTTAAATAGCAAAACTAACAATTTTGTAAAAGTGACGTAAAAAAAATTTCAGCCTCCTAGCTCCTTTATTTTTTGAGTTATCGTGCGGACGGACACTGAGTTATTTTCATTTAAAAAGAGAAGTTGTATGGCAACTACCCGAACCCGTCGCACCACCTCAACCAAATTTTGCATAAGTTGTTGCCATAAAACTTGATTATCATTCGCAAAATGTCAGGTTCCTAGCTTCAATAAACACTGAGTTATTTTCATTTAAAAAGAGAAGTTGAATGGCATCTACCCGAACTCGTCGCACCACCACAACCAAATTTTGCAGAAGTTGTTGCCATAAAACTTGATCATCATTCGCAAAATGTCAGGTTCCTAGCTTCAATAAACACTGAGTTATTCTCATTTAAACGGATAAGTTGTATGGCAGCTACTCGAACCCGCTGCACCAGCACAACCAAATTTTGCAGAAGTTGTTGCCATAAAATATGATCATCATTTGCAAAATTTTAGAAACCTAGCTTGAATAGATACTGAGTTATTTCTATATAAAGATAGAAGTTGTATGGCAGCTACTTGATCCCGCCGACCAAAAATGTTGGATTTAAATAGCGAAACTAACAATTTTGCAAAAGTGACGTAAAAAAAATTTCAGCCTCCTAGCTCCTTTATTTTTTGAGTTATCGTGCGGACGGACGGACGGACGTACATAGCTTAATCGACTCAGAATTCGATTCTGAGCCGATCCATACCTTTGACACTATATCTAGCTCGACTCCTTTAAGGTGTCACAAACGTAATGACAAATTTTTTATACATTTGAACATAGTTCATACGGGTATAAAAATAGGATATAAAATAATTGTTTTTTTTTGATGGGGTCTTTGAAATATGTAGTAATAACATTATAAAAGAATAATTAAGTACATAACTAACATGTTAAAATTTTTTAAAAATATCTTTTGTTTTTTCTTTTCTTATTTATATGTCCAGTAAAATTCGTTTTTCGTTTTTTTTTTTGTTGTTCGCTCTCTAATTTTAAAGGACATTTCAATGTGAAGAGATTTTTCTTAAGAAAATAATATTATTTTTTACTTTAAAATAGTAACAAAAAAAAAAGACAAAAAACACCAATAAAATAAAAATAATTTTATTGTTAGAATCATCGTTAAAATCATAGGTAAATCTGCACATGAAATAAATGGAAATGTGTATTTTATTTTGTGGATTTTAGCAACTTTCAATCCATCCTTGAATATATTCAGTTACACGTAAGAATAGAGCTAAATTCAAAATTTGATGTATTTATAAGAAATATGTGTCTACGTTTCTTGAAGTGATATAGATAAGAAAAATTATAAAAATTAAAATAAACATTTATCTACAGATGCATTTATTCTCATTCATCATCCGCACCCATTATCATGTACGTATATGGGTGATATAATCAAAATAGAAATACTTTTTGAAAAGACATGTCATAAAATGAAAAGCACTTAAAAATGCAAAAGGCACGGAAAAATTTATATTTGATTGAAAAAATGAAAATCTTAAGATTCTCAGGTTTTAGATATAAAAATAAAAATAAAAGAAATAATAAAGTAAAACGTTTTGAAAGAAATAAAATAAAAGTTTTAGGTTTTTTTTTTTAAATATCTATCCATATGCATACAGTTTTTCATGTTTTCCTATCTTTTCAAGAATAGTTATCTATATATTATATTTTCATTTTTCCCTTAATTCTATTAGATAAACTTTAATAGAAATTTATTTCATTTTTATTCAACATTTGTCAATAAAAATGAGAAAAAAAAATCACTATTTTAAATTATTTACGAGATTAAAATTTTAATGCATACATTTAGGCGAAATTAAAATTAAGATATTATAAAATTTTAAAATAATCTGTAAACAGAATTGTAGAAATTGTTGTGTTGAAATGATAGAAGAAGTTGTGAAATGAAATGATAAATTGAGACATGCAATTTTAGATAAAAATATAAAATGTAATAAAGTTTTATTTTTTGTTTAAAAGTTTAATTTAAGCCAGTTTAGAGTTGTAGTTTTCTTTTAGGTTTAGAGATTTTTTTTTAGAAGTTTTAAAATAAACGTTACCTGGGAAAATTACTAATTTTTAAATATTATCTTCTCCTCTTTCTGTTATAGGATTTAATATCTAAAATGTTCAAGTATTTTTTATTCTAACATACGATATTTTTTTTTTATATTCAAATTTATCTATTATGTCATATGTGACATGGGAACTATTAGGTCTGTTATTATTATTGTCATTATAGTATAGTATACAGTATAGTTTATAGTACAGATATAATATGTAAGTATTATAGTATAGGGCATTTTTCTTCTATGAGATGGTATTTTTCTTCCTCTCATAATTCTGAACATGTATTAGTCGTTATGTTGCTTTTAATTAATTTATGGTATTTTTGTTATTACAAACCAAAATTTATTTTAAGAAAATTGTTTAGTTTAGCAAAAATAGTGCAGCGCAGTTTTATTCAGCATAGTGTTTCGCTTGTTGGGTTTCCTCGACCAATAAGAATAATAATATCACCAAAACGTAAATGATTAGAAACTCTCCGTCTATATTTTTACCTCCGTTTACACGTTATAAATCAATTTAAATCTAAAGACGAAAATCTAACACTAAATATATGAAATAAATAAGTAATAATATAAAATATGTTAAAAATATAATTACAGGCTCATTCGATTTAAAGAATTCAACTAGAACAATTGAACAAAAATTCCATTCGATTTAGGCAATTCAACTAATTACAATTCGACTAAATTCAACGTTTGTAGTTGAACCTATTTGGGTAGTGGAAATTTAATGTTTTAACTCTAAAATCTTTTTTAATTATTTTTCTATATAGATATATTTCCACATAAAATAATTTAAATAGTGAGGACTGTCGTCCTCAAACCTCTTTTCCAGAATCTAACTCTAAAATGCCTCAGAATCTCGCATTTACGAATATATCAAATTTTTTGGAAAAAGGGAATACCATAATTTTGCAATCAACTTTTACTTTAACACAAAAAAGTTTGAAATAGTAGGGCAGCAGCATCCAATCCCTGCGAAACAAATTATAGAAATCCTGATTTTGTAACTAAATCTAAAGTCCTTCCTCATTATTTTTTTTACGAACATATCTCAACAATTATTTAATTAAAAGTTTAATATGGACCGATAACCAAAAAAAAAGTCAGGAATATTGTCATTTTCTAGATAGCAATTAAACAATATAGCTTATACATCTATCAATAACGCTCAATTCATTTTTACAGCTTTAGATCTAAAGCAAATATAAAAACGTACCTAAACTAAAAAAAAGCAAACCTTAACCTAAACTTTAACCTGTTATAAACAAACATTTTCACTTTAATTTTCGCTTATAGGATGTAAGCTTTCGTTTTCCAATTCATTCAAAATGCTCCCAAAAAACAGAATTATATGAATATAACATACTTATTGGATGCGTTCTGGAAGCTGAAAGTATTCTAATGCTTTTTTAGAGAGAATTGAAAATATTTGGTATGTAATGGTACGTACCTATTTAGTTCTAAGTCAATTTTAAAAACTTTGAATGAATTTAAGATTTTTTTTATTAAATAACTCAAAAAATAATTGCTAACTTCTGTTAGGTAAGATAAAAATCCCTGTACAGTAAAGTAATAACAATTATTAAACATAGTTTAAAAATATTAGTTCTTTTCATTTGAGAAATCAAAATTTTTTGACAATATTAACATTTGTTTTCAATTCTAATTGAATCTGATAAGTCCATATGGAATAGTAATTCTGTGTAATACTTTAGGTACCTGTCATACTTTCAAATCATAACTTATTCAATAATATAATATGCACTCTATAAATCTATACAATTTATACAAAACATGTATGTCCTTATTTGTTATTTTAAAGAGTTTCAAACTTTAGTAAGTTCAGATATGAATTTCTTATTTTATAAAAAAACAAAAACATATAAAAAATTAACGCGACACGTTTGTCCAAAAAGAAAGAAAATATGAAACTTATTAAAATATTCGACACATGCTTGGTCTTTACTTTTTTTTCCATAGAAAAAAAATATTTCGATTGAAAATTCATTTAATTTTTTTTCATTAAAATAAATATGAAAATTTGTATTTTTTTGTAAAACTTTCTATTTCTGCCCCAGACAAATAGTTTTTTCCCCTTTGAATAGGATCTTAATTTTTTCTAGAAAAGAAAAACCAAATTAAATCAGACATTTAAAACTTTTTTTTTTTACCTTCTATAAAAAAAAAAATATAAACTGAAGGATAACTTTTGATATACTGTAGGAATTCCAGAATTGTACAATTTGATTATCTTAAACTGAAATATTCTGAAAAATCATCATAAAAAGAAAATGACATGTTAATTTAAAAGAAATCACCTATTCAATACAAAAATTAATTTTCGGTTTTGAAATGTGATTATAAAAAAGGCTAAACTTGAGACATTATTGAGTTTTTACAAGTAATGGATCAACCGGCTTTAGTAAAACTAAATAACAATGATTGGTTAGTTGGTATAAGGGACTGGTCTCATTGGTCGTGACAAAAACTTTCTAGAGTTAGCATCATTTTGCTACCACTTCTAAGACTGGGCTTAGAAGTGCTACCACTTCTTAGCTGAGCTGAACATTTACAAGTGAAGTGTATAACGATCTCTTTCTCATTCTCTTCACTGTGCGGCATGATAGATTGAATGGGATACCCAGCATGGTTTGTAATTTGGCCAGTGTCTCGTGAACGCATCTATTGTTCTGTTTATGTCCCATCGAAATAGCTTCAATAGATTGTATGTTCTTTTATTATCGTACCATTGCCCTGATTTTCTTGGTCATACACCATGAGGTTAATTTCTTTCTACTTCTATTTGCTAGGGATAAAAATTGGAGGAATATAATATCTCTTTAAATGCTGTTTAACAGTAAAATCACCTGTTCCTCCAGTAAAACATTTAGACTGGAATCCCTATCCTTGCTCATTCGTCAGAATGTTCATTTCCTTGCAAGAATCGAAGAATCATTTTATAAATAGGTATTAATATAGGTATAAATTTTCAAATATTTTCAAATTAATTGAATTCAAAAATGTGCTCAAACTACAAAAAAAAGATAAAATGATAAACTATATAAAAAGATATATAGTTTATCATTTTATCACTACAAACTTATCAATAAGATGATCAGTTTAGAAATAAATAATCTAACAAATTTTAATTTTATAAACTAAATCCTTACAATACTATCAAGACTATTCCATAAAATCTTTATTTTTTATACTACACCCAAACATAAAAAGCAAAAAAAAAAAATATTTGAAAATTTCTTTTCGGACAGGTTCAATTTTCCCGAAGGAAAATGTCAAAATAACAACAAAATAAAAATTATTAAAAAAACTTTTGATGATATTTTTAGCTCCTATTCAATCATTTTTCTTTTAAGAAAATGTACACATGTATACAATATTATTAGGACACTTATGTTTATGTGTATGTAAGTGTATACAATGGTCAAAGATGAGGAAAAAATGAAAAGTGTACATTTTTTTTTCATCATTTTCACCATTAAAGAACCTTTTCATTGATGATACTTTATTTATAATTTATTATGAAGCACATTGACCGAAAACTTTTCTTTTTCACTTTATAGCTTTATTTTTTGATTTTTCTTCTACGAAATTTCAAAGAAAATATTATATTATATTGATATAATACTTATTAGTTTCTTTTTCCTTTACACAGATAATACACGTAACATTTTTAACCCTTATCTTAAATACATGAAATAAATCAAAATTTGAATTAATTAAAAAAAAATACGACTTCAAGACAGTTGGCTAATGTAACATGATGGGAATAAATAAAAATAGAATTTTTATAATTTTCCATGAGTTATCTATCAAGGATTTTTATTTTATTCAATTCTTTTAGTTTGTTGTTACAGATAGCTAATTTATTTTCTTTTTGCCACAAGAGATCATAATATTAATATTATTGCGATTAAATTCATACTTTTAAATTTGTGCTGTAATTTAACTAAGTCTGAAGGATCATATTATCTATACTGCGATTTAGGGAATTCAGCTTATTCAGAAAATTTATTTAATCTGCAGTTCTATAGAAGAATACAGTTAGGTTCTATTAGGTAGTCATAAAAACTTCTGATCTGGTTAAGATGAAGGACTGTAATATAATTATCAGGAAGGAATATAATTATGATAACTATTGAATAAGTGCTTATATAGAAGTTCAGTGCTATATAGTAACTAACCTTTTATGTTAGATTCGATTAGAATATTATTCGAATTCAATTATATATTAAATATTTTTATTTCGTAATAAATTCTAATAAGTAGGTAAGTACTTTCTAGCCAATCCAATTATAAAAAATTATATGGTAAATCCTTTTAAACATCAACTACAGGAAAAGGACATAATATCTGATTGCAAATTACTTAGGTTTGGAATTATTGCATATTTTAAGAAATACAAAAGCTTAAAACGCTTTAGAGTATCTTCTTACGCCAAATTAAATTATGAATTTTGAAAACATTATAGATATACAATTAAATAAAAATATTTAAAATTTAACATATATTTTGACTAGAAAGGGGTTAAAAATTTCTTTTAATATATTTTAAAGCGAAACTAAATTTAATTTTCTTTTTTTTTTTGTATTAGCATAGTAGAATGACCCTATCTATTAGTTTTTCACAAAAAAGAAATAAAAAAGGATATATATATTTAAAAAAAAAACATATTATCTATTACTATTATATCATCCATATAACACCCAATATTTTCATTTTGGAAAAAACAAAAAAAAAAAGTAAACACTCAAAATTTTCAATATAGTTTACATGGGAATCATACCAAAACTCATACCAAAATTATCTGTTAAAAAAAAAAATTGAGTAGAAAGATTCCCTGAATCCCCTATATTAATAAAACATTATCCCACAAAACTACTTATGTATATCCTATTTAAATTTGAAACTTGTCGTTCATATTATATTTGTTTAGTTAGTTGTAGCTTGATGTGTTATTGATGAAGCTATTCTTAAAATATTTTGTCCTTAAACATCCTTGTAAAATTAAATATCAATATAAGAATATAGTGTATACTTAATGATAAGGTGTCCCATTGATGCAGTACGAGTATTCAAAAAACCGAACAAATATAATTAATAATTTTTTACTACCTGTTGTGATATTTAATGTTCTAGTCCTGCACAGCATTATTCATTCCATCAGCCTTATAAAATATTGTGTAACAATTTATTAACAATTCAAAAGATGAAACCATCTCCTACTTGATAAATTTTTAATTAACTTTTATTTTACAGCACAAGAAAAGTATAAGAATTTTTAGGAAAACATATTTTGACGCTTCCTCTTTTTTTTCTAAGAATCGTTAGCAGTTAGAAACTCATATTTCGTTTGATCTTCTAATAACTTTTCACAGACGAATTCCCTGTATATAATCTACTTTTCAATTTAGTATAAGTACTTGAAATACAAAATTTTATATGTAAGCCACCTATATAATGGATATAACGCATAGTTTCGTAAACGTAAATTTCAAGCATAGCTTTTTAAATAAAATATTTATTTACATGTAAGTATATAAATAAATAGATACAGTGTACATAAAAATTATACAGTTTAAAGTTACAACTATATTTTAAAATAAAAATAAAATATAAAAACAATGTTTAATTTATTAAAATTGTAGAATAAAAATACTATTATGCAAAATTAAGAACTTTTAAAGGCCTACATTGAATAATAACATAAAACATTCTAGATCGAAATTGTAAAAAATTAAGAAAAACTTTGTTTTAAATACATTTCCGCAGAAATTATTCAAGTTGCGAGTACCTAAGAGTAAAATGTTTGATGTTGATTCATTTTATCTCGTAAAAGGACTAAACAGCAAACATTTTCTCTGAGCTGACTTATTTTTGTTTTCAGAAATTTTTTTTCGCTCAAAATTGTCACATTTTTATGTTTAAGTGTTTTGAACCCTCGGTCACCCTCTTTTCTTATAACGATAAAATAATCTAGATGTCGAATTACAAAAAATTAATTTTTAAAATGTCTGTTCTCCGAAAACTCCTCTACCGTTTGATGTTTTCAGAGGACAAAAATATTCAGTAGCAGTAGAGTTATAATCACCTAAATATAGGGTATTTCTGTATCGCTGCAATGCATGGGGTTTTATAAAATTTGTTTTCTAAAAGTTTCTATATGTTTTAATTAGATTTCATTGCATTGAAAACATTTCAAGTTGCCAAACAGGACCACAAAAAAAAAATGTTCCTTTTCTATAAAAAAAATTGGAGTTCTTTTAACAGTAGCGATATTTTTCAACTAAGTTACTGAATTCAAATTTCAAATTAGAATTATTTTTTGCTTTAATCTTTTATTTGAGCACAATTTTTAACTTAAGAACCAAATATTTATGATGAATACTGTACCTATATATATTTTTTGTATAAGAATTGTATAAAAAATTGAAGCAAATTTAAAAAAGTCCTCAGTTATCGTTTCAAGTGATATAAGGTCTTCTTGAGTGAAAAATTCATTCGTCACTTGTTTTGTTTTTGTTTTTTTTTGATTTTTTATTTAAAACATCTTTTGTCTAATATGAGTACTGAAATGTGGAAGGTATCATTTGATCGAAGTTCCATTGAATATAGTAAATTAATTTTATTGGTCTAACTCTAATGCATTTGATACGAATGCCACAGCACGCCTTTGATAACTAACATTAGTGTTTAAGTGTTTGGGTTAAGTTGAAACAAAATATATTATTTGGAATAAAAAAATTGTTTGTGATCCAACAAATTAACTTCGACCCTGTTTCGAGCTGTTATTAGATATATTATAAAACTCAGGATTTTAAATTGAACGACACGATTTTTTTTTAACGAAATTTTAAGTTAAACATTCTTAAATTACGTACTTTATTGTGATATTTAATTTTCATATTTGAGCGTTCATTTTGCCTTTGTTCATTCTAAAAAAATGGTATTTGAATTTTGGACGCTTTTTGCCTGTAACAAAATTTGGTTAGAAAATTTTTAATGAGGTAGCTCGTCCTTTGTTTTAGAATACTCTTCAAGTTTATAGATTTAAACGGTTGAGCATCTGAGGCAATAAAATTTTATAAAAAAATTCAGTTTTGAAATTTCAGTTTAAATTTTTTTATTTTAGTGGAACTAAAACTAAGAATTTAAAAATTTTAAAATATAGATAAAAGATAAAATTATAGGTTACAAAGTTTCGTAGCTGTAAAAGCTCTTTAAATGAAAATAATGTACCTATATAATAAAGTATATTATTTAGGCAAAGGTACTTTATGTTATAATACAGGATTTCTAATTAAAGCATATCTTTCAGATTTTTTATAAGTAGTCTTTATACCCGTATGAACTATGTTCAAGGGTATAATAAATTTGCCATTACGTTTGTGACACCTTAAAGGAGTCGAGCTAGATATAGTGTCAAAGGTATGGATCGGCTCAGAATCGAATTCTGAGTCGATTAAGCCATGTACGTCCGTCCGTCCGTCCGTCCGTCCGCACGATAACTCAAAAAATAAAGGAGCTAGGGGGCTGAAATTTTTTTTACGTCAATTTTGCAAAATTGTTAGTTTTGCTATTTAAATCCAACATTTTCGGTCGGCGGGTTCGAGTAGCTGCCATACAACTTCTATCTTTATATAGAAATAACTCTGTATCTATTCAAGCTAGATTTCTGAAATTTTGCAAATGATGATCAAGTTTTATGGCAACAACTTCTGTAAAATTTGGTTGTGCTGGTGCAACGGGTTCGGGTAGCTGCCATACAACTTCTCCGTTTAAATGACAATAACTCAGTGTTTATTGAAGCTAGGAATCTGAAATTTAGTAAAGAGGTGTCGAGTTACATGCCAACAACTTTTGTAAAATTTGGTTGGTCTAGAGCAGCCGGTTCAGACTTCTTGCACCTCTTGGAACCTAATGAAGCTAGGCGTCTGAAATTTTGCAAATGATGATCAAGTTTTATGGCAACAACTTTTGTAAAATTTGGTTGTGGTGGTGCGGCGGGTTCGGGTAGCTGCCATACAACTTATCCGGTTAAATGAGAATAACTCAGTATTTATTGAAGTTAGGAATCTGAAATTTAGTAAAGAAGTGTCGAGTTATATGCCAACAACTTTTGTAAAATTTGTTTGGCCTAGAACAGCCGGTTCAGGCTTCTTGCACCTCTTGGAAGTTAATAAAGCTAGGCGTCTGAACTCTTGCAAATGATGATCAAGTTTTATGGCAACAACTTCTACAAAATTTGGTTATGCTGGTGCGACGGGTTCGGGTAGCTGCCATACAAAATCTCTTTTTAAATGAAAAGATCTCAGTGTCCGTCCGCACGATAACTCAAAAAATAGAGGAGCTAGGAGGCTGAAAATTTTTTTACGTCACTTTTGTAAAATTGTTAGTTTTGCTATTTAACTCCAGCATTTTCTGTCCCCGGGTTCGAGTAGCTGCCATACAACGTCTTTCTTTAAATAGAAATAACCCAGTGTCTGTTCAATCTAGGTATCTGAAATTTTGCGAATGATGATCAAGTTTTATGGCAACAACTTCTGCAAAATTTGGTTGTGGTGGTGTGACGGGTTCGGGTAGCTGCCATACAAAATCTCTTTTTAAATGAAAGAACTCAGTGTCCGTCCGCACTATAACTCAAAAAATAGAGGAGCTAGGAGGCTGAAAATTTTTTTACGTTACTTTTGTAAAATTGTTAGTTTTGCTATTTAACTCCAGCATTTTCGGCCGCCGGGTTCGAGTAGCTGCCATACAACGTCTTTCTTTAAATGGAAATAACCCAGTGTCTGTTCAATCTAGGTATCTGCAATTTTGCGAATGATGATCAAGTTTTATGGCAACAACTTCTGCAAAATTTGGTTGTGGTGGTGCGACGGGTTCGGGTAGCTGCCATACAACTTCTCTTTTTAAATGAAAATAACTCAGTGTCCGTCCGCACGATAACTCAAAAAATAAAGGAGTTAGGAGGCTGAAATTTTTTTTACGTCACTTTTACAAAATTGTTAGTTTTGCTATTTAACTCCAGCATTTTCTGTCTCCGGGTTCGGGTAGCTGCCATACAACGTCTTTCTTTAAATAGAAATAACCCAGTGTCTGTTCAATCTAGGTATTTGAAATTTTGCGAATGATGATCAAGTTTTATGGCAACAACTTCTGCAAAATTTGGTTGTGGTGGTGTGACGGGTTCGGGTAGCTGCCATACAAAATCTCTTTTTAAATGAAAGAATTCAGTGTCCGTCCGCACTATAACTCAAAAAATAGAGGAGCTAGGAGGCTGAAAATTTTTTTACGTTACTTTTGTAAAATTGTTAGTTTTGCTATTTAACTCCAGCATTTTCGGCCGCCGGGTTCGAGTAGCTGCCATACAACGTCTTTCTTTAAATGGAAATAACCCAGTGTCTGTTCAATCTAGGTATCTGCAATTTTGCGAATGATGATCAAGTTTTATGGCAACAACTTCTGCAAAATTTGGTTGTGGTGGTGTCACGGGTTCGGGTAGCTGCCATACAACTTCTCTTTTTAAATGAAAATAACTCAGTGTCCGTCCGCACGATAACTCAAATCGGGTAGCTGCCATACAACTTCTCTTTTTAAATGAAAATAACTCAGTGTCCGTCCGCACGATAACTCAAAAAATAAAGGAGTTAGGAGGCTGAAATTTTTTTTACGTCACTTTTACAAAATTGTTAGTTTTGCTATTTAACTCCAGCATTTTCGGCCGCCTGGTTCGAGTAGCTGCCATACAACGTCTTTCTTTAAATGGAAATAACCCAGTGTCTATTCAATCTAGGTATCTGAAATTTTGCAAATGATGATCAAGTTTTATGGCAACAACTTCTGTAAAATTTTGTTGTGATGATATGACAGGTTCGGATAGTTGCCATACAACTTCTCTTTTTAAATGAAAATAACTCAGTGTCTATTGAAGCTAGCTATCTGAAATTTAGTGAAAAAGTGTCGAGTTGCATGCAAAAACTTTTGTAAAATTTGAATGGTCTAAAGCAGCCGGTTTAGGCTTTTTGCATTTCTTGGAACTTAATGAAGCTAGGCGCAATAGATTCGGGTAGCTATCATACAACTCCACAATTTACATAAATATATCTCTGTAGTTCGGTACTAAAACTCTGAATGTTTTTAAAAGATGATCAAGTTTTATAGAAACAGGATATATTACGTTCATACGGGTATCCCAGAGTTGACACAGTCTACTCTACTGCACTCTTCCTCGTTTTTCTTTTGAAAAGACTCGCCTTCTCTGATAAAGTGTATATAAATACTGCGTATATTAACACAGGGATGATTATATATATTTTTTTAAAAATAGATCCTATTATTTTTAACAGTTATCACATTAACTTAAAAGTTGAATCATTTTCTATTTTATTTCCTTATTTGTTTCCAGTTCCCTTTTTTTTTCTTCTGTATTTTGTATATTTTTCTCAAGAGGAAAATATGAAAAATGTGAATAAAAATGACATCAGAATTATAAGAAATGCTACAAGAACAACAAAAACTAAAAAAGAGAACCAAAAAAAAAAAATAAACAAATTAATATTAAAGAAAAACTTCATTTTTACACAAATTTACAAGCATTTTATAATACTCAAATTTTTATCCTTAAAAAAAAAAAAGGGAGTAAGAAAAAAAAATATGCTAAAATATGTTATCCCTTTTTTTTATTTTGTTTTTTGTTTTTTTTTTAATACTAACGAGTAGAGATTTAGATACCGTCAGCTGGTCATATTTTTTATGTCCTTATTCTTTTTTTTTTTTTTTTGTTCAGATTTTGGACGAGTTATCTTAAAAACTATATGTACCAAACCTAAGGATACTTATTTCTTACCGTTAAATAGCTTAATAACAGCTAAATGACAAAACAACAAAATGACAAAATGTGGTTAAAGTAAAAAAAGGTAATTAGAGATTTTCTACAACCTAATACTATTAACATTGTCGTAAGTATAGAAAATAATTATTATTACCATCTAGATCTAAAATGAATAAGTCTTCATGTTTAACATAGCCATAAATTAGAAGAATATTGGGAAAATTCTGAAAGAAGTCGATTTTAAAGCAATAAAATATTATGTGAAACCATGTTATATTATATGCAACATTAATTACAACAGCAAAAATTAAGAAAAATCTTAACATCATACCTAAATTTCCTATATATGAGCTCGTATATTGAACATTTTTAGTTGGGACAGAGAAAATATTACTCATCTAAGATATTATATTTATCTATGCAAATGAATATACGCACGTAATGTATAAAATATATTATATACTTACCTATAAAATATAACAACATAGTTTTTCTTTTTATTTTTTTGCTTTTTAGTAAATTAAAAAATAAAAAACCCTAAAACATAGGGGAAAACCGAAAAAAGAAATTTTTTTTTTCACTAAAAAATTGTTTTCTTTTTTCAAAATTATTTCCCGGTGTTGATATGTGGGTTTAATCCTTTCTGATATTTTTCTTTTCCTTTTTATTTTTCTTTATCTCTTTTTACATAATATTATCTTCCCATATTTTTTATGAATTTATTTTTTTTTATTTTGAGATTTATTTTCAAATTTTATTTATAAAATATTATTTAAATGTCGTTATGATTTTCCCATTTAAAAAAAATAAGGAAATTATGTGATACCTAATGATTTGTTGAAAAAGAAAAATAAAAATAAATAAAAAAAAACTAAAAAATCTAATTTATCACGAATACATCATTATAAACATTCCTTCTCAATTATTGTTAAAAAAAAAAAAAGAAAATATGCCCTCTATAAACACACATAATATTTTATATGTTGCCTATGTTGAACATGTTGTAATCAAATTTCAATCAACACACATAAAAATTTTAGAAAAAAAAAAAACAAAAAACAAAAAACTAAACAACATTTTTAATGTTTGACATCTTGTGATGAAAAATCTGAATGATTTATATCGGAGATTATTTTTTAAGGAAATGATAAATCAACAGGATTCATTTAGGATTTGAAAATGATTAACCAACAAAATGATAATCATTAGTCATTTTATATAATATTATGAAAAAAATCTGTAGTTTGAAAATTTTTTTATGAATTCAAAATATTTTAGATTGTGTAATAAATTTAATATTCTATTCTAGAAAGTATTCAGCAACGAATCTTAAGTACAGTGTTCTTTATAGTAGGTATACTATTAATAATATTCGAAAATTGACTTAATTTTTTGAATTAGGGCATTAAAAATTTATAATTCTAATATTGTTGATTTGTATTGATTTCTTTTAGGTCAGGGTTATTATAGGAACACCTGTGTTTATATTATGTTTAGAAATTCTATTTGTCAAAAATAAACAAAAATGTACAAGCTACACAATTCAAAAGTTACGTTAAAAGAAATTAATAATCGAAAAGGAAAGAGATTCACCTTTAATTGAATTCCCAAATTTAGGTGGTACTTAAAAATTCAAATTATTGATTCTTCATTTCTTTCTTTTTTTAAATATAGGTACCTACATAATAGTTTCCTTTTATACTTTTACTGTAAATTTTATTATGAAAACTAGGACTTTCAACGAAAGGATCTTCAGTTAAATTATTAATAAAAAAAAAAAAAATATTAAAAATTAATAGAATCTCTTGCAATGTGACTAAACAAACTCATGATCAGACAAACTATAAAATTGTCCAAGAAAATTTAGGCAGATTGAAAACTTTTAGATTAAGGTATTATAATATTATTATAGTCAAAGTTCTCTAATAAAAATTGACTAAACTGAAAAGAGAACTGAATTCTGCTATAGTTAAAAAATTATGCAAAAACTGAATAATATGACTCTAAATGTAAGAATTCTCTTCAATATCGAGAAATTGATCCAAAATAAGCAAATTTTTATACTTTTTAATAATTTAGAATTTTAATTGGCGACTTTAAAAAAGTATGTACCTAAAATGCTTACTTGTTAAATCTTAATATTTGTCGATTTTAAATTTTTTTAATTTCATGACCTAAAGATTTCAAATGTTTTAAATATTATAAAAATTTAATTAAATCTAAAAGTTTCAAAATATTGTTTACATTATATATCTAAAGCTTCATCGAACACATACCACCGTTTAGGTTGCATTTATTTCAAAAAGTTGTAATTTTTATTTTTAAGCTTGATTTTAATAAAAATAATTTAAATTTTAAAATTTCAATAATCTCAGATCTATATTGAATATTGTTTAATATCAGAAGTTATAAGAAGAACTAATTATGGTCTAATTGAAGGAATTACTTTGAATGTTGCGTGAAGTCAACTTATTTTATCATACATTTCGATATTAATGATAGTTGATAAGCTGTAATAAAAATTTGACTTTACCATACACCATTCGATTAGATTATTTAAAGGGTTTAAGTAACACTGCAGCCTTTTGATGAAGATCTATTGAGCTCCCCCCTAAAATTAATACTACATTACTACATGTTGGGGATCTGTCTTCACTTATAATACTTCTGTTAGCTATACTGTCTCTAAGAATCTGTACAGGGTTTATTGGTGGTATTTCATCTTTGATAATATGCTCCTAAGAGGGATCTAACCATTTATTAGAAACATTATTATTCATTGACATTTTTTTTTTTTTGTTTTGTAATTTGGTTACTTTAGTTATGTTAAAGCTAAATCTTAATTTTAGTAGTGTTAGATTCTAGATTCTATAGATTTTAGACTTTTATGTTATTTCCTTTTATTTTTTTTAATTCAAGTAATTTGTTGTTAGCTTCTTCTTACTAACTAGCGCATACTAACATATTTAAATGCGGTTAATATATGATGTTATACTTGATTTAACTAATATCCTTACACAAATAACTAGTTGAGTTGTGTTAAGTAATCAAAATTGTAAGTAATATATTGTCTAATAAATAATTTCGAAGTAAATAAAATTTAATTAAATCGAAATACTAAGTCAATTGAATGCTATTCCTCTTTAGTTTAAAATTCTTCGATTTATCCAATGGTTTTGTTAATAATTTATTAGTTGATTACATTTTCTCTTAGCATTTTTATCCGCAAATTTTACAATTAATATGAAAAATATTTGGTTTTAAATTGCTTTCAGTTTTGATTTGACAGTTTTTTTTCTGCTTGGGTATTTTATACTAGCTTTTACGTTGCTCCTGTAGAGTTCATACTTTAATCCCTTCAGCAAAATACATACTATTCCACTTTTTTATAACGATTCGAAATGAGAAAGAAAAAGTGATACCAACTAAATTTAATTAATAACTAAAGGGAAATAGCAAAAGAATAAAATGTGTACAATATAAAAAAATAGTGTTATATATAGCCAAAAACAAAAAAAAAAACATAAAACTACAAGAACAAGAACAAAAACCAAAATAATGAAAAATAAACTTTAAGTCCTTTATTTTTACCACCAAAATAATGATAATGGTGCATTATTATAACCACGAACCTATGCTGCACTATATATGAAGGTATATTATACCAATTACAAAAACAAAAATGAAAAACCACTAATTTACTTTTATGTATAAATTTTGCATAATGATACTCTCTTTTTTTTTGTTTCTAATTTTGTCTCTTCCTTCTTTTTCCAGGTTAATGAGGATATTTTAAGTTTTGCTCTTCTTTTTTTTTTGTGTTTTATTTTCCTGTTTGTTTTTTTTTCCATTATTTTTAATTTTTAAACCTGATAATATAAAGTAAATAGTAAGTAAAACAATAATAATAATAACTACCTACCTACCACAAAGATATTGTTTGTGTTTATTCAAAAAAAAAAAAAAAAAAAACCAAAAAATAAAAAAATACTTTTACTATTTTTTAGTAATTATTTTTTATAATAAACAAATAATAATATAACACAAAAAAAAAATGAAAAGAAAAAAAAACAGCAAATGAAAACAATAATAAAAAATAAAAACGGTAAAAAAAGGATATATATTACATAGAGAAAAAAACTTTATACGTTGAAATTCACTATCCTAACCAAACTTTTTTTTTCTTTTTTTTTTTTGTTGTTCTTTTTTTTTTTAACAAATTAAAAATAACGGAAAGTGTTTCATTATTTCCGAAAACTATATACACGCTACTCTATGCATAAAAAATAAAAACAAAAATAAAAAACAACATTTTTTTTTGTATTTAAACATAATATTATGTACACATACACCTTCACGTGATATATCAGTATCAAGGACATAAAATTCATATTTTTCTAATTTTTTTTTTGTTTGTTTTTAATTTTAGCTTTCTTTAACCTCAATGTAAATGATAAACTTTCATATTTGAGTATTACTTTAAAGTTTAAACGAGTACATCGCAGTAAAGTCAAATTGCACTCTGTTGGCTTTATTTCAATTTCATATTTCTTAATTTTTGAATATAATATTAGGGTATTCCCCTTTTCTGAAATATTTATATATATAATATGTAAACGCGAGATTCTGAATTACGGGGGATTTAAAGTTGAATTCAAACATGTATATACATATATATATAATAAATATTTCGAAAAAAGACAGTACCTAGATTTTGAATTCAACTCTAAAATACAATTGGCTTTACATTTTTTTTAAAACCCTTTAATAATCAAATGAAGCCGAAAACAAAAAAAAAATCACGGTTTTAGTTTTATTTCAAATGTGGTATTAAAAACTACAAGAACAAAAGATAAAGATAAATTAAGTAAGTAGATCATCAATAGAGCTGCTTATTTAACACTACAAATGGTACAGATATTTTACCAGGGGTTAGGTTTGAAACGATACTCAAATACTAATGTATAAAAATTTGCTAGATACATTTTTCCCCTTAAAAATATTTACATGGGCTTTAGTTGCTTACCCATATGGTTTAAATTTTTCTAATCTCTAAATGGTTTTGAGTTGATGCTCTTTTATATATCTAATTTAATCTATGTCTTGTAACAGCTTAGTCGCAAAGATTATTCTGTTGCTATTTACACCTAGTGACAGGTGAGAAGGTGAATACAAAATGTATTCTTTTAAAATTACAGAAACTTATAAATGATTACAAGATAAGGGTTAACATTTGAAAAGGACCAACAATTTAAAGTGTTTGGTTAAAGTTCTTGTTCATTTCTCATGTACTTTTCTTGTACATTCATAAATAACTAACAAATAATTAAAAAAAAACTTTAAAAAAACTAACTAACAGTAAATTTTTTTTAAAGGTAAGCGAAAGAAAGATGTAAAAGGATGTGAAATTAAAAAAAAAAAAAAAGAAAAGAAATATTAAAAATTATTTTTATTTTATTTTTTTTTATTATTTTCATTTTAACACCTTAATGAAAATTACCATACTAAATCCTTTTTTGTTATATTTTTTTTTAATTTTTAAAGGACATTCAGTGTCCTACATACATAAAAATGTATATTATTTTTTAAGTAGATCTACGTGGTCTTAAATCATGTGTTTTTAATCAACAGGAAAAAAAAATTTAATATATAAGAACAAAAAAAAAAAAAAAATGGATACAATGTCAAGGACTTAAGTTATGGCATTGTCACATTTTCTTTTTTTTTTTGCTTCTTTTTATTTTGAAAATATAGGTAAGGTAATAATGTGTTTTCAAATAAAAGTACTGAGTAGTTAAAATAAATAATTTTGGGGTTTGGGTGTAATGAAGGATAAAAAGTAATTATTATAAAATTTAAAGGCGTTTAAATTTGTTGCGTTACTGTTGCGTAAGATTTAAATCATGTAAACAAAATATAATAAACCTGTCAGTATATACTTAAGTAGAAAATCATTAAATTGTTAATAATTAGCAAAATATTTTTTTTATTTTTTTCTTAATGTTTTTATGAAAAGTAGAAATCTTAATTGGGAAACCAAATAAAAGATCAAAAATCTTTATAATCAAGAGTTTAAAGTTTATTATGTTTATTTGACTAACATATTAGCCAATCCAATGGCAAGTTATGCAATTCTTTTAAAAATCGAAGTAATTTGAGCCAAGAGTTTTAAAAAGTAGTTCCATTATAAATTACAGTCAATAATATTATAATACTGTAGCTTACGAAAATATAAAAAAACTGTAGCAATCCACTGATGAAAATGCTCTTCGCTAAAATTGTAAAATATTGCACCAATTTTTATAAAAATATTTTATGCTATAAGTCAGGTATTGTATTTATATTCACTCTGTAATGATTTTTTTAATCATGCTATGAAAAAAAAAGTCATAAATTTCATTTCAAAAATATTTTTTTAACCTTAGATAAACACAAAATTTACCTGTTAATATTTCATCTTAAAGTTTTTCACAGTTTTAAAAAAATTATTTTCATACACGAACAGATGAGAAGCATTTCTCCAAAAATTAAAAAGAAAACAAAAATCTTTAAAGATCAAAATTTTAGTGAATTATCTTTGTTTACATTACACAGGGGAAACCTTGCTTTTTTTATGCACAGTTTTTATATTATATAGGATATGTTTATACATTGTTAGAGTCAAAGCTGTTATTATTGTGCAATAAGTTATGTGTATTTATGTTAATGTAACGTAAATAATAATTTTAATTTTATTTTAGCGGAAATTTTTATAAAAAATAAAGAATGTATCTTGAAGATTGTTTTTATTTATTTTTTTTCAACCTCTCTTCTTATATTGTTGATGTACTATTCTTAGGTTCTTGGACTCTTAACCTCGAGAGTAAGAAAACAAAAAAAAAAAAAAATGAGGAGGAATCTAAAAAAATGCACTAAATTTTTGTTATCTAAGTTCGGAAGTTAATGCTGTACATAACATTATATCCTATTTTTATTTCAACACTGGTATGCAAAATACAACGGTGAAATTCTAAAAACAAAACTATAAAGAAGTAGAAAAAGAAAAATATTAATAATACAATGTAAACCTGATTTTTAGAAGTCTAAGGTGGCAGTATGTAAAACCTAAGACTTTTACAGACGTATATTTTGCCGAAAGACAATAAAAAAATTTTAAACTTTGACTATTCTTTGACGTAAAAATTTAAATTTAATTTTAGGAACCCCTATATAATTATGATAAGCCGTTTGTTAACTTATGTACGTAAAAATATAATTTTGAAGCTTTGAATTTTTTGCCTTATTGTAAACTTCCTACTCTTAAAATCCACAGTTTTGACTGAACGTGTTCTGAAGATACTGAGAACCGAAATGATAATTTACACATAACGGCACATTTATTTTAACCAACGGATGAAAGAACACAGTACAAAACTATTAAGGAATTTTTTTAAAACTTTACATACAAATATTGCACTTAAAATAAAGAAAATAAGAAAATTATGTTCAAACATATACAGGTTCGTTTCCAATTTTCCCATTAATTCCCCTTTAACATCCTATTTTCCTAATAACTAAACCTACATATGTATAAAGGAATCCGTTCCTAGCGTTTAGTTAGCGTGTAAAAAAAAAAACAAAAAAAAAATTTACCTACCGTCCCCTGCTGTGGATATTTAAGCAAACTCTTATAAAGATTTAACTTTAACCCCCATTTTGGACTAAAATAATATAAATGTTCTATTTTTTCCATTTCAAAAGTAGCTGACACTATTTCAAAAGTAGCTGAAACAATCCTATAACCATCCTTCTATCAGTACCTATAAGTAATATTTTTCTGGTTCATTACTTTTATAATATCAAATGGCGCTTTAATAGAAACCACGGTTTTTGTTTTTATATTATTTATCTTTCAAAACTACTTCTTTCAAGATCTATAATATTATTATCATTTTGAAATAATTTGTAAGTCTTAATTTTTCTTCAATTTTGAAAATTCACTTTAATTCATCAAAAGTTGTACTTCAAAAATATCTATTTTCAATTTGTCACTTTATTTTGAATGTGTGTGTGAAATATTTAAGAAAACGAGACAGGACTTATTTAAAAACAAGAATATACCCAATTAACCATTTGGAGTTAAGCCGATATTGTTACAACGTAAGCTGTACGACTACTTGCTAGCCGCCAACATCGTACCTTAATCCCTAAAACCTGTATGTGTCCAATGTGAGAATCGGAATTAAGACAACCCAAAGTCGGAAGCTGACCAAATTTTTGTCTGCAGTATTACCAACTTCGGAATTAAGACGACCCGAAGTTGGAAGCCGACCAAATTTTTGTCTGCAGTATTACCAAATTCTGACCATAACATGACAACTGAATATGACCAATTTCATACCATATTGGTCTATGATTATGGCCAATGGTTCTGATCAATTTATTTCCATACTATGAAGACGATAACTGATCAATATATTATTTTAAAATATATGGTTTGACGACCAAATATTAATAAATCCTGACTTTAAAGTAATATTTTATACATAAAATAGTTATTTATTAGTTGGACCATATTCTATTAATAAGTAATCATTATTATATTACTATCACATTATAGTAAAAAATATTATAATTATAATATTATAATAAATCATCAAAGTTTAACTGATGTGACATCAATTATAATACAAAAATTGTTCCTGACCTTTTATTTTGAAGACTAGTGTTCACAGTGTGTGTATAACGATTCATTATTTTCCGTTATATTATTATTTCCTTAATGTAAATATTTTATATCCTTTCTCTTTCTTACACAAAAAAAGGGATTAGTTTGGTTTTTTTTTTAATATTATGTAAAGGGTTTCTTTATTTTTACCGGTACCTTTGAATTAAAATTATATAGAAACACTTTGTGTTCTTTAGTTGTTATCAGATGAGATGAGATGAGATTTTTTTGCCTTTATAATGATACTATGTTAAATCTTAAAATTTAATTTAAAAAAACAAAAATAAAAAATAAAAATATAAATAAAAAAAAAATAAAATTTCAAAAACTGACATACTTTTCGTTTATTCTATTCTTGTTTCTTAACGTTAATGCTTGTTAACTTGTGACATAACCTTTATTTTATAGAAGTGCATGTTAAAATGAACGCGCATTTTTGAAAAAGAAAAAATGAAAATAAAATAAAAATACGTTAAAATTTCCCGAGGTCATGTCAGGTAATTATGCATACAATACACGTGAAATTGTAATACAGTACAAAATATTATGTATAAAATTACAGTTAGAATTTGTCTAATGATGATATTGTTTAAAAGGATTTAAAGTGTTTTAGTTTTATACTTAAGGGTATACATACGTAATAATATATTTTTAAGATACTGATGCACTATATTAATATAGAAATAATATAAATATATACTATAAGGATTAACCGTTGTCATGTTAGTAATATTATTTCGAAATATTTAATTTATTCTTGTAATACATAATATTGTTAATAAATTATTATTCTGCAGGTTTAAAACCCTATGTGTTTTATAAGGAAGACTACTCGTACTCTTTACTACTCGTACGATTTCTCTTTTATTACTTAAATTTATCGAGTATAAGTATACTAAAGAAACACCAATATTTTAGTCCTCTTGTTTAGGTGATATAACATTTCATGGCGAGCTTTGTTTTAGGTGATACTTGAGTCTACATTTATAAAAAATCTACTAGGTTAATGGTATTAGTTGGATTAAATGGATTTGTACATCCAGGATTTATTAAATATTTTATTCCTTACAGTAGCTACAAATGGACTAGTTTGTTCGCAGACTCTTTCTATAAATTATTACGTCAGCATTCAGTATAAAAGTTTCCCGAGATATATAAAAGTTCCGTATAATTTTGGACAGTTTTTTTTAATTCTTATGTGTGTGTGTTTACTGTTGTTTCAATGTGTTGTAGCGGAATCCGTAGATTTTCTGCATAACAAGCATACATTTTAACCACTTCATTTTATGAAATAGTAAATTTTCTTATTTTTTTTACAGAGCTTTAAAACGAATTCAATTAGATGGACAAAAAATTAAAAATAATTTCTTTGTTAAGTTTTAAATGAACCAAAAAGTAATTATAGTATGTATATGTATTTACTATAATATACACAGATTGACCTTCAAAATAAAATAAAAATGGTTCAACAGCAAACTATATAAAAAAAAAATTATAAATCTGGGTTACAGATAATGAGATCCAGATTTTATTTTTCCTTTATTTTCTTCATGTAATATTATTGAGATTAGGATAAAATGTGAAAATGCGTTTGTATAAAGATATTATGTTAGTGCGTTTGTATGTATATAATTTGAATGGAAAAAAGTAGCTTACCTAAGCTAAAATCATAATAATTATTACTTTAATATTCTTCAAAGGACAATATTTTTTTCTTTTATTTATTTTTTTTTTAAGTGGAAAAGAGAAAAATTTTTTTTTTAAAATTTCATTAAAATATCCTTGGATAAAAATTTTTCGTTTTTTCACGAAAAGAATTTGGTTTTTTCAAAGTAAAATTCAATTAAAGTTTTATGAAAAATATTGTTTTTAACTTTTTGGGGTTGATACCTAATAAATTAGGTTTATACTGTATTTTATAAAATGCAGAATGCTGAAGAATTGCAATGTAAGAATGATATTATTGGTAATCAAGAGGATGAAATGGAATTTTTTTGTTCTAAGTTCGGGGGTGGATGTGTTTAGATATTAAATTTTTTTTTGGAAAAATGTCATAATTTGCTGATTGTTTGTATTAGTGTTGATAAATTTCTGTTTTTTTTTTTTTTTAAATTGTTATACAATAATCTATTTGGAGTTATCAACAGTTTAGTGAGATATAATAATTCCAGATACTAAAGATCAATCAAATTCAAATAATAAATGACGTGACTGTGCTATGCTTCTTGTAGGAGTGGATAGGAGGAAAACAAAATTTCTTTATTTTAAAGTTGAAGAGAAAAACCTCCAAAGTATCATTACTAGCATGAAAGTATACTAAAATATTGATAATATTGACAAAATATAAGATCTAATTAAATGAAAATTCTGTACCTTAAACTTTCTATACTTCAAATTTTATAAAAAGAATGCATTGTTATAATATTAATGTGGACATTTTTTTTACAAATTTCTGTTTACCCGTATTGTTTTTTAACTTAAAACATTTTCATTAACTTACAAAACATTTTTTTAACTTAAAACATTTTAACAATATTCAAGTACCAATATCAAAAACAATTGTAGACTATCCTTTTTTTCCATTAATTTTTCCAGAAAGAAAAAAAAAAGACAAAGTCAATTATAAACAAGCTATAGTTTCAGTGTAAAATTATTCAATTCACGCAATATTCAATACTCTCAAAAAATCAAGGTTACAAAATTTTGTTTCTATTTTGTCATTTTAAAATTTTCATAATATGGAATGCCTATTATTTTAAGCTTAAAAACATTGATAAGAAACATATTTACAATGTACAGGTAAAGTATCCATAAATGAATTTCAAAAATATTTTTTTAAAAAAATTTTTCTGTTTAAAACAAAAAGAATTATAAAATATGTAGATTCTAATTTTAAACATAGCCTATTTTAGAAACAAAGTTATAGCCCTTATGTAAAACCAAGGGTTTCAAAAAGTCACATTTCAATTATTATCCATTCGAAAATATCTAGTGGGTATGTTTTTTGTAAAATTAATATTACAGTTTTGATTTTGTGACCGTCTATAACAACTCTTAAACTAGTTGCATAACTCTTAATCTTTAACCTAAGTTAAGTTATTCCTCACTTGCTTCTTTTCACTGATTAGGTCTTATCTGCTTAGGTGGTCTTAGAGCTTATGGTGGTCCATAATACTTCATCAAAGAAATTTTTGAAACCAAACCTTATGCCGAGGACGGCTGAACCTTCGTTCGAATGATGAAACATCGGAGGTCATCACAAAGCTCCATATCTTCAATTAAAGTAGAACTGCCCGGAATTGTAAAAA
This sequence comes from Poecilobothrus nobilitatus, assembly GCA_947095535.1. Classification (NCBI taxonomy): domain Eukaryota; kingdom Metazoa; phylum Arthropoda; class Insecta; order Diptera; family Dolichopodidae; genus Poecilobothrus; species Poecilobothrus nobilitatus. The sequence goes on from OX352774.1 coordinate 231,594,856, forward strand.
ATATACGTATCTGATGAATCAGACCCAGAAACTTCAAGATCTGTAAAGTCTATTAAGGAAGAATGTAAGTTATCTCTAAAAATCCTTAAGTTATATATTCAAATATCTCTCAAAATTAAATAGAATGCGAATTTACAACCATTTTTATTAACAAATTCTTGCGATCCTACGCAACTCAAAATTGGTTGTTGAGATCTAACCAAAAAAAAAAATTTCAAAATATTGGTAATCAAGAGGATGAAATGGAATTTTTTTGTTCTAAGTTCGGGGGTGGATGTGTTTAGATATTAAATTTTTTTTTGGAAAAATGTCATAATTTGCTGATTGTTTGTATTAGTGTTGATAAATTTCTGTTTTTTTTTTTTTTTAAATTGTTATACAATAATCTATTTGGAGTTATCAACAGTTTAGTGAGATATAATAATTCCAGATACTAAAGATCAATCAAATTCAAATAATAAATGACGTGACTGTGCTATGCTTCTTGTAGGAGTGGATAGGAGGAAAACAAAATTTCTTTATTTTAAAGTTGAAGAGAAAAACCTCCAAAGTATCCTTACTAGCATGAAAGTATACTATAATATTGATAATATTGACAAAATATAAGATCTAATTAAATGAAAATTCTGTACCTTAAACTTTCTATACTTCAAATTTTATGAAAAGAATGCATTGTTATAATATTAATGTGGAAATTTTTTTTACAAATTTCTGTTTACCCGTATTGTTTTTTAACTTAAAACATTTTCAATGTCCTCAAATATTTTTTTATTTATTTTTAAGGCGCTTCTAAAATGATTTTCATATCTAACTTTAATCGATAATTTTAAATTCAGTTCACTATTATCAAAATCATCTTTTTTTTTTTTTATTTTGTTAAAATTTCATTATTAGTAACTTTGGAAAATGTTTACTTTCATTTTGGTTAACTTTTTTTTCTGGGGGGTTTTTTTTTAACCTCGCAATATAACGATCTCTTTACTTTATACTTTTATAGCTTTTTTGTATATGTAGTTATAGGTACCTACAACCGAATATTTTGTAAAATTTTCATTATTTTAATATCGGTTAAATAACTTTATAGAATATCAATATAAAAATTAGTATTCAACTTTAATAAACTCATTTATGACATTAAATATAAAAGAAAACACCAAAAATTTTTACCAATAATTTCCTAACAATTTTTCTCTTAAAATGTGTCGTTAAGAAAAAGTATACGTATTCTGCTATTACAATATATTTTACATTATCTTTATGTACCAGAATTATACAACGAGGAGCGTAGAAATGAAACTATATATTGTTGTTAAAGTAACTTTTTAAAATAAAAATATGCATGTTATTAGGTAACTGTTGTAATAACTAACGAGGCTTTTCAATCAAAAGATGACATGACTTATGCTCATGTTTCAAAGGTCATAATTATACTTTCTTTTTTTCATTTATATTGTTTAATATATTCAAAGGAAGTAAAGTATTCAAAATAATTAATTTTTCAATGCATACTTTAAAAAGTCGGTTTGAAATTTGACGAGCGACAACTTTTCTAAATAATTTTTTTTTTATTACAAGATGCAAAAATTTAGTAAATTTTAATAGATAAGAATTCCATTGCAAATTTTTTTTATAATTATAAATTATAAGAATTTTAAAATGGAGCTATACACATTAACATAACGTTGTACCTATAACGATTCTACTTATAATCAGATGTCAAGGTATTCAAAATTATACTACGAGTAGGTACTTTTTTCATTGAGACAAATTTTGTTTTTTTTCCTAAGGGAGGTGGGAATCTTCCAAAGACACCAAAAATTTCTCCCTTGGTAGTGTCAGATTCTTACTGACTAAACCCATCTCCCCCTTTAGCCAATATAATGGGATGAAACCCTTACCTGCGAACGGGGTATATTGGCTAGGGAGTAGGGATAGGAAATGGATACAGAAACATTGAATTGGGAGTGTGACTATAAGGATACAATGAATCCGCCTATTATTATTACTATTTTGCTAACAGTGACTATAAAAAGTAGCGTGTAGTATATTTTTGTTGTCAATGTATATGAAGGAAATAAAGAAAGTAAAATACGAATAATTGATACAAATGATAATATTAGGTCTATGAATGCTTCTTTGTTAAAAAGTGAAAAAAAATTTTTTTTAAGATAAATCAGTTTAAGAAATAATTTCAATTATTACCTAGATTTACCTATTAAATAACGCTTTGTAACACTTTGTAAATTAAATAACAAATCTAAAGCAAAATTGTACGCTAAGAATGTAGGCTAGGAAAAAAATATTGAAACAAAATATTTAACATTAGGTTTCAAAATCCCCTCACTTTTTAAATACATATAACATCAAATATCAAAAGTAGTCTCCTATTGGCTTAAAAGTTATGTGGCATTCAGATTTGAAATTTGCGTACAGTACTGATTGGTGTCTTTCAAGATCAAAAAATTTTTTTCCATATAATTTTTTTTATATACAATAATTCTATTTTAAATTATTGGTTAGTTTTATATTGTAGTATTTTTATAATTACAGAATAAATTTATAATCATAATATGTTTGATACTAATTATTTGGCTGAATTGTTTTCTTGAAAATGCAACTCTCAGTGACACTTAGCTTGTTTCGTTAAATAAAATATAAGCATTGACTTTTTAAAAATTCAATTGCCAGAATTTTGAATTCTGTTTTTTATTTTTCATTTAATCCTGCATAGTTTGTCTTCTTTTTTATTTAATACTTTGGAAATTTCTTCAACAATATGTAATAAATCGCCCTGCATGTAGTTTCTAGCATAATGTGAGCTAAAAAATAACTTTTAACTTAATAATCCTCTTTTTATTGACTCAATAATTTGTTTTTCTCTCGACAAGTAAGCGACTCATTATAGATCCGCTTGTCCCTTACTCTGTTTGATCGATTAATTACTTTATTAATCAATGGTCATACTTTATAGCGAATCACTGTTTACGTATTTTATTTAGCGATTTTAACAATATTCAAGTACCAATATCAAAAATAATTGTAGACTATCCTTTTTTTCCATTAATTTTTCCAGAAACAAAAAAAAAAGACAAAGTCAATAATAAACAAGCTATAGTTTCAATGTAAAATTATTCAATTCACGCAATATTCAATACTCTCAAAAAATCAAGGTTACAAAATTTTGTTTCTATTTTGTCTTTTTAAAATTTTCATAATATGAAATGCCTATTATTTTAAGCTTAAAAACATTGATAAGAAACATATTTACAATGTACAGGTAAAGTATCCATAAATGAATTTCAAAAATATTTTTATACCCGTACGATAGGATCGGGTATAATAAAATTACTCCTCCGTTTGTAACACCTCGAAATAAGCGAGCTAGATATACCTTCAAAGGTATGGATCGGATCGGAAAAAAATTCTAAGACTTTTGAGCCATGTCCGTCCGTCCGTCCGTCAGCACGCTAACTCAAAAACTAAGAAAGCTAGAATCTTGAAATTTACACAAAATATTTTGGGAGTAATTTGTAGGTTCCCTATTTTTTTTGGTTGAGTTTGGACCAAGCCTTAGGGTAGCTCTCGAACACCTAACTTTTAGATCCCCACATATTTTTTGCAATAGAGCTATGAAATTTTAACTACTAATAGATCTCACAAAAATATTAATTTTATTTTCAATAACTTTTTTGTGTAGCCCCATCCGTTACGGAGCTACAGCTCCCCAAAGGTTCAAAAAAGCTCTATATTTAAATTGTTATAGCACAAGTTGTATAAGGTATATCTTCATTTTGAAAACGCCAAACGATTACTACTTTTATTAGCTTTAAAAGTATATATACAATAAATATATATTTGTGGCATACGGTGTCTTAATTTACCGTTATGTGAAACTCAAATTTTGCAAAATCCTTCAACCCTTCTATCTTCTAAACGGTTTAAGTTGGAAACTTGAAATTTTGACAGAAGTTAGATCTTTGAAAATAAGTATGAGTCATTTCAGAAATTTTTTTTGTATCACCCCCCGTTTAGGAGCTGTAAGGGGTCAAAAACTGAAAATTTCCTATTTTAAAACACCTGTAACTTGAACACCTGTTAAAATTTTTTTGAAGCAATACACAAAACTTAAAGCTCCAACATTATATTTTTATTTCTGTTAACAACTTTTTTTAATAATATAGGGTTACTTTATAATTGACGAAAGTGTTACTTGATTTTTTCAAATTTTCTAACAAATTTCTTCAACAAATTTTTTGCATTTTGTTTTACTCGATAATTTGAAATTGTTGAGGATATAATGCGTAGTACATAAAAATGTAAATAAATAAACAACATAACGGTTGCTTGAAGAATTTTTATTTATATGATATTAATATATATACATACTTATATAATATCATGTTTATTTAGATAATATCATGTTTATTCGTATATGTCACTAGTGAATGATAAGAGTATAAATGTATATTATATAGCGCCGTATTTACATACATATATGTATTTTACTGTACTTATAAGAAATTATTCTGTCAATGGAATATTTAAATATAATATAATATAATATTTAAAATTATATTTACTGTTTTGTACTTAGTAAATTTAATATACATTTACCGCTTAGTATTAAATGGTACTATAGAATATTTGAAAAGTTTTGGATTGATAATCGTTATGTGGAAGGTTAGAATCTGCTTTAGCAGAATGTACATATAAACATATAGTTTGAATATATGTACAACCCATAAGTTCTAGAAATTATAAAATTCACCCTTATTTAAAAATACTAAAATATTAAAAAAATAATATTGTAGGCAGAGTGGCTGTGAACATACTAACGGTTCGTACGGGTATCTAAGAGTTGACAAAGGCAACTGTATTCTTCCTCGTTTTAAAAAAATTTTTCTGTTTAAAACAAAAAAAATTATAAAATATGTAGATTCTAATTTTAAACATAGCCTATTTTAGAAACAAAGTTATAGCCCTTATGTAAAACCAAGGGTTTCAAAAAGTCACATTTCAATTATTATCCATTCGAAAATATCTAATGGGTATGTTTTTTGTAAAATTAATGTTACAGTTTTGATTTTGTGACCGTCTATAAAAACTCTTAAACTAGTTGCATAACTCTTAATCTTTAACCTATGTTAAGTTATTCCTCACTTGCTTCTTTTCACTGATTAGGTCTTATCTGCTTAGGTGGTCTTAGAGCTTATGGTGGTCCATAATACTTCATCAAAAAATTTTTGAAACCAAACCTTATGCCGAGGACAGCCGAACCTTCGTTCGAATGATGAAACATCGGAGGTCATCACAAAGCACTGCCCGGAATTGTAAAAATATACGTATCTGTTGAATCAGACCCAGAAACTTCAAGATCTGTAAAGTCTATTAAGTAAGAATGTAAGTTATCTCTAATAACCCTTATCTATCAAATATGTCTAAAATTAAATAGAATGCGAATTTACAACCATTTTTATTAACAAATTCTTGCGATCCTACGCAACTCAAAATTGGTTGTTGAGATCTAACCAAAAAAAAAATTTCATCCATAACTTAACACTTTTTTTTTTGTTATTATTTTTTTAATATGCTAAAGGGCTTTTCTGGAAGTTTAAATTAAATTGAACTTTAGAAATTTTTGATTTATAAATTTTGTTCGTTCCGATAAAGTTAATTTAAGAAACTGCATTTATTTAACTATCTTAGTATTGTCATTTTTTTGATCTTGTTGTAATAATTTTGATATATAATCTGTTGTTCAGTTGGTTAATGAATTAATAATTTCATAACAGTACCAACAATGTATCATTAGAAATATTGAAATTTAAAAATTTAAGTTTAATAACTAAGATTTTAATTGATATGATATACCCTTTTTTTTAAGTAGTCAGGGATAATATTTCGGGTAAAACAAAATAGAAGATTTGTAAAAGAATGGGACTTTTGATTATTGTGATGACGGTAAAAAATTTAAAACTTTTTATTAATTTTTTTAATAATATTCTGATCAGATTCTTTAATTTTAAATTGTTTTATTAAGAAAAAAATTAACAAAAAGAAGAAAAACAAAAAAACAAATTTTAAGCAGTTTTTAAACTCAATTACTTCGTCGTTTTACTTTCTTTATACCTGTTCCCATTTTTAAAAATAGAATAAAAATTTTTTCCCGCAAAATAATTTTCATAAAAATAAAAAACAACCACCCTGTTGTTGTTTGCTTTAATGTGGGAAATTTTTCTAATGTTTTACTAATATAGTAAAAGAAACAGATAATAAAAATTATTCGTGTTGTTTTTTCTTCTTTCCTCTAGTTACTTTTCAAAATGAAAAACAGTAGCATTTAAAATTCGTATAATATAACAGGTATTTTACGTACACACGTATAAAATATCTACGGATACAGTATTGTTAAGAAAAATATAAACTCATTTAATTCTTTTCAACCTTAAAAAGGATTCAAGTTCTTCTTTTAGAGGATTCAAGTTCTATTTACCTTTTTAAGCAGGTAATAGTAGTTTTATTTAATTTTATGTATGCGTCTCCATTTTCTTCGCCACGAGTTCTCATAGTTTAGTCATAATAACAAAGAAATACAAACAGTTTAAATATTATTATTATATTAATTACTTTTACAATATAAGAATGTAGTGCATATTAATATAATATAAGATATTTTTTTTAAAAATTGGAATCAAAATTTAAAATAAATCAAACAGGAACCAGGATTGAAGTTTAAGGGTTCCTCAGATGGTTAAAAATTTATTTAACTTTATGATATCATCGAAAGCTTGAACTGTGAATGTTTTTTTACATATCAAATTATTGAAACCAGAATCCAAAGGATTTTGAGAAATTTTTACAATTGAAATATCATACAAAATAAATTTTAAATATCTTTTTGATCTTTCTTAAAAAATGGCGGCTATATTTTAATAACGGAAAAATTTAGACAGATAGTGCATTGATCTTTAAAATTTTATTTCAATTACTTGAACTTTTGAAGGCTGATAAAAGGTATAGTAATTATGTTTTTCATATGTTTCATATGTTTTTTTGTTCTTTTTTGCCTGATTAATAGTTTAGTATGGTTAAGTTGCCGGCATACCAAGAGAAAAATTTCGGGGTCAAACTCCGGTAAGATCATAATATTATCTAATATAAGAAAGTTTTGGTAATTTATATCGTAACATTTTTTTTTACAGCTGTACTGGGATTCATTTAGAACGTGTTGGTGTTTTAACCCACTAAACACCATCCTCATTTTTTTTCAAGCATTATCTAAGTTAGAGGACCCATTAGTATTATTCTAATGTTTGGGAAAGGGAAGATATCGTAATAATTATTAATATCGTAATATAAAATACATAAAAATTAAATAATTCTTGTATAAAATAATACGGTTTTGTGAAAATAAAGATTAGGTTAGGTATCCATCTCAGTTTAGTCAATATTTGTTAAATATTTTGTTCAATACTGTAAATGAAAACCGATATGTAGATACTAAAGGATTTTCTACTTTTATTAAACGATTAAAACTTTTATATTTTTTTTTTTGTTTTGTTTTCATTTACGACGAAAATTGTGTTTTAAAAAAAAAAGAAGATGAGAACCATATGAAATAGAAAAGAGAGGGAAAGTATTTTATCAGTCTTTTTTATATTTAATTCTTTTATACCGCCATATAAGGCTTTCATTTTTTTCTTTGTAAAGCATAGAAAATCTGAAAAATCAGAACTTGTTCCATTTTTTTTTGTGTTTTTATTATTTTATTCATACTGAATTTTATATTCCTTTGTGAGGTTTCGTTCTGCGTTACCAGTACCATCTATTACCACCAATACCAATTTCTTTTTTTAAGTTTTTTCTGATGTTTTATTTTGATTTTACCTTTATGCTTATATGATTTTGTTATTTTTTGCTCTTTTTTTATAATAATATTCACATACATAATATTGAAAGCACTTGAAAGTTTTCTCTGTGATTTTTAAATATTTTCTTATGTTATTGTTAATGCTTAGATTTGTTTTTGGTTGTTCTTTTTATTACAAAATGAGGTTTTGAAGTAAGATTAAAATAAAAAATATTAAAACAAGAAAATTTTACAAATTATCTCATTACCTGTAGGATATTCATGTTTTTATTTGTTGTAATGCTATGAATTTTGAAAGCTAATAATTGGATGAAATTTAGCTTCAGGTGCAGGTATAAATTTCTTTGTGAAAAAAAACCAGCCTATCGGTATATACACGATTTCATAATGTTTTTAAATTAATACTATCTAGTAGTTTATAAAAGCGCCATCCAGTATACTTCTCTTTTTCCAGTATATTTCTTGTGAGGTCTTTTCTAAGAATATTAATTAATTATTACAGTTCATTATGAGTTGATATTATCTTTTTTCTTTTCTTAGTGCATTTCTCTGCTACATAAATGTGAACCGGAAATTACACAGCCTTTCCTTTTCAGGAGTCACTGTAAATATCGTAAAATTTTTTTTCCTAAAACTGAATAAGCAATCTGCAATTTTGATTTATCTTCCGGGATGTCATGAGCCAATGAAAATGAGCTACATATGTAGATAAAACTATGTATTTAATTTACAGATGTAAACGAAACTTGAGCCATATCTTAGTTGAATTTCCAATATGTAAAGTTTGGACCAAGGTTTAAGCAAATAAGTAAATAGAGCAAGGTTTATTGATTAACCCAAGGTCCAAACAAACATAATAATATATTGTTTTATAAAAAATGAATATTAGGGATATTAATTAATTAAGTAACTAAACTAGTATAATTTAAAACATTCTCTACACCGAAAAATTACGCGCATGATTTTCACTCATAATATAATGTTTAACAGACTAACAGATTATTCATCACGCTATTCATGCTTTGACCACCACCGATATTCATGCTCGCATAAAGTTTAGTTTTCAGTGTTAGTTTATTAACATTAATATCCAAAAGCTCAGACAGAAGTTTATCTCTCTTAGTTGACGTAATATATGTAGAACCTTCCACAATCTGTTGAATGTTTCTGAAATTGTAAAAAGTTCTACCGATCTGAAATTGTTCAAATTTCCCTTAATCTCATCTGCCAGCGAATTTGAGGGGATATAATATAGCCACGAATAATTTTCTGAAGAAAAAGGATATCCGCCACTAATCGACGTTACTTTAGGGAACTGAGATTTATTAGAGAAAGTCTAGCTTCATAAGGAGTAAGACGAATTGGGTCAGTCAAAGGTAAATGACGTAAGGCGAATCTTAAACATTTTTTTGAACTGACTAAAGGTGGGAAATATCTATGCAACAATACGGAGACCTAATCTAACTTGAATATTCAAGAATTGATCTGAAGTAGGTTCGTGATATAAGGATTTAATATACGATGCTTCGATATAAAGGGATTTTGAAGTAAATTAAAGCTTTCATTTTATCAGCTGTATTCGTTCATTTGTTCCCTACTTAGGCAAAGTTTAGCTTCAAAAACTGTAGGTAGCATTTTATTAAAATATCGATATAAAAAATAGTTAATATAGCTATTTCATAAAAAAATTAAAAATATTTAAATGTCTCTTTCGTTTATAATACCAACTATAACAATTTTTCTATTTAATCACTTATTACTATGTGCATACCGTTACACTGTATGATGTTTGACTTTTTATTTGGAAATTTAATCATAATAAAATAAACTTATAGTAAAAAAAAGTCACCGTTATCTTTTATTTTAATTTTTTTTTTCTGTTTTTAGTTTTGTGCTACATTTACATACATTAATTCATGTTAATCCGTTTTTTATAACATTGTTTTCTATTTTGCATTTAACGGAAAACTCATTTTATTTGACACACAAATAAAAATAAATAATTGAAAAAAAAAGGGAAGGAACATTATAAAATTATAAAATAATTAAAAAAAAAAAATACTGTTATTGTAAAATTTATTGATTCGAAATTGAAATTCGAAAAATTAACAGTTTAAGTTAATGGAAATTTTATGATATGAATACGGTATGAGTTTATGTGCATTTCTTTCTTTTTTTATTCCAATTTTTTTTTAAATAATAATTCGAAGAACATAGACATTGATTTTTAATTTTTGATTTATACTCCAATTATCATTTTAACAACATTAAAATGAAAATATGAAATTTAATATAGCATTCAAAACAATTAATAAATAATTACATATTTACAAAAATCGATAAGGATTTATTAATAAAAAAAATATTCTTTAAAAGTTTTTTTTTTATCAATATTAAATTGCTTTTGTTAATAAAAAAAAACCTTTTAATATTTTAATATTTCTCAGAAATTATCATCACAATGGCAGTACTGTACTATTTTACAGTATGTTAATGTGATTTGTATATATGTGTGATATATAATAATGTGATATTAATATTTTAATTTTAAAATCGCTATTCTCGTAATTTTTTTTATTTTTCGGTGAATTTCTATATGACTTCGATCCAGTGGCCAAATTTTTCTTCTTTTTGGTTAAAAATTATATAGAAAAGTTAATTTTATTTTGTAATTTGTTCATTTTCTCTTGTTACATTAGCAAATTTTTATATTTTGTCACACAGCTTTTATATGGAAAAATTGGGATTTTTTATAAATATTTTTAGGAAAAACAAATTATTAATTATAACAAAAAAAAAATTTTTTATTTATTTATTTTTTTTTTAAAAGCATTTCTCTGCCACATAAATGTGGACAGGAAATTACACAGCCTTTCCTGTACAGGCATGGCTGTAAGTGTCGTAAGGGGAAATAACTCTTACGACGTGTGTGGGATTCGAACCCACACTCCCTCGGTGTTTACAGCATATTTTATACGCTCTTACCCATTAGGCCACCGAGGCCCCAAAAATTATTTATTTTTGGTATTATTAATGAAATTATGAAAATAAAAAACCAAATTTTTAGAAATAATGAAAAGATGTATCAATTCAATAAAACGATCATGAGCAAGAACAAGAAATCATTAGATCTGTAAGGAGTCAATCTCAGAACCTAATTTCCAATAAAAGAGATGAAAAATCATTTAGACAGAATTAATACCAAAATGATTGGCAAGGATGTAATTTTAATATTTACCTTGAATGACATATTTATTCTTTTAAATTATTTCGGTAACTTTTCATAATTAAATGCCTTTTTCTGAATTTCTTTTTATATTTTTAGTTAATTTTAAATTATTGTCGTGTTATGTATCTATAAAAGTATTTATACATTTATTTGATAGCCTCATCGAGTATTTTGGTTAGGATACAATTTGTTGATATATATATATGTATGTAACTAAGTCTCCATTTAATAAATAAGTAGAATAATAGTTTTACTTATTTATTTAAAACGGTGAAAACCATAGTGGTAATAATTTAATTTTTATAAATTAAAAATGGAACAAAACATTTTGATAGTTTTTATTTTGTTAAAATTATTTAAACCCTGATTTTATAATCCAAATTTTATAAGCATTGTAGAATTCTTTTAGTTTATTTTTTCATATCCTTAAAAATATCATAATGACACATTGACGCATTTGAAAGCGAACATATTCGGGCTCTACTTCACACGTAATTTTACTTTATGCGAAATAAGTGTTTGTATTCTTTTAATTGCGTTTAACATTTTACTGGACCACTGGACACTATTTTTTTATATGAATCTAATTTTAAAACTCTGAATATATTTTAATATTATTAATTTTTTTTATTTTTTACTAGCCTTTTAATTTTCAACGACATAAAAATGAACAGTAAACAAAACGGTTTCTTAAAATAAAATCTTTTTCATTTAATCATAAAAAATTTTAGTTTTTTTTTGTAAATTTCTATTAAATAGAGAATTTTTGTAATTTTACCATTTTGTAGACAAAAAAATAAAAATTTTACACAAATTTACAAATAAATAACAATTTTTAAATGTAAATGGAAATGAAAATGAAGATTTCTAAAAACGAAGCTGATAATAATTTTTTTTTTTTTTAAATTTTTTGAAAATTGCTTCAACACAATTTAAAAGATTCTTTTCCCGTTTGTCTTATTTATTTTTGTGTCTTATCGAAAGTAAAGTTAATAAACCACGTGATGAAATTTTTTTCATTATTTTCTCTCTATGTTTATATTGTGGATTTTGTTTTTTTCCCAACTATTATAATATTATTATTATATAAAGTTGTTAAAAAATACACTAGAAAATATTTACTATAATATTATATACAATCAAAAAAAAGTTTTAAGCCCTTAAGGGAATTTGTTTTCTTCAAAATTCAATAAAACAAACCAAAACAAAAAGTATTTCTGATTCCCGAAAAGTATACTACAAAAACAAATCTAAATAAAAAATTATAGTAACAGTAAAAACTAAAATTATTAAAAAAAATATAAATATGTATATATTACATAAAAATTACATAAAAAAGTATCCCGGAATTCGTTGACTTTTCACAAAAAAAAAATTCATAGCTTCAAATTCAGTACCTACTAAAGTATTTTATTTATTCTATTATTATACTGTGTTTATTAAAGGTGCCATCATTACCTATAAAATTGTCCAAATTTTAATACTTTTTTTTCATGCTAATAGGTACAATAGGAATTAGATACTTTAAGTGGCACAATTACAAACTCAAAAGTTCTTAATTTTTACGATTTTTTGTAGATTTTTCTTTTAAATAGGTACAATTTTTTATATTAAATTGAGATTTTTAAAAATTGAGTTAAAATTTTTCATTTTGAATTTAAGTTGTAATTTTTCAAAACAAATTTTCAGGTCTTTTATATAAAACTGAATTTGTTTTTATTTTTAATACTTCATTTAAAAGTTTATGAATTTTAAAGATAAACGAATGAAGAAATAAGATTTAAATAGAAAAAAAATTGGTAAAAAAACTAAAACGATTAATATTACTCTAATACACATATTGGAAACATTGAAAATACCTTAAGAGTAAGTCGGTAATTGAATCTGTCAATACTATTGTATAGCATGTAATTAGAAAGTTTTTTAACTAATATCCAATGAAGGAAAATTAAATTTCAAAATAATAATCATTAATTCGGATAGTTCTCATATCTCGGCACAATTAATTAAGCTCGACATCTAAAATTTTCTAAGAGATGATCATAATTTATAGCAATATCTTCTGTGAAATTTGCTTGGTTCGTTCCAAAGAGTTCAAGTTAGTTATCCAAACAACTTCAATATTTACGCATAAATAAATTTCGGTACTTAAAATTATTAAATTTTACTGTAACAGAATAACTTACATGTTCGTGCGAGTATTCTAGAGTTGTCACTGTCAATTATACACTCGCTTCCTCATTTTAAATACGATAAAACTTTTACTATTTTTCATTTACATGCATTTTTTAGAGTAAGATAGATACTTTGAATAATAATATATATTGTTTACTAACAGTAGGAAAAATTTTACCCTTTCACCATAATATGTTCAAACCAAAAGTCAAAAATTTTTATCTTTATATTTTTAAAGTTCTATGAATTAGAACTGATTTTACTGTTACTATTACTGTTTTTAGATTTTAGATCTAATTGGCTTTTTTGAAAACAAAAAAAAAATAATTGGTTTTTTCAAAAAAATAAAAAAAACCAAAAATAAATTTGAATATAAAATGCAACGAATATAAAATATGCAACGACTGATTGACAATTGACTGATTAATATACATTTTTCGATTTTCTATCGGTTAATCGATTAATTGAAATAATATTATATTTTTGTTTTAAATCTTACATCCAACATCCAAAATGCACAATTTTACAGTTGGCAACCTTTAAATTTCTGATATTTAGACAGTTCGCTTATATTAGATGAGTGTATAACAGAAAAAAAAAAATCTCTACCTATGATTTTTCATTTTCTTAGAAAATCCAAAAAAGAAAAATTATTTTTTAACAATAATCAGAGAAAAACCAAATTTATTAAAGTAAAATATTTTCATTTAAAGTTTTTCTTTTAGATTTTTTTTATTTTTATCCCTGAATTCAAATTCAAAACTTTGGTTTTTTTTTTTATTTTTTTTTTAAGAAGATAATAACAAATAAACAGGCCGAAAATTAAAACTCAAATCAAAAAACAACCATAGAAAATTGTTTTGGTCGTGTCGTTTACGACCCAAAGAGACAATTCAAAGTTCTCATTTGATGTTCAATTTAGTGAATTGAATTATTTTTCACTATTAAAAGAAAATTCTACAAAACAAGAAAAAAAATATAAAAACAAAACTTTTCTTCGGATATAAGCATTTAAGGAAAAATCAAAACCGAAAAATTGTGGAAAAATGATAATAATAACAACAAAAAAAAAAAAGAAAAAATTGAGAAAAAATATGACAAAAAAAAAATGCTTTATTTTTTATTTGGAAGTTTTAAAATTAAATTTTTTTAAAAATATTTCTGGAACAAATTTTTCTGATTTAATTTTTTTTATTGTTGTTGTTAAATAGGTATGATTGAATTCCTTAGAAACGTTTATAAAGTTCTCTAATTTTAAGCCGTGAATTCTGAATACACATTTTATATTGGTTTCAGTTCACTTAGTAATCACTTAGTAGTAAGATTTAGAATATCTAATCATGTTTTTTTAGAAATTCACAGAGTTACTAACAAAATACAAACAAAAAATATTTTTTCGCAGAATTTGAATTATTCAGAAGATGAAAGAATGTTTTTTAGTGACATACTAACAATGAAAATTGGAAACAATTCACAGTTTTATGTTAACAATGCTATGACAATATTTTTTTACTTAATAACTATCAGGGTTAACCGTTGTTACCCGGGAAAATTAAAAATTTTTGAAATATTTTTTTCTTTTTTAGTTTAAATTTTTTTTTATAGGATACATAGGAAATACATTTTTTTTTGGCAGGCTATCGTGCCGAAATCAGTTAATGTATCGTAATTAAATCGGATTAATATATTGCTACAAATCTTTTTCGGTATACCTACCCTTAAAACTAAGAACAACACCTATGCAAAATTTTGAACTCAATCGGACTGCAATAGATTAAGGTAGATAGCCTATAACATTTGGTTGTAATCAGACTGATGGTCTTGACGTGATTCTGATACAAACAAACACACTTTTTACGAAGCATTGCCCAGAAAATTTGAAAGATCTTAAGTTTTTTATTTTTTGAGGTTTTTGCTACAAATGAAAGAAAAATATATTTGATTATTACAAATAGCGTATTTTAATATAATATCAAAATGTTCCCGAATTTTCAAATAATACGCTTTATCATGTGTATTCACGCAGAAGTTTATATTGTATTTTATAATGCAGCGAGGTATAAATTTTTCTTTGATATAATACGCACAGTTGCTATATATATATATAATTTTGGACAACTTATAAGAAAGCTGAGGTTTCTTGTTATTGTTTTTTTTTTAAATGTAATACGGTTGCAACAAATTTTCTAACTATTATTCATATTTGACTAGGTTTCAGTTTCTCGAACCATTGGTTGATTACTCGGCTGTAGTTATTGAACTTATAAGAAAGCTGAGGTTTCTTGTTATTGTTTTTTTTTTAAATGTAATACGGTTGCAACAAATTTTCTAACTATTATTCATATTTGACTAGGTTTCAGTTTCTCGAACCATTGGTTGATTACTCGGCTGTAGTTATTGAACTATGAAACAATTTTTTTTTCGCATGAAAGGCCGGTGTCTTTACAACTACACCATTGGCTGAATATCGAGGTAATAGATGGTAATAACAAAAGGTGTAACTTTCTTTTTTTTTTAAACATCTTAAAATTTAAAATTAAATTAAATAATAATATTTTTTTGAGAAATAGAAAGGAAAGATGTCCTTTCTTAAACATTTTCAATGCAACGCAAAAGAGAATTCATTCGAAAATAAATTCGAATGAAAATTTTTTTTATTTGTTTTTTCCAAATCAGATTAGTGCGTAAAAATTTGTTAAGAAAGTTGAATATACATTAGAATTACTAAAATTCGAATGGTATATAAATTCTATACTATGGTACATGTTAAATAGGTAATGTAAAAGATGATTGTGCAGTTTCTTTGATAATTAATTAGGAATCTTCAATTATAAGGAACAATTTCCAAGCAATCACCAATGCTGAAGAATATCTCGATTACGTCAGTTTCACAGTTTCAATCAATTAACGGTATAAGATTTTCTTACTTAAAATTTATAATCATACAAAAATATAGGCTTATTAATATGTTCTAATATTAAAGAAATAAATCAAAGATTCTGTACTATAAATCTTTATCTATTAATAACATTTTTTTCTTTATAAATAAAAATCTTATAGTTGTTAGTTATTTGAATAGTTTTCATTTATTTCATCACAACTTTTTTTAGTTAGAAAAGTTATTGCTCCTGTGTTACCAAAAAACTTTTTTTGTATTTTGTTTTTTTTTTTATTACAATTCTTTTCTATTATTTATTATTTTTGCTTTGGCCTAAATCCACAATAATTTCATAAAAATGTACGAATATAAGAAAAATATTTTTCTTTACAATAACATAAAGAAAATAAAAAATAATAAAAAATTATTTTCTTTTACAAAGAACATGAAGAGAAAATAATCACAAGTTTGTTCTTTTTTTTTTTTTTTTATTTCAGAAAAGTTTGGCTCATTTTGATAAGGGACGCGAGGAAGGGAAGGGGGGGGGGGGGGAAATCAAAGACGACAAAAACAACTATTAGTACGTAGCAACATTACTGATAATGATAACTAATTTCAAAGTTTTCAAAAGCGATTGGAACTATAATGTCAGAAATTGTAGTATGGGTAATATGACGGCTTTAAAAATTGACAAATGAAAGTATTGTGAATATTATATGAATACGGTTATAAGTTCACAATCAAAAATATTATGATATTTTCGAATTCGGTTTGTTGCTCGTCTATTATTATACTGACAATATGTTGTTAGATGCTATATACAATTATTGTATATATTGTTATACTGATGAAATTATTAAAAAATTTTCCTTTGATTTTCTTTTTTTTTTTTTGTTTTATTGTTTGTTATGCTTAAATATTTTCTCATTTGCCACAGGCTAAAATCCTAAATAAAATAGAAGAAAATAACAAATCTTTCTAATTTTGTTAGTTTTTTGTTTTTTTTTGTTTTTTTAAGTGGATTTTGTGTAATAAAAACTCAAAATAATAAGATGATAAGCAAAATTGTCCCATATTATTGAATTAATAATAATTGTATATAATAACATACATAATATGTACATATTTATTTTTATATATAATGTGAATATGATAGAAATATACATTTTTATGAAAAATATATATTACCTATATAATATATTATAATATAATTGTAGGTAGATATATAAACTTCTGTTAGAGTCTAACATAAAATACTGTAGATTTTAACATAAATATATTTTTACAATCATACATAACATTCGCCAGTTAAACTGAATAAAAAACAAGTAAATGTAACAGTAAGTCGATGCAACCGACTTATTTATACCCTACACCTAAAAAATTCAAATTAAATTAAAAATCCATAAGTTATTTTAGTTAGGTATTTAATATAAGCTAAAAAAAATAAAAGCTTTTACAACTTTTGTACAAAATTTCAGGTTTCTTTCTTTATTAAATTCGAAGATATGCTTGTAAGGTCTTGGGAAGTGTGTGAAGGCACCCGGAATTCATCTCAAATTTTAGAGACATCATCAGAACAGGGTAGAATACTCTTATATCAAATTTCAAGTTTTTATATTTATTAATTTCGAAGATATGCTTGTTCGGTCTTGGGAGTTGTGTGGAAGATACCTGAACAACCATTCCAATTCAGTTGAAATATTAGGCAAATCAGGGATTCAGGAAACAACACCCTGGTATCAAATTTGCAGTTCTATCTTTATTAATTTCGCAGATATGCGTATTATACAATCCCCGCCTTACCTTAGTCATTGTTAACCTACACTCATCCTACAGTATAAATTTCATCAAGATAGCATCATTATTTTTTGAGTTATCATGTGTACGGACGGAAGGACGGACATCGCTAAATCGACTCAGGAGGTGATCCTGATTCAGAATATATATATACATGTCTATACCTAACTCGCTTCCTTTTGGTGGTTACAAACACCATACCAAATTTAATATACCCTATACTTAATGTGTACGGTATAAAAATTATTTACAACATTTTTCGAATAATAATAAAAATATTTTTTTAATAATGAACATTTTCTATAAATACTGTCTTAATAAGTTTTTTGAATTTTTCATTCTAATTTTGCGACATTCTAATTTAGTTGCACAAATACCTACATAGCAAATTTAAGATACGTGTATTATAATATTTATTGATGTTCTTTTTCAAAATGTGACTTCCAAAATATAAATAACGCGCAGATTGATACTATTATTCTAAATAGTCTCCTTTTATTATCAAACATGTCTGATAGTTTTGTTTGAGAGTACCGTTTTATCAACTAATTTGTTTCAGTTAAAATTTTTGACATGTGAACATACTCATTGATTTATGAAGTAATCAATTTTTCTTTAGTTTAACCTGAGGGATACATTTTATGTAAATTTACAAAATTAATAATGAATATCATATCCGTAGACATTTTTGTAAAAATTTTATTTTAAAAAGAATTTTATATTAATTTTACGTAAATACGTAGTTTATTTAGATACCTATTTGTTTAAAAAACCTTCACAATCCACAATATGCCAAACCACCAATTTTCAAATCACAGTGACGGCTATGTTTGAATAAAAATTCAAAGTGTATATGATCTATTTTCAATTTATCGTGGGATTCTTCTTTAAATTTTTTTTTTCCATTTGCATTCGAAAACATTTGAAAAGTCAAGAATTTTTATAAGAAATTTACACAATCAAACATGTCAATAGCATCAGAAATATCCGTTATATATAACAATTTTATTTTATTATTTTACAGTATTACAATACTTACCATTTTTAAAACTATAAAAATAATTTTGTTATAAAAAAAAAACAACATGTACTCATGGGACTTATTTGTTTTGAATAGTGTGTTGTTATCAACTAATGTTATACTTCTGTTATATAAATAGATATAATAAAAGATGGCAACAAATTCTTTAAGAACAAGAATGTCCTAGTAAAATTATGTTAAGAAAATAATCAAACAAACAAACTAAGTTAAAAGACTATTCAGTTTTTTATGTTTTTTTATTTTCGTTTTTTTTTTTTTAAATGAAGTTATGAAAATGGACTTAACCAAAAAGTATCTTAAAGTATATGTTAGATTTTTGATTTTATATTATGTATCTTAAAAGCATATACAATTTTACATAGGTGTAAAAAATTGTTGTGTCTTTCAATAATCAGGAAATTTTTTTTTTTTATAGATTTTCTATTTTTCATTTCTGTAATTGTCAAGATTTGAAGAAGAATTTTCCTTTTTATATAGGATGATACAGATGTGAGTGTTTTTAACTTTCCTTTCCTTTTAGTCACAGTTAAATAAAGAGATGAGATTAGGTGATAAATCATGCGAACATAATATGCAATTAAGATGTATTTTTTGTCTATTTTCCTTTTGTTGTATTTTTTTTTTTTTCTTTTTTTTTGTGAATGAAAGTTTTATGTGGTGGGACCACAAAATGAGTGTTTCCTCATATAATATTAAAATACACAACAAAAAAAAAAAAAATTAAGTTGGGAGATAAAATGGGAGAAAGTAAGATATTTTGTTGTTCTTTTTTATATTTTTACTTACATAAGAAAGAAAAAAGCCAAAAAGTCAGTAAAACATTATAAACAGTAAACAAGTTGAAAAGATTTTTTTTTTTTTTTGGGGGTTTCTTATTTGGTTTCTGCTTTTGTTTTTTTACAAGACTTAAAGTGCCTGTAGAGTTTTTAGCTTGTATAGATTTCTTTGAAAGATAAAATACATACAAAAAAAAAAAAAAATAAATTCTTATTTTGTTTTGTAAATTCTGCATGATTTTACAAATTTGGTATGTGACTTTTTTTTTTATTTTTGACTCTTCATTTTGATGGGAGATTCTTATGTGCTATTATAAACATTTTTATATGTGGGCTTCTTTGTTTTTTTTTCTTGTATGAAGGTTACAATTCATTTTATTTTATCGTCTTTAAGATTTAAAAAAAAAAAAAAAAATTTATGAAAAATTTCTCGTTATTTCGATTGGAATAGCAACAACGTTTCATACAATGAAATGTAATTTAATTTGTATTTAAATTTTATAATATGAAAATTGGAAAACAATTCCTTAAAGTATGCAATTATTCTCTTAATTTTTAATTACATTTAGTACGGCTTATTAACGAGGAAGAGAAAATATCTATATAATAAAATATAATATTACAAAATAAATAAAATAATTAATATTACTACAGAAGTCCTTGTAAGTCAATGTACTTGCCCAAACTATACAATATTATCAAAGGTATCAATCCCTCGGTGTGTACAGCCTATTTAATACACTTTTACCCACTAGGACACCGAGGCCCCTCAGTATTCAACATATAATAGTCTTTAGTACATAATATTATTCGAAAATTGGGCTTGTTCAATCCTATGATCGACACATTATCAAGAAAGTATTAATTTTCTATTCGGTATACCCAAAAGTATTTGTTTTGTGATAAATAATACATTTTTTGATAGCAATGAGTTAATGACTAATGGATCATATCTGGTTAGACAGCCATCTTTTAGTAAAGCCAATTGTGAAATTATTAAAAACAAAACAAAATGATATACAAAATAATAAAAATATATAAGTGAATATTTTCCAAGTTTAGAACAGATGAGCGTGTAAACGTTCAGTAAAATGAAGCTATTTATTTGTACAAGAGTCAAATAAAGACAACATGTGTTTCTTTATATATATAGCAGGATGCTTCTATGTATATATCTACTGTATAATATTATTAATATATGAAGAACAAATTATAGATAAATGAACTGTAAATTACTTTCAAAATTTTGTGTACAGTTGTACAGTTATTTTGCTAAATAAGTGATTAATTTTTAAGTATTTTCTTTCTTTTTGTTTTTTTAGCTATTTTCATTTTAATTATTAGTAAATAGTTATTATATTTTGTTTTTGGAACTGATGGCCTAAATAGATAACAAAATAGCAAATTAAATGTTGGAATTTTGTTTTATTTGTTATTAAGGAAATGGAAAGCTTCCATTTAAAATTTCAAGTTGATTGGAAAAAGTTATATTTTTAACAATTTTGTGATTTAAATAGGAAATAGTAAAGTATTTCCAGGGGTGGGAAATGGCCTAGATGTATTTAAAAACTAAAATTAGAATTTACGATAAATTTTAAAAATATACTGGAAACTTTTAAATAATTTAAATATTGTTTTTCAAATCAAAAACTTTTAATGTGAAAAGTTAAAATTTTCACAGTTTCGGTATAATTTTAGAGTCTGGATAATATTCAATTATAGCATTTAGAAGCTTATAATCTACTATATTTTTAGGAACCAGGTATATCTAGTACAACATTTAAAATTCATCCCTATGCCTGTTTTAATAATATGTGATTACTCGACGCTGAAAAATTTATAAACTGGTTAAAAATGTTTCCAAAATTTAAATTAAATTTCACAATAAAAAGGGAAAAACGATTCTTAACTTCATTTCTATAAACTTAAGGTAGTTATTTTAAAATAAGTAAGCATAATATGCGTATGAAAATCTTAAATGAAAATATCTGGTAGAGCTGCTCTTTTAATTTGTGAATTTCAGGGTATACCTAGGTATACGATATTAAAAACAACACGTAGTAATAGGGGGAGCACAATGGATATACATCGATATACAGCACAATGGTCAGTTTTAGTTTTACCTGCTAAAGAATAATTTAATTAAAGAAGTAAAAGTTAATTCATTCTTTCTTTATCACCCAATCATAATAAACAATTATATGTGGGGCATCCGGTGCATCAGGAAAGCTCTTTATTCCTAACCCTACTCTGAATTAGCTTTTCTTTGAAATTTGATTTTCCGTTTTTCAAAATTTTTCAGATACTTATAAATTCAATAAACAAGATCTAAACAATAAGTTTTCCATAGGATAAAAAATTTTTTACCGATTTAAGGTATAAACACATACCTTTTATCGACAACATATTAATAGGTACTACACATTTTTATTTTCTGACACCTGTATTATCTAGTAGATTATACGTTGCTTGATTATTTTTTAACTTATAATAACAGCTTCATAGAAAATAAAAAATAACCTTTATATGCACTAATACATACTCATAAAACTAAACCAGTCATTTTAATTACTGTTACTAGGTATTATTAACAAAAATAAAAAATTTACTAAAATAAAAGAAAGTAAATGATTGAATGTATGTTAATTCCATAATTAACTTTTTTTCTGCAGTTCTAACATAAAAACATAAACAACATATTGTTTGATACAAAGAAAAATCATTATATCATGTAAGTAACTATATGATATATAATATAAATGCATAAGTATCTATATTTTACTAATTACAAAGGATTAAAAATCTTTTACCCTAAAATATACGTTATTTGTTTCATATTTACTAGATCATTTTTTAAAATTGTGTTACACTACTTTCTGAAATCATATCAAAAACGAGGAAGAGTGCAGTAGAGTAGACTGTGTCAACTCTGGGATACCCGTATGAACGTAATATATCCTGTTTCTATAAAACTTGATAATCTTTTAAAAACATTCAGAGTTTTAGTACCGAACTACAGAGATATATTTATGTAAATTGTGGAGTTGTATGATAGCTACCCGAATCTATTGCGCCTAGCTTCATTAAGTTCCAAGAAATGCAAAAAGTCTGAACCGGCTGCTTTAGACCATTCAAATTTTACAAAAGTTTTTGGCATGCAACTCGACACTTTTTCACTAAATTTCAGATAGCTAGCTTCAATAGACACTGAGTTATTTTCATTTAAAAAGAGAAGTTGTATGGCAACTATCCGAACCTGTCATATCATCACAACAAAATTTTACAGAAGTTGTTGCCATAAAACTCGATCATCATTTGCAAAATTTCAGATACCTAGATTGAATAGACACTGGGTTATTTCCATTTAAAGAAAGAAGTTGTATGGCAGCTACTCGAACCCGCCGACCGAAAATGCTGGAGTTAAATACCAAAACTAACAATTTTGTAAAAGTGACGTAAAAAAAATTTCAGCCTCCTAATTCCTTTACTTTTTGAGTTATCGTGCGGACGGACACTGAGTTATTTTCATTTAAAAAGAGAAGTTGTATGGCAGCTACCCGAACCCGTCACACCACCACAACCAAATTTTGCAGAAGTTGTTGCCATAAAACTTGATCATCATTCGCAAAATTGCAGATACCTAGATTGAACAGACACTGGGTTATTTCCATTTAAAGAAAGACGTTGTATGGCAGCTACTCGAACCCGGCGGCCGAAAATGCTGGAGTTAAATAGCAAAACTAACAATTTTACAAAAGTAACGTAAAAAAATTTTCAGCCTCCTAGCTCCTTTATTTTTTGAGTTATAGTGCGGACGGACACTGAGTTCTTTTCATTTAAAAAGAGATTTTGTATGGCAGCTACCCGAACCCGTCACACCACCACAACCAAATTTTGCAGAAGTTGTTGCCATAAAACTTGATCATCATTCGCAAAATTTCAGATACCTAGATTGAACAGACACTGGGTTATTTCTTTTTAAAGAAAGACGTTGTATGGCAGCTACCCGAACCCGGGG
Source organism: Poecilobothrus nobilitatus (assembly GCA_947095535.1). NCBI lineage: Eukaryota > Metazoa > Arthropoda > Insecta > Diptera > Dolichopodidae > Poecilobothrus > Poecilobothrus nobilitatus. Next base: position 231,618,644 of record OX352774.1, read on the forward strand.
ACAGAAAATGCTGGAGTTAAATAGCAAAACTAACAATTTTACAAAAGTGACGAAAAAAAATTTTCAGCCTCCTAGCTCCTCTATTTTTTGAGTTATCGTGCGGACGGACACTGAGTTCTTTTCATTTAAAAAGAGATTTTGTATGGCAGCTATCCGAACCCGTCGCACCAGCACAACCAAATTTTGTAGAAGTTGTTGCCATAAAACTTGATCATCATTTGCAAGACGCCTAGCTTTATTAACTTCCAAGAGGTGCAAGAAGCCTGAACCGGCTGTTCTAGGCCAAACAAATTTTACAAAAGTTGTTGGCATATAACTCGACACTTCTTTACTAAATTTCAGATTCCTAGCTTCAATAAACACTGAGTTATTCTCATTTAACCGGATAAGTTGTATGGCAGCTACCCGAAGCCGCCGCACCAGCACAACCAAATTTTGTAGAAGTTGTTGCCATAAAACTTGATCATCATTTGCAAGATTTCAGACGCCTAGCTTTATTAACTTCCAAGAGGTGGAAGAAGCCTGAACCGACTGTTCTAGGCCAAACAAATTTTACAAAAGTTGTTGGCACATAACTCAACACTTCTTTACTAAATTTCAGATTCCTAGCTTCAATAAACACTGAGTTATTCTCATTTAACCGGATAAGTTGTATGGCAGCTACCCGAACCCGCCGCACCACCACAACCAAATTTTACAAAAGTTGTTGCCATAAAACTTGATCATCATTTGCAAAATTTCAGACGCCTAGCTTCATTAGGTTCCAAGAGGTGCAAGAAGTCTGAACCGGCTGCTCTAGACCAACCAAATTTTACAAAAGTTGTTGGCATGTAACTCGACACCTCTTTACTAAATTTCAGATTCCTAGCTTCAATAAACACTGAGTTATTCTCATTTAAACGGAGAAGTTGTATGGCAGCTACCCGAACCCGCTGCACCAGCACAACCAAATTTTACAGAAGTTGTTGCCATAAAACTTGATCATCATTTGCAAAATTTCAGAAACCTAGCTTGAATAGATACTGAGTTATTTCTATATAAAGATAGAAGTTGTATGGCAGCTACTCGAACCCGCCGACCGAAAATGCTGGAGTTAAATAGCAAAACTAACAATTTTGTAAAAGTGACGTAAAAAAAATTTCAGCCTCCTAACTTCTTTATTTTTTGAGTTATCGTGCGGACGGACACTGAGTTATTTTCATTTAAAAAGAGAAGTTGTATGGCAGCTATCCGAACCCGTCGCACCACCACAACCAAATTTTGCAGAAGTTCTTGCCATAAAACTTGATCATCATTTGCAAGATTTCAGACGCCTAGCTTCATTAGGTTCCAAGAGGTGCAAGAAGCCTGAACCGGCTGCTCTAGACCAACCAAATTTTACAAAAGTTGTTGGCATGTAACTCGACACCTCTTTACTAAATTTCAGATTGCTAGCTTCAATAAACACCGAGTTATTCTCATTTAAACGGAGAAGTTGTATGGCAGCTACCCGAACCCGCTGCACCAGCACAACCAAATTTTACAGAAGTTGTTGCCATAAAACTTGATCATCATTTGCAAAATTTCAGAAACCTAGCTTGAATAGATACTGAGTTATTTCTATATAAAGATAGAAGTTGTATGGCAGCTACTCGAACCCGCCGACCGAAAATGTTGGATTTAAATAGCAAAACTAACAATTTTGCAAAAGTGACGTAAAAAAAATTTCAGCCCCCTAGCTCCTTTATTTTTTGAGTTATCGTGCGGACGGACGGACGGACGGACGGACGGACGTACATGGCTTAATCGACTCAGAATTCGATTCTGAGCCGATCCATACCTTTGACACTATATCTAGCTCGACTCCTTTAAGGTGTCACAAACGTAATGGCAAATTTATTATACCCTTGAACATAGTTCATACGGGTATAATTAAGAGGATTGTCTTTCAACAATAATTAGTTTGCTGCAATCGGTACCTATATTCCTTGTTTTATACATCTATAGTTGATTTGACAAAACAAAATTTTGAATGGCATAATTTCAAAAAATTTCTTAATTTTATTTGCTTACTGATTTATGTTCTAATCTTAGTCGCTCACACAACGATTCTAATAACTTTTATGTTTAGTTACGACCCTTAAGATGTTTATGTGAAATTAACTACAAAATTTATTGATTTTAGAGATATGTATGTATAATACTTTCAATTACCTACTTCTTTACAATAATCTTTTTTCAGAAGAAAAATAAATCTATGGAAATTATCTTCCAATGAGTTTAGATAGAGCCCACATACCTAGAGCCTAAAGCAGTTTATTAAATAATGTGATATGAAAAGTGCCATTACCACTCTTTTCTTTTCAACATTAGAAATTTTGTTGGAAAAACATTTCCCCTGTAACCAATAATGCATCGATTATATAAAAAAACGAAATGTTTTAATGGGAAATTAAAAAAAAATCTTTAACTGAATCAACTAGATTTAAATAAAATGATAATTAACTATTTGATCTAAATTGAAGTGCCGATTAAAGACTAATTTGAAGAAGTTTATTAAAAATTAAAAATAAACTTAAGGCTATTTTCATTTTTATTTATATGTGTTTTAAAATTTTATAACATCTCAGTACCTAATGCTATTTTTACCCTTTCCAAGGGTATACATTATCATTCATTTACTTCTTCCAAGGGTATATATTATCATTCTTTGTAATGCGTTTTTGTCAGTATCACTCTCTTATTGTCCAAAAATTTTTTTTGCGTTTCGCTACATTCGATGAATATATTATGTTTAAAAGTTAGTGATATGATATTACAAAAGCGGAAAGTTGGAGAATTTTCTGTACTGAAGAAATGTTTGTGAGTATATATTATGCAACCAATTTCAGCTCTCGATATTATCATTCATATCTATCTCTTTTCAGCATAACTTTCTGAAAGAAGGCATATGTTTGTAGCATAATATTTAAAAATGTGAAATGCTGGACATTTTTGTGTGTCAACTTTGTACAAGTGCATGATGCTATAATCTTCTCTGCCCCAATTTTAATATAAAATGTTTTGCCAAAGGAAAAACAGTAACTTAAACAATTAAAGTTAAAAGAGAGTTAAAAATCTAAAAAGTTCTGTAGGTATTTAAAAGCAGTTATAATTATTAAATTAATTCTTTGTATTTGTTTTTTTTTTTTTTTACCTTTAATTATTCGCTTCAAATGAAATCCTTATTTTAGTCACATACATATTAATTAGAACAACAAACAAAAATTTGCAAAACTTTTAAACATTTCGATTGCTGTTTTCGGTTTACACAGGTGTGCTATATTACAACTTAACTAACATTATAACTTAAAAGTAAACAAATTTATACGTAAAGCTGTCTCTCATTCACAAAATTTATTATAAAATGGAAAAGTAAAAATAAAAAAACAGTAATGTAGATTTTTATAAAAGGTTTATTTTAACTAAGTTTGACGCTAAAAGTAGGAAAAAAAAAAAATATTGAAAATATAATACGTAAAAAGTTTGCATATTATGATGCATTAATGAAAATAACAAAGTAGAAAAAGAGATTATTCAAGTAGATTTACCTTAATTTCATATGGTATTATATTATTCTTGTACTTTTACCGGTGTTGATTTTGCCTCCTCCTTCTCTTCTAGTCTTAATTATTTTTATACCTTTCTCTTTACTCGGTATTTCTTCTTTTATACATAAAAAATAAATGAATTACTTCAAATTTTATAACATCATAATTTTAATAAAAAAAAAAAATATATAAAAATATAATGCTTCTACTTTCAAAGTAAACTTACATTTAAAATTTTATATTAATGTAATATTAAAAGAATTTTCAACTCGATATAAGGCATCTGTTTTTGTTTTTTAACAATGAATGCATTAAAAGAAGGGATATGCTTGGGAAACGCAATAATATATGAAAAAAAGTATTCCGAAAGATAGTAGGCAAGATTAAAACAACAAAACATATTATCATGATAAGAAAGTTTAGTTTTAACGAATCTCGATATTATCATTGAATCGAAAATACTTTGGTACATTTTCTGTATAATCTTAAAAAAGTTTGTTTTCCATTAGAAATAGTTACATTGCATTAGGTATCAAATAACAATATAAATGTAAACGTCTTTTTAAAGTTAAGATAAAACTATTTTAATTTATTATCGATTTTTATTATTATTATTTTTGAAATTACTGCCTTATTTCAATTTGCTTATTAGTTTTACTCTGTCTATTCGTTTGTCCATCTGTTCTGCTATCCTTCTATTTGTTTACAAAACTTCTATAGGTATCGTTTAAGATGGAGTAATGAAATTTTGACCATGGTTTGGCGTCATTAAAAAATTCATTTTGTAGAAGAACTTTTTTATGTAGGCCATCCCTTACTGATATACAGTCCCTCAATGTCCTATTATCATAGTATGTTATATCTAGAGTAATATTTAAAACATAAAAACTCTATAATATTTTGGAATTTAGTATTTAAATTTAGCGTTAAATGGAAACAAAATTTTACAAATTTCTTCATATTTTCGCAACATTTTTTGAAGAACGTTGCAATTGAGAAGAAAGATTTCTCAGAATTAGAATTAGTTAACTTTGTACTCTATTTAAGACATATTTGGGGTTGAAAATTGAAAACTTACTATTTTTAGATAGCTGCGTATATATAAATTTTTTTAAAGAAAAACAAAAATTAAAGCTGCAACATTATACTTTTATAAGTTTTAACTGATTCTACTAATTATATAGAATTTTCTTAAAATTAGCAAATCCTGACAGATTTTCCTTGCAAAAAGCATTCTAAAAAATTAAGAAATTATGTCAGAAGAAGTTTTTTTTTGAAAATATGCATCTTTAAAGACCTTTTATCTTACATACTAGCTAGGTACATATCTTGTTTTGTGTTTAGGTTACCTATTTTTATATCCTTGTTTTTTATAGCTTTTATTTACTCATTATTTTCTTTATCAACTGATTTAGATTTTCACTTTTGTTCTTCTCTATAACTTATTGGAATTCTTTTGGCCACATTATCTTAACTTTTAGGGATTTCCACTAACTATATTTTAATCCTTATGAATTAATTTTTATGAATTAATGTACGGAAGTCTACTCTAGTAGATCCAGAAGAGGTAATGCAAAATTAATCTTTAGTTTTTTTTAATCTGTTAAGATGTTTTTTTTTTAGTGCATTTCTCTGCCACATAAATGTGAACAGGAAATTAAACAGCCTTTCATTTTCAGACGTGACTGTAAATATCGTAAGGAGGAATAACTCTTACGACGTGTGTGGAATTTGAACCCACACTCCTTTGGTGTTTACAGCGTATTTTATACGTTCTTACCCACTAGGCCACCGAGGCCCCTCTTTTAAGATATGGCTGGTGTTTTTAGTGAATTAAAGTTTCACATAACTTGGCGTACAGTATATTTCGATGATTCTTATCATACTTATGCAAAGTTATAAAAAATGTTGATTTCACCTTACTGTAAGTTAACCTTTAAATTAAATATTTGGTGCTTCATTTATTATTATTATTTAAGGATTATGATTTATGATTTATTTTTTAGAAACAAAATAAATGAGTAGCTCCAATCTGAAAAATCTGATATAGCTTCAAAATTATTATGGTCTCTATGTTATTAAATGCAAACTGACACAATAATACAACTACTTGCACATTTTTTTAAATTAACCAATATTTTACTTGATAATTTTTCATTGGCCTTTCTGACAGCTGGATTATAAAACTGTCAAATTTTATAATTTAGAGTTGCTGTCTTATTGTATTGCTAACATTATAATTAAGACTTTACCGTGACGGTATTATAAAAATTCTGAGCAATTTCTTTTAAAAAAAATTATTTTATGACTGAAAATAATTTTTTTCAATAAATTTTTGTACAAAATCAATACCCAATTATTAAAATTGAAAAAGTCACTAACGTTATAGCTCAAATTTTAATTATTTATAATTACAAAAAAAAAAACATTAATTTCTTTCTGTCTCTTTTCAATCGTATCGTATTTTTTTTTTGTAATTATTTTTTAATTAAATTTTCCCTTTTTAATTATATTTTTTTTTTTTTTATGATTCATATCCTGATTGAATTGATTTAAAATTCAGTTTAAGCTGATTTTTAAAATTTAAGAAATAAAAAAATTTTAATTATGTAGAATAAATATTATATTAATGCATAATATTTTAAAAATATAAGTTTAAAAAAAAATAGTTGATTAATTTTATTTATACATCAATAATAGTTATTAAGTTAAATATTTTTACACCCATACGAATGTGGTTCTCAGAGTATAATAAATTTGTCATTATATTTGTGACACCTTAGAGGAGACGAGCTAGATAATATGTCAAGTTGTATGCCATCAACTTCACCCCAAAATTGGTTCTGCTAGTGGAACAGATTCATACAACTCCTTTTTTATGTGAAAATAACTCAGTAATATTTATTGAAGTTAATTTTGTGAAAAGAAGTGAAGTTTTATACTAACAATTTCTACAAAACATTAGTTTGTCTAGAAGCAGGTTCAGTTAGCTGTTATACAACTTTTTTTTTTTTTATATAAGACAACAGAACAGAAAGGTGTCATAAAACGTTTTTTAACGACAACAGAAATTTTCTGAAACATGATCATGTCTTATTTTCATTTTTTTTTAGTGCATTTCCCTGTGTAATTTTCTTGTGACAAGGAATTTACACAGCCTTTCCTTTTCAGGCGTGGCTGTAAATGTCGTAAGGGGGAATTATTCTTACGACGTGTGTGGGATTCGAATCCACACTCCCTCGGTATTTAAAGCGTATTTTGTACGCTCTTATCCACTAGGGCACCGAGGCCCCTTTATGTTTTATGGCAATAGCTTCAATGGTTCAGGGCAAAAGTTTCGAATAGTTATCATGCAATTCCAAAATTTACCATATACCAATATGTTTTGGTAATTAATTAAGTCAGGTATCTTAAACTTTCTACAAGATTAAATTTTTATGGACCAATTTAATAAATTTGGTTAATGCGGGTATTCTAGAATTGCCATAATCTTCTCTAAACTCTTTTTGGCTTTGAACTTTTAATAATGATACGTTTAGTATAAGCTTATTCAGTTTTATGTCTCGGTTTACGTCGTTTAAAAGTATATTTGTTGTTTTAAATTTTGTTACCATGTCTCTTAATTTTAATATTATACGCATGTCTCTTAATTTTAATATTATCTTGTTCAAGTTACGCCTATGAACAATTATAGGTATAACTATTAAGAAATATTAGTAGGTATATTAGCAAAAGGAAATATTAAATTTTTTGATATTACATAAATGTATATTTCTTACTTCGGAACTTACCAGTTTAATTTTTTTTCTCTCGATTCCAATACTTTAATTATTTTAAAATGAGAGGTTGTAAATGATTAATTAATAATAATTTACGTTAATTATTGTCTTTGCATATAGGTTTTTTGCATACGTCAAAAACCAGATATTTATTTTATATCAATTTAATTATTTAATTTAAAAATATTTTAAAGATAAATTTACATGTTAATCAGAAACATTAATTTAATTAAAAATTGTATTTATTATATAGCTACGTGTAAAAATAATTGTCACAGAAATTGAATTTAATATTTTGGATGGAAAATAATTAAGAGAAAAAATTGATTGGAAAAAATTGAAAAAAAAAAAGTTCTTTTATATTTATATAGTGTTTTTGTGTAGGTATATTCCCCTGCCACATAAATGTGAGAAGGAAATTACATAGCCTCTCTTTTTCAGCCGTGGTTTTAAATGTCGTAAGGGGGAATTATTCTTACGACATGTGTGAGATTCGAACCCACACTCCTATACAATATTATTTCATATGCTCTTACCCACTAGTGTATGAAATACATTGTTGCCCCCATATTTATATTATAATATCGCCTATTATTTTGTGATTTCTTCAATATTAAAATAATACGACAAAATTACAAAAATAAAATTTTCAAATAAACTTAGGTAAATCTTTCCTACTTAGTTAAAATTGCTAATACTTACTTTGAGTTTTTGAAATGCTTTTAAACTTTCAGTTTATTTTTCCGTAGAAGTAGAAGTATAGGTATAATACAATATAGAAAAAATTTAAGAGTTCGTTAACTAATTTTTTCCGCCCAATCTTTTCAATCGTTATTAAAAGTATTGGTATAATGTTATAAAATTTCTCTAAGGAAAGTTTCACCCTAAAAAAGAATCCGTAATTATCCAAGATCAGGACATTAAAAGAGAAACTGTTTTTCAAGTTAAATTTTTAGCACAGTTTTCAAAAAAATGTTAAAAATTTGGTAATAAGTATTATTGTACATTTCTTTTTAGTCTCTTTGAAGAGAAGAAAGAAGAAAGAAATTTTTCAAAGTTAATATGTAAAAATTTAAGCTCAAGGACTTGCGCTTTTATAAATCTCGGCTTTTATACATTTAGCTTGTTTTATACTTGTTTATATACTGTTATGTTAATTTTTCTAAATAAAACAGTGATTTTATTTACTTAAAAATTAAAATTATATTTACTTAAAAGCAATGAAAATACTAAGAGTTTTCAAAAAAGCACATTTTTAAAATTAAAAAGTAATTCATAACAAGTTTTGGCTAAAGAGTACATAGGTGTATATTGAAAAATAAATTTATAACAATAAAAAAATTGAAAATAATCGCTAGAAAAATGTATTAGAAAAAGTTGGGAAAAATTATGTCAATGTCTCGTCAATTTGATAGTAACTCTATATTGTTAAGAAAATTTGTTGACAGAAATAAAAATATAACTTTGAAGATTTAATTTTAAAATTAAAGAATGTTCACTTTTTATGTTTAAAAAAAAAGAATGTTGACTTTTTGACGCCTAGCAGCTGCTAAAAGGGGGCGATACAAAAATATTTTCTGAAATGGCGTTTGGCGTTTCTAGATTAAACATATACCTTATAGAACTTCTGTTATATCAATTTAAATATTGTAGTTTTTTGAACTTTGGGGGAATACAGCTTCGTCAATCGTTACGGCTATAGAAAAAGTTGTTCTACAAAATTTTTTTTGCAATGTCTATCCGTATTTAAAATTTCATTGCTCTATTGCAAACAGCGTAGAAGTTTCCTAAACTTCTGAACAGATATAGACAGACAGAAAGACAGACGGGAAAACGATGAAAGATTGAAAAAAACAGGCACATTTTTTAAATTTTTTTTTGAAAATGTGCTTAAAATGAATAAACCTTCGACATAAAACTACAAAATATCTAAATCAGATTCAGATTTATCCAAATTCAACAGATTTGAGTCATAAGTAATTTACAATTACATATCACCTAATTGACGTACCGATATCATTTCAATATTTCTATTTTGCCCCTCCATATAATTATTATATAAATAGTGAAAATTCCAATTTCAGGATTATGCTTCTAAATATTGTTTTATCTCAATAGTAGCCTTGAACAGCACTAATGTTAATGTATTTCCTTCCTCAACCCCTTTTGAATATTAGTAAATAGTACACATGTTCCTTAAATTTTAATTAAAAAATGTCATTAAAATAAGCTGTCTGTTTTCAATAATTTTACAAAATGAAATCTTAAATTTAATAATTAAAAAAATACCAAATAATCGAAAATTATTATTTTAATTTTCATTTAAAGTAAATTAAATATATTTAAGCATGTTTATCTTTTCTAAAAGACCCAATCAGTTAAGTAATCTTATAATAATCAAAAACTTATATCCTTTATTTTCTCAAATTACCAAATTTTTATTTTAAATTTTCTGATTATCCTTCCAACAACAAAAAAAAAAAAATTGAATATATATATATTTTTTTTTATTTTAAATAAATTTTACTTTAGAACAATCTGCTTTGCTGCAATCAAAGATAATAAATCCTACAAAAAAAAAAAAAAATGAAATTTAAAGATAACTAATAGAGAAAGGATAATAAAATATTTAAATTTTTTCCTTTTTTATAGAAAAAATCAACTTTCATTTTTTTTTTCTCAATATTGATTATTATCGAATAAAATTATTTTTTCCATTTCTTATCGTCTTGGGGAAATCCTATTCAAGTTAAAAAGAGATAGATATAAGATGAAAAGGAAAAAGAGTTAGATATTTGATATTTGATATTAAATCAATTCGACTTATTTTCTATCTCAGATAAAACAAAAAAAAAAAATTCAAATTCTAATTTTTTGAATTAAATTAACTTCAACAATATTTTCTTTTCATTATCCTTTGTCTTCTTGAAAAATTTTCTAGGATTTTTATTTTTTTCGTTTTCCCATGAAACCCGTCCGTATGGAAGACCATAACAATAATAATAAGGTTATTCAATATTTTTTTTTAATTTAATCAGTTGATACTATTCTCTTACTTTTAAAAATTGGGTTCTCTCTTGGTTTCATTTTAAATAAAACTCAGAATGTTTCTGTATCAAAGGATATTATAATAGAAAATTGTATTAAGAATAGAATTGAAATTTCTAAGTTTCCAAGACATTTGGAAATTTTATTTTTTATATTGTAAAATAATGAATTTAAAACCTTAAGAGAAAAAAATTTATTTTAGAATATTTTTTAAAGCATAACAAGTCTAAACAGTATTATTAAAGCAACATGGATTACTTTTTCAAATATGTTATAACACTAATTTTAAACTATCGGAAATATTTGTTTAAAGTTTGAACGCTTAGAATATACGTAGCACAATAATTTTTCTAAACTATCTTAACTAGTTTGATGTATTGAAGAAAATATTAATGGGGCACGACTAACAATTACTCTGAAGTATATTGTAGTAAGGTTTTCTTTTCATCACGTTTAGCTGTGAAGATTTTGTCCCTAAGTTTTATTCTTAAGCACCATTTGGAAACTTATTTTTTTTTCTATCTGAATTAAATTCATTAATGTAACCACTGTCTACACAGTGAAAATTCCTAGGTAGTTTAAAACCTTATATGAAAACTCATTGAACGCATTTGTTGCGCCAAAATTTGGAATGTCACCAAATATGTTCCCTTCTATTGGAGTGGTTTTTTTATTTTACAATTTGCACTTATTTGCACTTTAGTTTTTCTTCCAAGTATCTTTTAATTCCTCCATTTTAGTGAAACCTACAAAAGAGTCCTTTCTAAAGTTTAGCTAACATGTCAAAAAAAACTTTTTCAACCTTAATATTATATTCGCTAATAATCGATTTTGAAGTTTTTATTTCGTTTGACAGCAAGGAGCATAAAAACATAACCATTTCAGTATTACTTTATTAAGTGTTTTTAGTTATGTTCAACTCTTTTCTTTAATTTAATTAAAAGTTTTATTGTAGTAGGTTCAACGATGATCAGATGACTACAAGCCTAGTATATTTAAGATGTTTTGCGAAATCAGCCATGTTTAACTATGCTAAACTATATGCTTAACTCACAAAGCAATATGCATTATTGTAAAATTCACTTTTGGTTCCATTGCTCAAAATAACACAAAATAGATTTTAAACTTAAGTTAAAAAAATAATCCTTTTAGTGCTTTATTCTTCTTGACTTTATTTTTCTTTTCTTAAATAAGTTTTCGGATTATTTATTTAAAAATTAAAATCTGCATAAAATTTTCTATGCTTTTAACTAACTGTACACATTTAAATTATTTATATGTATATATTTTTATACCGTTACTATTATTATAATTCTTGATTTGTTTTTTTTTTTCTTTTATCTTTGTTGTAAATTGTTTTTATGCTACAAAACAAAGCGCAATTATGATTCAACCAAACGACTTCTATGCACTTGCAATATAATAAACGGAAAAACATTTGACTAGAAAATGGGGGGGGGGGCATTTAACTAGAAAATGAGTGGGGGGAAAAGAATAAAATGAATTGATTAAGTTTTCATTTTCTTATTACTGGATTCGCCGAACAAGAAAAAAAGTTATTCTTTAAGAAAAGAATTTATTGATGCTGGTTGAAGAAAAACGTAAGTTCAAAAGGAGTTTGAAAGGAGTTTTACTAATGCTTGAAGATTTTTTTTAAAGGTAAAAAATAAAATAAATTTTTTTATAAATAAAAAATGTAAAATGAATTTTCAATTGAAAACAGCAAAGAAAAATAAGAATGTGATCAAAATAAACTACTGCAGCAACAACAACAACAACAAAAATAAACATTAAAAATTTATGAAAATTAGAAAGTAACAACAAAACATAACTGAAGAATGAAAAGAGAATAAAAATTAAACTGCTGTCATGACAAAATATTTATATTATTAGTAATAATAATGATGTTGGTGGTTTTGGTGATATGCGACGATTCTATAAAAAGTGGTATTGTCAAGAAACAAAATTATTTCGTTAATATAAACAAAAACAAAAAAAAAAACCGCCATAAGCTTTTTTAATGGTCAAAATACTGTGACGGCATAGGAAAGAGAACTGCACGAAATTAAATTATATAAGATCACAATTTTCTTTTTTTGTTTTGACTTTTTTTCTTTGTTTTACGTTTTGTTTTTTTTTTGTTGTATTTTATCAGGTGGCTGCTTTTAAATGGTTTCGCGTGCGAACAGTGGCAATAATAATTGCGATTAGCATAAAAAATGAAGACAATTGAAAGTGCAAATATTTGATGGCATAACGAGAAGAAAATATTTTCTTTGAAAATTTAAAAATTAGAATAAGAATTTTCTGCTGTTTTTCTTCTTTTTCTTTTGATGGTGTTTTTTTTTTTTATTCTTTATTCTTAACTTATTCATTGTTAATAATTCTGACAATTTACTTTGTTGTATATAAAAAAAAGACTTTGTATAATTTTTAGATATTTACAGTGTATTTCAAAATTAATGGGATATTATATGCTAAAATATATTTTTTAAATTTTCTTTTTGTTTTTTTTGATTAACATATATTATTTTAAGAATTCTAAGTCTTCTTATGAATCTTCCTTTAGAAATTAGTGCGAATAGTTTTTAATAACATAATATTATTATCTTATGATGATAGTAGTACATATATATAGAATGACTCCTATAGGAATTTTGTATAAAATATCTTTAAACACGATTACAAACTGTTAAACTAATTTAAAGTGTCTATAGCAGTGACAACAAAATTTTGTATAGCAGTCTTAACACTTTTGAAATAATTTTATTTGTGATCCTTATTGAAAATTTTCTTGACTTTTCCTTGTCATTTAGATTTGTGAAGTTTGAAGAAAAATAGCATGTCAATATTGATGTAAAGTATAGTAATGGGATTTTCATGATTTTTATAAATTTCTTTATTGAAATAATTTTTTTTTTGTATTCTTTTTATTTTATGAATGTTTGTTAAAATCTTTATAAAAAAATTTCATTTCATTATTTTCTATATTAAAAAATCTCTTAAACTTGAACCATTTTCATTTTAAAGAAAAGTTTTTAAATAAAATTAAGATATAAAAATGAAAAAATTTTTAATTTAAAAATAGAATAAGAAAAATTCGATAGATTTTTAGACAATAGACAAAAAAAAATACTTTTAAATTTTTTAAATTTTTATACTTTATTAAATTAAAAAAAATTAAAATTAAGAAACAAAGATATAAAAATTAACAAATACTACTTACTTAGGTACTATTTATTTAAAAAAAAAACAAAAATAAAATTTGAAGATCAATTCGGAATAAGCAATCAAAAAGTAAAACAAAAGAAATATTAAGAAATTATTTTAAAGAAAAATTATTATTTAATAGAATATAAAAGTTTTTGAACTTTTTTTTTGTTAAAAATGCCTTTGGTGAACCATTTCTAAATTATTTAAATACTTTTAAAAGTTCTTTTAAGGAATCCTTTATTAAATTTAAAAGTAGAAGTAGAATTTATTTATAATATGGTATTATTTCTAACTTTCTTAATTTTTTTATTATTTGCTGCTATTTTCGCATTCTCCCATGTGAGGTTTCATTGGTTTAGTGCGGTTATTATGGTGCGTCTCCATATGTTATTTATCGCAGTATGGATCCCTCTCTTGGAAATCTCCATCGGCGTTGCTCAGTTTGCAAATGAAGCATTGCCAGGGGATAGTGAACCTCTGCCGTTTTGATTGTTGGTTTGGATATCATTTCTGTTCCAGTACCATACATTAAAATTGTTTTCACGCAAGCACTGAAGATCCGTAATTTAGTTTTCTGGCGATGGATCTTCTTTCATAATGGATATAACCTTCCTAATAGTTCCCTCGATTTGTTAAATCTGTTGTTCACATGTGCCTCTGAACCTCAGTCAGTAGTCATTATACTATCAAGGTAGTTAAATTGATTGACGTATGATGTGTTGGTTACTGGTGCTCTTGATTTTTATTGCTTTGGTTTTGCTGACGTTTATTTTTAGCATATGTTCTATATTCATATTCAAGTGTTCATTATATGCGTCATATGAATGTGTTCTATATTCGACTGCATATTGCTAAGTCTGTGCCCTAAAAGTATTATATCGTTCATAATCAATAAAATTGCGTATCTTATTTTTATTCTTTGTCAGTAAATATTATAGTAGCCAGATTTTATAAGAAGAGCACGACAAAAGCCCTCATATATATAGAAACAGCAATAAGTACCTATGTAAAAAATTTGAATAACTTGATATGCCCAATTTTAATTTTTGTATCTTTATTACCACCCTATACATATTTTTTAAATAAATTAATAAAATCTTACAAAATTCAATATAAAAAAATATTTGTGGCTTATCAAACAATTTTTTAATTTTACAAAAAGGTTTTGTAATAAGTTTAAATAGTCATAATATTAAGAAATTTAAAATTAAAATTTTTGGTATTTAAAAGGATCTTTACCAAGCAAATTGAAAGGAATGTGATAATATAAAAAAAATAACGGTTATTCCTCTGTTGACTTATATCGCGTAATATAATACATATTCAAATAAATTGTAAATTCTATGGTACAATAATTTATTATTATTACTAAAAGGTAATTATTTAAAAACATTTATATTTGTAGTAGGCTATTGTTTATATTTTAATATTATACTTTGGTTTTTTCTTTATTACCTACTTTATTAATATTTTGTAGAGGTGGAATTTTTTTAGTAAACGAATAAGTTATAAAAAAATTATTATTGATTAAAAATAGATGAACAGATAGTGTGAGGATTATTGCAAGTTTTAAATTTTTAATAAATTCATAATAACACAGGAATGTAATGTGAAAATCCTATAATTCTTAACAATGTTAAACTAATAATATCAATAGAGAAATCCTCATTTACTTGAATAGTTATTAGGAAGAAAAATGAAAACTTTATTCTACAAGTATTTGTTTAAATAACATCTGAAAAAATATGCAGAATTATTATTTTCATGAAAATTCGGACAATAAAATGTTTGACATTTTTTGTAGAGCATTAATTGTTACCTTTTTCGAAGTAAAAACAAATTTATTTTAGAATTGTGTATACATATATACTACACGTGTATGTATTCTGTTTAATTTAAGGTGTTTGGAGAGATAAAAAATAAAATACGTATGTTCAATATTTTTATCTATTAATTGGTTTTGTTACCTTTGATATCTTCAACAATTTTTTTTTTTTTTTCATTTATATTTTGTATTTTTTTTTCGAAAGTTTATGATGAATTAATATCGTCCTCCATCAAAATATGACCGGATCTATGGTCAATAAATCCTATATAAACTTATCATACTTATTTTTAATATTAAAAGGATACTGTTTGTATTAGTCCCTGAATCCTAATGAACTTATGGATCAAAAATTGTTAAATGTAAAATGTTAATACATAAAATAATAAAAATGAAAGCAACTAAAAATTTAAAAATTTAATTTATTTTAAAGTTCTTATTCTTGTAAATAATAGGATACAATAAAATATATGAGGAATGCTAGTAAATAAAATATAAATTGTTAAAATAATAAAATATAATTACCAAAATTTCTAATTTCTTAAAAAGTTTGTCAAAAAATTTCTACTTCAAAAATATAGTACTTATTTACAAAATATAATTATATGATAGAGGAAGTATACTAAACACAATATAAGTCTCAATATTAATCACCTTAAAAAAGCAGGTTCAGGATGGCTAAGTCAATAAACTGAACAACAAGAATAGTGTTATGTATTCAGGCTTGTGTTATTAATTAAATTAGGTATTAAAAAACACCTGTTTGAATACCTATTTATAATAACATAAAAATATTGCATACCTGAAGGCGTAATTATATTTATTTTTAAAGAGAGAGCTGAAACAACTGTCAAGTTGAATGAAAGAAATTGTAATAACAAAATATTGGGGCTATATAAAAAGGAAACATTAACATTATTATTTTAACAGCAATTTGATATATATAGAACGTTGAAAATTTGATAAAACGAAGAGTAAAATAGAAACATAATGTAAATAATTATAACTTATTTTTCCCTCGTACATCTTTTTAAATAATACGCCACATATTCCTACAGATAAGTGAAGAAGTTTTATTCTTTTTGCTTGATCTTGATCTTATATGAGATGTTTTCTTATTAAACAAACATTTTTTCGAAACTTTAAAAGAGATCCATAACACGTAATGTATATTTTAGTATAAAACAAACTTACGCATTATTTGGCCCCCCTATATTGATATTTTTCTTTTGAAGATAAGAAAATCCATTAAAATCAGGCCAAAAATAAACTTTGTACAACTTACTTATAAAAACAACATCAAAATATCGGTTTTATTTTGTTTCATAATTTTTATTTTAAGGTAGAAGTTCATTTTTTAAAACTACTTTTTGTTACATTCCATTTTTTCATCACCAATATTTTTCTATTTTTTATTAAAAATAAATTCAAAAAAAATTTGTATGTTCCTTTTAAATGTCCTTTGGGGTATTTTTTATATAAAAAAAAGAATATATGCATTATATTTATTGTAATTTTTTATTTTTTTTTATCTTTTACCTTTGTGCAAAGTTATATATATATCACTTCAATTACAAATACATATATAACTTTTATGGTCATACAACTCCACTTAAAATAAATTGTATACAGTTTTCAACTGAATCACCTCAAGTTTTTACTCAAACTGGCCATGATCAACTGATGGGCTCATTTCAAGTAGAAAATTGGATTTTTATTGAAACAAAATTTTTTTTTTTTATCTATGTATGCTTATCAAAATATATATTTTTATTTAATACAGAGTGTTTCACGAGTCTTGTAGTAGTATTGTAAAATACTACAAAGTTTTTATTTAAGACTTTTAAAAAAAATATCAACAAACTGATCTAAGGTGGATAATATTATTTACAATTTTCTCTAAATTAGTACTGGGACCAGAAATTTAAAATATAGTTGAAAATATTATTAACGGTATACAGTTCAAATGTTAATGTACGCTCAATTGGTTCGCTTTGGCATTTGATAAGCTTTTGACATTTAAGTTTAATATTAAGATTTATTATGTAAGGTAAAGCTCAATATAAAAACGTAAAATAAGTCATGTAAAACATAAAGTTAGTCAACTTTAAACTTTTTTATCATTATTATGGTTTTGGCATTTTGCATTCATTATTATGCTTTTGGCTTGTAGCATTTGTTAAAATTACTAAAATAATTGATATTTATATATTCAATTATTTCTAGATTTATTTAATTTAAAGTAAATTTCTTAATAAAAATAATTTCTTTTTGTTTAAAATTTCAAATTATTGTTTCGACATTAATTAAATTTCAAAAATTTTAAAAACGCAAAAAGTACGCGTACATTGTACAGTAAGCGTACATTGTATTTCTATCGTAACCTGTGATTATTAAAAAAAAAAAAATTCTAAACAAGTACACTATTAATACGACCGTTTAGGAGAAAGATAGGATAAACAGATCTTAATAACAGGAAGAAGAAAAGTAAATCTTTCCGTACTGATTGTGATTTTTTAATTATAAATTCGAGATATATTGCAAAAATATATAAATTTGCTTAAAAAATGAAATCCTAATATTTTCTCTAAAAAATATTATAATATAAAATGTACTTTTTAAATTTTAGAAATTTGCATAGTTTTTAATAATGTTTTGATTACTGTATTGTAATTTACTGTATTATATAGATACCTGAACAAATATTTTCTTATTTAACATTATTTTATTTATGACTCATTAGTTATAGACTGAATTAGTATAGTATTCATTTTGTAGCATTACTAATTGAACACCTTATAATATACCTACCTACCTGATACATTATTTATATTTTATTAAAAAATAAAGTTTTGTTATCAAAAAAAAAATAAAAAAATATTTGAATACATTAAAACAACAACAAACAAAATATAAATACACAAACACATAAATACATGATTGCCCTCGAAAAAACGAACGAGACAAAAAATCAAAATTGAAAACTTTGTTATTATTTTTTGTTTTTCTGTTTTTTTCCATTTTTTTTTACTGCACTGCTTTTTTGATTCAAAAATATTAAAATTAATGTTCGGGTTATCGATTTCAAATAATTATGCAATATTATATATTATTATATATGTATGTGCATATTTATTATATCAGGTCTATCGAAAAAATTAGACCAGTTTTATTGAATTTTTCTTAAAGTTAAGTGAAATATAAGTTATTTGTTATGAATTATTACAGCCATATATGATGATTGTTATTTTTTTGTTTTTATTGTGACTTTTTTTAATTTTTTTTAACCTTTTTTTTTTATTTTTAAGAGCTGCACGTGAAAAAAGGATTTAAAAATAGCTCTAAAATAAAGGAGTACAAATTTTTCAACAGACTTAATAATTTTGATAATGATTATATCTATATATACTGCATATGTGTATATAGTTGTATTGGATAAGTATTTTATTTTTAAAAATTAAATAACAATGATTTTATGGGGTTGGGTACAAAAGACCCCAAAAAATAAGACCAGTTTACAAAAGCCTCTAAGACACAAGATCCCATACGACAAAACATTAAATAAATAATTGGGACCCCCGCTTCCAAACCCCCACTAAACAAGTTATTAGAAACTATTCATATAAGCGTATGCATAAAATATTCTGAAAAAAGGAGAAACCCTAATTTAGATATCACAAAATCTAAAATCCCTTTTAATTCAAAATCCGGCATATACATATATACATGTATATACTCTGGAAAAGTCAATACCTTGATCCAATTATCTAAAAAATTAAAAACAAGCATAACCCTTGTTAAATGCCTGAGATGGATCTATGAGGGTCGTAGAAGATTTTTTTCATACATTGTTGAAATTAAAAAAAGGTTCTTTTGTCCTAGGGGGTTTTTAAAAAGTGTCAAACGTACCTCTCCCGATTTGTTGTTCATATTTCAATTTTATTGAAATCAGAATAATAATAAAAATAAAAATTATCATTTATTATAATAAATGGTTATAGAACATTGATACATGCATTGTGACATAATATTTTATATCATTCATAAAAATATAGTTATAAATATAGCTATTATGTATTTATATAAAATTTATTATCTACCTTTGTGGTAATTTTCAATAGAATCAGATAAGTTTCAGAATCACACATTTAACTGTAGTTTGTTTAAAAAAAATGCTTCTTGTTCTTTTTTTTTATTGAATATTTAAACAAAAATTACTTTTTTAAAATTTAAAATTCTTTTTTCTGCGGTGTTAGATAATATTGTCCTTCTGAAGCCTATGATAGAATAAGCTACCAATCTAATTAAAAATAAAATTATTAAATCTTTGCAAACTTAAATTAAATTCAGATTTCATATAACTCTGTCTATTGGTAAATGTTTGGATGATCGTAGAATTTTAAAATTAAAATTATTATGTTTGCGTTTATTTTTACGCGAATAGGGTAATTGATAGCAGTTGGGATTTGGGAATAGTGGAATTTTAATTTTTTGTTGAAAAATTTAAATTAAAGCCATCAGCTGAAAACTTTTTCCGCATTTACTCCTATCCTTTACTCTTTCCCAAAGTTTGATATAGTTGAAAATAGAAAAGGGTAGTTTACTCTGTAATAGGAACGGCAACTATGAGATACTTTTCAAATTATCTATTTAAATCTTTCTTTATTGAAAAGAAAAATTTAATTTTTCTATTCCAAATATTAAGAAATTTAAAATAGGTACTTTTTTAATTAATTGGGTTTATCTAAATTTATTTTTTAAATAGAGCAAATGCAGTTGATTGTAGTACTTTAGGAGGCCAACAAGAACATAGATAGTATTATTATCATGCTGTTTCCTTAAAATTTGCATATATTCTGAAAATTAAAAGAAATCAAATAGTGCGCCTTACAGATACACCTTATTTTTTTATGAGCATAACTCAGTGTCTATATTATAAGTTGGGTATTTAAAATTTTGTCAATAAAAGCATAGTTATTGCCAACAATTTCTCTAAAATTTGGACAGTCTAACACAAAAGGTTTGGGTAGCTGCGAAATTCATATATGCTCACATATCCTGGTACATAATAAATCTATAGACATTTAAAAATTTTGTGAAGGTTTAAATTTTGTAAAAGAATAATAATTAAGGTTTATAGCAACAGCTTATGCAAAATTAGATTGTTTTGCCGAAACCGGTACGAGTAATTGTCATACAACTCCAAAATTTACATAAATATATCTCGATACTTAATTAAGTCAAATTAAAATCTTTTAAAGTCTGTAATATCTTAAATTTCGTAAAATATGATTAAATTTTATGGAAACAGTATATTAAATATTATGTTTATTCTTATAGTGGATTCTTATAGTTCTTATAGTGGGAATACACATGGGCGAAATAAACATAATTGAATGAAGGAATAAAATGTTTGTTTATTTAAAAAAGTGGCGTGGAGTAAATTTTGATAAATTTTACACAATTATTTTATAAAAGAATAAAATGTATAAAGAATCAAGCACAAGTTTAAAAAATAATTTATTATGATAAACGGCGCATAAGACGCCAGTCGTTCAGGTGAAAGATCTCGGATTCAAGCCTCTATTATTCTAAAATATTATATAAAATATAATAATATGACGTAAACAAAAAATTATTAATATTATCATAATTTAAATACCTGTATCGTAACCACATCTGAAATGGAAAAGCCCATTTATTTACTCCTCACATTCTATGCATTTAGTGGGGGAACCCAATTAAATAAATAAATAAAAAAAAAAATGTTATCTTTTATTAATAATTTTTATTATCAGTTTTTAAATATTTATTTTGAAACATAACTGCTATAGGGGCCTCGGTGGCCTAGTAGGTAAGAGCGTATATTACGCTGTAAACACCGAGGGAGTGTGGGTTCATGTTGCGACATTTACAGCCACGCCTGAACAGGAAAGGCTGTGTAATTTCCTGTTTACATTTATGTGGCGGAGAAATACATAAAAAAAAAAAAAAATAATAACTGCTAGGTACATTATTTATATTTTTTTACAAAATTCGATCATTATTCTCTATACTTTTCTCTAATGACAATTTTTTTTCCTAGGAAGAACAAGAAATTAATGGTACTATAATAAATACAACGAACATTTCGGAAAAACTGCATACTCCTCTCTTTGGTATTAATTTAAAATAAATTAAATAAAAAAAAAAAATAATTTTTTGTTTTTATTTGTATTATTGTATTTATGAACAATTAAAAACCTGATCCCCAAAATATCTTATTTTTAAAAAAATTCATGCCTCAAATTCGCCGTTTTTAATTTTAAAAGAATAACCTCAAATCTTTTAATATTATGAATACAAAGATATTTAATTTTGATTTATTATATAAAAAAAAGAAGAAAAATATACAAAAAAATTATAACTAACACAAACCGAAAAGAAAATAATAAAAGTTCGCTTTCTAAAATAATTCAAAATAGACTTTAAAATAAAATAATAAAACCAACCAAAATATTATATTAGATAACGAAACATCATAATATAATATACCTATATATAGGTATATTGTAAATGTATATATATTATATTATATTCGTTTCAGGATATTCATTTTTTTGTTAATAAAGTTAAAAAGTAACCGAAGTGAAAATATAAAAATGAAAACTTTTTTTTTATTATTTTCCATTTTCCATTTTCTTTTTGTTTTCTATTTCTTAACATAAAATATCACTTAGACAAAATTTTGTTTGAAAACAAGGATAATATTTTGTAAATATTACTGACACATTTATATATTACTGGCACAGATTACAGTATCTGGTATAATCTTTAAATAAATAATATTTGATTTTATTGATCAGAATACGTTGGTGATCATCTTAAAGCAAGGTTGTTATGGAAGTTATAGAAACCAGCATATAATATTATGAGGACAACTTTTAAAAAAGTTTGAAATGTATTTATTCATAATATAACGGGATCCTTACCTTAATATGTAGACTTCTATTAAGTCAACTGACATAATCTCGACTTTTTTTTCCAAAAATGTCGATTGTACTAAATGTCGACTTTCCAAAATGTTGACTGAGAAAATGTCGACTCTTAGAATATAGACAAAATCATAAATTTTTACGAACAAATAAAAATATAATAATGAATTATATATATATATATATATATATATATATTATATCTTTTGCATGAAATAGATACACGCATTAAGTATGGATATATTATTAAGTATTGACTCAAAATCAGAGTTGGTCAGAATTGGAGGAATCTTAGAGTTGATTTCAAAATTAGGGCTATACCTCTTTTTCACAATATTTAGGCAATGTTTAGGTTATACGCCTTTTACAGAATATTTAGATATATTTTATGTTTATTTACCCAAGTAATTTTGTTTAAATCGACATTTTTGAATCGAGATTTTGTGAATCGGTATTTTAAAATCGACACAACTTACCAGACCCTAATATAACAGCCACTCTAACATTATTATTTAGGAAGGGGACAGTATGAAGTTTGGCATATACGATATTTCTTTCGAAATAATTCATTTTCAAGAAAAAAAAAAACATAGTTTGGTAAAGTAAACAAAAGTTTATGGCCATACGAACCAAAATTTGCCTTCAATTTTAAATTCAATTTTGATCTCTATAATATTTTGGCTAAGTTAAGATTATGGAAAGACATCATTATTTTGTTTTCTAAACAAGAAAATACAGTTTCTTTAATACTAATTTATGATACATAATTCTGGTTTGTATAATAAAATTCGGTTGAGAAGGAAGTTGGTTTAAACAAAATTTATGTTAACCTTTTCCTTAAATTTATAAAAAAACACCTTAAAACTTTCCTTGTCTGTGTGACTAAAGAAAAATTAATGGAGACAGTATATTATAATATCATTTTTAATTTTTTCTTCATAGTGGTAAGGGCTAAAATAAAATTAAAGTAACATGGAAGTCACAGCTATCACAGATTTTATTGAAAATGTATTACAAAAAAAAAAAAAAAAAAAATCGAATGAAAAATAACAAAATAATTTCCTTTTTAAAATCCCTGTTTTTTTTTTTTTTTAATTTTATTTTTATCATCTCTATATTTTTATAAAAGAATACTGTAGATGTCATTTAAACAAAAATAACATACTTTCCCATTGACGTCTTATTATATTTTTTTCTTATTTTGCATTTTGATTCTTTCTATTTTATTCTTCTTTTATTACTTCATTGACTTAACACTGAAATTTCTCTTTATATTTCTCTATACATATAGATACAATTATATTCTATTTACTTAATTAGCGAGTAATTGATTTAAAGTTACTTTCATTAATACAAAGTTTCTTTAATACAAATTACTGTTGTTTTCGTAAGGGTACGAAACCCTTTTCTGATTATGCAATACGCGTAGGTAAATAAATTACTTTCTTATACATTGTAAAAGGATTTCATTGTAATCACAAACAAAATCTATTTCAAAATTAATATCATATTTAAGACGTGTTTAAGTGTTTGGATCCCTAGTGGCTCCTTCAACATATGTATTGGAATTGCAGTAATCTTGTTTTGTATTCAAAAACTTAGCTTTTCTTAAGTTTTAAAACACATATTTTGAAAAATTAATGCAGTATAATTTTTTTGTAGTTGTCAATAAATAGATTTTCTCAACACTCAACCAACGGGTCAAGACATTCAGAGCAGTCAACAGAGGAAGTCATTCAGAGGAAGTCATTTTAAATAATTATTTTTTTTTAGTTTATATAAATGTTATCCTTTGTAACACAGAAAAATAAATATCTATATTGTTTTCGTAATATAGATACATTATCTATAGTAATAATAGATACATAATATTTACTCTTGAATTAGGTCTTATAGAAACACATAGCAGTAGAAACACTATTTACATGATATTTACATGATGATAAAAGGTTTGTTATGTTCCACAAGAAACTGTAGTAAGCGATATTAAGTGATTGTATTTTAGTGTACGTTATTATTTTAATTTAGTTCTCTCTTAAATAATAATTTTCTTTTATGCATTCAATTGTTTTGTCTTTATTCTTTTATTTTTGTTTTGTTCTTTAATGTCTTAAAATCATAAAAATTCCGCTTAGTTCTCTTACATAGAAAAGTAACACAAGTAACTTTTTCAAAATAAAACAAAAATAAAAAATAAAGTAATAAGAGCCGAATAAGAAAGTGGTATAAAGAGAAGCAAAAATTGAAATAAAAACTAACTTTTTAATAATAAATGTTCTAAACGTTATAAAAAATGATTTCGAATGACTCTAAAAACGACTAAAAACACTTTGACCACAAATACTTTTTTTTATGACCAACTCATTTAATGGGTTACTTGTTTATACTAACTTCTTTATTAATATAAAGCTTTTACTTTTTATACTAAAACCCTATTCTTAGACTTTTATTATTATTATAACAAAACAAAAAAAGCAAAGCAAAAAAACAATGTAATGGTATTTTTTATTATTTTACAGAGTTAATAGTATATACATTTTAATTCAGTGCATTTTTATTTGTTTTTAAAGTAAATAAATTTACTTTAGATTCAGTACAATTTTCGTCAAACTTAAATTTAAATTAAAAGCACCTTAAAAGCGGCATAACGGTAGATCCAGATTCTGTTCAGCAGAAGAGGAATTTTCCGGTCAAAAGCTTGAAGACTGAGGAGCTTAAGACTGAGGATATGTGCAGTTAGAAGCATACTGCTTCGAACCGAAGATGAACTGCCAACAATTAACGCTTACAGATACTTAATTTCTTATAGTCAGTAGGGCTGACATAGGTATTATAAGTTGAGACAAAATGCATAAAATATAGTTATAGAGGAGCACAAATAGATCTTTTTTTTACACGTAGGGAAATAGAATATTAAGGGTGAGTTGGAGGGTTGAAGTGAGTTGAATTATAAATTAACCTAAAAATGTTCTTTTTGAATAGTTGCAAATTTTAAAATGGAATATTATTCTTAGAAGAGAACAAGCAGGGGGGAAGCATGTTCTAAAGATTAGCAGATATCACAACGAATGAGTTTCCATAACCAGTTTTTAACCACCTAGAAATTTCCACAGTGTAGAAATTACCAGTTTTTGTTTCTTTCGTGGTACTTTGGAATAGTTTGAGAAGAGATATAATTGATTTTATTTAGTTTATTAGAGCAAGTGTCATTACGTGCAAGAAATCTATTAAAGAGTGAAATTTCTTTAATATTACGATGCGTGTTAAGAAGAGTTAGTGTTATTAGTTCGACGGAGGCGCCAATTAAGCATAAAAGTCGCGGTTTTGTCTTTGTCAAAGTAACTCAAAGAACTTTGGAGAGCACCAGCCCATATATGAGAGTTGTAGTCCATGTTAGTCCGAATGTAAGCTTTATAGATACTTGACAGATCCCTTGCAGAAAAGCATGTTTTACAATGGTTAAGAAACCCCAAACATTTAAAAAACCCCAATTTCTCCTTGAAATCACAGAATTAGGTAGAATTGACTTCTTTTGCAAGAAATCAGCCAGCTTTAAGTTTTGGAGCTGTTGAACTCGATACTGTTTGCAATACCCCATTCAGCACTTTTAGACAAATCATATGGTTGATCAAGTTAATCATAACATTGTTTTTCAGACTAACTGCGATAGCTGTCACATTTGATTTCCTCAGAAAATCTTGGGATGCCACCTGGTTTAAAAAAATATAATTTAATTATTTTTTTTTTATAAAAATGCTATAGAAAATGTTTTTATAAATTCTTTTTTCCTAGTTTTTTTCCCATTTCTGTTTATTTTTTCCAAATATTTTTTTGAATAGTGAATTCACATTTTGAATTATTGTTAACTTTTTACAATCACAAATAATGAATAGTTTGGTTTTCTTGAATTATTGTAATCTACAAAAATGCAGTCGTGGTTTTAAAAAATTTCATTTCGATTTATATCACCTCTTTGTAATTATAAATTTAAATACTGAGAATCCACATCACTTAGTTTAGAATTTTGTTTATGCCTTTGAAATTCAAAATATTTCGACTACAACATAATTCCCTTGTATTACAAATTTTATTGTAGAAGTGCGTTATGGCTGACAGTTAAGTGTTAATTCTAAAGAAATACACAACACACAGCAGACTTCATGATTTATAATGTATATATGGCATAATATTTTATTTTTACCTTGGATTCCGTTTCATTTATTTATCGCCACACCAATTCTTCCAACAACAATATTTCAACAGAAAAATCTCATGTTTTTATAAGCAATAGAAATATCTTTTTTTGTACTTACTTTAGGTAGGCCCTTACACATTGCTACAAACTCATGTACTAATATTATACAAAAGTAATTTAAATTCAAATAAAATTCTTTTGATTTTTGACATTTTAATTAAAATTAACACCAATAAAATAAAACAGAAAAAGGATATTTTTACTTTTAACACAACATCACAAACAATAATTTAATTTTTTATTTATTTTTAAAACGGTGGGTTATGTACGTTAAAATTGGATTTAGTTGTAGAGTAAAAGGTAACAATTACTGTTAAGTGAATGTGATATCTGTAAATAATTTTCAATATAAAGCTTTGATTTCATTCTTTTCATTTCGGTTATGTAGAAAACAAATTTAATATTAAATTTTTAAGGGAAGAAAATTCATAAATATAATATTGATAATGTACATAATAATATTATCTTTAATTTTCTTTAATTAAACCCTTAAAATTTGAAGATGTTCTGTAAGTTTGGAAGACATAAAAAAAAAATACTGTACCAAATGTATTTAAGATACAGAGTATTAATGAATATCTATATTTAATGAGTATGATTAGTATGAAGGATTTTATAGAACTATATATTGTCTTACGTTCAATTTTATTTTTTTTTTTGAACTACTTACCTAATTAAATATTTTAGGTCCTCCTAGTTTTATCCCGTCAATTCTATTCATAGGAAGCAAAAGTGTAAATAAGGTTCAATTTCATATAGGTACTAAAATATTCAGAAATTATTAACGTATCCTGTTTTAGTTCTCTGGTTCTGTTTATGGTGCAGTGACAGAACACCCGACGAAATAAAGTCAGCGGGCTTTAATTCCAAAACTTTAAGTCCTTTAAGTCCTTTTCAAAAACGAATTAAAGCCCACGGGTCCTAATTCTTCTAGATCATGGGCTTTAAGTTCATTTCAAAGAAAAATTAAAGCCCACTGAGTAACACAAAGGTTACTATCATGAGTCTCTATTTCATTTAAATGAATTTTATGTGGTGACATGTCAGAAGTCCCATTGGGACTTTCGACTCACTGCAATGCCTTCACCTTCAACGCCTTTTATAAAGTATTTAGATATATGCATATGCGAGTTTCTGAATTAGAGGAATTTTAAAGTTGGTTACAAAGTCAGGGTTATAAGCTTTTTCCAGAATATTGAAGCACGCAGGTTTTAATTAATTTTAATTATGGACTTTAATTCCAATTAAAAAGGAAATAACGCCCGCGATATTTTCGGGCCCGCCACCGATTTCTTATTTCTTATTATTTAGTATGCATAATGTATCTGTGGCATGGCATATCGGGAAATTCTGAAGTTATGTACTAAATTCTGAGTTTTGTAAAATTTCTGGAAATAGGAATAATTTACCAAAATATATAGTTCTAGTTCTAAGATAGGAGAGCCGCGTTTTAAGATAGGATGGCTGACTATGCTATCACACTGTATTTTTTTTATACCCATTGTACTTTTTCCAAAAATTTTACAAAAAACTCCGAACTCTTGCATTAGAATTTTATAATTTAAAATTATGTTTGCTGAGGTCTTGGTTGTCAAGTGTGTACTAACTAGGTTTATTAACCGAAGAAGTGCAGATTCAAATTTCTATGCCTATGTTTTTAATTGTAAAGAAAATTACTTAAGATATTACGTATAAGGTAATTAATTACGGTACCTAGGCTGATATTACATTCCAAAATTTAATATTACATTCTTAGAAGTTAAATTGAATCAAAAATATCTTTCTAACAAATTAAAACACCTTAATAAAGACTTTCACTGTTAATTTATAATGATTAAGTCTTTTTCTACCGCGATCACATAAATACTAACGAAATTCAATTACTTAGAAAAGTTCTAATAAAAATGAAAAAGTTTTGGATTTACTATAAAATAAAGAAGTTCTTAGAAAAATCACGTGATATTACATTATTAATTTTACATGTCATGTAAAATTAAGAAAAACTTGAGCTCCCAATTACAAATAGAATTTTGAAAAATAATGTAAGTTTTATTTCATATTTATGCATTTTGTTCATTATAGATCAACTTCATTTTTATTATCATAGTGTGTGTAAAATGTTACACCGAAAAGTTGCATTGGATATATAAATATTTTATTGACAAGATTATAAGTTTATAATACTGTGGTATTAAATTGATAAAAGAAATTTCAAAAATTTTTGAAATGTTCCTATGATTAAACATCGAATGAATTTGTGATCTGGTTAAATTTTTTTGTAGCAACTAACTTCCTCTCATGTTATGGGTGTCCTATATTTTGCCCTTAATGTTGTTTTTTTTTTGTTTACTATAAGCTGATATAAAATTTTCTCTATGCTACACAACTGCATCACCACGGTACTATAATGTCCTTAAACTTTCTGTGATATTAGAATTATTTTTATAGAATTAGGTATAATTATTTAAATAAGTATAATTTTCCACATTTAAGTCATAAAATGCCCATTTCACTTTTTACTATAAATGGATACAATTCAAAACAAAACTAAGTAATTTAAATTATTATAATTTGTTATTCAGACACAACATACATTTTTTTTTTTTTTGTTTCTTTATTAACTTAACATAAATAAAAAGTAAATGATAAAAAATTACTTCTCAATTTTCAGTTCTAGTTCAAAAAAAATTTTAAAAGTATATTTATATTATAATGACTTTTTAAAATATAATCTATCATCTTTTTAACTTCCGTGGAAAAAAAAGGAGGAAAATATTTTTTTTTTTGTTAAATTATGTCATAAAAAATGTCTATTTAATGGGACTCATTTCAATATTTAAAACTTTTAACAATTTTTATGTCTTTGTTTTCTTCAACATGAGAAGAACCAGTAAAATAGAAAATAATTTAAGTAACCATTACAATGTTAAAATTTTTATTTTAAAAAGGTATTCCTATAGCAAATTTTTTTATTGTAATAAAAAAAAAAAAAAAGAATTAGAAATTTTTATTTATTTATTTTTTTTTCCTTTTATATTAAATGTAATTATTTTTATTATAAAGGGAATGGAATTAGACTGGACATTTTGAAGGATTGCATAAATTTTATGTTTAATTTTATTTTATTTTCTTTTTTTTTTTTTTTTGTATTAAAATTATAGAGGGGACTAACTTTTTTGTACCTAAATTTATTCGTTAAAAAGAGAAGGAAAATTTTTATTAAAAATGGGTCAAAAACTGAAATAGAATAAACAAAAAAAAAATAAAAGTAATTTTAATAATAGAAATTGTAATAAAACTTTGATTTGAAATTAGCACAATAAAAAGAAACAAAAAAAAAAAATCATTGAAATTTCAATAAAAATAAAAAAAAAAAAAATAAGTTTAGTATTTAATTATAAAGTAAAATCTATAGTTAGTTAATTTAATTTGAATTTACTTAGAAATTAAAGAGACAAACAAAATAAACCGTTAACGTTATTAAAATTGTCAAAATATTCCTTTTAAAGTATGTACGCCTTATTGTATGCAATTTTTTTTTGAATATTTATTTTTCTAATTAAATAGGGTTATTTGGAGACCTTTGTAACCTAGTGCTTAAGTACTTGGCTTATTAACCTTATTAACGTGGCTTATTAAAAGGCACTGCGTTCAAATCCTGCCCAGATAGCAAGTTTTATTAATTTAAAACAAATCTCTACTTGCTACCAATAGTGTAAATATATAATATATAATATAAACAAAATAAATAATGTTAGTGTGTAAATTAATAGCATAGTATTCGACCAATTATATATAGCCTTAAGTAACCGGTGGTTATGTAAAATTGTATTATCCTATGTGATTTGGAATATTAATATAAATGAATAAATAATTAATAATAGGGTTATATTCCATGGCATCGGTGGCCTATAGTGTTTAATATGTAGTTTATAGTAATATCGGTCTCATTATCTAGCATGTCTGTTCATTAATTAACTTATAATGATTTATTTTAAAAAGTTGTGAAAACATACAGATTATGTAATAAATATCTTTAATACAAATATTAATATTTAAATAAAAATCTTGAATACAATATTATCCTATATTGTTAGCTTGAACTTCTTATATTTACGATATATCGATATAATTAATTTCGATATAATTATT
Organism: Poecilobothrus nobilitatus; assembly: GCA_947095535.1. Taxonomy (NCBI): domain Eukaryota; kingdom Metazoa; phylum Arthropoda; class Insecta; order Diptera; family Dolichopodidae; genus Poecilobothrus; species Poecilobothrus nobilitatus. Next base: position 231,649,459 of record OX352774.1, read on the forward strand.
TCGATAAGAAAAGTTTCCATTTTGGTTGTTGTTTTTTCTTGTAATAATATGTTATTTCAATTTAGCATCTAATGACACATCGTAATCATAATAAGAAATTTTTGTATTATTTATTAGAATACTTAATATAGAATTAAATAATTCCTAGCCGATTCGTTATTTTTTCATAGTTGATTTGGTTATGAAAATTATGTTTAAAGTTAATTTAAAAATTTTACGGCATGGTAGAATTACAATGTCATCTACATAGATTGTCATAAATGATTCGGTTATTTTGTAGGATATAAAGAAACATGTCTGAGTTTGTGATATAAATACCATCTTTAAATTTTTAAAATTAGAATAAATAAAAAACAAACTAAGATTTTCAAAAGGTGGACAAAAGTATATAGATTTATTTTTTGTTTTTAATTCTTAATTTGAAAAAACTGCATTTGAATTAGTTTTAAAAATATGTTGGTTACATATTATTGTACAATTTTTAAAATTGAGATAAATTATAATAAAAGATACCTACCATTTTTTTTAACTATGATAGTAAGTTAAAAGATGCAAAAAAAAATATGTTAAATGCAAATTTTTTTTTTTCAGGATGTCCTTTACGATAGGAATATCAATGATTTCTAATGTTTTAATTTAATTCAATTTTAATACATTTTTTTTTATTATTCATTTTGAAATAAATTCAAAATAAAAAGGACTCTCACATAAAATATGCACAGGGTTGGTTAACTTGGAATGACGAAGATAAAATACATATAACTTTTATAATTTTAGTATACTTTTAAATATTTTTTTTTATAATATCACGGTATAAATATTATTAAAGTTTTTTTTCCAAGTGTGTAAAACTGGTTTAGTGTTTGTGATTTATTCAGATAAACCGGTTTCTTTAAGTAGCCCGATAAAAACAAATAAGGCAACGTTAAATCTAGGAAACAGGGAAACCTAGAAAAATATGAATTTTTCAAAATAATTTGGTTACCGAAAAGTTTCCCTTTTGTCCTTCTGGCGATGTCAACTATGAATACATCCTTTTGGAATCATATTTCAGGGTTATTCATTACTGCTGAACGTAATAAATTTTCTATCACGATTCGGCATACCTACCACCTCTGAAAGGATTTGTAAATTTCCATAATCATCTTCAAAAAAACATGGAAAGATGACTTTATTGACCATCAGTATTTATCCACAAGAAACAGAATACCTAACAGGGTGTAATTGACACTGATGCAATGCGCTCAAGTTCTCAAAGAAAAACATTTTTTTTTTTTTTTAAACTCAAAAGTTACAAATATTTTAAAACAGTCAGTTCAAGTTTTCCCATCCTGTAATTGTTTTTTGTTTTTGTAATAGATTTTTGTCCTATTTTTAATACTACATTTAATTTTATGTATTTTTTATAGATTTTTTTAATTATTAGCCTAAATATATGCAAATAAATATTTTAGTTTGTGTACCTAATAATCTCAATTTTAGCAATAAAAGTTTTTGTTATTACAACAATTAAGAAAAATATTTTACGAAAAATTCAATGTTTCAATATTAATTAAAGTGAGTATAAAATAAATATTTGATTTATTTTATTCTACATTCTTGCAAAAAGCCGCCATTAATTATATTTTATTAAAACGCAAAATTACCACAATTAAAACTAAAATAAAAATCTTATGAAATAAAATAAAGTGATTCCCAAATATCCTAATTACGTAAATTTAAAAAATATAAAGGCCACAGCACGTATAGAAAAATTATATTTGCCTGAATTTATAAACTAACCTTTTACTATTAAAAATAAGTTAACGGAAATAAAAGATTAATTTATTTGCTAGATCAGTAGAAAATACTGAAGAAATGATTTTATAAAAAGGTTCCAATTAAATATTGCATATTAAATAACATTGCTTTGAATCATATTACAAAAACCCTACAATATAAATTAAATAAGCAGTACAAAAATAAAACAAAGATTTAAAAAAATTATGATATCTGTTACAATAATATTGAAAAAATGTTTACTATAAAAATAAAAAAATAAAACTATATATAAAAAAGCTAACAACAAAATTTAATAACTTATTCCTTTGATAATCATTATGAAACCTTTATCTTTGTTTGTTTCATTAAAAATTTGTAGACCGTTCCAATTTTTCTTGTCCAGTAAATATTTCATTTTTTATACACACATACTTTATTCAATGTATATTCGTTTTTTTTTTAAATACTTTAATTACTCATTTATAATTAAGGGTAATGCAGTTTGTTGTTATAATTTCCAGTGCATAAAATTATTACTTATAAGGTGATACATTAGTTTTAAAAGAAGATTATTTTTTAGTTTGGTAATTTTTCTAATCGATCTAGATTATAATATTAAAAACTGTCTATAATAACGTCCCCACTTTATCTATATTTCATATAAAGCGGTTCATTAAACGTTTCAACCTAATGTTTTGTTTAAAGGGTAGGTGCGTTTTAATAATATCTACTAAATTGTTCTCTTTTGTACCTTTTCACATCTCCATCTGGTTGCACATTTTAAACGAAGCTGGTTAGAACTATATAATAATATTATAATAGATATATTTTTCATATTCATATTAAATAACTTTAATAATTATATTTGAATATATATAATATGATAGGTAGATAGGTAGACTGTAGATGCACACTTATGATAATAACATACGAAATTGACAACTACTATACTTTCTACAAGGTTTTCAAAACTGAAGCAAAACATCGCAAAACATCGCCTCGAGAACAAATTATTATTTAGACGACACACCAAGAAATTTTTGATAACCAGTATGATATAAGGTGAAACTAATTAAAAACAGCTAGGTACCTTATAATGAAATAAACGACCAAAAAACGACCCCAGAAAAAATAATATTATAATGATAGAAATACAGTAAACAGTTTGAGTACTTCGGTTCTATCCTTTAATATGTAAATTTCCCAAGAGTTTTTTAAGAAATCTAATTTAAATTGTATTTAGTTTTTTTTTTCATCTTAAAGATAATAATATATCAGTAACGGTATAAAAGTGTGTAGGATGTTCTTTGAACTTCATAGGGTATTAAATTTTTAATTTTGAAGTAATCAAAAAAAGTTCATTCACTAGGGTGAATATTTTTGTACTGTTAATATAACAAATAGTTTCAACTCTTAGCTTATAAAATCAGTTTTATTAAAAAATAAGTTACAAAATACAAAAGAGAATAATTAATTCAAATGCCATAGTGAAATCAATAACGACAGTGAACAGGTTAATTTACAGGTTATTTTGGACTAATTTACCACATTTTACAGGTTAATTTTGACTAATTTACTTGTTAACATAAATTAATTGAGAATACTTTCAAGCCTGTTGAGTATAGTTAAACTGTTTTCTATTTCATCAAGATTTTATTACTAAAACATCACTCGTTACTCGTTACACTTTTAATACTAATTATTACTTTTTTAATATTATAAGAATGTGATATATTTTTGTATGTGTATAAAAATGTAACTGACAATACCCATATTTTTTAATAGTCATATTTTTAATATCAACTTTCTGCATAAGTTATTTTTGTGTCCATAAAATCGTTTTTTTTTTTTTTTGTTACTCTTGAACTCAAAAACTACAAAAATATTTATTTTCTTTTTTTTTTTTTTGGTTAAAACATAAATAATAATTTTTGTTTATAAATCATATGATTTCCTTGTCATTTTCACAAAGGATTTATGTAAATATATTATTATGAATTTGTCTTTTATTTTTTTTTTTTTTAATTTCTTGTATGTTTGTTTTTCTGTATTTTTGCTATTTTTTATTATTCTTGCACTCATTTTTTGTCATCATAATTCTTTTATTTTTTTTTTGTTCTGTTTCATTTTCCTTTATCTTTCTTTACCTCACTTTGTGATTTTATACTTATCTTTTTCATCTGCTTCATTCTTTTTTTCAATATATTATTTTAAAAGTACCGTAATAATAATATGTTTTGTTATTATATTTTGTCCTATAACTTACTGTTACATGTAAATTCATAACATACACAGAAAAATAAAAATAAAACAGAAGTACATATTGAGAAGAATTATTGAAATTGAACAAATAGAAAACGTTTGAAAAGAAAGTTTGAATAGAAATGTAATAATCAAGATATTGTAGTGTAGGTACATTTTCAGGAGATAATAAAAAGCATTCAAGAATTTTTAGTAACTTTGTATTAAAATGGATAATTTTTAAAATAATTGAAGAATTTTTTCTTTAATTTGAACGAAACTCTATATAAGTTTAAAAGAAATGCTGTTAACACAATATTTAAAATTATAATATTTGGAACTTCAATTTGTACTTCAATTAAAAATTTGAAAAATTCCATGATTTGCTAATTGTAAACATATTTCCAAATTTTGGCTAGAAGAGGTCTTAATATTGTGGAATATATAACATTTTTCTGATATACTTACCTCATTTTCAGTTTTAAAAATCTAGCCCTCCTCTAAATTTTTCAATGGGTTATAATTCAAAGCGTTTTGAAAATAACTGAGGGTCATAAATTTTACAAAATGTTGGTTTTACATAAAGCTAAATTTAAGTGTCGATCAATTTTGTTTGATGTAACATCCAATTCCAAACAATATCTATTACAATTTGAATTATTACCAGTTTAAATGTAGAGCTTTTTCTAACTTTATAAGGCTGCAGCTCCGCAATGGATAGATGTAATATATAAAAAGTTATTGAACAAGCCATATTTTTTCTTATGAAATCAGTCTAAAATAGATACATTTCATATTTAATATCTTTATTTTAAAATAATTAATGTAAATCAGATAAACGGGCAGATACAGATCGAAAAATCAAAATACAGACAGACAGACAGATTGAAACTAATAAGCAATTTTTTTGAAAATTGTTAAAAAAAAAGAAAAAAACCTGATGAAAGAAACAGAATGAGAAATTTGAAATGAAGTGTTCATTTCATGTTGACCAACGTTTGCGACAGTTCAGAAATTTATATAAGTACAGTAAAAACATAAACAATAGAAAAGTAAATTTATAAAATAAAATATGAATAGGAAAAAGAAGAAAAAAAAAAGAAGAAAGAGCAACAATAATAAAAATTATAATAATAATAACATATAGAACAGAAAAGAAATATATTTCCGGCTTTTCGCAACACGTAATAAAGACGTTATAAAATCCAAACAAATTGTTTATATAATATTATTGTGTACCTTTGTATGTACATTATTATGTATTATGGTATTGAAAAACAAAAAAAAAAAAGAAATTCTTTTAATTTTTTCTCCCTTATGTTATTTACTTTAGTATTTTTCTTTGCGTATATTTATTTAAGTTGAATTTTGTTCTATATTCAATTATAATAAAATATTGAGAGTGGGGAAATAAAAAAAAAACAAAATAATAATAAATAATGAAAAGAATGTATCTGAAAGCGACAAAATATAATAATAAAAAAAAAAAAATTGAAAAAAAATAAATAAAAATAAAACACATACAGTACCTAACACGAATAGAAGAGGAAAAAATATTAGAATAAAGGAAAAAGGAAAAGAAACAAACCATATTTTATATTATATACCTACCTATATAGCCAGAAAATTAAAAAAAAAAATAAAGGAAACCAATATACTTGACAAATAAATTGTTAGATTTAAGCTATAAGACATGAAAACAAATTATAGGAACTCTATGCTATTAGGAGTTAATCAATTTTATAATAGCTGTAAATTTCATCACCTGAATCATAAATTCTATTTCTTACAATATTCTTACTTTGAAAACACTTTAAAACAGCGGTCAAACCCGATTGTTGTGCAATTTTGCCCAATGTTTAATACAATTAAACAAAAATATTGAACATCTGTAAGGGTTCTGAATTGCGTATTTGGCATTAATGAGCTCTAACGGTACTTCCCAAAATTCTTAAATAACGGTACCGTTATGGTCACAAAAGATAAGTCTATACAATTTCCTTAAAAAGGTAAATATCTACATATATTAATTTTTTCGTTTGACTGCAGGGTGCTTAAAGGCAAAAACATTTTTTTTTACATTTCTTTTTGTAAAAATTCCATAAAATGTTAAATTTTTTTTTTTTCATTTTTCCCCCTATTACTAGCTAGTTCTTATAGATTACTTGATGGGGAGCAGCATTAACCTTAACCCATAAAATACAATAAATTATCACTCACCTAATTGAATTCAGGTAGGTACATTTAAAATTTAATTTAAAAATTAAATTCCTAAGTGGAATTATTGCAAAGTGTTAAAATGCAACACATCTATTTATTAGTGAAAAAGGAAAGCAGTAACAAAAATAGAAAAGGATATAATATCCTTTACTACTTGCATTTTTTCATCAATAGTCCGTTTAATTTTTTGTTTAAGTGAGATAATTTAGGGTTTATCTGTGTATTTTTTGTGAGGTTTCGGTTCCCATAATGAAAGTTAATTAATGGTATAATATGTAATATAATATTAGAATTTTTTTAAACTTGTATGTGAAACTTTATTCCTAGTCAATAATATCACTTACATTTTAAACTTGAATCTTTTATAAAATTAAAAACAAACAAACTTGTAATTTATGCTATGCATATACGATCTATAAAAAATTAATATTGAAATATAAAGAATAACAATAATAAAAAGAAAGAATTAAATAAATAATAATAAAGAAAATACAAAAAAAAAAAAAAAATTAGGGAAAAATAAAAGTTTCAAATCGTTTTATCACATTAGCAGAAGAGGAAGAAAAAAGAAACAAACAAATACTATATGCCCTTTGGTCTAGATTTTTTACACTTGAACTCCATTTTTATTTTTTTTTTATTTTTTTATGTTACTGACTTACATTTAAAATTTATTTTCTTTACTAAAAAAAAAAAATTGAGTGTCCTTTTTATATTTTCTTAGCCTTTTTTTTTTTCTTTTTCTTTATATCTAATATACTTTTTTCTTCCAATGATTATTACTTTTTCTTTGATTTTTAAATTGCTTCTTGGAAAACGTTTCTTTGAAAATAATGTTTGATTTGCATCAGTTCTTCTCGTTTATTTGATTTAATATTGATTTTATTGATGACAATTTTATTATTATGATGTTGATTCAGAAAGTTTTTTAGTTAAATATCAATTTTTTATTTTTTTTTTACTCAAAGTGTTAAAAAGAAAAATTAATTTTAAATTAATAATTGGACGTTTTAATTTAATAATTAAACAACTTTTTTAATTAAATGAACCAGAACAGATACAGTTAAAGAAAATGCCAAAAAATTTGAAAGACAAATAAAAATAAATGAAGATTTTTTACATTGTAGCAGATAACATGTTTAATCATTCATTAATTTGATAAGGCAGAAGGCAAAGCCTTTCAACTAAATTTTAACTTAACAATTGTTAAAAAAGAAAAAAATTTCTTAATATTAAAAAGTATAATGAAGTTGTCCATGTCACTCATTTCGTAGAATATGACAATATTTTACAAACGTTTTTTTGCCTCTTCCACAGCCTCAATGCTCCTTTAAAGAATTATTTTTCCTTACAAAAATGAACATTATCATCTTTATTTCTTTTAGATCCTTAAAATATATTTTTTTTTTTAATAATATTCAAATGTCAGAAGTTTTATAAATTTTATTTCGGACCAAAAATTTGATTGTACGTTTTAAACATTTCATTATACGTCATCCCTTGTAATATTTAAAAATTAATTAAGATTCAGTCCAATTATTTTTAAAATTACTAACCAGATAATCTCATATTCATATAGTGCAAACAGGAGTAAAATAAATAAGTTTAGAAAATATTATTATGGTTGAGTCAAATAATACATTAAACAGGTGGAGATAAGGATTTTTTTGGAAAGCATCTGATTATAAATTTTCATAAGATTTTTAAAAATATGAGTAGATACTGTAGATCCTTTAGTAAAAATTTGTAAATTTTCTAATTAAAAGGTACTTCTTGCGAACTATATTTTCTTCGGTTCTTCGGATTTCATTAGAATTATGTTAACATTTTTATACGTTATTTACATGCATGAATAAAGCTTCACCGTAGTAGTTAAGAGCTTATAAAAGAGCGTAAGAGTAAGAGTGTAACGGGGTAAGACCATATACGCCGAGGGAATGCGGGTTCGAACCCCCACATATGTCGTAAGAGTTATTCCCACTTACCACATTTACATAGCCACGTCTGAAAAGGAAAGGCTGGATAAATTCCTATTCACATTTATGTGGCACTAAAAAAAAAAATAAAAACACTTCACCCGAGGAATTTTTTTACTACCTGAGGGTTAATAGGTGGATAACCTGAGGGTTAATAGGTGAGAAAAGTAGAATAAGAACATTCTTTCTTAAATTTGATTTCCTTTTGTTACTTTATAAATGATTTTATTATAAATTAATCAAATTACCCTTCTGTATCTTAAAATAAAATTTTTCATTTACTACTGAATTTAAAGCTTAATTTAAAATGATATCTTGGCATTTTGATTTTAAACACCATAAACCAAAAAAAAATTTTATACCAAATAGAAAGAAAATCATCATCCAATATTGTTTACTTCACAAATAAATATTATTCGTAACTTTTTAATAATATTAAGAGCAACGCTTACACACATATTAATAATATTATATACAACAAAACTAAATCACTTTATTTTTATAAAAATAAGGGGATTGCTATAATATTTTATAAAAAGTGGTAGAAAAGAAGCAACTTCGTACATAAGAAAGAAAAAACTACAATTTTTTTTTTTATTCTTCATCGCCCTCATTTTATTTGTATTAGGAGTTTTGTTTTTTAAAGAACACTACCACTACTGCCACTGCCAGTAGCATTTTGCTACGCATCCTTTGGAAACATTTAACAAACTTAAAAAAAAAAGGCAGAATGTAAAACAACGGTTTTCAAAAACGCATATTTGCAAAAGAAAATACAAACTGTTTAGAATTGTGACTTGCGCCAAAATTTGAAAATTTCATATAAGAAAAAATGTGAAAATACGACTTTTTTGCAATTTTGAGGTGCTGTAAATCCGGAACCCTATATAACTAAAAAAAACCGTTAATACACGTATATATATATTACTGGAGCTTTAAGTTTTATATCTTGCTATCTTAAAAATAGCAGATTTTCAATGTTTTGCCCTAATAGTTAATAAACAGGCTGATTCAAAAAAAATTTCTAAGGAAACTTCTACTAATTCTGAAAGTTCTTTCTTGCCTCAAAATTTCAAGCCTCTATCTGAAAGTGTGTCGGAGTTATGAAGGTAGAAAATCTAGAAAAATTTGGTTTTATAACGGTAAATTTCAATACTAAATTTAAAATAAAAATATAATGATTTACAAAAATAAAAAAAAATTCCTGTCGAATGGCGTTTTCAAATTGAAAAAATGTTAAACGGAACATGAAATATACGCATTTAAAAATATGGATTTTTCAAAGTTTGAGGGGTTGTAGTTCCTTGATGGATGGGGTTATATGAAAAAGTTGTTCCACAAAATTAATTTTTTTTATGAGACCTATCCATGGTTAAACATTTTTTTCTCGATATTTAACTGTGTAGAAGTTTTTTAAAATGCCGGACTGGCCGACGGACGGACAATGTGGAATTAATAGGCATATTTTTTCAAATGTTTTTTTAGAAATGTGCTAAAAAGGTAAAATAATTTTTTTTTTTTGAAATTTTTCAGTGTAAGAAAATCCTCTTTTTTTGTTTTTGCTGCAAGATTATTAAGAATAACTGATCGTACCCTTCAATGTCAACATTTGCCAGAAGCCATTATAAAATTGTCACAAATAAAATGAAAAATAGCAAATAAAAAACAAAATAAAAAAAGCTGATCAAATGAAAATAAAATGAAAATGATACAAGAATAGGCACAATTCAACACTTTAGGATAAATAAATCCATTCAGGGTGTTTAAATTGACTGTCACATTTCTTTTTTTCTTTTGGTCTTTGATATTCTTATTGCTCTGTTGTTTGCTCTGAACTGAGTTTTTGTCATCTCTAGGATATTTTTTTTTCCGTCAAGAAAGGATATAATTATTTTTAAAGTCAATTGTTATCTCAAAAACTTTAAAATGAAAAAAAAAGAAAAACTTTTCTATGATTTTATTTGTATTTTATTTTTTTTTTTCGTTGCGGTGCTTTAGAAAATCAAGATGTTATGGGATATTAATAAAAAAGTATTTACCGGATATTAAACTAGAAAGATATTGGCCCCAAATTGATAGTACCTACCTACTTTTTAATTAATACAATATTTAATTGAAAAGAAGAAAAAAAAAACAAAATAAAAAAATAAAAACTTTGACACTTTAAAAATCCAGTTTGACCAAAATAAACACCATGACATTTTAGAGTTCAAAATAATTTTAAATTAGTTTTATTAGAGTTTATTAGACTTTTTAATGCTTTTCAGTTTTTTTTTGTAGTTTTAAAAGCTTTAAAAGCAAAATTTAAAAAAATTTGACAAAGTAGTACTTATATTAAATCACAGGTTTTTAAAGGCACATATTTTCAAAAAGGTAGTAAAAGATTTTTGAAAATTTTTGATGTTTCGATCAAAAACACACATAAGTTTTAAAGAAACGATAAATGTAATTAGATACTGTATATTGTTTTACTCACAACAAAACTGCGTACGTTTCCAAGTTACCAATGTCTAAAAATAGCAAAATTTCCATTATCGAGAGTTATTGAGTTCAATTAACTCTTAAATATGGAGTAGTGCACAAATTTTATTTGAGTTAACTAAGCCATAACTAAGGATCATTTCAAGGCAACTTGAAGGTTCTAAAACTTTCCAATATATAGTTTTCACATAACGGTAAATTTATATATTGTAAATTTTTATAAAACTTAAAAAAATCCATGTCGTTTGACGTTTTTAAATTAGAAAAAATATTAAATGAAATTTGAGAATATATAAACATTTGAAAATAAGAATTTTTCAAGCTTTGAGGGACTGTAACTTCATAATAAATGGTGCTACATTAAAAAATTTTGCTATCGCATTAAATTTTTATTGAGAGGTGATGATTTAAATTTCATTGACCTAATGTAAATCCTGTAGAAAATTTTGTAAGCGGACTGACGACGCATGGCCAAAATCAACTAATAAGCAAATTACATCAAAACATTTTTTAAAAATATTCTAAAATGACTACTGAAATCTCAAAAATTTAAACAAAATATAATTAAGATTTCAAACAGGTTTTTAATATAATAAAGTTTTTAAAATTTAAAACAAATAATATCTACTTCCTTGGTTGGGTATACATGTGATGACTACGGATTCGTCCAAAAATCATATTTGAAAAAATAGTAGAAAAATATCAACGAAAGTTAATAAATTATTGCGTTATGCGCAAGAGTTTATTATCAAAAATGTTAAAGAAGTTTAAAATGTTAAATTTACTTCAATAACATTTAAAAACTTTGAAAATAAATTGATTTACTATTTTTCACTCTCAACAGGTTTCCTCTTTTGTACGACAATATTACGGACATTCAAAACACTGAAAAGAGGCAAACAAAAGCCAACAAGTATTACATAATTTAAAAGTAAAATCATAAAATTTTAAATTTTGTAGGTTTAATAAAGATCAACAGAAACTTCTCTTTTCAGTTTACCGTACCCTAAATATTTCCTTATATTCAATAGCCATTTTTTCATTTTAAAAGCGATTCCCGTAATCCGTCATAAACGACGGAAATAAAACAAAACGTAGGTTTTTTTTTTTGCATTAGACTTTTTTTATTCCGTATTTAAAAAAAAAATTTATTTTATTTTTTTATCTTTTTTTTATTTAAAATTCGAAATTGTTTTTCAATTTTTATTAAAATATTTAGTTATATATTATATTATTTTATGTAGATACTTTTTTGAAGGATTCAATCTTGAATTTGAAAAAAAATATAATATTAATAATGCATAATAATATGTTAACACCAAAATTACTATCTTTTTTTGTGTTTCCAGTCAATTTAACCACGATTTCATAAATAATTAGTAATTTATATGGAAAATAAGTACCCCGATGACTTAATTTGTGGTCACCATTTTTAGTACAAGATTTTGGAGCAACGGTGTTGAAAAAAACCAATTACGCAGTTAAATACAATTTGATGAGCTTTCAAAAGCTATGAGTTTAATGACAATTATATCTCACAAAATATAAAAATTTAGTTAAGAAGACTGTAATATAGTCTATAAATAGCTCCGAAAAGAAGAATTTCTATTAAATTTTATTAATATTTGAGATTATTAAAACAATAATACAACAGTTTGCAAAATCTTTAACCAAATATTTAATATTAGGAATATAATTAAAATATAATTGGATATAATTAAAATCAAGTCATATCAAAAAAATTGTTGTAAATTAAAGATTTGAATAAAACTATCTCAACAAATCTATCGTGACTATCTATCTAAACTATCTATCTAATCGTGTCGACACATAAATTATTACCAAAATAAATGTTTTATAGAAAATATCGTCTAAGAATCTTTGGGATCCAATGTTAGATATTTGATCGATGCTCCACAACCATATCTGTCTTGTGTCTCAAGAACCATGTAAATTGGCCTAGCAGTTTTTTCAGAAAAGGAACCTAAAAAATGATAGCTACTCACATATTTATATTATATAGAAAATTTGAAAAAAATAATTTTTTTCGGTGCTTTTATATGGGAGGTACTTGAACTCTTGAACCGATCCCCAGGCCCAAAAACTTCTTTCTATTTATTATTTTCTATTTCTATAAAAAATAATCTCCTGCTAAAATTAAGCTTCCTAGGTCAAGCCGTTTAAATGCTAAGATGCAGACAGGGAAACATCTAGATACACAGACTAACAGACAACATTTTTAAGTATTTTTGAAAAGCGAAAATCTCCAGAATGGCTCAAACTATAGAGACAAAAGTTTCCTTAAAATCTTCCTTTATTTTCCGTATTATTACACGGGTTTCTAAGGCTATGACTTATAATTAACGGTAAAATTGATCATTTAAAAAAAAAAAAACCCTGAAAATTGGAGAGACTATTCAGTTAAAAATAGAAATCACTATCTCAATCAGTTGAAATAGTAAAAAAGATTAAAACAGATTTATATAAAATAATTTGTAATACATGGATAGAAAGAGATACTATATATACTAGCAGTACCAAATATACAACACAGTATAACACAATAAATAAAGCAATAATTTTATGCAATCAATCATAACGATTCATTCATTATGATTTCATTAACTTGTATTAAGTTATTTACATATTGATTGAAGTTAAATGTTTTCACATTAAAATTCAATATATTTTTTTTTTTTTTTGTGACAAAATAAAAGAGATTCGGTATTGTATCCAATTTTGTACATATAGGTGTAAGAATAAAGTAAGAAAATTTTATTGATTTTCCTTTTGTTTTTCACTTTATTTTCGCAATTTCTTAACATTCCCATTTGTATTTTTTTTTTCTTGCGTGAAAACTGATAAATAATAAACGAATGTATTATATACACACATAATATATCTATTTATTTTTATACATTATATACATTTATATAATATATAAAAAAAAAATTTATAAATTCAATCATTATGAAATAAAATATGAAAAAATTATGGAAAAAAAAAACAAAAAAACAAGAGAAAAAAGAAAACCGAAAATATTTAACGACTGTTTATGCCTCGTAAATTGTTTATTTTTATACAATTTATATTCTTCCTTCCTTATTGCTTTGAAAATCCTTTTTTCCTTTTTTTTTTTGTATAATATTTTGTTTTTTTTTTCATTACAAAAAAAAAAATTGGCAATTTTCGGTTTATATCTTTTTATTTGTAAATTATTTTTTTCTTTTTGTTTCACTTTTTTTAACTTTTTTTCTTATTCTTTTAAAGCATCTTAAAAATTTACTAGGCTCATCACAAGACGTTTATCATATTGTAAGTGGTAGAGAAATTAAAAAAAAAACTTAACTTATATAAAAATGTATTGTATGTATATTTGTAGTAGGTAATGCAAATGTATAAAATTATCATGTGTCATTTATGATACCGTCACAGAACATTTTTAAATTTTTGGATGAAAATTAACCTATAAATTGGTTTATAGACGCACTGTGTAAGTATAATATAAAGATAAAATTGTCTTTATCCCAAGTGGCTCTTATTCTTTGTAAAAGTGAGTTTGCTTTTTCGAAATTTTTTACAATTCAATAAAATTATTAAATTTTTGATTTGATATATATAATACAAACTATACTCCTACATTGAAAATTTACTTGAAGTCTGCCTAAATGTAGAAAATATATGTAATGAAATTTCAACGTTTTCATTTCTTTCATCTGTAATTTAAAATATTGCTTTACATTGTTTGAGTTTAACGTAGTGAAGATTTTTAATAATTAAGGCTTGGTTTTTTTTTTCTTTTAATGCATTTTTCGGCCACATAAATGTAGATAGGAAATTACACAGCCTTTCCTGTTCAGGCGTGGCTGTAAATGTCGTAAGGGGGAATAACTCTTACGAAATGTGTGGAATTCGAAGCCACACTACTTCAGTGTTTACAGCGTATGTTATACACTCTTACCCACTATTAAGCCCCAAGGCCCCATAATTAAGGTTTTCAGCTCTAAAATTAAATCCAAATGGGGAACAAGATGTTCTATTTTCTATTACATTATTCTGTACCTCTAGAACCCTTACAATTCGTCGGTTTAAAAAACTAGTAAATATTTTGTCTAATTATATTCTTCAAAAAACAAAAGTGTATTTTACTTATTAATAGGAATAATGTTCTAGCATATAATTAAGATCATAATATACTATGTGGTAGATATATATTTTTCTGCAATGCTATTTTATACCTATTGGATTCTGTTTTACTTTCTTTTATTTTATTCTGGTGTCATTTCTATGTAATTTATTAGATACCATTAGAATAATACTTTAGCACAAATTTAAAGCACTAAAGGAAATTCTTAAAGGAACAAAACAAAATGAATAAAAAAAAAAAAGAAAAAACAAAAACAAATGTTAATAACATTTTTTTTTTCTGGGTTAGTTGTGGTACTGACATACATTTGAGATATTTTCCGCCTTTCCTTTGTCCTTAAAGATACTATGAAATTTTTTTGCTGATATTTTAGATTTCGTTTTTTAATTTTATTTTTTTATTTTGTTCATTTCTCGGGTATTTTTTATGCATAGTAATTTTTATGTTCTTCAACTTAATGATGTTTGACCTTGTAATGGGTATTATAGAATTCAATATGAGTTTTATGTTCAATTTTATAGATATAAAAATTTTATGTATATTAAATTTATTGGTTAAGATATTTAAATGCGGTTTTTCATATTTAGGTACCTATAAGCGGAAAATGTTTATATTGAATATAGCACTTAATTTGAATCTTGTATCACCTTGTATCAATCTTGTACTTGATTTACGGCATTTTAAATCTTTTATAACACTTCTAATTTTTAGCAAAAAAAAAATATTTTTTATCCTACGGTTATCTTATATTAGAGCCTCGAGTTGAAAATTTTAGACTTAATTAAATTTCCTCACTTCTGCAAATTCATTTATTAAAGCTAGTATTAAAGCTATATTAGTATTATATTATGTCTATGTATCTCATATTATCTCTAAATATTTCAATTTAATTTTTATAATGGAAGCGTTTATTTCTTAGAAGACTTTAAACCTTAACTGAAATATTTTGCTTATCTTTAAAAATCTCCGCCCATGTTACGTCAGTCGGCATTTCATCTAAATTTATTGCTGTTTTTCTTAGATGCCATCCCAATTATTTTTCTGTTGTTTTTAAATGTTTGCTTAGCTGCTAAGTAGTACTGAAAAATAGTACAGTAGCATGATAAATTTTACGGTCAGTGTTGATTTTGTATTAATTGTACAAAACTAGGAGATGGTAGATACTTTTCATTATTTTAACTATATCTTATTTACTCTACTGTTTCTATGACTTGGTTCTTCTTTAAAAATATGACTGTAGTTATATCTGAAACAATAAAAATTTTTATGTTATATTATAATATCTTCTCATCTTACTTATTGTGTTATATAAGTTAGTAATTTATTATTTACATTTCATTTTAATCTAATAAAGAAAAATAACAAGATTGAAAAAATATTTTTTGGGATAGATTACAGTTTTTACTTAAAAACGAATAGTGTTCACACAGTGTTAAATAAGATGCTAAAGAGGAGTAGGTGGCACAGATTCTTGGTAAAATATGATTTCAATACTCCAATGAAAACTTATTTTAAATATACCAATAGGTACTATTTTTCAACCTGTTATTTAAATAATTTAATTTTACTAATTGAAGAACAGTAACTCTAGTAACATTAATTTTTTTTTTATCTTTTAGCCGATTAAAGTTTGACCAACTGAAATTTTAGTACTTAAGATTATTGCCACCACCTACGAAAAATTTTCATCTGCTGAATGTCCATTTTTACTTCTAAATGACTACATATTATATTTTTTCCATTTATTTTTTTTTTTTGTGATTTCTGTGTGGAATACCACAAAATAATCATAAATGTGTCTGTCTATGGCATAAATATGATTATAACACGCACATAAATTATACCTATAAGTATATAGTTACATAATATAATATTATATTCAATGCTGTTGAGAGCCTATAAAATATTTTGGTTTTTTTTTGTGGTAGAAACTAAATCATTTTCATTAATATTGTAGTACAGTTAACAAATATATTA
Organism: Poecilobothrus nobilitatus; assembly: GCA_947095535.1. Lineage (NCBI taxonomy): Eukaryota > Metazoa > Arthropoda > Insecta > Diptera > Dolichopodidae > Poecilobothrus > Poecilobothrus nobilitatus. Next base: position 231,666,262 of record OX352774.1, read on the forward strand.
TATAGCATTAAGCAGTATAAGAAGTAGGTAGTCTTCGAAAATTTTAAATTATATTATAAATTCAATCAAATAAAATAACATTTTGTGTCCTTGAAAGAAAATACTGAAAATATTTACTTTGTGGATTTTAAGGTATATATTTTTTAAATCGAGTTACCAATTTTTTATTAAAAAATAGAAGTACTTATAAAATGTTTACGAAAGATGAATAATTATGTATTATAAAAAAAAAAAGTTCCTGTGACCTTAAATTGTTTATTTGTCATATGTACTCAATATAGTTAACTTCTTGAATTGAAAATGTATTAGCTGTATACCACAAAACTGAGTTAAAAAAAGTGAAGTTAATAAATTATACTTCAATTAATTTTCAAACCTAAATATCTATGCTATCACCCTTTAAACCAATTGCTGGTTCATCTTCAAAGAAAAATTAAAAAATTTTTTTTATTAATTTCACTCCCGCTTCACTCCATTAGAATATCCCTCGGTCTGTACCCGAAACCGCTATGACGTTTAAGATATAACAATGAAATTTTAAGCATGGATTTTAAGCAACTATTTTATGTTGTCCCATCCATTAAAGCTACACAGTCGCTGAATATTTTAAAAAGCTCAATTTTTAGTACATATACGGTTATCTTAAATTTTTTGGTTCGAGTTTAAATTAATCGGAAAACGTTTAAATTTAAATCTAAGTATGTACAAACGTATCTGTATTTTCTAAAATATTTATAAAATACGATGAAGAAACAAGAAACTTGCTTCACAAGCCTGCTTATGAATACGATCAAGCTGAAGAAACATTTCTTCAGCAGTATCTCAATCAACAACAAAACACTTACATTTTGATCCATCATCTGTAATAGTTCGAGTTTTTATGTAAAAACATATTGTATAATATACAACATAAAATAAGAAACAGATATCTTAATCCTATCTGGCCACACTAACATAAATATACGAGGAAACACTCAATTCAAAAAAAAAAATACAAGAAATAAAAATAAATAAAAAAAAATCAAATAAATAATTTGTTGTTCTGATGATTACCACGTTGATTGATTGTTATAAGGATTTAATTGAAAATAGGATTTTATTCTAATTTTATTTATTTTTTTATTTTTATTTTTATATTTTTTAAAAAAATACAAAAGCTTACTATAATAGTCCTTTTTTTATGTCGAAGTCAAATCTCTTCAAGATAATGTTGTTGTTGTTGATTTGCGGTTTTACTTTTATTTTTGCTCGAAAATTTATTGATTACTTTCCACTCTACTTTCCACTACTTAACCTTACCTTCCACTTCCACTCTACAACTACATTGACTGGTAACTATATTTATTTATCCACGAGTATATATATTTTATTGTGTATCCTTTCAAAATATAAAGCTATTTTTTTTGCTGTCTTAATTTATATCCTTTAATTTTAAAAGGAATTTTTTATTAATTAATTTAATTAAAAAATTAAACAACAACAAAAAAAAAAAAAAATGTAAAAGAAAAAAATTCGAGAAAATTATAAAACTTTTAATGAATTTATTTTTTTTTTTTTCTTAAATTGGATTTTTATTTTAACAAAATTTAATCTAATCCGTTTCGTTAAAGATTAAAATGTTTTCATTTATAGAATCATTATGTCCTTAAAAAGCTATTTGTGATAAATATGAGATTTTTAATGAGTTTTTTACTCTTTTTCTTTTCTATCCTGTCAAAACTAATTTTGGAAAATTCTACATTGTACAGTAAGATCTACTTTTAAAATTAAAATTAGGATGCAAAATCAGCACGGCGGTAGTATGATGTTATACTATTGCACCTGTTAACTGTTAATTGTTTTAAATTATTATTAAATATTTCAAAGTTATAAAAGGAAAATAATATAATCACATTTAATCATTTAAAAACTTTTGTTCAATTTTGTTCTTTGATCAAAAAATGCTAGATGCTTGTATTGCCACAGTGTCCCTGTTTTAACTAAATAAGATTGAACTTAAGTAACAATAATTATCTGTCCACTTTTAGTTAACATCAAAGGTGGGGGAGAAAGAAAATTAGGAAATAGCTTCGAAAGAATATTTTTAAAATATGAAATAACTATTTTTATGAATGTTATCTTTTAAACTTTTTAATATTAGGAAGTAAAAACTACCACCTTTTAACTGCGACTTTACAGTCTAGTCACCTAGAATTAACACTCGGCTTAGCTGAAATATCGCAGTAAAGAATATATAATAATATAAATAAAAAAATATTGTTATAAATATTCTGTTAACCGGCCTCCTGTCGATAGCATAAAAAAAAATTTCCCTCAATGAGAAGCTTTGCCTGGCAAGACCTCTATAAATTTTGTATGAAAATTTGCCTAATTTTCTAAGGAAAACATAAGGTAGAAAGTAACCCAACGATTTTTGTAAGCGCACATTTCCAAAAGATAATACAAACTGGTTTGAATTGTGATTTGCACCAAAATTAGAAAATTTCATATAGAAAAAATGTGAAAATAAGACTGTTTTGAAATTTTGAGGGGCTGTAACCCTGGAACCCTATAAAGTCAAAAGAAACCGCTAACACATGTAAAAATATATTACTGAAGCTTTAATTTTTATGTCTTGCGGAAGAAAAATGTAGACAGGTGCGTAAGTTACAGGTTACAAATTTTGATCTCTAATAGCTCATAAACAGGGGGTTGTTCAAGAGAATTTTGAGGAAACTTATACTAATATACTGAGGAAACTTATACTAATAAATTCTAAAAGTTTTTTCTTACCTTAAAATTTGAAGTCCCTACCTAAAAGTGTGCCGGAGTAATGAAGATAGAAAAATCATTTAAAATGTGGTTTTTGTATAACGGTAAATTTAAATACATACTAAATTAAAAAAAACTTTTATAAATATATCTTTAGTTATCTATTAAACTAGATAACATATTTTTTTTTAAACTTTTATATTATATTTTTACAAAATTCCTTATTAATAAACTTATTAATACAGATTCAATAACTGTCTTGCAAAAAATAAAGTGGACCTTTAGATGTAATGCACAATATCTAGTTTTTTTTTTATTTTCTCATATATGCTACAAATATGGCAAAGTTTTTGTTTACTACCAAATTTGACCCATCAATAGTGGTTTGTCACGTTATTTTGTGTTGGGCAAATCGCTTTTGAATTGATTTTTGTTAATGTGTTAAAATGATTTTGAGGCACATTTTGGATGACTTTTATACATAATATAACATAGGTACATATAATATTACATACTACAAATGATTTTTTTAAGCTTTGGAGTTAATAATTTTTATCATAAACGTTGTAGCAAATTTGAAACATTGTAATTAATTAGTTCGTTGCTTTTAGTCTTTTAATATGTTAATAAAAGAAATATTCGCCAATTAAAATAAAATAAAGTTTCGAACAGTTCACTGAAGAAAATGTCAATGTGTTTTGAAAGTGATTAAGATATATATGTAGTTAAACAAATGTTATCAAAATATTATATATTATTTTCCTTTTAAGGGAAATTTATAGATTTCTAAGGGTAATAATATTATATAGATGGCATGGAAAAAATGTTTTGAAAAGTTTCGATTAAAATTTGATACCTAACATAATTTTTTTTTTTGGTCCATTTCTCTGCGACTTAAATGTAACTAGGAAATTACACAGCCTGTCGTGTTCAGGCGTGGCTGTACATGTTGTAATGTCAATTACTCTAACGACGTGTGCGGGATTCGAACGCTCTTATACGGTCTTACCCACTAGGCCACCGAGGCTCCACACCTAATATAATTTAAATAAGTTTAAAAATTAGCTATCTTAAAGTATTTATTATATGTGGCTTTAAAAATATTTAATTTCCTTTTATTCAACAACAACAAAAATTACGTATCTAACACATATTCATATTTATTTTTAGTTTTATCAAAAAAAAAAGTTATAATTCAGGACATGTTTATTTTGTTTCCATTTCTATTATTATCAGTATCAAAACTCAAATGTTACACAAAATTAGTAATTTTTTAAAAATATATATAACTTAAGAATTAATATCCGTAAACATTATTTGTATCTTGCCTTTTGTGTCCCCCTCTTATATATTTTTTCTCTTCTTTGTAATTTCGTTTGTAGATAATCGTTAGGAATTTATTTTTGTTTGCCCTTATTTTTTATTTTAAGAAATTATTCTTAAATAATTTTAATTTTAAGAATCGGATTGGTCGAAACCAGTGTTTGAGACACTGGATTTTATGATAACCACTCAAATGTTTGGTGGAGTCCTTAATTTTATGATTCATGTTCAATTCATTGAAATGTAGATAGTTTTCTAGTATGAAACTCAAAAACGCCTTATAATATTATGTCTTTTACTAAGATTGATTGAACTGTCCTCATGTTGATCTTAGTGACCTTCAAAGCTTATTGACTGTGGCGTAAAAAAATTTTGATTATAGATATGAATAATTATCATGATATTTTTATTATACCCGTACGATAGGATCGGGTATAATAAAATTACTCCTCCGTTTGTAACACCTCGAAATAAGCGTGCTAGCTATACCTTCAAAGGTATGGATCGGATCAGTAAAAAATTCTAAGACTTTTGAGCCATGTCCGTCCGTCCGTCAGCACGCTAACTCAAAAACTAAGAAAGCTAAAATCTTGAAATTTACACAAAATATTTTTGGAATAATTTGTAGGTCCCCTATTTTTTTTGGTTGAGTTTGGACCAAAACTTAGGGTAGCTCTCGAACACCTAACTTTTAGATCCCGACATTTTTTTTGAAATAGAGCTATGAAATTTTAACTACTGATAGATCTCACAAAAATATTAATTTTATTTTTTATAACTTTTTTTTGTAGCCCCACCCGTTACGGAGCTACAGCTCCCCAAAGGTTCAAAAAAGCTCCATATTTAAATTGTTATAGCACAAGTTGTATAAGGTATATCTTCATTTTGAAAACGCCAAACGATTACTACTTTTATTAGCTTTAAAAGTATATATACAATAAATATATATTTGTGGCATACGGTGTCTTAATTTACCGTTATGCGAAACTCAAATTTTGCAAAATCCTTTAACCCTTCTATCTTCTAAACGGTTTAAGTTGGAAACTTGAAATTTTGACAGAAGTTAGATCTTTGAAAATAAATATGAGTCATTTCAGAAATTTTTTTTGTATCACCCCCCGTTTGGGAGCTGTAAGGGGTCAAAAACTGAAAATTTCCTATTTTTAAACACCTGTAACTTGAACACCTGTTAAAATTTTTTTGAAGTAATACACAAAAATTAAAGCTCCAACATTATATTCTTATTTCTGTTAATAACTTTTTTTAAATAATATAGGGGTACTTTGTAATTGACGAAAGTGTTACTTGATTTTTTCAAATTTTCTAACAAATTTCTTTAACGAATTTTTTCCATTTTGTTTTACTCGATAATTTGAAATTGTTGAGGATATAATGCGTAGTACAAAAAAATGTAAATAAATAAACAACATAACGGTTGCTTGAAGAATTTTTATTTATATGATATTGATATATATACATACTTATATAATATCATGTTTATTTACCTATCGTATATGTCACTAGTGAATGAATGATAAGAGTATAGATGTATATTATATAGCGCCGTATTTACATACATATATGTATTTTAATGTACTTATAAGAAATTATTCTGTCAATGGAATATTTAAATATAATATAATATAATATTTAAAATTATATTTACTATTTTGTACTAAGTAAATTTAATATACATTTACCGCTTAGTATTAAATGGTACTATAGAATATTTGAAAAAGTTTTGGATTGATAATCGTTATGTGGAAGGTTAAAATCTGCTTTTAAAGAATGTATAAACATATAGTTTGAATATATGTACAACCCATAGTTCTAGAAATTATAAAATTCACCCAAATTATTTTAAAATACTAAAATATTAAAAAAATAATATTGTGAGCAGAGTGACAGGCTGTGAACATACTAACGGTTCGTACGGATATCTAAGAGTTGACAAAGGCAACTGTATTCTTCCTCGTTCCTATTTTCGAATTTCTCTTTTAATACTTACTTCTATCAGTTGTGCAAATCTTATTAGCATGTTTTAATATTTTTTAAAATTATTTATGTGATATTTTAATCTTGGCTTAGAACAGAGAAGCACGATACTTTTAGTTCATGCATCATTCATTCAAATTAGAAACTTAATTAAAAAAAAATATTTATAAATATTTTTATAATACCTATACATTATACACAATATTTATGTCAGTAATTTTAAGGTTAACTCTCAAAAATTTTTGTTCAAAATTTGTAATGATAAAGATTAAGTAACAATACCTCAATTAATTAAGAAAATATTATAATATTTAGCTCTGAAAAGAACTAAATAACTGAGTGCACTTTCTTAAATGATCTGAGATGAATATTGATATAATTAGATTATACATTTATACCTAATAATATGTTCTACAAATATATTTCATAAATATATATTTCAACTTTAGATAATCTTCGGATTTTGAAGCTCCTTTTATGCTCAAAAGAACGTACTACATACTTAATAATAACCTCAAGTATTTAGAATATCTAGTGATATCTCATTACCAAATACCCTGCTATCATAAAGTTATCTATTAAACTTTAAAAAAATTTTACCTTTTTACGAACGCCAGTAGATCTGGACAAAATTAGATATAGGTATCTAAACTGTTGTTGTATGTTTCATTTTTTATAATAATATTTTTTAATAATTATTTCCTTACACACCCACATTACGTAAATTTCAAATAAAAAAGAAAAATTAATTTTATTAGAAGAGTATTTTTATAATAATTTTAAGAAAAGTTTTATTTTTAGTTAATACAAAAAAAAAACGAAAATAAAAATTATTTAAAAATAAATATTTTTTTTTTTTTAAATATTTAAGAAGTTACGCAAAATGTCAACAATGTTTAATTCCCTACGTTCTAAATATTTATATTTATTAAAAACAAAAAACCTACAATATTACCATTAATATTATAAAAAAGATCTAACTAACATTTGAATATTGTGTACAATTAATAATTCTATAATTTTTGAAAAGTGTGTGAATATGAAGGAATCACTCTATCATATTTTCATTCACTTAATAAAAGAGTCCCTTTACCTGGCACATGAAATTAATGTATTGATGATAGTGATGATTATGGTAGGAAATATTTATAAAATTAGAATAATAATCATGACAATCATTAGAATATCAAAAAATTTAGGAAAAATTACATAATTTTAATATAGATACATAATAATATAATATTATCTATAGATAGAATTAAAAAAAAAAAATTGAATTTTTAAAAATAACCGAAGAAAACAAGAGATAAAATTAAATGTTAAGAAATAATGAAGAAATAATAAGGACATAAATAAACAATTCTTTTTTTTTTAATATATACTTAAAAAAAATTAATCAATTATTATCCTAAAAGCATGCTTAAAATATTGAAATAGGGTTTAGTTATAATAACAGTAAGATAAAAATATATTGTATAGAATATTATTTCAAATAAATTAAACAACAAACTGGCTTTTGTATACTTGTGGGTTTAGAAATTTTAATGTCAGGATAAATGTCATCAAAAATAAAATTACTTCAAGACGGTAATTATTTGTATATATATTTTTTTTATTTTTATGAAATTTTATAATTTTGGAATGTACCTAATAAATATTTTTTAAGAAAATTTTTTATTAAAAATATTGAAATAGTATAAATTCAGAAAAATATCGCGCGCTTGATATCAATCGGGAGCGGGGTTCACATAGATGTAATTTTGACAAAGTAAAAAATATCTCGTGACTGGAAACTATATATCGGGGAATCATAATATTTAGAGATCTTGACGATCAACCGAAACTTAGTTTATTGTATAAATAATTGAGACATACAGATGTGACCAATCTATAAAAAAAACTAAAGGTATCGTTATTTATAATTGAGATAGTTATCAAGAGTGTATCAGTAGCAGGCATTTAAAAACATCAAAGATTTTGTCAAATCCACGTGGATTATTAATGAATCTTATACCTACGTGTATTAAAATAATACGAAATCTAATTTGGCTCGTTGATCAACATTTATGAAAGAGTAGACTACATTACAATATAGAAAATAAGGTAGAACAAGAACTTTTATAATTCTACATTTAGTTTTAAAACAAACTTCAAAAGCTATTTTTCTTTTCTAACGTACTGTTTACTACGAGTTAAAGGTTTCAGAAAAATTAAGAAGAAGCAAAATCATTGTATGTTCACTATCTAACTCAAATGAAAAATTATCACATATTTCAAGTAGAATTATACCTACTAGTACTATGTTTTTTTTTTAAATCAGAATTAAAAGAAAAAAGTATGTCATTGTTTTTTAAAAATTTGGTTACCGGATCATGCACTAAAAACTTAAATGCTTTAGAGAGTTCTTGGAATTAGAATTATAATGTTTTGATTATTTATAGAATCCTATCTTCGGACTATTCTTCACAACAGTTTCTAATTTATTTAACAAGACATTTTTCAATTTTATTTGTTTTTATTTGTTGTTCAAGAGGAAACAATGGTTCATATACAAGAAAATGTAATAGACTGAAAGGACATTTGGAGAAGTCTATGAAAATTTAGACAACATCCACAAAAAATTAAGTAACTAGTTATACTGAATTAGGTTTAAAAACTGAATTTTTTTTTTTGCGCCAATGGAAAAGAAGAAAATTTGGAAAACATTTTCTTAAATTCAATGACATTAGGTTACAGAAAACGGTGCATCTGAAAGAGAAAAAATTAAAAATTATGTTGTTGATATTAAAAATCTTAAGTATATGAAACTTTTCAAAACTAAAATCTAAAACTTTTTTAAACCTATAAATTTATAACATCTTATCTCTTGTATAAAAATTGTATAATTTTAAATAATTAAATAATTTAATACTAAATCTTCAACGATTATTTTAAAGATTATATTCACTTAATCCATTATTAATAAATAATATATAAATGTATAAAAATACCATTAATGAATGCATGTCAATCAATTAATTATTTATTCTCGAGTGGTAGTAAAATTAACATTCTCTTTAACTTATTAAGAATAATTTGCATAAAAGAATATAAAAATATCATTAAAAATCATATATTATTAATATTATAATAAATCATACTTATGTATATTTTTACATAATTTATATACCTACAATAATATTATAATACCTACGTTTTAACACAGACAAATCAAGAATTTTATGTAAAACATACGTAATATTTAACTAAATTTTTAATGGGCACTAAATATTAAATATATATTGACAATTTGAAAATTGAAGTTTATAGTTTTATTGATATGAAAATGGTATCAAAAAGGTGTCAAAAACGTATTCTAAATCGTTGTTTTTCTGTTTTTCTCAGAAAACTAGGGCTGGTTTTAAAACAAAAAGACAAGGGTTGGTTTTAAGATAATAATTTGATATCGAAAGTAATAGAACGGTATCTATAAAGTTTCTTTTATATTTAGGTTTAAAAGATAAAAATATTCTTTGTAAAATCTTAAAGTAACTTAATATCTAGCTATTCTAGTTCTCAAATTCAGAAGATAATACATCACTGTCTGTTAATATTGTTAACATGAAAACTGTAAAAAATGACTTCTAGGTACTACATAGTAGAAATTGCAATATAGGTAGTACTTTTTAATATATAATTATTAATGCGTTTCTTTTACAGAGTAAACTTCATACTCTTTTCTACTCCCTACTCCAGTCTTTGAGGAAGAGTTATAGATAGAAGTAAATAGGATTATGTCTATATACCATTCTATTTAGCAACTACTTCCAACTATGCTATCAACTACGTACTCTTTTCGTGTAAAAGGATAAGATCTTTAGTTTATCTATAGGTATATGTATTGGTTTTTATTTTTTTCAAAAATATTTTTCACAATAGATCCAAACTCAACAGGATATCAAAACAAAAACACGTTATATATGCTATATCCTTATTTCATAAAAAAAAAAAAAAAAAATTATTTAAAGTGTCTTTTAACAATGTCTTAACCTTAACAAAGACACTTTAAAAAAAAAAAATCCTTATAATATTCATTTAATTTAAAGTTCTTACTGTTATTTTATATATACATATAACGGTAATTTTTAATATGTAACACTCATTTTTATAAAGCCATCACTATTACAAAAATCATTATCATTATTATTGTCATACCCAAAATCATTATCAAAATGTTGATAAGAATGATAGTTAAAATTATTTGACAGTTAACATATTACTGACATTACAGAATAATTTATTAATTTCTATGTCATTTATTTTGCCATTTTATTTTTGTTTTTTGTTTTTTTTTTGAAGAAAATTTATAGTTATTATTTTATATAGTATGTAAGTACTATATTATGCATATGTGTATATGTGTAAAGTATATTGATATATATATATACATATATATTATGTTATTGTAACAACTTATCCTTTTAATATAATTTAAAAGGATATTTTTATTGTAATTAAGGAATTTTTAAATAGTATATCAGAAATTTAAATGAAAATAAATTTTATAATCGAATTTTTATGATAACTTTTATAAAAACTTTTAAATTTAATTTACTTGAAGGTTAGTTAACCTTCATTAATATTATTAGTAATAGTATTTGTGATGATTTTTTATGAATAATAATTTAATAGATTAGAAAAGGATGAATCAATTCATATTTTTTAATTGTGTTAAAGATTCTCTTCCTGTTTTTGAAATTATTGGAATTGAGTGACTAGCGATCTGGAATTAACTTATATTTTCTAAGTAAAACTCATTGAATTTCTAAGTGGTAAGCCGATTTTAATTTGTTTAAAGGTATGGTAAAAAATTAGACGAATACTTTTTATTTTCCGTTTACTTTCTTAGGAAATATAGGGTTTCTCCAAAACTTCTCGAGTTCTCCCTGTCTTACTCTATACTATTAATTTTACCCAAAAATTTTCTATTCCTCTCTCCTTGGACGCTTCATCTTCAAATCGCTTTAGGTTTTCCCACATTTTTTCTGTTTTCAAAATTTTAGTATCTTTAACTTGTGAAATCTAAATAACACGCGAAATTTCTTCTACAGTGTTAGACTTTAACCGACTAAACACTGTATAACCAATGATTATGATAATTGATATAATATGTAGATACATTTATTTTATTTGGAAATTATTGGGACTACTAAGTAGCGTTATATCAATAAATCAATTACATCACTAATAATTTTGTTTCTAGAAATTGTTTGTTTTTTTTTTTAAGACGTTCTAAAAATTCAAATTCTGACATTCTTAATTGAAAACCCCTTTAAGTAATACGTCTTTTTTCTGGTTATCTTAATATTTATATTTGACAATATATTAATAAAAATGGACAAACACACACACACGCATACACACATATTGGTATATATAAATAACTGTTATATAATATATATATATATATACATTTTTTTTTTTTTTTGTATAATTAAATATCTTTAATTATTATGTCCTGTGGCGTATAATATTGCTGTGTTTATGTCCAGAATGACAACATTGAATTTATTATCATAATTTCTACCAATTTTTATATAGAATTTTTTTCTGTTTTTTTTTATTGTTTTATTTTCCATCAAATTTTGCTTCTGTTTCTTATGTTTTCAATCTTTTATACTTTTTTCAATTTTTGATCATTCTTTCTTCTATCATAATATTTTATTCATAATTAAAACAAAAAAAAAAACAAAAAAAACAAAGAAGCAACAAAAGAGATAGCAAGCTTTTTCTTTTATTTTTTTTTATTATTATTTTTATTGTTATAATACTGTTTGCATCTTTTAATGTTTATATTTTTTTGTTTGTTGTTATTTTTATATTGTTGATATTTTCTTTTGTTTTCGTTCGGTGTTTTTTTTTTGTTTTTGTTATTTTGTGTTTATTGTTATTTAATATAAAAATATTTTGACAAGAAAAACACATTTTCTCATTTATTAAAAAAAAAAAAACTTATTTTTTTTCTTCGTTTTTCCTTATTATCCTTTAATTGTTTTGTGAAAAAAAAAAAACAAAAAACAAGCGCGCATTTTCCCACTATCAAAGTAGCAGGACATCTTTGTTTTATTGAAGTTTCTTTCAATAACAGGATATTTTATATTGCTTTAATGTTTTTTTTTTTTGTTTTGTTTTTTGTTGTTTATTTATTTGATATTATATTGTTTTATTTTTATATAATATTTTATACTTTTACTAAAAGTCAATAAATCAAAATTTTATTGATATCGATCGATGTGATTTTTTTTTTGTCATATCAAATATTTAAGGATAAAAGTATCCTGGCAGTAAAGTTATTAAAAAATTCTTTATCATGATTTTAAGCATTATTATTATTATTATAGTTATTGAAAAGATGTTTTACTTTATTTAAGAATCTTTAAAGATATAGATACATATTATATACTAATAGTAAATGATATATGTATATTTTAAAACATTCTTATGTGCAGTATAAGATAGTTTGATACTGTACGATTTTTGTCAGATTTTTAAGCAATATATTATAATATAAAATGTGCAAAAAAAAGGAGATGAAATAATATTTCCTAATAAAGAACTATATTGGTTTTTGTTTTTCTTTTTTTTTTTATAAAATTTTTATTTTTACTTACCGTTACTCTTCATTTTCATCATTTTAACATTCATTATTTATCTTTATACTACTATATCTTATATTTTATTATATTTTTTTACTTAATAATTTTTAAGTAAATTTAAAAAAAGAAAACTAAATGAAAAATGGGTGTCTGCTTCAATAAGTAATATTAGCTGGTTAAAAAGTGTGCCATTATTTATTTGTTAATGTCTCATTTTAAAAAAATTCCTTATTCCAAGGAAATTTTATTTAAGTTAGAGCATTCTGGGTATACTGCTAATCACAGCTGATAATTTTCAAGTACTAATACTGATACTGGAAAACATGTTCAGTAAAATTTAAATACCTGTTAGAAGTAACAATTTGCTTGTACTTACCAGTACTACCAGTACTTACAGTACTTACTAGTACTACCAGTACCAACCAGTACTTATCAGTAACTACCAGTACTTATCAGTAACTACCAGTACTTACCAGTACTACCAATATTTTAATATTTTTTTTCCAGTAATAGTACCGGAACTGGTTTGTTTATGTAATTACCAAAATACTGGAATGTCGCCAGCTCTGCTGCTAATACAGCTCGTGAAATAATATAAATAAATATATGTAAAGGTGGATTTACAATGAATGCTTTACAATAAACAATGGTTACAAAGGTGCTAACATCGATTTTGTTATTAATGCTTTCATCATTATTGCTGAAATAGATTCGCAACTGTTCTTTCAATTAATTACAGTGTTGATTTATCTTCATTGAACTGTTATCATTTTAACGGAATAATTTTAACAAAATGTAGATATGATTTCAATAGTAGTTATATGAAAAGAATATTGGCTACAATAATTTTTCATTTTCAATTTTTCGCAAGAACATTTTATTTTTTTCTAGAGAGAGAAAAATATCTTATTTTAACAATGTGCATTATTCTATAGTTTTTATACATTATGGTAAAATAGATCCTTTTTATAATGTATTTTTAGGTATCTACTATATCTATGTATATAATATACAAGTAGATTATTATAAAGTATAGTTATAGTGAAAAATTTATGTTAGAGTATTAGTTGAATTATTTAACAGTATAAAGAAATTTATCAAAAAAAAAAAAAACTTAAAACAGAGAAAAATAAAAAAAATTCAATATTTTTCACGAATTTTGCCATAATAATGTAATGTACAAAACACATCGCCATAATAACCTATTAAGTACTTTATATTTTTTAATAGCAACAGATCGTTTCTAGGATATACTATCCTTTCAATTAATTTTCGTTTTTATCAAATACAAAAATTGTAATAACGAAATATTTACTTTTATATTTTGCAATACGAATATAATGATTCGTTAAGGTGGAAATGGACTTCAGAGAGTTCATAAAGATAACAAAAGTTTTTTGTAAGAGCAAGTGATCTGTTTAATAGATTTTGTTTTGTGGACTCTTTTTTGCACTCAATACAGTACGATATAGTTACTCTTGTTACTGACAATCAGCAGAAAATCAGTTTTTGGTCAAAAGAATAATTAAGAAATTTTTCTAAGTACATTTTTTTTGAAGTTAGTTGACTTTTTTTAATAATACAAGTACTTTTTATATTATAACTATTTTAGAACTTATTTTAGAAGAAAAGTACATTTTAAAAGAAATGTATAATAACTTGAAAAATAATATATTATAGTACCTATCTGAAAGGGGATAAAAAAGTTTGAATTGTACACAATTGTTATTTTAATAATGAGATCCTGCATATATTCTATATTTTTTTCATAGAATGATTAAAATCTTCTAAAGACACCAAGGAAGGAGTTGGGATAGCAAAAGATAGAACAAAAATGTGGAACTCTGAGTTGAAGAGTAGGATTGTATTGGAGTAATTTATAATCTATATATTACTATTACAATTTTATGAACATAAACGAATATAATGATGACGCCAACTCTATAGTTGAAACATACAGCAGCCTATATGACACCTTCTTGCATTAAATAATGACCGAAGGCAGCTTCAATGTAGAGTCTATTATTATTAGTATTATACTACTATAATTAGAATTTTTATAATTATTATTATTAATATTTTTTTACGATATACATTATTAGAATATAAAACTACTACTTATATAATTATACTATTTTTATAATTTCATCGGCATTTTAATCCAAGATCATCCGATAGAAAGACCGACGATTTAATAACTACGAGGCAATTTAAATATTGACATGAGTCGTGTTAAATTATATTACATGTACACAAGTTCCCATTTAGTTTTAACATGTACCTTAAAGTGTTTATTAGTCAAATAACTAAATATTATACATAAATGTTTAAGTTTTTGTTTTTACATCTATAGATTTTGGCATTTTAATGAAAATTTTTACCAAATTTAAAAAAATGTTAGTAGCTAGGCATTTCCAAAAGTTAAAAAAATCAGCTTTCATTAAAGAATATAGGAATTTAAAAACGATTTATTGCTAATGAATGCAAGTTTACTATATGGCGCAATTAGGAGTTTTTAACAAACTTGATGTAGATTTTTCTGTCCGCAAACTTTTATCAGTATAACATAAAGAGTTTTAAAACTCTCAATTCAGATTTAAAAGAGTCATAACGAAACAGGAACACCGAAAAAACAAAGTAAAGAATAATATTTTTTAACATGGAATGAAATTAAAGGACATTAATTGTATGTGTATGGTGTTTTCCTATATAAGTTTCTATATATCCTCAGGGTTTCTTTATCAAATACTTAAGTCACATTTTAAAATAGAGATAAACAAAAAATATATTATGAAAAGGTTTGTTAGTTTTTAAGTTATTTTAAAACATATAGAAGTAAGTTACAAAAGTTCACAAATGTATTGTAACCCAATATATTTTATGGTTACAATATATTATTGTATAGAACCATTTTAAATTTGTTTTGTATTTTTAATTAAAAAATTTTTTTTATACATTTCTTAACAGACCCAAATATTTGAGTCTAGACGCTGTAGCATGATACACAATTTTTTAATTTGAAAAATCCCAAAATCTTCATTTTAAGTTATATGATTAACTTCTCAAAATCTAATTAACGGCTCCTTCGCCGTAAAGATTAGTGCCGTGTTTCTTTCAACACCTTTTTATCATTCCTTGCAGAACTTTTTCTATTTTTACATCTTTGAATCCATTCTGTCCCACCAATTTTTCAATATATGTAGAAGCAAGTGTCTTTTAAATTAAAATATTAGTCCACTTAAAATATTTCAAAATTTTTCAAATTAATCGAAAATTTTATATTGCATTTATTTTTTTAATGTCTGTAAAGTTTTTAAAGAATCTTTTTCTTAAAAGCCTCCACAAAGTTTGTTTCTTGTTTTTGTCTCTTTGAAGTTCTGCATTAAAGAGCAGTTCAAATTACACCCTTTTAACAAAATTGAAAGAAAAATCTATAATAAATCAAAAACAAAAATGCAATAAACAATAGAAATTTAAAAGAAAAGAAAAACAAAAAAAAAAACGCTCAAGGACATTTTACACCATAAAAAAGCCAGCTAATTTTTAAAGAGAATAAAATATAATATGTATATAAAATAAAATAAAAGAAAGTATAATATTTTGTTTTATCTTATTTTTTATTTTTATTTTTTAAATAAAATGAACAAATAGACATATTATTATTATCATCATCACAATAGAAATTCTTAAATAAAAAGTGTCCTTTTTTTACTTCAATTTTTAAAATGAAAACACAAAAAAAAAAACAAAATTACATTTAGTACAATGTTCTAAATACAATATTTCTTTTTGTTTTATTTTATTCTATAAAAATAAAATTATATCTTTAGGGTATTGTACAAGAGTGTCTAATACAAAAAAAGAACGGACGCCGAATTTTTGAACGTCGACTATTTAATTTTTGATACTCTTGTTAAAATAGTTATATATAATGCAGATTGTTGAAAGCTGGGATTATTATTTTGATTAAGTCTGGGTCTACAGTATATTCAGTTCTGGCGAATTTTGTTAAACTAATTACATACTGCAAGTAGGTATTCAAACATATCGGAATAAGATATTATGCGCTTGTACCCTAGAATAATAAGATAACAAAGCCAATTAATGCTCTTAGTGTTATATCGTTATTATAGGAACCTTAATCTGCGTATTCTTATGATATTGTATGAAATAAGAATAATGAAGTATTAAAATCGCGATGTCTCACTACGTCAATGTGAAAGCAATGCGACTAGAAATTCCAAATATGTGATTATTTATATGTGAAATCCCTAATTCAACAAAAATAGCAGAAGTTAATTGACTTACTCTTACAAAAAAAAAAAATAACGTAAATAAGAAATTGGTATACCATAATAATTGATGTTTATCTACGTTCATTAGTTTCAGTATCCGAAACAGAAGTTTGTTTCAGTGTGATAAAAATTCTCACAGAAACTATAGCTTAAACAACATGATGAACGCGATTAGTTGGTCTTTTTCAAAGTCTCTAAGTACCTCTTAACTCTAATGAAAAAAAAAAAAATTTATTATGTTTTAAAACATAACCTACAATGTTGTTGGTTATGTTTTAAAACATAACCTACAATATTGTTGGTTATGTTTTTTATAAATTGGTATAAAAAAAAAAGATTTGTAAAATTGTTGTTCCATGTTCATATATTTTCTAATTTTATATCATTTTTAATTTTATTTGTATTCATAGTTTTTTTGTAGAAAAGGCGAGTGTTAAAATTTTTCAGTGTCATTACTAATTTGGTGAGCATTTAAAATGATAATACGAGTTATATGGAAGCACATTACTTTTTAATTTTTATTTTTATAAAAAGAAAAAATAAATTTTTTTTAAATGTTTTAAAATTCTTGCTTAAAAAATAAAAATAAAAAAAGGACAAAATAAACAATAAAACTGGAACAGAAACCTCATTTTTTTAAAACCAAAAATATCCTGATTGTAAAAACATAAGGCCGTATACTAACAAAAAAATAAACATTTTCTTTTTGTATTTAAGTTTTTCGTTATTTAAAAGAAATGTGACACGTGTAAAGAAAACATCTAGGACTCACATGATTTTTTTCTTTTTTTTTTTTGTTATAATGAAAATCCTCTTAAATTTTTAATTTGCAATTTAAAGGAAAACATTTTACCCTCATCAAACTGATACACAAACAACTTACTAACTGTATAAGGAAAATAAAGGCAATAAAAAATTTTTTTTTTGTTAAATTCATAGGACTTTGAGACGCGTTGCCATGGCCCATGCTGTTCATTTATTTATTTTGAAATAATTGGATTTTTATTTTTTACTGTAATATATTTTCAAAGCAAGTTTTAAGAAAAATTTAAATTGTAAAATACCTAGTTACTTTATTATTACAAAATTAGATATAAAAAATATTAATTTTTTCGTAATAATAACAGCATAAAAAATTTTAAATAAATTTTAGATATATTTTAAATAAATTAGATACGGAGTCTCGGTGGCTTAGTGGGTAAGAGCGTCTAACATAATTAATTAATATTGAAACAGTTCTAAAAATATTTGTATGTATCTCGTTGTACAAAACAAATCCTAATGACATTTA
This sequence comes from Poecilobothrus nobilitatus, assembly GCA_947095535.1. Classification (NCBI taxonomy): domain Eukaryota; kingdom Metazoa; phylum Arthropoda; class Insecta; order Diptera; family Dolichopodidae; genus Poecilobothrus; species Poecilobothrus nobilitatus. The sequence goes on from OX352774.1 coordinate 231,684,552, forward strand.
CGATAAAAAATCAACGAACTTAGAAATACCGTTACCAAATCCAAATTGACCAAATTCGGTTGCAGTTAAAAAAAAAAAATTAAAATATGTTATGTTATTATTAAAATTATAAATTGTGTTTACTGTATGTTCGGTTCGATAATATCTAGCCATTGGTTAGGTAATAATATTATCTTACCATCACTTCGATATAATCTTATATCTAACCGATGAAATTAAAAGAAGATGGGCAATGGCAAAATTGAAAAGAGTGAAATTAACCAAAAAATATGGAAATACAGAGACATTAGAAAAAAACAAAATCGAGGCTTGTAATTGGTCTTATATTTGCAATAGCTACATATGCCGCTGAAACGTGGAGCATGAAGCAGACAAGAAAAAAGTGTCTAGATAGTTTTGAATATCGAAGGATGTTGAAAATATCATGGACAGAATACCGCACAAAATCGAGAGGCCGACTTCTTACACAAGATCAGATTAACTATAGTTATTAACAGAGAAAGCACCTGGTAGAATCGAATCATATGACACAAAATATATCCACTTGGCAGCAGCATGTAGATAATTTCATCATAATGTCACTAGCTTATTGGAAGAACACTGAATGTATATGGTAGAAACTTTGGTTTAACACATTGCGTGCCAAGCGATTTTTTCATAAATTTCCGTGGAGACCAGGGTCTAAAATTTCTTATATTGGTTTTTTTTAAAGTTAGTTATGTATGACTTCAATATGATTTCGGCAAACATTGTTATATTATTACTTTTTTTAATCTCATTCATATTTCAATATACCGATTGATGATTGATGACTAATATTATAAATCTTATTATAACTGAAACCAATTGACATTATGACCAAGCTATAGTAAAAAATTTACAAACAAAGCATGCCAGATCTACTATGATGGAAATCAATCAATTTCGATTAAATTGAAAAACTTTTTGATTTGATTTGTTGATGGATATTCTTGTAAAGCTGGACTCGGATGTAAATTATTTACAAGTTGAAGGAATTTACAAGTAGAGTGTTCCAGCTACTGTAATATCAAGAAATCGATTTCAAATTTTATTTTGAATGACGTATTTCAGTATCTAATAATCCAGTCTTCTAAATGAAGGTAGAACGTTGTATACTTTGTATGTTGATAATTTTCACACCAGAATTTAAGATAATTTCATTTCACGTTACTTCTTGGAATTTTATTTCACTTCGTATTAATTTTGGGGTGAATATTTCATTGAACCTACTTTAATTTTATAGACTGCTTATAGACTGCTTTATATCAGCTTGTGGAAAATACTCCATAAAGTCCTATTTGTATGGCTTCTATTTTCTTTATAATTTTGAGTTTACTCCCTTTCATATTTTTTCTTCTTATTTTTACAGCTGTAGGCGCTATTTTTGTTTATTGTTTTTTACCCTTCTATAATACACTTACGCTCTAAAACAGAAAAGATATTCATTAATTGCGCCTAAAATCAGAATCATACAGTTTGCAAAATAGTTATTTTTTTCTATTACCTTTACAGAAAGTTACTTTTGTATTATTGATTGATTGATATTATTGTGATTGCTTAAAAGCGATTAGGTATATTAAACTTTTCTTTTTAGGTATATTTCAGTTATAGATAGAGATTATTATCATTTATCTGCGTTTTATATATTATATTTTTGAAATATCGATGTTTGTTTTTGATTGTTATTGTTATCTACATATACCTATATTTTTTATTGTTTCCACATGTTTAGTTCTATCCAATTTTATTAAGGTAGGTATATGAGACAATAGTATCTAACAATGTAAAGAAATTTATGAACAAATTTTATAGATTCACATGTTTTCCTTCCCCCTTAATTTAATCAAAAAAAATCAAATCAAAAATAAAAAAGAATAAAAAAAACAAAATTAATTTAACAGAACTTTAAACGGGATTTTAATCGAAACGTTCAATTTTAAATTTTATCACCCAAACAAAAAACCGTTATAAATAATGTCATAAAATCACCATCAATGACGTTTATATATGTTGTACACAATACGTTTTAAAAAACAAAAGAAGAGAGAAGAAACAAAAAAAAGCCAAAGAAATAATAAAAATAACCGAATTTATATGTTCTCAAATGATTTTATGTTGTTTTGTTTTCTTTTAAAACAGAATATGTCACGTTTCAATTTTTGACACCCCTTAAGGGGTGAACAAGAATGAGAGTTTCAGATAACGAAAAGAAAACGATATATACCTACATAAATTGTTTAAATTTAATTTGACCTGAAGAAAAAATTGGCATCAAATAATATGGATTCTTTGTTTGAAGTGAATTTTGGGAAGTGAGAAACTAACTACTCATTTTTGTTATATTAAATCACAATATTGTCTCACTGTTGCGTACAGTATTATGAAGAAGATGAAAACGTTAAAATTTTTAGCAACTTTTTTTTATCTTTATGATTTTTATTGACACAGTACTTTTAAATTTAAGTTTTTTTCAGATAAAAGAGGTGATGATGATTTTCAGATGTTGTAATAAGGGTGTAACTAATTGCGATTGTAACATGGTGTAACAAAATTGTGGAGCAGTGGCTAAATTCTCCCGAAGATGAATTAGGAACAATTTGAGTTAAATGTAATTTAATTGATAGATATTTACACCTAGACTGACAGATATTTACACCGACAGATATTTACATTCTACTTCATAAAGATTAATAAATATAATTGACAACATGTCATTTTGAACAAAAGAAGAATTAAGTATTAATATATGGTTACGTTTTACAAAGTGTAAAAAATGCTTTGTTGTTTAATATCTGACAGGGAACTGTCAGATATTAAAATGGCCCTAGAACTTGAAGTAACCTCAAAATAAATATATTTAAATAGCTATTCAAGAAGCTTTCAAATCATCAATTTAAGTTTCTTTAAAAACACGAAATAAAATATTTCAATAATCAATTATAAATCAAATAATTAATTCTGCCCTTGAAAACAAACTATATTGTTCGGTAACCTTTTTAAACCTAACTCAAATTCTTTAGAAACTGCAATGAGAAAGAAAGTGGAAAATATTGCAATTACATCAAACAAAATGAGCTCATAATCGACAGCACTCAACTGAGATGGTTGAAATAATATTAACAGAATTAAAAATTGAAGTAGAGTAGCTGTCATCTCCATCCTTAAATATTTTTCTGACACAGATAATACTACTAAAAATTGGGGATGCTGTCATTGGAAGATTGAAATAATTTAAAAAAAATTCTCTTTTTATTCAAATTTGAAAAAGCTTTTTTTTTAATAAAAATTTTAATAGAAACTTATTAAAACTTATTCTCAACAAAGTTGGGAAGTATTATCGCAATAACGGAATAATTTTTAATCGATTTATTTCTCATGATAGTATATAATGATACATATTTGTATATTAAGACGAAAACGTATACATTAAACAATATGTAACGATTTTGTGATTAAATTTTTTGACTGGTAACAGTATTAAATTATTGAACTCTACACATATACCAATAAGATAATAATATGTATATGAAAATGTGTGTATTTAAAATATACACAAACATTATTATTATTACAAAAGTTTAAAAAAGAAACTGTTAATTCAAGGAAGTCAAAAGGTTTAAAGGTTTTTTTGTTCGGTGTTCTTTAGTTCTTCTTCTTTTTTTATTGTTGTAATGTAATTTATTGGTACTTAAAGGGCAACTGAGGTTCATATCACAAGACATTCAATATAAAATTTTAAATTATTACTGTTAATTTGTTTGTTGTTTTTATTTAAAGACATCAGAAACCAAAGCAGTATAAAATAAAATTTTATTGCCATTTACAATCAACACGAACAAAAGATACACTTGAGATAAATATTGTTTCTTTAACAAAAAATCTATAAATTAAAGTATTTTTTACAAAAAGAAAATATGTCATGGTATCAAACTTTTGACAAACTTTTATTTTAATTTTTCCTTTTAAATATTTTGCTTTCAGGTTTTAGTTTTCAGAACTTTAAATCCTGGTAAGGTGTTAATTAAACCCATAAATATTATTGAAATTATGTAAACATAATATTATGATCCTCTTTGTAAAAAATGTAAAGTCCTGAAAAGTAAAATAGGTACATGTAGAAAATATGTTAATATGAGTTAATATGAGTTTATAAAAATTTAATGTTAAGAAAGGTCAAATGCGATAAAAAGCCAAGTGCGACAAAAAGTTTTCGATGAAAAAAATGTTGGGCACTCGATATTAAGATTACTGAATCTATTTGACATGTGATACCATAAAAAGGGAGAACTATTGAACTAAATTGAACTTGAAAGAAAGGCATTTACTAAAACATTCCATGACATAGTAGATAAAATTTCATCACTAATTATTGATAACGTTATATCTTACTTTGTTTCGATACTGCATATAAAAGCGGACACATCAATTACTTCGCAATAATGAGTCAGTGGCGAAAGTGGCGGTATAGAGTGTGACGGTGCAAAAATCTTAACAATGCCATGTTAATGTTAACTTTTTACGACTATGCAACATTTTTACATAATTATATGTTTGAGAAACATTAAAAAAGTTGTAAATATTTTTTTTTTTCAAAAACATATTTATTTACTCTTTACTCTTACAAAAAAATAAATCAAAATATAAATTATTAAATTTTTTAAACTTTTTGAAACCTAAATCTTTGCGCAAAATTTAAAGATACATCGGAAAAATAAAAGCCATCTTTCTCTAAGTTGACAAAAAAAAAAACAAAAACAAGTAAATGCAACAGTAAGTCGATGCAACCGACTTATTAATACCCTACACCTGAATAATTCGAATTAAATTAAAAATCCATAAGTTTTTTTGGCAGCTGCTTGAACTTCTTTCGTCTTATTCTGTCTTCCGTCTGTCTGTCTTCCGTCTGTCCGTCTGTCTTCCGTCTTATTCGTCTTATTTCTTTTCTGTCTTATTCAACTCGAATTTCAGGAACGTAAAAGAGGCATCCTCTTGAGATATGCTTGACATCTTTGTAAAAAATTTTAAGTTTCTATCTTTATTAATTTCGAAGATTGTTAGTCCTTGGGAGGTGTGTGTCAGGTACCCGAAATGCCACTCCAATTCATCGAATCCTTCTAAGGAACATAAAGAAAACATGCCAGAACACCATTGTACTAAATTTAAAGGTTTTACTTTTGTTGGATTTGGAGATATGCTCGTTGCTCTTGTGCTCGTCCGGAAGTATCCAAAATACGAACCCATGGTTCAAATTCTTTCAAATGTCAGTTTCCAATTTTACAGAAAAGGAAACATAACAGAACACCTTTGTACTAAAAATAAAAGTTCTATCTTTGTTGGTTTTGGAGATAATCTCGTTTGCTCCGGAATCATTCGAAAGCTTCCAGAACCCGAACCCATGGACCGATTTTGTCCAAATTCGAACTTAGCCTTCCTTTCGTGATTAGTAACTTACTATATAAATTGTATCATAAATTGTAACTTACTATATAAATTGTAATCATCAAGATAGCTTTATTAGTTTTTGAGTTATCGTGCTAACGGACGGACGGACGGACATCGTTGAATCGACTCAGGAGGTGATTCTGATTCAGAATATATATACATGTCCATATCTAACTCGGTTCCTTTTGGTGGTTACAAACACCATACCAAAATTAATATAGCCTATAATTTAGGTGTAGGGTATAAAAAGCACAAAATAATAATTATTTTTAGTAGGCAAGTAATTTTAAAATCAACAATTTATTTTCTTTTAAATAGAATAAAATATCCATAACTTTATATACTGTACGAACGTATACCCATAACTTTACCGTTTACCCATAATAATTTCGACGCAGCATTAGAAATAACTAGAAATGTTAAGTATTTGGTCACAAAATTTCTACTTTTGGTTCCAATAATACTTGAAGCGGACGAATATTTACAACTAAATTATTAATTTTCATTTATTTAATCGTCCTTTTTTTTCCACAAGTAAGAATCCTGTTTCCGTTACTTACGGGGGCCTCGGTAGCATAGTGGGTAAGAGCATATAAAATACCCTATAAACAACGAGGGAGTGTGGGTTCGAATTCCACACATGTCGTAAGAATTATTCCCCATTACGACATTTACAGTCGCGCCTGTAAAGGAAAGTCTGTGCAATTTCCTATTCACATTTATGTGGCAGAGATATGCACTAAAAAAAAAAAAATTTAAATACAACTTTATTTACAAAACAACATTGTTGAAGTTATTCAGCTTTAAATCTAATTATTGAAAAAACCTGGAAAATTCCAATTGAAAAATCTGAAAAAATTCTAATCAAACTAATATTGTTCTGAATTGAATTTATAGATGAAAAAGATTTTCCAGTACGGGAAGCTCAAACTATTTTAAAAAGCAATAAAAGGATCTGATTATAACATTTTATTCTACAATTAAAAAAAACTTAATTTTATAATAATTAGGTATGTTAACTTTATGCTTTAATTAACACAGTCACTAAATAACCTAGTAAATAAAATCAAAATCAACAAAATGAAATATAAAATAGAAATGGAGTACCAATTAATTCAGAAATAGTTAATATAGATGAATAAAATTTACTTTCAATATTGAATATTAAAATATTATGTGGATATCTAAAATGAAAATGAGTTGCCTTTCATCGTTATCGCTATTACCTATTTCTTTACCATAGTTTTATACAAAAAAAAAAAAAAAAAAAAAGAAATAAAATTAAAAGGAATTTTTATTATTCTTTAAATTTCATTTTCCTTCTAATCTTTTTTGATTTTTCTCAGTTACTACTTTCAAAAGTTTTTTATATTTTTATTCCACAGCTCAATGTAGAAAATATCCAAAACAAAAATAAAATAAAAACAAATTGTTTGTCTCTGATGCTGATGGGAATAACAAAAACCAAGGAAAAATGAAATAACTGGACTAAAGATATAGGATTAGACCAAAGGTCAAAATTTACGTCATCCGGAAGGAGTACTTTTAAATTTTTTTGTTATTTGTTTATTTTTAATCCTTTAGGGAATTTTTTGTTTTCCTTTTTTACTACTGAAAATTATTTTCTGTCTCTTTTTAACTTTTTCTTTGTTTTCTTTTATTTTTGTTTAATTTCGAAACAATTAAAATTCCCAAAATGCAATCAGAAAAAAAATAAAAAGAAACAGTATATTTTTTGTATTTTTTTTTTTATTTATAAAATTTTTTGTAATTTTTTCTTCAAAAAAACTTTAATTTCCCAATTTTTAAAATTTTTTTTTTTTTTGTGTCGTTTTGATTTTTTTATTGAACGTTATATTTTTGGTTAGAAGAATTTTTGTCGGAGGTAAAATATATTTAATATTGCACAATAAGAATTTAAAAAAAAAAAAAAAAACAATTTTCAAAAAAAGTTTTAAAACTTTTCTATTTTAACATGAAATCCAAGAAATCGACGAAAAAATAAACATTTCAAAAATTTTGAAAGAAAATAACAAACACATTAAAAGTTTTCCTTTTTTTTTCTTGTGGAAATATTTTTAAAAGTAGATACCTAAAAAAAAATGTCAGATGGTTTACTTCACAAAATTTTAAATATAAAAACAAAAAGAAAAAAAAAAGAACTCTGGGAATATTGGAACTAAGTGTTTTGAGGTTATAAAGATTATGTTTGATTTTTTTTTGTTACATTTTTATGTGATTTTATGCATTTTATTTTTGTAATTTTTTAATGTTTTTATCTTTTTTAGTATGGTAGAAAACTGTGTAGAAAATATTAGAAACTGAATAAGGCAGCAAGGTAATGATAATTCGTTTATTAAAGAAAATATGTTTGATTTGATAGTTGAATATCTATGTATTTTAAAAAGGTCCATGCAACAGAATGGAAATGGAACCGTATTTGAAAAAATTCTTCAATCTATTCCACCTATATTCATCAACACATTCGTAAACTTATTCTTTAACCTATGTATACTATTTCTGTAGAATAACCATAAACATGTTATTGACATAATAATGTTCCACATATAAAAAATGTAAATTTTCTTTTATAAATGAACCCACATAAGTTTTCTTCCGAAAAAATTTTACTTAAATTTCATATAAATTTTTATTTGTTATTTTATTTATAATAATATATGAGGGTTAAATTTTAATGAAAATCAAACTTACACAATTAATAAAGTGCAGCCCTTATCCCTTTTTGGTTTTTATAAAGAAAGACTAAATATTGTAAATTGAAGTATAGACATCCTTTTTTCAGTAAACTGATCTATTTTTTGTTTGCAGTTTTATCGATTGAAACCAAGGAAAATATTAATTCTAAATATTATTTTTAAAACTTTATTATTTAAAGAAAATAATAAATCTAAAATTACCTTCCTTAGAAATTTTATTGACCTTTGAATAAAATTCCTTAACCGTTTACTCATTTTTATAAAATTTAACTTTTTGATTTACCTACAAAAAAAAAAAACGTACAAATTCTATTAGACTATCTAATCAGACTAAAAATTAATAATATGTAATCAATCCAAGTAATAATTTATACTTAGTCTCCATACTATTTTTTATAATATTTTTTTATTAATAATACGAGAATATTTCTTTTTCTAAGAATAATTTTACATAATTTACATTAACTCTTTATGCGCAACGTAGCAGATATGCGCAATGTAGCAGATATGCCACATTATTAAATTTTTATTCTAAAATTAAAACTAATAATATTTTATAGCTACCGTTCAATATTTTTTAAATAATTTTTGAATCATACAACACAAGGCTATAGATACCACGAATTTTTAGTTATTTTGTTGATTTTTTCATTTGGTTGACTTCTGAATGAATGGTTATTTAAAATTGCCATTTAAATAAACAAAAATTTTTTCAGTTATTTTTTAAGTTATTACAGTTAATAGCAGTAGCGTATATTATTATCTGCATTGCTCACTAAGCTATGGTTTTTTTTTTAAATAATTCTGTGTATAGCAAATATGAATATTGCATGGAAAGAAACGTATCAGACAAAAAAATATCTGAGATATTGAATTTTTTCGAAAATAAGAATGATTTATTAGATTCCTCGGTTTTGAAGAAAGATGAAAATAATGAGACTAATGAAGAAAGTGAGAATGATTTCGATATTGAAAATATGCCTCTTATTATAAGATGACTATCTATCATCTGTATGAAAGACTCTCTTTTAGATGCTGAAGATAACTATAACTGATAACTGACATGAATCACTAAATAAATGGAAATATTGATTTGGAAGAAAGAAAATATAATAATAATGGATAATATTGATTTAGTCTTTTAACTAAATCTTATTTTTATTTGGTTTTTGATATATTATTTTAGGTAATATAATATAATATCCCTTTATTCTGTAGAATTTGGTGCTTGCAATGCGCAATTCAGCTTACCTAATACTGTAACAAAATTCTTGGTTCTGATGCTTAAAATGATCCTACAACATTTCTGTAGAATAAAGTTTACTTCTTATACACAAAATAATGTCTGACATCTTTTTCATCCTAACAAAAAAAAATGCGCGTCAAAGGGTTAAATCTAAACAGATATCTACTCATAAAACAATGAAAACAAAAATTAAATTGATGTCAATTTACATACATAGCTGCTACATAATATTATATTTAAATTACTAGTTATTTCATTTCAATTAAAAATCAAACTTTTAATTTCTTAATAAACAAAGTAAACCATTATTGACTTCTAAATACGGATAAATAAAATATTCAATACAAAATATACCTATCTACCTATAAAATAATTAATTTTAATGATACCTATAAATAATATATGGTTAATATGTGTATTCTCAGATAATATATTATATGAAAAATACGGTATTATGAAGTAAAGGGGATTTTTAATATGCTGAAATTTCTAAAGTAAAAACAGTTTTATTCAAGAGTTTAGAAGAAATATTTTATATTAATTTTATAAATAATAATTTCTGTGATAGCCAATAGATTAAAAGCCATTTTGTGTTACTCTACCTGTTAAGGAACAATTATTGGTTTCTTAAAGTGATATGCCACAAATAGTATTATAACTCATCACTGAACATTATTTTCTGTATGGGAATTTTTGAGTTAAAATTATTTATTTTCGAAATCGTTAAATTATGCCACCGAGAGAATACGCCCCCAAAACCCCTTTTAAACAAATTATTAAAGCCCTAATTTTGTAACCAACTATAAAATCCGTCCTAATTATTTTTTTTGCAAATATATATTAAAAAAAAAGCACTTTAATTTTGTTATTTTTTCAGTTAAAAATTGCTTTTTTTTTAAAAAACAACAACATTAATTAATAAAATCTTGAAAAATATTTAATTTTAAGATTAAATTCAAGATTTTTTTTTCTTCAGGATTTTTGTTTTTCAGATTTTTGTTGATTTTTTTTTCAAAATTTTAATTTATATTATTTTTTTTGGTGAAGATTTTTTTTTTTCAGAAAAAATTTTCTTCAGGAAAAAGGAACTTCCTCACGAACTAGATCCATGTATATAATAAATAGTCTAGATATACCTACCTACTCTTTAGGAAATATATAGGTACAATTTATTTTTGAATTTAAATAAAATCATTTCTTAATTTATTCATATTCATTCTAAATTATTCAAAATCGGAAAAATGATTAGTAAATATATATTATGTTTAAGTTACAGTTAATATTTAACATAAATAATTAATAATACCTAACATAAAAATAAAATATAAAGATACATAATGTACGAATATAATTCTGTGGGCTCTGGTCAAAATAAATTCAACACACTCAATATAATAAAAATATAAAAATCATTACTACTATTAACAACCAACACACCCTATATAAATGTCAATTAAAATGTCAATAGATGTCAATGTACTATAAAATTTTTATAACTGTATAATAAAATAATAACTGTTTTATAACAGAATTTTTAGTTCTCACGTTGTAATTTTATTATTTTTAGCACATTTCTAAAAAAAATTTATAAAAAAATATCTAATAGGCATTTCATTCTGTCCGTCGGCCCTTACGTCTGTTTACAAAACTTCTATACCGTTAAAGAGTAGAGTAATGACATTTTAAAAATGGGTAGATCTCATAAAAAATTATTTTTTCATCTAGTTCCTGTATATATCATTTTCTGCTTAACATTTTTTCAATTTAACCCTAGAAAGATAACCTTAAATTTACTTACACCCTATATTAAAGATAACCATAAATTTACTTACATATCAAAACAGAGTGTTTATCCTTTCTATAATTAAAAAAAATTATTAGAATTTAATAATTTATTAATAAAAACAAAATAAAACAATTCTTCACTTAAATTAAACTATAAAAATTTAAAAAACAAAACTGAAATAAAATACAATATTCAAAATTTAAAGAAAAATAACAACTCAAAATAAAATCACGTTTCGCAATTAATAAGAAATAGCTACTTAAATAAAAATTGAAATTTATTTGAAACAGGATTTACTACATAATTTTGCTTGATCTTCATTATAAATTGGTTTTTCTGCAACCCATACAATACGTGATAGTACAGCTTGATAGATAGGTTTCCGCACCGAAAATATGTTTTACAACCAAAAATGAAAATCAAACTGAAAAAGAATTAAACAAAGAATGCACTTACTAGAATACAGTATACAGAAATTATTATTCTCAAAGATATGATAATTTTTTTTTCTGAGAGTGAGTAAATTTTACTTAGGATATTTTTCTAGAGAAAACGCCACTTGATAGGAATGGTTTTTATCTTTATAAGTCATCATTAAAATTATACAATTTTTTTAAATTTAGTATTTAAATTTACCGTTATGTGAAAACCAAATTTTCCATGATTTTTCTTCCTTCATAACTTAGGAATGCTTTTAGATAGACGCTTAAAATTTGAAGAGCAGAAATATCTTTTACAATTAATATAAGTTGCATCAGGACCTTTTTGCAATTAGAATTTTTTTACCACCTGTCTGTTTAAAAGCTATTAGGGCTCAAAAATTGAAAATTAGTTTTTTTTGAACACCTGTAACTTAGGAACCTGTACAAATTTTTCCGAAATAAAAGGCAAAAATTTAAGCTTCAACTTTATAATTTTACATATTGTGTTAATGGTTTTTTTTTTCATTATGCAGACTTCCCTTAAAATTCAAGAAAGTGCCTCTTTATTTTTCACATTTTTTCTTATTACCTATATGAAATTCTAAGAAAATATTCAAATTTTGGTGCAAAATCACAATTTTTAACAGTTTTTATTGTCATTTGGAAATGCGCGCCTTTAAAAACCGTTAATTTATATTCTGACTTGTTTTGCCTATAATTTCTATTACCTGTAAATAAAAAACAAAAAAACCAAATTTATTGTTTATATCTAGAGATATAAAAAATAATATCAATAGATTATAATATTATATTCTATAGCTAAATAATTAATAATTAAATTTATGAACCTAATATCCGGTCCTAACCAACTTTTTCTCCTTTTCTTACTGTCTGTGGTCATAAAAAAGTTTTTTTTTGTTTTGATTTTTTTAATAATAGCTAAATAAAAAATAGAAAATAAAACTTTTTTTAATTAAATATTGAAAAAACAAACAAATCAGAATGAAAACCAAAGGTTTTATAAAGGTGCACATTAAATGTAATTTTTCTTAGAATTTTTCTTTCAAAACTCAACGCTCTACTTAGAATCGCTACAGACATATAAAAGACAGTAACAATTGAAAAAATAACATTCTTATTCGGTTGTCGTTTTTGGATTTAAAAAAACATTAAGCAAAACCTGAGATGTACACATTTAAAAATATAGCTTTTTCTATCTTTAAAGAATTGTAGATCCGTAACGCGTGGGTCTGCATAAAACAATTTTCAACATTAACTTATTCATAGTTAAAATTTACTTAGTATGTCTTAAACGGTGTAAAGTTTTTGTAAACAGATTTAGGAACTAATGGATGGGCAAAGTGAAACTAATAAACAATTTTTCGACAATTTTAAAAAAATGCTAAAAAAACGAAAGGTACTTATTTATGTTTAGCTGAAAATTATAAAATAACTATAACAAACAACATCGAAACTCTCATTTATGAAAACATTTTAGGTACCTAACTGCTTTTCTTGTTTTCTTTCAATACAGGTCAATCAATGCGGAAATGACAATCTAAGAATATTAAAAATAAATAATTGTTACTGTTATTATAATATTTTTTTTACAAATTTACCGTTTTACACGACTACCCAATGTACAAGAATAAATTTTGTTAAAATTCAGTTAAAAAGAATAATTTTGTATTGATTTATTTTGATTATTTATTTGTAAATAATAAATTTTATTCTTGCAATCATGTTACTATTATTATAATATTTATATTAAACTAGCAGAGTTACCAAGGGTTGCCGGAGAAAGTTGAAAGTTTTTGGAATACTTTTTGAGTTTTAGGATAACAAAAATTTTGAAATTGATTTTTGGCAGAAATCGAAAACAGAAAATAGAATTTTCCTAAGTAGAAGTGACTGTACTAATTTAATTATGATAAATGAACCAATTGGCTAAAATTTTTACAACCTAATAGCACCATAAAATTGCACATTATTAATCATGACAGTAGGTTACTTAAAAATATTTTCTTCAGAAATTGTAAAGATAAGATTTAATAGAAAAATATATTTAATATTTGATTTTTATTATTATTTAATGTATTTTAATTATTATCTATTGTATTTTTCTTTTAGAGAGTTGGTGGAAAGTTTGAAAACCAAGACAATGAATAAGCACATCTTCTTTGAAATATTGTTGGATCTACCCAACCAAAATCTCCTTTCGTTTTTCTGACTGAACAACGAAAAATTACGGTTTGCTAGAATATAATTACTTTAATGCAAAAAGTGTTTCTGTAAAGAAGAACTTTTCCATAAAATTTCAAGCAGAACATGGTAGCACTTGTACCAAAATGGTTCAATAGATCATATTCAAAATGAAACTATGGTTCTTGCTAACAAGGAACAACGATAGTGCAATGATTAAAGATAACTGCAATGATTAATTGAATATCTATTAAGGTTAAAAAATTTAGGCTCCGAAACGAAAGAACGAGAAAGGACTTAATGACCTGGTGGTTAAATACGTCGCTCATTAACAGAAATCAGATCTTACACAGCTCGCAAGTTCATTTAATTGTAATGAAAATTAATCGGGACAATTAAAAAGCTAAAAAATATCAATTTCTAGGCTTTAGAAGTGTATTTCTATATGATTTTAAGAATTTATATTTTATAGTTGTATTGTGTATTTTGTACTTTATTTCTACTTAAACTTCCTAAATTTTATATTTAGAAATAAAATAAAATATAAATATACATTTAAAAAGGGGGATGTTTTAAAATTTTGAGGGGCTGTAGATCCATAATCCTTTATAAGTAAATAAAGCCATTTGTTCTGCCATTTGTTCTGTCCATTGTTCTATCTTTAATGATGTAGAAGTTTTGTAAAGAGAAGATCGGACGGACGGCCGGATAGAGAACAATAAGGAATGTGCTAAAAGGTACATACAGAAAATCGGAATGAATTTTAGATAGACAGGCCCTCTATAAGGTTAAAATAATGATTAAACAAATGAAATTTAGCAAAACCTTTTAAATATATGAACATATCATAATTATATGTCTTTGATATCATATTTCATAATTAACAAACTGAAATAAATTACTAAAATATTATAATATTATTATCTTAATCTTCCTCTATAATTTTAAAGATACCTATATACATTCCACCTATTAGTTAAAATAATATTATAATGTTTTATTACTTCAAAAGTGAATATTAAGAAATTCGTAGCTAAAATGGTGAGTTATTTCAATATATTAACTTTAATATTTCTTATTAAGACAGGCCATAGAAATAATATTAAAAATCAACGTTCTAAGGTTGTATTTTCGTGTCAAAGAACCTCTGTTTCAGGTTCCTGTATGCCATTAGATTTGATCATTTTTAGAAAATTTCAGATGTTTAGCTTTATTAAATGCCAAGTTATGGGATATAAATTATGTTTATATGAAAAAGGAGTTGTGTGGCAGCTTCCTGAATCTGATGCTGAAGACCAACCAAATTTTACACAAGTTATTAGTATTACAAGACGGCATCTTTCGACAAAATTTCAGATACCCAGCTTCAATATAACACTGAGTTATTTTCATATAAAACGAAAAGTTGTATGGCAGCTGCTATCCGAACGAGTTTCACTAAATTTTACAGAAATTGTTGCCATGTAACTTGACATCTTTTCACAAAATTTCATATTTACGTTGCTTCAATAGACACTAAGTTTTTTCCATATAAAGAAAGAAGTTGTATGGTAGCTACTCGGCTGAACTTGTTGAACTTAAATAGCCAACCTCAGAATTTTTGAAAAGTGATGTAATAAAAATTTCAGAATCATAGTTCCTTTATTTTTTAAGTTATGTGGACAGACTAACAGACCATGTATGCATGGCTTAATCGACTTAGAATTCGATTCTGAGCCGAACCATGCACATGAGTTTATGTCTAGCTCGGCTCCTTTAGGGTGTCACAAACGTAAAGGCAAATTTATTATACTCTTGAATATACGGATATAAAAAGAGGGTTCGGGGCCGAGTTAGTAAGAATTGAAATACGCTGCAAATATTGAGGGAGTGTGAGTTCATATCCCACATACATAAATAAAACAAATTTTTCCTTAAGATATTTACAGCCACATGTGGAAAGGAAAGGCTAATTACCTTATCACATTTTATGTCATAAAATAATTTAACCATATTAATATAATAATAATGATTATTTATATTTTAATCCCAATTTAAGTTTTTTAAAAGTACTATTAATTTTTATTTGTTTAAAAAACTGGTTAAAAAAAACTAAAACGATATCCGCAATATTTGATTAAAAATTATAAGAATTGTGCAGCAATCCTTAAATTATAATTAATAAAATTTTTTTTTTTCTTTAATTTAAGTTATTATTATTATTATTAAAGTTATAAGTTAATTTTCTACATTAGTAAAAATTACTTTAAAAAATAAAATAAGAAATCCTTTATGTTTTTTTTGCTACGACAACTCGTAAAAGCGAAAATATAGCAGGAAAAAAAATTCTTAAATATAAAAGAAATTATTTTCTTTTTTTTTCTCTATTATTTCTTTTAATTTTACAGGACTGCTAACAATTATTGCATAATTAAAAACGAAGAAAAATAAAAGTTTTCTTTAGTTTTTAAATTTCCACATTTTTTTGTTTTTGCGTTTTTTTTCTTTTTTGAAAATCATCGCAGTCTCTTTACGACTTCCTGTGTTTCGTTAACAAAAAATGTCTTTAGATATTATTTCTTTTAATTTTATGTTAAAAAGTTTTTTGCTTACTTTAGTTTTAGTTTTTCTTTTATAGTTAAAGATGCAAAACACAATGAAACTATAAAAATGAAACCTATAGGAAAACTTTTATTAGAAAAACAAAAACAAATGCTACGATATAGGATATATTCGGTTTAGTCAATTGTTTAGTGGGTTTTTGGAAATTTGGTAATTCTGAAAACTAATAGGAAAAGGAAAATTTTAGAATAAAATAAAACTTTCTATGGCGGCTTTTTTGATTAACATATCTGATGCAATAACGAACGACTTATCACTAATAAAATATTGATTGTTTTTTGTTGTTTCACCAAAATCATATTTGGTATTAACTCAATAAAGTTTTGATTAATAAAAAAACACTCACTTATCAAAAACAGTTATTATTTGATTAGTGATAAGTAGTTAGTGTAATAGGGCCCTGTTTATATAGTATGAAGAATATCAATTTAGAGGAGTTTTTCATATTAAGTTGCTAAATTTCAAGCTCTTAGAAATTTTTTTTAGTTTTATTCCTTTTATCATCTCTAGAATATTGTTTTCTGAGAAAAAGTCTGTAAGCCTTCTTATATCTCTTTTATCAAAATGAATTGATTAATCATATTTAACATAAGATATAACCGTTTTGTTTGTTTAAGATTGATAATGGTTGGCTTTTAGTTCATAATTTTGATTGACTACGTCTTTACTAATGCTTTTTAGTTTAAAAATTCTGTGGTTTGCACTAATTCTTATTTGTTTATGCTAATGCTGGTTATGATTGAACCATAAAAATCTTCATTTATATAGCTTTACTAAAATTTCAATAACTTAAATTGATATCCATAAAGCTTGGTATTACATTGATGTATTTACTAGTTTTTGTGATTAGTGCAATATCTTTACTGTGGATTCTGAATTTAGATTTGATCGATAATAGTAACCTGCGGAATAGATTATAATAATTTATATGAAGAAGTATTTTAATCTTTAATTGGAGTTTCCTGCTCCTAAGAGACATAACGTATATTCATATCCTCTTTATTTTATATAATACCATTGGCAAGTCTACTCACAAAGTGCATAGAGCCTGTATACAATGCCTGATATATTATAGTATGATTAAGAAAATTTGTAAAAGACCTAAAAGCTTCATTGTAAATTCTATTAGCTATTCAGTTTAATTTTTTATAATATTATAGGAAAAAATAGTGCAGAAAGAAAAGTGCACAGCCTATTTTTTATATTTTTTTCAGATGTTATAATATAAAGTCAACATAGGTACTGCTCATTTCTAATAAAGGCCATTTTTATGAATTTTGGGTTAAGTGGTCTAAAAGATTTTTCAACATGTAAGTACTGAACTGTTCCATATACCAAACATTTTTATATCCCACAGAATATCTATCTAATTTTTTGAAAATATTTTGTTTTATGGTTACTTGGTCCATAATTAATACATCAAGAAACAATATTGAAAGTTTCGGAACTGTATACCTATTCTTGTTGTGAATGTTAATGCACTGGCTACTAGCGCAAAAAATTAATTCTACTTTTTATAAAAATATGATTAACAAAAATAGTAATAATAAACATATTATATGGTGACTTTTTCCTGCAGAATAATATTTCAGTATCAGAATAAACTACTAGCGCAGTTCTATTGATACAGACAAGTTTATTTATGATATTACTTATATTAAGGAGCGATCTCATAAAGCTGATAGAAATATTGGCAGAACTAATAAGAATTCTTACCATTCCATTCTTTGCTGTAATTTAGAAAGAGTGCTAATATTATCAAAGTGGAAAGTCTCTTGTTTCCATTATAAAAATATAATAAACATTTTAAATTTTAACTAAAACCAAAATTATGAGAATAAAGATAAAAGTACGTGAGTTAATGTGAAATACTGATTGCGGCATACAATCAGTGATTTTTGCCAAAGTATGATTTCTGTGTACTCCAAAACCTTAACAAAAGTTCTCTGAAATGTATAATTCTTCTATTTTCGAAGCGGATGGTGTGCATCGAGCAATACAGCTGATACAGTAGATGCAACAATGTAGATAATTTTTGAAAAAATAAATATGAAACTGTCACTTTAAATATATAAATCAAACAAGAAGAATTTATTAAGGTCAAACAACTTATTTTATATCAATTTAAAATACTTAGAGCATCGACTACTGGCTGGAAAAAAAATTGAAGACATCAAATACTTAAATTGCTTTCACCCTTCAAGAGAAGTGTCAATGTTAAAAATAAAGTTTATAAAAATTTTGGCTAATAAAGTAGGTTATGACCAAACCGAGATTTTTAATTTTATAATATAAAGCGCTTCAAACTTTAAAATTAATTTACTCGAAAATTACTTTTTATTAATTGTCAGAAATCAACACTACGATGACGATAAGTGTTTTTCTTTGCTGCAATTTAGCACAATATGTTTAGTTAAAGGTTTTTTTTTTTCAAATTTTTATTTTTCATTGACTTCATTAATTTTTCATCTGCCTAAAATAAATTATGAAATGAATCGAACTGGTTCTTGCTGAGAGAGATCATTCTCAGATATACCCTGATTCTTATTTAGGATAGAAACGAATTTTGTTAATCATTAAACATTTTTCGATTAAGATTGGGAAGCAAGGCAAATATAAAAAGTATTAGAGATAAACAATTTACGCAATTTATATGATAAGAAACAAAAAATAGATTTTTAGATTCTAGCTCAATAATAGATTTTTTTGAGTTTTTTTTTTGCTTTCGAGAAAGCTAAATCAGTTTTATTAATTTTTTTATGTTCATTTGTAAACCTTTTATAATATAGATATATATTATAGCTATATATGTATAACTATAACTATATATTTATTTCTTTTCTTTTAATTTATTTTTCTTTTTTGTTTCATACAAAAAAAATATTTAAATTTTTTTCGTTTTTCTCCATTTGCTTCCATTACTCTGCAGACCGATTTTAAAAGTAGAAAAATGTACTAATGTAGCACTAGAGCATTAAATATAAACAATAGGTGTAGAAACAAAAAAAATATATTTTTTTGTTCAATTTTACCTTAGGGCTCGCTTTTGATTGAGTTTCCTATAGTTTAGATTTTTTTGTTATATAGTTTATTTTACAGCTCCACTTATTTTAAAAATTCTTCCGCAACAAATATTTTTAATATGAAAAAAAGTTAATAATAAAAAAGAATAAAAATCTGAAATTAATATAAATAAAAAACTAGGGACATGAATTAATTATAAAAATATTACAAAATAGGTGTAAATTTTGTTTTTTAACAGAGTATTCTAAAAGTTAAGGTTACCAAGCTTTCAATAATAAAATTTCTTGATATATTGTACATTATCAATTTTTATAGCATTAATGGTGGCATGAAATTGCGTCGAAAGAATTAATGTTCGAAACATTTAAATAAATTGTAATCGAAAAATTGACTGGATTTAAAAATTACTTTAATTACTTTAGTTTTCAGTTAACTTCCACAAATTCAAAAAAGGGGGATTTTATTGTTGGTTAGAAAATTAATGTTCCAATAATTAATTTTGCAGGAGTTTGAAGATCCGATTGGTAGCTCCCGTTTATTTTTTATAAAAATGAACAGAAGTTTGTAATTTACTTGATTTTTTGACAAAATTTAATTTTTGAATTTAAACGGAATCTTAAAATTTACTTCTATTTTAATTTATTTTTTTTTGTCATTCCGAAAGGTATCCCCCAATCCCTCAAATAAATCTAAAAATTACGTAAAATTAATAATCTTTTCCAGAAGGCAATAGGGGCAATTAGGCAATTAGGAACATATAAGAAAAATGTGAAAAATCAAGAGACACTTCTTCAATATTAATGAAAATCTATATACATAATTAAGAAAAGCTGTTAACACAAGATGTAAAAGCATATTGTTGGAGTTTGTTTGAAAAAATGTGTGCAGGTGTCTAAAAATAGTCTATTTTCAATTTTTAACCCCTAATAGTTTCAACAGACGGTAGTACAAAGAAGTTTATGCTAATACTGTTAGATGTCTCTTCAAACTCTCAATTCATTTCAAATTCATCTCTCAAAATTTCAACACGCTATCTAGAAGGGTTGCGGAGATAGCAAAGGTGTAAAATCTTGTAGAATTTTCTTTCAGATAACGCGGTAACTTTAAAAACAAAATTAAAAAAATTGTATAATTTTGATATTGATTTAAAAAGATCAATAAACCTCCTGCCTTTTAATGTTTTTATATTGAAAAAATATTAAACCGAACTAAATATTGATAGTACATATTTAAAAATAGGACCTTTTCAAAGTTTAGGGAACTACAGTTTCGTAATGGAAGGGGCTACATAAAAAATATGCACAACAACATCAATTGTTTTATCAAATCTACCCACGACTAAAATTTCGTTGCTCTATCATTAACGGTGTAAGAATTTTATATACAGAAAGACAAATAGAACGAATGGATGGACACAATGAATCTAATAAGGATTTAGAAAAATTTGCTAAAAGTAAGAGTAACGAATGGAATGAAGTTTTCTTGCTATTTTTTGTAAAGTTTATTTTGAAAGGTTTACTTTAAATGGTTTTTTTTGTTCCTTTTAACTGAACTTTAGACAATTTCTAAAATTGTAGTCAATTCGAACAAGTAAGTACATAAAAAAAAATTTTTTTTTTTAACAAATTCCAGTTCAATGAACTCAAAGTATAATAATATAAAAATATATAATATATTTAAATAAATAAAATATAATTTATCTCAAAATACTACATAACAAATGACTTGTGTTGCTTCTTTCATTCTACGATTCTCTTGTAATTTCAAGTTCATGGTCACATTTTTTAGAACATTACAAAACAAAAAATTAAATTTCATATATGATTTTTATCTTTTATTCATCTGAATACAAAATATAAAAAACCGGATCTCAAAATTCCAAAAACAGTTTATTTAAATCCCATTTATTGTGAAAACAAAGTTACCCCTAAAGAAAACAATAAAAACAAAATTCTTTCATTCGAAAATAAAAGAAATAAAAGAAAACAAACATTTTTTTAAATTTGGAATTTGTGATTTATATATTTACACAAAGAACTCCATTATATCCCATTTAGGGCACTCTTGT
Source organism: Poecilobothrus nobilitatus (assembly GCA_947095535.1). Taxonomy (NCBI): domain Eukaryota; kingdom Metazoa; phylum Arthropoda; class Insecta; order Diptera; family Dolichopodidae; genus Poecilobothrus; species Poecilobothrus nobilitatus. The sequence goes on from OX352774.1 coordinate 231,706,081, forward strand.
TTTATCTCACTTTTCAGTTCTTAAGAAAGGCAAAAAAAAAAAACACAAATAAATTTCACATTCTGTGCATTTTTTACAGGCCAGTTGATTATTCTGAAACTAAATATAGCAGTTGTTTAATGAAGTATGGCAATTACCAAAAAAAAAAAATTGTTTCATTTATTCATGCTGATAGGTAATAGCTGAGACTAGATATAAGAAATTACTGCTATCATCGCACCACTCTTAATGATTGAGTAGGTATAAATGGATGAATTTTTTTAATCAACCTCATTATGTTTATCGTTTTTGTTTTTCTTCCAGATCATAAATCGAAATCATTGACTGTACCTTACATAATGCATATATCTGAGACTTTTACTCATTTAAATTTCCAGTCCTATTTTAAAAGATTAAAACTAAGTAATTAGTTGCTAGAACTACAAACCACGGCCGTGTTAGAACATTTTACGGGTTTTCCATTGATACTAGGTGCTTTGATATTTTTGGGTCCTCTATTTGAATAGTTTTTGAATATACAATTTTCATTTCTTCTAGATTTAAATATTTCTAAGCGTGGTATGTGTTTGGTTTGATGTCTTTTTAAATTTTTATTTATTTAACAACAAAATGAATCTCTTAATTATTGGGTAAGCTCTGCTCAAATGCGGGCCCAAATTCTGCTCTGAATATTTTTTCCATTTGGTAGACCCACGTGTCTATATTGTGCAATCAATGGAAAAAACTCTATTTCCATTTTAATAATATCAGCCTTTTCTATTTAAATAACTGTCTAATATAAAGTAAAAATCTAATTTTATTAAATAAAAAAACAAATAAATTGCGTTCTACAAAAAAGGATTTTAAAAATTCCTAATTAAAAAAAACTGTTATAGTTATCAGGCTATACTATATACGTTTTTATTTAATTATAGTTATATATTCTGTTAATGAATTTGCAAAACCTTTTCCCCCAAATAGCTACCAAAAAGAAATAACACAAAGTTATTCAGTTTCAATGGATTCTCTTTTTAGTTTTTAGTTTTCGTTAAAATTTTTATGACAATTCTCATTAAAAACAAAAAAAACGAGAAAGAATACAGTTGGCTTTGTCAACTCTTAGATACCCGTACGAACCGTTAGTATGTTCACAGCCTGTCACTCTGCTTACAATTAATATTTATTTTTTTAATATTTTAGTATTTTAAAATAATTTGGGTGAATTTGATAATTTCTAGAACTATGGGTTGTACATGTATTCAAACTATATGTTTATACATTTTTCAAAAACAGATTCAAATCTTCCACATAACGATTATCAATCCAAAACTTTTTCAAATATTCTACAGTGCCATTTAATACTAAGCGGTAAAAGTATATTAATTACAAAATAGTAAATATAATTTTAAATATTATATTATATAAATGCGTACATAGTATATTTATATTATTATAAGTATATCGCCATACATTGCAATATTTCTTTAAAAATATTTCCATTCATAGAATAATTTCTTATAAGTACAATAAAATACATATATGTATGTAAATACGGCGCTATATAATATACATCTATACTCTTATCATTCGGAACTCAACCAAAAAAATGGGGAACCTATAAATTGCTCCCAGAATATTTTATGTAAATTTCAAGATTCTAGTTTTCTTAGTTTTTGAGTTAGCGTACTGACGGTCGGACTAACGGACGGACGGACATGGCTCAATCGATTTAGAATTTTTTTCTGATCCGATTCATACCTTTGAAGGTATATCTAGCTCGCTTATTTCGAGGTGTTACAAACGGAGGAGTAATTTTATTATACCCGATACTTATCGTACGGGTATAAAAATTGTAATTATGCTAAGTAAAAGGAATAATATTCGAGATGCTAAGGATGCAAGTTCAGAAAAAAAAAAAAATTGTGGGTTATAAAAAAAACAAAAAATTAAAAAGGAATAAAATATTAAAATGACGACCCAGTAATGTCATATTTAGTTATATTTATTTTGTTAAACTCCATTTTGTTTTAAACTCACGGGTTTTTTTTTTTTTGAAGATGAAAATTACTCGGTGTAAAGTAAGTGTATGCAATATAAGTTAGATGCAATTACACTGGTAAAAACATTATTTTACAGATATTATTCTTTCTCTTATTAAATTGATTGTTTCTATTGGCTCCAAAAAGAAATTTGATTTTGTTGTTGTTGTTGTTTTCCTTATCTTGAACTTACTTTCATTTATACATTTTGAAATACTGACACAATCATAGATTTAGTTTTCCTGGCTGACAAACTTAGAAATAAGGTTTTGTTCGACTATTCTAAAATATGACACCAAGAATTATTTACGACTCTATCAGGTATTGAATTATTTTAATTTTTAAGTTTGAAAATTATATAAAGACACAGAAACATAGATTCGCTTTATGGCAGCGAAGCCTTTTATAAAGACGAAAAACAGTTACCATAAAGAGAAAAAATTTATGGATACTTATGTATGTACATATTATATTATGTAAAGTTGTTTGAAAGCATCTCAACTCTAAATTTAGCTTGATGACGTTTTAATTGTTGAAAGAGTGAAATAGAATCTATCAATATTAATAAGATTTTTTTATATTTTTTAATGTATTTCTCTGCCACATAAATGTGGACAGAAAATTACACAGCCTCTCCTGTTCAGGCGTGGCTGTACATGTTGTAAGGGGGAATAACTCTTTCAACGTGTGTGGGATTCGATAGCTGAGGAAGAAATATTTTGTCATTTGTTAAAATTTGATCATTTACAGTACAGTGCATAATAGCAAAAATGTTAAAATTTATTGATTCAACTACACTAAAATACGGAAATGTAATTGCTCTTTGGAGCCAATGCACAAAATAAAATTGTATAAAAGTCAAACGTTAAATCCTGAAATTTTTTCGTTCTAGTGTAGATGAAAAAAGACAAAAACGAACCTAAAATTTCTATTGTTTTTTTTTTGTTTTTTTAATGACATTATGATACCATGATTGCATTTTAGTGGATTAATTTTTTTTTTTTTTATGTGATGGGCTGGTGTACGGCATACTTTTCTAATAAAAATTTAAATTATTAGTATAATTTTTTTTTAAGGGAACACTCTGGTTTTCTTTTTTTTTTAATTTTTTTTGTTGCTTCTGTCGCTATAAATAGAACGGATTGGTTAAGTACAAAAAAAAAAAACTAATTTTTTAATAATATTATTTTGAGATTCCCCTTTTTAGATTTTAGGATTTTTTGTCAAAGTTTTTTCTTTAACATTGAATGAAAACATGATTATTATAACAGCTATTACAATTTTTTCTTTTATAATTTTTTTTTCGGTACATAATTGATATTAGGTTATTAAAAAACAAATTTTTTGTTGTTTTTGTAAGTTTACTTGACATTTAGCATACAATGAAAAGACATTAAAAAAAACAAAAACTTCAAAAATGAAGTTTATTAACTGACATTATACATGTGTTATATCATTCAGTATTATATGGGTGCAAAGGTAATTGAGGATGTAATAGTTATTACTTAGATGTTAATTATGAAGGTATATCTATCATAAATAAAAATAATTTTGATAATGTTTTGAGTGATATTTGTATATGGATTAAAAAACTTTTTAAGGTGTTAAAAAAGAGATATTATAAAAATTAGTGAAAGGTAACATAATAATATTAATGGATATTTTTGTTTTTTGTTGGAAAAATTTTCAAACGTTTTCTACTTAGTTTTATTTTTAATTTTTTAGTGGTAAAATAATTAGAGTGATTTAATTTGGCTCTTCGTTAAAATATTGATTTTCCTACTTTTGTTAAGAATTTTTTTGAAATTAATAAAAAAATTCTCATTGTTATCATTCTTCGCATACATAGCTCTAATATTACGTTTACCATCCTATAGATTATCCTATATTTTAATTATGTGTAAAATTTGGACTATTTACGAATTGACTTAGGTGAGGAACTTAGGTGACTGAGTGGTTAACCACATAGTTTATGAACCGAGGAAGTGAAGGCTCAAATCCTTTAAAATTCATAAAAAGTTTTTTTTTGTCTATAGGAAAATAAAGTAATTATACTTATAATATATTTATAAGTATAAAATAAACCAAATAAATAATATAAAAATATTAATAAAAATTATTTAATGGAATCAAAACGGAATCTTATTTGTTCTATTCGTCCTGTCAAAGAAAATAAGCAAGCTTTGTAAATCAAGGTGACAGAATCGAGAACTAAGTCTGCTCTGTTATTTTTTCAATATGTCTACCCTTCTGGTATAAAAATATTAGTTGCGTTCCATTAAATTAAACTTCTTAGCATTTTGGTTCGTCCAAGAAATATTTTTTATGCAAATATCTTGGGGATTGAAGTTCTCTTTTGCACTGAATTTAGCCCATTATTTGTAAATTGTATTATTAATAAGGTGCGATATATCTATTGTCGTTATAATGCTATATCTGGCTAGTGTGGAAATTGCTATTTTGTTGGAGCATTCTTTTCCCGAGAATCTATATTAAGCGCAATTTAATTTTTTCTAGTGCTTTTCATTATGCATCTAATAGTTAGTTTTAATTTTACTATTTAATTTTGCTATTTTATTTATAGTTATCTGATTTGAATTTTATTAAAGTAAGTTTATTTACTTTAGCAAAAAACACGTTTTATCACATTCAATATTATGTATAATTTTTTGCACACTTAAATTTCAAACAATAGTGTGAAAATGGCGTTTGCATTTAATGTATCGACTTATATTAACATTTTAATGGTCGTGATTCAAAAACTTGCCAATTTTTAAACTCAAATTTAAGTTTTAAAACAATGTCAATTCTTTTTAAAATAGATCATCAGATTATAAAATTCTTTGTTTTTTTTTTTGGTTAAAATCAAAAATTCAATTAAAATTGTAAAAATATTTAAACATATATCTGTAGCTTTTTGTGGGGTTATCTAACCGTACTTATACTATCTATTGAATCGTTAAAAGAAACTATTATTAAAATTAAAATTCAATAATTTTATAAATTGTAAATTTTCTTAGAATTTTATATCTACTGTATGTAAGATGAAAATTGTGAAAATAAAGGGACATTTTCTAAAATAGGGACCTTGTGGCCTAGTGGGAAAGAGCGTACATTCACAGCATCAGAGCGTAAAACTTTCTTAAATTTTAAGGGAACTTTATATAATTTAGAAAAATCATTAATGTAAAGTAAAATTGTAATGTTGAAGCTATAATTGTTGTATTTTATTTTGAAAAGAATTGTACAGCTGCCTACAATTAAGGTTCTCAACCGAGGGTGGTAGAAAAAAATTTTAAAGACAACTTATACAATTATTATAGACAATTATGAAATTTATAAAACTAATTCTGAAACGTCTTTCTTCACCAAAAATTTCAAGGCACTATCTAAAAGAGTTGCGGATATATAAAGAAGCTATATCTTGAAAACATTTTGCTTTCACATATAACGATGAATCCATAACTACTAAATTTAAAAAAAAAAAAACTAATTATTTTGACATTGATTTATAAAGGTAGAGAGAATCTGAGGGATACACTTATGCAAATAGGGATTTTCTAAATTTGGGCGGGCTGTAACTACATAACGGTTGATGTTATATAAAAAAGTTGTTTTGCTGGATTAATTTTTACATAGATCTATACATGGTTAAAATTTCATTATGCTATCTTAAACGGTGTAGAAGTTTTTTAAAGAGACGGAGAGTTATGTGAACTGACGAGCATTAGTGAAACTAATTTTTAAAATTTTATTGAAAATATGCTAAAAATTAGTGTATTTATTTATCTATACTTATAATGTACCTATCAATCTACATAGAAATGATTCAATATGTCACCTTTTAGTGATTTGAATTAATAAGCTAATATTGTTTGCGACTTTTTTTTAACTTCATATAAATATCCTTGAGTAAATTTTTCTGAAATTTTAAGGTATCATTCAGTAAAACAGCTTCCTTCAGTTGGAAACTTTTTTTAATTTGAGCCATTACCAATTTTTTTGTTTTTACTGAATTTTTTTTTTTGTAAATTAAATTTTGATCGATATTCTATTTTCTGTGAAATATATTCATTTCTATCACTAAAACGCAAATATATTTGGGGTGGGAATAAAACAGCGCCGTTAAAGTATATTCCCGCCGCAATAATTTTACTATCATTCTTAATATAAATACTATAGATGCTATAATTAATAATTAAATTTTTAAAAATTAATATAAGTAAAAAAAAAAATTACGACAAAAATATTCATTGTTAGTTATGATATTAAAATATTTAGGTATCTAAAACTTTATATACCTACAAATATAATATTATTGAAATACCTACATAATGAAAATACATTAAAAACTGTGAATAAAAAATATGTGCAATGTTTTTAAAATGATAACTATTCTTCAAAAAATGTTGTATATTTTGCTAGCCGTAATTGTGTTTGGATTTTCATAATAATGCATAATTATATTAGATACATTTTTGATAAAATTTTCTAATTGAGTTGCTTTGCTGAAGCTTCTAGAGTACAAATGGCTTTTGTGCAAATTTATACAATATGTAAATTTTCTTCTGGTAAAATTTCAGTCGAGTTACATTTAAATTTTTATACGTTATTTAAATATTGGGTGGAAATCAGAGGAATTTTTTTGAAACTTTTTTCGATGAGAACATGTGAGTTAAATTTAAAATATCAATTGATATTTACTATTTGATTTTCTGGCTAAATGAATTTTAACAAGTTTATACCTATATTTTTTTCCATTTTTTATGATTTTAAAAAAGTCTAATTTAAGTGTTCCATTCTATTCCTTGTTTCGTTCATTTGACTTTATTTACGAGTCATTTCGTTGCTGATCTAAAGAAAGGCCAAATGGTTTTTATATCATAGCTTTTATTGTGAGACAATCAACGATAAAAAGAAATATTTGATACAATTTTATTGTTTTTTATGAAAAACAGCTTAAATTTTAGCGTAATGGACGAAAAAATTGAGATAGAAAATTAATTTAAATCGTTATATCTAATTTATATTTTTTTTTATTTTATATGAAACACTTTGTACATTTGCATAAAAATATTTACTTTTCATTATGACCACTTCTGATTCAAGTGGGAAAAATTTCAACGGAAAAAAAAATTCTTATATTTTGGAATATTGCATAGTTATAATATATTACTATATAATAAATAATACATGCGAACTCCATTTTTGGCATAGTCTTTTTCAATTCTGATTTTTTTTTATAAATGTTATTATTATTATTTGTTCCTTTTTCTGTCTCTTTCTTTTTTCTCTTAAGACTTCATAACATTTTAATTTACATGCCTCGTTGATTTTCTTTTTATTTACTTTTTTATTTATACATTTTCAAAGGACAATGGGGGGTATTCACAGGACGAACCCTCTCCTGTGATTTATTTTTATTTTTTTTATTTTCTGTCCTTTTTGTTTTCAGTTTTTTTTTTTTTTTAATTTTTTTCTTTTTACTTTCAAATGTAGATTACGAGTTTATTGAGAAGTAACAAAAAAACAAAAAAAAAAAAACAGGAGCAAAATGAAATGAAAAGTTAAACAAAACGTTTTTTTCTTATTATTTTTATTAAATTGTTTTGTTTTTTTTTTTTGTTTCAGTCTCAGAAGTCTTTGAGCACAAATGATTGGCACTGGGGTATAGTAAAAAGCTGGTTATAACAGATTTATATGTAAATAAATTTATATATATATATAATAAAAGAAAATTAAGAAAAATATAGGAACAGGAGCACTTTTTTTTATTTTTTTTTGTTTTTGTTTTTTTGCAAATTAAATTTTAATGTAAAAGAAAATCAAGAAAAATCTGAAAACTTTAAAGAGATAAGCACAATAAAATTATTTATCGCTCTCAAATTTTCATAGTTTTAAAACAAATGAAATTAAAAAATTTAAAATAATTTAATGCTGGATTTATTTCACAGTCTTTAAAAATCATTTTAACCCTTTTATACATTATTTTGTAGGAATTTATTTTGTTATCTTATTTCAATTTTTTGCTGTAATCAAATTCGATTTTAAGTATCTATAGTTTTCTTTATTTATTCCCTAGTGTAAATAATTAAGTTCGTTCATCTGTTTAGAAACTTCCACATCGTTAAGTCTACACCTTCTACAACTTATGATAATCACCTAAAGATGAAGAAATGAAATTTTAACAATGAATTGATCTCATAAAAATTTAAAAATGGGGCAGATACGCCTTTTTTATATAGCCGAACCCATTACAGAACTCGCCTTCTAAAAAATTGAAAAAACGCTATTTTCAAATTTGTTTGTCTTAAGTTAATTTTTTTTTAAACAGTTAAAATTTTAAATTTACAACATCAAAAACTACGAAACGTTTTAAGTGTTATGTGTATTTAAAGTTACTATTATGTAAAACCATTTGCAATTTCAATGTAAAACAAATCTAAACGGAATGCTTTAAGTCAAACGTCGAAACTTTGAGAGGAAAGAGATCTTTGTGAAATGTAATAAGTTACCGTAGAAAAAAAATTTTGTACTTGCACCTGTTTGAAAGCTATTAGGAGGCAAAAACAGAAAACATTGCTTTTGGACACCTGGGCAAATTTGTTTTAAGTAAGAAAAAAAATTAAAGCTCGAATATTGCACTTTGTCATGTTTCTTTAACGGCTTTTATTTTACTATTAATTATCTTTTTGAAAATGTTTGCGGGTTTAAAGATTTTCGATTTTGTTTTAGTTTGAAATCTGTAACTTGTAAACCAACTTCTTCCATTCACTCCACTTTAAACACATTATCAATATTGAAACAACAAAACAGGGATCCAATTAACTTAGTTCTAAAATTACATCTTTACTACATCTTTAAATTCAAGGAGTTTTGATTGCAGATTAAAGGGTAAATTTAATGAAAGTGTACATTAATAATTTTTTAAATTTCATATCTTTATCTATAGACTATATTTTATTTAAATTTAAATATAGTTCAATACTGTTTTGATATTTTTAAGTTTTGAATTAATATAACTGCCCACATTATTACTGATATTTGATTGCTTTTTAAATTTTTGGAATTCGGAAAAAAAAGGGGATCAAACAAGCAAAAAAAAAAATTGTTTTTTATTAGAAATAAAGAAAGAAAAACGAAAAACTTTTCAAATCAAATATACGACAAAGAGAAAAAATTAAATACATATTTTACTTCGTGGAAAAACAAATAATTTGTTTGCACGCGAATTCTCTCTCCTTTTTCTTGTTTTTTATTTTCTTTTAATGAAAAATCTAAGCGATTTTTCATATTATAATGAATGAAAACACCATACTTTTTCTAACATCCTTTGTATACTGCTTCCTTTTTCTTTCTATTTTTTTTTCTCTTAGTTTTTTGTTTTTCTAATTTTCCAAATATAATTGAATGAAATCTTAAAGCTTTGAATATTAAACTAAGAAAATTGGTTCATTGTTGAATGAAATTATTGTTTTATATTTTAAGTCATACGATATAAAAGAAAATCATGAAAATAATTTAGAATAAAGTATTTTATAGAATATTTGAATGGACATCATACTGTGACCACATTATTTAACATATTTTATTCTAAATTTAGAACGTAATCACAAACATTATATAAACTTAATATATTTTTTATTTTTAGCAGTCTCAGTAAGCGAAGTATAAGAAAAAGGGAAATAAAATTTAAATTTAAACATAATAAAAGTATACCTACAACAGCTGCTCATATTTTTTCGTTTATTTTAAAATTTTTTATTACGAGAGTTGGTGGAAACTCGAAAGTCACCAAGAGGAACTGCACGTGCTTCCTCAGGGTAGAGTTGAATTCTAACCAACCAAAACCATCCCACTTTTAAAACCAAGCTTTAGGATGGAACCTTTATAACAAACGTACAGTTAGGTTTTGTGGATAGGGATGTGGGAAGAATAATTGGGGAAATTGGAATTAGGAAATTTGGATTATGGGGTATAGGAAAATTTGAAGGGATATTTTGAAGAAAGATGTTAATGTTCATCTTAAACTTAAGTAAATCGTACACATATGAATTTATTTCGCCATCTTGATAACTGATGCTGAAAACAGGGAAATGTTGAACATACAATCATTTAGAATTTACCAGATAATTAGATGTTACTGTTGCAAGATATTAGTAATGTATGTGTTCCTTTCATAGCCTTGATAAGGCAGCGTTTGTCATGGATACACTTGTGATGGATGTTACACTTAAAGCATAACATTTGCGCCTTAAAAAAACGATAAGGATCTATCAAAATGATGTAGGTATGAGTTAATAATAATCGGTTAATGTGACTATCAGTCAGAAAGACAGGTTGTTTTAAAAAAATTTCACTTTTTTTAAATATTTTCAAAATTTTCTAATGGTTCAGTTTTGTCTTTTTGTCCCCTTTCTAAAATGATTATTTTTCTAGTTGCGTTAGTTCCTGAGTTATAGCAAATAATTGGTTGACAATTTTAATGTTTTCGTTTTTAATTCAGAAATTAAATCTTACAAGTATAGTTTTTCATAATAATGGCTTCATTAAAATTATATTATGTGCATTGTTTTAGGAAAATCATACACTTTAAAATAACTGTTGCTTCAATAAATTAATTAGCGGTGATTTGAGAGCGGCAGCCTTATTATTTTAAATGTTTTGTAATAACTATGCATACAAAAAAATAAATAAAGTATTATTATAGTTCGATAAAAAATCAGAGCTTCAAAATTTGTCTCTGTAGGCATATACGGTATACCTACACTATATTAAGTACTTTGTTGAAATTTGTACGGACGAATAATAATCAGGATGGACAAATGCATTATGCTATAATTTATTACACGGTAAGGTTATATGCTTAGTTTTTTTTTAAGGTATCAACCGTTATTGGTCGTTTCAATTGGAAAGAGAAAATTGGAAATTTTTAAAAATTGTCATAAAGAATTTTTTTTTAAATTATTCAATACTCAAAAATTGAAAATGAAAAATTTCTCATATAAGAAGACAAAATATAATTATACATTTTGTTGCAAATATAATTTATACATGAAAACAATTTTGAATAATTTTTACTTTATTGTAAAATTTCGATAATATTCGTTGCGGATTTTTAAAAAAGATTTTTGTACAGGTGTAAGAGTAGTACTTATCATAATAAACAATAATGTTTTAAGGTGAAAGATTTACTTAACATTCGTAAAGATAAGAGTTAAATTTTTAAATACAAATGTCATGGAGAAGTTTTTCCAAATGAATTTTCTTTTTCTTTTTATTATTTATAGTAGGTACCTACTAAACATGTGCATAAATGCATTTGAAATCGCTTTCAAAACATTCATATTTAAACAAATGTTGTGTATACTCATTTTGAAGTTTTCAAATTGAGTAAATATGCGAGAGAAAAATTTGAGTACTCAATTTGTTCAAGAGAAATAAAATCAAAATGTAGAATATAGTGTAGGTGCTCTTTAGCAAACTGTACTCAAAACAAAACCATTTGATTCATTTGATTTATACAGTGAGTACACTGAATAATTTTTTTCTTTGTATATGGGGAATAATGGGTAACGTGGTAATAATAATATAAGTATGTATATATTATATCGGGGAATGAAAATAATACTTTACATACATTCCATATATAATAAATTCCATACCTATATAATTAATGAATATTCCATATATCATAATTAGGAAAAAGTAAAAATTAAAAAGAATAATATTTGGAGATAAAAATCTTTAACATCCCTTTTTTTGGTAAAACCATTATTAGGGATAATGAGCAAATTTATAATAACAAAGTATTTTATTACCTATATATTTGTCTAGTTTTAATTTTAAAAGTTCAATTAAATTATTTTTAATACAATATATACAACAGCATTTAATAAAAATAAGAATATGTACCTTTTATTTTTGTAAATTATCGTTTTGATTTCAAAAAATAACGATCAAAAAATATCTCTTTAATAAGGAGGAGTACTCCTTTCATTTAAGTATTTAAAAATTTTACCTGATCTGTAAAGAAGTATGCGGAAAAAGTAAATGAATCTAATGACAAAAAATTATTCGGCCACGCCTTTGCAAATAAATAGTTAAAATATTCACCCATATTCTTAAAGACTTATCATACTTATCTAGCTCTATATCATATCACTAACACGATGATTTGTTATTCTGCAAGACTCTAAAGTGATGTTTTCAATTTGACCCATTTTCCATTTGAGCCATTTTTTATCACCTCAAAATTCTTGTACGATAAATATAACTTTTAAGCAATTCTTAGAAATTAAGTATTTTTATACCCGTACGATAGGATCGGGTATAATTAAATTACTCCTCCGTTTGTAACACCTCGAAATAAGCGAGCTAGATATACCTTCAAAGGTATGGATCGGATCAGAAAAAAATTCTAAGTCGATTGAGCCATGTCCGCCCATGTTTATTTAAAATTATATTTACTATTTTGTATTTAGTAAATTTAATATACATTTACCGCTTAGTATTAAATGGTACTATAGAATATTTGAAAAAGTTTTGGATTGATAATCGTTATGTGGAAGGTTAAAATCTGCTTTTGAAGAATGTATAAACATATAGTTTGAATATATGTAGGTACAACCCATAGTTCTAGAAATTATAAAATTCACCCAAATTATTTTAAAATACTAAAATATTAAAAAAATAATATTGTAAGAGTGACAGGCTGTGAACATACTAACGGTTCGTATGGGTATCTAAGAGTTGACAAAGATAACTATATTCTTTCTCATTTTTTTATTTTTAATTTCTATTATAGAATCGGGGACTAGGTTTTATTAATCTGGTTCTGGTTCGCAAGATACGACGGTTTCTTGTAACTTATGAATATGTACTTTCATTTACTATTTAAAAATCAAATCTCTTTTTTAAATAATTTTAGCTCAACATTTTTTCGTATATAGTAATTTAGATACATAAACAAAAACATAATACATACTTATAATATTACATATAATACTTTTAATATAAATTCTATAATATAATACTCTAAGCTCTGTATAATTTTTCATTTGAGTACCTGCTATACTCAGTGTATATTGATCATATTTCGAGTACTCGTTTTTGATTTTCAAAACATTAAATCTTTTACGAGATCAAATTTAATATGCATTTGAATTTGATACAAACAAATAGAGTTGAATGTATATTTGTTTACAATCGAGTATAGCTTTTACTGTACTCTTTCTTGATTGAGTGTGGTGAATTACTTATATAGTATACCTAGTATAATAGAGAGAAAAAACGTATCCATCCATGTATCTTTAGTACCTATATATAGATTTGGGATCGATTTTGAAGTCGTTTTGGAGTCGTTTTGGAGTCGTCGTTTAACAAAAAAAAAAAAAGAGGAAAAATTATGGAAAAAAATTATTTGCTCTTAAAATATTTTTTTAAAAGAGGAAAAAATTAAGATATGTTACAAAATCAGACTTTCAATAATTTTTTTGGTAAGGGTTTAAGGATTTTTTTACTTTTAATTATTTTTAATTTTATACTTCTGTTATAGGCAAAATAAAACACTTTCTCTCAATCCAAAGGTCTGACCAGATCTTTCATATAGGTACCCTACGTACTATATTATTTGGCTTAATTTTAGTAATAAAAAAAAAACTTTATTTGTTTTTTTAATAAAATTTTTATCTATTTTCATTTTTTATGAATTTTCCTCTTCAATATTGATACATTTATTCAAAAATCTTGCGAAATTTGATTTTCATATAACGGTAAATTTTAAATATTATGTATATAGTAAAAAAAAAAAATTGCATATAATTTTAATATTGATTTATAAGGTTAATAAAGTGGTCATCTAATTTGACACTTTCAGATTGCAATTTAAAGATAAAAAAAAATTTCGCTTTATTTTAGGAATCAGTCATGTATGTAATTAAAATGTAATTAAATGTAGTTAAAATTAATTTTGGTTTTTTTTGTTTGGATATATGTCGCAACACGATTTTATCAATATTTTAGCCAATTATATATTTCCAAGAACACTATTAATTTTTTTTTATAATTATATCATAAACAATTTTCCTCATTACCTATTTTATAAAATAATTTAAAACTTTATTTTTTAATTTATTTTTACAAATTAATTTAAAAATTTTTTTAATTACAAATTATTTTTTCTAAAAATATTTCATATGATCAAAATAATATGAGTTTTTCCTAGAAAATAATTTATAAGTAGCTAATAATTATAAAAAAATATAAATAGGTAGGTACATAATAATGGTAAAGATTATACTATCCTAAAAATATATTAATAGCTATATAGATATAAATTATTATTAAATATTTTAATCTTAAAAATAAAATATGTAATGCATTAATATAATTTGCTTCAAATTCAACCCATTTCCTTTGATTATATACTGTCTTATAATATAGCGATTTATGTACATACATATATGTATAACGTAGAAAATTAATTTCTTTTTAAGACAGATTGATTTTCTCAGCTTAAATTTATTTATGTTGAAGAACCTTTAAATTTCTTTGAAATAATATTTATTTTTAAAGATATTCAAATTCCACTAACCTTTTAGTTTCACACTGTCCGTGCCTCCTTCAGTCTGCTTAGAAAACCTATATAAAATATAGCTTGTGGATTTTTAATTTAATTGAAAATTTTCAGTTGTAGGTTATTAAGTTGGTTGGATTGGACTTACTGTTGCATTTACTTGTTTGTTTTTTTTATAAAATTGAATTATTTTCACTTTATATTAAAAAAAATCAGGTGTCTCCACCACAGGACCGACCGCCACTGCACGAAAAGTACAATGTCAAAATTTTAAATTTTTTACATAATAATTTATATCGAAGCAAAATAACTTCTAATCATTTAACAACATTTTGTTTTATTCAATAACAATAATAAGCAATGAAATCGTAAAAATATATGTGCATACATCCATTTACATTATTATGTAATTGTACATGATTTGATTCTTTATACACGTACGATAGGATCGGGTATAATAAAATTACTCCTCCGTTTGTAACACCTCGAAATAAGCGAGCTAGATATACCTTCAAAGGTATGGATCGGATCAGAAAAAAAATCTAAGACTTTTGAGCCATGTCCGTCCGTCCGTCCGTCCGTCCGTCCGTCAGCACGCTAACTCAAAAACTAAGAAAGCTAGAATCTTGAAATTTACACAAAATATTTTGGGAGTAATTTGTAGGTTCCCTATTTTTTTTGGTTGAGTTTGGACCAAGCCTTAGGGTAGCTCTCGAACACCTAACTTTTAGATCCCCACATTTTTTTTGCAATAGAGCTATGAAATTTTAACTACTGATAGATCTCACAAAAATATTAATTTTATTTTTAATAACTTTTTTTTGTAGCCCCACCCGTTACGGAGCTACAGCTCCCCAAAGGTTCAAAAAAGCTCTATATTTAAATTGTTATAGCACAAGTTGTATAAGGTATATCTTCATTTTGAAAACGCCAAACGATTACTACTTTCATTAGCTTTAAAAGTATATATACAATAAATATATATTTTTGGCATACGGTGTCTTAATTTACCGTTATGCGAAACTCAAATTTTGCAAAATTCTTTAACCCTTCCATCTTCTAAAAGGTTAAAGTTGGAAACTTGAAATTTTGACAGAAGTTAGAACTTTGAAAATAAGTATAAGTCATTTCAGAAATTTTTTTTGTATCACCCCCCGTTTAGGAGCTGTAAGGGGTCAAAAACTGAAAATTTCCTATTTTTAAACACCTGTAACTTGAACACCTGTTAAAATTTTTTGAAGTAATACACAAAAATTAAAGCTCCAACATTATACTTTTATTTCTGTTAAAAACTTTTTTAATAATATAGGGTTACTTTGTAATTGACGAAAGTGTTGCTTGATTTTTTCAAATTTTCTAACAAATTTCTTTAACGAATTTTTTCCATTTTGTTTTACTCGATAATTTGAAATTGTTGAGGATATAATGCGTAGTACAAAAAATGTAATTAAATAAACAACATAACGGTTGCTTGAAGAATTTTTATTTATATGATATTGATATATATACATACTTATATAATATCATGTTTATTTACATATCGTATATGTCACTAGTGAATGAATGATAAGAGTATAGATGTATATTATATAGCGCCGTATTTACATACATATATCTATTTTATTGTACTTATAAGAAATTATTCTGTCAATGGAATATTTAATTATATTTACTGTTTTGTACTTAGTAAATTTAATATACATTTACCGCTTAGTATTAAATGGTACTATAGAATATTTGAAAAAGTTTTGGATTGATAATCGTCATGTGGAAGGTTAGAATCTGCTTTTGAAGAATGTACATATAAACATATAGTTTGAATATATGTACAACCCATAGTACTAGAAATTATAAAATTCACCAAAATTATTTTAAAATACTAAAATATTAAAAAAATAATATTGTAAGCAGAGTGACAGGCTGTGAACATACTAACGGTTCGTACGGGTATCTAAGAGTTGACAAAGTCAACTGTATTCTTCCTCGTTCATTCAAAAAATATTAGAAGTAAAAAATAATAAAAACTGTAAACATATACAAAACAAAAAAAAGATTAATATTGAATCTGCAAACAAAAATTTTACTGTTGTAATTTTATGTCATCAACAAAAGAATAATATGCATAGATATAAGCACATATCTGTGTACATATATAAATTAGAGTATAAAAAAAACAAAAAAAAACTTGTGTAACAACTTTTTCTTAATTTACTTGTGTAACAACTTTTTCTTAATTTTTTAAATAATTTTTCTCATAAATTTTTCTGTTACGAAATATTCGTAAAAAACTTAAAAAGTACACTAGTAAATTACCACTTGCGGTTGTCCAATTTACTCCAAAAGTTATCAATCCTAGATATTTACGTCAAAACCTTAAATATGAAATTGTAAAAGTTTCCGCTCAGTCGTTTAAGCTGTATACATGCCCATAGACATACCCACACACGCACACACACACACACACACACACAAAAGTACAGCCTTCTCCACACCGGAGTAGTACATATTTGCCAAAATCTCGGGTACAAATTTTTAGTGTTAAAACAATACCTACCTTATACATTAATGTATGCGGTCGGTAAAAAATAAACCATTAAAATTTGGTTTTTTTTTTTGTAAATTTCGAATTGCATAAAATATGAGAATGTGAATATTGGAAATTTCTAAATATAAATTAGATTTATAGTTACTCTTTCCTTTGGAATGCCCTAAAGTGAATGAAATAAGATGGGGATCGTATCAAAATATTCTGAAATGCAAAATATTTTTTGTATTTGAGAGTTTCTGAATTAGGAGGGATATTAAATTTGATTACAAAATCAGGATGTTAATAAATTGTTTATTGTGGTTTTGAGAGCGGGAGACTGTAGCAGTCTAAACTATTTTAAATACAAATATTTAGAAATATACATAGAAAAAAAAATAGGAAGAGATTTTAGAGTTAATTATACAAAACTAGGCTTTTTCAGAATATTGTAAACTGCAAACTTGATAAATCAGAAATTTGATAGTCAGAATTTTATAAATGTCGAGTTACATGCCAACAACATCTATAAAATTTGATTGTGCTGGTGCAACAGGTTCAGAAAGCTGTCATATAACTCAAAAATTTACATAAAAAATGTATGGAAACAGGATATATTTTATGTTCATACGGGTATCCCAGAGTTGACACAGTCTACTCTACTGCACTTTTCCACGTTAAAAATATAAAATAAATATTTAAATAGAGAATATAAATTTTGATCATTGATTTTGAAAGTTGGTTTTATTTTACTTTGGAGTTATAAAATATGTTTGCAAAAATGCAAAATACAGTTTTTACAGTCATAGTAATTACGATTAATTGAAAATTGAATTTCAAAAATTAAAACTAATTTTTATTTTATTTTAAAATAGAGAAACAAAGGATTCTTCAACTGTAGTCCATAAATGTATCCTATTACTTTGTTTTATTTTAGAAATTGTTTGTTGATCTGTTTTACTTCAGGAACTACAGGGATAAAAGCCTTTACCGTGTTTTCACATATTTCGTTCAGGTAAACAGAATCATAAACTTCCACAATGTTTAAAGCAAGACATAAAAAGTAAATTTTTACTTTCATTGCGGTTTCGTTGATTTTGTTAGTTATTTAATTATTTTTATGGGGCCTCTGTAGTGTAAGAAGAGGCCTGTAGGGGTCTAATGGGTAAGAGCGTATAAAATACGCTGTAAACACCGAGGGAATGTGGGTTACGACACTTACAGCCACGCCTGAAAAGGAAAGACTGTTTAATTTCCTGTTCACATTTATGTGGCAGATAAATGCACTATAAAAAAAAAAAAATTATTTTTATAAAATTTGCTTTTAATTTAATATTTAGCTTTATAATGAATTCGGTTACTAGTATATAATAATCGATAGTTTTTAAAAGCATTAAAGGGATAGATAAAAATGTACCATAAGATAAGGCGGTACACAAAATTTCAGCTAATTATATTATGTTGCCTGGTAAACCAATCTGTAGACTTTGAAAGAAAATACAAAGAAAAATTCAAATCTTTTTCTAAATTAAAAAAAAGTGTGAGAAAAAAATATTTCGAAAAAAAATGGATAGATACATTCATAATAATTACCAATTTTTGGAAATATTGGGATTGATATTTATTTATATTTACATTTAATAAAAAGAGTAAACAAAAATTTAACTAACGATGGATGAAAAATAACAAACATAACAATGCATATTTTTGGCAGTTAAAAGATAAAAGATAGAAAACTTTTGGAAATCTTATTAAAAAAATTAAATTTTACGACATCATGTTTCAAAAATAAATGAAATCTAAATTCCTTTTGAATTAGTTGTATACATAATTCAATAAAATTCAATGATTTCTAAAATAAACAAAAGAATAAAAAACTTTTTATTAAAATGCTCAAAACTTTTGGTTTTCGTTTTTTTTTTTATTCTTTTCGTTTTAACCTTTTTGTTTTCAGAATTTAACTGAAAACTCGTGGGACGTATTAAAAACCTAGAAAAATAAAAGGAAAACAAAATCCCTCAATAAAGAAACGGACACAAAAAAAAAAACCTTAAGCAATATCAAAACAACTAGTAGTCTAAAACAATATACAACAAAATGTTAAGGGCATCACCCAAGATAATTTGCAAATTCTCAAAAGCCTAAACACCAAAACAGAAAAAAAAAACTTTTCTTGGTTAGTCGTACTCCTTTCATTCTATTTCTATAGTTGTACTTCTTGATTTTATTAAATGATGAAAAGAAAATTCCTGAATCTTAACGAAAAAAAAAAAGAACTGAATAAAAAACTTATTCTCCCACAGTGATTTGTACAAAGTGAGGTCTCCTGAGAATTTTTTTCCCTCTTTTTACTTCTTTATTTAATTTCACGGAAAAAAAATATACTTGTCTTTCTCTTTTTTTCTCAATAATATTTGTTGGTTTTTTTTTAATTTTTCTAAAAGGATTATAAGTTTACAACAAAAAGTTAAAATGAGACAAAAAGTAAAAAAAAATGAAAAAGTTTTCTTAAATCAAAGTTACAACAGGAACCTATGAGATTTAGTTTTAAAAGTTTCCTACAACAATATCTTGACATTTACTTGAATTATATAAAAATTTTGTAAGAATTGAATTTTATTGTTATAAGTTGTTAAATTTAAAAGTTAAATAAAACAAAATTATATTAAAGTGCTCATTTCCCGATACATGAACGCTTTAATATAAAAGCGTGTTGCATACAAGCATGTTGATTTTGATACTATCTTGTGTTGATGTGATGTTGTTCACAAAACAATCTGATGTCAATTACAGTTTAATGTCGGAAGCAGCTGATTACAGACATTAATTACGGATCAAAGATCTAAAATATGGTTATCTTTCAAAACTTATAGAACCAGTAATTTTAATTTACTTTATTTGGTGAGAAGACATGACTGACTAGGAACCATCTCATCTACCTCTGTTTCAATGAATGAACAATTTAAAATATTATGCTATTCAATTTCCATTCAATGGTTTTAAACAACAGGCGATTGAAATTTCAAGTCATGCAATCGCTCATTTTTGTTTCAACTGTTGATAATATCATATATACAATACAACGGTTGTTCAACAAATTCCTTGATTTGTACAAATTGATTAAACAGTTGATGAATCGTTCTATTATGTATAATGCGCTTTATATAAGAATCCCAAATTTAAATAATATTTTTGATTTAAAAAAAAAATTAAGTTTAATCTCTTTCTAATTTTCATATTTTAAAGAAACAAGAAGATTTTCATATTTTTTTAAGATAATGCAAAATCAGTATCTTTATTTTTATTAGTACCCATATTACTATTTAGCCATTTAGTTTATATTTCCTGAATATTAAAAGTGATTTAAAATTATTTTATAATTATCACATGGAATCTAAAACATAGGTTCTAAAATCTTTGAAAAGGCTCCATTTCAAACCCATTGAAACAAAATAATATATTTATAAAAAGGAAAACCAACTTCCGTTGCTGTCACCTTTCTTATATACTATAATGTTTTTTTATTTATCTAAGTCCAAATATTGTAAAACCTGAACCTCTTGTTAAGGCATTATATTATTATGTTCTTAGAATGCTTATTGCGTCATTAATTTTAGCTAAATTATAAAATTGGTCCTAGATACCTAGATACCTAATCATTTTGTTGGCTTCTTTTCGATTTGTTATGCTATACATAATATATCATTGAAAATTCCTGTAAAGATTATAAAATATTTTTGCCTTCAATAATATTGCGCCTTCTTCTAGAAGAAACCATTTAGTTTTATAATACAATTCATAATACTTTCTTAGAAAATAGGGTAACTGTATCTATAAAAAAAAATAAAAAAGAGTGCAACAATTCTTTTCCCTTAATAATTTTATTTTTACAAACACAAATAAAAAGAGTAAATCAAATTCTTATTTTTCTTATTTGATTCTATATTTAGTGTAAAGAGAAGGAAAAGGATTTAAATAAATATAAAAAGGGTTCATTCTTAAGTAAATCTAAAAACTTTTATATATTATTTTCTTTTGATTTTTGTTTTATATTTTTTTTTGTTTTCCATTGTGTATATAATATTTCCTTTTATGTACTTTATTGGGTTGCTGTCGCCTTTCGTACTTTTTATAAATTCAAAGTTATGGTAAAATTTTTTATTTAGTACACAACATCTGCTTTATCTTTACTACTATAGTATATTATAGATAGAAGATCGACTATCAATAATATTCCTACCAAAGTACACTAAGAGAATCTAATGAAAACAAAAGAAAGAAATTAAAGGTTTAAAACGTTTAATTGCCTGTATTTAAATTTTTATTATATGAAATACTTACTTTTTATCATTTTACTGCTATCATCATCTTAAGCCATCTATATGCCTACTGCTATTCTTTTAATCTGCAATTATTAGCCAAAATATATAGCCAAAATATACGCCATTTCATGTAAAAAATCACAGACCATGAGTTTAAGTATTAGAGTAAAGGATCATAATCACAAATAAAGTTGTAAAGCCTACGTTTAAAATATTCAAATCGAATAATGTGAAAAATATTAAATATTACTAACATTAGACATTTATAATTTTAACTCTGGCTCAAACCTTGTTTTAACGTTTTATTTTTAACATTTCCTTTTATATGAGGTAGTATGGTATCAAAGCTGGATGAAACGTGATCTGACTTATTATACCCTATACACCTAGTCCTAAAGTATAGGGTATATTAACTTTGGTATGATGTTTGTAAACACCAAAAGGAAGCAAGTTAGATATGGACATGCATATATGTTCTTAATCAGTATCGCACTTCCTGAGTCGATTTAACGATGTCCGTCCGTCCGTCCATCTGTCTGTCCGTTCGCACGATAACTCAAAAACTAATAAGATATCTTGATGAAATTTATATAGTATAATTACGAAAGTAAAGTGGGGATTGCAAATTCGGTCTATGGGTTCGGATTTTGGAGGTTTCCGAACGAGCCCAAGAGCAAACGAGCATATTTCCAAAACTAATAAAGATAGAATCTTCAAATTTGGTTCAAGGATTCATGTTTCCTGAAATTTGAGAGCATTTGAAGTGACCGTTCGGGTAGTTGACTAACGCCTTTTAAGGTGTAACAATATTAACATATTTTTGAATTTAATAAAGATAGTAACTTGAAATTTTGTACAAGGGTTATAAAAGCGTTTATCTTTTTAGATTATATTAAACACCTATCTAAAATAACCTATGGATCGTTAATTTAATTTAAATTTTTCGCGTATATGGTATTTATAACTCGGTTACATTGATTTACTGTTACATTTATTTGTTTTTAAATAATTTTGAATTTTTCAATTGTGATTTTTCATTTTCTTTCCTTGATGACAAAATTCTGTTTTTATTATCTGGTATTATCTGGGTTTAAACTAAAAATATTAAAGAGACTTGGAAAATCATCTTGAAAAGCAATTAGATTTATTAAAGTGTAATATGATAAAAATTACCACAATGCAATAAACAGAAGAATTCAATATACAATGGTTGGATTGTTATTTTCATATATAGAGATCATGTAGAAAATATAAGAATGAATTCCAATAAAATCACTGTGGGAGCGAGTCCCTCCCATTCAACTAAAGTTTTTCGTTTGAAATTCTAAAGAACTTACAATTCCTCATTAAATCTCGCTACTTAAATAATAAAAATAATCCTAGCGATATTTTCCTTTATTTTTTTTCTCCTATGTGTAAGAAGTTAGACTTTTATCTTATTTTTTCCGTTACAAGGTGAGATGAGTTTAATCAGTTAAGGTAAAATTTATTGAATTTTGCTACATATAGTCGGGATGATTTGCTGAAAGAATCTTAAAATAACTAACTGCCAATTCAACAGTTTGAACAATTCAATTTAATATCAAACTTATCTTAAATATTTTTTAAAGAAATTAATATTATAAAACCAACAATAATAATAAAAAACAATGTAGTAAGGGTAAAGTAGCAAGTAAATAATTACAAAAAAAAGGAATACAATAAATAATTAAACAAAGAATATAGGTGAATGATTTTTTTTATTTCACCACATTCAGAGGTTAAGAGAAAAGGATTTAATGAGATTGTCAGCAATATTAGAAGCTAATTCAATGGGTTTTAATTTTTAATCCTTATAAAAATTGTGCAAAATATTACATTTATAAAAGAAAAAACATTAAAGGATCCATAATATTAACTTTTTAATAATAAATAGTTGGTAAACAATATTTTTTCAATGTTAAATTATATTAATAAAATATACATTATTATATTATATTCGATTTTATTTAAAATTTTATTTAATATTTAAATGCAATAATTTTCATATTGCGTTGAAATTGAACATAAAAACTGTAATAAAGGTTTTTTTTTTAAGGAGCGATAAAATAAATTGTTTATTTGACAGGTAAATACAGCAAATAAAAAAATAAAAAGCAAGAAAAAACACAATAAATTATGAATTAAATATATTTCGAATAAAAAAAATGACTTAAAAATTTTTTAATGTTATAAGTACATGCAACGCAAACAAAAACTAACTACATATTTTAAATATTATTCTTCTTTATTCCCATTAGAATTATCAGTTTTTTAAATATTTATTATAATTGTTGCTAATTAATTCTGTGGTCACATGAAATAATCCCCTTAATAAAATTAATATTCTTGCATTTCGAATCAATTGCAACTAATAGTATCTTCTAAAACAGCTAGAAGAATCTTCAGAACAGACTCCCTAAAACTATATTATTATTGTGGTATTTTAAGTAAATTTTTTTATATGCCTTATAAAGAATAATTATTTTATTATATATATATATATACATATCTATAATTTATATCTAATATTAGTAATATTTTCAGGAAGCCTATAATTGCGACAGATAATGGGTTGAATGCACAACACTGAACTTAAACTCAATTTTAATTTTTCCAACAAAACCTATGAGTTCAAGCGTAATTTAGATTTTGAAAAAGTGAGGTTTGAGTTCAAGCTACATTTTATGTATTTAACTCAATATATATATATTTTTGATGACAAAGTGAAGCTTATAAACAAATTGGTATTTAAATCAGAATAATATGCCATAAAAAAATAGTAAAAAAATTCAATTTATTATACAAAAAGATAAAAATAATATTATATTCTTCATATTATTTTAACCTTTAAACGAATTTAAAAAAAAATTTGAGCAACTGCACTGTTTATGGCCATTCAAATTTATTGACAATTTAATTTATTGCTCAAATTAAATTAAAAAAACTTACAGGGACCTCAGTGTGCCTCTAGTGGGTAAGAGCGTATAAAAAATACACTATAAACACCGAAGGAGTGTGGGTTATTCCCCACAGGGAGAGGAAGAGTTATTCCCCGTTACGACATTTACAGCCACGCCTGAACAGGAAAGGCTGTGTAATTTCCTGTCCACATTTATGTGGCAGAGAAATGCATTAAAAAAAATTTAAAAAAAAAAAAACTTACAGATAATTTTTTAAAAAATTTGAAATTTTTTTTGTTATTGTTCTTAAAATTTTCAAAATAACAAAATTATATGATTTTTTCTTGGGACTACTGAAACATAAAGAAAATATAAAAATAAAAGTAAATTAATTTTCACTTTTAAATAATCTGAGGTCAGTTGAAGAATAAGTACATAGCTATTATTATTTAAATGATGATTTTTATATTTAATTATAAAACTACTATTAATTTTAATATTGAAAAGTTCGAATCTTAAAATAAAAAGTGCAACATAAAAAAAAACTCTTACGAAAACTAAGAGAAAATTATTAGTAAGAAATAATATTATGTTATAAATCATTCAAAGTAGTCTTGGTTTATAATATGGGTATGGTATTAATTCTTAGATTTTTACAAATTATCTTGGGAGGTGGTCTTTTAGGTTTTAGGAGTTCTCCTTGGTTATACATTTTGTGAAGCTTAAGTGATTAGGTATATTAATAATAATTGTTAGCTAAATAAATTTTTTTCTGTTAGTTATAAATAAATTTGACAAGGAAATTGATCTGCCTTTCCTTTCCAGGTGTGGCTGTAAATGACGTAAAACTCCACACTTTCTCTGTGTTTACAGTGTATACATTTTTAATCTTTAAAATAAAAGTAAATGGCTGTAATAAAAAAGAACCACGAACTTCAAATTTCCTAGATTTATGTTAAGTTTCTTCCAGCAATTTTCTTTCATATTATAACAGTACAAAATACAAGTTCTACATTCAATTTTATTTTCTATTTTTTAGGGGAAGAATTCGGTTTTGATAAAACCAAATTAAAAAAAATTTTTTTTACATATTATTTTATATTACCATTAATTGCAAACTAAAATGACCTAAAAAGTTTTACCTATTATACGACGCAATATGAATTTAGACATATTTTAGACTATAAGAGGTAGAAGAGAGATACTAATATAGTACCAAAAGAAAAAAACATATCAGAAACCTTAAGAATCTGTTCCTCAATAAAAAAAAAATTAAAAATATTTTATCCCGTTCTTTAGACTTATAGTCCCATTTTATTCACAACAGTGAACATAATTTATAACTATTGTAAAAAAAAAATCCGTTACTAAACACTAATAAATTAACAATTAATAAATAAACACAATAATAAATTAATAAAATATTTAAAATTAAGTTCATAAATTTAAAATCAATATAAACATCATTTAAATAAATAAATAGTTAGTTGTGCAGTCAAATATAAAATAAACAAGAGACAAGGACAACTATAATAATCAACAAAATTTAGGGTGACAATTAAAAATAAAAGAAAACTCATAAATAATGATTTACTTACTATTCACTAACAATGCATTTTATATAGGTACTAATTTCCTTCCTTGATCATTACGATTTTTTTTTTTTTTTTGTTCTTATTATTTCCTTTAAAGAGTAACTATTGCAATAACATTTTAGTATGATGAAACATCGATTAATAGTGACAGTTAAAAAATTACATTTAAAGGATTTCCTTACACGTACATTATAATGTGTTAGAATTTGTGCATGTTTAAAGGAATTTATTGCAATAGTTTTTCATTGTTATTAGAAGTATGGTATCATTATTTTACATTTAGTATTCATGGTTTGTTTCTGTATTTTTTAAACTGGGATCCATCAAATAAAAATATACATTAGTAGATATTTTAAATATCTGAAGAGTATAAATACATCAAGGAGAATAATAAAAACAAAAAAGGTTCAACATGTTAATGTGTAAATTATTAAATTGTTCTTCGCAACTGCTAATATAAAACTGCGAAAAGTACAACTTCTGTAAATTATTGAACTTCACGAAAATACTTTTAATTATAACTGTCAAAGTGGAACAAACCTCAAGCTTTATTGAAAACCATAATAATATGTCTATAACTCTATACAATAAATGTAGAATCTAAATAAATCTGACGAAATATTTTGGCTCTCATAAATTATCATCACAAATATAGGTACGTTGTTAAATAGTGGTAGTAAAATATAGGTTCGAAGTTCACTGCAACATAATATTCTAACCACAGTACAAACACTTCCTCAAGATATTCAATATTATTTTCTTACCGACATTTTATACTGGTGTTACTGTTTTCTGCATTATAATATCGAATTTGAATTGAAATCTAAATCTGTATGTATGTGTACCGCTTTCAGATGTACATGCGTTTTGTGTTTCCATGTTGTATCTGCATGACCTATTTTCTTCTAATACTCTAGTTGTTATTTATTAATTAAATATTTTTTGGGTATACAATTTCCATTAATTAAAAGAAGTGCATTTTATTGCTGTTGTCTTCAATTGATCATTATTTTCTATTTATTACTTTTATGTTGCACAAGAAGTTCTTTTGCGTTATCTTCTAACTATTTGATGCGTTATTCAAACTTTTGTTCTTTCATGATTTCTTATTCCTCAATAATATAATACAAACAGGCAACCAACAGGTCATTGGATATCATTGTTTTATTTTATACAGCACTTCTACTTAATTGTGAAAGATTATCAACAGACAATAGAAAACCATAAGTTGAGACCTTTTAACTTAAAATTTGAAATTTATTTTAATTGTCGAATTTATGTAATACAGAAAATATATTTCATCTTCTACATCATATTTAGTCACCTTACTTTTAAATTGTAACAATTTGAAGGATATATTTTACTACACTCTTGTATTTTCTTCTTCTGATTATCTTTTATATGCATAGTCCGAGATTACAATATGATTTACAAAGAAAAAATAATATTATTCATCTAGATTTTAGATCTAGCACAACTAAAAGTTTTATCTGATATCTCGAGAAACAAGGTTTTTTTTTTTTGGAATTTTCTATTTACTACATGAGGAAGCCAACGTTACTAATTATATCAAAATATTTTTCCAGCTTAACATCATAGAAATTATTATTTACGAACTATAAACCACTGATTTACAACTTGTAGATGAATTGGCAATATTATTTTATACTAAATGAGTGAGTTGAACATGTTACAATATTTTCCTAACCTGATCTTATTAAATTAAGAGTTTTACATGGTAAAATGGCACAAAAAGAATATTAAAAACAAAAACTGTCAAACTGATGAAAAATATTGCTGTGAAATAGAAATTTTTTCGTAAGCTTTAATTATCATCATGTCTTTTTTGTTTCTTTTTACTTTACTTGTTATGCAGTTCTATTATTTAACTGGGAGCACGACAAAATTTTAAAAACAAAATGTCTTGAAATACAAAATCTTGAAATAGAAACTTGAAAAACCAAAATCTTAAAAACAAATTTTAAAGAAAAAATCTAGAAATACAAAATCATAAAAAAAAATGTTTGTAAATTCTATTCCTATAATAAACAAATTTAACAAAATTTTCTTTTTTCCTAAGGACGATGGGGCATTTCCAAACACACCAAGCGTTTCAATTCGGATTCTTATTGACTAAATCCACCTATTCCTTAAGCCAGTATGTATATTAAAATTAAACCGCTAAATGCTAACGCACTATATTGACTTGGAAAGGATACGAGAGAAGAGAATAGGAGGGATACAAAAGAATAGGGCAGCGAAGCGAATATTTCGAATTAGGTAGGGATACTATATTTTTATCACTG
The DNA here is from genome assembly GCA_947095535.1 of Poecilobothrus nobilitatus. Taxonomy (NCBI): domain Eukaryota; kingdom Metazoa; phylum Arthropoda; class Insecta; order Diptera; family Dolichopodidae; genus Poecilobothrus; species Poecilobothrus nobilitatus. Next base: position 231,734,344 of record OX352774.1, read on the forward strand.
ACGAAACTCTCAACAGTTACAACATTTTGAAGAATGTTTTATATTGTATTTTGTGATTGAAATTCGAGATTTTGAATTTTAAGATTTTTTTCCCAAGATATTGATGAGGACCCCATTTAACTAACAGTATTTTGAATAACACAATAAAAATAAAAAAAGGTGGATTTAAAAGGTGTGTAATTACATAGATTTATTGTAAACATGAGCAAATCAACAAAATGGGAACGGGAACGATGAGAATTTTAATTTAATATAATGATAAAATGAAAACGTTATTTTCCAATGTAGAAAAAATTTGCTGCATAATGTAAATTTTGGCGGGGAAAAGATTTCGTACTTAATTTTTATAATCCCCGTCAATTAGTTTTTGCTCGTCAACAATGTCTCAGTTTGTTTTTTTCTTTTTTTCATTTTTTCCAATTAAAAACGACTGTTAGAAAGATTCCCTACCTACTTAAAAACAAAAGCAGAGAGTGTGAGGATAGGTGAACAATTTTTTTTTTTTTGGAAAAACTTATTATCATCATTATTAACTACCAACAAATTATTTATGCATATCTTTTATTTATTATGATTATATAAGGTGACCATTTTCCCAATATTTTGAACGGGTTGTTTTTTTTTCCAGAAAATTAGGAAATTTTGTTTGGCTTACTTTGTATCTGTTTTACCTACCTTTAAAAGTGAAAAGTGAAAAGCGAATAAGTAATAATTTAGAGTTCAATGATTATTAATGTTGTAAATCTGTAAATCGTTCTGCCACATCTGCTATATATCTCTTGATTAAATTCGTTAATTTTTTACATATGTAATCCAATTTTTGATTAGTACCTAATTTTCTATGCATTTAACACTCTGTAAAAACAAAAATTTAATGTTTATGCTTTAACAGAATATAATTCATTTTTATAATATTACAACATTGTTACGGAATTGTATTTATTGTGCAAAATATATAATCTAGAATTCTAGCAGTATTGAACCGTATACAGTATTTCTAAACTTAATATTATTTTGTGTCAAATTTTTAAACTATAAATTATATTGTACTATATAGAAATATTGCATCACCAATCCTTGTTTCTTACAACCGCGTACTCAATGGCTTACTGAATTAATGATTCCCGAAACTGAAGAACTTATTCCAAAGGTTTCGCGTTCAAACGCCACTTGGGCAATATAGAATAATAAGTAATTAGCCAATATAGATATTTCTTATAATTTATAATTAGTATAATATAATTAAATAAAAAATAAATACATATCTTAATATCATATTGTTAATATAATAAAATAAAAAATAAAAAAAAATTTGGTATAAAATAATAGATGGCGCACAAATATTAACGGTATTTTTTGGTTTTATTTTTAAATTTGGTTAAAACGTTCTGTAATAACCAACAAAATACCTGGTCACAATGGTTAGATTTATATGCAAATAATTTGTTTAATTTTCTTTCTCCAATACAAGCTGTAATAATGGTAACAGTGGTTAATACCAGAAGGGTTAATATTTTAAAAGGTAATACAATGAATTTGTTTTGTTTTATTTTTCTTTCTCATTATTTTGAAATGAGACGACGTAGTACAACAATTAAACAGAAGGTTTTTCTTTTACCATTAGTTTTGTTTACTATACATAAATAATATTACATATATTAAAATATATGTACCATAATATGTCTTTATATACATATTAATATGGATTTATTGTGAAACAGGAGCTGTATAGAATTTTAAATAAAAGATAATACAGTTTTATTACTTATAATAAGCGAATAATTACTTAGCATTATAAATTGAGGGTTGAACAAAAAAATATAAAACGTAAACAAAAAAAAAAGAAAGAAACAGAAAAATAACAGTACAGGACATTGAATAAAAAACTTTCAAGGGAACAATAATTTTTCAGGAAAACTTTTTAAATAACAACCTGGGGGGCTGAAACTACTAAATAACTACTATTATAATTTTAGAGGTGGATATACCAAAGTAATAATAATTGCTCTAATGTTTAAAGTTTATTTACAGTATAGAGTTTTTTCTGTTTATTACATTTTGCTTATGTTTTTGTTTTTTTTTTGATTAGTGATTAGTGATTACATATGAGGTAATCACTATATTGTTGATGGACAGAATTCTTGATTGGATTTTTTATTTTGGTTTTTATTGTTATTTTATTTTGTTTTTTTTTTTTTTTTTAAATGAAAGGGGTTTTAACAGAAAGTTATTTTTCTTTTGGTTAATTAAGATTTAAGTTATATACTGGATGAATGTTGATTTTAAAATGAATGACAATGTTTTAAAAAAGAAAATTTTTGATTAGAATAGCATTTTGACTGAAAAATTTTAATATTTGTTACAAGTATAAATGAAAGTTAATAATTTTATCAGATATACCTAATCAATAGTAAATTTTTCGGGAAAAGTAAATTTAGAAAAGAGTTAATTATTTAAGATAAAATCAATAGAAAATTCAATGAACAAAATTCATTTACAACAGGTTATTACACTCCACATCTGATCGAATATGTGAGCAATGCGGTTTCAAGCTAAATAAGAGGAAACTAAATATTGTTATGAAGAATTATAGAGGCGTGGTTGCTTACCAAAAAGTTTATGCGAAAAAAAGAATAATAAATTTAAAATGTGGTTAAGTAAAAAGAAAAAAATACTTATAAAAATATAAAAAAGTCTCTACTTTAATTTACTTTGTCTTTGTTAACAGATTTTAAACTCTTATTAACAACTGACCAACTTGTCGCTATTGTAAAAAACCAAAATTAGTTATTGGGAATAAGTTAATATTCATAAATTTCTTGTGCAAAGATTGACTTGTTTCTATTATAGAACATTAATATATGTGTCTTAAATCGATTTCATCCTGATTTCACAAATAAATATTAATATTTTACAAAAATAGATAGAAAATTAATTGTCTAAAATATCGACATGAAAATGTATAAATGTAAAAAGTGAAATAACTTTAAATAATCAATATGGCAGCACTATAAGATTACACTACAAAACTGACTGAAGACCGAATATATATTACGAAAATTATATAATTATGTATAACATTATAATAATATAATATAAAAATGTGTAACGAACATATTTCAGAAGTTTTTGAGATCAAGTCCTTGAAATATAAGAAATATTAGTAAGTATTAAAAACACTAAGTTTTCCTTTCCTATAATAATCTTGAAAAACTTTTTTTTCAGCATTTCTAATAATTTTTGAAAATAATTTTTTGAAAATAACTTTTTCTTTTCCGGTCCAACAAAAAAAAAAAAAGAAAATTTCATATCCTAATATCTTATATAACCAGGTTTATTTCACCTAGTTTACGACTTATGAACTACATTTTGTCACAAATTAGCTTTTAAATTTGTTCTAGTTTCCTGATATTTTTCTTAAGTTTTCGCTCTTAAAAATGTGCAGAAAAATGCAATAATCTAACTGTGGTTGTTATTTTTCTTGTTGTTGTTTGCTGCATTAGAGTTGTTGTAAAAATTTATTTCTTTATGTAACAATTTTTTTATCTGATATCTTTTTTCGTTTTTCTTTTTCTTTTATTTTATTTTTTTTTTTTATATATATTTGGAAGTTGCACCGGAAAACAACAAAATTAGATCGTCATTTATATGGTTTTTATATAGTTTGTGAGTAGATATTTGTTCATTGTTCATAACCAGAACAGAACAGTACAGTGTCAAATAAATATTTCTTTTTGTAAAATTATAATAATTTGTACAATTTTAATTTTGGGTTAAATAAAATCATAAAATTTTCTATTTCATTTCAATAATAATATTTTTAATATATCTATATAGCTCATAAATTCAATCCTTGACCTCTCCAAGTGCAAGAAGAAGTTACTTTAGATTGTTTTATTCGCTTCTAACTTTCCTGGAGTTTCACAAAGCATCGACTAATAATTTTAGTTTATATTACCTTTCTAATGTAAATATTTTACATATTTCGAAATTATTGTTTTCACGTTTTCTTCCCAGTTTTGCTGCTTTATAGCCCGAACAGATCTATTCTGTAAATTCCTCTTCTTCGTTTTATTTTCTTCGGAAATTAAACTCAACGTTCGTTCCATTCACCAAACTTTCGGTTCTTAAAATGGCATGAAGTTATCAATATCATTTTTTATGTTTAATAATTTTAGCAATATTATTTTCATCTTCATAATTTTCAGTCCTTCTTGGTGACCGTTCAAACTGTTTACATAGATTCTTATGTACAGTCACTTAATGAAAGACTTCAATAAAAGGCGGCAATTTTTATTATCAAAACTTCTATTACATATAGATATTATCTAATGACTTCTTCGTAACATCTATAACTTTATTCAGGAAATAATATTCAAACCCAAAAAGGAGGAGGTATGTAGGTTAAGTTCAAATTTGGCGTACCATATTCTAGATGAACCAAAATTCCATCAATAGTTTATTCAACTTCCATCGCTTCAACGGGAAGATAACACTAATAAAATGTTATCAATTTAAATATTATTAAATGAGATTCTTTTAATATATTTGTTGCATAAGAGTTTTGCAGCCAAGACATAATAATATATTGTAGGTACAAAAAACTCGATCATTAAATCTAGCTATTCTCTACTAAACAGTTTAAGAGTATTTAATTTACTAAATTAAAATTCTATTTGAAGGGATGATTTTTCAGATAAGTCGTACGTTAAAAGTTAAACCTTGAGAACTTTTCTTAATACTATGAACAACTTTAATTAATATTATTAAAATTAAATTTTCGTTTCCCATTAGCAAAATATGATTAAGGAAAAATGTTACAATATTAAATTTTATACTTTACTGTATAAGATACTTAAAAACAGGTAGGATTTTTGAAATGTAAAATTTCTTTTAGTACCTATATACATTTTTACGGAAAAGTATTTTAGGAACATAAACAATGTTGTTGCATCCAAGTAAGTTTTAACCAACAAATCTTCTAAGAACATATTATTATTATAATCAGTGAAGAGAAATCATAGTATTTCCGTATAACTTTTTTTATTGTTATTGGGTGCTGCTACTGGATGTGGATAAGAAACTTGTATTTTTATTATGGATAAATGTATCTAAAACAATAAAAACAAGAAATAGTATTTTGTTGTTGTTGATAAAAAAAATTGTAAAGATTTAAAGAACTTTTGACTGGTTTTGTAACTATATAGTTCAAAATATTATTTTAAAGTTAAATAACAAAATGAATACAATATAATATTATAACAAAACTAATTTACATACATATGTAGATCTTGTTATGGATCACAACATTTTGAAAAACTTTGACAATATGATAATAAAATGAAACATATGTATGAACTCGTATGTACATAATATATAAAGTACATAAAGACAAATAAAAAAAAATAAAGAACAAAAACTTTAGATAAAAGATAAAATGGGCACTATTGTTCCTGTAGCTTTATTTCGTTTTTGAAATTTAAAATTTTGCATTTATGCAAATTTTTCCTTACAATCGTTAAGATATTCGCGTAAAATTTCAAAAATAAACAAAATAATATAAGAAGTAAGAATACAATACTTTGATTTGAGTTGGTTTAAAGTTTTTCTGTTTTCTTAGGCAGATACTTTTTTACAAGAGTTTTCTAGAATTTAATTTATCTACTGGTTAGAAAGTCATAATATTATTCTTACAAAAATAAGAAATAATTTTTGTGCAACAATGAATTTGATAAATTTGAATAATAACACTAATTTCAATCTATAAAGAAGATAGCGGTTGTTTCTATATTTTATATTATTATACAATTACTTAGTTTAGTGTATTATTCGTTTATAAAATCAATAGGACATTCACAATAAACTTCTGTAACATCGCTTTGGAAACAGGTCTATAATCAGCTGACTTTTATCATAGAATATCAGAAACTATAACAGCTAAAATATAATAATCGAACCCTCTCTCCTACAATATCACACCATTTGATAAACGAGGTTCTGAACAAAATATTTTAGTACAAAAATGAATGATCTAAAATCAATTTCAAGAGAAACACTGGAAGAGTACGCATTGTGTATGTACGCATGAGATTTTCTTAAAAAATATTATATCATCAGCTTAAATATGGACATTATCAGTTTGAATTTTGGAAACAATGTCAGTAACTGAGATTTTAAATAGTAATGCATACATGTGGCTTCTTGGAGAATCTCCCGAATTCGCTATAAAAGATGAGGAAATTGTATCTCAAATGAGAAACTTGTTTTATGTTCTATTTTTATATGAATCTGTTAATTTTTAAATACCTTTGCAAGCCAAATAATTGTTAGAATTAATAATTTTAATATCCAGTTGCAGAGCACTGGAGTAGTATGTGAAAGATAACAAGTGAATGATTGGAATTGATTGAATAAATTTGTAATGTTTTTGCTTTTCCATTTTCTGCTGTTGAAAAGGTAACAAATTTTTACTTTTTTACACGAACCTAAAAAGATTATTTTTCAATTGTTGCAAAACTGTAGAACGAAACATCACTGATAGTGAAAAATACTTTTGATGGGAGTATGTTTCACATCCTAATAGGTTCCCACAACGAATAAGTTTTAATAACCAAGTTTTATTCACCTAGAAATTCCCAATGTGTAAAAATCAGCTCTAACTCCCGCTACTCTCGTTTTACTTTGAAATATTTTTAGAAGATCGTTTTTGGTTCTATATAGCAAATGTTGTACCTAAAAAGAATTAAATTGCTACAAATTTTTGATAATTGGTAAGATCAGTTAGTTTTTCTATAGTTCAACAGGTCGTCTAGGTCACAAGCATAGTTTTGGCGTTTGTCGAGTTAACTTAAAGAAGATTAAGGTGTGGTTATATAAATCGGCTATATCTTCATCGTCTTCATTATAAATACTTATAAATGTCTTATGAAATTTGATAAAAAGATTGAAGAGCACGTTGTTACTGGGTGGGTGACAAATCTCCGATTTGAATAAGTACTTTCGCATTCATTTAAAATTTGCCATCACTACACACATAATTCACATGATTAATCAGATATGTTCGATAAAAGTTAACATTCTAATAACATTTCATAATAGTAAGACGTTAAGCATGATATTTAACATTATTACGCAAACCGTTAGGTAGAACGAACATATTTTAGATACAAAGCTCTTAAGAGTACTAAATAATAAATAAAATATTATTGGTACTCTTTACAACCGAATATGATTAAGTAAAATCATTAACAGAAGAAGGAGTCAAATTAAATTTAAACGTTACAAAACGAATACAAAAATCAAAGGAATTTAAAAGTCCTTGAATAATCAAAAAAAATTAACGAAAATGTAACTGTAATTGTAAAATAACGATTTAAAAAATAAGAAATTAAAATAAATTGAAATCCTTATGGAGGCATATATACGTACATATAAAATGTGTGACATAAAAGTTCTCTGATTATTGAATATTTTTAAATATTATATAATATAATAAATAAAAATGAAGAAAAAAGTGTGTTTTTTTTGTAATACATTATTTTGTTTGAAAGAAACGAAATTTTTATGCTGTGATGTCAACAAAAATTAAGTTACAGTAAATTGAATTCGTTAAAAAAAAATGAAAATAATGTAAGAATAATATTTCCCAATATATATAATTTCTAATTTAACAGCAATATTTTCTAAAATAAGTTAAACATTTTAAGAAAGTGTTGCTTTTAGAACATTACTCTACTATAAATGGCTAACTTAATAATTTTATTTTAATAAAACAGGCGCTTTTCCATTTAGAATATTGCTTTTTAATTAATTGATGATTCTTATTAGACGCGATATGGGAAAATAATCGTTATAATTAGATGGATACTGTTAAAGTTTTTCGAACAGTATTAAGGTTAGGTAAGTAATATTATTATAAGCAACCATACTGATCATAAACTCTTTTCCTTTACTTGAATATTACAACATCTTAATACAAGAAAAGTAGTAACATTGGATAAAGACGAGAGCGGTTAGTGTCCACAGCTTTATGTGAATCGTCCTCAAGGTTTTTAAACTGTACAATATTGTTAACTATTACAGCAAATTTAAAAGATAATAAAAAATATGGAAACAGACAAATCGACCACGTTTAACAAAATTATTTATTATTCTTATTAAAATTATATTGAAATCTGGAATATTTTTAAAGAGGAAAAAAATATATAATCTAGTAACGAAAATGTATCTAATACTGAACTATGGAAAAATGTTCCATAAATTCAAATTGTTTTAGGTACCGTTATTTTTTACAAATTTTTGTTTATATGAATTGAGACACCACATAAAATTTGAAAATACATACACAAATAACAGAAAATAACAGAAAATAACACAAAACAAATTTGAAATACAGCCAATTTAAGAAAATTAGAATAGTTAAATAAATGGTCTTATTTGGCGCTATTTGGTATACCAGAGAAAAATTCTTTTATAATAATCAAAGTCTAACTAAACGGCAGCCAAATAAGGGATATTAAGGGAGGGTTGAAGAGTAAATTAGAAACAAATCTAAAAATGTTCTTTTTGAATTATTGCAAATTATAGAATTGAACATTATTGACAGAAGGGAATACAATATTGATTGAAAGATTTTTCGCATCCTAGCATTTCTCACAACGAATGACTTTCTAAACGCAGTTTTGAGATATCCAGGGATTTACAATGTGTATAGAAATAAGTACTTGCTACCTATCTCGTTTTAAGGAATTATTTTAATGGAGACATAATTGATTTTAATTCAATAGAAGAGGTGTCATTACAAACTTACAAGATATTTATAAAAGAGTAAGATTGCTCCAATATTTCGATGAGTGTTAGGAGGAGTTATTGTTACTAGTTCGATAGGCATAAAGCATTGTTTTAAAATTTCTCTAGATAACTGAAAGAAATTTTAGGTACACCAACCATTATAATATGAGAGTTGTATTTTATCTTCGGTCGAATGTAGTATTTTCAAATATTTGACAGAAGCTTTGGAAGAAAATATGTTTTACAACGAGACAAAAAAAAAAACAAAAAATTTTAGCTGTACTTTTAGCTATATTAAAAAATATGTTCATTCCATAAACATTTTTAGCTACATGACTAGATGAAATTTAGAAAAATTACGATTTTCTGAAATTGTTCAGAATATGAACATTTCCATTACCAAAAAAAAAAAATTTACAAACTCTGAAATTGACAAATCTTATTTTTTTTTTATTTTTTGGAATTTTTATATTTTAAAAATCAAAAAAAAAAAAAATAAATAAATAAATTATAAAAAAAATTGACTTTTTACTTTTCATTTCTTCTTGCCTAAAAATTATGAATTCTCTTGTTCTCTTGTTCGTCACATTTATTTTATTTTTACCATTTATAAAATAAAATTTCTTTACTTTAGTGAAAATTATTAGATATACCACCCATCAATAATTCAATTTGAAAAAATAAATTTGTATATATATCTATTATCTACGTTACGCACACATAATATTTTGTATATGCATATAATAATATATAAGTAACATATTATAATAAATGTATCTACACTTATTTCAAGGACATTTTTTGATATTTCAGTGTAATTTTATAAAATGAAAAAAATTTAAAAGTTAAGAAAACAAATATAGACATAATTTTTCAATAGGCATAAAAATGTATTTAAAAGTCTTAGATAAAATTTATGCTAAAGACTAATTTTACACGACTCCCACTCACAATATATTTTCAAATTATTTTAGCTTCATAATTTGATTTATTTAATTTTGAAATTATATTGGGATTGTTGATCATTAAAATTGAACCTTTATTCTCAGGACAAAAAACTAAACAGAGATGTAAAATAAACAAAAATTATAAGTTTTTTATTAATAAATAAAAGAAACTTTTAGTATTACATAAAAAAAAAATCAGCTGTCTCCACCACAGGACCGACCGCCCCTACCGGAAAGGTACAATGCCAAAATTTATAGATTTTTTTTATAATAATAATTTTATATCAAAGCAAAATAACTTCTAATAATTTAACAACATTTTGTTTTATTCAATAACAATAATAAGCAATGAAATCGTAAAAATATATGTATTTACATATGTATGTATGTGCATTCATTCATACATCCATTTCCACTATTATGTAATGTAGGTACATTATTTTTTTATACCCGTACGATATGATCAGGTATAATAAAATTACTCCTCCGTTTGTAACACCTCGAAATAAGCGAGCTAGATATACCTTCAAAGGTATGGATCGGATCAGATAAAAATTCTAAGACTTTTGAGCCATGTCCATCCGTCCGTCCGTCCGTCAGCACGCTAACTCAAAAACTAAGAAAGCTAGAATCTTGAAATTTACACAAACTATTCTGAGAGTAATTTGTAGGTTCCCTATTTTTTTTGGTTGAGTTTGGACGAAGCCTTAGGGTAGCTCTCGAACACCTAACTTTTAGATCCCTACATTTTTTTTGAAATAGAGCTATGAAATTTTAACTGCTGATAGATCTCACAAAAATATTAATTTTATTGTTAATAACTTTTTTTTGTAGCCCCACCCGTTACGGAGCTACAGTTCCACAAAGGTTCAAAAAAGCTCTATATTTAAATTGTTATAGCACAAGTTGTATAAGGTATATCTTCATTTTGAAAACGCCAAACGATTACTACTTTTATTAGCTTTAAAAGTATGTATACAATAAATATATATTTGTGGCATACGGTGTCTTAATTTACCGTTATGCAAAACTCAAATTTTGCAAAATCCTTTAACCCTTCTATCTTCTAAACGGTTTAAGTTGGAAACTTGAAATTTTGACAGAAGTTAGATCTTTGAAAATAAGTATGGGTCATTTCAGAAATTTTTTTTGTATCACCACCCGTTTAGGAGCTGTAAGGGGTCAAAAATTGAAAATTTCCTATTTTTAAACACCTGTAACTTGAACATCTGTTAAAATTTTTTTGAAGTAATACACAAAAATTAAAGCTTCAACATTATACTCTTATTTCTGTTAACAACTTTTTTAATAATATAGGGTTACTTTATAATTGACGAAAGTGTTACTTAATTTTTTCAAATTTTCTAACAAATTTCTTTAAAACGAATTTTTTCCATTTTGTTTTACTCGATAATTTGAAATTGTTGAGGATATAATACGTAATATAAAACGAGGAAGAATACAGTTGACTTTGTCAACTCTTAGATACCCGTACGAACCCTTAGTATGTTCACAGCCTATCACTCTGCTTACAATATTATTTTTTTAATATTTTAGTATTTTAAAATAATTTGGGTGAATTTTATAATTTCTAGTACTATGGGTTGTACATATATTCAAACTATATGTTTATATGTACATTCTTCTAAAGCAGATTTTTACCTTCCACATAACGATTATCAATCCAAAACTTTTTCAAATATTCTATAGTACCATTTAATACTAAGCTGTAAATGTACATTAAATTTACTTAGTACAAAATAGTAAATATAATTTTAAATATTATATTATATTATATTATATTTAAATATTCCATTGACAGAATAATTTCTTATAAGTACAATAAAATACATATATGTATGTAAATACGGCACTATATAATATACATATATACTCTTATCATTCACTCACTAGTGGCATATACGATATGTAAATAAACATGATATTATATAAGTATGTATATCAATATCATATAAATAAAAATTCTTCAAGCAACCGTTATGTTGTTTATTTATTTACATTTTTTTGTACTACGCATTATATCCTCAACAATTTCAAATTATCGAGTAAAACAAAATGCAAAAAATTAGTTAAAGAAATTTGTTAGAAAATTTGAAAAAATCAAGTAACTCTTTCGTCAATTATATTGTAACCATATATTATTAAAAAAAGTTGTTAACAAAAATAAGAGTATATTACTACGTACGATAGGATCGGGTATAATAAAATTACTCCTCCGTTTGTAACACCTCGAAATAAGCGAGCTAGATATACCTTCAAAGGTATGGATCGGATCAGAAAAAAATTCTAAGACTTTTGAGCCATGTCCGTCCGTCCGTCCGTCCGTCCGTCCTTCCGTCAGCACGCTAACTCAAAAACTAAGAAAGCTAGAATCTTGAAATTTACACAAAATATTTTTGGAGTAATTTGTAGGTTCTCTATTTTTTTTGGTTGAGTTTGGAGCAAGCCTTAGGGTAGCTCTCGAACACCTAACTTTTAGATCTCCACATTTTTTTTGCAATAGAGCTATGAAATTTTAACTACTGATAGATCTCACAAAAATATTAATTTTATTTTTAATAACTTTTTTTTGTAGCCCCACCCGTTACGGAGCTACAGCTTCCCAAAGGTTCAAAAAAGCTCTATATTTAAATTGTTATAGCACAAGTTGGATAAGGTATATCTTCATTTTGAAAACGCCAAACGATTACTACTTTCATTAGCTTTAAAAGTATATATACAATAAATATATATTTTTGGCATGCGGTGTCTTAATTTACCGTTATGCGAAACTCAAATTTTGCAAAATTCTTTAACCCTTCCATCTTCTAAACGGTTTAAGTTGGAAACTTGAAATTTTGACAGAAGTTAGATCTTTGAAAATTAGTATGAGTCATGTCAGAAATTTTTTTTGTATCACCCCCCGTTTAGGAGCTGTAAGGGGTCAAAAACTGAAAATTTCCTATTTTTAAACACCTGTAACTTGAACACCTGTTAAAATTTTTTTGAAGTAATACACAAAAATTAAAGCTCCAACATTATATTTTTATTTCTGTTAACAACTTTTTTTAATAATATAGGGTTACTTTATAATTGACGAAAGTGTTACTTGATTTTTTCAAATTTTCTAACAAATTTCTTTAAAACGAATTTTTTCCATTTTGTTTTACTCGATAATTTGAAATTGTTGAGGATATAATGCCCAGTACATAAAAATGTAAATAAATATACAACATAACGGTTGCTTGAAGAATTTTTATTTATATGATATTAATATACATACATACTTATATAATATAATGTTTATTTACATATCGTATATGTCACTAGTGAATGAATGATAAGAGTATAGATGTATATTATATAGCGCCGTATTTACATACACATATGTATTTTATTGTACTTATAAGAAATTATTCTGTCAATGGAATATTTAAATATAATATAATATAATATTTAAAATTATATTTACTGTTTTGTACTTAGTAAATTTAATATACATTTACCGCTTAGTATTAAATGGTACTATAGAATATTTGAAAAAGTTTTGGATTGATAATCGTTATGTGGAAGGTAAAAATCTGCTTTTGAAGAATGTACATATAAACATATAGTTTGAATATATGTACAACCCATAGTTCTAGAAATTATAAAATTCACCCAAATTATTTTAAAATACTAAAATATTAAAAAAATAATATTGTAAGCAGAGTGACAGGCTGTGAACATACTAACGGTTCGTACGGGTATCTAAGAGTTGACAAAGTCAACTGTATTCTTCCTCGTTATTTATATGATATTGTTATATATACATACTTATATAATATCATGTTTATTTACATATCGTATATGCCACTAGTGATGAATGATAAGAGTATAGATGTATATTATATAGCGCCGTATTTACATACATATATGTATTTTATTGTACTTATAAGAAATTATTCTGTCAATGGAATATTTAAATATAATATAATATAATATTTAAAATTATATTTACTGTTTTGTACTTAGTAAATTTAATATACATTTACCGCTTAGTATTAAATGGTACTATAGAATATTTGAAAAAGTTTTGGATTGATAATCGTTATGTGGAAGGTAAAAATCTGCTTTAGAAGAATGTACATATAAACATATAGTTTGAATATATGTACAACCCATAAGTTCTAGAAATTATAAAATTCACCCAAATTATTTTAAAATAATAAAATATTAAAAAAATAATATTGTAGGCAGAGTCGCTGTGAACATACTAACGGTTCGTACGGGTTTCTAAGAGTTGACAAAGGCAACTGTATTCTTCCTCGTTTTATACCCGTACGATAGGATCGGGTATAATAAAATTACTCCTCCGTTTGTAACACCTCGAAATAAGCGAGCTAGATATACCTTCAAAGGTATGGATCGGATCAGAAAAAAATTCTAAGACTTTTGAGTCATGTCCGTCCGTCCGTCCGTCCGTCAGCACGCTAACTCAAAAACTAAGTAAGCTAGAATCTTGAAATTTACACTAAATATTCTGGGAGTAATTTGTAGGTTCCCTATTTTTTTTGGTTGAGTTTGGACCAAGCCTTGGGGTAGCTCTCGAACACCTAACTTTTAGATCCAACAATTTTTTTTGCAATAGAGCTATGAAATTTTAACCGCTGATAGATTTCACAAAAATATTAATTTTATTTTTAATAACTTTTTTTTGTAGCCCCACCCGTTACAGAGCTACAGCTCCCCAAAAGTTCAAAAAGCTCTATATTTAAATTGTTATAGCACAAGTTGTATAAGGTATATCTTCATTTTGAAAACGCCAAACGATTACTACTTTTATTAACTTTAAAAGTATATATACAATAAATATATATTTGTGGCATACGGTGTCTTAATTTACCGTTATGTGAAACTCAAATTTTGCAAAATCCTTCAACCCTTCTATCTTCTAAACGGTTTAAGTTGGAAACTTGGAATTTTGACAGAAGTTAGATCTTTGAAAGTAAGTATGAGTCATTCAAAAAATTTTTTTTGTATCACTCCCTGTTTAGGAGTTGTAAGGGGTCAAAAACTGAAAATTTCCTATTTTTAAACACCTGTAACTTGAACACCTGTTAAAATTTTTTTGAAGTAATACACAAAAATTAAAGCTTCAACATTATACTCTTATTTTTGTTAACAACTTTTTATATAATATAGGGTTACTTTATAATTGACGAAAGTGTTATTTGATTTTTTCAAATTATCTAACAAATTTTTTTAACGAATTTTTTTTCCATTTTGTTTTACTCGATAATTTGAAATTGTTGTGGATATAATGCGTAGTACATAAAAATGCAAATAAATAAACAACATAACGGTTGCTTGAAGAATTTTTATTTATATGATATTGATATACATACTTATATAATATCATGTTTATTTACATATCGTATATGCCACTAGTGAGTGAATGATAAGAGTATAGATGTATATTATATAGCGCCGTATTTACATACATATATGTATTTTATTGTACTTATAAGAAATTATTCTGTCAATGGAATATTTAAATATAATATAATATAATATTTAAAATTATATTTACTATTTTGTACTAAGTAAATTTAGTATACATTTACCGCTTAGTATTAAATGGTACTATAGAATATTTGAAAAAGTTTTGGATTGATAATCGTTATATGAAAGGTTAGAATCTGCTTTTGAAGAATGTACATATAAACATATAGTTTGAATATATGTACAACCCATAGTTCTAGATATTATAAAATTCACCCAAATTATTTTAAAATACTAAAATATTAAAAAAATAATATTGTAAGCAGAGTGACAGGCTGTGAACATACTAACGGTTCGTACGGGTATCTAAGAGTTGACAAAGGCAACTGTATTCTTCCTCGTTTTCATAAGTACTCGAGCTGGGTTATATTGACCATTATTCATAAAATATTTTCCAATAAAATAAATTTTAGATTATTTGACACGTTACCTATTGACTTTTTTTTTCTGATTCAAAATCGATTTGAGTCGAAGATACCCGTGGAGTAGCAGAAGGTTGAAAATAAAAAAATATTGGGGTTACATGAAAAGCCAAAATATTCATTATTCTTTAACATTGTTTAGGTTAAAGCAATCTCAGTGGGGTATTCTTTACGACACGGGGTATATTACCTGGTGAATTTGACACGATGCTATTAAAACGGAAAAACAGACTATGGGTAATGCAGTTCAACTAACTACAACTTCATTTATACAAAATTTTATAATTAGCTACTAGGCGTCCTGTAGCTAGTGTGTGAGTATATTTTATCGTGAAATTTATCAATTACAAAAAATTCGTTTCAGATAAAAATTTTTTTGATTCCAAAAGAAAACAAAAAAATCATGATTCTATATATATGTTATATTATGTTAATGTAGATTTTGTAATAGAAAATCGTATCCCAATATGGACTTGTATTCAAAACTTAGCGGAATATCATAATACGTAGTGTGTAGCTGAAAATTATTAAATTATAATTGTAGATGATGATGGTATGACAATAATGACAAGTGTTCTGCTTTAATGTTCATCGATTTATTTTTAGAAATGAGAATTTTTTTTATCAGATTTTTATAATGAAAAAAATATAACTATGAAAGAATATAAAAAAAAGTATTTACAGTTAATTTTTTGTTTGGCTGCTATAGAATATAACAGTATATAATGTTAAGTAGGTATATAAGTATATCCTTGTTGCATTGCATAAATGTCATTTTAATTGAAGAAAAATGACAGTTCTATTTTGTCAATTATTTATATGACATACATACATAACATTGCAAAAAAAAAGAAAATGTTTTTATATATAAAGTACGTAATATAAGTACTAATGGTTACGACGCACTTTGTTGTATGACAGTTCAAAGTCAAATTATATTCATAAAAATTCATATTATTGTATAATCCAATATTTTATATTTTTACTTTTTTGTGATAAAAATTTTGCTTGGTAAAAAATAGAAATTAATGGAGAATTATTTTCGCGCAATTTAATAATTCAATAAAATTGCAAGCAATTGACAGAATTGATTAAAAACTTCAATAGCGTAGAAATTGGTTTTATATGAAAGTTAATTTTGAATTATTAAGGAAATTACATTTTCTTTTTTTTTAACTAAAGTAACAAAAAGATCGGAATATTTTTTTCGTAGAATTTAGAACAGTAATGTATTGGATCAGTGAAAGTTTTTGACAGATATTTTTGTTGTTTCACGTATAAAAAATATTCATCAATATTTTATATTAGACTGAAATATCTTAAAACTCAACCTTATTGCATATTTTAAATATTTACTCTTAAATATTTTTGAAGTTTATTTTATTTAAATTGATATTTCGGAAAGATAACAATCAAACCTTTCTGGAAAAATACCGAATCAACATCTTGATATGCCATCAATAATTTCTTTTACTTAATTTATATTTTGCATTGAGCCATTAATTTATATTTTCCTTCGATGCACTTTTACATGAAGATCCTTATTATATTCTTAATCGAAACCCCCAAAATTCTTCACTACAAATAAAAAATGATATGCAATGAAAATGTTCTGGAAATTCTTAACCTCCAACAAAATTTAACTAAACTCAACAATAAAATCCAGATTTTAAGCGGAAAAGTTGTAATATTTAAGTCCAGGAGTTGATTAGAGTGGACTAGTTGCTACAAAAGGAGTTAATTAGAGTTGATTAGTTGCTATAAAATGATAATTCAATTCATAAATTTTGAATGTTTATTGATTACACCTTTATTATTTTCTGATTTATATTACACACTAATAAACGGTTATATCTTAGAGTTTTCAGTAACTTCTTTGATAATTTAAAAAAAGATCTACTATCGGCAGATTTAATAGACACTAAATAATTTTCATATGCAGAAAATCAAGTAGTCGAACTCGACGGTGGAAACTGCTAGATTTTCAATAGCGAAACTAATAATTTTACAAAGGTGAAATGGTAAACATTTTAGAAATCTAGCCTTTATTTTTTGAGTTATCGTGCGAATGGACGGACGGGTGTACTTGTTTTAATCGACTCAGAAATTGATGATAACATATTATAAAATTGTTCATTATCTACCTCGTCTCAATAATGCCACAAACATAATTGCAAATTTATTGTACCCTGAGAACTACATTCGTATTCGTATAAAAAAGCATTCTAGAATATTTTAAAAAAATAATAAACAGACTTTTTTTGAATTAAGGAAATCCTATATTTGACAAACCATTGACACAATATGTAAAATTTTAATTCTAGCGCTTTAATTTTTGCATCTTAACTTTAAAAAAGCCCCACGAGGGGAATTGAGGAAATTTTAAATTTTTGACAGCAGGAAAACTAATTTTTTTCAGAAATAAATCAGAGTTATTTTTAAGTTTTGAGAAAATTTGACTTCACATTACGATAAATTTAAATTTTGATTTGTAGAAAAATATGTATTTTTTTCTTGTTTGACGTTTTAAGATTGACAAAATATTCAGTAGAACTTGAATTATAAATTATAACCTTTTAAATAATATACACAAGAATTATTGCAATTTTAGAAGCTACAGCTTCTCACTGGGTCTTCACCTTTTTATTAAAATTCTGTTATATGTATTTTTAATATAATAAAATATTTAAAAAAAGAGCTGTAAGAAAAGTAAAATTTATATACTATGTAGATACGTATCTACTGTCAAATCAAATTAAATTTTTTCACTCACATCTCTATAGGTATTTTTATTCTATTGGCCTTCCTGGGAATTACATACAAATTCAAATTGTGAAAGAAAAAAGAAAAACAAAATGTATACCTAAAAAAATATTTATTAAAATTTTTTAAAAAATGGCGTAGAAAATTCACTGTAAGTCAGTTGTAAGATAATGCAAAAATCAACAAAATAAAACAAAAAAAAACAACAACTCAAATCTATAAAATTCTAAATAAAGAAAACAAAAACTCAAAAGAAAATAAGAATACGAAAGGAAATAAAAAGAAAGAGAAAGAAAAAAAAATATTTTAACAATAAAAAAATTTTTCTTTTTTATTTTACTCTTAAGAGTTTTTCTAAGCCTGTTTTAAAAAGTAATATCACAACATATTAGAAAAATAAAATCAAATTACAGTAGTAGACATAAATGAAAAGACATGGTGTAGATGAATAATATACAAATTAAATATGCAGGGTGTTTTCGACTCGATGGTCTTCCTTGAAATGGGTGATCGGACATGTCAAGGCGGACAAAAAATTGTACTGGAGGAGGGATCTATTCTTGACCTTTTTCGAGATATGACGGGTTAAAGATATTTTAGCGACTTTTCATTAAAAAATCTATAACTTTTGAACGGCTTGCTATAGAGAGATAAAAAAATGTATTATCTAGTAAGTTGTCAGCTTTCATTTTTATGTATTAATGATCCCCATATACATAACAGTTACAAAGTTATGAAGGTTCAAAATGATTTAAAATGAAAAAAATTATGTTTCAAACTCAATTTTCTTTCGAAACACTCTATATTTGGGATACTTTTATAACATATTTCGAAACAGCTTTTCAAGCCCTATAATTAGTATCTAATAAGTATTTCTCTATCTCTAACCGTTTTTGACATATAAAGAATAGAAAATTGTGTACATCCAATACAATTTTTTGTTCGTCTCGACATGCCCGATCACCCTTTATAAGGAAGAATATCGAGTCGCAAATACCCTGTATATGAAGTTATCTTACTTAGATATATTTGTTGGAAAAACTGAAGTTTAACAAAATAATCCTATTGGAATGCACATAAGTAACCATAATATTGCATACTCACAAATCTCACATTTTCAAATAAAAACTACAAGTTCAAGTGTAGCATTTGTTGGAAAAAGTAAGATTCAAGGTCATAGTTTTATACAATCGCCCCAATATTTCAGAATTATTATTTAAAAATACTGAAATGTTTAAAAACATCCAAAATATTCAATCAGATGTCTCAGTGATCATGTTTTAAATACAATCACTGTACATATACGCAGTTTCATTTGTTTGTAGAAGAATAATACAAGATTTCTAAAGTTTATGTATCACTCAACATGTTTCGTCAACAAATAGAGTTTTATTCTGTTTTTTTTTTTTTTTAAGTTGTGAGCCTTTTAAAACGTGTAGACTTTCGCACAAACAATTGTGAATTTATAATTTTCTATTTAAAATAAAAAAAAAAAAAATTAAGAATAATAACTGTAAAAAGAAAAAACGCGGGAAAAATAAAAATAATGGTATCTTATAATATAATATTTTGCTTGCTTTTTTTTTTAATATAATTTTTTTCCTCTAAATTTTTAAGTTTCCATCTACTCGTGTAAAATAATAAAAGGGAGTGATAGCAACCGAATAAGAGAAGGACATTCTAAAATTGTCTAAATTAAACAATTCTTTATGAAATATTACACTTTTATTTGTTTCGAAATTTTGCCTCTTTATTTTTATTAAATTCTGAGGAATAAAAATTAGGTTAGATTAGGTTAAGTCTATAAATAAAATATTGATGCTAAACATTGAGTCTTTAGTGGAAAATTATTACAGCGATATTATGCAACTCTAACATAGGATAAGCTTTCATAATAAAATTTACAACTTTTAATACATGTTAGAGTTTTAATTAAGTGTTTTTTAATAGCCCACGTCACTGTATTGTTTTTGTTTTTGATTTATTTTGGCTCCATATGATTATTATAGTGTTACACTTCATTATTGTTTTTCTTTAACCCTACTTATTTATACACAAACTTAAATATTTCAGTTGTTGCTTTAGGGAAAATAAACAACTATCTTTATACACCGGCTTACTGAACTTCATGACACATCCCAATTTCATGATATGCTTATCGAGTCAGTCAATGCTCTTAAACAATCAGACTATGTTTTTCTGATCGAGCATCTTCGCTTCAGAGAAATCTTCCCAGTAATCCGCTTTCATCGTTCTTCCCCTTGGTGATAATTAGATTAAATTTAAGTAATAAATTTGTGCCAATTAGTAAGTAAATTTATGTTTTTAAAAACAGGGTTTGAAAAAGAGTAAAGCATTAAGCAAGTTGAAGAAAACAAATTGTCGTGCTGTGCTAAATAATACAAAATATCAGAATATGCTTTGATGTGTGCTTTCCTTTCGAAGTAGATATTTTCGAATAAAAAGCAATATTTTTTATTTCTAGTTTTTTTGCTTCGATAAGAAACTTACTTTGAAAATACGACGTACACAGTATGTAGGTTAACTTGGTTTATATCGAAGAACTTCTAACTGTTGTTATAGATACGTTGAAATTTTCATCATTACATCGGATAATCATCGGATGTCATAATAATGTTTAGTATAACTATGGGTGGATGTTTTTGAGTTTTATTTTGCATTACTGAAAACTCTTTTGTTTTTACTTTGTTAGCTTTCTTAAAAGAAAAAATAAAAATTCAAAACATTTGCTGTGTTTTCTTAAAATGTATGTTAGAAAAACTCAAAGCAAAAATAAAAGCTTAAGATTTTAAACTCTGTAGTTTAAAAACAGCATTTTTTACAAAATTTATTAACTTAAACTAAGACCTCTTAGAACTACAGGAACCAATCTAAGTAACATTACATTATTGCATTTATATGTCAGGTTAATACCTTACTGCCCTTCTGACATTTGTGCCCCTTCTTACTCAGATTAGAATAGATCAAAAAAACTGTGATTTATAGGTACTAAAATTTAATATAATCTTACTATTCTGACACAATAATGTTTGTTACTACAATGGTAATATTTTGCAATCATTAGTTAAAACAGTTTTGAACTTTGAGAAAAAATTACCTTTATAAAAATTTATCAGATAATATTATGGTACGATAGGTATCATGCAAAGTAGGATTTTTCAAAGTAAGTTTCCCTTTATTATAAATACCTTCATAAGTACATTTTCTCTAGTTATTCTTTTTACGTATAAGCATCATCATTAAAGTGAGAAACAAAATTTTTTTTTTTACAGAGTCTACTGAGGTTTAAGCATTTATTCTATTGTAAACCTTAAGGGAATTAAACCAAAAAAAATATATCAGACCTCAAGGTTATTTTAAAGAATATAATATTATATATATGTAGGTATGAAGAGGTTCAAATTGATTTAATATGACAATTCGTCAAGCACATTATTATGACATCCGATGATTATCCGATGTAATGATGAAAATTTCAACGAACAAAAAAAAAAACATACTGTTACTGAATGTTTTGAGAATATAAACTCAACAAAAAACGGTGGTTCAAACAAAACAAAAGAGTTCCAGCAAAGAAGGATTGTGCTGAGCAGTAAAAGTGATGGGATGAAAATGATGAATACCATTTTTTTGGTAAATTTTTTTTTTTTTTACGTATTATTTTCCTACAAAAAGTCCTTGAAATCATTTTTTTTGAATGTTTATGTTTCAATTTTCATTTTATTTTCTTTTGTTTCAATTTTTCCACTTTAGATAATATTTAAATAAAAAATAAAAAACGAAAAGAAAAATTCTTTAAATGAAGTTTTTTTTTTTTGATATTGGCATTCGCACCATGGCAATATTATTATATCGTGTATTTTAATATTTTAGGTCTACTGGTAAATTGAATAATATTAATTCGCTTCATCTCAGTTCTTGTTTCCATTAAATTAATGTATCGTTTCAGTGACAATACGAATTAGTATTTTTTTTGTCAGATTAAAGGTGAAATCAGTAGGTATTAAAAGTATTTTAAGCATTTTGATAAACAGAGAGAGAGTGTTGGACTTTAACCACCCAAAACCACCGCCTTTTAAAACCAAACTTTAGGATGAAATCTTTAATACAAATGTAGAGCTTGGTTTTGGGATAGGGATGTGGGAAGGATGATTGGAGAAATTGGAATTGGGAAATTTCGGATTATGGGGATAGGTAGGAAAATTTGGAGGGATATTACCATAATATAGAAACATCTTCTTAAGTGTTTAAGATATTCAGAAAAATAACTACTTTTTTGTATAGACATTTTAGCCGTCAATGACATGAAAAATTATAATTTGATTTTTCAATCTAATTTATGGTCTTAGAAATAAATGAACACAAAAATTAAAAATAATACTGTCAAAAACTCTGCTCATCCTTGAATACTCTTCCAATCTTTTTTATGACTAGAGGCTGAGTGGAAAATTTTATTTTATTTAAAAAATGGACAAAAATTTCCATTATTCCAGAATTTATTTAAATATATATAAAAATTATATATACAATTCTACAAACATTATTTTATATTATTATAAAATATAATAAACCATAAAAGAAAAATGTCGTTATTATTATAAAGTCGTTGGTTTACTTTCAACTTTATTTTATTTTTTGTGCTTTTACTCTTTCTTTCTTTCACTAATTCGCATGTTCATTTTTTTTCTATTTTTTAATATTTTTTTTTGGGTTTTTATCACATAAGAGAGAAATAAAAAATATACAATTTGTACTTTTGTATATCTTTTTTTTTTTTTTTTTGTAAATAATAAGGAACTAAAAATGAAATTTATTTAAAAAAAAAAAAAAAGTGAGCCTTATGGGAAAAATTTAACAAGAATTATGTCTACAAATTGAAACAATCGTCAAAGCTAAAAATTTAAAGGAAAAAGAAAAGGAGGACGAAAAACAAAATGGAGTCCTTGAAAAACAAATTTGAAAGTTAAAAATCACCTATGAAACCGAATTTTTTTTTTTTTTTTATAAAATCTAGGTTTTTAAGCAGTAAAAATTTTAAAGAACAAAACTTATTATTTAATTAAGTGTAATTTTTTTATTTTCCTGAGCTTTTAATATTATGTCATGTAAAAATGGTTGATTCCATTTAAATGGGGAGAACACTATGATTTATAGCGTCAGTTACTTTGAAATTAGTAAGAAAATATTTTTCAATTTATCACTTAGTTCGAATTTGGTTGCTATTGCTTAGATACTTGTAAATTTAACTATAAAAATTACACAAGACCATCTTTATAATAATATTATTAAATACTTACGTTTTCATATTCAAAAATAACAAAACAAAAAGAAAAAAAAAAAAATAATTAATTGGTTGACTTAATTAAAGTGGATTTAAATTTTTAGTTTTATCTAGTTTGATCTCGAACCTTTCGTGTCTAGGTCTACCTGAAGTAAACTTACAGCTCCCAAATTTATTTATCTATTTTTCTTTCGACTAAGGAAAATTAAATTGATTTCTTACACACTTTTTTATGTCTAACTTATTAAATTTGTCTAGACTTTATACTAAAAGTTGGCCAAAGAAATGTGCGCTTAAAAAGTAAGAAAAAAAAACAAACTGAATTAAATAAAGCTAGATAGGAGTGAGTAATGATCAAGCTACAAAATTTATAAATAATTTCAAATTCTAGTGTATTTAGGTAAAATTGTAGTTATTAAACATCATTTATATAACGTTAAAGAACAAAAGAACGTTAAATAATTTACATAATATATACATAAGATCATCTTAATAAATGCCGAAAACCTCTAAAGAATAGTTATTTTCGGCAAAAAAAAAACGTATGTAAACAGTTATTCTTTTGTTAATATTGCTGTGCTTTTTCTCAAGACAAACTTTTGGTTTTTTGAAAATTATTGGAATAATTGCGTTTTGAATATTTTGGATAGTAATTTCCTTAACAGTCTTTATAAAAAAAACTGTACGAAATTTCAATTTAAAAATTATTGGAGAAAATGGAATTGCAAAATGTCCCATTAATGTAATCGAAATTTGTATGATCTTCTATCAGATCCTGCATTGTATCATATACCATCTTTTTGGAGCTCTTTTACCAGCTTACCAATGTATTCTATTGTTTTGATATTTTTTAATGTGAAGATCTTTCAATATATTGCGGCAGAAAATTTTTCTTGGACTTTGTATCTTGTCTTTCTCAACAACTCATGTCATTTAAATGTTATAAAATGTTATTCGTATATTATTATACAGTCTGTAGCAGGAAATAATAATAAATGTCTGTTATATTGGTACCTATACCAGTGATAATATTGAGCTATAAAAAAATTATATTTTTTTTTTTTTGTATTGATATACGCCACTTTAAGTTTGATTTGAATATTCAACTGAAGGTCCTTTCATAGTTTCTATTAAGTAACTATAGTAAAAACATTAAATATGATGCGTAAGTGTCACTCAATCTTCAATTTGTTATAAAATAAAAATTAAATAATTCAGAAATTAAAGGAAGCGGATCAAATTCTGAAATGGTGAACAGAAAAAAGAAATAATGAAGATATCGTAGATCAAAGAAAAACGAACATTAAACAAAAAAAAAAACAGTTTAAAAAATAAGAATTCGCTGAATATGTCATACCTACCATATTATTAATTGAATTACATTTTAACGTTTAAATTTACCTTATCATGTAAGTACTGTGATTTGCTAATTCAAAATTAACGAAATTTTTAAGGCTAAAAAAGGATTAAAGGATCTAGTACCATTATAATATTTTTTTGTTTTAATGTATAATAGCCTACAGGTCTACAGGTAGATATCATTTAAATCTTTATTATCCTTTCCTTATTATTTTTTCATCTTTTGTTTTGTTTTTTTTTTTTTGTCAAGGATATTACAAACATTTTTATATTAACATACAACAATTTCATTAGTTTTTCTAAGCCCTATACCTTTCAGAATTTTCACCTTCAAATAAAAAGCAAGTTAAACAAAAAAAAAAAAAACAAATATCTCTTCATATTAACCTCAACCTTTTTATAGCTCATCATAAATGTAGTAATAATTATTTTTAATAAAAATACAAAACATACATAATAAATATGTAATAATGTATATATATATACATATTCTGCACAGTTATATAATATATGCATATCGTATATAATATTATATTTATTTACACATATTTTCGAAAATGAGATTTTCATTCATATTTTTTAATGACTTACTTAAAAAAAAACAATAGTTTGGTAAACACACTGTAGATTTTCAAATAACATTCATTGAAATCAAATACAATTGGATGCATAATAATGATTATAAGTTTTAAGGTGCTGAGAAGAATTAAATTAAAAATGGCAATTTACTATTTCGGAGCTAAATGAAATATATTTTACATAAAATTAGATTTTCGCATTCGCGGACAAACGGCACCTATAATGTATATATGGACAAAATATTCTTAATGACACTGGACACAACGACATACATCGCTAAAAACAAACTGTAAAGATTAGACCATGTTATTTACATTACAAACTATACAAGAAAAAAACTTAGGTATGTCGTTACACATTTACATTTTTTTTATTTCTAGAGATGTTATAATGTTTTTCAAATTTAAATTTTTTTTTAACGGCAAAATGGAAAGAATTCATCACGTCGGCATACACTGAAAAGTTTCGTTTTAAATTTGTACAAACAAAGTTCCGGTTAAATTTCAGTTGTTAAAAATTTTGTGTGCATATCAGATCATATATGTTTTAAGACAATAAATTTTTTTTGTATGTGAAGTGAAATTTTGAAACTAAAATTTTAGGTAATAACCACCATTGGTAAGTTATATCTGAAACTATTTTTTAAATACAGGAATTGTAAAGAAATTACAGGTGACAAAAATATAACCGACAATTACGAAAAAGAAAGCGAAAGCGTTTATTTAGAGTTTGTTCCAGTTCTGATGGTGAACGTAAGACATTCGAGTCAGGATACATTTAGGGAAGATTGAGAGTATGATGGAAATTCAAAATACGAATCTTCATCAAGTAACGATTAAACGGCAACAGCAGATGCCAATAATAACCAAAGAAAAGTATCTAAGGAGTAACGTCGTCGTGTTCCTTAAAATCATTTCTTCGGGTGAAAATGGACAAGAGAGCAAATCCCGCTCAATAAAATATGTTTGAAACTCTGTTAAAAAGAATAAGCCTTGCCGCGATCGCTTTTATCTTGAGAATTTTTAAAGTACACTCTACTCATTCTCACTTCTTCTTTTAAAAAGGACACTAACTTTTTCAAAGAAGAAGTGAAAATGACCGATCCGTTAAAAAAAAAGTAAAACTTGAATTGCCTTTTTTGGCCTATTTCAATTTCATAAGTAAGTTTTTATAATTTTAAGCTATTATTTTGCATAGGTATACATTTATACTTACTTTCCAAAAACAAAGTGTTAATAGTACAGGGAAAAAAAAATAAAAAATAAATAATAGCAACAGTCTACGTGGCATATTTTTTATGTTTTACAAAAAAAAAAAAAAATATCCTGTTGTTGTCATAATTTTTAATTTTTTTTTTTGTTTTTTTTAGGAATTTTCCGCGTCTAATGTATAGCTACCAACATCCCCAGATATGATTGTATTTAAAACGCGGAAAAATTATAAAGATATGTTTGAAGCAAAAACAGCGACAATAAAATCAAAAATAAAACAACCAAAAAATAATAAAAAAAAAAAAAAAAAACACCAAAAAAAGAAAAAATAATTTTCCGTTTTAAATACCGTAAGGCAACAAAAAAAAACTTCTTCTTTTATAATTTACAATGGTAAAATGAATATGAGTAAATTCATAATTTTCTCTGACATATACTAGTATAAATACATAATACAGTAAAAACTCCATATAACAAACCGAATAAATTCACATATTTTTGTTCGTAATATAATTGCTAAATAGGGAACCAAAAAAAAGTTATATCTTATGTTCTTTCCCTATTATGTAACAAATAAATATTCTGTAATCATAAAAAAGTTTAAAAATTAATGAAAAATAATCTTACATTGTACCTTTTTACATAAATATTTTTTCCGAAACAAATTTTAAATTTGAATTTGATATTTGACATTTAGTTATCATAAAAATTAATTTGACATAATATATATGTACCTATGTACACAATTGTCAATTTTTTTTAAAATGTTGCTAATAAGTTTTTAAAGATTTTATAAATATGTATGTACATTTTTTAAGATTTTTAAAATATTTTAAAATTTTTGTTCGATTAGTTCGTTATAAAGAGATGTTCGTTAAAATAGTAGTTTGTTATATTGAGATTTTTTTGTTCTAAAAAGTTGTAGTAATGCTAATTGTTCGTTAAATGGAAATGTTCGCTAAATAGAAAGTTTGCTATATGGAGTTTTTACTGTATCTCTATGTGTACAAGTTTAATATCTTTATTTTTGATATATTAATTTTTTTTAAAACAAAACATTAATGGTCGTAACTTAGGATATTATAAAGTAATAAATTTAATTTTTTTTTTTTTTGTGAAAAAGGTAAATACGAAATTTTGTTTATGTGCAAATCAGATTTTATTCATTAGATACAATTCTATTAAAATTATTAAAAAATATTAAAAGAAATAAAATATATTCTAGATTATGGATTTATTTGCTCGAAGTTCTAAAATGTTTTCTTTACAATAATAATTTCTCAACATATTTTGATAATCTTTAGTTTAAAGAACTGAAAATGTAGATATTATCTTAACACTCACTTTATTCAAACTAAAAACCATGGTTATGATTACTACTACCGGTATATTGTCCTTTTTCATTCTCCTCTCAATTTAAATTGCTCTTCATTCTATATTGCCATTTGTTTGAACAGGTTAAAGACAAAAAAATAATGTTAAATTGTCAAGTTACTTAATCAAACGGATCATAGGTATATTATGTACTTAAATATCTACTATTAAACATTCTAAAAATAATGTGTCATTTATCTACTTTTGTGAGTCTAACCATAACCATAACAGTACGACTATATTCCAAAAATTTCGTGTAGTTGGAACAACAGGTAGCCTTGTTGTAAACTAAACTTGACGGTTTAAAAAAAAAAAGTAAAAAAAAATAACAAAGTGATACGACTTTTATTTAATCCGTTTTAGTAGTAAATAAAAGTTTATAATACCCCTTCTTTCAAATGATTATAACAAACAGATATAAAAATTAATTTTTTAACCAAGCCTAAAAACAAAAAACAGAAATTATGACGAATAACAATAACCAAAATGAATGAAAAACAGAGAATATACCATTAGAGGAAGAAAAAACGAACAAGGTCAAAGGTTTATTTAACATTAAAAAAAAAAAAAAAACAAAAATGAAAGGGTTAAAATAAAAAAAAATAAAATTTATTTTTATATCAACATTATTGTGAAGAAATTCAAGTGAGGTAGAGGACCAGATACAGCTACAGAGAAGAAGCAACTAAAAACACTGACAGTGAAAGGTTAAAAAAAATAACGGTAAAAAAAAAGGAAAGAAAAATATTTTTGGAAAATGAATGAATGCTTAATAATAAAGCGAGTAAATTACCAAAAAAAAAAAAAAAAAATGTTATTTTTTTCTCTTCTGTTCATTTAAATTAGGAGATCTTTTTTAAGGATTCTAATTAACTTTTTCTTTTCAAAGCTTCTCTGTAATGTAGGTGTATCTGCCTAATTTAATGAATTGGTTAGATGATATAAATCCGAAAAACTTTTTAAATTATTTTTGAATTATTTTTTTTGTATGTTTTTGAAATTAAAAAAAAAAAAATTTTTTTTTGTTTTAATTGTGTTAAATGGAAATGCATTTTATATACGTTTATACAGTTATAGACCACAATAAAATTTCTGTTGATAGGTTAAAAAAAAAAAAAACGAAAAGTTTCAATGAGTTTATTTAGGTAGGTAGGTACTATAGATAATATTATTTTATCGATGGGATTGAAATATTAAGTTGACATAATTTAAGTAGGTATCTATAGTTTAATACCATGAATTATTTTAAAAAGAAGTTTTAATATAAAATGAAAATGTTCATCATGATCCTATAAATTATTCTGGATTATTTTTTTATTATAATAATATTAAAAGATATTTAACAAAAAAAAAAAAAATAATAATTTCTAATAAAATTTTTATATATTGAAATTTTAAATATTTTTTTTTTTACCAAGGATTTTCTTTTTTCTTAGTTTAAAGTTTCAAAATTTAATAAATTGTGACCTTAAAAGTTGAAGCAAAAATTTCCAAATTGAATTTTAATTACATAGGCAGGTATAGCTACGAAAAAATAATTTTTTTTTTTGTTATCCTTTTAATTTCTTAAATATATGTAGATTAAAACTGATTGTGACAGTTCATTTGTTGTGAGAAGGTGTTGCTTTGATATAGATCATATGCTTCCATCAAATTGTTTTCGTCTTTGTCAGTAATGTTCCCTTCTACAATTTGCAACAATTCGAAATAATTCTTTTCTAATTTATTTATTTAATATTTTAATTTCTCTTCTTTTTCTTTTGGCATTTAGCTGAACCCATATTAGTATAAAAAAATACGTTGCTAGTGTTTTTAGAATTAACGCATAAAAAACGGCGTAGTAAATTTAATTTAGAAAAGTTATAACTACATAATAGCTGGCTAATTTAATTTCTATCTCAATAATATATAATTTTTTTCAATTGGCAGACAAAACATTAATAATGTAATTATTTTTAACCCTGATTAAAAATTTTTTCTTTTAAGTTGACCTTATTATAAGGTGGTATGTAATAATATATTACATACATATACCCATACACATATAAATACGTATAGTATAAATAATGAAACGTATTAATGTAAAATATTATATACCTATCAGTACATAAAACATAAATCAAGGTCTTTTAAAATGAATTTTCTCAATAGAATATTTCAGAAAAAAAAACTGAATATACGAGTATTCAAATAATGTAACATAAGTCGCGATTGCAAATTTTATTATTTTTCTTTTTTCAGGAAGTTCTTATTAAATTCATAAAACGAGTTTCGTTGATGTAACCTGCATTAGGATGCTTTAAATATTTCTTGTTTTTTATTTTTTTATTTAAATGATTATTTAAAGTCCCCACTCTGTTTTTATACTCTCTATTTAATCATATATATTAAAAACTAATAGTTTTAAGATTATTTATAAAAAACAGGACAAGATGTTTGCATAGCACTAGCATTTCCATATAATGTGTGCACTAGCACTAGCATTTCCATATGAATGGTTAAACAAACACAATATTATAATATATTGTCCTTTAGTACTATGTACTGTTTCATCAAGAGTAGTAAATAACAGGGAATAAAACTTCCTTTCAAATTGAAAGGAATGTTGTGAACAAAATTATTAATATTCATATGGAACGTGGATGATTTAATCTTGGGAACACATGATGTAGAAGATGGTTCAACACCAAATCAATGTGGGAATTTCAATTAGTTAGAAATGGGAAGCAAACTCTTTTCCTTGTTCTCTTTGAAATATTTTGAATGGAAGCATTAGACTAGACTTTAATCAAAATAAGTAGCTACTTCTATCATTTATGTATGAAATAGGGTAAGTATTTCTGTTAGAACCTAAACATGATCTTAAATACCTAATCAATTTACTAATTAAATGACAAAGCACTTTTCTAAATATCTAAATTTGAAAATAATTCAAACTCTTCATACATAATACCTTTATATTATTTGAATATTATTTTTTACTTTGAATTTAATATTATAAAATTAAGTATCTAATACAATATTATGAAAAAAAATGTAAGTATAATTTGTATAAAATGTTATCTACAGACAATTGTTTTAATAAGAAAATTTAAAACAATACCTTGAACCGGTAAATAATTAGAAGTCAATGATAGCTTAAATTATATAAAAAAAGCCATTAATTTTAAAATTTATTTTGCTTTAATTTTTATTATTTATTTTGACGAGGCATATAAAAAATAGAGTATTGTACTAAACTATAAATCAATTGTATTAAAAAGAAAAAGTATTTCCGTCAACAGAACTATCAATCTCAAATTTTATTTTTAATTGATTTTCCCAAAAAAAGACGAAACGAATATTATTTAACAGATCAAGTTAACGTTACATAAAAGTGACAACTTGATCAGAATAAAACGCATGTAAACGTAAAAATCAGCTGTAAATTCTATTCAATTTCAAAATAAAAAAACTTCAAAAAGAAATATTTTCATTTTATTTAAAATTATAATTAATTGTAAAAAATTGTACCAAATTGAACATTTTAAAAATTATAATAATATGTCAAAATAATATTAATTATATGTTTTAAAATTCTTATCAAATAAATCCATTTTTTTAATATTCGGCGTTTATAGCGTATTATTTGGAAAAATAACATTATTTTTACATACGATATACGAAAGAAAATACTGAACTAAGCGTTAAGTAAAAATGACATTTATCTGTATATAGTTTTATCGAACTTAACGAACGTAGCAAGCATCTAATTGTCGTTAGGTATTTGAAAGTTTTTCAATACGTACGAATTTAATCGTTCCAATTCGTTTCATATAATTTCATTTATTTTGGTTTGTGCAATTTTTCCTCAGAAAATTATAGACTTTTAAAATATTTCTGAATAAATCCGAAAAAAATGTTATACGCATGAAATAGTTACGACTACCCTTATTTTAAGGTTTATTTTATTTAACTTTTTTATTTTTGCAATTCTAAACTATTTATATTGGCTTCTGTTTTTTTATTTTATTTATTTATTTATATACAAGTACCGTGGTACATAAATGTGCCAGGTCGCTATAACCCCTGTTTCCTGGTAGGAATGTGGGGTGTACGAGATATTATGTGATATATTAAGTATTTATATATTGCGATATATGAATATTTTTTTTTTTTATTATAATTATTGTACCCAGCCGGGAATCGAACCCGAGACGTTTCATTCCCTTATGAATGAGAAGCGGTGCATCAACCACTGTACCAATGGCTGGATTGTTCTTTTTTTTTTTTAATTTTATATTTATTTAGATTATTTTTATTGTGCACTTTTCAAATAGTAGTGAAAAATACAAATTCTCTAATGAATAATTTCAAGGTTAATTTAGATTTGAAAAAATATTAACTATAAAAGTTAATTTTTTTTTTCTGATTAAAACGGTTAGTTTTTTTACACATAGTAGTCGATTGCATAATATTATGTTTATCCAGCCAATAGTGTAGTGATTAAGACAACGGCTATTCATTCGAAAGATCTCAGATTCAAACACCGGCTGGGTCAAATAAATAATATCATATCGTAATATAATAATAAAATAAATTTAAATGATTCTTGCCCAAGATAATTTATGATGCACAAATAAAAATATTTGTATTTCATTGTCTTAAACAGTAGCTATAGCTGAATAATTATCAGCTTATTAGAACAAATGATTCTAAAGCTTAGTGCAATACGAATAATAAATGTCTTAGTTGATGTCCAAAATTTCTTATAAGAGTGTAAAGGAAAATATTGTTCTCTAACATTCTATATTACCAATTATTTTGTTAATATCTTACTCTAAAACTCCAAACATTTAAAAATTTAAGATACATTTGGAATATCAATTATAGGAATGAAAAACATTTTTATTCTGCTACTGTGATTATGTTTATTGATTCTAAACCTGTAGGCTCGAAAACTTGAAAAAGAAATCTGCATTGGATCAGTTTTGCATCAAATATTGAATGACTATGTATTGCACCCCAGAATATTTTGTTCTCATTCTTAATATATTTACTTTAAAATGATATGAAATAGCTAAAATGTCATATGCGTATTCCAACCCTTTCTCTTTTTTGGTTCGAAACTTTGCTATTGAACACAGTTCTATAAAAAACATAAAACATAAGATAATTTAAAATGTTTTACTTCTATTAGTAATTTTTAATAATTTAAAAATTACTAATAGAAGTAATAAATTGATTATTAAGAATCATTATTCAATTTTAATATCATTATTAAGACCACACTATAGTATATCTTTCAGACAAATCCCTCTTAAGACTTAACCATAACAATTATCTTTTTTTCTAATTAATTTCTCGGTAGATTTTTATTCTATTTGATAAACAAAATAATACCCTTACAATCTCCAATTAATTGATTGAAAATTAATTTAGTTTTTTTTTTTCTCTCATTTTATTGAAATAATAAATAATTCCCGTTATACTTACATTTTAATTGCACCAATCTTTAAAAAAAAAAAACGATATTATCTGAAATGAAAATCAGCGCACCCTTAACATTATTAAAAAGAAATCTATATTTTATTTTTTCATCCTTTTTTATTTTACCAAATGATAATAAATTTTCTCTCTGGAAATTAGTCAAAATTTCCATTTCAATAACCAAAGAAACAGCAAAAGTTGAAATAACGGGAAATCCTCAGTCTGTAACACCGCAACCCATCAAACCAAAATGAAAAAAAAAAAAAGAAAATGTACAAAAGAAAATTTTAAGTAAATTAGAATTAATGGATGCTAATTATTAAGTAGTTTTTCATTTTATATTTTATTTTCCTTCTCTGTCTATTTTTTAATGTTTTTTTTTTATTTCAATTTTTGTTCAGTCTTTTCTATTCTTTTATATTATAGACTTTGATTTTTATTTTTATCTTTTGCATTGCTGAAATTTTTTTTATTCTGTTTTTTTTATTTTGAATCCAGGGTTGAAAAAACAAGTTAGAAAAAACCAGATTTTTAAATCAAATGGGAAAAGTATATAACAATCTTTTAATAACATTAAAACAAAAAAAAATTAACGTTAAAGAAAATCTTTGAAAAGTTTTTTTTTTTTGAAAAAGGAAAGCACTTTTCATTATATTGTAAAAGAGAAAAAAAAAATTAAATAAATGAAAGGTAAAGTAAATGCGGAAACAAAATTATTGAAATCGAACAAAAAAAAACAATTATCAAAATGAAATGATTTACTACAAGAAGAGAAAGAAGAAATACAGGAACAGAGAGAGAAAGAGAATGAGAGAGAAAAGAAAATTTACTTCGTTTCGTACTCTTTATTTTGGTTTGTATCATTAATTTGAAGTTTGTATCATGGAATTGGAGTAAAATTAATCTTTTAATTTAAATTCTTTAATTAACTAAATATGGTCTCGGTTAGGCATTTTTAATTTTAAATTATAGCATAAAAAAAAACAAAAGATTTTTTCTAATATACTTAAATTACAAGTGTATTAAATTTGCCTTATGCGGAAAATAAATTAGTCACTGATTTGATGGTTCTCACTTTTCAGTTGCTTTTGTAAATATTTTAGAAAGTTGGTCTTCATTTCGGAGATATTCAAAGGTTTATGTAATAGATAATAATTTAATCAGTTCTAAATCGTTAGAATACTTGGTTATGAGAGAAATGCTAAAATGGAATTATTATTTTCTTCTTCTAAAACAAATGATATTTTTGTTTTACATCATTGATTAAAAAAAGTTAAATACCCTTACAACGAAAAGTGAGATTTTATTATTATTTCCTCTTTTTTTTCGTCTATTATACAGAGTCGCTCAAAAAAACCTAGATACATTTAAAATTCTAAAAAAATTTGGACAGTGAACTTTCTATGTTATCAAAATAAATAAGACTAAGATATAAGTAAATCATACAAATGTTTAACAAATGTTTGTATAATCTAGAATAATATAAAGGCGTGTTGCTGTTTAACATGATTTGTCATAGAACAAAAAATAATTTTCAGTACTTTTACATAAATTATTAACATGTATAAAAAATTCGAAATGATCTAGACGTGAGTTTGTATGTCGTAAACGAAGTTGTGAGTTTGTATTAATGAAATGTTTAGAAAACTTAAATTTTTAAGAAGATTATAAGATTTTAGAAAAAAATTGCTAATCTATACTGACAAATTATTTTCATCCAAAGACTTATAACTACAATTAATAACAAAAAGAAATAAACTTACAGAATTTAACAAATCTTAATATGTATCAAAAAGATTATTATTTTGAGTTGTATTATTAAGATAATTTATAATAATTATCAGATTGAGAGTTTGTGAAAATTTAATGTTGCAATGGAAAAGCTGTTTTCTTTATAAAATGTTTTTTAAATTATTTTTTAGAACATATTTTTGTGATTGGCACAATCCTTCATATATGTGCTTGCAATTGGAAAGCCGTAAAATAGAATGGCACTAATTATAGCCGCTTTCAAAATTATCAATTTGTTATCTTTATTCAAGTAAAATTTCTTGCAGTTTCACATCAGATATTATTATAACATTATTATAAAATTGTAAGTGACTAATTTTTTGCCAGCCTGCACTATCTATTTTTTTCTTTATATGTACTTATATAACATGTTTTTATTCAAAAACAAAAATAAAGTAGAAACTTACACTGTCACATACACACGCACACACTTATTTAAAATATTCATGCAATTACTTCATTATAACTGTTAATGTTTCTTTTTTTGTTCTATTCACTTTATGATTTTTTTTTTGTTTTTCCATTATCAGATGTATAACGGTACTATGTTTTACTAAAAAAAAAATACTTTACAATACAAAATGGTTTTTTTTACCGTTATATTTTTTTTTTTTGTATATTTTTATTTTACATTTTAATAAATAGATAATAGATAAATAATAACGGATTAAAACTTTTTAATTTCAAAGTTTTTTTTTCTTTTTTCTTGTTATGATTCCATTATTGTTTTTTTTTTTGTTCCAGAAAATCGTTATTATTTTCAGATTTTCAGTTAAAGAAAGAAGAAAATATTAGAAATTAAAAAAAAACAGAGACGTAGCTATTATTTTTTTTCTCACTTTCTTAACTTTTCTTATTTTTTTTTTTGTATTTTTGAATTATTTATTTTGTGATATTTTCGATTTGATAAAAATAAATTCTGTCGCTTCATTATGGTGATTACGTAATAAATGACAGTTTGTTGTCATTAAAATTATTTGTTTAATTATTTATTCTTACCGTTATTTTTGTATATTAAATGAACATTAAAATAAATGAATGTTAAAAATTTTGATTTTAATGAATTTTGTTTTTAGATGGAAGTTTTGTGAGAAAAGAAATTTACCATTTCCATTTTGTGAATGAGTTAATTATCAGTTTTTTTTTTTTTTTTTTACAAAAACTGATTAAGGATACTCAAGGACATGATAAAATAAAATCGTTTTAGAGGTGAAGAATTTCTAAGTTTTTTTTTTTGTTATCTAAAAAACAAAAAAGGATAGATAAAAAAAAATAATTGTAAGAAAAATAAATCCTAAAATATTTCTAATGATTTTTCGTGATTATTACTTTAAAAATTAATTTAATTAATTTGATAAAAATGTTTTAGTACACTTTTTTTTTTTGTCTTAATAGAAAACTTTGTAAAACTTGAGGATTTTCTAGTATTTGGGGCGTTCTGGATATAATAATAGGTATGCACTTTGATGTATGTATAAATATTATATAAATTTGTTAGTTTTTAAATATTGTCATTTTATTTTATTAATTTTTTATTATATTTTATTAAAATTGGGGATGACATGATGATAATCTTATATAATAATTTATTTCATAAAAATCAACGAGTAAATCTAAAACTTTAATTTATACCTCATCTTTTGCAAGTGAAAGTTTTTTATAAATAGGTAGATGTTAAAATTTCGCGAATCTTTTAATATTATGTAAGTTCGATCTTTTTAAGGTTATTATTTGATGGATTAGTAATTTTCTGTTATACAAAAGTATAAATCGTATAATAGAATTTATTATTAACACTAAATCTATTCAAATTTTGTTTTATATATGTATCTATTTGATATCTAAATTTTGAAGACATCTTTGATGACAAAGGTTTTGAAAAATGAAAGTTTTTCAAAAAGTTATGTTTAAATTTAATTTAAATGAAAACTGTTCAACCATATTAGAATAAATGTTATCATTTTTTTTTGGTAATATAAAAGTATCAGATTTTATGAGTAGCAAATTTCGACATTATTTATATTAGTTGCATACAACCTATAACCTGTAACAAATTGGGTGCAGATACTAGATAAAATATTATACTTTAATATGTAATATTTTCTTTCCACATGATATTTTTCTTGTACCATTTTGTTTTTGGATAAATCTCCATAATCCAACTCTGTTATTAACCTAATAAACTTCTGTTAGCCTGAATAAAAATCACAATTAAAGGCATAATTAAAAAAAATACGCACTATTTTCTTTGGGTTAAAAATATTTTTTAACAAATATTTTCTAAATCTTAAAAATAATAATTCTTTTTAAAAATTTTATAATATTGTAAATTAATTTTTTCCAACAAAAAAAAAAAAAAAGAAATGATTAACAGAGAAGTCAACAAATTTAAATATTATGGTGTTTAGATTAAAATGTGTAATTTACAATAATTTCTCGCTTATTAAAACTGGAAGGTAACACTTTTTCTTTGAAAAATGATACGATTAATCTATTTAAGTATAATAGCTAGGAAGTAAAGAAAGATAAGCTTCTTTTTTAAGTTTATATCCTTATCATAATATTTTAACACTATATGCATATGTGTAACTATTAAGATATGTTAGTTAAAATTATTTTAATGAAGATAGGTATATATAGTTTTTAAGATTTAGACATGTTGGCACTTTTTGTTTCCTTTAGTTAGTTTTGTAAGTTTCGGTAATTAAAGGAAGATTATTCTATCTCATAAGAAGATTTTGCATGAAAATATAGTTCTAGATTTTATTATAGTATTTAAGTAGTCTCTAACACTACTCTAGAAGAACCTCGCGCTGTTCCTTTGAGTGACTTTTGATGTTTTTCACCGTCCCTCATAAAAAAAAAGAAAAAAAAAAAAAAGTTATAACTATAAATATTACAAGAGTCAAAAATAACCCCCATATATTCTTAAACACATCAATAAACTACAGTATTATTAAAATTTTCTATTAGAGTTGCCATATTATAATAAAATTGTTTTATAAAATACACATACAAATAGAAATTTTACTACAGATAAAAAAACAAAAAAAAACAAAAAAAGAACACTTTAAATTTTAAACTTTTGATGAGATTTTTAAAGCGTTGCGCGTATATCCGTACATTTTTAAATATGTATCATTATTATGTTCTAATATACAAAACTGCTACAAAACTTTTATAAGCATATTATTACTGTTATAACTTATTAAATTTTTTTTTGCTGTTTTGTTTTCATTGCTTCGTATTTTTAGGCAGAAAGTACAAATTAAAAAGTTTTTCCATTTACAATATTATTATGTGTAAGTTTTAAATAATAATAGAAGGAAAAAGTTTCCAGAGTTTTTGTCGAGTTTACAGTTTTGTTTGGTTGTTGTATGTTTAAAGTTACTTCGGTTAAAAGAAAAAGACAACTTCTAGAGTAACAGAAACAAATTGTTATTAACAAAATATTATTTTCACTTATGAAAATTTTTCTGTTAATAATGATACAAAAAATTTATAAACTTTGTTTTATTTTTCCTGAATCCATCACTCGGCTGATTGTTAAAATTTTTCTGTCATTCTGAATGGAATTGTAAATGTTGTAAAACAAATTTTGAGAACATAGACAATTTAAAAAATTTTCAATTTTTAAGATAAAGGAGATTAAAGGAATTTTAAAGCTAAAAATGAAATAATTAAAAAGTTTTTGAAAGACCGTTCTTTTAAGAATATCAGATAATAGGAAAAATTAAGAATATTGTCGGTATTTATTTGTTTTGTAGAACTCAGATCTACGTTTAACAATGATTTTATTGAAGTGTGGGTGTTTTAGATAATTAATTTTACTTATTAGCTTTAACTGTTCTGCAGTCAAAAATTATTTTTCGTTTATTTTATTCCTTATCTGTGAAAGGCAAAAAATTCCTTTCTGTCAATAAAAATCTTTTATATAATATTTTTTTTGGAAATTTCAACCATGAAAAAAAAAAATATGTGGTAGAGAAACGCAATAAAAAAAAAAAAATTTTACAAAACTTTTGCCTTTGCATTAATGCATTTGTAGTTGAGCTAAATCTATAAATCTTTAATAGATGCTATCTCTAAAAAAATGTTTATCTTTTATATTATTTTCAGACCTCA
Source organism: Poecilobothrus nobilitatus (assembly GCA_947095535.1). Taxonomy (NCBI): domain Eukaryota; kingdom Metazoa; phylum Arthropoda; class Insecta; order Diptera; family Dolichopodidae; genus Poecilobothrus; species Poecilobothrus nobilitatus. The sequence continues at coordinate 231,774,020 of OX352774.1, forward strand.
AGTTAGTATATGTCATCAAATTGTTTGGAGAGGATGTATAAAACATAAAATTAAAGATTATGCACACCTAGATATGTGCGACCATAACTAATATAAGAAAAGAATGTAACACAGATAATTAATTGATTTAGGACTTTTAAAATAAAAACTCTTTCAAATCTGAGGAGATGTGTTTAAATATTTGCGAAATACCGCGTGATTGCACTTATGAAACATTGTTTTCAACTTACAAGAAATCTTGAAAACATAATATTTATGACTTGTTTTTGTGATCCTAAAATTGTTAATTAAGCACATTTTGAGATCTGTCTAAATCAAAGTGCACTAAGTGCCAGAAAATTACTAAAGTTCGTCCCGGTGGTAAAACGAGTAGTACTCGATGTAATTGAATGTTTTAAATTATGAAATTATAAATTTCCCTAACTTTCAACTTTCAGTTACAAACACATTCAGCATGCTAACTTATCCTTATTTAAAAAAAAAAATTTCTTTTGAAAAAATTCATTTATATACTAAGATAAAAAAGTCGCTCAGATGCTACCACCATAAATTTGTTTTTTTTTTTTAATGTGTCAATTTTAACAAATCAAAGTAAATTGAAATTTCCTTAATTTGAAGGTATACACTTATTAGGTTTACAAAAAAGATTTTTTCATTAATTATTTTTAAAATTTAAGTTTGATATGTAGATAATATGACCATTAAATTAGTTATTAAACATAATATTTATCATAATAAGAGAACTTCACAATCGAACTGCGATGCTATAAAAGTCTGAAAGTTCTAATTTCAAGTTTATAGAATTGATGCAGTTGGAAAATGATCCGAAGTACACCGGCATATGTTTCATTTATAAAGCTCGGGTAATATAAAATAGAAAATAAAAGTGATGATAGTTTTATCACAACCCATTGTGTACTTAATAAGCTGTAGAACAAGTTAAAGATTATGTCAACAGGTTGGTCGGATCATTTTATACGAATTTCTAAATTAAAAAAACAAAAATTTAATGTTTCGGTAGATTTAATACGAATAAGTAAACTTAAAAAAAAAAATATGACAATATTTAAAGTAGAATATTATTTGATTACATTTGATTGAAGATTTTGTTAATGACATGACGTATGAAAAACAAATCCAATTAAAAAAAATGGTTATTTTTCCTTTGACCAAAGATTTGTGGTGCGTTTGTTGTCAATATTTTTATTTTCAAAAAGGCACAAGTTATTCTGAATTTTATCTATATTGAAGAAGGAGCTGGCTTATTTCACTATTAAATTTTTTTTTCTATTGGAGTTGAAAGTTATAATGAAAATTTTTTGTTTAAATTTGAGTATTTGTTTGTTTTACATTAACATATTTCGAGATTTATGAGTTATAAAGTACAAGGTGAAATTGTTTGTTTCCGTATTTTCATATTTCTTTTGTTAGATATATTTTTAACCTAATTAACATTATAAGTACTAAAATAATATTGTTTTTGATGTTAGATACTTTTAATAGAATCACAAATGGTAGCTATGTCAGTCCTAAAAACCAGATAAGAAACAGTTATTAACCTTTATTGATTTTGTAAACTGGACCACCCGAATGACAGGTCAGTAACTCGAACAACTGTATCATAAGGTCGTCTAAATATTTATAATTGGCAAAATGTTAGTTATGTTTCATAACTCCTGGAGAATTTAAAAATTTAAAACAACTTAATACTTAAATTAATTTAAATTCAATAATCAAACAGTGCAATAATGCAGTGTAAGTAACAGCGCAATATTAATAGCGGTATTATTCTTGGAAATTAATGTGCTAAGGGTATACAGTTCTAAATAACCGGAACCGACTGCTAGTATAGTTTAATTTTGTAAAACGTATTATACCCTATTTTATATTATACCCTATTAATATTATACCCTAATTGAACACTTTTTGTTGACGACTATTTAAGTGAGAAGTTGAAAGCACTGTACATTTTTAATTTGTATTGTACATTTTTTAAAAAAGGGTCAATTTATCCTTTTTGTAAATTACACTCTATTGAATTGAAAATATTTTGCAAACCGAAATATTGATGAAGGAAAATTTTAAATTCTTAATAAATGTAATCCCAATTTTTTTTTTGTATTTTTTTTAAATTGCATATATTTTGGCGTCACTTAATTTTGTAAAAATTTTTATTTAAAATTTAATTTGAACAATATTGAAGGTCACGAGTAAATTAAAAATCATTATACCAAATTTTTTTCCCTTTTTTGATAAGTTTTATATTTGCGTGCCGAAATTTCATTTGAAAATCAAAACATTAAGTAAAAATGTAAAACAATGATTTGATTTTATTTTTTGTTGTGGTTTATTCTTGCTTTTATCGCCTGTATTTTTTCACTTTTATGATTGATTGACTCTTGATGATTTCACGAAAATTTATACAAAGAAATCATGAGGGCAGGTTGATTTCAAAAAGTAACTGACATATTTAAAACAATTTGGATGATTTGAACAGTCATAATAATATATGAATCAGAGTGGCTGGCGAATTGGATCACAGAGAATGAGGAGAAAGATTACAATGATTTTTAAATTTTTTGAATAAGTATACCTATGTCCCACACTTAAAAAAAATAGTCGATCATGATTATTTTTATTTATTCATTTCATATTTTATTCTTCGTTTTTTGTATTCCCTGCTGATAGTCTGGCTATTTAAGTTTTTTACTATGAATGTTGACAAACAATTAGGCGTTATTTACGAGTATTGCTTTTTTTTTCATAATGAAATGCAGATAAATTGTTCGCTTTTATTTTGATTTTTATAATATAATATTATCATATTTTACGAATATCTATAGATTTGAAACTTTAATTTTTAATAAATTGACTAAATAAATTGAAAAAAATGTTCTTATCCCAAAACATATAAAGAAAAGTTGGCAGGGTCATATTGATTAATATAATGATGACATTTAAAAATGACATTTAAGATTTGCTTATTTTTTAAAAGTTTGGAAATCACAAAAAAATTGGACAAAAAATGTTTATGTTTTTATCGTATAAAATGCGTGATTTTTTTATGTTTTAAAAAATCTCGAGGGGCTCGGTGGCTTAGTGGGTAAAATACTCTGTAAACCACGAGGGAGTGTGGATTAGAATCCCACACACGTTATTCCCCCTTATGACATTTACAGCCACGCTTGTAAAGGAAAGGCTGTGTAATTTCCTATTCACCTTTATGTGGAAGAGAAATGCACCAAAAAATTTAGTTTCGCTAGGTCTTATTAATTCTTCTTGTTTTAAGTACCTTTAGGCACTTATACTGCTTACCTTTACATGCTCATTAAGGTGCTTTAAGTACTCATTAATATGTAGTTTTAGGAACATTCTTTAAACATTTTTTTAAAACAAAAAGAATCAATAGAAGAATCTCGTTAGCGATCTTTTCTTTCTTATATTTAACTAGCAGAACTATTTATTTTATATAAATGAAAATTATATCAGAACGTACAAAAAATACTTTTAAAATTTGTGTTCCATATTCTTGTAAAACTGTTACAACCGAATAATTCTCTTTGAAACTATTTTCGTTAAAAAATTTTGCTTGAAAAATTCTTTGAATTGAAAAACTCGATTAAGTTGCAAATTTCAACTTGATAATTTAAAAGTAATTAGAAATATTCTTTTCCCAACTCAACATGCAAATATGGGTTAACAGATTTTAATTTGTTTGATATTGATATATACATTGTATATCAATGTCTCAAAAAATGTAAGTCACTCGATAAGATAATTTAGACAAAATTGCGAAAAAAAGTTGGTATATTGTAAAAGCTGTTGGGGCGGAACGGGTTAATGAAAAAAATTTTTTCAGGCTTCAGAGCCAAATAATATTGTTGGCTGTATGTACTTATGAATACATTTTGCATATAGTCATATATGCTGACAAAGTTTTAAAACAATATTGATCGAATCGTTTATCCAGGAGAACTCAAAAATGAAAAATCTCTTGTGTTTCTCCTCTTCCATTTCAGGAAATCAGGATAACATTGCTACATCAGGATAACATTGCTACAAAGTTAAAAGCTAACACTACATAAAGATAACATTGCTTGCTTGGTTCAATCATTTGCAAAGTTTATTAATGTATAGACAAATAAACAGAGACTCTGTTTTATATAATAAAGCTAATAAAATGCTACATTAGCTTCCTCTAAGTTTTTTCTTTAATACCAAATTATCTAAAATTCTGCCCTGATTTAAATTTCATTCTAAAACAAAAGCCACTATTATTATATTAAAAACCGTATAAACTAATAAAATGTTGTGTAATGAAATCTTATAATAGTGGTAAAAAGGAACTTGAAAAAAAAACAATACAATAATATGTAGGTATATTATATTTATTATATCTGTAGAATTAAAGAAAAATTCAAAGAAAAAGCTAATAGTATAGATGAGAAAAAAAAATTACAACTATTTTTTTTCCAAATTAAATATGAAAAATCATTGCGTATAAAGTAATACGAAAAGTTTAACTACAAAAAAAAAATTTCTTTTAAAAAAATCGGTATACCTAATATATAGTATAACAGTAAGTAGAAATTTATTTTATTTTACTTTTAATCAAAACAGAAAAGAAAAAAAAAACAATGGTAAAATAAAATGAGAGAAAAAAAAAATGTTTTTTTTTTTTAATTGATATTTATTTCTAAATGGCTACAGAAATTGCGTGTCCTGACAGGAGGGATAAAATCTGATTTTCGTTCTCCCTCTTCTTTTCTTAACCATTTTACCTTATTGTTTGTTTTTCTTTTATTTTCATATAATTTTTGACATTGACAAACACAACCAAAAAAAAAAAAAAGGACAAAAGCGGCAAGGTAAAATGAAAAACAAAAAAAAAATTTACCTTTAAATAATTGTTCTCTATGTAAATATGGTGAAAAAAATGATGAAATTAAATGGTTGGAATTGTTGTAATAATAAAAAAAAATAAAAATTAAACTAATAGTGGTAATGGTTAACAAAAAAAAAGGAATTTTGTTTTTTTTTTTTTGTGAAAAATTGCGTACTTAAAACGAAAATTAATTCACTTATTATTTTAAGACGCAAACACAACACAACTTAAAAATTTTGTATACATGTATCATGATTACACCATTATTGTTTTATAACTTTAATCTATAGAAAAAATGTAGATATACATATAGGTAATTGTGTTTGTATATTATTATTATTGTTGTAGGTATGTATAATGAAATGTATTCATAAAACCTATTGTGTGAAGATAAAATGAACATTAATGAGTTGAATGGTTTGAGTCTATGCTACAAAATAAATCAAAGCTATATTATAATCATGCAAAATATTATGAATAGTTATAACGTTTCTTTTTAAATTTATGTGCGTATTTGTGTGCGTGTAATTTTTTTTTTTTTTGCTTTTACCTTAAATTATTTTTGTTTTTTCTTTTTATGCTTGTTTTGTTATTTTAGTAATTTTCACTTTAAACTTGTATAAATTGTCTAGCTGTTTATTTGGTTATTTAATACGATAAATTATAATAATACTTTATTTAATCCATTATTGTACGAATTGAAAAAAACTTTTGTAACATAGTACCTATGTTAATATTTCATTAAAGATGACAAATTTGTAGATTTGTGACAGAAAATTTCTTAGTTCATATGAAACAATATTATGATTTCTAGTCGTTTATCTTCTTATACTAGCTTGGATATCTTATCGCTAATAAAAATATGGAGTTACCTACTGGTCCTAAGATCATTTTATTTTATTTCTGTGTTATATTTTAATAATTTTATTTTAACTTGGTTTTGCTGATTTTAAAATTAATTGGCCTAGAAAAAGTTTAAAAACAATAGTTTTGATTAATATTTTATTACAAATTAAACGTTTAACACATTTATTTGATCCTTTATTCAACCTTTTGATTTCATTCGGCATAATTTAAAATTAAATTATCATTTTCATCCTATTTAATATTAACTTGTACTATACTGTTAATTTAGTATTTATTTATTTATTTTAATACCAGATAGGATTGTGTAATATTATAACTTGATGATTTTAGTAATAATATTGTACTATACAATCATATATGGAACGTCACCAACCTATAATGGCGTTGGTACCAACATCGCAGCCAACGCTATTATTACTTATTTTATACTAGTGTTTATTTAGATTTTGTATTTAATAGATGCCAATTTTAGATTTTTTCCATTAAATAGAAGAAATTTAAAATTTAGAAAAATTATTTTTCTACTAATTTTGCTTCAAATTAAAAATGTTTGTGACAAATGTCGATTATACTTCCTCGATTATTTCCCCATGTAGCTAAAATTACAATGATGCGCAGCAAAACCTTTACGTTTACCATTCATTTAATATTTATTGAGATATTTATTTATATTTATTACAAATCAGATAGAATAATATTGTAATATTACATTATCCTTTGAACAATCGTCTATTAAGTGAATTATAGGTTGAAAATTATTATTTTCACATGTAAATCAATTTGAACATTAAGTTAATCTAATTTTGTAAACTTTTTAAGTATGTAAACAGAAAGAAGGAATAAATAAAAAGTAAAAATAAAAAATAAAATAAAAAAAATAGGTTGAAAATTATACTTGCACTATAATATTTGATAGCAAGGGGGGTTTATTTTCAATTAACAAAACTTGCTAGGTAAGTAGGATATGAATCAGTACTCCTTCAATTAATAAACCATCGTGCTTATTACTCAACTGCCGTAGCCCTTATATTGCATACTTTTAGGATTTTTTAAATAATTTTATACTGTACCTACAATTAAATATACCTTTTTTTGAAACCGTTACTACAATTACGATGAAAGAATTCTATTTCCTTATTAATTTTTTTTCCTTTTAATATATTTAATTTTTTTTTTTTTGTTCTTGTAATATAATTAAGAATAATATTAAATGAAAGGTACACGTTAATAATAATAAAAATAATTTTAAACTACCACATAATGACGTGCTTAAAATAAACGTATGACGTATAACAACAGATGTGCAATACCTATAAATATAACTAAAAATTATATAAAGAATTAAATAAATTAAATAAAGAATAAAAAAAAATTAAATCCAAATTTTTGGAACCATATTACTTTAATAAAAAAAAAAACAAAAAAACAAATAATAAAAATTTTGAGATAAAGATTTAAATCGTATCTCAAAATTTTTATTACTTTTTTAATTCTATTTATTTTAAAATTTTTTGACTTTCGCTTCAATAATTTTATTTTTTAAGAAATGCATAAAAAAAAAAAATTATTTAATAACGGTAATTTTTTATCTTCAATATAATATTGTTGTTGAATCTGACAATACCTATTTTCACATTTATTTTGTGATAGGTATGCTTTTATATATAATATTGAAAGTTCATAATTCCTTTACGAAAAATATATACTTCTTCGGTAGTTTTTCTTCCAATTAAAAAAAAATTGATACATGTGCAGGATTTAAACTGGCGCTCCCTTGATTAATAAGCGATCTGAATGGTTATTATTTTGATTCTTATAACCTAAAATTATTAAAATAATATAATCAGTAGTATAAATTTAAAGATAAAATTAAAAGTATAAAATTTACGTTATATATTATTAAATTAATTATAACAATAAATGTAAATAACTATGTGAGGTTCTAAAATTTAAATTAATTAACACAAAAACAAAAGAAATAAGTGGGGCAACATAAGAAGATATTTTAAAATTTCTTTAGATATAATTTTTCATAAATATATTTTCACATTTGCAGTTCGAACACACAAGTTCTTAAACACATTCTTTAAAATTTTGAAGATTTTCCTTTTCATCAACTATTTTATGTACATCAATAAATTGTACATTTCGCTACTGGAAACCTAACCTTAATTTATATCGTCAACTGCGACAGATCCGTGTTGTAATTTAGTGGCACAATATTATAGCTTTTAAAAATAATGTATTTAGCATTACAAAAGGTTTTTTGAACATAATTGGAGATCATCCACATTATTAATAGTTTTAACCATTCATAACAGGTTTTAAATCAAAAAAAAAAAACTAGTTACAATAGAAAACAATTTGATCAGCATCAACACCACGTCGGATATCTAATACCGATTTATAATGAAGGAAAATAGATTAACAAAATTTAAATAAAACAATATGGATATATTCATTGCAGTTTGTAGATATTAAGCATTATAATTTATAATTAGTATAAAATAGGCTTTATTGATATAAAATAGTAACTATAATTATACGAAGTAGGCAACATAACTACAGCAAGAGAAAATAATACAAACAAACTTTAACAGGGTTGATGATTAGTTCCAAAATATTGTTGTCTTTTGTTATATTTTTAATTTTTTTAACGAGGTACAATGGAAAGCAATAGAAGTTATTCAGGGAAGCTATAAAATTTTCTTTGTACTACAACTTTGTCTACAGCTTCTACGTAGTGTTGAACTTTACCCAACTTAAACCACCTCTTCCTCTTTAAAAATGAACTTTTGGAAGGAGGCGCATTTAATATGAATGAACACAAAATTTCTGGAAATGTAGGAATGGTCCTTGCAAAATAGGATTTATTATATTTAAAATTATAAAGAATTGAGTGGAAAATTTAAGAAGATTTTTTTATAGTAAATAACTAATAAAGCTAATTCTTTAAAAAATAAGAATGTTTGCAGCAAGACTCATATTCTAATCATAGACACTGACACTGACTGATAGACACTGACTGAAAGGTTCAATACAATCGTCGTGTTTTTTATGACATAGGATTTATTTAAAACCATTTAATTCCAAGCATTTATTCACAGAATAGTAATGCCAGCCTTCATAAAAATAATAATTTCTTATGATTTTTAGAATCAAACTTTTCTTTGATCCGTCAATAGTTACAATAAATCTAAGAATACCATAAATATAAAATTCAAATTATCAAAGAATAATTTCTCAATTCAATTTTTTCTTTTTTAGAATTTTAAAGTTAAAAAAGAAAATTGTTTACCAAAAAAACAGCATAAGAAGTTCCAATTTCACAATTACAATTGGTTCCTCCTCCCTTTCCTCACAATAACAATTGATCCCTCTCTTTTTCAAGATATGGTTATTTATTTTTGTTATTCTTATTTTTTTTTTTTTTGATTATTATTACCGGGGTGTATAAAATATAAATTTTGTGTATGTCGTCAAATCGAAAATAAATGTTCGATTAATTTATTTTTTTTTTTATTTTCTATTCGTAATTTTTTCGATGTTTTTGAAAATTGGTTTTTTTTTTTTTTTTTTCTTTTTTTTTGGTATAAAACGTATTAAAATTTTCATTTTCGTAGCATACTATACAGAACAAATTTAAAATAGGAAAGAAGAAAAAAAAAACATGTGTGTATAAAGAAAACCACATATCTATTGATATGATCGTTCAGATGAAGTGAAGAGTCCTATAGAAAAACAAAAACTGAATAATACACCAAAAACCAACCAATAAATTTTTATAGCAATAAATTCAAAAGGTACCATAATATTATAATCTTTATATTCCTTTTCGAAAAATAAAAAAAAAAAATGTAATTCAATCCTTTATTGTACAATTGGATCTATTTTTATTGTAAGCATATTTAAATACAAAAGTTGTGGTTATATAAACAGAAACAAAAACAAAAAACAAAAGGAAGAATTTATTAATGGATAAAATATGTGAAATCCTATTATTGAAAGTCACTTATCAAAATTATTATTCATTTTAATAGAGACTTTCTTTGCTTTATGGTATAGTGAGGTTATTGTGTATCATGTGATTCTTTAGTCAAAAATTTTGGTATTCAGAGTCATTTGCTTTAAATCTTTATAAAGACTAATTTCCAAATAAGATCCTGAAATAAAATGAGAAATGGAAAGATGGCAATAAATATTTCATTTCTTTAAATCAGGTAGTAAGACAAAACCATCGGGAGTATAAAATTATACCATAATTATTATATTTATGATCTTATTCTAATATTACTAGAAACACTAACTCTTATTTCCACTCTATAATTATGATTATTTTAGACATACATATAAATATACATAATATGATTTCAAACATTTATAAATTCCAAAAATTATGTAATTCAAAAAAAAAAAATATTTTCCTACAAAAGTTTTCATTTCTCGACCTACACTGTATTAACCCAAGTTGGTATCTAAATATTTAGCATTATTATCATTATAGATACTATTATAGTATATTATTTTATTTATTTATTGTTTTTTTTTTTGTTGTTATTTTTGTTGTACTCCCAAAATACCATTAAAACTGATTTTTAAAGTCATTTTATTTGATACCAAATTCATTTATACTATCTTATACCAGCTAAAGGATGGGTATAAATTTTGATTATTTTTTTTTGTTTTTTTTTTGTTAAGAAATTTGTAAAACATTCCAATAAAATCTAATCAATTCTCAATTTTCTTTTCTACAAAACGTTCAGAGGATTTTTATTTTTTTTTTTTTTTACTTTGTTGATTGTCTTTAGTATTCTTTTTACAATTCCCTGTTTTGTTCCCGTCCCTTTTTTTTTTTTTTTTTGTTTTTTCGTATTTTACATTTTACTTATCATTTTTGCAGTAGTATAAGGTAAATTTTGGTACATCCCTGCAATAATACAATACAAATAAAAAAAATAAAAAAAAAAATACAACACAAGAATATGCCATCATAGTTCGAATACAAAACTTGAATTTAAAAAAAAAGAAAAACAAAACAACAACAAAAATCAGAGCAAACATAGAAACAATATACAACAGGAGTATTTTTTTCTTATTTTTATTTTATTTTCTAAACGTTTGTAAATTCATGTTAATATATATATATATATATATGTATATATTATGTAGATATATACATATTTATATAATATGTTTATAAAATTTATATGTTTGTAGGTATATAAATACATTATAATATATGTACATATTTATCTGCTTTCAATAAACATTTTATTGATTCTCTAAACAACCATCAGAGGCTATAAAATTCAAAATGAACGAATATGGAATAGAATTGAATTGAAATAAAAAAATAAAAAAAAAATAAAAAATCTTATTTTTTAAGACAAGTTTCTTTTTTTTTTGGTTGTTCTGTTTTTTATTACGATATTACTCATACCTTGATGCTAGTTACTTGCTTTTCTTCTTTTTATACGTCTTATTGAAGCTTTAAATTTTCTTCTTCAAATTTTCTTTATCAAGTTGAATATTCAACTTAAAAAATATTCTGGATTTTAGTTTCAAAAAAATGGATATAATATGAGGTTAACAGTCAAAATCATTTAAAAAAAAAAAAATTATGAATCATTTTTTATTATTACCGAAATTTCTTGTAAAAGTAAAATATAAAAAAAATAGCCAAACCAAACCAAACTTTTAAATTTTTCCCGATTATAGTAAGAACTTGGTGTTTACTCGTTTAGACGTATTTATGCAGTTGAATTTAGCTAGCATTCTAATCTTAATTTACTCAAATTAATCTAATTAACCTAATTTAATAAGTATTTGTATACTGATCTATACAAAGGCTAGTTGGCGTAAGGATACTTAATGAGTTAGAAAAATAGTACCAGGTTGGTTTGGTTTATGAACATTTCTTTTATTGTTAAAAAAATTAAATCTAAATTCCGAACATAATAAAATTATTTTTTTCCTTAATTTCAAATATTAAGTACGTACATTTATTTCACTTTTATTTGTATACGGATGAGTGAATGTAAAATGTAAGTGTGTATTGTAAACAAAAATCACGATTTTTATATATTGTTATTTGAGTTTATCCTTTAAATGGATAACATAAAAAAAAATAAAAAAAAAATCCTTTGAAATTCTCTAAACGAGGCAATATTAAACAAAATATATACTTATCAACCCATTACTCTTCTTTCTATAATACTTTCCTTCTTTACTCTCCATTTTATTTCTTTTTATTACACATTAATTCTCTTATTCACTATCTTTTAAGATAACTTTTTGCTTCATTCAGATTTTAAATTTGATTTTTTTTTTGCAATTTAAGTAATCCATTTGATGTACTATATTCTCCTAAAGTATTGTACCCCTCATTTAAAATCCTCTGTACGACTTCTATTACAACGTATTTTCACCTCCAACCATTAATGTCATATTATACAAGATTAGTATTCGTTTTGTCTTTGAATTTTTTTTTTTTTGTTTTGGGATAAAAGAAATCGATGATAGTCGAAAGGAAATAAAAAAAAAAAATTTTTTTTTAACAGTTTATTTTCTTTTTTATTTTTTTTCTGTTCAATTGAAGTTCCCGTTAGCGTAATAACGCTTTTTCTTAAAAAGACACTTGATGAGAAGGTTTAGATTTAAAGAGTTCTCTTTGTGATTTTAGATTACTCATAACAATATTGTAACGTTAAAGAGAATAAAATAAAGAAAAATAAAACTGGGACAAAGGAAATTCTTGTTTTTAACTCGTTCTTACTTAAAAAATTTTTAATATTGACGATTGTCTTTTGATGAATCGGGTGTTTGTACAGTTGTACAGTGATGTGCAAAATTGTATTAAATTAACTAAATTTGATTTTGATTTTTGAAGTCATATGTTATGCAAGGAAATTGTTAAGAGAAACATTATAAAATATATTATATTATAACACCAAAATCATACTTAAAAATTTTTTCTAAAGCAGTATGTACATTCTCACTATTTAATATAACTTAGCATGAGATTTATTGAACTGTAAATTATTGTATTATTGTTTTCAAAATAGTGTTAACCATATTAAAAGCAATATTTATTTATAATGTTAAAAATGCAACAGAATTTATTCTCTTCTAAAATGTTAGAACATAAAAATGAACCGGAAGGAAATAATTAACAACAGCAGCCTTTAAGTTTGTTGTTGTGTATTTTCATCAGTTACTTTATTTTGTAACACTATGTATTTTACTTGCACAAGGTGATTCGTTTATACATAAGATTGGAATGTATATTGCATCATTTTATGCCAATAACCACCCTCTAAACTATATTTTAATTTAAGATATTTTATTATATTATTGTTTGGAATATTTCATGATGCGAAATGAAAGAAAGAACAAAAATGAAACAACTCAAGAAACATGCCTTTATCATGTCAGTATTTCTCATTCTCTTCAAATAACAGTTTTATTTAGTAACGGTGTTTTTTTTTTTTTTTTTGTATTTTTTGTTGTTATAATATAGTATGTATGTATTTATTGTGATCCACTTAAGTTAAATCACTTTTCGCGAAAAAAATACAAAATACAAAAAACAAATAAAATGTCTATTGCTGTATTATACATGAGGAGTTTTAGAACCGTTATTTTTTAATTTTTTTTGTTGTTTGTTTGCCTTTTTTTTTTTTTTTTGTTGTACTGTAAAGCGATATTTTGTGAGATATTAAATTTGAATACAATGAGAATATAATATTATGTAACCTGGCCTTTTTTCGAAAAATAATAGAGAAAAGGGGAAAGAGAAAGAAGTTTATAACAGTACATGTTATTAGAAAATGTTTAGGTTAGAATTTAGTAGTAAAAAATTTTCGAATAATATGAGGATTTCTTTTTATTTTATTGTAGTTTTTATTTTTTTTATTTTGATAAGATATTCTTTTTTTTTTTCTTGAGAAGAAAAAGAACAAACACCCACTCAAAACAATTTTATTGCTTTTTAGAGAATATTATCGAATATTTAAAAGACATACAACGTTGTGTATGTTGTATTTTTGCTATTATGATTCGATTTTTGGTTATGTTTTTCTTATTTGTTTTGTATTATTGTGTTATACTGTTCTTTATTGATCTGAAGAATTTTTGTTTAGTTAAAAAGTAAAATAAAATAAAATAAAATAATATAAAAGTATAATTTGAAAAAAACAAATATTGGAAAAGAAGAAGAAAATTATATAAAGATTACCCACAATTCAAAATAACAAGATATAAAGAAAAAAAAAAACATATCTTCAACAATTTTTATCCTTTTTTAGCTCCTTTAACATGCACTTTATAATTTAAATATAATAAATCTCATTTTTGCTTCTAGAGTTTTTGTATAGTATTTTGAAAATATCAATTTAACAATATAAAATATGTATATAATGTACATTCATATAAACATGCGTACCTACAATATGTATGTAGAATATTTTTATTAGAATTAGATTTTCTATTACGTTTTTGAGTTTTTTTTTTTTGAGGTATAATAAAAAGTATCATTGCTCGCTAAGCTAAGCTAAATGTAGATATTGACTTTTCCAATTCATATTCGGTATCATGGTACTTTATTAGTTATTAACACAATGATTCAAATTGAATCTTATCTTTTTCTTTTTTTATTCGGAAAAATTCGATTTCGATATTATAAACCTTTCAAAATTCACCCCTAAGTACCCCTATTTTACTAGTATACATACTTAAAGATACCTAAAAGTACCTCTATTTTATTAGTACCTATACATACTTTCCCTCTATATTCAACATGTTGATTAAACTTATCGGTCTACACATTCAACAAACTAAAAAGCAAAAAATATTAGATGTACAACCCTTTTTTTATATTTCTGAAATCATAATTTGTTAAAGCTTAATTTAGAAAGAATTAATAATTTTTACTAACCTGTATAATATTTCTAAATCGTTTTTAATTATTTAAGTTTAAATTATCGCTTCATTTTAAGTTGGAGTTGCAGATGATTATTGCTTCAACATATAAAGGTTTAAAGAGAACAGTTATAATATAATATTTCATCATATTCCTAGCAACCTTAAATGGAAAAGATTATTCTTAAAGTTTAAATATTTTTAAAAATTAAAGAAATACCTTAAATATGCAAATTTATAATATTTATTAAATAAACTAATTTCTGATGTTTTGAATAGTCTGCAGCACAGCTTGATATTAAATATAAAATTTATAATTTTTAACTTATTTAAGGACTAAGAAAATGTCAGTGAACTGATACAACACTACTAAAATAAAACCTATTTAAATAATGTAAAATATTTTTAGAACTTTCAAGAACAAGATCCACTTTAAGCGCTTTTTAGCACATCATTATCTCTTAAACATATTATATTTCCTACTGTGAACTTTCTGAAGCTATTTTCAACATGATACAGAACACAATTGAGAATTGCCTTTTGGAGTTTGATTGCAGTTTAAACAAATATGTAATTTCTAATATTAATTTTTAACATTTTTTAGGTATTATTATACCAAATGGTGTGATTGTTTCTAAGCTATTGTTTGAAATCAATTATCCAACGCTGATATTTAAATCAATTTCAATTATAATTAGGTTTTTTAATAAAATTTTGTTGCTTGAAAACATAAACATTGCTCGATCATAAAAGGATAATGATGTTAATTTTTATCTTTTGTCAGAAATTGATTTATGTTTTATGTTATTATATTTTTTATAATGTTATGTATGTTTGTATTATAAGTATATTTGATACAGTGAAATTGCATTTAAACAATTTTACATTAAAATATTTTGTTGTTTGTAGAACGCTTGAATATTCATAAGGAATAGGAAAAAAAATCTATTTACTTTATTATAGAATAGATAGGATAAACTGGCTTAAGTAGGACAAACTACCGCAAACAAATTATAGAAGATGAGGAGCATATGAGAAAACCTATTTCGATGGTTTAACATAGAAGGCAAACTCAAACTATCTTTAAATTAAATTGACTAAACATTTAGTCAATAACTAGATACTTATTGACTTTTTATATTTTTATGAATTAATTTTTTTTTTTAAATTATAAATAAAATAATTTTTTTTAGTATCAGACATATTGCTTTGTACAAGCACCAGTTACTTCATCACTTTGCGAATTATCACTGAGTTACAGTTAGTCATAATTGACTTGGAGTCGTTTGTTGGTAAATAAACACTAAACTTTTTAATTATTTTTAGTGAAGCTAATAAATAATATGATTAGTGAAACAACTAATTAAGCATTGCAAAGGCATGTAGTAAAATTGAACAACGCGAGATTAAATCATGCAGACTGCTGAAACTGATCATGACAACGAAAAGTCTTGGTCTTAGTGTTAATTTGCTAACGCTAGTATGAAAGAGCTAAGCCATTGATTTCATATTTCTTAGCAGAAGTTAGATAGGTTCCGATATAGGTCTGTAGAGTGGTGTAGGATATTAAAAAGTTCTACAGAATTCAATTTGTTTGGAACTTCCCTATAACCTGTTAATTCGCTAATAAAAGGGAATAGATATTACCCCGAATGACTTCCTGAACAAATATGGAATGGAGCACTAAATGGACTAGATGAACTGAATGGGAATGTAAGTTTATCAAAGAATTCTATTCTTTTTTGTAGCCTAAAAAATGCTTTAAAAAATATAGTAAAATGCTTATAAGGTTTTTATACCCGTACGACAGGATCGGGTATAATAAAATTACTCCTCCATTTGTAACACCTCGAAATAAGCGAGCTAGATATACCTTCAAAGGTATGGATCGGATCGGAAAAATTCTAAGACTTTTGAGCCATGTCCGTCCGTCCGTCCGTCCGTCAGCACGCTAACTCAAAAACTAAGAAAGCTAGAATCTTGAAATTTACACAAAATATTTTGGGAGTAATTTGTAGGTTCCCTATTTTTTTTGGTTGAGTTTGGACCAAGCCTTAGGGTAGCTCTCGAACACCTAACTTTTAGGTCCCCACATTTTTTTTGCAATAGAGGTATGAAATTTTAACTACTGATAGATCTCACAAAAATATTAATTTTATTTTCAATAACTTTTTTGTGTAGCCCCACCCGTTACGGAGCTACAGCTCCCCAAAGGTTCAAAAAAGCTCTATATTTAAATTGTTATAGCACAAGTTTTATAAGGTATATCTTCATTTTGAAAACGCCAAACGATTACTACTTTCATTAGCTTTAAAAGTATATATACAATAAATATATATTTGTGACATACGGTGTCTTAATTTACCGTTATTTGAAACTCAAATTTTGCAAAATCCTTCAACCCTTCTATCTTCTAAACGGTTTAAGTTGGAAACTTGAAATTGACAGAAGTTAGATCTTTGAAAATTAGTATGAGTCATTTCAGAAATTTTTTTTGTATCACCCTCCGTTTAGGAGCTGTAAGGGGTCAAAAACTGAAAATTTCCTATTTTTAAACACCTGTAACTTGAACACCTGTTAACACTTTTTTGAAGTAATACACAAAAATTAAAGCTTCAACATTATACTTTTATTTCTGTTAACAACTTTTTTTAATAATATAGGGTTACTTTATAATTGACGAAAGTGTTACTTGATTTTTTCAAATTTTCTAACAAATTTCTTTAACGAATTTTTTCCATTTTGTTTTACTCGATAATTTGAAATTGTTGAGGATATAATGCGTAGTACATAAAAATGTAAATAAATAAACAACATAACGGTTGCTTGAAGAATTTTTATTTATATGATATTAATATATATACATACTTATATAATATCATGTTTATTTACATATCGTATATGTCACTAGTGAATGAATGATAAGAGTATAGATGTATATTCTATAGCACCGTATTTACATACACATATGTATTTTATTGTACTTATAAGAAATTATTCTGTCAATGGAATATTTAAATATAATATAATATAATATTTAAAATTATATTTACTATTTTGTACTAAGTAAATTTAATATACATTTACCGCTTAGTATTAAATGGTACTATAGAATATTTGAAAAGTTTTGGATTGATAATCGTTATGTGGAAGGTTAGAATCTGCTTTTGAAGAATGTACATATAAACATATAGTTTGAATATATGTACAACCCATAGTTCTAGAAATTATAAAATTCACCCAATTTATTTTAAAATACTAAAATATTAAAAAAATAATATTGTGAGCAGAGTGACAGGCTGTGAACATACTAACGGTTCGTACGGGTATCTAAGAGTTGACAAAGTCAACTGTATTCTTCCTCGTTTAAAGCTATAATTAAAGTTTGAAATAAATCAAAAATTTTTGATTCTAGTTTAAAAGTTTTGCTAGAATACAAAATTTAAAAAAAATAGTGGCAGATGTACCTAATCCAGTTTACCTATGTGAAAACTTATACAAATATCTATGTATTTAAAAAAAAATCAAAAAGGATAGGTATATCTAGGTACTTTTATTTATTTATTTATTTAAAAAATTATTTTTCACAAATTTTCTTTGAAGAAATTGAGAGTTAAAGTGTACAAAAAACTAGTTCAAGGAATAATACTAAAATATGAGTATTGATTGCGTATTATAGCTGAACGAATTTATTTTATGTAATAGCAAATTTAGGTTATCATTTTGTTTTTCTCATATTGGTTTGTGAATATTTTGTACTGTTGTCTGTTACCATGATACTATAGTTAAAAAAAAATTTAAAAATATTTTAAAAATATTTAGTAGAAGAGAAAATAAATAAATAAATTCACCAAGATTTTTCATACATTAATACATAAATAGTTATATTATTATCAAAGGAAAATAATAAATATGCAGAGTTCTTTTTTCAAAAACTTATTTTATTTCACATTTTTTTGTCATTATTTCTGTGTCAAAATGTAGGACACCCGCACCAATTTATGTGTTATGCTGCTACCATTTTTACATTTTTATTAAGTACTGAGATATATTTATGTAAATTTCAGAGTCGTGTGACAGCTACTCAATCCCGTTGTTTCAAATCAATCAAATTTTACAATTCTTGGCATATAACTTCCAGATATCTAGCAATTAAGTAAAAAAATATGAATCAGAATCTATTGCGTTAGACTAACCAAATTTTGAAAAATTCGTAAGCATAAAACTTGACTTATTTTGACAAAATTTTGAATACTCAACTTATAACTCAGCTAAAACATTGATTTAAATCGACTATTCAGTAAGTAAATCGACTAACCGTTGATCCTAAGCAATAAAATATTATATGCGAGGGAGGTAAGTTTAGTTAATAAGAATCTAACACTATCAAAACCATCTCAACTGTTTAATAAATCTACTGTCTCATTTTAGAGGCTACTAGCTGATATATTCGTTGCTACAAGGCCCAAAAAAAAATTTATATTTGAAAACAACGTAAAGTCCCAATTTTCAGTTATTTTATATACTCTTTGTAAGTAAGTAAGTAAATCGACTAATCGTTGATCCTAGGCAATAAAATATTATATGCATGGGAGGTATGTTTAGTTAATAAGAATCTAACAATATCAAGTAGGTTTACTTGTTGTCTTTGAAAGATTCTCACGTCGTTCGTGGAGGGAAAAACCCAATTAACTGAAGCAATTTTAATTTTTGTTAACTTAATACAAATATAAATTTAATTCGTGTACCTATTCGTGTACAAATTCGTACCTATATGCACCTATATTTTGTACCTATTCGTGTACAAAGTTTTATAGAATTCGGTCAAGTATTTGTAGAAAACGATAATTCTTTAAAATGTGAAAAGGTCAGCCAAGACCTCTTATTTTTGACAGGTTTAGGGTTTGAAAACTTCAGGGTTTTTTATATTGTAATATTATGTAATTCTCAGCTCTAAGAAAATTTTAAATTTGTAGAGTCCTTTAAGTTCAATAGATAAGTTTATTTAATAGAAGATTTTACTTGACTATCTCGTGAAATATTTCGATATAATATAAATTATATTTGATGGTTATCATTGTTACATAGAGCTAGCTCTAGCTATAGATATCTCTAAAAATAGCGGTCTTTTGATGATTTCGCTATTAGCATACATTTTTCTAGATGCATGTAGGTACGTTATATTTTAATATATGATATTTTCAGGTATATAGTAAATATGACTTCATATCACATAGAATCATTTTTTTTTTAGAACATTTAACATTTTATCATTATATTCTGCATAGACATTGTAAGTTTTATATTCTGTTTATTTGAATACAAGATGTTTGTTTACAAGATAGATTTGTATTGTATCTTAACATATTTGCCCAAGGTAAATGGGATATAGCATCATATTCCATACTTTTTGTTTTCTTATAAGTTACTTTCATATACGAATATTATGTAAACAGCAAAGTATCTATAGATATTATAATAAAAAATTACATAAAAAAGAACATCAAAAAATTATTCATAAATCTAATAAATGTTGATGAATTTTATATTATAAAGAATTTAAAAAATTTTCTACCATAAAGGATTGAATGCATTAAACAAAATAAGAGTTTTGATTGGTAATTTGATTTTTTATTTTTTTTCTTATATGGTCTGATTACAGAAACAAATTCAACATTATTTTATTTGTGTACCTGGAAATTCCAAAAATTGTTAATTAATTTTATTTTATGTTGAAAGCAATTTTTTAAGAGAAAAATTTTTTAAATATTTTCGGTTATCCAAAAAAAAAAAAATGTTTTATTTTTTACTAATATTATTTTATGTAATAATAATATTTTAAACCTTTTTTTTATTAAAATTGAGTTTAAATATTAATAAAAAACATGAGTGTATAGTTGATTGTAACAACTCTAGGATATTTTCATGAACCGTTCACAAAATTTTATATATTTGAAATAATTTGATACCAAGATATGAGGATATAAATTTCACAGTTGATAACAGTTATGCTAATCTGTTCAGTCAAACCAACCAAATTTTGCAGCAGTTGTTGCCATAAAACTTAATGCTTCTTTTTAAACAAAATTTCACATACCTAGCTTAATTAGACACTCAGCTATTCTCATTTCACAAAAAAGTTGTATGGTAGTCTAAAAGTTGTAATTCAACCTACCGGTCAAACTTGTTCAAATCCAATAACTAATAGATTATGATATTTATATGTCAATAAAAATGGTAAAACACATAGCTAAATCGATTCAGACGCCAATTCTGAGAAAGAATATCTTGTATCCTATAAGATGTCACAAACGTAATGGCAAATTTATTATATCCTTAGAAGTAAGTTTTTTATGGATATAATTATTTTGCATTGACTCTACATAGCTAAGTACGTATATTATAGAATTAAAAAAAAAATTTTTTTTAAATAATTTCCATAAAATATTCAAAAAAAAAAAAGAAATTTTTTGAGGTCGCTGCCAAAAAAATTTGTTTGAAATTTTGTAAAAACTAAATAGTAGCAAAACTGTGAAAAAGAAAACCTTTTTGACACCTTTTAAATAATGGTAATATGACTGGAATTTATTTGCATTCATATCGGTAAGCTAGAATAAAAATTTTTTTTTTTTTTTTAAATAATTTTATCTTATTTAATCAATATAAGATACAAATAAGCTTTTAGTTTATTTATTATTAAACCTAACTATAATAATTCGATTTTTTAACAGGGTGATTTTTTATTAAACATAGATATATTTTGAACAATTAAGCAGCAAAAATTTATACTAAAAACATGAACTATTTTTAGGTGCATATGTAGGTATAATATATTATGTATGCCATATTCGAAAAATGCATAAAAATATGATTTTAGAAAATTTCTTGAAAAGACGATGAAAGTGGAAGGGTAAAGGTGGTATCAATACTTTTCCTTTGGAAAAAATAACAATATCCTCTAAACTATTTTCTTTCATTTTATTTTAAAAAATTTAAACAAAATTTTATTACTCTTAAATGTGGCTGTACGAAAAAACAAAATGGCAAAAAATTGCCACTTCAAGAAATGAAACCGAATAAAGTGTTATCGTTATAGAAAATCTATATCAGTATAATATCCTTAATTTTTACAAAATATCCTAAGTATTTCCAATATCGGGGCTCCTTATAAATTATGGTATTTACTGTTAACACATATTAAGGTAACATTTTAAGTTGTGAAGCCGAAAAAAGTGTTGTCGTTATAGATAGAAATCTACTTAATCGAAGTATAATATCCTCAATTTTTACAAAATATCCTAAGTATTTTGCAATTACGGGGATCCTTATAAATTATGGTATTTATTTATAACTGTTCTTGCCATACAATATGTTATTGAATTCTAATAAAACTTAAGTTAACTTCAGGCTATAGCCCTCTTTAAAACCGATAAAAATAAGAGTAAATCCACCATATAAATTATTTTTCTAAAGTTATAATATAAGGATCTATTATTGGCGTCATCGAAAGCTCACCATTTGAAAAACTTAGTTTGATATCATACTTTACTGTAAAGTTTGATAAAAATTTATGCTTGAAACTTTTCAGAACTTTATCCTTAAATACTTAATGAAATAATTAGAATTAAATTGTAAAGTAGGGTTTGGGAATAGTTTGGAAAATCAACTATTTGTGATATTGCTCTTTTTATTCCTTACCTCAAAAGAGCTAATTTCGCACAGAGTATAATAATTTCTTAATTCTAACATTAACCTAACCATAGTAAAAAATTCAATGTTTAGTTCGATTCAGTGCAACATACAAAATAACATATTGTGTAAATACTTACCTCAATTTAAAACATTCACATCAATAACATATATAAAAATAAAATATAATATAACAAAAAATAGAAATAAAACTGAAAAAAAAAAACAAAATGGTAAAATGGAATGTCTTAAATAAATAATTGTGCCAAGAATCATTAGACAAATTGAATTTTTGATATAATATTAGGTATAGATTTTTCGAGATTTGCCACTTGTTATTATTCTTATTGTACCTTTTTACTTCATCAAACAAAAATACCTTAATTTATAATACCATAAAGTAAATTTATTAAAAAGTGGGTTCATCATAATTTTTCACAGTAAACGTCTTCCAATTTTTTTTAAACAGTTCTGAAATTTTTAATTATTTTTTTTTTGCTAATTCTAAAGTGTGAACATTAAGTAATTAAGACCATTCTTTACAATTTTTTAATATCTACCCTCATTCTGTGGGGCTTACATAACCGAAAGTCTAACAATCAATATTAATATTTCTTGAACAGTTCTTATAATACTCAAGCAATGTATTCATTTAGGTACTTACCAGCAGTAAAACATTTTGACCCTTACGAACATTTCGTTATTGTGTATTTACCTATCTACCATAGAATAGGACTGAAGGTACATAAATTTCCAACATAATATTAACAAAAATAAGAATACAATCCTAATATACAACATTTTATCAGTATCTAGATTCCTCGAAGAAAATTTGTAACATCATTTTAATCTATTTCTTTTATTTTTATTTTATTTTATATACAGTTACCGTAGTGCATAAATGTGCCAGGTAGCTATAACCCCTGTTTCAGGGTAGGAATGTGGGGTGTACGAGATATTATGTGATATATTTAGGTATTTATATATTGCGATATATGAATATTTTTTTTATTGTACCCAGCCGGGAATCGAATCCGAGACCTCTCTTTCTTTTATATTAAATTTTTTTTATTGATTTTTTTTTCGGTATTCGATATTTAAACTTATTAATTATTTGACTAATTTTTGAGAAATAAACAAATTAAATTAAATCTTTAAAAAAAAGCTTCACGCCAATTATCTCGAGAACTCCCCCTCACCCTCCCTACACAATTCTATTTTTTTCGCTTTTGTCCCCAAATATACCATCTAAATTTTCAAGATCGAAAGGGAATCACCCTGTGCTAGAATATTATATTCAATTATCCTAATAAACGATGCAATTTTAATTCAATTATTTTGAAAGTAATTTTTTGGTAATTTTAAAATTTATTGCAATATTATTTAAGTTGAATTTTCTTTTGATTATACATTTATGATTTGTGATTTTAATAACAAAAAAATAAATATTTAATCAAAAAATATTTTTCTTTCAGGTAGGTACTAACTACTTTTTTTTTATTATAGATATTATAATTACTTTTATTAAAGAGCCATCTTTAGATTTCAATTCATCTTAAGTTTTAACTAATATTTTTTTCTTTCGATGTCGATAGCAAAAATACAATTTTATATATAAACATAAATACCTATTATTTTACATTACATACATAATATCTATATAAAATAATATCAGCAGTTCCATAAGTTCTCCTTATATAGTTCCTTTATATAGGTACATATACATATCTATATTTTTCTATCTGTATAACAAGGAAATGTTGAATTTTTACCTTTCTAACTGTTATTTTTTCATGAAAACTTAGAGTAAAGAAAAAAATAAGAGGAAAGTCCTTTTAAAATACTTAGGAAGTTTACTATACTTTTCGGTCTAGTTACTCTGTTTTAATAAAATATACTCCATTTTCCATTTGATTTTTAATTCAATTTTAGTGAATTCGGAGAAACTAAAAAATAATCTACCTATCTGTCAAACCATCTCGGCTGTTTAATAAATCTACTGTCTCATTTTAGAGGCTACTAGCTGATATATTCGTTGTTACAAGGCCCAAAAAAAAAAATTTATATTTGAAAACAACGTAAAGTCCCAATTTTCAGTTATTTTTTATACTCTATGGTTACAGGTGCACTTTGGAGTTATTACTTTGAAAGGATTTTCAAAACCGAAATGATTTTTTTTGTTCAAAATGGTAATTAAAATTGTTTGAACCATACTAGATTAAAATCATAGAGAGTATCGAACCATAATTTATTGTAGAAAATTATTGTAAAAGGTTTAAACCTAAAGAGGCATGTAAAAATTCGAATAGTAAACTCTTGTGAAGTAAAATGTGGCATCTTTAATGTGGCATTTGGATAAAACTTCAAAAACATTAATTTTTGTCTAGAACCTAAGCTATATCTTGAGAAAACAAAAAAATTCTTTTATAAAATTGAAAGAAAGAATTGAAGATTAATTAGTAAGGGCTCCAAGTAATGAGTAAGTTGTTTATTAATATATTATGCAATAACTAATTATAAATTTGACATTGAAGAGAATCTATTACATCACAAAAGGAGCATTTATTATAGTGATTTCTTTACAATTGTAGTAAGAGTAGTAAATTATAATAACGGCAAAATTGTTCTTGCAAAATATTTAATCTGATTTCATTTTATAATTTTTGGTTTTCTTGAATTTTGAGTACAAAAACAAAATTCCACACATCTTTTCCCAAATTCCGAAACTTATATTAAAGAGTCCTTTAAGAAAACTTGAAATCTAAGAAACAAAAATAAATAAAAAAAGGAACAAGACAAAAAAAAAAGAAATAAGCAAACAAAGAAAAAGTAAGAGGAAAAAAGATTGTCTATTTTAACAAAATTAATATATGAGTGTATGTATCTACATAATATGTCTATATATGGGTGGTTGAAAAATTTAGAAAAAAAAATACTTCATTTTTATACTCAATTATAGTCTGTTTAGAACACCCATTATTACCACCTATTTCATGTGTGTTTTTATCCAAACTTTTTATTTTAATTTTTTTCTAAAATTCCACTTCTTTTCAATTTTTACTTTTTCACCATTAAAAAAATGAAAAATAACATGTCGCATTATTTGTAGGATTTGGTGGTAATGTCAAATACATGAAGAAGTAAAAAACAAAAAATAAATAAAATATCTGAAAGCAGCCATCTATAAAGACAAAAAAAGAAATACAGCGACAGTATATATAGTAAAAATATTCAAGAAATATCTAGTTTAAATAATAATTTGTTACCCAAAAGTTGTTAGTAAGAAAACACATCATTTGCACATCACATTTTAGGTATCACATGATCACAATATAATGAATAAACAAACTGAAAATGAAAATAAAAAGTATAGTTTTCGTTCATTCTCAATAATTCTTTTAAAAAATTTAAGCCTATGGCTTGGTATAATGTTATACGACATCGAGTTATCTATGATTAGTAATTTTCGTGTGTTGTATCTAAACTGGAGCATTAGCACTCATCTAATATACCAATAAGTTAGTTGAATTCGTTTCTTGGCGATATTAACTTTTTAGCTAAATGTCAGTTAGTTCAATAAATAGTTTCTTTAAACTACGACCTTAGATAATTGCTAAACAAGTTCTAAGTACTACAAACTGTTACACCAAAGATAAGCATAATAATTAGTAATATTGTTCTGGAACTTGAGTGCAACTGACTACTACAAACTACAAAAAAAAAAATATCATCCGACACAGATATAATATTTAGGCCCTTAAAAAGAGTTCACATATTAGTCTACTTGAAGGATCTTTAACTTACAACAATAGTCTCAAAACATTATTCTTAAATAACACAAAGCAGTACTAGAATGTCCTTACAATATTTTGAGTCTTAGTCGACTAAGGAAATGAAAGGAAATTCTATGTTCTCTTTTTGGCATGTTTTAAAAAAAAAATTTAAAAATTGGCTTATTAGTTTTAATGTGTCCATCTGTATGTTTAGAAAACTTCTACATAGTTAAAGCTTAAGCAATAAAATTTTAATTAAAGATAGGTCTCGTAAATAAATTAATGTTTTGATACAACTTTTTTTATGTAGCTTAATGTGCAGCTACAGTCATCCAAAATTTGAATAGTTTTAATAGTGATTTAACAGATTTTCAATCTAAGCACTAGAATTTTTCACCAAAGCACTAGAAGAATACCAAAGTACCAGAATTTTTTCGCTAAAGGGATTTATGAATCAATATCTAAATTATACAACGTTTTGCAATTTAGTATTTAAATTTACCGTTATGCAAAAACAAAATTTTGCAATATTTTTTTTCCTTCATTATCTTTGGGATGCCTTGGGATTTCCTTCATTATCTTTTAGATAGAATTTTGAAATTTCGAATGATCTGTTTAGCACATTTTCAAAAAATTTTGAAAAAATTTGCTTATTAGTTTCACTCTATCCGTCTGTCCGTTCGTCCGTCCGTTTTTCTGGGTGTTTACAAAACTTCTACACCGTTTGAAATAAAGCTAATTTATAAAGAAATACATTTTTTTAAAAGTAAAACGTAAAACATAAAGCTTCAATATAATAATTTTTCACTATAGATTTATAGAGATTTGGGAAATGTGCGTTTTTAAAAACCTTTGGTTTTACATACCTACATATCTTGTTTCTTTCCATTTTTTTTTGTCTTTAACAATATAATAATATAAAACTATAGATTTTGTTAGTGGAATCATCCTCTAAATCAATGTCTCATTTTCTTACAAAGTTTGGCAATTTTCCATTTCTTTTAAAATTTCAATCATTTTTGTTTTGTTTCATTCCTGTATCATAAAAAAAAAATATGTTGATACATAACAGTAAATAGAATTTTTAAAAAATTACGAAATGAAGATGAACATTTTTTTGTTTTTTATATTCCTTCGACACATTGTATTCCATATATGAATATACTCCTCTTTTTATAAGACGTATAATTTTATTTTGATTAAATGTGTGCTACATCAATATTCACTATTATATCTGCTTGCGGACTGGTATTTTTACTTAGCATAAAAACGACAGATGATAAATGAATATAGGGGATTTTGATTAGAGGGAAATGTAAAATAGGCTATTCTTTTCATTTTTATCGTTAGATTGTTATATTGTATATGTTATTTTTAAAGAATGCCCCACTTCCTCTAAATTTCGAAAGAAGATTCAAAATTGTAATATTAAAGTTTCAAATAACTTTTAAATTCTTGGAGAATTCAATTTTAAAAAATGTTGACAAGGTAATTTTGAGGTTTCACATTTTTACCCTTAATTACCCTAATTTACCAATTTATCTTAATCTCTTTAAAGCAAAAAATAAATTTAACGATGTTAGGTGAAAGAAAAAAAATTAATAGTGAATTTTACGTTTTCATTTTAGCCGTAAGAAATGCGAAACAGAAAAATTGAGTAGCTTTTAAATCTTTTCCAATTTATCTATTACGATTTTAATGAGGAATTGTAAAAATTAAACACAAATTAATTTAAAAATAATTTATATTAAATTGAGTAATTTGAACCCCACTTAACATAACTTAAGAATCCGATAATTCGAAAGATAAATAATATATTAAAAAAATGACTATTTTATTAAAAACCTTCCGTAGTAGGTACGGAAGTAGGAAGTAGGTATACCATTTATTTAAAATTTAAAAATTTCATCTTAGACTTATTGACATCTTTATATTGGATGTTATCATTGAATCTAGAGCTAGAATCTATATCCGGTAGGCGGAACAGTTTACGTTTATTTAAAAAATTCTAAACTCCCAAGTTAAACCCAAACAAGAGGAAGAGACAAAATAAGCCATTTCAATGTATATATATCAAACTACGATTACAAATTGCATTAGATTATGAATTCTTACTGCGAGCAAATAAACCAACGATCAGCTAAAACTTAATACAACCTTGCACAATAGCTAACTATTTTCAATTCAACGAAATAATTATACATATTATATTGATGAACTTGTCAATTCAGTTTAAAATTAAAAATAAAAAAATTAAAACCTTAAGTTTCTCATACAAATCAAGTATTTATTTAATCCGAATATCAGCAGTTTATTTTTTTTATGATATTTTTGACGATTTCCATTAAAACAACAAATTGTAAGTTCATCAGCACATCGTAACATATTCAATAATCAAAACATTTTCATATCAGCAAACTTGGATCCCTGGTCACTTTAATATCAGTGGCAATGAAGCAGCAGATGAAGGTGCAAAAAAAGCAGTTAAACAACCATTATAAAAAAGCCTATCATTGGCTTTAAATCAAATTAAAAAGGATATAAAAGATTTAAACATTAAACTGAAGCAAATAATTAGTTGGAATAATAGTAACTCTCTAATCAAGGAAGTATACCGTGAAATTCAACAGATAGCATATAAAAACATGAGCAAACATGAAAGGACTATAGATATTAGGATTATGAGGATAAGTTTTGAAAAACGTTGGCGACCCATAAATATATTTACGAGGGAAATAGTCTTCCTTGTTGTGAATTTTGTCATCAAACACTGACTACCAGGCATATTATTTTGGAATGTCCAAACCAAATTAGCAAGATATAAATAGAAAAACTTAAATGTCAACACAAAGTTGATATACAAAAGATTCGTGAAAGATTTGAAGTTTTTGGATGCTGCCTTTAAAGATGGAAACAGCAGTTTAAGTAGCATCAAAAAAGAAGAAGATATTTATATTCTTACTAGAAACAATACTTTTTACTAACATAGGATTAAGGAAAATTTATAAATTAAACATACAATCATATAACATAAAATATTTCTATTAAATATAAATAGCAAAGCTTTAACTATAACTTGAAATAATTAAAATATTTGTATGCAAACAACCACACCTGAGAGGGAAAGGTTGGAAATTTTTCCGTCATATATTAATTATATATGGCGGGAAATAATAAATAATAATTCATTTTGCTATGAACAGACCGCAGTTTATCCTCCGATTAATAGGCTGGCAATTTTACAACTAAGCCATGAATGAGTCAGATATCGAAATAAAGACGCTTTAATATTATTAGATTCAGTTGTAACTGATATTGAAAGAAATGAACATTTTTTATACTTAAATTAAACAATTTTGATCAGTTCAGTAACTGATTATTTTATTTCACTCGTAATCGAATTAAGTCGGTTGCAAAATCGGTTCCACATATTATTATTTACAACTATATTAATAATAGCATACATTTTTGCAATTCCTGATATAATTTTAAGCAAACTTTTAACATCCATTTTTTTATAATATTATAAGTAAACTTTAATTAAATTTATTCGGATGGCCAGTTTCAATTTAATTCTCTATAAAAATTTCAAAAAAGAACATAAAAATAAAGGCAAAAAAAGTAAATAACATTTTCTTTTTGATAACCGATTAAGCACGTTTCATATTTTGTGTGAAATCAAAGACAAGCAACAAAAAAACAAAACTTTTAGGAGACAGAATAATATAATAATTAAAAGTAATGTTTAATGTATACATGGTGTCACGATTTGATTAAAATGATATCAGGTATAATAGTAATACTAAGTATATAATAGATAGTTAATTGAATATCGCGAATATGAAATTATCTACCGCCTCACGTGTTTTCTAAAATTGGCGATGATTACATCTGCCATTTATGTATGTTTAATGCAATCGTCGACACCCTCTTTTATCATATTTCTAAAAATCTTATATCTATTTTTACATCATACGGCAAATTGTAACAGTTATTATTTGCCCAAAAAAATGGAATTGGTGTTTAGTGAATTAAAGACTAACTCGTTAATAAAAAAATTGTATTTGTATCGCTTCTCTTTAGAGTTTTTTGATGATTATCATCTAGCCTGTAAAAAAGAGCCTCTAAATTAATTTAATAAACACTGCTATTACTCTTTTATAATCAGTAAAGATTGATATCTAAGATGATATTGTAATAACGAGTCGGCAAAATATAATTCAATTTTATTTTTATTTTTCAGAAATTTTTGTACAAAAGCCTTTTAATAACTAAAAATAAGATACAATTTTTATAAACCATTTTCAAAAATATTTTATATACCTATCTTGTTTTTCTTGTTCTCCCATGAATCTTAAGATCATCAGAAAATTTAGATTTGTTTTTTTTTGTAAATGTCATATACTTCAAGTTTACACTCCGAAAGGATAATGTCTCTAAATGTTAACTAGTTTCGATCTTCTCAATTACATGTTTTCTATATATTATTTTTTTGGTACAACCTGTATAACGGAGCCTTTGCATCATATCGGAAATTTCTCAATTTATGTAATTTTCTGGATTTCTGACTGAAACATTCATAATTAAAATGAACCCGAATAATAATTACCTATCTTTCATTTTTATATAATATAGATCCATAGATATTTTAACCTTGACTGATGTATATCATTTTGTTGCCTTTGTAAATGCCATAACTAAATACAACGCTTGCTATAGAATAATTTATGATAGGTAATAATAATTATTAATATATTCTTATAAAAAATACTGAATTAATGCTGTGTACTGAAGTATGAAATTACCAAGGTTTAAAACAAAAAAAAAAAAGAAATTATAAACAGCACAGCAATGAAGAATGGGAATCATGTTGCATCATATTGAAATATAATTTTTAAGTAATTCATAAAAACAAAAACAAAAAATTTAAATGTCCAATGCATTTTGTATTCATTTTAACAGAAAAAATAAAAAGAAAATGACCAGACAAATTCCATAATATTTCCATAAAAATGGAGTTCAAGTTTGAGGAAAATAAAAAAAAAATTTATAAATAATTAAAAAAAAAATTTTTTTAATTTAAAAACTTAAAAAAATTAAACTACCGGCTTTAATTTGACTAAATCTCTTTAATAAATTTTATGAAAATGGTAAAAATGAAAAAAATAAAAACCTAGATGTTTCAAAAAATTTGCTTAATCTTCCTCGAGGTTTGGGACTTCTTTTTTTAATATGTTAAGATTCAATATGAAAGAAAGTAAGAGTTTAAAAAAAAATTTTAAATAAAGTTTTGAAAACAATTTTTTTATTAAGTTCGATGATGTGAGTTCGATTTAACGAGTCTCAAAATAGAACTATTCGTAATTTTGTAGAAATTTTTTTTTTTTGTTTTTATTCAAAGTTTTTCTGTGGTTTTAATTTCTCGGTTCTTGGTTTTAAGTCTTAAACGCTACATTCTAAGTTAATATATTATATATTAAATAAATTATGAAATAACACACTCTGTATGAGGTAATATACATAAATAGCTCTTTTTGAGAAATAAAAGAATAAATATATATAAACTTGGTGCAAATATTAACTTAATACTTAAAAATCAATCTTAACACTTAAATCCTAAACTCTAAACCATAGGAGTTTAGGGTTACCGAACTTTATGTATTTACATGAAAAAAAAAAATTTTGGAAAAAGTAAACTTTGGTCGCTGAACCTTAAACAATGAATAAATGAATTACTTTGCACTCTAAACATAGAAACAATAAACAATCATACATATTATATGAGCCCTTCACATTGAAAATTGTTTATATTCTGTCACATAGTTATAATTTAAGTTCAATTGCAGAGAATGTTTTATTCTAATTTTAGCTATTCCCTTAATCAGACTTTTATTCTTACTCTCTTGGTATAACTTTGAAACTAATTTGAACTATGGTTCTGAAAACAGAAACCCATAGTTAAATACAATAAAATATTGTATCCAGATACTAAAAATTCGTCACATGTACTATAGGTACATATCTGCCTTTATAACATTATTATAATATTATATTATAAAAACTCTAAACTTCAGAGCATTTAATAAATTTTTTTAATTTTATTTTTGAAAAATATTACACACTCTATTTATTTTGGGTTAACACTTTTTTACATGTTTATATCCATACGATACAGATCAGGTATATTAAAATTGCTCCTCCGTTTGTAACACCTCGAAATAAGCTAGCGAGATATACCTTAAAAGGTATGGATCGGATCAGAATCAAATTCTAAGTAAATTAAGCTTTTTCCGTGCGTCCGTCCGTCAGCAAGATAACTCAAAAACTAAGAAAGCTAGAGTTTTGAAATTAACACAAAATATTAACAATTTGTAGGTTCCCTATTTTTTTGGTTGAGATCCGACCAAAACTTCCGGTAGCTCTCAAACACCTAACCTTTAGATCCACACATTTTTTTTGAAATAGAGCCATGAAATTTTAACTGCTGATAGATATCATAAAAATATTAATTTTATTATTAACAACTTTTTTCTGTAACCCTACCCGTTACGGAGATACATTCCCTCAAAGTTTGAAATAGCTCTATATTTGAATTGTTATATTACAAGTTGTATAAGGTATATCTCCAATTTGAAAGCGCCAAACGATTACTGCTTTTATTAGCTTTAAAAATATATATACAATAAATATATACTTGTGGCATACTTTGTCTTATTTTACCGTTATGCGAAACTTAAATTTTGCAAAATTCTTGACTGCTTCTATTTTCCAAATGGTTTAAGCTAGAAACTTGAGATTTTGAGAAAATTTAGGTCTTTGACTGAATAAAGTATGAATAAAGTATGACTCATTTCAGAAAATATTTTTATATCGCCCCCCGTTTTTTATTTCTATTAACAACTTTTCTTAATAATATAGGCTTACCTTAAAATTGACGAAAGTGTAACTGTATTTTTCTAAATTTTCTAACAAATTTTTTAACGATTTTTTTGCATTTTTTTTACTTGATAATTTGAAATTGTTGAGGATGATGCGCAGTACAAAAATAATTAAATAAATAAAAATATAACGGTTGCTTGAAGAATTTATATTTATACGATATTAGTATACATACTTAATATAACTAATGTTTATTTACATATCGTATATGTCACTGATGAATGATAACATATAGTACATATATATAGTATAAATTATTATAAATTTGCGCTTAGTATTAAATGGTACTATATAGCATATTTGGAAAAATTTTGGATTGATAATCGTTATGTGGAAGGTAAGAATCTGCTTATAATATTATCTAATAAGCAGAGTGACAGGCTTTGAACATACTAACTGTTCGTACGGGTATCTAAGAGTTGACAAAGGCAACTGTATTCTTTCTCGTTTTATAAAAAGGAATGGTTTAAAAATATAATCTATAGGTTATTTTAAGAAATCGAATATTAATATGGTAATCCGATTTTTTTCTTTTTTAAATAATGTCAATAAATTGCCCTTTAGCCAACAATATTTGTTTTTAATTTTTTTATTTTTTTTAATATTTACAAAAATAAAAATTAAACCCAAAGGCATAATTCTTTTGAAAAATATTTTAATATTATATGAAAACATTTAGGATGTCCACTGTGTGTTTATATTTCAAATTCTACGTAGGTAGTTATTCAATTTGCTTCTTAACTTTTCTTATTATGATTAAACTCCATTAATTAATCTAAGTATTTGGCTTGTATCTATTCATCAACTTTTTTACTTTAATTGGTTTCTGAGTGTACACATACACATACACATACCATAACATTTTACATAATTGCTCCATAAATGTTTTCCTGATTTTAACGATTTCTTGCTGTTTCTGTTACTAGACGAAAGATGGCGCATTAAACTATCAATATTAACTATAAGTGACTATTTTTGACAGTCTTTGATTCCAAATAATTGTTAAATCTGGCTTTTACAAATTTACGACCAAAACCAGACATTTTATAGCCATTTAAAGGCACTTGTCAAATAACAGCATAACAGCAATTAACTCAAACCGATCCAGCTTCAACATAATTTGAGTACAGCTTAGAGTATCAGCTTAAAATATTATACAGCTTAATAATGGAAATCTTATTAAAATTAATAACACAACTACTAATTAGTAATTCTACTATACAATATACTAATTA
The DNA here is from genome assembly GCA_947095535.1 of Poecilobothrus nobilitatus. NCBI lineage: Eukaryota > Metazoa > Arthropoda > Insecta > Diptera > Dolichopodidae > Poecilobothrus > Poecilobothrus nobilitatus. Next base: position 231,808,327 of record OX352774.1, read on the forward strand.
ATAATACTGAATTATTGTCAGCAGTTGTGAATCGAAGTATTGTTTCGGAATAACTGTTATAATATGCAATATAAAAACATTTATATATTACGTAATTTCTAGATTTCATATTATATTTAACTCTTAAGTTATCCTTAAAAAATGTTGAGAAAAGATATTCAGTTGGAATTTTACTCGTAGAAAAGTTACATATGAGTACGTTTATATAGGTAAATTTACAATTTTATTATACTGAAGAAGTCAAAGCATTCATATTTTTCAAATTTTATGAAAATAATATTTAATATATTTTGTATCATATCTATGTATATGTCAAATACACAAAGTTACATTAAAATTTCAGCAAAACAAATAATATAGAAGTTTGAACTTAAAGTTTTTGAAAAGTTAAGTTAAAATTAGACAAATTTCCTTGCGTAAAACAAAAAAAAACAATTGGGGTTTCCAAAAGTTGAAATTAGATGAAAAAAAATTGTAAGTATAATAGTAAGTGCTATAAGACTGCATTTAAAATAACATAACTTAAAATCGGACAAAAATGCATTAAATGATAAATAAGGGTTAATATAAATAGCCAATAAGGTTTAATGTAAAACGAGGAAGAATACAGTTGCCTTTGTCAACTCTTAGATACCCGTACGAACCGTTAATTTCACAGCCTGTCTCTCTGCTTACAATATTATTTTTTTAAATTTTAGTATTTTAAAATAATTTGGGTGAATTTTATAATTTCTAGTACTATGGGTTGTACATATATTCAAACTATATGTTTATATGTACATTCTTCAAAAGCAGATTCTAACCTTCCACATAACGATTATCAATCCAAAACTTTTTCAATTATTCTATAGTACCATTTAATACTAAGTGGTAAATGTATATTAAATTTACTTAGTACAAAATAGTAAATATAATTTTATATTAATTATATTTAAATATTCCATTGACAGAATAATTTCTTATAAGTACAATAAAATACATATATGTATGTAAATACGGCGCTATATAATATACACCTATACTCTTATCATTCATTCATCAGCGACATATACGATATGGAAATAAACATGATATTATATAAGTATGTATATATACCAATATCATATAAATAAAAATTCTTCAAGCAACCGTTATGTTGTTTATTCATTTACATTTGTTTGTACTACGCATTATATCCTCAACAATTTCAAATTATCGAGTAAAACAAAATGGAAAAAATTCGTTAAAGAAATTTGTTAGAAAATTTGAAAAAAAACAAGTAACTCTTTCGTCAATTATAAAGTAACCATATATTATTAAATAAAGTTGTTAACAGAAATAAGAGTATAATATTGAAGCTTTAATTTTTATGTATTACTTCAAAACAATTTTAACAGGTGTTTAAAAATTGGAAATTTTCAGTTTTTGACCCCTTACACCTCCTAAACGGGGGGTGATACAAAAAAAATTTCTCATACTTATAAAAAATGACTCATACTTATTTTCAAAGATCTAACTTCTGTCAAAATTTCAAGTTTCCAACTTAAACCGTTTAGAAAATAGAAGGGTTAAAGGATTTTGTAAAATTTGAGTTTTGCATAACGGTAAATTAAGACACCGTATGCCACAAATATATATTTATTGTATATATAGTTTTAAAGCTTATAAAAGTAGTAATCGTTTGGCGTTTTCAAAATGAAGATATACCTTATACAACTTGTGCTATAACAATTTAAATATAGAGCTTTTTTGAACCTTTCAGGAGCTGTAGCTCCATAACGGGTGGGGCTATAAAAAAAAGTTATTAAAAATAAAATTAATATTTTTGTGAGATCTATCAGCTGTTAAAATTTCGTAGCTCTATTTCAAAAAAAATGTGGGTATCTAAAAGTTATATTTATAAATATAATATAACCCAGAATATTTTGTGTAAATTTCAAGATTGTAGCATTCTTAGTTTTTGAGTTAGCGTGCTGACGGACGGACGGACGGACGGACGGACATGGCTCAAAAGTCTTAGAATTTTTTTCTGATCCGATCCATACCTTTGAAGGTATATCTAGCTCGCTTATTTCGAGGTGTTACAAACGGAGGAGTAATTTTATTATACCCGATTCTATCGTACGGGTATACAAATTTGAAAAACATTTCTTTAAAATAATCAGAATATGAGTTTTTTTTTATCAGAGATTTTTACTTTGTAACTTGTAAACTCCAAATTAAAAACGAGGAAAGGTGCAGTAGAGTAGACTGTGTCAACTCTGGGATACCCGTATGAACGTAATATATCCTGTTTCTATAAAACTTGATCATCTTTTAAAAACATTCAGATGTTTTAGTACCGAACTACAGAGATATATTTATGTAAATTGTGGAGTTGTATGACAGCTACCCGAATCTATTGCGCCTAGCTTCATTAAGTTCCAAGAAATGCAAGAAACCTGAACCGGCTGCTTTAGACCAATCAAATTTTATAAAAGTTTTTGGCATGCAACTCGACACTTTTTCACTAAATTTAAGATAGCTAGCTTCAATAGACACTGAGTTATTTTCATTTAAAAAGACAAATTGTATGGCAACTTTCCGAACCAGCCATATCATCATAACCAAATTTTACAGAAGTTGTTGCCATAAAACTGGATCATCATTTGCAAAATTTCAGATACCTAGATTGAATAGACACTGGGTTATTTCCATTTAAAGAAAGAAGTTGTATGGAAGCTACTCGAACCCGGCGGCCGAAAATGCTGGAGTTAAATAGCAAAACTAACAATTTTTTAAAAGTGACGTAAAAAAATTTCAGCCTCCTAGCTCCTTTATTTTTTGAGTTATCGTGCGGACGGACACTGAGTTATTTTCATTTAAAAAGAGAAGTTGTATGGCAACTACCCGAACCCGTCGCACCACCACAACCAAATTTTGCAAAAGGTGTTGCCATAAAACTTGATCATCATTCACAAAATGTCAGGTTCCTAGCTTCAATAAACACTGAGTTATTTTCATTTAAAAAGAGAAGTTGTATGGCAGCTACCCGAACCCGTTGCACCACCACAACCAAATTTTGTAGAAGTTGTTGCCATAAAACTTGATCATCATTCACAAAATTTCAGATTCCTAGCTTTAACAGACACTGAGTTATTCTCATTTAAACGGAGAAGTTGTATGGCAGCTACCTGAATCCGTTGCTCCACCACAACCAACTTTTACAGAAGTTGTTGCCATAAAACTTGATCATCACTTGCAAAATTTCAGAAATGTAGCTTGAATAGATACTGAGTTATTTCTATATAAAGATAGAAGTTGTATGGCAGCTACTCGATCCCGCCGACCGAAAATATTGGATTTAAATAGCAAAACTAACAATTTTGCAAAAGTGACGTAAAAAAAATTTCAGCCTCCTAGCTCCTTTATTTTTTGAGTTATCGTGCGGACGGACGGACGGACGGACGTACATGGCTTAATCGACTCAGAATTCGATTCTGAGCCGATCCATACCTTTGACACTATATCTAGCTCGACTCCTTTAAGGTGTCACAAACGTAATGGCAAATTTATTATACCCTTGAACATAGTTCATACGGGTATAATAATTAATACAAAATTATTTTATTGTCAAAAAAAAAAATCTACCCATATCTAAATATAATAAAAGACAAGTTGCTGCTGCTGAGTAGCGTGCCCTACTGTTATGTTAAATGTTAATTTAACAAATGTTATACTATGAAAAGAAAGAACCGTACATCTGATATTTACCCATATAACAAATAGAAAACAATAAATATTATAATGTTATGCTATGAAATGAAAGAAAAAACAAGGCAGTGTATAAATCAAAGTTTTTAGAGGGTCGTATTTTTAAGTAGAACATTATAAAATTGCAATAATATTTTTATTTAAATTTTGCTAAGTAACATTTTCTTAATTTTTTAAAAATTTTGCCATAATATAGTACAATTTAAGAATCAGAAGTTTAGCCCATAATATAGATATATGAATAAAAATATGGGTATACATATATTAGATTTATTATAGATTTATTATTTTTTATGTAGGCAACAGTTATTTATATGAATGAATGGACGGTAAACATAAACGAACAAAAAAAAAATTCAGAATGTTCCATAGGTTATAATTTATATTTTTTAAATAGACTGATGTATAAATTTAATATTTAAAAAAAATAAAAGAAATACTTAGCGTACGTAAATAACAGAAAACAAAAAAAAAAATAAATGTAATACTGCGAAGAAAAATAAAAACGAATAGAAAAAAAAGAGAACAAAAAATGTTACTTTGACTGTTTTTAAATATTTTTAAAGAAAAAAAGAACTATTAAAATGTTATGATTTTAAAAGAAAAAAACATACCTCTGATATTTACGTACATAACAGATAGAAAAAAGAAATATTAAATGTTATGCTATGAAAAGAAAGAAACGTACATCTGATATTTAGGTACATAACAGATAGAAAAAAAGAATTAAAATGTTATGCTATAAAGAATGAAAAAACAAGGCAGTGCATAAATCAAAGTTTTTAAAGAGTTGCATTTTTAAGTAGAAATTATAAAAAAATAAAGCAGTGCGTAAAACCAAAGCTTTTAAAGGAGCGCAATTTAAATTATAAAATCACAATTTTCAATTAAATTTTGAATGTGTAACATTTTCTTAATTTTATGCTTCTTTTATGGTTTTTATTTTCTAAAACTTCAACATTATATGCACAGCCAATTTTTATTGTTTTACATAAAAGGTGCGTAAAACTTACGGTGTGAAGATTTTGTAGAGAAAGCGATAGATAAAGAGACAGAATATTATTACGGATAGAGTAAAAATTTGTTTGAAAAATATAACAAAAAAAGTTTTGAAGCATTTGCTATGGCAACCATAGAAAAATATAACAAGTGTACTATCTAAATATAATAAAAGGCAAGCTGCTGCTGATTAGCGTGCCCTACTGTTATGCTAAATGTTAATTTAACAAATGTTATGCTATGAAAAGAAAGAAACGTGTATCTAATATTTACGTACATAACAGATAAAAAACAATAAATATTAAAACGTTATCCTACGAAAAGAAAGAAAAAAACAAGGCAGTGTATAAATCAAAGTTTTTAGAGGGTCGTATTTTTAAGTAGAACATTATAAAATTGCAATAATATTTTTATTTAAATTTTGCTAAGTAACATTTTCTTAATTTTTTAAAAATTTTCTAAATATAATAAAAGACAAGTTGCTGCTGCTGAGTAGCGTGCCCTACTGTTATGTTAAATGTTAATTTAACAAATGTTATACTATGAAAAGAAAGAACCGTACATCTGATATTTACCCATATAACAAATAGAAAACAATAAATATTATAATGTTATGCTATGAAATGAAAGAAAAAACAAGGCAGTGTATAAATCAAAGTTTTTAGAGGGTCGTATTTTTAAGTAGAACATTATAAAATTGCAATAATATTTTTATTTAAATTTTGCTAAGTAACATTTTCTTAATTTTTTAAAAATTTTGCCATAATATAGTACAATTTAAGAATCAGAAGTTTAGCCCATAATATAGATATATGAATAAAAATATGGGTATACATATATTAGATTTATTATAGATTTATTATTTTTTATGTAGGCAACAGTTATTTATATGAATGAATGGACGGTAAACATAAACGAACAAAAAAAAAATTCAGAATGTTCCATAGGTTATAATTTATATTTTTTAAATAGACTGATGTATAAATTTAATATTTAAAAAAAATAAAAGAAATACTTAGCGTACGTAAATAACAGAAAACAAAAAAAAAAATAAATGTAATACTGCGAAGAAAAATAAAAACGAATAGAAAAAAAAGAGAACAAAAAATGTTACTTTGACTGTTTTTAAATATTTTTAAAGAAAAAAAGAACTATTAAAATGTTATGATTTTAAAAGAAAAAAACATACCTCTGATATTTACGTACATAACAGATAGAAAAAAGAAATATTAAATGTTATGCTATGAAAAGAAAGAAACGTACATCTGATATTTAGGTACATAACAGATAGAAAAAAAGAATTAAAATGTTATGCTATAAAGAATGAAAAAACAAGGCAGTGCATAAATCAAAGTTTTTAAAGAGTTGCATTTTTAAGTAGAAATTATAAAAAAATAAAGCAGTGCGTAAAACCAAAGCTTTTAAAGGAGCGCAATTTAAATTATAAAATCACAATTTTCAATTAAATTTTGAATGTGTAACATTTTCTTAATTTTATGCTTCTTTTATGGTTTTTATTTTCTAAAACTTCAACATTATATGCACAGCCAATTTTTATTGTTTTACATAAAAGGTGCGTAAAACTTACGGTGTGAAGATTTTGTAGAGAAAGCGATAGATAAAGAGACAGAATATTATTACGGATAGAGTAAAAATTTGTTTGAAAAATATAACAAAAAAAGTTTTGAAGCATTTGCTATGGCAACCATAGAAAAATATAACAAGTGTACTATCTAAATATAATAAAAGGCAAGCTGCTGCTGATTAGCGTGCCCTACTGTTATGCTAAATGTTAATTTAACAAATGTTATGCTATGAAAAGAAAGAAACGTGTATCTAATATTTACGTACATAACAGATAAAAAACAATAAATATTAAAACGTTATCCTACGAAAAGAAAGAAAAAAACAAGGCAGTGTATAAATCAAAGTTTTTAGAGGGTCGTATTTTTAAGTAGAACATTATAAAATTGCAATAATATTTTTATTTAAATTTTGCTAAGTAACATTTTCTTAATTTTTTAAAAATTTTGCCATAATATAGTACAATTTAAGAATCAGAAGTTTAGTCCATAATATAGATATATGAATAAAAATATGGGTATATACATATATTATGTAGTTAATTATAAAAAAATAAAGCAGTGCGTAAAACCAAAGCTTTTAAAGGAGCGCAATTTAAATTATAAAATCGCAATTTTCAATTAAATTTTGAATGTGTAACATTTTCTTAATTTTATGCTTCTTTTATGATTTTTATTTTCTAAATCTTAAACCTTATATGCACAGCCAATTTTTATTGTTTTACATAAAAGGTGCGCAGAACTTACGGTGTGAAGATTTTGTAACGAAAGCTACAGATAAAGAGGCAGAATATTATTACGGATAGAGTAAAAATTTGTTTGAAAAATATAACAAAAAACATTTTGAAGCATTTGCTATGGCAACCATAGAAAAATATAACAAGTGTACTATATATTATAATTAGGTAAATGCATCAGATCAGTATAGTTTAGTTTCAAAATTATAAAGTTTGATACTGTATTTTTTTCGAAGCGAAAATTTTTGTTACTATTGGCAAAAATTTATTTACCATTGGTTTTTAATCCAACCTTTGGTTTTTTAATCCAAAGCTTGATAAAGAAATTTACAAGAGATGAGATTTATTAAATAATCATTTTTATTACATTTTTGAAAGAAACTACTTCACAGCATCATTGAGGTTTTTCATTATTTAAAACACTTTAGCAATAAATTTTACATTTATCAATATCTAAATATAATACATATAAGTATTTGAATAAATTTACTAAAATTAAATTGTTCATAAAACTGAGGAAACTTTCACAAAAGCTACATTTTTCTACTTATACCCGTCGTATGACGGGCTTTTTTACTAGTTTATAGATATTTATGTAGGCTGAATTAAAAACGTATGCACATAATATTATTTTATTCTTTAAAATTTACATTTATTTTGATTTGCATTTGTGCATATAAATATATATACATTATTGGTATAAACATAAATAATTATTTTGATTTTTAACATAATTTTAATGTAATTTTCTTGCACGTGTCAATCTTTGATGACATTTTCATATAACACAAATTACTGAATGGTTATAACTATGTAATGTCATTAACGATTTTCCATTTTATTAAAAATAGAAAATATAACGATAAAAGTTTATCTTAAAATAATTTCATGTGACATTTAACTATAAATATATAAATTTATAGAAATATTATATTTTAAAATTTCATAATATGAAAGAGATAGATTATAATCATATAAAAGGTTTTGTTGTGGGTGGATTCTATTACATATACATATAGAAATAAAGACATATTATTTACCATTATTTGTATTTAAAAGCTTAAAATATCACTTAAAAAATTATTTACCTTTATGATATTATAAAAATAAATATTATTAATTAAATTTAAAATATTTTGTAGGTGAAACAGGTAGATATTATGATCAATAGAGAATCAAAAGAGAAAATCTATTTTAAAATTATAATGAAAAACTGCAGTAAATCTTAAGATAATATGTAATAATAAAAAATTTGGACAGTGGAACTTTTTGAAAAATATTATTTCAATATTATTTCAAAAAAAAATTTAAATATTCCGATTTGAATCATTATTTTTTGATTTGAAGTTGACTGCTATCCGGTTGTGGAAAGTCAGAAGCTAAATAGATAATAGAATAGAACCAGGCAACACAAAAATTTATTTCACAGAAGAGATATATTATTAATCTCACTTCTTTTAAAACAACAGTTTCAAAAAATGTCTTCATAAAATAGTTTTTAGGTACACATTTTTAACTGTGTGTAAATAAATAAGGTTTAAAAATAATATATTTTCGACTACCTACACGGGTAGTTATAGTTTTGCCTCATTAAGTTTTATATACCTAATGGACGTATTTATATATATACATATTATTTTGCATGTATTGAAACTTAAAAGAATAAAACACATTTATTTTGAGTAAGTCTCCATTTTTATCATTAACAATAATCATCTAGTAAAGATTTAATAAAGATAAAGTTTATTTACTACTAGAAACCCTAAAGATATTTTAAGTTTTCTACGTAATTAATGGATGGTCTTTATTCTGTAGTAAACAATAAAACTATTAATAATTATTAATACTAATACCAATAATAAAACTGCTACAATGACGGTGGGGGTTTCTTTATTTATTACCTCATGTAAGGAGTTATATATTATTGCATGTTGTAACTTTGATGGCTATAGTCACTGATACCAAAATAGTAATATGTATTAATAGGCGGATTAATTTTTCCTTTAGAACCCACTCCCAATTCAATATTTTCGTATCCTTGTCCTATCCTCTTTTTTCCTTACTTCCTAGACAATATACAGCATTAACAGTTAGGGCTATTCTCCCATTATATTGGCTAAAGAACAAGGTAGATTTGGTAAGTAAAAATCTGACTCTATCGAGTAGCAATTCTTCGTATCTTTGAAAGATTCACACTTCCTTTAGAAAAAAAAAAAGAAGTATCTACCTATTTAAAAAGTATTTTTTACATTTGTATTATGTTATCTATAGTTAAGATTATATTAAATATTTAAAGTAAATTTATTAGAAATTTAGGATTTCATATATTTTTTCAAAACTGTTCATTAAAATCGAAGCCTGTAAAGCCTTTTGAAAGGAATAAGATAAGATTTCAAAATAAGCGTATTTATTTTTTATCCCAAAACAAATATTTATATAAAATATTTTTCTTATTATAAACTGTCATTCCGATTAAAATAAAAATATGAAAAATAGAAATTTGATCCTCTGCACAGTCTCTGGAATTGAATACAATAAGATTTAAAAAAAAAATATATGAATCGATATACAAAATAAGACTTTGAAAAAAGTAAGAAATTTTTTAAATTTAAGATTAAATATTAAAACTATTTAGACAGTACAAAGAAAAATATATTTTATATTTTATTTTTATAAGAGGTTAGCGGGTTAGCGTTTATTTTTATAAGAGGTCGTAATCAAATTTTTTATTGAGAGTAAATTTTCAACGGATGCATCGTTTAGAGAATTTAAAGTGTAGTACACATAAAAAAAAAAATGTACAAAAGAAAATATACAGATATTCCATCCATTATATAAAAAGTAATTACAATGATTATTGTTGTATTTTTCTTAATTAAATTTAACTTTTAAATTATTTTAAAGAATATTACATTAATTACGGTGATTACCATATTTTCTCAATTGTTTCATTTTCTTCACGTAATTATAATTAACTTATTTCTAATCTTTTTACATTGAATTTCAACTTATTTATTTTAATCATTTAATAGATACTTTATATTATACACTTAACTAATTTAATAAAATAATTTATGGTACCTATAGATAGGTACTATTAAATCATTTTTTTTATTTTTTACACTTAATTAATTTTCCTCTTTTGAAATTCTTTATTTTTTTATAATAAATTAATTCGATCTCTTCATAAGCTTATTAACTAATTTTTTTAAATTAGAAAATATTTTAGCTTTTATTTTTTAGTTTGTTTTTTTCTTTTTTATTATCCTTCTTTGAAAGATATTTTACATCAACAAAAATTATAAAAGAAAATTAATTAACACCTATTTAGTAAAAATGGTAATGAAGAAGTAAAAACTATTAACAGTAAGAAGAAGTAAAAACTATTAATGAAAACGCTTAAAATAGAAAAACGCGAAGTAGATATACCTAGATAATAATATTATATGTATGTACCAATGTATTAATAAAAATTATTTTGTAAAGAAGTTAAATATATTATTTTAAAATTCATACCTACTTATTAAATTTACCGATTTTTTTTACATTACTCACTTATTTTATGACTGAGTGTGGTTATCTATAATAAATAACAGTTCCTAAAAACATAACTGTTAAACGGATTAATCGAGAAAATAAGATTAATCGGACACTCGATATTATCAATGAAAAGTTTTATATTAATAACATTTATAAAAAAAAACTTCCTAGAAACCTTTTCATTCTTTTTAAAGTTTTAAAAAAGTTTCCCATTTTCAAAAGTATTTTTTAAGAAAAAATTAGTAAAGTAACGCTTAATTTTAACAAACAATTTTACACAATGTTTTCATTTTTTTTTAGTTATAATAACTATTAGGCGCTACATCTCTGTCTCTAGAAGTCCGAACTTTTCTATAGCAAAGGGAATTTTAAAATAAGAGAAGCGTTAAAAATGAAAAAGAAAAACTGTTTAAGCAAAATATGGAGTGAAAACTCCGGACTTAAGAAAATCAAAAAAACTTCTGAGAAACTATAACCGGAAAAGATATGAAATACCAAAATCGTAGAATCCAGTAAAAATAAACATAAAATTCAAACAAATTTCCGGTGCATTTAGCCAATCACTTAAATAAAATCTAAATAGAGGAAAATTGTATATGCAGATTCTGTCTAGAAGAAGAAGAATCTCTAGAACACTTAACTTAAAAACTGCGAAATTTTATTCTAAGCAACATATGTGCACCGAGAAGCATACCTATTGCTTTACTGAGGATGAACTGTCAGTAATAAACACTCTACAGATCTTTAGTTTCTTAAAGAAAATAATAGAGCTGAAAGAAGTATTATAAGTGGAGGCAAAATTCACAATACAATACATAGTAATAGGGATAGAATAATCGATCTACATCAAAAAGTTACACATTTACATTATAATATACTACTATTAAATATTGAAATAATCTAATCTAGGAACAATAATAAATTGTAATTTAATTTTAGAGAACAAAATATTTGAATAAAAAGTTAAATGAAAAATAAATTTTTGAACATAATGCCTAATTTTAACAAACCAAGTAAAAGTAAATATAATAATTTTCCGTAAATTGGAAAGTCAAAATTAAATTTTGTTTCTTTTTGTATTACAAAAATTGTTTTTAATCTAAAATAATACTAAAATGTTTACTCTTCTTCTGGATACTATTTTTAAAAAATGTATATTGGAATTTCTCTAAAATTGAATTAAAAAGGCAAGGACAATTTACAAATTTAAAAATTTTATTAGAACAAGATAAAAGTAAAAAAATTTAAAAAAAAACAAGCAAATAAACCTGTTTTTAACAAATCCCATTATTAATTCTATTACACATTTGGAACATTAATAATCCTTAGAAGTTCAATAAACGTTAAGATATGATTTTTGGTTTTTGTCTGAAAGATAATATATCTTAACGTTTAACGTTTTCAGTCTATATAGGTTTAAAGAAAATAAAAGAAAAACGAGGAAGAGTGCAGTAGAGTAGACTGTGTCAACTCTGCGATACCCGTATGAACGTAATATATCCTGTTTCTATAAAACTTGATCATCTTTTAAAAACATTCAGATGTTTTAGTACCGAACTACAGAGATATATTTATGTAAATTGTGGAGTTGTATGACAGCTACCCGAATCTATTGCCTAGCTTCATTAAGTTCCAAGAAATGCAAGAAGCTTGAACCGGCTGCTTTAGACCAATCAAATTTTACAAAAGTTTTTGGCATGCAACTCGACACTTTTTCACTAAGTTTCAGATAGCTAACACTGAGTTATTTTCATTTAAAAAGAGAAGTTGTATGGTAACTATCCGAACCTGTCATATCATCACAACCAAATTTTACAGAAGTTGTTGCCATAAAACTGGATCAACATTTGCAAAATTTCAGATACCTAGATTGAATAGACACTGGGTTATTTCCATTTAAAGAAAGAAGTTGTATGGCAGCTACTCGAACCCGGCTGCCGAAAAAGTTGGAGTTAAATAGCAAAAATAACAATTTTGTAAAAATGACGTAAAAAAAAATTCAGCCTCCTAGCTCCTTTATTTTTTGAGTTATCGTTCGGACGGACGAACGGTCGGACGGACGTACATGGCTTAATCGACTCAGAATTCGTTTCTGAGCCGATCCATACCTTTGACACTATATCTAGCTCAACTCCTTTAAGGTGTCACAAACGTAATGACGAATTTATTATACCCTTGAACATAGTTCATACGGGTATAATAAAATATATACCTATAAAATATAATATAGGTGCTTATACTCTTATACAAAATCAATTTGAGCAAACATACCTTTATATTGTATAAATTTCTTATTATTTACATGGCACAAGTTTACATACAGGATATAAATAACTTTAGAATTCATAAAATAATATACCCTATGACCCGTACACTTTCTTAAAATATAAAAGTTCCTTTTTAAAACGTTGAGTTTCCAAACATAAAAGTAGGTATTTTACAGTTTTGAACAAATATAGCTAAAGTTTTTATACCCGTTCGAACGTAATTCTCAAGATATAATAAATTTGTCATTATAGGTATTTTTGATACATGCCAAAGAGATGACATAGATATTACGGTATAAAATAGATATAACGGTATAAAAAGTATATAATCTATTCTTCCTCAGCATCGAATTCTAAGTCGCACGTAAGCTATGTACGTACGTCAGTCCAATCGCAATATAACCAAAAAAAAATCTAGAAACTGGGATTCTGAATTTTTTAAAATTGATCGATTATTTAGCTATTGGAATTCAGCAAGTTCGACCGGCGGACTCGAATACCTGGCGTATTACTTCTTTTTTTATATCAAAATAACTCAACGTCTATTTAAGCTTGGATGTCTGAAATTTAGAAAATAAGTTACGTTTTATACCAACGATTTCTACAAAATTTCGTTGTTCTAGAGTAGTTTTAGCTTAGAGTATATTTAGTATTTTTATTTCTAGAGATTGGCGTAGCTGGTATACAACTCCAAAATTTTCAGAAAAATTTTTCTTGGTACTTAATTAAGTCAAATATTTTCAATTTTATAAATGATTATTAAGTTTTATGGTAAAAGTATGTTTGTACGGACATCCTAGACTGAAGACATTTAACTATATAGGTACATTCATTTTTGTTTTATTTATTATTCTATAGGTATAAATTTTCGACCAAAACATATGATTCAGTGAATACACCTATTTGTATTTTCTCCAGTTGTAAATCACAAAAAAAAATCGAAATCTATTCCACTAGGATTTTCGTTCGTTATAATACTATTATTAATAATTAATATTATATAAATAGTTGTATTATTTATTTAAATAATGATTTAACTGTGATTTGAACCCAAAACTGTTTGATTCAAAGGACGCAAACTTAAGTCATATGCGGCTCTTTATGAGTTTATAGATTCTTTATAATCTAAACGCCGGAATATTAAAATTTTTCGTTCCAAAATAATTATTAAGTGCAATATAATATTTTAATTGAATTTGTATTTATAATAACCTGCAGCTATACTTATAATAATTATAATATTATGTACTTGAAATCGATTGAATAGTATATTTCCTATTAACAAGAGCAGGAACAGTACTACATTATACAAACTTTTTTACACACTCAATTTCAGGAAAAATAATATAGAAACCATACACTCATATAATATTGAAAATAATATTTTGCCTTCTAATTTTAACATCAAAACTTATTTAACTCTTGAAACTTTTAAAATATTTATTTTAAGGGAACGAAAAATCTGTAATATAGAAAGAAAAACGTTTTACTATATCACACCACCACAGCAGTTATAATATTATATTCGGTCTAATCCTAAAGTCATTTTACACAATTACAAATAAAAATATTGATGGGAAAATATTGAAACTATTAACTCAAACCATCACAAAATAAAACTCCATATTTTCTATCACTCTATCACTTTATTTCCTATATCCCTTTTTAAATTTTTATTTAATTTTTTATTATTATAACTTTGTTTGTTGTTGCTGTTATTTACTTTTCTATACTTTATTTTTAAAATTGCTGAATTCAGCATAGTATAGACTAAAGATTCTTTTACTTTTAAAATAAGGGTTAAATAAAATTGCGGGTAAGATTATTATAGTCAACTTTGATTAAGTTTGATATCCTTTTAAGATCCTGTGATAGGAATTGTTCCTGTTTGTTCCCATTTTTTTTTGTCTAAACAAATTTTTGTTTTTAGTAAAGTTGCAACAAGAACGTTTTGAAACTAATATCTAATCGAATTTTGAGAAAGTAAACAAAAAAAAAAAAAAAACACTTAAAGTTTTCAATATAAGTAAGGAAAATTTAAAATATCTTAAGATATAACAACTCACACGTGAGAATTTATTTAATATCATTTAAAAAAGGTTACCAGACCTGATTTCTTAAATTAAAAATTACTATAATTTATAATTTTCAAATAATATCTAAATAAACTTTTTCTTTTTAATTTGAATCATTCAAAATTAATTTATATTATTATTGCCTAAAGTTTCCACTATATGGTTATTATTACCCTTTAGATTCAAAAAATAATTCACTTTTTTTAAAAAAAAAAAAAACTATCTATTTTATAAAAAGTGCTTATACGACAAAAATATTATTTTTCAATTGGTCTTATACTTCACAGATGATTTTGATAAAAATTCACATAAGTATAAAACTAATCGAAAATTTTAAATCAGAAGTTGTCTAGGCCGAAATTTGGAATTGCTATAGATATTTATAAACATTTCAAATCTATTTTTCAGTCTACATCATTCTAATTATAGTTAAAACTTTTAGATGCAATATTATATGTTAGTTATGTTATTCAAATCTAATCATTTTGATATTCGGCGGGATACCTAATGAAATTTATAACACATGAACTCACAGTACCTTTAGTTGAACGTAATGAAATTCATATTCAATTTCTTGTTGGAAATTTGTTTTTTATTGAGATTGGCAACCCTGTTTTTTAATAATGTTGAGATATGTGTAATATATGCTGAAAATGCAATTTTTTCTGAGATGTGTAAACTTATATGCTTATATTATATATCATACATTATTTGTATAACATAAAGGTTTGCTTATGACTAAGAAAAAACTTTCCAAAAACAAAAAAAATATGAGTCTTTAAGTTGTCTTTGGCAAAGTACAGTAAAATTATTTTGCTTTGGTTTTATTTTCTTTATATCCACTATCTAAAGTTTATTCTCTATTTTTTTTTTCATTCCCAGAGTTTTTTAAAAGTTATTATTTTTTGTTTATAGAATTGAAGTTGAATATTTTATGATATAAAACGAACATAAATACAAAAAAATTTTTGCAAAATAAGCATTAATTAATTTAAAAGTTTCAAGGAAAACAAAAAGGTAATATTTACCTAAATTTTTTTTTTTAAATATTTTCATATTAAGTTCCAAAATGTAATTCGGATATAATTTTAAACACTTCTATATCTATATGCTAATGAATCTAAACGAAACATTACCTTATGAATTCCTTTTACAGGTATTAAAATACAAAAAATGCAATTGACATTTTTTTTATTACTGCCCTTTGAAAACATCAGGCCTCCACCAAATGTTTTTATTTCTATCCAACACGAGAACAGGCATTTTTCAAGGCACATTTCCAAGTAATATTATTCGAGTTCGGCTGTATAAGGACTATTGTTATACGTGAGGTACTACAAACCTCTATCTCTATATCTTATATTCTATTGATCATATTAACTACTACTAAGACATATCCCATTTATACACCGTTTTCAATCAGAATATTCTACGTAAGACTCTAAAAGACATATTTTGTTAATGAATACACATGGCTACTGGATAATTTCGTATTACGTTAATTAATGTTAGTATGATCTCTCCGTAGAATTGTTTTCATATTATCACATCTGATTTTTGTAGAATATGCATTTGTGAATATTTTCGAATTATTTCAAACTTGTTTAACACTTAAAACCGCTGCTCTCCTTTCTTTAATCGTTACTTTCTTTAATGACTTTTATGTAATCTAAAAAACTTTTATTTAAAAGTTATAAAGAATTTTTATCTTCTTCAACTTTCAAAAATGTCGCATTACTAAACAGTACACTAATTTATTTAAAAACATATATAAGTATATTACTACTGGCGAGGCGCTAAAAATGCCGTAATCAAAAGTCCTCTAAGAGCTTAAGACTTATATAACAAATTTAAAGTCCTCGTTGAATAATAACTCTGACGAGTAAGTTAAAAATCTCCTAAAAAATAAGATATAATTCCTCATAAAATAATTTTTTCAAATAAATTTATTATAAAAAAATTTCTGAAATTTGAAGTATGATAAAACCAAAATGTACGAGTATTAGTAAAATAATAGATGTAAGATAATAAGTATTTACATTATTCGTCTACGCGATATTCTGAACTAGGGAAGATTTTAGAGTTGGTTGAAAAATCAGGGTTTTGATAATTTGTTTAGCAGGGGTTTTTGGAGGCGGCAGATCCTACTATTTTCAATTCTTTGATGTTGGAATATGTATTTAAAAAAGTAATTAGGTTTGACTTTAGAAGTGGTTGGAGGATTACACGAAATCAGGATTACACGCTTTTCCAGAATCCAACTCTAAAATTCCTCCTAATTCAAAATATCACATATAAATATTCTGTAAAAGCAAAATATCGTGACGACCTCTAAAATATTGAAACGACCTATAAAATATTTCCTAATTATTTTTTTTACATACCTACATATTTAAGATTAAAAATAAAAAAGAAAAGCATTTAAAATAGTAGGAGCTGCTGCTCTCAAACTCTCAAGAGGACTTTTGGGGCACTGCCATTAATACTATCTTTATTTCTCATGATTTATCCAAATTTATGGGTCTTCTTATTTTTAAAGATATTTCACCCCACCTTTCAATTAAAGATCTATTTAATTATTGCTTCTATTTTATTAAATAATCAATTATTTTTCCGTTGAAAAAAAAACGTTTGACATAAAAGCTCTTTTCTAAAAAGATAATAATTAGCATTTTTAAACGATTCATCAAAATTGTTAAAATAGCTGCTGTTAGTAAAAAAAAAAAAAAAAACAAAAAGTGTTCCCTATAAACGACAAGGTACAAAAAAAAAAATATTATCCTTTATTTACAATGAGAGTACGAATGTACCTAATATGTAGGTATTTTACATAATAACATACGAAAATAAAAAAATTATATTCTTTATAAGAATGTGAAATTCGGATACCTATATTCTAATTCATCCAAGATCTGTAATCCAGATATAGTAAAATATTTTCAATCTGAAATTAATTCAATCGAAATGATTTAATTCAAAACTTACTTTAACAATATTCAACATTTTCTTTTACAATGGTAACATTTTTAACAGTAAAAGAAAAATATAATTTTTTTTTTACGATTGAATGAATAAATTTAAAGCGAATAAAAAAACAAAAAAAAAAAAGGGATAGATACTCAAAATTTATTTCAAAAAATAAGTATGAAATTTCATTTTCATACATTTTCTAGGTGTTTTATATGCATTTTTTATATTTTTTGACCAATTGGTTCGATTTATTTCTTCTTTCTTACAACAATAAAAAAAAAAAAAAACAAAAAAAAATTATACAAAGTTATGGAAAATCAAATTTTCCATTTCATTCTATTTTTTAATAATTTTATCATTCAGTTGAAAAGGATTAAACTATATATACTACACAATATATATAATATCCCAAGAATATTCAATCAAATTTTATATGAAAGGGATACAAGATAAATTTTTTGTTTTGTTTTTGTTTTGCTTTTTGGTTTTTTTTTTTTTTTGTTTTCTTTTTATTACGGAATTATTATTTTGAAATATTGATATAAATTTTTGTTGTCCCTTTCTAGTTTTAAATTTTTTCATTTTTATTTTATATTCTTTTTTTGTTTTTTTTTAAATAATTTAAATGCAATTCAAAAGGATTTTATTAAAAAAAAAAAAAAAAAAAAAAGTCGTTTGCAAAAAAAAAAAGAATTTGCAAAATGCCATAAAGGGTTCGATTGAATAAGGAAAAGAGTAACAGATACCGAAATATGACAAGAAACTAATAGAAGAGAGAGAAGAGAAAAGAGAGATAAAATATAAAAATATAAATTTTTAAAACTTATATTATTGTATGTAAGATGTAAAACTTTTTTTTTTTTTTTTTTACATAATACATGTACGTATCTACAATATTTTGCAATCGTAAAATTTTTATACACTTATAATACAAAATTTATATTTCTACTACAATAATGAACAAAATTCAGCAAAATGCAAATTAAATTTATAATATAAAATTTCACCTCGAAATGAAGATATCATTGATTTCATTGTTATTTTGTTCAGAAAAATAATTTTATCAATCGATTTGAAAAACAATTGCAGGCGCGTTAGTGATGTTAATAAAATATAGTGATTTGGCCATTGGTGCTATTACGTGATTCTATCAATAAAACCTTACGACTATAACTCATGAAAATATTTGAAGCTTTTAAATTATATTTCCTATAATGAAGCAAATCCTTGAGTAAACTTAAATTATTTCAAGGTTTTACTTGAAATATTACCTTCATTTTATTCTGCCATATTCTTTACGAAGCATCTGCCACATTCAGTAAAGAATATTATTATGCTTCAAGTTCAAATAAGATGATATTCGTACTTTAAAATATAAAACAAAACCTTCTTTTTATTCATAAACTCTTAAGTATTCGCTACTAATATTAGAAATTTAATTGTTTGCTTTTCTTTATTGATCATAGTCATATCAGCTAGGGCGATATGAAGGAATTAACTAAATTTGAGAACTTGCTGTTATTATTCATGCTCGCATAAAATTGAATTTGAATTTTTAATATTATTATGAAAAATTTAACATTTTGATGGATTTAAAATTATGGGTTTAGTGGATTGCGTTTGTTAGGTATTAAGATAGGTAGGTAGATTAGTAGGGGCTACAGATGAACACTTAGACCATCAGTTTATGCCAGTTATGATCTGGATAAGTATTTCTGCTAATTAAACTATTAGGAGCTTCTTGTAAAAGGCTATAAATTGATTAAGTCCACTTCCGACGGATCGCAAAGGTCATTTAGGAAGAATTTCTACACATACATTCTTATTTTAAAGTAACAGTTGGACATCATTCACACTGTAGATGAAAACTAAGTTTTCTGCATCTTTGCAGCTTTTGTATAATTTATATAGGAATTCTGGCATGTCTGCCGATCGAACAGTGCTTCGGTCCGGAGGTGAGAATCTTTCAAAGACAGCAAGAATTTCCCCTTGGTAGTGTCAGATTCTTACTGACTAAACCCACCTCCCCCTTTAACCAATATAATGGGATGAAGCCCATACCTGCTAACGTAGTATATTGGATAGGGAGTAGGAATAGGAAAGGATAGCAAATAGGATGCATTGGATGGAAATATTGAATTGGGAGTGGGACTCTAAGGTAACAATGAATTAACCTATTATTATTACTATTTTGCTAACAGTGATTATAGCCGTTACAACAGTTACAACATGCAGTAGTATATAACACCTTACTACATGAGGTAATTATTGAAGGCAACCCCTACTACCACTGTAGCCGCTATTATTATTGGTATTACTTATTAATACCGTTGATCGTTTAAAATCTAATGTAGATCAGGTTTGTTTGTCCAAGTGTGAATAGAAATCCAACTACGCTTTGTAAGTGTATTTGGCTTGCTGTTCAATCCAATATGTATGGATTTGTTAGACGTTTTATTCTTTTATGTGTTCATAATTTGAATTATATAAATTGTATAGACAAAATTTAACTGAAGAATTCATTTGAATGTTAATTTGTTTGTTAAATTTATTTGTAAAAAAATATTCCGAATCAGGGGCTTCGGTGGCCTAGTGGGTAAGATCGTATAAAATACGTTCTAAACACCGAGGGAGTGTGGGTTAAAGTTCCACACACGTCGTAAGAGTTATTCCGCCTTACGACATTTACAGTCACGTCTGAATAGGAAAGGTTGTGTAATTTGTTGTCCACATGTGGCAGAGAAATGCAATAAAAAAAAATATATTCCGAATCAATTCTTATTGCTAAATAATCAACTGTATAGTTAATATTACATCTAAATTTGGATGAATTTGGTTGCATTAAAATATTAAAAGAACATATAGTATAGAAAACTTAATTTATTGATTAACTTTTTAATTTTCTTTCAACTTTTTGAATTTATTGGAACATGATATTCTGTAACTAATAAATTTTTGCCATTTTTAACTATGTTTTCAATTCTACTCTATATCAGATAATTTTCCAATGATCAGATAAATAAGCACTTGGCTAAAGATTTATCAACTAACAAAATCCTATACTTTGATTCGAATAACGTAAAAAATGAGAATGAAATATGGGATACTGGATTAAATTTTGTATTGTACTGTACGTAAAATTAATTCAGAAAAAATTCACATTTATATGTTAAAGTTTAAAAAAAAAAAATTATAAAAAATTTGACAAAAAAAAAAGAGTTTTTTAGTGTTAAATCTCCGAAAATTAAGAACTTATATTTTGAAATAAGTTACAAGTGTTTTTTATTGCATAATATTCAAGAATGAAAGGAAATGAGAATAAATTGATTTTTTTTTTATATATAAGTTTGCATATATATAGGCGAGACATATGGTTGTTACTTCTATTTTTCTTCTCCACCCATTTTATAGAAAATGCCAAATTGAATGGAATCAATAAAATTAAATTGACTGACTTTTATGATCAATCATTTATTCAAAGAAACGAAAAAAATTAAATTAAATTATCAATAGAGTAAAATTTGCTTTTACTAAAGAAAAAAAAACATAAACTCTTGCAATACTCAAGTATTTTGATAAGAGTACAAAAAAAAAAAAAAAATTGAAGAAGACTATTTGATCGACTAAAAAAAAATTGAAAAAGACTATCTATGTACATTTAATATTATTATGTTTTATTCACATGTTACACTTTACTTAAATTATCTTAAGTTTCTAGAGAACTGTCATTAATCCAGTATAGTTTTTAGTAACGCACGATAAAATATTTCTAATGTTTCAATGAAAACTTCTCTGATTTTGCTTTTGCAGATTGATAGAAAAAAAAAATACATATAAAAATACGTTATAAAATTAGCTGTTGAAGAAGTCGTGTACGAAGTATATGTTAGTATAATTATATATCTTCTCCTATCATATCACATTCTGGTTAGCCTATATACTGCTTGAGTAGTTACGGGTTTCATCCCATTATGCATTGGCTAAAGGAGGAGGTGGGTTTAGTTAGTAAAAATCTGCAACTGCCAAGGGATGTCTTGGTACCCCTAAAAAAAAAATTAATAAAATATGTGCAATTCTTGTTCACTTACAATCCAAATCAGTGTGCCGTCTACATATCTGAGGCTACTAATTTTGTTTTTTTTCTTAAGGTTACCCTTTTTAACAAATCAACATTTTGTCCTGTCCTTTCCTATTAATACTTCTCTCTTTATACTATCTCACCACTTCGTATGAAGCGGCCTTTATTTTCTAGATATTAAATTTAAAACTATATTAAGTTTTTATCTGAATTAGTTTCGGCATGCTTTTCTGATCTTGTTCACTTGCAGTCAAAATTAATGGGCCGTCTGAATATCTTATATTGAATTATATTGCCTTTTCAAAGTTTCGATTTTTGTTTTTTTTTTTTTTTTGCATTTTTTGAAGCAGAACGCTGAGTCGAAAAACTTATGACGATTTGGAAAATATCCATCAACAATATTATTATTAAAAATATTAATTCTGCCAATGTAAAGATAAAGGATAAAGGCATAAACAATCTCAACATAATACCTGTTATCTAAATGCATAAAAATCTATTTTAAGAATAATTATAATATATAATTAAAAATTAAATTTTGAAAGGAAAATCATCTCACTTTTATTTTTTTTTTTTTAGTTTGTTCCCCTGCCACATAAATGTGACAAGCAAATTACACAGCCTTTCTTTTCTAGGTGTGACTGTAAATGTCGTAAGAGGGAATTATTCTTTCGACGTATGCGGGATTCAAACCTAAATCTACACTCCCTCGGTGTTTACAGAGTATTTTTTATACGCTCTTACCTAATAAGCCATTGAGACCATTCACGTCACTTTTTTATCTTATCAAATTTGTCAATTAAAATATCAATTTAAACAAACTAAACTTCAAGCAAACTAAAAATTACCACTATAAAGAGACTAATAATAAAATTAAATATCAAAAATAATTGGGCGTTTTGATTTTTCTTCAATGACATATTAAATTTTCGTTTTTTTTTTAAACGACATATATAATTTAATATATAATTATGTTTGTTATACTAAATAAAAAAAAATACTAAAAAATTAAATATGACTTAAACCAATAATTCTAAATCTTTTTGAAAATTTATGTTTAATATGACAATTATACGACATTTATAACAAAGTTTGATTGAATCATTACAATTAAAATTCAGTAAATCATTTCATTTTAAAATCTCAGTTTATCTGTTTATTTAATTTTTTTTTTGATTTTTTTTTTCCTCCCATACAAAATTCTCCCATAAAAAAAATTTACATTGTAAAAAAAATTTTAATAAAAAATTGTTAAAAAATGAAAAGTATCTAGATATGTATAATAAAATATCATATTTTACCCAGGTGGCATTTTTACTGTCTAAAATGCGAACGATTTTATATGGATTTTAAAGTAGTTTTCGTCAGCTTATGAATCATGGATTTCAAATTTAGAAAAGCAACAATTTATTTGCGGTATAAACCTTACTAACAATGATTTACCTCTGTAATAAAGCTTAAGTAACTATATAACCAGTAAAACCGACCCACGTTATTTCTTACAATCATATTATATTGATCTTCGTAATTATAATATAATTGTTTTAAACATACATATTTAATTAACGGGTTACAAGAGAGTATTTCATTTAACTGTATGTCATTTTCCGGTATTTTCATTTGCCTGTATTATCAGTTGACTGTATTTTATTCATTTGACTGTATTTTACCACAGACTAAATAAACTATACAAACGAACAGTTTCATATATAAATTTTGACTTTTATAGGAGCCAGCATGAAAATTTTTTTTGGAGCTAGACTAAGTACCTATTTTATAATATTTTTAAATAGCAAAAATAAAAATTTATAGAATATTCTTTTATATTTCCTATTTTTATAATTTAAATATTCGAAAATACTTAGTCTAGTTCCATAAAGTGCTTAGTCCAAAAAAAAACTAAAAATTTTTATATGAAACTGATCGTCTCTATAGTTTATTTAGTCTGTGATTTTACTTAACTCTTTTCCATTTGGCTGAATTTTATTTGTTACTAAACCGCTGCTAATTTGTAACCAAATTATTGAAACTCTGATTTTATAACGAACTCTAAAATCCCACCTAATTATTATATTTTGTATAACGTCAAATAAAATACCGGCAAATGAAATACAGTCAAATGGCAGTACAGGCAAATAAAATACAAGCATATGATACGCTCCCTTAAATAACAACTACCTATAGGTTATTAAAAGAACACATTACACAACATTATGTTACAAGCATAAAATATAATAGGAAATATTTCAAAATAAAAAATCGGGAAACTCAGTAAGGTTTTTAAAAATAACTTCTTTTGCTTACCGGGGCTTTCAATATTCTATGACAAACAAAAATCAAATTTGTCTTTTGACTTTTCCAATATTATTTGTTTTTAAAATTTGGATTTTTTCTACAGAAATGAAAAAAAAATTAAAGCTCTGATCCTTGTAATAGGTTCAAGGCTTTTATATAAACATAACTAGCACTCTTGAATCGTAAGTTGTTATTTGATTTCATTTATTAGAGTTTTTATTGCTGTTTTCAATATTTTTTTTAAACTCTTCCTGTGCAAAGCATTGTAATTGTGACAAATTTCGACTTTTTACATAATGTGTTTAGAGGGATTTTTTTTTTTTGTGAAGATAGATAACTTGGTACCTATTCTTATTCAACTTTGCTCAATCTAGATTCACGTAGAATCTCTATTGTCTACGAAATTCAATTTATTCTATTTCAAAATCTTAATTTTGCAAATAAATTTTTGTGGTAGATTTCAGAAAAATTTTGAAAATTAAGAATGAAAAAATGCTTACCCAAAAATTGGATCTAAATAAATAAAATTGAACACTCTTCTCTTTTGTTAAAGCCTAATTTTTTCTTAAATTATGTGATTACTTCAATGAGAAAAGTAAATCTTTCATAAAATAAATATTAAAATACGATGATTTATTTTTTTACGTGGAAAACTTCAAAAGTCATTTAGAGGAATTGCACGCGATTCTTCCGGATAGTGATGGGACTTTAATAAAACAAAATCAACCCCTTTTAAAGCAAACTTTAGGTTAGGAGTAATGTTCGGGTTGAATAATTTGAAAAAGTTTCAAAAAAATGTAATCTCGAAAAAAAGGTGTAAAATTACATTTTTTTTTAATAGGTATATAAAACTGTAAAAATTAAAAACAAATTCACATCACAAAAAATTAATTTCAATTTTTCAAAATATCATGAGTTAGGTACTATTAATAACATATTATATAAAGACTGTCATCTTTTTTAAGGCTTCAGACAAGCTCGACGCAGTAAAAAATTATACGGCGTTGAAACGGTGAAAATTAATTTAGGTAGGCAAACTGGACGCCGTCATATGAAATTGGTTAATGTCAAAATCATATTTTTTTATTGTCAATTGAAATTTTTTTCTAAGTTTATAAATATTTTCTGGGCGGTAACTAAATATTTCAAAATTTTAAAATTTCGTATTTTTAATTTTTTTTATTTATTGGCTTTTGTTTTTGAATTGTATTTTTAATATTTGTAATTTAAAATTAACTGTGAAGACATAGTTGCAATTTCAATTGTAACAATAACTACTTAATATTAGATTATTTAAAATGACGAAAAAATAAAATCACGAAGGTTAGATCTGATCATTTTTTTTAATACTTTTCTTTTACTTTTACTTTCTTTCAAACTGATTGTTTTTTTAAGCGCTTACTAGATAAACAAATAAATGTCATTTAATGCCTAAAAAGTTAACCTTGAATCAACTTTTTTTGTCGCCGAACGAACGGTGTAGAACGTGGTCGAGTTTGCCTTCTTATATTATTTTTATATCTTTTAACTTGTTTTTAACAGTTTATAGAACAAACGCCAACATACTCCGTTAAGCTTGCCTACGACATAATTTTTCGATAAATATGAATTAAATAAAAAGTAATTTAATTGATCGTTAATAGGTTGATCCACGGTCGTTCTAAAGTCACTTCTTGTTGAAAAGTTAAGTTAGTTTATTAAGTTAGGCAAGTGAAAATCGGATAACTGGAAAGGACGGCCTTTTTAATTAAAACCATGTAGATGCCTAAAAAATGCTATGGTGGCTATTTTTGTCATTTTAAATGTTTAGTTTTGTTGTTCAAATGTTACTTACCATTATAATAATACCCATCAATTTCTGAGCCGATGTGCTTAAGAGTAAAAAGCACCGGGGAGACTTTTCATTCAAACAATAATATGAACAATGATTTTCAAACAGTTTTCCATGGTTGTGCACAGATTTGATGGTTTTTCTATTTGGAAGAAAAACAAGAAAAAAATATTAATACATTTTTTCGTTTTTTGCCTTCATTTTTTTTCTTTTCTCTCTCTCTCTTTTATTTTTTAATAGCTTTGGTTTGTTTAAAAAAAGTCTGAATAAAAACGATTTTAATAATATTTAATTCAAATAAATTTTAAATAAATAAAAAAAAAATGATAAAAAATTCCACGGAACAAATTTAAGTGAAGAGGAAAAAAAATTAAGTTATTTTTTTTTAATAAATATTTTTGTTATTTTTGTATTTCCAATTTTGATTTCTTAAATACAAAGGAAAAATGTCCTTGAGAGCAGTTTTGTCTATTTCAATGAAAATCATTCCTTACAAAATAAGACAAATCATTGAATGCATTCAATATAATATAATTTCAGAAAAAAAAATTTAAATTTAAAAAATCAAAGATCATCATGTGTATTCAAAAATAGGGATGACCGCATAAAGCAAAGTGTGAATATAATCAATATTACAAAGTAAATATTTGAGATTTTTGTAGCGCTTAAAAGTCGAATGAAAATAAAACAAGTTTTTTCGGAAAATCGCTTTTTGGACTGCTGCTTTATAATTAATATAGATTTTTAAAATAATGAAAGATTTTCAAATTTTTAGTTGTTGAACGTATAATATTAATCTTTAGGCTCTAGATTCATATATAGTTCACTTTCATGTATAGAAAAGCAAATTATAATATAAATTATTATAATTATTCTATTGAATTTGCATGTCACAAAAATGCATGCTGTCCTGATACAAGAATTTTTAAAAACTTCTTAAACTTATGTCCGTCAGATCACATTTTCGTTTTTTTTTTGTTAAACCATAAAAGGTGCAAAGAAATTATTCCACGCTCTCTATAGCATCAATTCTTCTGCTAACCTATCAGTTAAGATCCATATATTATATATCCAATCTTCTAGGATTTAAGAGGGTTGGTGGAAAACTCAAAATTCAATAAGAGTAACTGCACACGGTTCCTCAGGATAGTGTTGGAATTTAACCAACCGAAACTTTCCCCCTTTTAAAATCAAACTTAAGGATGAAACGTTTAATACAAATGCACAGATTGGTTTTGGGGATACGTATGTGGGAAGGATGTTTGGTGAAATTGGAATTAGGAATTAGGAATTTTGGGAATTATGGCGGATAGGTAGGAAAATTTGGAGGGATATTTTGAAGAAAGATGTTAATGTTCTTCTTAAACTTAAGTAAATCGTATACATATGAATTACCAACTTTACGGACCACATGTGATGGTATATGGTTCCACAAACCGGACGTGCGCATAACAAACGAATTTCCATAAGCTGTATTTGATAACTCTCTCAATCTTGATAACTCTGCATGATAGGGATGAGTTTCTGCTGCCCGCCTTGTTTCTCGCTGGAAAACTTTGAGTGGAGGCATTAACTGTTTTATTTTTTTGGAACAGGTGTTAACCCATTAGAAGATATCTATAAAACAAGGTAAGTGACCCAACTGTACGACGATGGGTCAATGGAGTGAGCATTGAAGTTACACTGGGGTCGTTTATAAGACGAATATCTCTGTTTTGCATATTATCTAGATAACCCAGCGCTGCTTGAGGGTCTGCAGCCCAAATGTGTGCATTATACTCCATTTTCGGCCTGATGTACGTTTTATAAATATTAAGAAGGTGAGGTGCAGAAAAGAAGGTTTTGCAGATTTACAAAAAACCTAAACATTTAGCTGCATCTTTAGCTATAGCAAAAATAAGATTTGATCATGTCCATTTTTAGTTTAACTCGATACCCAGCATGTTTAAATCTGTTGAATGCTGCAAAACTTCTCCCTGCATTAGTAGGTTAGGAATAATAGTGGCAATTTTCCGCGAGATCAGACAGCGTTGAGATTTTTTGGTGTTGAAATTAACTCTGTTGACTTCACCCCATTTTTGAATTTTTGCTAAATCATTATTTAGCTCACAAATAGTGAATTTTTTTGCTGTTATATTAATTTGGTGGTTAATGTTACAGCGGCTATGAAACTCATAGCAAGCTACAAGAGTGTTGTCGTCTGCGAAGCTATGTATTGGATTGGACGTTAATGAAAGTAGATCATTGATAAATATTAAGAGAGAGTGGATAATAAAACTGATCCTTGAGGGAGACCAGCATTTATTTTCAATTTGTCAGATGTATATCCATCCAGAACTACAAGAACTGTAGATTCGAAAGATTCTCCAATCTAGTTTAAAAAGACCCTACCTACAGCTTTGCATTTTGGCAATAGAGAATCGTGCCTAACTCGGTCGAAAGCCTAAGAAATATCAAGAGCTACAATCGGACTCATTAGAATGATGGAGGCTGATATTTAGCTTCTCACAAAGGTAAGTCATGAGATCACCTGTTGAACGACGGGTTCTGAGCCCATATTGTCTGTTATGAAGCAAATCTTTGTGATACAGGTATTTCAGAAGCTTTTGATTCACAATTTTTACCATTACTTTGGAAAGGACCAAAGTAATAGCAGTAGGGCGGTAGTTAGAGGGATCGCTTTTGATACCTTTTTTGGGAATTGGGAAAACATGAGCAACCTTCCATTGGGTAGAATGGATACCCGAAGTGACGGAAAGGTAGAAAAGGTTGCGCAGAGGTTTTGAAATACTGGAGTAGGTATTTTTGAGCACCATGGTAGTTATACCATCTGGACCGGTTGACTTAATTGTATCAAGATTTTTCAAGATTCTCATAACCGCCCGCGTCCTAAAATAAATTTTACCGAAGGAGCAGCCAATTTCTGGAGCGGAGTTAGCTGCTAATAATAA
Source organism: Poecilobothrus nobilitatus (assembly GCA_947095535.1). NCBI lineage: Eukaryota > Metazoa > Arthropoda > Insecta > Diptera > Dolichopodidae > Poecilobothrus > Poecilobothrus nobilitatus. The sequence continues at coordinate 231,837,385 of OX352774.1, forward strand.
CATTAACTAATTTTATTAGCATCCGTAATGTTTATACTCGTATTACAAGATACTTAGAAAGAACTTAAAGAACTTTTAGAGCCCCTGTAATAAGTTTCTTACATTAATTTTTAAGGTTATGTTATGCTCGACTCCAGTTTGAGGCTTAGAAATAAGAGAATCAAAAATTAAATAATTTGCTATACTATCTATTAGGTACCTAACTGTATTTTTAAAATAAGAAAAAATAAAAAAATACCATAGCAAAACGATGAAATAGAACTTGTTGATGTAAGAGAACACAAAAATTAAAAGTTACAAAACAAGTACTTAAAAAAAAACTTCTAGAAATGATAAAAATATTTTCTCATCCCCGTTGGTAAGTATATCTATACTTGTTATTTATTCTTTGATATTTTCTTTAGTGATTTTTAATCTGATTTAGTAAAAATTGATGTTTTGTCTTGTTTTGATATAAAAAAAAATAAAAAATAAAAACCCAAAATTATATAAAAGAAATAAATAAAAATAAAAATACAAATTTAATAATGATTATTTTTAAAATTGTGTAATAAATTTTTTGATTTCTTTTGTAGTTCAAAAGATTTATTTGTATTACGCAACTATTTTATTTATATTAAATTTATATTATTATTTATTTTATTTATTTTATATAAGCATTTATTGCCATTTGATATTTTTATTTTAGAGTTTTGTTTAATTAAAATTAAAAATATTCTAAAAATAATAAATTAACAGAGCGATTAATAGGTAGGTATTTTTTGTAACTTTAGTAAAATTATGTCAAAAAAGAAATATTAAGTTTTTTTTTTATTTTTGTACACGCATTAAGCCTCATTTGAATGAATTTTACCCAATTTTAACTTTCTGTATCATTATTTGTAATTTATTAGGTATTTTTTTTTTTTTTTTGGTTTATTGCAACGTAATATCGCTGGTGTTCGGGCAAGCAGCTTTTGGGCAAGATTATTCAAACGTAGGTAAATATACATATTTCTTTCTATTTCTAGTTCTACGCCATTTATTATGTTATACAATAATTATATTATAAAAAAATATATATTATTTTTTTATTAACTATAGCCCAGTCAGGGTTTAAATCTGAAACCTTTCGAATGAGAATTATATGCCAATTTTACTTTTCTAAACATCAATTTGGTTTTGTTGAATTTTTTAGGTAAATTTGCGTATCTGTCAGATACACTATTTTCTGTGAAATATATACTCATAAAATTAATAAATAAACTATAAATAGGTATATTCATAAAATTTTAAAAAATATTGCTGCTGTAAGTCCCTGAATACAAATTTATAGATTTTCCTATATGCAAATTTTTTTAATATATGCATCTTTTCTTCGGTTCAAATTCGGGCATTCGAATTTCTTTATTATTTTTATAGATTAGTTATAAACTTTGCAAAATTTCATCGAAGAATTTTTCTGAAAATTTTATTGAAACCATAAAAAGGGTTTTAAGCCATAAAGCAGATATAGGTGCTATTAAAATAATTTATTTATAATTTGCGTAATGTTAAACATTTATTTTGTTTGTTTTCTAAGAGGTTTCTATTTCTTTTTTACTAACAATATTTGCTGATAAAGTTAAATTAAATTTTCTTTAAATAATATACAGAAAGCTTTGCACAAGGGTTAATTATTATTAGCAGCCAACTACTATGTGTATATTAATATATACTAATATAGCGCAGCTAAAATGCTTTCTTCAAACGAAAGTACCTACAACAAAATATAAAATTTAAGGACGAAACTGATTTTTATCCAAAAAATGTACATTTTAAAAAGCTCAAAAAAATAAATTAAGAATATATACTAACTATAACTATATATATATATATCTAAGAACTATAAATTCTAGTTCAAATATTAGGTTATGTGCCACTGACAACTCAATGTTAGTGTAATAATTTTTATTATGACCAAATATTTTATTGTGTATATCCGGGTTTTGATTTTTAAAAATTTCATACAATTCATACCACATTCTTGTTAATATTGTTAATTTTAGTATTATTCTTTTGAATTTTTCGTCTAACGCAATATGATTAACTATTTATTAGTTCTACTGAACTAATTATCTATATTGTAAATAATTTAAAAAGAAAAAATTAAAAAAATTTTATAATAAAATCGCGATTATACTACAATAAATAAACCAAAATTAATCCACATTTTTTTTTAATATATGTTTTCTTTTCCTACTCCATTTTCCATAATCAAACAAAATAATATTATAATGTTCAGAATAAAATATCCACAATAGCTCATACCGCTCTAATTTTAATATAATACCGGATAGAATAATTTATAAACTCCGAAATTGGGGCCTTTTCATGAGCCTTCACAATGTCACAAATGCACCAAAAATATGAATATTTTAATATTTTAAGAAATAAAAACTAATTACAAGATACAGTAAGTGATATAAACTTTGTGTTCAATTTAATACTTTGAAAACATGAATTAATGAGGTAAATTTTGGTGTTATTCGAATAAAGTTAAATTTATCTTATGAAAACTCATGAATGTAACAGAAATATTTATTTATTTTGTATGAATCATCAATAACTATTATACACATAAAATTATATTTCATCGATTTAATTTCAGCACCCCTTGCGCTGTTACACATATTAGACAATTACTATTAATTATTTTTTACTTAGTAGTATTATTTATATAATATATAAAACTTGGCCGATGTTTTACAACCGAGATTTTTTTTACAAATACATAAATAAAATTTATACAGATAATATAAGTTTAAAGTAGATAAAATTTATCCAAGAAATAATGGGTTTAGTTGTACAGATGTTAAATTTTTTTTGTAATTAGCCGAAGTCAAATTTTATTTTTTTCATGTCGAATCAGTTTTTTTTTAAAGCATTTATTTAATAATTAAATTAGATAGAATTAAATAAAAAAAAAACTTTTATATACATATTTTTGGTTTTTAAAAAATTATCGAATTAAATTCTAAAAACCACAAAAGAATAAAAACTAGCATACACATCAAATTTCTTAACAAAATATTTTTTAATAGTAATAAATAATTAAGGATTATAATGTATTATGTTTCAGAAAAAAAAAAAAAACTGTAGAAAAATTTATTCTAAAATAGTATCTAGTTTAGATAATGTTTCTATTTATTTTTACAAAATTTTTACCAACACATCTCAATTTATAAATTTTCATTTTATTTTAAAAATATTTTCTGTTTTCAAATTTTTATTTCGTGGTTTTCAACAGAAAATACATAAATTACGAGGAAAATAATTTTCAACTTACGAAATCACATTATTTTCGAATAAAATATATGAAATGCATTAAGAAACAACATCCATTTTATTTTTTTTTTTATCATGACGCACTTTAGTTTACCTAAACCCAAAATTTCCATATAAAATTTTTAATTATTGATGAATTTTAGATGGTGTTATAGAAGATATATATATTGTATAAATGGAAACTTTCGAATTCTTTTATTTTTTATTAAAAAAAATAACAAGATTTCTTATTTTGTAATAATTATTAATAATTACTTGTTAACTTATTTTTAAGGTAATATTTCAAGTTTACATGAAGTATTTACTAACTCTACTACACTTTCATCTTACACTGTCTCCAATTTTTTATTCAAATTTTTAGTACGACATTAAATTCTTTAAAATAAAAAAATTTTTTTTTACTCCAATATGTACCTTAAAACGCTATTAATTTTTCACGTTCTGACTTAAATAAAATGAATTGAAATACTTTAATAAGTCGTAATCATTGGGGGGGCCAATAATAAAATATATAAATCTTCAACGGCTAAAAGCAAATAAATTTTTCCAAAAAAATTCACAAAAATGTTTTATCTATAGCAATTTCTGTGACAATTGGTGTAGTTGAATTACTGTAACAAAATAATTAAACATACATTTCATAAAATTCTTTAGATAGGTAATAATAAATTTTATTTTTATATTTTAGTTAGGTACGACTTCCCATAATAATTCAATGTCGTAAAGTTAATGACAAATGCAATGACAACCAATGCAATGCAATTATTTCCATTCTTATCTGTTAAATACAAATAACCTCAAACACTTGTTTACAGTTATGCTTTAAAAAACATTTATACATATTTTTTATTATGTTTCCCTTCAGAAGAAGCTTTTCCAATCATCTGGTAACAAAAAATAAGTCAATATTCATCAAAGAATTCATCTTATTCCTCAATTAATCCCGAAGCTAATATAAGATTATGAAAGGTTACAAATCGTTACAAAAGTAATAATTATCATTTTTCCTTAGGCCATATTTGCAAAAAACTGCCAGGTACATAATATGTATACAAAATGTTATTTTCTCTTTTAATAAGGTACTGTGTATTATTTTTCCTTTTCGTTTCCTTTAATTAAAATTAAAAATTAAAGTTTTATCAAAGTAATTAAAGTACAAAAATGCTTCTCCCAATAAAATGTCCTCATTTTCTTTATTAAATTTACTTTATTGTGATAACAATTTTTCATATTCGTTCAAAATATCCTACAAAACCAAAAAAAAAAAACTGTACTACGTTTACTCTGATGTCGGTACCAACTTATTCCAAAAATTCCTCTACAAAATATTTAATAGAAACTTGTAATTACAACTACAAAAAAAAAATGTTCTTTTTTTTTTTATTATATTGTAAAATAATGCATAGTGAAATTTTACATAATTTAATTAAACATAGTGTCAAAAACTTAAAAAAAAAGTGTTCTCCTTTTTTCTTCGCTTTCATTTTATATTTTAAGACTTATTATATTAATTTTACTTTTGCTCCATTATGTATTTTTACATATTATTATTACTGTTGACTCTACATATACTATAATAATATTATAATTATTAATATATTATATACTATATATAAAAATATTAAATAAGTACCTAATCATTTTTCTAAAATTTATTCATCTAAAAAATTTTGAAAGTTAAAATAGAACAAAAACAAAAAGGAGAATTTTGTTCACTGAAAGGCTTTTTCTGGCCACAAATTTGTTTGATTTAGGTAATTTGTAACAGTTCACTGCCAGCTTAACTATGCCTTTTGGATTGGTTCTAAGAAAGAAGAAGTTAAAGTGAGAAAATTAAATTTAATTAATGTTTTTTTACTACTTAGCTACATAGTTGCTGTTTATATACTTGATAACAGCTATAATAGTTGTTTTTATGTGTTGCTGTTCTTCAATTCTATTATAAGATTAGCTTGTTAAGATTTTGTTGTATTAATCTAGTAAATCTTTTTCGTCCAGTTTTTTCTTTCTAGTAGACAACATTATAATTTATTAAATTGTCAAAATATTTGAAAAATTGAATTTTTTTTTTTTGTTCTCTTTGGGTAAGGATGGTGAGAATCGCTGTAAGAAACTGTACGTAACACAATTATATGATACTTTAACTCACTAAAAATACCCGCCTCGTCTTAAAACATTCAAACTATAGTCTTTGCAAATAAACATTAATTTTACATTAACTGTTATAGTTTACAAAAGTTGCAGACGTACATGAAGATGATCTACTGAAATGTAGTATTTTTTATTTGTATGTAGTATGTAGTAAATGTAATATTGCCATTTCTCTGCCACATAAATATGGACAGGAAATTACTCAGCCTTTCCTGTTCAGGCGTGGCTGTAAATGCTGTATGGGGGAATAACTCTTACGACGTGTCTGGGACTCGAACCCACACTCCCTCGATATTTACAGCGTATTTTATACGCTATATATTACCCACTAGGCCACCGAGGCCCCTCTAAATATAGTATCACAGTTCTTTTAAGTTTTCTATTGTTGTTTTTGAAGTTTTTATTGTTTAAATTAACATTTCTTTCGGGTCTAATGTTTTAGTACATTTTCTTATTTCACAGTTTACCTTAAGGATCTCTAGATCCCTTTCTAAGTCGCAATTTGTTATAGTACCAATGGATAGCTTACCGTACGTGTGTTACGTAAAATTTTATTTTGGAAAAACGCTCTGAATGTTTAATTATTTGGTTATAATATAATAAAATTTTGTATTCCATTGGCAATCTAGAGTTTCGACCTAGGAACCAAGAAATTTCTCTATATTTCAATAACTAGTTCGATTGTTTTTTTGTTTTACGTGTTCTTTCCACTTTAGATTGACATATTCTGTCATACCTAGATATTTTGCTTTGTTTTCATGCAGTATATCAACTCCATTTAATTTTATGGCTGAAGGATTTTATACGATTTTATTTGTAAAATTTACTTTGAGACCAAAAAGCCAATAGTTTTTTTTTTTTATTACAATTTTAAAACTAAGTCAATCATTGTCCATCAAGGCTGATTCATTTCTACCCAAATAATGTGCAAAAAAAAATATATTTCGAATATTTGACAATAAAAAGTTAATTCAAAACTCTCATTAAGTATTGTTAAGGTTGTATTATAATTGTTATGTTGTGCAGATACGATTTTGTTATACTGACTAACAATTAATTTTTTGTTAATGTTTTCTTATAACGTGTATTGCACCTACTCTTCTGTAGGTACTTTTCACTACATCTAACAAAGATTTAATTCTTTTAACCCTTCCTGTAACAATTTAATTTTGTATAAGTAGAGCAGTTACTACATTATTTTGCCGTTCTAGAAAAATGTTATCCTATATGTTAGATTTATTTACCTCATCATTTACTTCATCTATTTATTTCATCTATAACTTTGAGATGAGTTCTTATGATGACCATTCTACAGTAAAAATGAGTTTTTGTTATAGTACAACTACATTCTAGAGACACTATATTCGTTGTTAGACCAAAAATATTTTAGATTATTGGTTATTATTCATATAAAATGTTTTAGTCATATTACATATTATTATTTTAATGGCAGTATGTTGAAAACTTTCTTAAGTGTTTTACTTATGAACAAAACCCAACACTACAACAACAACAATTTAATAACAAAACAAAAAAAAAAATGAAAAAAGGGGAATATAATTGAATTTAAAGAAAAAGGAAAAGCGACATCCTTTAATGAAGTGAAATCCTTAGAGATTTTTCAATGTTCAAAGATTAAACAAATTTTTAAAATTTTTGAAGTTTTTAAATGGGGTGGAAAGAAAATTTCTCTATGGATTTTATACATTATTGTGTTCAACGAAAAACTAAAACTAAAAAACTTATCTAAAATTTTCATTAAATTCAAATTCATTTTTCATTACATTAGAAAAAGAGATAAGTAATAACTAATATATTGTTATTTATTAATTTTTTTTTTATCTTTTTCTGCTTTTTTTTTTTATCTTGGTTTAGAATAATATTTTATATTCAAAAATTTAATGTGAGTGAAAATTAAATTAAAATGAAAAGGTTTTAGAATTTTCCTAGAATTAAAAATGAAAAACAAAAATAATATAATTCAAAAAAATTATTTATTTTTTTTTTATTTTTTTTTGTAATATAGAAAATATAAATTAAAATCGTTCCCATGTTCCTCATGTTGAATGAATTTTGAAAGAAATAAAAAGAGAGTGTGAAATTTTTCATGTATTATTAAAAACACTCAAAAGTAAAATTTTCAAAAATCGTGTTAATGTTATGTTATAGAATGCCTAAAACCAATTTAAAACAACATAACACGTAGATAACATTTTAAGTTTAATAATTTTGATGAAAATTTATAAATATTGTAATATTACTTAAAATAAATAAATTTTAGATTAAAAATTTTGTTGAAAGTGTAACGATTCGAATACAACTAATGAAAAGTAATGCAAAGTAATTAGTGATTTTTTTTATTTATTTAACATACCTAATATACCTACCTTTAAATAAGTATACAAAATTCCTATAAAGATGTGATACTATACATATTTAAAAACTAAATTTAACAATCAAAGACACTTTGCGTCACTTAATTTAACATTAAAAGACCGCAAGTAATATTGAAAATACGTCAATTTAAGGCGGATGTCTTTGACTATGTGCAATCACACTAAATTTAAAAAAGAAAGCCATGCATACATAAAAACGATATTCTCTACACAATCTGGTTAGATTTTTAGAATTTCTCTACACAATCTAGTTTAAGTTCGACATTTGATTAAATATTTCGTGACATCATGTATAAAGAACAATATAAAATAGGTAAATGCTAATTTAGGTATTCACACTACATAGAGCGCGTTCAGCACTTTCTCTACACCTTTCCCAGTCTATGAAGAAAAACGAAAAAGAATATACTTCGATAATTTCTTTTCCCAACATTAGATCCCAACTTTTGTTAGAGTGGTTTCATCGAGGCATAAATCTAAAGAAACTTAAAACCCACTCTGCTAGAATAGCTCAGTCATCATCAATAAAAAAATAAAATAAAAAAGAACATGTATATGCGTATCTACTCCGCGTAATTAGTTTTTTATAACTTTGATAATATTGATTTTGTTAAAGTGGTCATTGTGGTCTTCTTGTTTTTGAAATAGAAAACCATTTTTTTATTGGAAGTTAAAAAAATCTTTAGGAATTGTAAAAAAAATTTAAAATAATGGGAAAATTTAATTGTTTAGTACTTAGATACGTAATAATATCACCTGGATTTCTCTAATTTCCGATTTGGTTTTTATTAAGATCGTCTATAAGAAAAGAGCTTCCATAATTGGGCTCAATCAAGCTGATACTTTTTATTTTATAATATGTAAACTTCAATTCATTTTGATGGTTTTTATGTTGCAGAAATCATTGAACTGTTTAGATTTTTCTCTGCATGTTATTAATTATTGTTTTAACCATCGAGAATTTATTGTTTATGAGTCAGAATATAAATTATTTTTAAATCTTTTCTCTTTTCGATTATTACATTTATATTTTAAGTCCCCTGTATCTTCTTCAAAATTTTAGATTGCTAAAGCTATTTTGTGAGTTTATTTAAGAAAAATTTTTATATAACAAAATTCATAAAATCCATTTAAAAAAAATTAACTTAATATGAATCAATGACCCTAAACTACTCTATATAACAATTCTATCCAGATAAGAAAAAAAAAATTAATGAAAATGATCCTTTTTACATATTTTTTTTTAAATTGAAACGTGAATGCTTCATGCTAGTACTTTCCATTTTTTGTTAAATTATTATTATTAAACTTATTAAACAAATTATTTTTTTTTTGTTTAACTCATATACCGTGTTAAAAGAAAATTTAACTCGCGCCCAAACGCCCCTGCTATTAATAGAAAAAAATCCTTTTTTACAAGAAATTTAAAATTGTTTGTAAATTTCCCGATTATTAGATTTAAAATTCTAAAATTTCTTTGTTTTTTTCACCCTCCCGCCTTGTATCTATTCAATATTCGATCATCCAGAAAAATTAAAAACAAAAACAAAAATGATTCAATAAATTAAAAGAAAAAAAAAAGGATTTCAAAACAGCAAGTCAAGTTAGTCAAAACTGAAATTATATTATAGAATTAAGAAGACGAAAAAAAAAATTGAACAAAAAGGAAAAAGGAAGACACATTTCTTGTTGTTTTGTTGATTTGCTGGAAAAAAGGAATGTCTTATGGCTATTTAAGATGGAGAAAACATTCGCATATTATTATCTATCCTTTTCTGTTTTCCAATATCTTTATTTGTTGTTGTTTTTCTGCTTTAAATCAGGACCGTTGGATCTAAACAAAATGTAAGACCCTAAGTTTAAAAAAAATTAAATCATAAGCCTTTTTTTCAAAACTTTGTTTTAATAACTTTTTTTTTTATTATATTATTTTGCATGCCATCAGAAAGAATTTTCGTTATTAAGAAAAAGAAAAAAAGGAAAAATTGGGAAAAACAGTTTTTTTTTTTTTTGTAAAATTCCATTATGGCTTTTTAATTACGTCAACGTTGAAAATTTTTTTAATAAGAATCCTTTTTTTTTTTTTTTGCCTGTTTAAATCTTGTAAGCAAGAATTGAAAGTTTATATTTTTCGGAGTGCAAAAAAGAATAGTAAAAGTTGGAGAAAATGGTCATTTATACAATAACAATTAAGAGAAAAAGAAAAGAAAACAACAGTACTTTAAGAGTAATCGGAAGCTCATCAAAAAAGTTTAAACCCAAAACAAAAAAAAAAAAAAAACATTTTATCTTTTTCTAATTTGCTTTTTTTACTTGCATCCCTTTAACAAGTCCAGATAATATAAGTATTGAATTCATAAACAATTAGAGTTACCATATTCTTTGTTGTAAAAATCCAGTACAGATCTTAAAAATCCAATGTTTAATATAAATTTTGAATTGAATTATTAATATCTTATGATTCATTAAAAAATTTTCGAAAATCATGAAAATAATTTATTACAACATTGCTTTGTCCATCTATTACAAAAATTTCAATCAGCATTGTTATAGAATTTATATCAGTAGTTTCTAATAATTGAAACGTTTGAAAATTTATTTTACTCTTTGGTGACAATTTTCCTTATTTTACAGCTACTTTAATTATTTCAACTTATACTCTCAAGTGAAAAGAAGTGACATTAGCGAAACTAATATGAATATAATATGTATTAAAAGTGAAATTAATATGCATAAATATTTTACCAAATCTTTTTGGGGAAAGCACTATCTAAATCACTAGGAACTTATGACTTATATGGTAAAACAATCATTTGTTAAAATTAAATACTATTAATAGGTACTTGGTTTTTGGTATAAATGTGACAGTTCAAATAAAAATTAAAGTTTCTGCATTAAAATAATATTTATTATAGGTTTATTCACGTATTAGGTATATTGTAACTGTTTTTAATTAACATCAAAGACAGATGTACTTATGGTCACCTTAATGGTTTAAGTAATTTAAATTTAGTATTATTATAAAAATTAAAAGCTACTAAAGGCATAAAAACAAAGAAAAAAACAAACAAATAAGTGAAATTTTAGGTAAATATTCATAAAAAATTTAAAGCATTGAAGATGACCACTCATTAAATAGAAGATAGGATAAAATAACGGGTTGGGTTGGAAATAATATGGAAGTGAGGAAATAGTCAAATAAAATAGACACAAGATTTAAAACAAACGCACTTTTTCTGCCTCAATTAAGTTCAATTACATTTAGGTATATATATACATATATATATAAATATATACATTATAAAATGTCTTTAAACATTATTATTATTATCTATACATACATATTATATATATACATATACCTATACATCGATTATATAGATTAATTTTTGAGAAGTTTTGTTTTGAATATCTAATTGAAGTGGGATGTAAATTATGTTTACAGGGCGATTTTATTTTTTTGGTCCTGATTACAAATAAAAGGGTTTCAGTTTGTCTTTCTTTTTTTTTGCTCCTTTTCTTATTTTTTTTTTTTTGGTTAGTTTTTTGGTTTCTAATAATTTTTGTTTAATCATCAAGATAATGATTAAGGGACAAATCATAGAGGTAGAAAAAGTTTTGTTTAAAAAAAAAGTTTGAAAAAAAATTTTTTTTTTGGCTTATGATAATCACATTTTTAGCCTAAAGGTAAGTGTTGATAATGAAAAACAGCACAAATGTAATAAGGAGAGAATTTAGGTATTGTTAATAAAAAATAAAAATTTTGTCCTTTTTTATTTAGATTTTTAAATATTATTGACCAAAAGGGAATTCAAAACTTTAATTTTTTTATAATTTCTCTCGACTGAATTAATATCTAAAGTTTATTAACAAAAAAAAAAAAACAATTTTTATTTAAGAAATTCATTTTTATTAAAAACGTAAAATAAAAATATACTTTAAGTTAAATTAACTTAAAGGGTTACTTTTTCTCTGTTTTTAAAAATATGATTACAATTATTTCTAAAATTCTTTTCAAGTTCCTACCTAATTAAAGTAATCATTTTAATTGATGTACTGAAGATTTTTCTTTTAAAAAATAATACTTCTATAATATTATCAAAAAACTGCAATAAACCATCATGCATTTTTGCACTTACGAACCAAATAAATAAAAATATTCTATGCAGGTACTATGTTGAATGTCATCCAATCATGCCAAAGTTTCACTCGATGCAACTAGTTTCAAAGAAAATTAATAATAAAGTGCATGACATAATGTGGTAAATTAATATTTGCTTTTAGTACTAATTTATCTATTGCCTGGTCAAGAGAAGCTAAGTTTAGCGAATGAAAAATAATAGATTTAAAAATGAAGGCATATTTATGTGAACAATGTTAAAATTCACCTTGCATTTTTGCACGCTTTATAATGTGAAGTCTATACGAATCTTAAGAGATTAGAAACTACAATCGATTATAAAGTAACATTACAACTATGTTAGTTTAACATACACTATAAAAATTCATGGCTATACTTCTTCGTTATTTTCTTTTATTAGATAAGTTCAGGTAGATTGAATATTTCGAGATTTTGATAGTGTTTGCCGAAAATATAGAGCAAATGGAAGGTATAACAGTTATTTTGATTGAAAATGGTATTGTATAATGTTGTCCAAATAAATATTATTTAATTCTATCATTTTAGTTCTAAAATGACTTTAAGATATCATATGTATCTAATAAATTATAGTAATTTATTATTTAAATAATATTTTCCTTAATTTTATTTTTTTATAGTATAGGTACTAAATATTAAAATTGGATTAAAAATACAAAACGCTGTATTTGATTATTTTATAAAATTGAACATTAACCTCAAAATATTTAAATCCACCTTAAATAATATAAACCGTTAACTTATATTTTTTGATCAAAGAAATCATAAATATTAAATTTAAACTGTCAATGTCATAACTTTTAAGAAATATTCATCTTTAGTAAATATTCATAATAATATTATCTATATATTGATATTATATTAATTTATTATTGAAAATATAGATATTGTATAGGTTTTATTCTGGTGTGGTTTTGGTTTAGTTGATTGGTTATTATTATTTTTGGTTTAAATTTTTCATCATTTTATGGAAAAGTTCAAAAATTTTATAAAATTGATAAGAATTTATTCAAGAATAAAATATATTTTATAAATACATACATAATATAGGTATATTTTTATATATACCTATGTATGTATGTAATACTTGTCTATTTTTAAATACATAATTTCATATACATTCCTAATCAAGCTGCCAAATGATAAAGTTTTTTTTAAAGTGTACATAATATATGGGTAAAATATAATAGTTGTGGTTATAGAATTCTAATGAAATTTTATTAAAATTTGTACAATAGATTTTCATCACAAAAAAAATGTGTTGGTTTTTATTGTAGAAGTCATATCAATCGATAATATTTTAAATTTAATTAAATTTAATTTAATATTTTGACCATAAAAAACACAAGTGATTAAAAATTAAATAAAATGATTTTTATTTTTTAAATTAAATATAAAAATCGTATCTTGGTTTTTTTGCCTTTTCTTTTCATGGCGTGGCTGCAAATTTCGTAAAAGATAATTATTTTTATGATGTGTGTGGAATTCGGGCTCATACTCCCTCTCCACTAGCACTAGCTCACCACTAGCTATCCGAGGCCCCCTAACGTATCTATCTAGCTCTATCCACTAGTTCACAGAGGTCCCCTAAAGTGTCGTTTTAAAAACGGATTTACCCATATCGTATCGGTTTGTATACTTTGTACGGTTAAAAAGTGAAGCTAACCATATTTCTAGTATGCACCTTTACCTATTATAATATTAGATACCTATATAAATTGTGTATTATACAAGGTTTAAAAATTTCAAAATTTTTAAATTTACCATGAAATTTAATATTGAAAGAAAAACTATTTGTATTTATTGAAATATAATTTGTTTTTTGCAAACTAACTGTTTATTTTAACCTTTTCATCTTTTAAGAAGAATTCATTTACAGCCAAAGGTAAAGAAACCTTTTAAATTTAATTTAAAAAAATTTTTGTTTTATTTTTTACCTTGATAATGTATTTTACAAAAATTTATTGTAACTATCTATGTAAAATAGTTAAATATAATATGCAAAATATAACTGCATATACATACTGTGTAAAATGATATGTTAATATTTTCCACAATAACAAATTTTTCCAAATAAAAATCATTAAACATTAGATTAAGATTATGAATTTTCTTTTTATTTTTTTGTTATAAATTTTGTATAGATACCAATAAATGTATTCAATAATTAACTTTTTCCTTTCCCCTATACCCTTCCTCATATTTTTCCAAAGGTATAAAGGTCATTATCGTATCGTTAAAAAAAACACGAAAAATAAAAAACAAAAGTGTTTATAACATAACTGTAAAAATCAATTCTTAAAAGGATTATCGACTCTTAAAATTAATATTTCATTTTCCTTTACAAAGAAAATGAAACAAAACTAAAATTTAAACCATAATTACAGTTATTTATGTAGGTACTTGTATGAAACGAATTATAACTATCGAAATTATATTACGGTATATTTACAAAGTTTTCTATACACATATGTAGATGCATAATATTTTTTGTATAACTATGCTATACAATAAATGTTTGTATTAAATAATAAATATTACAGTAAAGTGTGGAGATGTTGGTACTCTATCATTCAATACGATTTATGAAGCTATAATAATTTTAAATTTAGTATTTTTCTATAATTTTTTTTTTTAACAGTTTATGACCATCTTCAAAAATTATTTTTGTTTGTTTTCAAAAAAAAATATCAAATGTGCCTAACTGATCTCTCATCCGGGTTACTCACAAGACTGTATTTCTTTTGACTGAATTTCATTTGGCTGTATTTTAATTTGCCTGTATTTCATTTGCCTGAATTTTCCTTTGCCTTTATTTCATATTAAACAAAAATATATTATATAAATACTTTGTAAAAGGCGTGAATGCACTAAAGTGCCTGCTAATTCACATTCTCACATATACATATATACAAATATTCTGGAGAAAGCGTAAAGTCCTGCTTTTGAATATAACTATAAAATCTCTCTTAATTTAGAATGAAATTCAGGCAAATGAAATATGTTCAGTCATGTGATCAAGAAATACAGGCAAATGATACTACGGGCAAATGAAATACATGCATATGACACGCTCCCCTCTCATCCATATTATGCAGTGTTATAAGTCAAATGTTTTACTAAGGATATTATATTTTACTGCTTGCAGCTTGAATCTGCATTTTCCTTTTTGCATTTGCTTGGTATAAATAAAATGTTTGATGCACGGAATTTAATTTAATTTTTTCTATTATTGAAAACCTTAAAATTTATTTTGTTTTTTAATTTATTTATAATCTTTGTTTAATGTAAAATTAATTCCATTAAAACGTAAAAAAATATACGAATTCTAAATATAAAAATAATTTCCCTAGTATAAATGGTGTTAACATCCGACGATCACTAATATTAATGGAGTTGATAGGGGAATCTAAAAAACAAACATCGTTCTTGATGGATTTTGTAATTCCCAACAGTTTCCGAAGTAAAATTGCTCAAAATATGTTTCTAAAAAAATATTATATCATTGTACTTGTATTTATATTAAAGTCAAGAACAATATTTTTACTTTGCTTCGACTTCTCCTACTAACATCATCGTTCCTAGTGATCTTCAGAATTCGCACACCTTTTATATGACTGTAGTCAGTTCTGTGTGTAACGCAATTAATAGTGCTGCCATTTTTCTTATTTGTGAAATCTTTACTACGATTTACTATCGATTGCAGACAGCTGATTACTCAGCTGATTACACATTCACTATAAATAAATTGTTAATTTAATTTTAAAATTTTTATTTTTTAAATTCAAGACTAAAATCTTTAAAAAATTGCATGAATAAATTGAAAAAAAATACTACCTACATTAAGTAAATATTTAATGAAAACACGTCAATTACATTTTACTTGATAATAATTTGAAAATAAATTGGAAATAAAACGCCTAATGGAGCAAAAAAAACACTAAGATTTTATTTTACTTTTATAAAATAAGGGCCACCGGGTTAATATCATATAAAAAAGTATTATAAGTTAAAAAATTATAAATAAGAAATTTTATCCCGAGACTTTGTTTTTTTTTTCCTTTTATCCCGAGACTTTGTTTTTTTTTTGCGAGAATACGTGGGAATCTAAAAAGACAACGCGAAAATTTTATTTGATGCTTTTGTACTTTAATCAACTAAGCTGCTTCTCTTTATTTTAACTAAAAAACATCACAATATCTTAGGTAGAATCTTTAAAATTTATACGTTATAATATTTTCCATCTTAGACATCCTAAAGGTTTTCAACAAAATTTAGGTATAAATAATTTTTTAATGTTCTTTTTGAAGGTTAAAAAATTGTGCTCCACCTGTCAAAATATCTTCACCCTACAATACATGTAACAGTATGATAATACTAGGTATGTAAAACTATAATATAAAGAAGTATAGGTTCAAAGATAAATATAATATTGCATAGAAGAAAAACGGTAAAAAAAAAAAAAAAAACAAAAAAATAATAAAATCCGTCTGGGCTGTTTGAATGCAAAGTTGTAAACATTTAATTTAAACAAGGCAAAAAAAAGTAAAAACACAATTTTTAAAATTATTACAATAACAACAAAAACAAATAAAACAAAAATTTCCTTTTTGTAGATTTTTGTTTTATTTTATTTTTTTCTCACATTTTACAATAATGTTACATAATATGTATGTATTTAAATTTTTGGAATTATGTAGAGATATCATCATAATACCTATACATATATGAATATTCATATTAGATATTATAATTTGTATACGTGTATAATTTGTAACGTGCTATGTTTGTATTGTACATTTATGTTTGTAGTTTATAAAACTTTATAAATTCTAAAAACGAAATAAAATAATCAATTTATGGTATTTTACTGTTTTCTCAGTTTGGAAATGATATAAAAAAAATAAAACAAAAAAAGGAAAAACTAAATATCATATTGCAGTACTTAAAACTTACAGAAGTGTATACATTAATAATTTTTCGGAAAATTATTGTAGCGAACAGAGACGTTACGATTTTTAGATGAACAATTTTATTGAACGTAAATTCTTCTAATCAAAACTACCAACTCCAATTTCAACTCGATGACTCCGAATTCACGGCCCTGGTTTAAATTAAGTTTTATTAGTTGTTAAAGTTTTTTTTCTCTCGTGTAGATGTGAATATGTTTTGAAAATTAAAATTTTCTTTTATAATTTTTTTGTCACATATTCAGAATTTAAAAGTGAATAACTTGTGGTTTAAATTTTAGATTTACTTTAGTAGCAATACTAATAAATTAAGTCATTCATAAAAATGGTAAGTTTTTTTTTGTTGTGATATGATGGTCAGAAATTAATTATAGAAGTGATTTTAGAGTTGGTTACAAAATCACAGTTATAATTTATAAGTGGAAGCCCTTCGCTCCTTATTTAAAATGCTCTTTGCTATGTAAAAGGAAGAATTAAAAGGATTTTGGTTACAAATGGTGTTTAGTTTATACGCTTTTTTCAGCAATATTCGAATAAATATATTATAATTCGAGTAAATATTACGTAATAATATATTTTTTAGATGTTTTTTTTTAAAAAGATGTTTTTTTGAAGTTGTCCCGAGTAAGAAAGATACTTAAATTCGAAGGAATAAAATTTTGTAATTTGGGATTTTGTGTCTGGGATTTCGTATCCAACCCTTATTTTGATTCTATAGCTATTCTATAGCTATAATTCGTTTTTGTTTTATTTTTTTTTTTTAAATTTTTATATGACGAATTTCACACAGATACATATATTTATGTATATTAGTCATATCTGGCAACAGTAATAATAATTTTGAGTTTATAAAACTTTGACTTACAAAACCTTCAATTAGGAAATTCTGAAATTTTTTGAAATTATTTTTACTATTGCTTATAATTATTATAATTAAGTATTCTAGAATATGTATACATATATATGCGAGATAATGAATTATGAAAGATTTAATAGTTATTTATTAAAATCAGGATTATAAATTACTTCTTCTTCTCGAATATGAATCTATATATAATAAATTAGATCCGGAATTAGGAATAATTTTATAGTTGGTTAGAAAATAAATAAATTGTTTTTCTTGATTCAATATAAAATAGGATTTCAATAAATTTTAAGTATTGGGAGCATCTTAAATATTTTAGTTTTAATTCCTAACGGGGGTTAAACAAATTAATGAAACCTTGATTTTGCGACCCAAATATAAAATTTTCTATTTAAATTTTTTTTTTTTTTTCTAGAAAAACTTTCGATTTCTTCGTTATTCAAGGAACAACAAAGAATAAGATATGATCCATTAGGTATATAATTTGCATCTTTTTAAAAACAACCTGTTCAGATTCGTCTTATAACTTTTTTTTACCAGCCTATGTCTCCTCAAATCCTCTTTCCCTTTCTTAAATCGACACTAATTGACTAAAGAGGAACAATTCTCTTTTATCATCCTGTACTCCTCCAAATTTTTTTCTTTTTCTCTAAACCTATAATAATTGTGTATAAAAGAACCCTTTCCTAGAGTTTGATGAGCGGGTAGAAAAAAAAAAAACAACTTTCTTTTGAAAATGAGTCAATTATACTTATACATACTTTAATCTCATAATATATACTTATATGGCAAAAAATAAATATTTTTATTAAAGTGGGCTTTCAATTATTTTCGAAATGAAATTCACGGCCATGATCCAAAGGAATTAAATCTAACAGGTAGGTGCAATTTTTTTCTTTTTTTTTTTGGAAAAAAATTAACACCTATGGGTTCTTTAATTATTTTTTTTAAATATATTTTTCAGAGTAAACCTTTATAAAAAGAACAATTAATTTTGCTTTTTATTTCTTTTATTTAATTTTATTTATTCAATAGTAGAAAATAGCGCTGACCTGTAATAATCATATGATTTTAGAATTATGTCTTTGTAAATGGTTATAGAAAAGTAGAAAGAATGATGAAAAGTAGTATGAATGACTATATTATAAGAGTGTCTAGTCGAAATAAATCTTATTATTTCTAATTGAATATTAAATAAGTAATCGCCACTGCTTATTTTTAATAATTGAGTACGAAAACATATAAAAAGATATAAAAAATGATGTATATAAGAGTATTACTCATTTACAGTTGAAAAGACAACCATAAAAGATTTAAAAATTTTATAGAAATTTGCGATAGTATAAACAAGGTTATGTTCTTTTTCTTGTTCATTAGACATGAAATCAAATACGATCATAAAAGTTAGAATTTTGATTTTTAAAGATTACTAAAATGTTTCTGTTTATTTTATAGATTTAAGATATCAAAAAGAGAACCTTATAGACATGAATATGAAGAATACAAAAAAAAGCAAGAAGATAATATTTAAATAAAGAAAATTGTATTTTGTTTGACCTATTGTTGATTTTTCAAAAACAAATTATAAATACATAAGTCTTTATGTACAGTTGGTATAGTTGAAAATAATAGATATTCCCTAAGTGTTGCATTTTATTTTTTGCTTCTTTTTTTTTAAATCATATATTTTGCATCACTTGAAGTTAATAAAACACATTTTTCAAAAAATTCAATTAAATTATTTTTACATTTTCTGGCATTCAAAATAGGGATTTGGAAGAATCACAATTAAATGGAAAATACGAAATAAAATTAAGGTGAAAAATCTTTAAAGGAACTATAATATTATAATGGCGTTGATTCTGGTTGATGTTTTCAATGTTCAAAGAAATATTCCTATAAAGTTTGGTTTCGGTCACATTCAATATTACTAAAACACTTCAACCTAATTTTTTTTATATTATATAACTAATTTTATTTATTCACATTATAAATACGTATAATATTTAATAGTAAGGCGGATTTCTTACTTTTTCAGTAATTTTCTTTCTAATTCCAAACTCACTCAGTTAATAAATTATGTGCTTAACGATTCAGATATTTATTTAAACATTTTTTTTTTCTTTTAAATAATAATTAAATTCTGTAATTTATATAATTTTTATCTTATTCTTCACTATTAACTATTAAAAATAGGTGACATGTCATAACTTTTTTTGTCATCAGTCCCTTAGGAAGTTTTTTTACTGAAAAATTTTTTTTTTCACTAAAATAACTAAAAAGTCATTGCATAGTTTTAGGAGAAACAAACAACAGGTTAAAATATACCTCAATAATATTTATATTTCGTGACAGCATTAAAAATTTAATACAGGTTAAAAAAAACAGGTGAATTATTAAAATTAAGTGACTTATTTCAGTGTAGTTATTCGATAACGAAAAGTGTCATCTGAAGCTTAACAAAATTTAAACTCTCAAAAGTATAATATTATCTTATCTTATGTCTCAAGTGAAAATTTTATTTCTGGAATCAAAAAAAATAAAAATATTAAAGCGCGCACTACTATTATTTTAAATTAAAGCTGTTTATTTTAAATTTATTTATTTACAAAGAATACAAGTTTTTAATATTAATAAAGAATACAACTTTAAATAATATAACTTTTCCCACTACTTATAGCTATTATTGAAGAATTCGCAATCAAAATGATCGCATGTAATTCAGTAGTCCATTCAAGCAAATATTAATGTTGTGTATGTAACTTACATTAAACTTATAAAATTTTCATTTGGACATCATTTATTTTCTTTTTTTTTTTGTATTAAAAAAAAAGTTTTTTTTCATCATTATGATTAACGGTTTTTTCGCGTGTGAATTTAAAATTTTGCTTTTAAATTTTTATTTTTTCTTTTATTTTTAATACCTTAGGATTTTTACAAGAATAAAATGATAATCATTGATTTTTAAATTGAAGAAGTTAAAAAAAAATATAAAAGGAAAAATGACGGCAAAAAAATTAAATGAATGTTAAAATTAATGAAGTTTTTAAAAATAAAAATAATAATGAAACACATATTATGAATTTTTCGAAATTAATTATTACCTAGTAATTTTTTTTTTTATCTAAATAACATTTTTATAAAGGTACTGTGTCAAACAATTTTATAAGCGACCGGGGCTATTTTTTTCGTAGTTACCTGATTTTAAATTAAATGTTGTCCTCTGGAATATCTTTGAAATCAAATAAAATTTTTATTTGGATGTATTGGAAGATATTAATTCTTCTTTATTGGGTTAAAAAATCTTTCGTACCTACATTTTTAGTTTTGATTAATAATACTTAATTTTTAGAAACAATTCATATCACATATAAGCGTTTTTTAACCTTTATCTTAGTTTTATAAGTTTTTTTCTACAATTAATAAAGTTAGTTTAATATTTTTTTAATTATTATATTATTTAATTATAAATGATTATATTTTTAATTTTTTTACTATTTAAAAATTTATTTAAATCTACAAAAAAAAAAAATTAAATAAAAAAAAGATGTTTCATAACAAATTAAATTCTGGAAGTGAAATTGAAGCTAAGTACATTAAAAAGAAAAATAAAAATAGTTTATGGATAAAACTCCTCCCCGTATAAGGATAAAAAAACAAAAATGTATATTATCTAATTTAAAAATTACAGGGAAGCATATTATAATACTGGCCTGATTAAGTTCTCGACCTTTTTATCGAAACGTCGATCAGTTTACATCCAATATTATGAATTTATATGGTAATATAGTTTATATCGTAATAATTAATTTCGTAACATAAAAATAAAATAAATAAATAACTGTTGTATAAGATAACAGATGATATCAAAAATATAATGCTTGTGTTTCATATTCTTGTCCAACAACTATAACAGTCAAGTAATTAACGCTTGTCAAAAATGCATTAATCTAATCAGAATTGCTACTTTTCTTATAGGGATCAATTATTTGAAAAACTCCAGTTTTTTTTTGTTTTTTTTTTTAAATTCGCTTTAGTTGAAAACATATTTTAACTATAAAACATAATATTATGACAAAATATAAATTTTGAGCCTCCAATATTTCCTTTAAAACACAGTTGCTCATAACATCACACATTTGATCATAAAGTTGGAAGGTTAATGATAATATTGGATATTGTATGTATTTCATTTTGTCAACTCATAACTCCTAATAATAGAGAATACAATATTATTTTTGTTTTGAGATGCTATATGATATGGATATAAAAGATCTTGTACATAGTGCTTATCTATGATCCACGAAGGGGATAGTACGATTATTTATATTAAGTTCATGCAGTAGAAGTGTGCAAATTTCATGCGAATAAATGATCATCATAGCCTGGGAATTAAAAAAATTTTGTTTGAAGCGATTAGATACTGTCCAGTTTAAGAATTAGCATCTTGTTCATTATTCAATATGCCAACAGTTGCAGAACGATAGTTAATATTACAATTAATAAAAAGTTAGGCATTATCAACGTACAGTCTACACTACCCCTTAATCAGAAATTCTGGTAGATCAATAATAAATAATGAAAGTAGAAGACAACCCAATATAGAATATCGAGGTATACCGCATTTAAGAACTAACTGCTCAGAGCTGCGCTCTCCTAGATTTACGAACTGAACTCTATTACATAAATAATTGTTAATCAGACACCTGATCCATGGAATAAAAAATGCCAGTCTAGTTTAGCACAGAACAAGTTATCATTATAATAGATATAATAAAAGAATATAATTTTTCTTCATTCAAATATTCATATCAATAATAATCTCCACTCCAAAGTGATAAAAGTTTTCTTTTAAATTCCATATAATATATTATTATTAATATAATTTTCTTTTCTTAAAGCATGAAAATTATTAATTTTCCACGAAAAACAATTAACAATAATTAGTTTTCCTTTTTGTTTAAATTATATGTATATAGTCCTCCTATAATACTATAATTAGTAATATTAAAATTTTTAAATCGTTTAAATCAAAAATTTGTTGATACTTTTAAATCATTTACTACTAATGGAAAAAAAAAAAACAAAAATTAATACAATTAAAAAAGAAACGCCAATTAATATTTCAAAATCATTAAAAAAAAAAAAGAAAACTACTTAACCTTTTTTTTTTTTGATTTATTTCAAGAAAAAAAAAAAACAATACGATATTATAATACTAATGCTTAACAAAAAAAAAAAAAATTGAAAAGAAAAAACTATAAACCATGGAAATTGTTCAAAAAAAGGAACTTTAATTGCAAGTTTTTCATATTTTCATTTATGGATCATAAAATCGTGAATTATAAAATCATAAATTATAAAGAATTTTTCTACTTCTTTCTATAAAAAATAATTTTCTTTTTTGTTCTTTCTTTATTTCTTTGTGTGGCCGCTCTATTATACTTTTACCATGTATTTTTCATTCATTTTTAAAATTATCAAAATATTAACAATGACCTTCGCGTTTTAAAAAAAAAAATTTTTTTTTTTTTCATTTTCTATTTTCTTTTTCTGTGTAATATTCTTAAATTAATTAATTAAATAAAATAAAAATTACTTATAAAATAGTTTACTGCAACGGCGATAACAGAATTTTTTATTATAATATTTAAAAATTTAAAATCTCATTAATATTTTTCATACATTATAATATTTATAGGTACTTGATGAAAAAGGAAACCGCACCATACTATTCACCATATTAGTTTAAAATAGCCTTAATGCAGAAAATCTTTTTAATTTATATTATCCATAATGCTTCTATATATCTATATATATTATTATTTAATTTCCACATTATTAATGTATAATAATTGTGTCATGCTAATAATACAGTTGGCAGCAAAAATTTAAGAGTAAGTATATATTTTTTAAAATATAATATCTATTAAAATTATTTAAGGAAAATATATATTATATTATCTTGTATTATAAAAAAATGTGGTACCAAAAAAGGTTAATAAAATTAGTAAGGATTTAAAAACAGATTAGTATATCTTACATATTTCCACTTTAACTGCAAGTATTTGTTTTTCCAATGCAGGTAATTTTATAAGTGCAACTTTTCCGTTTTAAATGCAAGTATTTATTTTTCAAATGGAAATAATTTCGTTTCTTAAGTGTAACTTTTCTTTTTTAAGTGCAAGTATTTCTTTTTCAAATGGAAATAAATTCGTTTCATAAGCGAAAACTTTTCCTTTTTAAGTGCAAGTATTTCTTTTTTTAAATGCAAATTTTTGTATTTATGTAATTTTGTTATAAGTAATGATGTAGATATATTATATCAAAATATTTACATGGATTCCTTTTTTTATAAAATTTGCAACAATACACTTTCAATCAGACAATACTTTATTAAAATAAAGTCCTATTAACAATCATTTTTTGTCCTTTAAAAAAAAACTTTCTCTAATTACAAAAACTACATATTATCTACTTGCAATTAAAAAAGAAACTTTTCATTTAAGAAGAAAATGCTAGGAATTAAATTGGAAATACTTTGTGTTAAAGTAAAAAAGGCCATCAAATTATGGTTAAATATTTTGTAGGTGGCTTTAGTTTTCTAACTTATATAACTTTAAGTTTAAGTATCTCTAACTTATATAACTTTATTATAGTTTTCTATACATTACATTTTATAACCTATTATAATAAATTATATTTCTAATATTCTTTGATTTTAATGAAAAACTTCAGAAAATATAAGGATCAGATTATATCTAATTAAAATGTCAGCTGCGTTCAGTTTAATGAAGTAATAATGAATTTTTGACGCTTAAAAAATGGCTGAAAGTTTTCCTGCAATTTTAATATTTGCTTAAAAATTTTAAATTGGGTACTTATAACAATTTAAAAAATAATTATTTGTTTTTTTATTAATTTTATTAAACTGCACTAATGTAATTTTTAACCTTTTTAACCACAAAACTTTTTAAAAACAAACAATAAATAAAGAAATAAACGTCAAATAAATTGCCGTTGCTCAATTAATTCAATAATCTAGGTATAGAATGGAATTAAAATCATGTAAGATTTTCATAGCACCCTTACTTTAGTATTTTGAATTATTTTAATATAGAAAAACAGAATAATTACTGTATTATTAATTACAAACTATTACATATCTTAGAAATTTTTTTTAATCTCAATATTTAGTAGAATTCAAGGTTTAGCTTTTAATTTTTCACTTAAATTTATTAGGCGTAGCACTGCCACTTAGTGGTTATCTAAATATATTAAGGCCACTTTTCACTAAATGTATTGTCATGTAACTTAAAATGTGAATGATTGTACAAATTCTATAATACAAAAGAAGTGAATTAGGTTATAATAGTTTGAACATAAAAAAAGTGTAATTTGACATTTTTAGGCTATGTAACATATCTATAGTCAATTAATGATAAATTTTATTTCACCGATCGTTTCAAAAGGATAATATTTCGTATTGTTAAAAAACAAAGATAAAATGAAAAGAAAAAAAAATATACCAAAATATTTAAAATGATTTTACTTTACACCTTTGACTATACCTACGGGGAAAAAAAATACCCTGAAAATGAAAATGCAAACCAATTATCACAAAATATTATTTCTATCGATATTTTAATCTACTTTTGACTAATCAGCTGTTTAACATAAAAAAGTAATAAATTATGAAAAATACATACCTATAATAGTATGAAGTGTGCTTAACATTTTCTTAAAAAACATAGCACAATACTGTTATACTGCAATATTTTTCTTTTCATCCGATTCAAAATTTTAGTACGCCCTGTAACAATATCTTTACCTATACGGGTTTTAAAATTTTATTAAGTATTGGTCCTTAACTTTGCTTCAAATTTTCTTTCATTATATACCTAATACATATAATTGTTATGAATAACAAATACATGTATAAAAATAAACACCACCACCATGTTGTGGTATACCATCCACTTCGGTAAAATTGTTATAACAAAATAATATTATAGGTATTGCATGGTTATTTTACAGAGAACAAAAAAGTATTACATAAGATTAAAAGGTATTATAATACAGGTGAGAGGTAAAAATATAATTAAAAAAAAAATTTTTTTTTTTTTCTTTTTTAATATAAAATATGAATGCGTGCATTTAAAGCATCTTTCAAGAGAATTATTAATAAATTTTCCTTTTAACAAACGAAAATTATATAAAATTAAAAAAAAAAACATAAAAAAAATTATAAATTAAAAAAAAGAAAAAACAAAAAGAAGAACAAAGGAAATGAAGATTAATGTAAACCATGATTTTATTTTTTATTATAAATAAAAAAATTTTATTACACGGAACTTTAATTTTTAAATTTACGTAAAATTAAAGTTTCGTGTCACAAAATTTCATGCAAAGGTAAATTTTTTTTCAGGAAATTTTTTTAGTGGATACAATTTTTTAAAAAGAAATTTTATTAAGTATTATATACATTATTTATCGCCTAATTGCAGGAAATCTTTTGGCTTACACAAACTTTTTTTTAGAATATAGATGTTTTTTTCATATTACTTTTTTATTGTCTACTCTTATTATATTAGCTGTATGTAACAGCCTTTAAACCACTTAGCACTCATTTAAAAAAGTTTTCAAATATTATGTAACATAAATTATACTATCATAACTCATCATTTTCATAACTTCTCTCGTCCTTTTAAGTCATTATCTTCGAATTTTTTTTCATCAGTTTTATTTTTAGGCTTAAGTACATGAAAAACTGGTTCCTATTTTAATAATAAATTATGCTGAATAAGGAAGTTTTGTCTAATGAAGTAATTACAATACCCATAATTTTGTTTCGCTGTGTACTTTTTGTTTTCTTTTATTACTAATCACTAAGGGAGCATTACATTTAAAGCCCCTCTATTATTTGCTACATATGCTTTTATATACATTTATCTATCTATTTTTGAAGTTTCCCATTTTTTAACTTGTAGTTTTCATACAATACAAATAACTTCTTTTATGAGGGAAAGTTCTGAATTTTTTTATTAGATGACACATAATCTTATATCGAATGATGAATGGAACAATTCAATTTATTGAAGCATTCAAAACTTATTTGATATGGTCGTATAAATTAAATTTATTTAGAGAACTCTAAAGCACATTCAAGTAATCTTACCTACATAATATTACTAAGCTACCTATGACATGAGAATATTTTAATAATCATTGCACTACAACACTATTGACTAGTACATAGAAAAAATAACACTAATGCATTTAGTTTAGTTTTGTAAAATATTCAAACTTAAAAGAAAATAACCTTGTTTTCATAAATTTGGATATTATTGGTAGATCGTTGTTAAAAGACTATAAGCGGTACAGCCAACTTAGTATAGTTTTCATTATATTATCATTATCATAAAAGTTATGAAATGGAAGAACAGCAGCTGTACGTCCAAAATATCAATGTAATAGAAACAGTGACTGATTTTGTGTTGAAACTTGTAACCAACATTTTTTTTCGCAAAATTTTTTTCTACTAAGCCTTCTTTTCGAATTGTGTTAAGTATAGGATATCCGAACGAATATAAGTTATGATGTTACAATAAAATACAATAATCTTTTACAAAATTTCAGATATATCTGCCTTAATTAAGCACCGATATACTATATTTTTATCTAAATTTTGGAGTTGTATGACAACTAAACTAGAACCTGCTGCTCTAGACTAACTAAATTTGCAAAAATCATTGGTAATCAACTTATGACTTCTTTTCACAAAATTTTATATATTTACCTAGCTTTAGTAAAATTAAGTTATTCTGAGATATTTTCATGTAAAAAAGGGGTTGTATTATATTTGAATGGTAGCGCCGATAACTACGGTCATATGGATATAATTCTTTGTTTTTGAAATTAGCTAATGTGTAAAACAAACTGAAATAAATTCTATAATAATGAACTTTAATTAAACAAAAAAAAAAATGTTACCACTCAAAGAAAAGTAAAATTGTATAAAAAAAAAGTAGGCCGTGTCACTAAAGCGTAATAATTGATTTTAATGTTTAAGAAAATTATAATAAATAAAAATAAAAATTTATTATGATGTTAAAAATAATATAACAGGTAGGTATGTGTTAAAAATAAAACTCATTATAATATTTACCAATACATTAATTGCATAATTATATATAATATACAGTGATGCCTTTAAACTTTCACTAAATAATACAAGACATGTTGTACAAAAAATAATATTTTTTGTTTTCTCTTGTAGTGAAACTTAAATTAATAAATTATACATACAACAGCTATTTAATCTATAATATTGTTTGGTCAAAAAGGTAGAGGTAGTGTTTAATTGGAGTCCAATATACTATATATTGATAAAAGAATTGTGCTCGTACCGCTCTTATTTTGTCTCTTTTGATTATTCCCGTCTACCCTCATATAAAAAACATTAATGTTGCTCATTAATTTTCCCTGACACTTCTAATCATAAATTTTGTTAGACTGTAATTATGCCAGACAGTTTTAGACACAATTTCGATCATTTCGTCATTTATCGAAAATTTTTCACATACCCTATGCTCCGTATAGAATCGGAAATGAAAAAAAATTGCATTTGTATAGACTATAGACAGTGTTGCTACATTAATTGGGATAAGATATATACTACGTAGCTAAATGTATCTTAATCTAGATTCTCATTAATTTCAAACAACAGGCAAAATTATTACATATAACTACAATTAAACTAAACCTATAAATAAAATTTGAAAATAAAATCAAATTTTGTTTGTGTTAAAGAAATTTTGAATAAATAGATACAAAAAAAAATTCAATTTTGTTTTAAGACTTATTTCGACTTAGCCTAGTCTGTATCATTTTATTTTTAGTAATTGGGAACGCTTTGAAAATTTTTTTTGTGCTTGACGTTTTAAATTAGGTATTTTCTTCCTGAGTTAGTTGAGTTAGTGGAGTTAGTTCTGTAATAAAAAAAAAAACTGTAATAATTTTGTTAGAAAATCTTGGTATTCACTGTGTTATATTATACTACAAAAAATATTATATTATGTACCTACGTATGTTTTGTAGAAGCAAATACATGGCGAATTACAAAATAATTAATAAATTGTATAATATTTTTAATTTATATTTTTTATAATTTTGCTGATTAGAATCAAAAAGTTGGTTGGTTAACGGACGTAGGTATATACATAATATGTGTACCTATATAGGTACATAAGTTTATTACATCTTGTCAACATGAACAGTAAGAACAAAATAAAATAAAATTAAAAAGGAAAAAATTGTTAGACCAGAATAAAATAAGTTCAATGAGCTACCATATCAGACGACCTCGATTTTTTTATTTTTTTTTTTATTTTCAAGAATCAGAAAATGCCTCTTATTAAATTTGATTTTGTTAATTTTTTGTGTCAGCGCACTAAAATATCATGTTAGGCTTTTTTTCAGTGTCATATGCTTGAATGATATGTGGTAATAATTATTATTAGGATAAAAATAAAAACCCTATGAAATGAGACAGTGACCAAAATCAGAAAGAAATTTTATAACGTAAAAACAATTTATTAATTTTTTAATACGTTCAGTATGTGTAAATGTTATTTTCAGAAAAAAAAAATTAAAAAAAAAAAATTTATAATTTATTTTATTGATTTATATGAAATTATAATGACATTTTGAACGTAGTATTTTATTTTTTAAATAAGTCATTATGTATGTAAAATGCATTCTATGCATTAATCATCAACACTTATGCATGAGAATTTAATAAATAATAATATTTTTGAATTTATTTTTAAAATGAAAATATATTTCTCATTATTGCTATTAATAATGTAAAATTGAAATAAAGTTTTTTTTTTTTGTTTTTTAATTATATGTTAAAATACTTAATGCACAATATTTTTTTTAATATAAAATATTTAAATGTGAATAGCATACTTTTAGGCTTTATTAAAATATTTTTATAAGTTATTTACATAAATAAAATACTTATCATACTAATTACATGGTAAAAAAAAACCAGTAATAAAAAAAAAATTGCATAAACATGATATTTTTAATAAATGTTTATTTTTTTATATCGGTCATAATATTTGGATTTTGCATTATTATTATAATATGTGTAGCTATTTGGAATAATGACTATATTGTGTTTGGTCATTTTGAAATATGAAAATATTATATTATACAATAATATCATACAATAACTATACATTTAAATATAATATGTGGCTATAAAAAAAGAAATAATGTAAAAAAATAATTTTTTATTATCTATATGATTTTATTGAAACAAATGTAACGGTCTAAAAAGTAAAAAATAAATTTGTACTCAGAATATGATAGGATTAAGGATTAAGATAATATAAAAATATGCTCTTTTTTATTGTACTCTATAATATGTCAACAGTGCGTCAGATACAGAAAAACGGATTGGTTAATATAAAAATATAAATATTATGCATTTTTCTTTATTTCATTTAAAAAAATAACCAAAAATCGCTTAAAAGTATGCAATAAGTTAAGATAATTAAGAGATTCTTTCCTTTAGTTACTTTTTCTGTTGATTGTGTCATAAACATAATATAATATTATGTTGCTTTTATAAAATTGAATCATTTTTTTTAGAAAATTTTAGATTATGCTATCTAACTTAATTATAAGTAATGCGAAATATTTATAAGAAATTTAGTGTTGTATGACAGTTACTTGACTACGTCGGTCGGGCGTGTTCAATCTAAATAGCGAAAATGACATTAATATCAAAATCCTAGCTCCATTATTTTTTTGTGTTATCTTGCGGACGAATGCACATTGCTAAATCAACTCAGAACTCAATCTTGAGTAAGGCTATATTATATACGTTTCTATTATTATAACTCGCGTCTTTACAGTGCTGCAATTATTAATATAATGATAAATTTATTATACCCTTAGAAATATCTTATACAAAAAATACTTATCAGTTATTAAGTATTTAAAATTATTCTAAAATAATGAGCGAATATAATATTATAATTTCAGTTGAAACTTCAGATACTTAAAAATATTACATAAGACTTTGCTGCACCATTAAGATAGAATCGCCCGCTCTTGATAATCAAAATTTAAAAAATAAAAATTTTTCTTTTTGAAAAATTTTAGAAAAAAAGCTCTAAATTCCACTTCTATATTCAAATAATGTTTCTGAAGTAATAAAAAAAGTTTTTTTTTGATATGAATTGATATTATTGATGTTAAATTATATAAAAAACGAAGTAGGTATATTTTCAAACGAAACAAAAATGCTAGAATCTAGATAATATAGGTACTATGGTTTTGATTTGAGTTGAGCATTTTAAAATATGTCAAGTGAGATCAACATTCATCTCTAGTAATCAAAATATAAAATTTTGTGTATCTAACATTTTTATTTAAGTTTTTGTTTAATATTGAAATAAATTGAACAAATTGAATAAATTTACATTGTCAAAAATGTTTACCTACCTACATAGGCTCTCCCTCAAAATTTAAAACGTTCCATTCGATTTCGTAAAGTATTATAAGTATACAATTCCATGATACATTGTATCTACTCTGTTTATCGTATTTTGTAGTTGCAAAATACAAATTATATAGAGGCAAGTTATTTTCGAGTTTCTTAGAGTTAAAAATGGTGACATGTCACAGCTCCCTTTGTCATAAGTCCCTAAGGGACTTATGACACATCAAAAGTGTCATAACTCCCCAGGGAACTTATGACACTTTGTAAAATGTCATAAGTCCCTTAGGGAGTTATGACACTTTTTTTCAGAGGGACTTTTGACACACTTAAATATTTTATTAAGTGCCATAAGTCCCTTAAAGAGTATTATGACGAAAAAAGTTGTTATATTGATGCATGACGATATGCAATCTTTTCCAGGAGTTTAACCAAACGGTCCAGAATTTTGGGGATAATATATTCCCTTTCTCAGAAATATAGGGATTTTGACGAAAATTGGGCGAGTTTAAAATAAACGATAAAAACGATAACAAAAACAGGTTATTTGCTCCAATTTATTGATATTAAATAATTTTAGAAATTGAAATAAAAATATGTCTATGAAGATTTTGAAAAAGAGTCAATTCTGGTTTTTTTTATAGTTTCGCACAAATGAAATTCATAAATATTTTGGAAAAAGGATCAACTTTGATTTTTTAACTAAGTTAAGTTATTTTCTCATATAGAATCTAGCACTCTGGATATGCATATATACAGCACTCTGGAAAAGGGAACAACTTTGATTTTGAAACCGACCAGCGACCAGACCAATGTAGAAATATATAATAAAAGTTTCGATCCCTTAGGGACTTATGACAAAGGGAGCTGTGACATGTCACCGTTAAAAATATATGAGCGACTGTGTTCAAAGTGCTTCCATATAAAATTGATAATGCTGTAAAAATATTCGATAATTTAATGCTTATACATAATTTGAGTTCCTTACGATATTTTACTTCATTTTCAATATTCAATTACAATATCCTAGGCTACTATTTTTATATTCTCTTTTCCTTTCCATTTATAATTTTTACTTGAAGTTAAAAGGTATAGAAAGGTATTTGGTACCTATAATTATTATATTATTATCTATATGCAATATTTAATTTTTCTATAATATTTTTGGTTTTTTTATATTATACTTTCAGAAATATTTAATAGAAATAATTAAAATTAACTTTCATAGTGTTTGTAGAATTTGGAAGGGGATTGGAGATATAACAGTCTTCAATATAAATGAATATAATAATAAATTATGTACAAAATGGGATAATGACCTAAAAAAAATCCCATTAAATGTTTAATAAAATGCGATGTAATTCAATATCTAAAACAGCATAAAAAGTTAATTAGAAAATACATTATATAGCAAAATATTATCATTAGCTATCTATTTACCTTTAATTTACCTTTAATTTATTTTTGTCTAAATTAATTGCAAAAAATGAAATTAGATCTTCTTTTTAAATAACGGTAATTTTTTTTTTTTTTTTGCAAATATAATTAATTCTTGCAAAAATCTTTGAGTACTCATTTACTTTCAGCACATTTTTTCAAAAAATGATTGAAAGCTTTTGTTCTTAATTTCACTCTGTCCCTCTATCTGTTCAACAGCATTTAAGATAGAACCATGAAATCAACGGTGGATACGTCTCTTAAAAGAGTTATTGTTGTAGAACAACTATTTGATGCAGCTTCATCCATCACATTATGAAATTTTCTAAACAAGAAAGATGTTTCAGAATTAGTTACCTATATAAACTATACAAGTTAGCTTTTCTTACAAAATATTTTCTGTACCTCCCCTAGTTTAAGACCTGTTAGAGGTCAAAAATTTAAATTTTTCTATAAATAAATTTTTCAGATATCTGCAAATTGAGTAAAGTACATATGCAAAGTTTGTGAAACCACAAAATTAAAACTTCAACCTTATGTTTTTATATTTGTAACAGCTTTTCTGACTTATATATAGAGTTTCCTTAAAATTAAAGAAAGTGTCCCTTGATTTTTCACAATTTTCTTTTTTACATTATAAAACTCTGAGAAAATATACACATTTAGGGGCAAGTTACAATATTAAAAATTATTAATCCTTTTAAAAAATAGGAAGCTTTAAGAACCTTTTCTTGTATGGTTTTATAAACTACCTTATCCAACAAAATGTCTCACCAAATATTTATACCTTAATAATATATTGGTGCATTTTATAAAATACCTTTTCTTTTGATAGGAAAAATTGTTAACCAAAAATGAAGTTTCAAAATAACTTTTTAATATAGGTAGTAATAAACATTTGATTCAGATCAGGTTACAAATTTTTAGTTTGAATTTTTTTCTAAAATAAATTTAAATATAGAAAATATCTATTTTTATATCCGTATGAACTTGAGTTAAAGAGTATACTAAATTTGCCATTACATTTGTGACACATTAAAGTCTAGCTAGATATAGACTCAAGTATAAGAATCGGCTCAGAATTGAGTTCTGACTCGATTAAACCATATATACGTCTATCCATCCGCACGATGACTCAAAAAATAAAGGAGTTGGGATTCTGAAATTCGCAGATGCCACTTTTCAAAAATTATCAGTTTCGTTAAGTTCGGTCGACGGGTTTGAGTAGCTGCCATACTATTTCTTTCTTTATATGGAAATAACTCCGAGTCTATTGAAGCTAGCAAGGTATCTAAAATTTTTTTAAAGGAATTCGATTTGCATGCTAACAACTTTTGTAAAATGTGGTTGGTTTAGAGCAGCAGCTTCAGGAAGCTGCCAAAAAACTTCTATTTTCATATAAGAATAATTTATATCCCCATAACTTGATACGCAATCTAGCTTTATTGAAACTTTATTGCTTTATTTGGAATTTCAATGTGTTTGAATTTAACATCTATGAAGTTTGGTTGTTCTGGCCCAATAAGTTCAAGCTTCTTAGACATTTTCGAACTTAATGAAACCAGGCATCTGAAATTTTACAAAAGATGATCAATTTTTATGGTAATAACTTCTGTAAAATATGGTTGGTTGGGGGTAACAGTTTCAAGCTGCCACACAACTCTAAAATTTACATAAATATATCTCGGTACTTAATTAAGTAAAACATTTGAAATTATGTAAAAGATGGTCAAGTTTTATGAAAACAGCATATATTATTATTTTCATACGGATATCCCACAGTTGTCACAGTTTACTCTACTGCACTCTTCCTCGTTTTTTTTTTTAAATTATATTTTATAGGCTTTCTTTTAAAATTAATCGATAAATTTTATTAATAAAATCCTTTTTATATCATATAATAAAAATAATATCATCATACATAATACATATTTAATTTAATAAAAAGGATTTTATATATTATTTTACAAAATATTTGCAAGTAGGTACGTCATTTAATTTAATAATTTTCGCTTGAAATCAATATGTTCGAACAAAATGTTGATATCATATATTACCTATTATCGTATCTACATACGTAATTTTAGTACTTGTTAAGTGAAAACTTTTACGAATTGTTTGTCCGAAATGAATGAAATGTAATATCTATCTATATATTGTAATAAATTTAATTAATTTTTCCCCAAAAATTAATTTATTTCAGTTTTTACCTAACTGTTATTTATTATTATTGAAAATTTAATTTTAAATTTGAATAATTTTAGGAAATTTCAATTATTTAATATAATATTCTTTTTTTCTCATCCCACATCAGTTTTTTTTGGATATAGGGAATTAATTGTAAAGTTCTTTTGTGATTCATAAGTACTGGTGAATACATTTAATTGTCGCATAGGTATAGATACTTCCATTATTCTGACTCTATTTAGTAAATTTAATTTTAGACTTAATTGAAGTCTATGTAAAAGAAAGGAAAATATTCAAGTATACTCTGTTTGCTTATAATTAAAATAATTATAGCCAAATTATGGTTGATTTATTTTAAAATTTCTTCAAAATTGGTCTAAAAACTAATATCGAGCAATAACTTCTTGTGAAATTTATTTAATTCGGGACAACAAATGTTAACAGCTGTGTTAAAACTCCAAAATGTATATAAATATATGTTGGTACTTTATTCAGTCCTAGGTATTTGGACACCTTTAACATCCCCTTCATTATAATATCCAATATTAATTCAACGAAAATTTAAATATGAATATGTGAGGAAAATACTAAAGGTTGCATACTAAAACCTGTTGTTGATTAACCAAAAAACTTAATTTGTGGTTTCTTTATTAAAATTTCGCATAAAATTCTCAAAATGTCCGCAACGTTCACAACATCAACAAAAACTTGAAGAGTTAACGTTTTGAAGATGGTATTCTATTCCTTTTAGAATCATTAATTACAATAACATTTTATTATCTAAAGAGTGATCTATGACTAATTTTAAATTAAACCATTTACAGCTGAGTAAAACATTAGTGGATCATCTTCAACATCAAACAAGCGTAACATAATATTATCTATTATGTTTAGTATTTTGTCGTGGAATATTTTCTGATCTTCATCTAGGCAATATAACAGCATTTTCTAATATGTTTTTGAGTCTGTTGTTAGTCTGTATATTATTATCATTCGAACCTAAGTAACAAAATTGAGTTCAGTTCAGTTAATGAAATCTTATTTCCATTGAGCAAATAACAATTAGTAAAAGAAGATTAAATTTAGCTGTATAAATAACAATTTACAATCAGTGTATATATTTTTTTTTAAAGGGTTGATTTTATTTGGTTTAAAAAGACAAAATTAATTTTTTGCAGAATTTTTGAAAATATTTACCATTAACATAAAGCAAAGCAGCACCCTGTGAAATCAAATTTTTTTACAGGCGCACATTTTCAAAAAGACAATAAAAATCATTGTAGGATAATATTATAGTTAAAGTATTTATTACAATATTTCCAGTTTTAAGCAAATCCCTTGTCAGCTATTATTATTAATTTAAAAAAAAATATCTATGCAAAAATATAATGCGGGGTCTTCAATTTTGCATCTTAATTTTCAAAAGTGGCAACTAATCTTCTACTTCTAGGTGCTCCTGAAAATAATCTCAAAATCATCTCTTATACACCTCAATCGAAGTTTTTTTGAAAATATGGAGGAGGATATAGGGTGTTTAGAAAATATGCGAAGTCAAATATTAAGCAAAATATTGATTCCACATGATATTTTTAAGATCACTAATTTTAACTGCTGCATTGTATAAAAAATTATGTAGGTATGTAATGTTTTTTTGTTTCTTTCTCTTTCCGCAACAAGTGGAGCTATGTAAAAAAGTTCTCTTATAACTGTTACTTTTTTATTAGATTTATCTAAATCTTATTTCTTTATCTTGTTTTTGTTCTTTGGTAGGAGGAATAGACAACTGTCTTTACACCGAGGCAACTTCATGAGATGCTAATTTTTCATAGCACCTCATCTAGCCAGTGAACGCCTCTTTATCCTAAGCGATATAGTAGTTTTGTAACCAGACAGATGGAAGTAATAGATACAGTGAAACTAATAAGCAAATTTGAAAAAAAAATTTTTTAAATGTGCTCAACATCGATTTAATCCCTTTTTATATTAAACGTTGTTACTTAAATAGAATTTCTTTTTTTTTTGTATAATATAGGATATGACACGATAATAATTGCTTTATATATGGAGGGTTATTAAATGACATTCCAAATAAAACGACGGACTTTATTTAATTGATTCTTGAAAATTGTATTATTGAAACTTTGGTCTACATAATATTATATAACTATACTGAACAGAAAAAATATCTGTAACTACATAGGTATAATATTATAATATAAAACAGAAATAGCACTGCTTGTACATCACTTATATTATACAACATTCAAATTTCCATTTTATCGGAAAATTTTTTATGTGAATTTCAAGAGATTTTTTTTTTTTTTGGTCCCATTCAAATTTTTAATTGATTGCTACTCTTTAATCGTTTATTGAATAATTTTCATTTCCATATAGTAACATACAATAAATGAATGTCAAAATATATTATTATGTACCTATGCATGTATATATTACGTATGAATGTATAATAATTATTATACTAACCGAATTTTCTTGGTAAAATTAAAAAATGGAAAATTTATTTAATAAAAAAGTAAAAAATAAAAGAAAAATGTTATATTTAAAAAAAAAAATTGAGCAAGTATAATTAAATCTAGTGACTATCGATTTAATTTAAGTGCAAGTAAAAAAATATTTATATACCAATATTGCATCTAGAACTATTCATATACTTACAATTTTAAATCATGGTGTCGCGTATATGCAAAAACAATAAATGTGCAATTTTGTACTTTTTTAGTTAATATACCAAAGTAACTTAAAGTTAATAACAATATGCAAAAGCAGCGAATGTTATTCGTCATAAAATAACGAGATACAGCATTCATGAATGTGCTGAAATTTAAATATTTTTAAATTCCATTAAGAAAAAACAATGAATAGTCACTTACGCTGTTTTTGCGTATTGCTTTATCTACTTTTTGTAGTAAATCGAACATTTAAATTCTTAGAACATAAATCTAAAACAAATATTTGCACAAGATGTAAATATTGTTTTTTGCTTTGAAAGTACCTAACGGGGTGAAAGGGTACACATCAATTAATGCATTATCTAAACAAGAACTAGAGTACTTAGAAAGACATATAAGAACGCATTCCCCACAGTAGAATCGCATTATTTCCGAAAAACAACCGGCAAACAATATTTGGATCCATCTCTTAACATGAAAATAATGCATGGAATGCACTTCGAAAGTTGCGAAAGAGATAAAGTGAAAGCAGCTGGTATTTCTAAATATAGAAGAGTATTTGGAACATACAATTTTTTTAAACCAAAGAAAAATCAGTGCAAACGATGTATGTCCTATAATACTTTAAATGAGGATGAAAAGAGAAAAGAGGAAGAAAATCTTCTCTTTCATTTAGAAAAGAAAAGCATGCACGTGAATATATAGATAAAGAATTAGCCAAAGAAAATTCTTGCATTTTATTATTTAATTTAGATCTGCAAACTGTTTTGGTAATCCAAATGGTGGTGCCAGCCAAATTTTCTATTTGCGAAAACTAGCTGTTTACAATTTAACTGTTTATAACCTTGGTATCCAATACGTCACATGTTACTTATGAGATGAAACACAAGAAAAGAGGAGATCCAATGAGATCTTTTCATGTATTTTTAATTACATTTTAAAGCACCAAATACAATTTCTTCCAAAAAAAAATTTTATTGACGATTTTTAAAAAAGGTGACAATCAAGCAGTCTGCAAAACGCGTATAATCAAGATCTCGCAATGTCAGTAGCAAAATTTAATGACTTATATAAAATGTGCAACATTTAACAATTCCAAAAATCTGCCAAAGTTTTAACAATTTCATTAAAACTGATAAATCAATAAGAGATTTTTTATCAGAGCCAGGTGAAGAGGAAATTTCTGAAAATGAAAAGTAAGAAAATTATGTTCTTTTCCAATTTTTTATTTTGTGTTCTTTAATACCATCAAATGGTTTTATGTTAAATTTTTGTTTATTTATTTTGTTTTTGTTAAATTTAAATGTCTGAAATATATAAAAAAAAAACTTTAAAAATTGTTTTTTAAAAAAGCTTAAAAATCAATATGCAAAAATAATTTGCATATTGTGTAATAACTTCTGTCCTAATTGAGATAGATCATTTCAGCAAGGATGTAATAAAAATATCAAAAGTTTAATATTTTAATTTGTTCCAAACCAGCATTCAAGTCTTAAAGCAAATTTATGGCATTTAAAACAATATTGAAAAGCATTTATCTCAAAACTTAAATTTTGCACCTACATTGTTTTTGCATAATATAGCCAACCCACTATAATATCAGTTTAAAAGTAAAATACAAAAAGAAAATAAATATAAAAAATTTAATTAAAAATTTACTTAAAAGAAAAAAAAAATGCATATCTATTTTTATAAAAGTGACTCAGGACTTTATAATTCAATAAAGCATTTATTGTGAATTTAAAAAATATTTCTACGATTTTTTTGCAATCATTGGAACTATACTAACGACAATTCAAACCAAAATAACATTTTAAATTAGGTACCTGTTTTCCTACTTGCTTTCAAGTTGAAAGATTTTTTCTAAATTATTAAAAAAAAAAGAAAATCTTTAGAAAAATCTGGTATATTTTTGGTTATATGAATTATCTCGAAAACGGTAAAAGATAAGAGAAAAATATATGAATTTAAACTAAAGCTAAGAAATTTGTGATTTTTAAAATGAAATAAAATTGGTACATTAATTGCGTTTTTTTATGGAAAAATTACAGTTATTTTATAAAAACGGTGAAAAATATCAATGTTTATCGTATTTAAAACCTTGTAACTCGCTTCGACTATGAAAGTTAAATAAAAGTTGTCAGATTAATGTAAACGCCCATAACTTCAGCTAGCTAACTGATAAGTTAACGAAATTACTTTGA
This sequence comes from Poecilobothrus nobilitatus, assembly GCA_947095535.1. NCBI lineage: Eukaryota > Metazoa > Arthropoda > Insecta > Diptera > Dolichopodidae > Poecilobothrus > Poecilobothrus nobilitatus. The sequence goes on from OX352774.1 coordinate 231,877,266, forward strand.
AGGCTGTTATCTCGCAAACCGTTAGAAATAGACGACGAAATATTTCCATTCAAATAAAACTTAATGCTGTAGTTATGTAAAGATTAATTTCATATGTACTTACAGGTGTTTTTTTAAGTAAAAGTGTGTTTCTTTACAAATCGATTAATTGCTATTTATACCCGTATGAACTATGTTCAAGGGTATAATAAATTTGCCATTACGTTTGTGACACCTTAAAGGAGTCGAGCTAGATATAGTGTCAAAGGTATGGATCGGCTCAGAATCGAATTCTGAGTCGATTAAGCCATGTACGTCCGTCCGTCCGTCCGTCCGTCCGTCCGTCCGCACGATAACTCAAAAAATAAAGGAGCTAGGGGGCTGAAATTTTTTTTACGTCACTTTTGCAAAATTGTTAGTTTTGCTATTTAAATCCAACATTTTCGCTCGGCGGGTTCGAGTAGCTGCCATACAACTTCTATCTTTATATAGAAATAACTCAGTATCTATTCAAGCTAGGTTTCTGAAATTTTGCAAATGATGATAAAGTTTTATGGCAACAACTTCTGTAAAATTTGGTTGTGCTGGTGCAGTGGGTTCGGGTAGCTGCCATACAACTTCTCCGTTTAAATGAGAATAACTCAGTGTTTATTGAAGCTAGGAATCTGAAATTTAGTAAAGAGGTGTCGACCTACATGCCAACAACTTTTGTAAAATTTGGTTGGTCTAGAGCAGCCGGTTCAGACTTCTTGCACCTCTTGGAACCTAATGAAGCTAGGCGTCTGAAATTTTGCAAATGATGATCAAGTTTTATGGCAACAACTTTTGTAAAATTTGGTTGTGGTGGTGCGGCGGGTTCGGGTAGCTGCCATACAACTTATCCGGTTAAATGAGAATAACTCAGTGTTTATTGAAGCTAGGAATCTGAAATTTAGTAAAGAAGTGTCGAGTTATATGCTAACAACTTTTGTAAAATTTGTTTGGCCTAGAACAGCCGGTTCAGGCTTCTTGCACCTCTTGGAAGTTAATAAAGCTAGGCGTCTGAAATCTTGCAAATGATGATCAAGTTTTATGGCAACAACTTCTACAAAATTTGGTTGTGGTGGTGCGACGGGTTCGGGTAGCTGCCATACAAAATCTCTTTTTAAATGAAAAGAACTCAGTGTCCGTCCGCACGATAATTCAAAAAATAGAGGAGCTAGGAGGCTGAAAATTTTTTTACGTCACTTTTGTAAAATTGTTAGTTTTGCTATTTAACTCCAGCATTTTCTGTCCCCGGGTTCGGGTAGCTGCCATACAACGTATTTCTTTAAATAGAAATAACCCAGTGTCTGTTCAATCTAGGTATCTAAAATTTTGCGAATGATGATCAAGTTTTATGGAAACAACTTCTGCAAAATTTGGTTGTGGTGGTGTGACGGGTTCGGGTAGCTGCCATACAAAATCTCTTTTTAAATGAAAGAACTCAGTGTCCGTCCGCACTATAACTCAAAAAATAGAGGAGCTAGGAGGCTGAAAATTTTTTTACGTTACTTTTGTAAAATTGTTAGTTTTGCTATTTAACTCCAGCATTTTCGGCCGCCGAGTTCGAGTAGCTGCCATACAACGTCTTTCTTTAAATGGAAATAACCCAGTGTCTGTTCAATCTAGGTATCTGCAATTTTGCGAATGATGATCAAGTTTTATGGAAACAACTTCTGCAAAATTTGGTTGTGGTGGTGTGACGGGTTCGGGTAGCTGCCATACAAAATCTCTTTTTAAATGAAAGAACTCAGTGTCCGTCCGCACTATAACTCAAAAAATAGAGGAGCTAGGAGGCTGAAAATTTTTTTACGTTACTTTTGTAAAATTGTTAGTTTTGCTATTTAACTCCAGCATTTTCTGTCCCCGGGTTCGGGTAGCTGCCATACAACGTATTTCTTTAAATAGAAATAACCCAGTGTCTGTTCAATCTAGGTATCTAAAATTTTGCGAATGATGATCAAGTTTTATGGAAACAACTTCTGCAAAATTTGGTTGTGGTGGTGTGACGGGTTCGGGTAGCTGCCATACAAAATCTCTTTTTAAATGAAAGAACTCAGTGTCCGTCCGCACTATAACTCAAAAAATAGAGGAGCTAGGAGGCTGAAAATTTTTTTACGTTACTTTTGTAAAATTGTTAGTTTTGCTATTTAACTCCAGCATTTTCGGCCGCCGAGTTCGAGTAGCTGCCATACAACGTCTTTCTTTAAATGGAAATAACCCAGTGTCTATTCAATCTAGGTATCTGAAATTTTGCAAATGATGATCGAGTTTTATGGCAACAACTTCTGTAAAATTTTGTTGTGATGATATGACAGGTTCGGATAGTTGCCATACAACTTCTCTTTTTAAATGAAGTGTCTATAACTCAGTGTCTACTGAAGCTAGCTATCTGAAATTTAGTGAAAAAGTGTCGAGTTGCATGCCAAAAACTTTTGTAAAATTTGGTTGGTCTAAAGCAGCCGGTTCAGGCTTTTTGCATTTCTTGGAACTTAATGAAGCTAGGCGCAATAGATTCGGGTAGCTATCATACAACTCCACAATTTACATAAATATATCTCTGTAGTTCGGTACTAAAACTCTGAATGTTTTTAAAAGATGATCAAGTTTTATAGAAACAGGATATATTACGTTCATACGGGTATCCCAGAGTTGACACAGTCTACTCTACTGCACTCTTCCTCGTTTTATAATATTTTTTTTGAAATAAAAATAAATTTCCAAATTTGGAAATTTTATTTAAATTTTTTTTACTTACATTGTTCGTACTTTATAATGTCGGTCATAACTAGTACCTAGTTTCTAATACAGATCTGGTTATAAAAAATAAATCCATTCATTTTAATATTTTCACTATAAACACTATAATATACTTTTCATTTCAGATATAGTAATATTATAATATTATTAACGCAAACGCCACACGATATAAAGTTGTCCTGGACAATATAATTTAATTAATATTTTTTTATTTTTTAAATCATTTTTTTTTTTATATAATATCTTGCGGATTTTTTAAGTGGGTATTTTTTAAGCGAATTGAAAAAAATTTTGGAATATTATTTATGAAAAATGGAACAATATTGAGCAAGCATATTGAGTAATGGATAAGTACATTCTACTGAATAAAAACTATTAGCTTTTTAAAAAAAAATTCTCTGTGAAGTGTATTTTTTGTTGTCTTTCTTTTTTTTTCAATCATCGAAAGACACTATAAAAGAGTAAAACGGGAATCATCGAAAGACACTGTAGAGGAGTGAAACGAGCACAAGTCCTTTATGAGTGTGTGGGACTAAAGTCCTAACCCACTAAACACCACCTCCCTTTTTTAATCAAACAATAGGTTATACGACCTTAAGTGTTCATGTACTGCCTGCCCAAAGGAAGTTAAAGTAAAATTTGATTTTTACATCAGCAACATTAAAAAAAACGTTGGAATCACTTACTTGATATAATAGAAAAAAACATAAAACAATATCTAAACACGTAAAATAAAAAAAGCTAGGTACAGTTTATTAATTTTTTCTCGCCGTTTTTTCGTGATGGTAATTTTTGAGAGTTTTTTAATCATTAAGAAAAAATGGTCCAAGCTTTTTTAAGTGAAAACACATTCAGGGTGAAAGTTCGTGGCGACATGTCAAAAATTGTTTGAAACACATGTATAAAGTGCTCACAATAAAAACTGAAAAACGCCGGTGATTTTTTTGTCCGGCTGAAAAATTTATGTTTCACAATTTTGTAGCGGTGAAATCAATATAGGTACCTAGTTTATTGTGACTTTTAAATTCAAAAACAATTTTTAACGCCATTTTTTAATATTGAATTTTTAGATAGGTTTAAGATAATAATATGTCATTTTAAGAAAAATTAATCGAGGAAGTAATATGGAAAATAGTAAATTAAATGAAGACACATTTATTCTTGTTAGTTTCAAAAAATGTTCTTTTCATATAATATTTTGTTCATATAATATAACCATCTTGTTCCCGATGTTCTTTTGCTACGAAATTCGAATTCATCCACCAACCGCTATGCAATATTTTTTTTTGTTACACTTAAAACAATTCCAATATTTGAAAAATACTAATATCTTTTAAAATTTAAACTTCTTTCTTACCTTAAAATTTCAAATGCCTATCTAAAAGCGTGCCTACTTGTCTAATTTTGATATTAATTTATAAAGGTAAAAAAAATCCTGTCCAATGGTCTTTTCAGATTGAAAAAAATTTAAGTTGAAAATGAGATATTCATATTTAAAAATAGGGCCTTTTCAAAGTTTGAGGGGCTGCAGTTCCGTAATGGATAGGGCTACACAAAAAAGTTGTTCTACAACATTAATTTTTTTATGAGACTTATTGATGGTTAACATTTTTTTTCTCTGTCTTTAACGTTGTAGAAGTTTTGTAAACAGACGGATAAACAAAAGGCAAATTTTTTCAAAATTTTTTTGGAAATGTGCTAAAAATCTTAAAATTCTTACTTTTAATGAAAATTTTGTGTCTGTCGAAGATTTGTGTCTCTGAAAAAATTTTAAATTATTAAATAAATATACAGAAATGGCATCATTGCCAGTTTAATTTACATTCAGTGTGAGTAGTTTATTTTTATTATAGAAATAAAATATTTTTTTTATATGTAAGTATGTTGGCAAGATCTCGCAACATCTTGGGTATTTGTATTATAATACAAAACATGATTTATAATATTAAAATATAAATTTCTTAGGATGGTTCCATAATGTTGTTTATCCTAGTCTAGTTTAGTGGAAATTAAGTCTATCTAGTATAAGTATATGAGCAGTCATCTTCTGAATTAAGATTTCAGATTTTTTCTGATTGTTATGCTAAAGGTACTTCCGATAATATTATGTACATATGTATGTATGTTTTTTTTTCTTGATAAATTCCGCGTCATTTTTTAAATTTAGAGAAGAAAAACATAATATGTATCTTTCTATTACAAAAAATAGAAATTAATAACTATTAATATAATGCACAATGCTAAAATCTTTAAAATTTATACAACAAATTTTTCTAACCTTAAACAAATTTCTTCTAACCTTTAAAATTCAATTTTTTTCATAATTAACCAAAAAAAAATTTTTGACACGTTTTTCAAAGTTTGCTCTAGAAAAATTTGAATATAAAAAAAATTGCATATAAGTACTAGATACGTCATATTTTTCTCTTTTTAACAGTTAAAAAGTTCACATACCAATATAGAACTATTAGAATATTTGTAGTTTTTGAAATCCCAAATTATTAATGAAAAAAAAATTTATAATTTATGAAAATACGAATTATAACAAAACTGTTTGCATGAGAGCTGCGGTAAATATTTATTTTTAAGTTATTCTTATTACCATATTATTTAAAATTATATTACGTATTTACTAAAATTAAAAATTATCTCAATGTTCGATAACTTAAATTCTTCACATAAATAATATATTTAAGTATCTATAGATACATAATATCTTTTATATGTATACCTATATAATATTATACCATAATAATAATGTATGATGGGTTTATATTATGTATAAAAATGAATAGAGAATGTTTTCAATTTATAACGGCAGTCATTTAAAAAAAATTGACTTTCATTACTTTTTATTTTCAATTTATTCCGACTCTACTTTATTATTTTTATAGATTCTCATTCTTATGGAAAATTTTAGTTTTTAAAATGGTTTCCAACCCATTATTATTATTATTATTATTATTATAATTTTTGATAACTTATAATTGAAAATTATTATTATTGACTGTAACTGGAATGTTTTAAATTCAAAAAAGTATGAAAGAGATAGAAAATAAGAAATTGTAATCATTAAAATTTTACAAAATTTATTTCAATTAATTATTATTCATACTTTTCTACATGTATTTATATGGGGTCTATGACAGTTAGCCTAAATCCATTTCTCAAAGAGTGATTTGGCATAAACCCAGTTTTCATAAAAAGACTTCTATCGTAAAGCCAATTAGCATAAAAAGACATTTAGAAAAATTCTATTTACATTGAACATTTCGCATAAAATGCTTTTAGTAAATAAGACGTTTGTCATACATTTTTTGTAGATGATATTTTTGTTATTGTTTACATAATAAGGTTGATTAAATTGTACAAACATAAAATTTAAATAATAAAGCATTTAACATATTTCAACAACAAAGTCTTTAAAGTTCAAAGTCTCGCCAAACCAATTAAAACTGAAACTCTAAATTTCTTCATAATTTCATCACGTATAAATACAAAATATTATTAAATATCTTATTACGTAACCAATAACAAAAATCTACAAAAAATTAATGCCAAATGTCCCATTTGACAACAAGATTTTAAACGAAGTGTTCAATTAGTGTACATATGTGGAATTTTGTTAAATATCCTTCATACCAATTAGCTTTATGCTAAAAGTCTTTTTGTTCGAACTGTGTTTATGCCAAATGTCATTTTGAGAAATGAGTGTAGACCAATTGTAGTGCTTTCATTTATATGCAAATGTACATATTGTAGATATATTTCTATTACTATATTATAAGTGGTAGGTAGATACTGTCGAAACATTATAATAAATGTCAAAAAATTATCAAAACTAATTTCAAAAATTATTTCAGTTAAAATTGTTATTGTTTTTTTTTCTGTTATTAAATCAAATTTAGAAAAAAATTTTCCAAATGGAAATTTTCTGTCCGCGGCATAGAAAATTCAATCTTTTCAATATTTTATCAATTATAATATATTATAAAATTTGCAATTTTTAATTATTATCTAATTCTCATTATGATTATTTGTATAATATGTTACTGTTATTGTTACGCTTTTATTTCTTGTATTTATTCTTAATCTACATACATTAATTTAATAAAAATATTGCCATTACCGTTATTTTTTAAAATTTTATACTAAGTTTATATTTTGATTGATTCAATGAAATAATGTTTTTTACTATCACATATTTATAAGTTTATATGAAGTACGTATAAAAAAAGAATTGTAATCATGTAAAATATTTAAACAGGAAATTTAACGGCTTAAATTAACAATACAATTTTGAAAGTACATCTATGCTAATGGATGTAGATGTGTTTAGGATGCAAATGGATCTGGTTCCAAATTTTATAAAATTCAAGAGAACTAAATGAAATAGAGTTAGAAAACTTTTCATCAAATAATTTTAATTTTTGAATCATTCATAGTTTTCGAAATTATTACATATTATTTTTTTAATTTATATAATTTTGTTAAATTTTAAATTAGGTTTGAGGTCAGTATCTTATTAAAGGCTTTTCAAATGAAAATGTAAAGTTGACTTTTTACGAAAAAAAAATTAGATATTTAATACATATTCCTACTTTTTTATAGATAGCACAAGTTTTTTTTTATATTTCAAATATTTTTACAGCTATCAAAGTAACTATTGTGTAGGTAGTCCATTTATACATTAGTTAAGTGATTTATTTTAAAATAATGGAAGAGCAAATAAGTTTTAATAATAATATCCACTACACACACATACATTACTTACAATATTTAAATAACGAAGAGAAAGAAGAAACAGGTTTCAGATAAGGAAGACTGAATATTATAGAATATATTCAACGAATATTCAACGAACTGTAGGCTAAACCTTAGGCTAAACCGAGATACATAGAGTTTAAAGTTCTGGCAGAACTTCGATTATGCAAAACAGTTTCCAGATATCAATCCAGAATTACATTTATCAAATATACAACTTTCTTCCCGTATACTTTTGTTGCAAAAAGAAATGTACCTACAGTTCTTCAACGAGCATAGAAAATGGTTGCATAATCCAATAGAAATAAGAAATGGTTCTAAGAAATTTGCAGAAATAATATGATACAATAATCTAACAAAGGGTAGCAAGAAGCGATATGATACAGCAAGAAACGACCAATGAGTAGTCTATGGTTATTTTCAACAATATTATCGGCATATCAGCTTTTAAAGTATGCATTATACACCAGCAGAAAAATATCATAGTATTTTAGTTTATTTAGTTTTTTAGTTTATTCCAATGTATATTTTAAAGTAAATCTTTAGCCAGAGAAACGAAAAAATGAGATGTACCATAATTTTTTAAAAGAAATTAGTTTGAAAGTTTCTTTAATCCGTATACATGGACCCCTCTAAAAAAAGTGGTTTTGAAAACGTATGTATACTAACTCTTCATTAAAAACAAACATTTTTTTATAAAATGGAAAACAAATTTCATAACAAATTTTACGAATGTAAAATCTTTAAGTTTTTTGAAAAGTAAGTACGACGACGGTTAATAGCAGGAGGCACTATTTCTAACGTTAACTTTTTCCAGCAACATTTTCATGACGTATTAAAAATTATACAGCAATACATTTTCAAGATGCATCAACATAAGAAATTGTAGGTATCTATTTTATTTTTAAATCACCAACTTTTCCTTATTTTGGCTGCAAAAAGTTGAAATGGAAAACCTCCTATACTTTCAAGTAGGATATTTATTATAAAATTCATGTTAAATGTCATATCTACAAGAATGATAACGGTCAAAATAATGAAAATAAAAAGGAGAAAATTATTTTAGAAAATAATATAATCCATTAAATGGATCTTTGAAGTATTTACTTAGTTGACATTTTTATGAATAATATGTATCTATACATTTGAAAAATAATCGGATTAGAATTCCAATTAATAAAATTCATAAAATTTAATTTTCCTTAATGTAAAAATTAAAATAGTATTAAATAAAATAATGATGTGAAATATGAGATTAGTAGATATAATGATAATAAAATAATAATGATTGAAGTTTTCTTTTTTATGGTAAATAAATAATTATGGATGCATGAAAAGAATCTAATTTTGAAGCAATAAAAAAGGATTACCATGTTAAAGAAGATGCCGTTGTTCCATTAATATATCACTTGATTATATTATTTTAAAAGTACCTACCATCATAATATTTTTAAAATTATTTTAATCAACATTGAAAAAAAGTGTTTAAATATTTTTATACATACATAGGTTAATTTTTTATAAAGGTAATGTGTAGATTGCAGGTTAAGTTGAAACGAAAAAAAAACATATGAATGAGTTTTTTTTTTTTAATTGAGGCAAGTCATCACAAAAACTTTTAAATAACTTTCCTTAACATACTGGCAGATAAAAATTAATTAAAAATACTTTATGAATATCCATTCAAAAAATACTCTTTAATATATATTATGAACTTCTCAATAATACTGGATTGCAAACGAAATATTTGAATACGGTAGAGATTAAAAACACTGTATAAATATAGGACATACATGAAGGTTATGCATTTTAAATTAAGAACTTTGTTTGGTAGTGTTTTCAAGTAGAGTAGGTATACACTGTCAAAATATAAAATTTTCTTTAGAATCTGGATCAACATTTTTCGAGATATTAAAAAGGCTATTAGGTAAGGTTATATGAAAATATTAATTTTTATAGGTTCCTACTAATTTCAAATGTTAAGCATTTTTTTTTAATATTAAGTATTATTATAATATAGGCATCTTAAGTTTCAGTTGGCAATTTCAGTTTTATTGATAATTTTTTAATCATCGATTTTAAATGCCTGTAGACTACAAAAAACAAATAGGACCTATCATTAATATTTTAATAATTTTGTACAAAGTTAGCCATTTATCGTAAAATGTTCTTCTTTATTTAATGAGAATTCAATTTTTTTCAACTGACATTTAATTTTTTTCAACTTGACATTTGAAACGAGGTCAACTCAAATTTTACCTCCACTCACACTTCAGTCCAAATAAATTTTAAGTTTAATAAAATTTTTTGTCTGATCAAATTTTTTGCCCTCTTAAACTTAAATCTTATGCATTCGATTCTTTCGATTCGATAGTTTTATGCATTCGATCCTTTTTGTTTGCTAATGTTAGAGTAATTGAGTTCGGAGCTTAGCTTGTGGGCGCATGTTGTTTCATTTATTTTTTCCTAAGGTAGGTGGGAATCTTCCAAAGACACTAAGAATTTCCATTGAGTAGTGTCAAATTCTTACTGACTAAACCTACCTCCCACTTTAGCCAATATAATGTGGTGAAACCATACCTGCTAATGCAGTAAATAGTTGAAATTATGAACGAACTTAAAGTTTCATTTGAGTGATGAGTTTAGTTTTGAGCTTTATTTGAGTTAATTTGAGCTTTTTACAAGTTTGTTTTAACATTATTGAAAACTGTAGTTAGTTATTAGTTATTATATTATGAGATTAAATTTTATAAATACGTATCCTCTATTTATTAGTTATACCTATTACATATGTATTGTATCATGTAATGTATATGTAACCATCAATTATAAGTCTTTTTATATTTACAGATATGAATTTATGTTTTTCAAATAAATAAGTGAGTTATTTTTAAACTTATTAGAAATTTATTATATAGATATGTATAGGAAAAACCATAAATATAAATTTTTAAAATTTTAAAACTTAAAAAGTTAAATTTTTTCCATTAAAAAGTTAACTAATGTCAAGAATAAAAATGATTTATTTTTCCGCTGTGTATTAAAAACTGAAAATTATATGAAACAGAAAAAAAAACTTACTTATGTTCTAAAATTTCTTCATTTTTTACTCATCTATCAAAGTCAAAAAGGATTGTGTTATTTTTTTTTTTTTTTTATCTTGTGCCGCAAACATATTACAATTTTTATTATCTTGAACCTTTTTAAATTTATTTGTTTTAATTTTATTTCTAGTATAAGAAAACCGGAACAAATTTCTCTTTAAATAATCCTTAGTATCAGGGTTCAACAAAAAAATAAGTCGAAGATCATTAAAAGAGTATTTACGTACATAAGAAAAAATTAAAAAGAAAAAAAAAAAGATTTTCCTTCCATTTTCAAAAGGATTTCTTTTTTTTTTCGAAAAATTAATACGGAGTAATGGTTATTGTTATAAAATATAATGTTTATAGGATTTGCTTTTAATTAATTTCTTTTGTTAGAGTGTTAATCCTTTCTTGACCCTTTTAAAAAAATTACGTCCAAGTTTATTGAAATCAGGATTAAAATTGTAAATGGATTTTAAGAATAATTTTAAAAAGAAATTTTTTTTTTTTATAGCAAATTGATTTTTAATAACGATTTATTATTTTTATTATTTTGTTTAAAAGAATGAAAAAGTGTATTTTGTATAATCAACACCTACTTAAATTTTATTCAATTTAGGCATTAAATTGCTGTGATTTATTTTAAAAGAATATTTTCGACTTCTTTATTTTTATTTATGTAATCGAACTAATCTGTAATATACTTATTTAATACTTATTTCAAATTACTATAATATTAAGATTAGATGGGTGTATTATTTACCTTTAGAATGGCATTAGATGGTTTTTTCTTTTTTTTTATGGATTCATTAAATGAAACATGTAAACATGTATGTATTGTTGAAAGCCCACCTAATTTGGAAAGAAAACTTATACAATGTTTGTCTTCATGAATCAAAAGTCAAAACTTTTTGTTATTTTGGAAACATGTAGCTCTATACATGTATTAATTCACCGATAAGGAGATAAGGAGAATTTAGAGAAAACCTAAACAAACATTTTTGGAATACCTAGCTTTCGCTGCCATCTATGTATTTTCGTCAGTAGTGAGTTTTAGGTACGAATTTTTAAGAAAATAATAAAATTATTCAATTCTAAAGTAAAATAATTAGAATTATTATAATATAATGGAACCAAAAAACAATGTTATTATTTTCCAAATATATAAGTTCCAAAGTATGTAACAATAATATTTTGTTACTTGACACTGAGAAAACAGAAAGTTCATTAAAAAAAAGAATTATGACTAATAAACCTATGATAAACAGAGACTTGTTGTAACTCTTTGAAAATGATAAATATTTATATTTTTAAGCATTCCTGTATATCTAATTCAATAATACCAATTTCAGACTTATTACACTTTGGAACTGATGCATCGATTTTTTTTTTAATTCAAAAAAGTTTAAGTTCGTTAGTTTTGAGGATAGTTTTATATCTCGAAAGATAACAATAATGGTAATAACAATTTTAAAAATTATTTTGAGTTCAAATTTCAGTGAAACTAATGACTTTATTTAATAAAATTGAATGTAAACAATTTTAAATACCCGCAGCAAACAATAAATTATAATGTTGTACCTAATAATATAATATATTATGTATATACCTATGTATAATATTATTTTCATATTTATATAGTGTAATTTTCCGCTTGACTCCATGACGGTAAAGAACTTGACTTCTAAAATGACCTAAAAGCAAAAAAAAAAAAAATAAAATAAAAACCCATTTCCTATACTTTAACCATGAGAAAAGGATTTCTCTTTTCTTTTCAAACTTTCAAAATAAAATAATTTTCTTTTAAAACCATCATATTTTAAGTAAAAAAATATAATAAGAAAAAACAAAAAAAAATAAAAAAAAATCTGACAAAATTTATTTTGTTAAAAGTGTGCGTGATTTAAGCTAATAATAAAGTAAAAACCCATCACAGTTCTTCACTATCCCCATTATAATAACATTTATTTCAATATGTGGTCCTTTTCTTTAGATAACATATTAAAAACTGTACTGTGTACATACAAGGACGTATACAAAAATATTTTGTAAATAAAAATATTGTAAATTGTTTCTTTGATTCCTTTTTTGACCTCACAGTCGGCGTTAGTTTACATCGTTGTCATCCTCATCGTCGTCTATATCATAATATACAAAACAAACCTTTCCCATTTCATTTACAGTTATAATCGCGTAAAATAATTTATTGTTATTGCGTGGGAACTACCAGTTAAGATTGTTTCGCTTTTCTTTCCTTAAAATTTATAAATAATATTTTTTTTTTTTTATTGTTGAAGTTCAAAGAAAAGCACAGGTTTCACAGCACAACTAAAAATAAAATATAAATAAATAAAACAACAACAACAAAAAAAAAAGTTAAAGATTTTTAAAGGACTGTGGAAAAAATTAAAAAGCATTTTTTTTTTGGGGTATATTATGTGGTATGTGCGTTAGATATCACAATAAAATTAAAAAGAAATAAGGTGGCAAAAGAATACGGATAAAAAAAACAACATGATATTGAACCCTTAGTAGATTATATTATGTAATTGAAATATAGAAAATTTTATAAGTATAGGTAAGAAGTATAATATTTAAAATCAAGTACGCCTTTAATAGTATCTTAACAGTTGATTGTAATTTATAGTGTATCAAAATATGTAAGACCTGTTTAATTCTTGTACTTTAAGATAAGTGGCTAAGTACCAGCGGGAAAACTTGTTATTTTTTTTTAATTTGATCAAATAGCTAGGACTATGTAATAGGTAATACTAAAATATTGACTAGGTATAGACTTAATTATACTGAGTGTACTGTTAAATTCTACTGGAGCCACTGATCAAAATAATACTATTATTAATTTCATATAGTAATTTCAGTAATTTCAGTATAATAACCTGTCGCGTTATTTTATGAACTAACACCAAAAAATAAAAAAAAATGTAAAAAATTTAATAAAACAAAAATGAAAAAAAAAAATGAACTAACGCCATAAAGTGGAAAACAAATGCGAACAACTATCAAAAAATGTATAGAAAAATTAACTTTAAATCTTTTTACTATATAGGTAAAAAAAATGTAATAGTGCGTGGGGTCTTGAATTATTACCCAACCCCTTACAACCTAAAAATCAAAGCAATTTACCGGATTTTTTGGAAAAATCTCCTGACGTTTATTTATTTTTGCTTCTCGAAAATTCCCGAAACCGAAAAAGGATTTTTTTTTTTTTTGGAATTGAATACACTTAGAAGGTGTAGCAATAACTAAAAATTGTATAATTTTCTTTTAGTCATTTGTTGAGGCAAATTACAGGATCAAACGTGTTGTGGTTCATCTGTCAGTGAAATTAACTTATATTACTTATACTAATATAAATTGATTTCACTGACAGATGAACAACAACACCAAAATTATTATCAACAAAATACGCAATAGGTACCAACATTTCTCAGTCAAAAATTAATGAGTTAGTATATTAGGTACACTATACATCATTTATCCCACATCGGCTGCGTTCATTATTTTAAATATTGCAAATTTACTTTTTTTTCAATTATTTGTAAAATTTATCTACTAAAAAAAGTAAAATAAAAATTAAAATTAATTAATCACATTGCAGCACAAAAAACAATATTGTATCTATTGATGATCTCTGTTTTTGTACATCATTACAAAAAAGCGAAGCAGTAGGATACAAAAACCTTTACTGATAATAGCTTACATTCAACTAAAAAATATAAATATATTTTTTGTTTCCTTTTCTTTTTCAACTTTTTAGATCCTGTTTTTTTTTTTTTTATTATTATTTTGGTGACGAGTATACAAAAAAAAAAAAAATGTACCTACATATACTTTTACTCAGGTCAACATAATTATTGTCGATTACAAGATGTCCTATTGCGGTGATTTGCGATTTAAAGGTCAGAAAAAAAATTCTATTGTTATTATAATTATAATGTTGTTGCCGTTTTTATTTTTCTTTTTACATTATTGTTGGGTAAATGAATGAATCTATTTAAAAGAGACACGTTATTGTGTAGGTTGCTTCAGTGTTGAGGTTAAAGCCCTAGGTATTTTGTCGTTGTCACTGGATATTTTCTTTTATTTTTTTTTTGTTATTGTTGAATATATTAAGAGTCTTCACGTTGTTTCTGAGGGTTTAATAAAGGTATGAAAAATATGCTGAAAAACGTGACAAAAGTTAAAAAGTTTAAAAAGGATTTATTTTGTTATATTTTTGATAATCTTGTTTGATTCTTATATTAAAGTACTTAAACCCATAGGCTAATCTAGGATGGATTAAGTAGTTAAATTATAATAGAAACAAAAGTAAATTTTAATAAAACATTAAGAAAATTAAAGTACACAATCCTTTACAGTTTACAGAAATCGTAATAAATGGTTATTTGATTAGATTAAAATTTCTTAATGGTATTTTACATTCTCCCATTGAAATTTTGTTTATATATTTATTTATTTATTTAAATTCTAATATTATAATAACAAATTAAGCAGTATTAGTATTACCCTCGGTTACTAAGATCATTATTATAGTAGACATGACTCAGAATTTGGAAATAAACTAAATAACATATTTATGCAATATTTTATACATTTTTATAAATTAAAATTATTTTAACAGTCGCATAAACAGTTTTTTTTCTGAATAAAATTTATAATAATAGGGTATGAAAGTAAAAAGCAAGTTGAAAACGAAGCAAAACCAATTCTATATCAGTTATCCCATATATATTGAAGACTTTGTATATTGTTTAATGATGATTTTAAATTTTCTAAAGTAGTAGTTAAGATTCAATTAGGTTTTGGTTACTAGTTTTAAATTCATTGTGTGATTTACTTCGTATTCATAAAATATGTGTTTTAAGGGACAATGTGGTGCTGCAATGCCAACCGGTACATTGTTGAGGACAAGTATTTTCAAAAATGTGTTCTTTGTTTCGTAATATAGTTTGCAAGCAAATCCTGTAGAAGAGTTTTGTTTACAGGCTTATTTTACCTATTTTGTACATTGGTGCTGTTGCTGAGGGACAATGATTTTTTAGGAAACAGTCCCACTTTTAATGTCTCAGAATTTTCAGCTCCTCTATTATCCATTTTTCTTTTAGTTATGGAAAATACACACGATTATAGAAAATTACACTCTTTGTCAGAAGTTTAATTTCCTTGTCGGCTTGTTCAGTTTTCATATTTTTGTTTCCTTAGAATTTTTCTTTCGTTTTCTTGGTATGGTTTTCAAAAAGTATATGTAATAAATGTTTAGTAATAGTATTGATCGATATTGTGATTCAGGAGAT
Source organism: Poecilobothrus nobilitatus (assembly GCA_947095535.1). NCBI lineage: Eukaryota > Metazoa > Arthropoda > Insecta > Diptera > Dolichopodidae > Poecilobothrus > Poecilobothrus nobilitatus. The sequence continues at coordinate 231,893,191 of OX352774.1, forward strand.
GGAGGACCAAAAGGTAAAATATTCAATAACGGAAACATTTCGAAAACTTACTCTTTTAAATTCTATTTAAATAACCGCATCTAATAAATAACTACTGCTTTAATTGGAAAAGTGATAAATTATAACATTGCTAGCATATAGCAATATAGCCATATAGCGTTACTCGGTCAAAAACTAAAAAAAACTAAAAAGCTGTCAGACCGCAATGGGTTAAAGGACCACAAAGTGATATAGTCCATAACTCTTCAAGGCTCTTAAAAATTTGGTTGCAATCGAACTGTTGTTTTGACGTGAATATGACACAAACAAACAAACAAACAAAAATATAAATAAACACACTTTCTGCTTTACTTTATTAGATCCATAAAACCCTTAACAACATTTAAGTTGACTTGCTCTAAATTATATATCAAGTATAAATTAACAGGCTAACAAGAGATTCTTAAGTTTTTTGATCATCTAAAGAAATTAAAATTTTTTTTTGAGAAAGGGAAAATATATTTTCTGGCTAGAAAATCTAACCAAATCTAGCAAAATGTTTTCAAAATCTTCAGCATTTTCAATATCTTCAATTAAGAAAATTTATTTTCTATAACAAATGATTCATAATTTATTTTTTTCATGACAATGACATTTTCTCAATTTTACGATTAATAAATTGCTCATCATTAATGGTTTTCTGTTCTCATCCTTGTGTTAATGTGAAAAAATCATCAAAATATATGAATCAAAAATAAAATTATTAGCCTAAAAGCTATAACTAAAACCTTTTCTAAATACAAATTGTTTTACAATGACATGATTTATAAAAAAAAATTTAAGGTTAAGACAATCTATTAAATTTTTAAGGTAATATAACATTATACTTGTATTCCTGGTCACTGAGTGACATATCTATCTATTGAAAAGTTCAAGGTTGATTGCTGTTAAAATGTCGTGTCAATTCTGTAGCAAATAAAATTTAAAAAAAAAACTAAAAAAGAAATAAATCCTGTCTAGTTGTTCTATGCATTTATGAAAAAAATTTAAGTTTTATCTTAAAAAACAATATTTGTACCATTTTTCAGATGTGTTTATATATTTAAAATTTTTCAAATTTTGTCCCCTTCTACATTCCAAAAACACAAATTACATTACTATATTTAATTCAGTTTCATCCATAAATTTAATTTCTAAATTTTGAACATGTTAGGTTTCGGCTATACTATCAACTAAATATGCTCCGTGGAAGAAGTGCTATTTTAAATATGAATTTCCACTTAACATGAAAATTTCACTTAATGATAACCCTATTTATAATATGTCTTTTTTATTTAAAACACAATCAATAATTAAAGCCGAAACAAAGTTTAAACGTGCATAAGCACGTGTTAATATTTTTCATCGACCACGAATTTCAAACTTGTATGCGTGTGTTAAAATACAGTTTTGCCCAAGCACACATATCATACACATTAAGAGTATAACCATATCCCTAAAGAAATCACAATTCGATAAATAATAGTCATTTCTAAAAATCAAACATTTATTTTACTTACATTATAAAAGTTAATTGGTTCAGTTTAAATTTCAGTTTTTCATCTTTAGAATAAATTTTTCAGTGAAAGCAAAAAAAAAACCTTTAAAAAATGTTTTTGTTAAATATCGTATTCTTGAAAAATTTTTATTTTGCACCGATATTTATTTCGAAGGCCTGTTGCTTTGTTGTCGTGGCAACAATATAAAAATCTCTTTGGAGGAGGATTAAAATTTGAAATGGATAGACAGAGGAGTGAATTGGGTGAATCTACTAATATATATGCACATTATTTTAATATTTTTTTTTTTTTTTTTAAATGTCGTAAAAACTGTTTGTTTTAAATAATAAAAGCGGTGCAGTGTCAAGTCACTTATTGTTCTTTCATTGCAGTTCAGCCAAAAGTCGTAATGAAATTTTACTCATAAAGGACTGAAACTTTTAAAATTAAAAAAACGACGACGTTTCATGGACATCAAATTGTAGTTTTGCTATTATTTTTTGAAACAAAACATTATTTCAATAGATAATGATATACGTAAATGAATAATATTATAAAAACGTACAAAATAAAATTGGAGATTCTATAGATACCAATTATCTATTAACTATTTAATCCGCCGAGAAAAAAGTTTATTTCCCTGTCGCATAAATGTGACAAGAAAAATACACAGCCCTTCTTTTTAAAAAGGCTTATATATTTTTGTATATATTTTTCTAGAAGTCCTCGTTTATATATTTTTGTAAAAGAATTTCTTGCTTACCTATGTATTGTTGTAGAAGAATTATTTATTTATTTTTTTATTAACCCTTTAGTTAATTTGCTCGCTATTTGTTGCGTGCAGAAAATCTCTCCAAAATATTTTTAAAAATTTTAGAATCTATATAAAGAATCTATTTATTTTAGTTTTAGAGCACATGAATTAAATAAAAAAATCTAGTGAAAAAGAAAAAAAAAAACTTAGTTAGTTAATATTCAATGAATTCAGTTATTTTTTTCATTATACTTCTACTAAAATTTATCGTTTAAATTTCATTGATCGTTTTTATTTTGTAAAAACATCAACTTTTGTACAGCAGACAAACGTATTATTCACGATATTTATCTATTCATGTAATCAGTACTTGAAATACTTTATAATATTATAATAATAATAATGATGTACTATACATTAATGGTATTATACATACATATCTATCTATTATAATAAAAGAAGCAATAAACTTTAACCGAAAATCTTTTAGAAAGTCATTTTAACACATCATAAAATATCTTTTACCAAAAAAAAAAAAATTATGTGTTTTTTGTTTCATTTTCAGTATTAAATATGTGTATGTTCACAGTTTTTATTATATATGTATATTATGTATATAGAGATAAGTAGGTAATAATATAATATAATATTCATAAAAATACATAATAAATGCTGCAAATGAAAAACAAATAATAAATTAATGACTTCTTGTTAAATGCCATCTTTCCGGAAAAAAAAAAAAAAAAAAAACACCTCCCACAAATTTTTATTGGAATTTTCGATTATTATGGGTTTTGTTACTGAAAAACAATAAGATATAAAATAAAAGTCTACGTATCTACACACATATTACATATTACACATATTACACATATTACATAGATTTGATAGAAGAACGAAAAATAAAAATAAAAAATTTAAATAAAATTTATACTTCACAGATAATATAATAGGATATTTTATAAAACAAAAACAAATTTATTACAGTGGAGCAAAAAAAAAAACGTTCCATTTGCCTCCACTCAAAGTTTTTCAATGAAAAACAAGGAGGGCAACAGAAGCTCATCCCTACCATGTAGAGCTATCAAGATGGCGAAATACAGCCTATGGAAATTGGTTTGTCATGCGCACGTCCCGTTTATGGAACCATATACCATCGCATGTGTTCCCTAAAGTTGGAAATTCATATGTGTACGATTTACTTAAGTTTAAGAAGAACATTAACATCTTTCTCCAAAATGTCCCTCCAAATTATCCATAATCCAACTTTCCTAATTGCAATTTCCCCAATTATCCTTCCGACATTCCTATCACCAAAACCAAACTGTACATTTATATTAAAGGTTCCATCCTAAAGTTTGTTTTTAGAAGGGGGATGGTTTTGGTTGATTAAAGACCAACACTACCCTGATGAAGCAAGTGCAGTTTCTCTTGGTAACTTGAGTTTTCCATTAACCCTCGTAAAAAAAGAGACAAAAAAAAAAATTAAGAGGTTTTGAAAAATAAAAATAACAAATTTGAAAACAAACAAATTATCTGACTCATGGCGCAGTGGTTAAGTCGCCAACCTTTCAATCGAAGGGTCTTGGGTTCAAACCCCGGTCAGGTCAGAAATAAAAAATATGTAGTACTTTTATACCGTAATAATGTATATGGTAAAATTAATATTAGTAATAATAACAATAATAATATTATTAATAATAATAATAATAATAATAGTAATAATAATAACAATAATTATAATAATAATAATAATAGCTGCTACAGTGGAGCCATCTTTGGTTATATCATGCAAGTAAGGTGCTGTATACTACTGCATGTTGTAATCCACTGATGGCGTTGACTCTGTGGTAAAATAATAATAATAATAGTAATAATAATAGTAATAATAATAATAATAATAGTACAATTAAATAGTATAATAAATAGTACAATAATATTACAACAATAATTATAATAATAATAATAGTAATAATAATAATAGCTACTACAGTGGGACTATCTTTGGTTATATCATGCGGGTGTTATATACTGCTGCACGTTGTAATCCACTGATGGCGCTGACTCTGTAGTAAAAATAATAATAATATTAATAAAAATATTAATACCAATAATAACAGCCGTTACAGTGACAGTGGGGGTTGCCTTCAATAATTACCTCATATAGTAATATATATACTACTACTACATGTTGTAACTGTTGTGACGGCTTTAGTCACTGTTAGCAAAATAATAATAATAGGCGGATTCATTGTTTCCTTACAGTCCTACTCCCAATTCAATGTTTCCATATCCATTTTCCTATCCTTTCCTATCCCTACTCCCTAACCAATATACTGCGTTCGCAGGTAAGGGTTTCATCCCACTATATTGGATAAAGAGGGAGGTGGGTTTAGTCAGTAAGAATCTGACACTACCAAGGGGAAATTCTTGGTGTCTTTGGAAAATTCCCACCTCCCTTAGAAAAAAAAAAAAATTTGAAGAAAAGCATAGATAGCCTAATACGATCTTTTCAGCCACACACTACGTGTTCTCATTATAGAATTGTAAATTTAAGAGTGCATTTCAGTGTAGGTTTAATGAAATAAAGGAACTGAACTACCTACCTACTTCATGTACCTACCTGATTCCTAATTTAAATGCTATATTTTGTTTAAATTTTGAAACAGTTTTGAAAGAATCCTAATACTTAATTTTAATAACTTAATAATAGTATTTATATAATTTCAAATACATATTGTTATATTGAATTTATGGTGATCGTGGTGATCATTTATACATTAATGAGATCACCACGCATATTTTCTTTAGTAGTGTTGAACTTGAACCAACCATGACACGTCTCTTTCAAAACAAATATTATAGGTTAGAATTTATGGTGCAATGTTCTGTTTAGTTTGGGGATTGCAGAAAATAGGAATAAAGTAGCTAGATTGGGAAATATAGGATGTTACTGGATGTTGGCGGAGAGTAAAGATGTTGAGTAAAATTGTTGGAGAGTAAAAATGTTGAAGCTATTCCATATTCGCATTACTAATGAATTTCCATGTGAAGAGCTGCTTTTTAAAGGCTGTGAAGTTGGATTATGATCCAACAATTACGATTATGATTATGACTTGATTACGATTATGACGTAATCAATTACGATTATGATTTATCAAAATAACTAGATATAATGATAAGCGTCTATTCACAAAATTGAAAGCACCTATTTTGGTCAAAATGTTTCAAACAAAATAGGATGTGTTAGAAAGTAAAGAAGATTTTTCGCATTTTTTTCAACTCCTTTTTAACGTAAAGATTTTTTTCAGCTCCTTTTTAACAAAATACTGTTTAATTTGTAATTTGTTTAATTTGAAGTTCTCATAAAAAACTTTAGGAAGAGTTCTACTCATCGAATCAAAAATTTCTTCGACTTTTGTAAGTTTTTTCTTTTTTTTTAACCCTAGTTTACTCAGTTTAATAATTTCAGCATAATATTAAGTAAATAAAATTTAAAATCAGTAAATTATAAAATATGTATGTTCAAAAGGTACAGGATTATTTTCAAAATTCGATCTTGAGTAATACAGTGCATTTCTGTATCCGATTAACTGTAGGAATAAAGAAAATACTAATAAAGAATTCTACGTAACAAAATGCAGCTTGAAAACTACAGTTAATTCAAAAATTTAATTTTTCTTTTAAAATACAATCGGTATGCTATGGTTATCAGTATTTTCATTTGAATAGTTATTTTTTATCTATATAATTTTCTGCAAGCTTCTAGTGATTATCTAGGTAGTTATACTATCATAGGTATACCTATATAATATAATTTTGCAGGTCATCCAACAAATTAATCTTTTAGTTTACTTATAATTCTGAATAGCAACAAAATTTGAGAAGATACCTAAAAAAAGTATTGAAGATTGCTTCTAGCTTGAGAATTTTGTTATGACATTAGTTTTTAAGAATAAAAATATTTAATGGCTATTTTTTTATTTCATAAATTTATAAATAAAAAGTAAATAGGAATATTTAATTTTAATTTAAAATTTTTGTCGAAAACTGTACGCAGTTTAGATTACAATAAAAGAATAACATTTAAAAAAAAAAGTACAATCCTTGAACTAAAATTATCCAGGTTATGGTAATATTTGTAGATTTAAAATAAAAAGAAATAAAAAACTAAAGAACATAATAATCAATGTTCGAAAACGAACATAATGAATGTTAAAATATAATACATAAGAATACATATACATCCAATATAATATTATATGTTTTAAAGGATATTAAAAATGATAAAGGATATAGGTACAATACATGTTTTAATATAAATAAAAATAATAAAATAATGTAAAAATGATAAATTTTATTTTAATTATATTTTATCAGGTTTTAAAAATATAATTGCGTGCTTCAAAAAATGTTCTACTATTATTACTTAGGTTATACTATTACTATTACAATCACAATTACAATTAGAATTAAAATTACACAATATGCAATAAGTAATAACTATCTTGTATTGTTATAACAATTTTTTTTGTTATTTTTTGTTAGATTCAATTTTTTGTTTTAAATTTATATACCTAATATGAAAAAATTCTAAATAATGCAATTTATGTGGTAGGTATTTGTAAAAAAAAAAAAGTATTAAATTTTAAATAAAAAGAAAAGAAATGAAAAATGATAAATGCAACAAAAAGAAAAAAAATTGTTAACCAAGGAATAATGGTATAAATTTAATACGGTTTGATAATGAGAAAAAATTATTTAAATAAAAAATAATGAATAATGGATTGCACCATAATATTTTATACCCCTAATGTAGAGAAATGATCATAATGTGTTTGAATTGGATTAAAAACGAAGAATTATGCGATTAAGCTTTGTACGTTCGTCGCTCCGACAACACAATAACTAAAAAAATAAAAAAAATAATCTAAAACTATGAAATCTATCTAAAATATTTTTCAAAATATTTGTATGTTAATACTTCATTTTTTTACTATAATATTTAAAAAAATCTTAAAGTAGCTACTTTCTGTTTTTTAACTCTCATGTTATCCACAAAACAGTTTACAGAAAAATACCTTGGCAAAATATTTACCCAGTTTGTAGATTGACTGGATTGTTATTTAAGAGTTATAAATGACACTTCAACCTTTTAATGTAGATCTACATTGAACTCCCTCTGTTACTACACCTTGTGAATTTTATCTTCACTTATAATACTTTTGCCAGCCCCACTGTCTCTAAGAAAATAAAACTCTGTATAAAATTTATTGCTGGTAGTTCATCTCCGGCAAACCAATATATGATCCTAGAAACATATATCTTGTTCGGAGTAAAACTTCGCAATTTTTGATTATATCACCTTCTTCTAGATACAAAATGCTTGTACCGATACATTCTATTCAATTTTTCTTTAAGTGTCCCTTTAGACGGCAAAATCAAGACAGTAAACCTGTCAGAACTGTCAAACCAGTTTATTTTTACTGAATCTTATAATTTTTTCATATCTTTTCCGGTTATAGTTTCCCAGAAGCTCCTTAATTTGTCTGAGTCAGGATTTTTTACTGCAGTTTGTGCATAACGTATAAAAATACTAAAAAAAATTTGAGTGAAATTTTACCCAAAGAAAAGTTGAACATTGTATCTACTCTTTTCATAAATATCTAGGTAGTCGCCTTAATAGATACTCTCATGATAATTTTTTAGAGACTCGACAACTTATAAAACAACCATAATAAAAGCGATATGTATGTTTCAAAATAATACAATATACCTACTTATTATACAGAATATTACAGTAAGAATATTACATAAGTTTGAAGTGCCGACAAATATTATTTAATTGTTAATTTTCCTGTAGTAGGTATAGGTTATTTAAAAAAAACGTTAATCGTAGTTGATAGTTTCGATCAATGTTAAGAGAATCATAGTGTTTTTATATCCGTTTACCTTTGTCCGTTCGCCCGGCTGTCCGTCAGTACGATAACTCAAAAACTAAAAGTCCTAAGAGTCAAAAACTAAGCTTGAGTCTTAAAATTAACACAAACTATTTTTGGATAAATTTTTAGGCCCTCTTTTCTTTGTTTTTGGTTGAGTGTATGTATTGAGTGTATGAAACACTTTAAAAATGAAATAAAATTTAATTTTTTTTTTTTAGCAATAAATAATAATGTAATTTAGAATGATATACTAATAATAAAAAAATAAAAAATTATCATTATAAATTCATTACAATTTAAAGTGTAGATAAAATAAAAAATAAAACTTTATTTATTTTAATTTGATCAATTTTAATCGATATTTTTTAATTTATAAAATAAAAAGTTATTTTAATTTTTTTTGTTTTTGTGATAATTTTAGTTGTAATTTAATATTAAAAATGTTAAATTATTATGCAATATTGTAAATGATAATAATATTATATTGATTGGAGTTTGTTTTTATTATTATTATTAATTTTTGTTTTTTTTGTTTTTGGTTAACCATTTTTTATTTATTTTTTTAATTGTTTTTATTTATTTATTTTATTTTATTTAAAATTTAAAAAATTAATATTATCAAAATACATTGATAGTTTTTTTTTTTTTTTATTTGCATATATTAAATTCTTTAAACAATTTAAGAAAAAATACAAAAAAAAAAAAAATATTAAAGCAGAAAATTAAATTTATAATCTTTTCTAAATTGGGTAAATAATTATTAATCGAAATTTTTATGTAAATTCATATAATTTTATTTTTTATTATATTATTTTATATTCAAAGCTATTTAAATAATAATATTCATTATATATTGTAATATAAAATATTTTAATGATTGAATGTTTATATTATGTACACTTATTTTGTTATTGTTGAACGTGTACATCAGATGTGGTATCAATAAAAACCGAAAGTCAATTCAGACTACAAACATCAAATAAATATTTTTTTTACAAGTACAAGGAATCAAACATAATAGAATAGACCAGTTTTATGATAAAAACTTTTTGGGATACATTATATGGAAATAGCTGAAAACACTTCAGAAAATTATTCCATATCACATACATACATATATTTCACTATAAAGAATCAAAATTTTGTTGTAGATCTATATTGTGATCTACACTGATATGAGATTTGTAGATGCTGATATTTCGCTTGGAGTAAACCTCCGCAGTTTCTGAGTTATGAGTCTTCTTCTCTTGACAGAATCTGCATGCATTATATAATTGCCTATTCCAATTCTTTAAATTTCATGACGAGAATCCTGTTAGAATTCTCAGTTTATTTTTACTGGATCCTATGATTTTATGAAATTCCACACATGAAAACTAAAAATTAAAAGTTAGAGTAGCATTCGTTTTTTAAATATTTTTCAAGAACTTGTAGATACTGTAGAAACGTAGATTTTTTTAAAAGTTATATTTTACAGATAGTCCGGCTAATTTAATTCAAATCAAAATATAAAATTTATATCTTTTTGAAATTAGTATATTTTCATTAAAGTATAAGTAAAAATTGAGTGAGGGAATGTAAAATTTAAATATAAAGTGAATAAATTCAATATTGTACATGTCATCAAAATATTGAACTATTATTTGTTAAGCTCAAATGTTATCAGCAGCAATCACAATTAATTGTTACCACATTCATTCCACGTGTTTTAATTGGGGATGGTTACATTTTTAATTTACATAGGTTTAAGAAGAACGTCAACATCTTCGTTCATCAATTTCCTGCAAACCTTAAACCTATATAAATTATTACTCCATAACGGGATCTTCCTTTGTCCAAATAGTATAATTATAGTACTATTAAAGAGAAAATGTGCTGTTTAGTAGGTTTAACTTCTGCACGTTAATAGATACTGCTCCTATTGAGCGTTTTTTGATAATTCTCACATATCGCCTTAAACAAAAATATATTTAAAATTACATTAAAATAAATAAATAATAAGATATAAAGCAATTCCTCAGAAGTGAGATTAACAATCTAAAGAGCCGTTTATATAAAAGGTATTATTAGTGATAAAAGCATATAATCTTCCGCTCAACTTACATACCCTGTTATAAATTTTTAAAGATTCATGAGTTTCGAGAAATAATTTAGAAGTTGTCTAGGTAAAGTTCACTTTCTATCTACTGAGCAGTCTAATAAACTGAATTAGGACGAAGCAACTTTTTTTTATTTTTTTAATAACAAAAATTCTCAAAGAAAAAACTTTTTCGAAGCTTCTACCGTTTAGCGATGATCAAAGTAATGATCCAATATAAATATACTTGAATTTGAAATATTTATTTAAGTTAAATTTATGAAATTAGCACTATCTAATCGAAGGCCTCATTGGTTAAGAATATACTATTATTAATTTATTCAATAATATTACTTATTTTTATTTATATTATGTTATATATATTTTCACTATATTTGATAGCAAGAGGGATCGCTGTTTTCAATTAATAAAACCTGCCACCTGTACAGTACTCCGTACTCGTACTCCGTACTCCTTCGATTAATAAGCGGTATAGTTATATAACCACTAGGCCACCGACGCCCAACTTCCTTTATAAACGCAACTTAATACAAAAAGAAAAAACAAATTGGATTACATTGTTGATTAAGGACTATCCAATCGTCTTTCCATGAACTAAAATCTTATTTAACGCGATGTCCAATGTTTTTTTTTACCACTTAAAATTTGGCTAACTTGAACATATTTTAATTCCCTCTTGGATTCGATTAAGATAATTTTCACTATAATTAAATCAGATAAAAAATTTATAAACTGTATAAACCAATAGAATTAATTAACAATGTTACAAATTCTAAAAATCTGAAAGATTTTTTTTTTTTGTTTAAATATATTTGATTGCATTCAATCCTTTATTATCCGAAAAAATATTGGTGAATTAACTGTATATAAAATTAAAATAATTAAATCCTATTTAATTTATTACTTTGTGATTTTTCATTCTTTCTAAGAATCAAATCATTCAAAAACAAACTGTTTCAATAATTAAAATTATTATAATATTACACATAGACATATTATACAACAGGGTGTTTCGCATATAAGTGAAAACATTTATTATGATGATTTTAGAAACTGGATGATCTATTGGATGATCATATGGGTTGGGTGGGTCTATTCACAGTGGTTTTTTGTGTTATTGGTATTTTTATCTTTTTTTTGTTTCTCATTACTTATGGGTACATAAATGTCATCTTACATTTTAAATATAATTAAAATTTATTCTAATAGGAAAGGAAGATAAAACCATAACTATGACTATAATTTTATTTTGGGCATTTTTGAAATAAAATCCGTTATATAAAAAAGAACAGCATTCTTATGTTTTTTTCTGTATCTCTTATCTTATATCTAATTTAAAAAAAGAATTGATCTGTATTAGTTAATTTCTGTAGAGCAAGTGACTCAAAAGGTGTTATACAACAAATTAATAATGTAAAACAAAAGAACATAAAAGTTCGAAACGAAAAGAATAGACTCTCTCACCTTTGATTAATATTTGCAATTTTATCCAAAACATCCTATAGCTCTATACATAATATTATAATAAAATAAGTATTATTATGCTATATGATTATAATATAATTTAATCAATGTAATGCATTAGAATACTAATTTTTAAATTATTTTTACCGTTAAATCTATTATACAATATTATTATAATAGGTATATAGGTAGTTACCATTTTGTTTTTTTTTAACATGTAGATAACGTTTTTTTGTTGCACAATAATATTCTTTATAACAAAAAAAAAAATTTTTTTTTAGACCTGGAAGGCAGATTAAAAGTTCAAATCAAATCTATTATTTCAATTGAAATTTTTGGTTTTTAACATTTAAAAAAAAAAAAAAAACAAAAAATAATGAAACTAAAAAATAAAAAATTTTAAAATGATTTCATTAATTTATACCGTTGTTTGTTAAAATAATGATAACAATGAAATAACGGTAAATACGTGTGCAATTTTATAAAAAATTAAAACAAGAATTATTTTGATTAGTAGAGTTAACATTTTTTTTTCAGTCAATAATTATTTTTATTTAAATAATTACAGTTTTATTTAATCGACGATATTAATTTTGTTTCCCGTTATAAAAAATGTTAAAATTTTCGGAAAGTAGCAGTTTATTTTGAAGGGTTTTCATTTTTTGTTTTTTAGATAAATATTAACAGAATAATAGATAATAATATCTACATATATAATATATACATACATGTATGTATATAAACTCTTATATTGAATATGATGCAATTTTGTTGTTTCACTTCACATTTTATTTGTCGATCCGTTTTAAGTTTATTTAATATACCTAGTACCTAAAATAATACCTAAAGTGTAAAGGAAGTTGAGTAAATTATTTAGCTAAAAGTGGAAAATATTACTATAGAAAAACACAAATAATATTTTTAAGCACTAAATTGATGATTGTGAATTGTAAAGTGCAAGATAGTTCCGAAAGTTAAATTATAGGAGTTAAGGTAAAAATAGCAAAAGGCATCGTTAGATATACGAAATATTATGCTAAAAAATTTACACGCCATGTGATAATGTTTAAAAATCGATCTTAGAATTGAATTTTTTAATAGCACCGAATATCTACCTATAATCTGAATCGATAGTTTTTTTTTGATGAAATAGATTTATTCCAATTGATGTTAATAGGGTTACCGGTTACCTCATTTTCTTTTATAATAAATTTTGATGATATTTGAATGTTTTTTAAGTTTTTTTTTTTTTTCATATTGCCAATATTAAATTTATATCATCTAGTATTGAATATCTTTCTAAAAGAAAGTTTTGTTATTAATGAGATTATAAAGATTATAAAGTGCACGGATTAATAAGTTTTAATCGTTTTTGTTTTTATTAAATTGATATCTTCTAAGTAACAGACATACAGTATAAAAATATCATAGATTCTATTCTCTTCTTTAAATTTATATTATTATTAAGTTAAAATAAAAAAAAAAAGAACTATTTAATATTCTAATCAAAATGTTTCAAAATATAATATTATGTATATACATATATATTTTTTTGATGCATTCATATGCATTCTATTTTATTTTATTTTTTGTTTTTTTATATTGCTAAAAATTTATTTTTAATTCATGTCAGATTAGAATTTATAATTATTTTTTATAATTTAAATTTTAATTACATTTCATATAAATAATAAAGGCTTATAAAGTTTATATTATAAACTATTCTGATTTTGAAAGTTAATACCAGATATTTAAAAAATAACTTTAGATTTTGTATTACAGATTGTTGTAAAAAAAATTTAAATAAAATAAAGTAAAAAATAAATCAGTTTTTTAAATAAAATGCTCTTAACGAAACAAAATCTAATCTCCTAAAAAGAATCTCACAAGATTAGGATAAAATCACAAATATTGAGGTTAGGATAAAATAACCATCATTAAAATCATAATATAAATATAATAGATAAATTCAGTTGGCAATGGTGCATGACAGATATGATAAACGGACACCAACAAATTAATATAAAAAGATATAATTAATACATTAATATTATATTATTGATTATATTAGTAATATTCAAGTAAAATTTTACAAAAATATTCTCTATAATTTGGAGAGATTAAAAGCTTTTAAAGGAACCATATGGAAACAACCTCATATAGCCACGGGAACAAAGTTAAGAATATTTGAGGCTTGCCTAAAATCGGTACTCCTATATGGCAGCGAAACACGGCTGGTAAAGAAATCGTACTTAAATAAAATCCAGGTCTTCATTAATAACTGCCTACGAATAATATGCAAAATATTCAGGCACAGAAGAATTATAGAAATACAGAATTCTTGGAAATAACAAGACAAAAGCCCATAAATATACAGACAAAGAAAAGGAAATGGAAATGGGTGGGACATACCCTCAGAAGGCCAGCAAACAATATTCCAAGCTCTGGAGTGGAACCCAAAGGATAAAAGAAAAGTTGGCAGATCTTTTGAAACATGGCGTAGATCAGTCCAGAAAGAAGCATAAAACAGTGAAAAATCATGGTCAGAAATTAAACAACTGGCCCAATATAGAGTCAGATTCAGAAGCTTTGTGGAAGCCCTATGGTCCCAAGGAGGGTAGAATAAGGAAAAAAAAAAGCTTTTAAAGCGCTTTTATATCTTTATAATATTATAGGTTTGAGGTAAAAATTATACTGAAATTATTCTTTTTATAGACAATAGTGTCCATTGAGGCTTTTAATTTTGATGACTATGTATAAGATTAAAGGTTGCATTTTACTGTGCAGATACAATCAAAAAATTTTTACGCTGATTGGTCAACCTTTTCCTTTGCTACATATGTAAACGTCATGACAACGGTAACTGCAACTTAATATAATATTTTAACTACAGTATTAGCGTCATGTCTACGATAATTAGCATTTCATATAGAATCACGGACCTTTATATATCTTGACAATTTCCGAATATTTAACTTTCCCATAATGTTTGTTTAAACCGCGTCGATACGTTAATAAGAGAAAATTGTTATAATAAAAATTATATAATTACATTTTTTTTTTTAATTTTATAGTCGTGTTTTTTTTCGGTTTTTATTTTATTTTATATGATTTCTTGTTGTTTCCTCGCATACAGTGCAATTATACGGGTAAGCAGATGCGGTGTTTTTTACATTATTTTGGTAACGCAGTCTTTTATAAACTTAAAATCTAATTGATATTGCTTTTTTCTAAAAGTAAAAGAAGTTTATTGGCAAGCTTGAATTCATATTATTAAAAAATTTTTTTTATTGTTATGTTATGAAACTTTTTTTAGAGCTAGGCTTTTAGTGTTAGGCTATATAGACTTTCAATTAATTTCAACAATATACTGATTTTGTTTTTAACAAAATATTAATTTTTGTATTTTATTTTGTGACGTTACGTATTTTTTATATTCTGTCAATATTCATTTTGACAACTCCGTTTTTAAAACAGCTTTTACAAGACAGATGTTATGTAGTTTACGAAAATTTTTTTTTCTATAATTAATTGCATGAAACATATTTTAGATTAATTAAATTTCTTAAATCTTACAAAACTTCTTATTCCTTACAATAATTTATTTCTATGGGAAGCATATTTTGGCATCATATTATTTATACTCATATTAGATTAAGCTTCAATTTCTTAAATAATTATTTTCACTAAGAAATTGATTACTTGGATATAGTATACAAGACTATGAAGACAAATGTCTTCTGCACCATTTCATATAAGATTAATTTTTTTTATTTTTTATTTTTACATTGAATATTTATGTATATTAATGTTTGCTTCTTCATATTATGGCAATGGAGAACCAATAAAATAATATTTCAAGAAAACTTCATGAATAAAGAAGAGATTGAACAGCGCTCAGTTTCGGCCAGTACGAGAATGTTAAGGATACGTGGAGATAAAAATGTACAGAGCTGTTTTTTTGATATGAAATTTTTATTTAATATTAACTATTATGGTATAAAATGGGACTACCACTAATGACTACGACCTGTCTGGAGTTTGAACACAAGACCTTTGTAATAGAAATTCACTAATTTAAACTAAACCACTATACTTCTACCATTATTTTGTTGAATTTTATAAACTTTTAACTAGTTTGTTAAATAAAACAAATCAAAAATAAATTACTTTTTGTTTTTATATTTTTATTAATTAACTGTTCAATATAATAATTGCATTTATTATAACGCGTATATAAACAATAACGTAATATTTTGAACCGGAAACATAAAATAAAAAATACATTCTTTTCCTGTTACTTTTCATTGTGAAATTGTTACCGGAAGTTGAAGTGTTAACTGAGGAAGAAAAATATGAAATCAGTTAAATCAATGAACAACAATTAAATTAGTTTTCAGAGCGAAAATTTTGTGCAGCACTTTAAATAGACGTACCTGAAAAAACAATAACAAAATAAGCTTAAAAAAATCAAATAAACACAAAATATTATATTAAAAAATTTAAATTGAATTGCAATATTTGTCATTGGAATAAAATGAATGGCTATTAAAATAAAAACTTTTCATCTTATTATTGACTCATGGCATACTAATAATAATAGTAATAATAATAATACTTCAGGAAGGATGGCTTTGTAACTATGGTTATGAATTTCATTCTTTTTTAGAAAAATAGTAACAATAATAATTTATAATTCATAATACCCTTGAAGTCCCACTCCTCAATTTAATGTTTCCGTTTCCATGTCTTATTTTCTCCTACCCCTACTTCCTATTCAATACACTGTGTGGTCAGGTAAGGACTTCGTCCTATTATAATATCCAAAAAAGTTTTAGACAATAAGGATCCGAAATTACCAAAGAAACTTTTCTGATTGTTTTTGCAAAAAAACTAGGCAGTACCATTTTCATAGAAAGACGACTGGGTGTTATCACGATTCCAAACATTTTTCTAAACGTTAGCAATTTATTTGTTTTTCAAAGCTTTCATTTTATATTTTGTGATTTTTTCTAAATTTGAAATATACTTATAATATAATAATATGATATGAGAAAAAAATTACATACTAAAAGTAGTCAGAAGGCTGGATAAATTCAGTACTATCCACAAAGGGGATAAGTGTTCTCTAGTTAATGTATAAAATATTTATTTGTAACATATAATATCTATGTTTAGAAGTATTTATTGATATGTTATGATTGATACCTATATATATTTTTTTTAATGCATTTATCTGCCACATAAATGTGGACAAAAAATTATACAGCCTTTCCTGTTCAGGCGTGGCTGTAAATGTCGTAAGGGGGAACAACTCTTACGAGGTGTGTGGGATTCGAACCCACACTCCCTAGGGATTTACAGTACATTTTATACTCTCTTACCCATTAGGCCACCGAGACCCCAGATAGACTATATATTTTTTTTTCATATTAAATTATTATTTGTTTTCAAGAATGATTTCTCAAATAAAAAGTTGTAAAGACTTATCAGACACCCGCAGGGACAGGTTCAAAATTTTTGTATATCATTCATGAGATGCAAAAATAAATAATAATAATAATAACTTATCACATTGTTGCAAATTTGAGAATTAAGCATATTATGTATGTATAGTACTGAATATTTGATAAATATATAAAGATGAATGAAAAATTTAAAAATTTTTGAAAAATTGTTTGTTAGGGAATTGTTTTCAATAATATGCGTATGGATTCTATTACTACTTATGATTATATTTTATTACCAACACCTATCATATATTTTGTTTTAATTTTGTTAAATTGTTCATCCAGTTTTACTTTAATTTACTTTTTACATAACGGTAAATAGGTACCTAAGAATTTCAATGAATAATTGAAAAATGTTTTACTTATCCCATTTATTTATACCGACGTGTTCTATCATATTATATTATTATCATTTTTCAACCTTTTCAGAATATCCCACAAATAAAATTTTATCTGGTTATCAACGATATCTTACTTTTTTAAACGTGTATTTTAAAATTTAGTTTTTTTTTTTTTTAAACGTGTATTTTAAAATTTAGTTTTAGTTTTTTTAATTTTGTTTTAATCAACTAATTTAAGCCTAATTTTGTAACCAACTTTAAAATTTCTTCTAATACAGAACTTTGCATATACATATTCTGAAAAAGCATAAATAAACCTGTTTTTGTAACCAACAATTTAAATTCTTCTTCCTCCAAAATCTTGCATATTCTAATACATATATCATATTCTGGAAAGCAGGTGCAGGCACCGGTCTCATTAGGTATAAACGTTTATATTGGAGTAATTCATTAATTTGAGATAATTTTGCAGCTCAACAATAACGCACTGCTTTCTTCACCCATAAAAAAAATAACAAAATTTCACAAGATTTATGACAAAAACTATATCTAGATTTAAAAAAAAAATTGGAATAAATTTTGATAAACAAGATCTTAAAAAAACAAGACTTTAAAGAAGAAGAGTAAAAAAACAACAAGATTTCGTGCCGCTCATCACGATTTTATCAAAAGGAAACGTGTAAAAATTTCAAAAAAATATTTGAATTTTATCTACGAAATATGTAACAATCACTTTATAAATTGCGAATATTACAGTTTACTTATATTAATTATTTGACAAAACTGTTATAAATTTTAAAATGACTTTAACAATGTTTACTGTTTTGGAATCAGTAACATAAATAATAAAATAATCAATAAAAAACATTATTAAATTTAAAACTTTACCATTACCAATATAATCTAATTTCGTAGGTTATTTCACATAAGAATATTTACATTAGTGGTCCGAAACTCTTTGGTACCAAAATAATTATTTTAGGTTAGGTATTCTAATATAAATAAATTCATAGAAAATGAATATTATCTAAAGTACCTACCACTTGTGGTAATAATACCCATTGAAAAAATTGCAATATATTTTTAATTATTGTATTTTTTAAAATATTTAAAATTTTTAATTTTCTATTTTAAAATTTTTTTGCCTCACTAACATTATCTAATGTTAAAAGAGTCCTAATAAAAATGTAAAATTTCAATTAAAAATCCTGTCATATCTTTTAATAATAAAAGTGTATAAATGATAATTTAAAAAAAAAACACATAGATACAATTATTTTTGTTTAAGAGTGAAAAAAAAAAAAAAAAATTATTACCATTATGAACCATAAGAGTGTCATGTTGTCAATGTGAAGTGTCAAACCGCATTAAATTGTACTAATAAAAATAATATGTTTTAGTGTTTCAGTGCTAAAGTGCCATTAGACTATTAACTAATAAATTGATTTTATTTTTTTTTTTTTGTTTAGCTGTATGTAAACAAACTGTTAAACGATTTTTAGTACACTTTTATTCAACTTTTATAACACCAATAATAAAAAACAAAAAAAAAAAAAAACAACATTAATTCAATAAAAAATTATACTTATAAAATATTTCTATTAGATATTTTTTCGCCTTTATTGATTTTCATTGTTGCCTTACTGTTCATTTTTGACTGGAGTATTAAACCTTTGAGTCTAGTCAATTTAATGAAAAACAAGAAAGACATTATTTATCACTTTTTAATTATCACTTTGCATGCCACGTCATTTATATTTGAATGACATTTTGAGTTTCATAATATGGGGCCACGTCATTTATTCAAATATGAATGACGGTATTATATTATTTACTTAAGATTATATGTCATTTGTATTCTACAGTTTGCCGACGACATGAGTTTTGTTTTTTAAGAAATATTTTGCAAAATGTAACTGGTGTAAAAATTATCAATATACAATGTTCTTCCTTCATTTAGAATACCGTTCTTGCATTATTACTGAAATACATCATGCAAAGTAAAATTTGAAATCAATTTCTCGATATTACAGTGTAGTAGCTGAAACACTGTGTTTGTATACATAACTTTGACGTGGCAATAATTTGCAATTGAGTTTTACAACACCTATCCACAATATCAAATTAAAAAGTTTTTCAATTTCATTAAAATTGGTGGGAGCCTTAGTAGATCTTGTATGCTTCGCGTCGATTATTTCTAGTATAATTTGGTCAGCATAATATATCAGCAAATAACTTAAAAAAAAAAACAAAAGGCATGGAAATTTTATGCATTATGGCATCCACCGAAATTAAAGGAATAGATATATGGCTCTATAGTTTTTAAAATCAGATTTTTCTTCACTGCATTTCCATCTGTGTCAACACTTTTTGATAATTTCATTTTCTCTATGATTCTTATTGTTTCTGGTACTTTGGTATAACTCAATTTTTTTAAACTTTAATCTTTTATCACTTCTCACTCTTGGAAAACAAATGGGATCATAGTTTGTATTTGTTTAATTCATCTATCTTGGTTTTTTTAATTGGTGAAACAATTTTAAATATTTATTGGTGTTTAGATTGTGGTCCTTTAATTTTTTTTAGAAGTAGAATGTAAATCGATGAAATGAATTTCGTTTATGATAATTAGAAAAAGAAAGTTTTTATTAATTTATTATTTATTAAATATTTAATAAATAGATTTAGAATATTTTTTATCAATCATTTTTTATCATTTTGTATTTGTTTTTGCATTTCTTCAAAAATAGTATTTTCTCGCATTCGTAGCCAATATGCAGAACATCTACATGTACAATGTAGGTTTTTTAAGTGAAAACGAGTTATATAGATTGATTCGTGATAAACGACAATTTAAATGTTATAAACATTTATAGAGTTTTAGAGAATGTAACTGAATTTTAAATATACTTAAAAGAATTTTTTTTTCCATAATAAAATAACCTTTACGTAACTTTTATAAATAACGGTTATTAATCGAAACCTGATAGCTTTATATATCACTACATTGTAATCAAATTGGGTATAAATACGACACAAATAAGGCACACAAAAAATAAATGTTCTGTTATTAAAACTTTACAAAGTTCTTAAACGTTTAAGACTTTGTAATAATATAATATTACCGCTTGAGAAGTATGATATGATTGGGTTGCATACCACTGTCTTATAATAATAATAATAATATTTGTTATACTTTCATATTATTTAGCCATTTTTTTTTTGTATATTAATATTGTGCTAAAACAATTTTTTTTGTTAAAATAAAATTATTATCAAATAAAAACATAAAAAAAAATTATTATTATTATTTTTTTTTTTTAATATAATTTGTGGGTGAACAATTTGGTTTTCTTTTCTTATAATATAACGCTATAGGTTTTCTTCATTGTTATTTTATAGGATATCTCTCTAGGTAGTAAAAACAGTTTAAGATGAAAGAAAGAGAGAACAATATAAAAAGAAATATAATATATTATATTGTATCATATTTAAATGATTTGATTATGAGATGACACGAAAATCAACTTAAAGATACAGTAAAAAACAAAAACAATGTTATATCCTTAAATAAAATTTATGAATGAAAAAAATATACAGTAGGTATCTTATCTTGTCATATTTTTAAAATATTTTAAAAGCAAGAAGAACAAAAACAAGAAAAAAAAATAGCAAAATGCATCTTCTTGTCAAATTGCCATTTTGTTCAGATTTTAAGTGGTTTGTTGCTTTTATTTTATATAGCTAGTACACAGCATTATAATTTTTAATATGACAATAAGTAACAATTTTTTTTTATTGTTATAGCGGTAGTAAAAGGCTTTTTTCTTTTTATAAAATTCATAATCCTTGATTATTTAAAAAAAAAATATAATATTTGTTGGAAGTATACTTTTATAAGTATGCAATTACACTTTTATTGCATAATTTTCATTTCAATTTTACTTTCTCAGATATTAAATAGAAAAAAATAAAATATGTATCCTATAAGTATGCAATTGTTATACACAATGTATTTAAATTTATTTATTTATTTAAATTTCAGATGGGGCTTCGGTAGCCTAGTGGGTAGGCGTGTGGGGTGTTAACCGAAGGAGTGTGAATTCGATCCCTGCACAGGTCGTAAGTTTTTTTCTTTACATATACCCCCTTACGATCTAATATAATGTAAATATATTATAGTATAATAATATAAACAAAATAAAAAATATTAGTATATAATTTAATAATAGTATGAAAACCTATAATGGCCTTAGTAGCCGATGGTTCAATAATATTGCACTACATTAATGTATGTAATATTAATATAAATAAATAAAATAAATTTCAGATGAGGCTTCGGTAGCCTAGTGGGTAGGCGTGTGGCGTATTAACCGAAGGAGTATGGGTTCGATCCCTGCACAGGTAAAAAACAGAAGACAGAATAAAAAAGAAACACGAACTTCAAATTTCCTAGATTTTTATTTAACCTTATTCCAGCAATTCACTTTTATATTATAACAATCCAAAAAGCTAAAGTTTTGCAATCAATTTTATTTTCTACTTTTTAGGGGGCGATTTCGGTTTCGATAAAAGCATATTTTAAAAAATATTTTTTTTTACATTATTTTTTTTATAAACATTACCATCATTAACAGGGCATAGTAATTAAAATAAATATATAGCTAATTTTTTAATCATTTCCAAAAACATTATACAATATCGTTAACTTGGAAGAGATATTGAATTGGAATTTAAACGAAGACGCATTATAAATTTCAATGAAATACAACTTCATAGTGAAAATTTGGTTATTGAAATGATCAGTTATCCTAAACGCATTAAAATATTTCTACTTTAGTCCCAATTAAAGTTTGAATAGCCGAATATAAAAGTAAGTATATAGAAGTTAAAATTTAAAAATAAGTAAAGAATATACCTACTGTAGATATAATATTATATAAGAAGGCAATGTATTGCCTAAGTTCAATAAATCTAAGAAATAATGAAAATAAAAATTAAATACTAAATCCTATTTTTCAAAAAAAAGAATTTAATCATTTATTTATTAAAAAAGAATTTAATCATTTATTTTAAAATTTTAACATAAATTTATCTTAAAAAAAAAAAACTGTATTCATAAGAAATAAATAAATTAAATATTAACCTCTTCTCATCTTGCAATGAAAATAATATTCAAATCTACACAACGCTGTATGAAATCTTTTCAAAACCTTTTTTTTTTATGTCAAATAAAAATGTTCGAATAGACAAAATGATAATAGACTTTACATAAAAAATGGCTTTTATGAGATTAAATTATTATAGTGTCCTTTAGGTATTAAGAATCTATTAAAAAAAAAAAATGGAGTGAAATTTGTCTGCACGTGGATTAAAATAAGTATACATAACAATAGAATACTTTTAAAAATAAATCTTATCGATAAGAAATCAATATTTGCTTTAAAAGTAATTTATTGAAATAAATAAGAAGGAAAAAAAGAAATATTTTCAATTAAAATTAAATTTTATAAAAAAAAAAAAAATTCATGTTGAATTGGGATTAAATTGCGGTTACTGACACATTTTTTTTTTTCTCTCCATTAAAAAATGTAAAGAGCAATCAACGATTCTATCAATATTTTAATAGAAATTTTATTTTACTATTTATAATAAATTTTTAACTATAGGTAATCTGTTTTGCATTTCAGAAAAGAATGTGTTTTCTTACATATTAATTTTCCAATTTCAAACACAAGCCAATAATAATTTTTTTCATCTTTGTTATATTGTGTATAATGAATATTTCTTACGATTTGCTTATGTATTAGGGTATTATGTATTAATTGATGTGGAAAAGTTTTGTTTTCCAAGGAGAGCAGTTTTTAATATCAATTAATTTTATAGTTTATTTGATTTGATACTTTGATTTCTTGGATATTGCATTTAAGCTCTCTTTACTGTCTATGCAATCTAGCCTATAAATAATTAGCCTCCCGTCTTTCATATCTCGTTTGCCTACAATACCTTTTTCCAGTTTAATATTATATGATAATTTTAACTTCAAATTTTCCCTCGCTAAAATATTATTTTTGTTGGGATCTAAAATTTTATGATGTACCTATCTATGTATACCTAAAATTCATGATGTGGTATTTATAGATTTTAATTAGAGTTTGATTTAAGAAAAACAGTGAATAAAGGATTTAAGGATATTTTTATTTACCTATAGATACTTCATATATAAATTAAAATCGTTCAATTTTAAAATATTAAAAAGAAAATTAAATAACTTCAATTATAATTATTTTTCAATAAAAATTTATTAAAGATTCTTTGACTTATTGTCGATTGAAAGATTGTCGTTGACTTATAATTTTTTAATGACTTCCTTGAAATTCATAAATTATAATATAAAGAATTTTAAAGAAAATTAAAAATAAAAATGTACTAAGAAATCTTTTCAATTAGAACTTTTGATTATTTCAAGAAAGAAAAATTTTAATTTTTGTTTTTGTTTTTCTTCTGTTTTATTTTATTTTTTAATCGAATTTACAATACAAAATTACATAACTCTAAAGTTCTAAAATAGCTTCATTTATAAACAAAAATTCCATTAAAACTTTATTTATTTATCTATTGAAATCACTTCAACATAATTTGAAAATAAATTCTTATTATGCAATCTGCATTATATTGAACTTTTGTTTTACAGCATTTTTTTTTGTATTTTTATATATATTTTTTTTACTTATCTTATTTTTAAATTCCATTATAAAAGCATTATTCGACCTCTCTTCAATACTCAATTTATTATCTCACCTTGTTCTTTACTTATACTATTGCATCTTTTTTTCTTCTGGAACAGTTATGGAAAATTTTTAATATTCTATTTATTAGTCTTTCTTTGTTTTTTGCATCTGGATTGTGGTGAAATTAGTATCCCTTCCCTTGCCAGAATCTGTGATTATATAATATGAAAGATTGGATCTGTGATTGTAAGATGTTTATAACGCTTTTTGTATACTCTACATTTTGAAAGTGTTTTCCGCTTCCAGGAAATAAGGATGTTTAGATAGGCAAAATAGGTTCTGGCATCTATTTTGTTTGTTTTAGTTAATAAAATGCCTTAATGCAAACGATCAAAGATATTATATTTTCGTGGCATAAATTATATGAATGGCAAATTAACAATAATGAAGACAGGAAGCTGAATTTCCTATGGTTAGTTAGACTTGCATTAATTTACAATTTATTATTACACGTCTTCTTAAAATTTAACATTTTTGTTTTTTATTTCATTTTTATCTAATAACAACAAATAATTAGTTCATAAAATTTTTACCATTCCTGTTATGCAAGAAATTTTTTAAACTGCATTTTAAATTTCTTAAGATGTTTTGTTTTTTTTTTTTTTTCTCGTAATCAACTTTTATATAACCAAAAAGGTTCTCACTTCTGCTTTGTTATAGGCTATTGATTGTCTCAAGAATCATTTCCAAGTTATGCAAATTATTTTCAATATACACTTTTGAAGATTTCTCTCCGTTTTCTTTTTTTTTTCTTGGCAGACTCATAACCACTCCATAACGACAAAATGGCTTTGTAGAAAAACGAAAATGAAAGAAATGAAGAAAAAAGATAAACATTGAAAAAAGAAAATAGAAAGACGTATACTAACAAAATATAGGTAAACAAAGAAAAATGATTTTCTTTCGTGTTACTTAGACTACTGTTATGGTTTTTCTGACTGTGATTTCGTAATTTCTCTTTTTATTTTTGAATGTTTTGTTCTAACATTACCATAATGACAATTTTGGCATTTTAAAGGAATATAAAAAAAATAAAACAAAAAACAAAATATAGAGTTAATATAATTGTTTTAACGTTTCTGTGTTCAGAATATTTGTCGTTATTTGCTCGATCGTATGTTCGGCTTGCATCTATTTTATAACTTAATTACATGAAATTTAAAAATTTTTTCTTGGTGCCGACAATTTTAGTACATAATTTTAGAAAAATTCGGCTAAAAATGTACTTCAATTAGATTTGCTGTTGTTGCCTTCATCATAATAATATATTGCCTAGTGACATTAAAAAAATTGTTTAAGAGCGCTAAGAGTAGCATAATTTCCAAATACTGTGACGCAAGAAGAATTTTGGAGTTTCTGTGCTAACATGTAAATATTGATTACAACCACAAGTTAATACATTTACGAACCTAAGATGATCCTATATGTGCTTTTGCACTATAAACAAATAAAAGTCGAATTTTAAACGATTAACTAAAATATTATTTCTGATACTTCAAATTATCGGTAATTGGTGATCTTAATGGGAAATTGCACATCGGAAAACAAGAATTTCGCCCCTAAAGTGATTTTTGCAGAAGTTTTAATTTTAAGAGAAGGATGAATCTATTTCTGTAATATTCCTGATTCCTCATCGCCCTCGTACTTAGGAAAAAAACTTAACTCCGAGGGAATTCTACTTAAATAATATTCTCGATTTGTCGGCTATAGAGATATAAAAGTTTTACAAAAGCTGTACTAAATTCGGTGTATCATAACGGGTCTAAGTGTGCATCAAGAGCTCGAAATACAATATTTTGATAAAATTAGAAACTTAAGATAGCTAGGCTCAACTGTGATGAATGCCTGAATGCTAAAGAAATTGGTCAGCCAAAAATTTAAAGAAAACACAATCAGAGCAAGAAATAATAAGTTCACATCAATATGATGAAACTTTTTTTAGCAAAAATGGTATTATTTAATGAAAACGCAACGAGTAAAGCGACCAAAAGGAACAATACTATTTTTAACATAAAACATTCTTTGAATTTAAAAAGAAAAAAATAATAATTCCTTTTATCTTTTATGGGGCTTAAAATATTATTATATTATATTTTTTTTTATTGAATATATTTTCTTTTTTCCTAATATTGACAGTAACATCAGTTAATATTTTATCACTTCTTTACCTCTACTATACCACATTTTATAAAATAAAAATGGCCTCCTACTGTGCTTACTTATTATGTTTATTGACATTTGACAAAAACTCTTATAATATATTTTTTTCTTTTTTAGAAAAAGAATAGGAAAATAGAAAAAAAAGAACTTTAAATATACAGGGTGTTCGACTGTCAATAGAAATAAAAAAAATAATATAATGGTAGGGGAAATCGAACAGACAAAATATTTTAGCACTGTGACATAAAAAAAAAACAATTTAAATTTTAGTTTTATTAACAATTTTCTTTCACTAGCTAGTACAGACAATTGGCATTTAACCAACCAATGAATCTTTAATAAACCTCTTGAAATGAACATATGAATTAAAACATATCTATTTTGAAAATTTCAGTTCATGTATTCTTATTTTAAACCTTCTCACTCTTTGTAAAAATCATTTTTTCATTATATATTATCACATGGTTGCCTTATTATTTTCCAAGGTCGGACAATCTGTATAAAAAAATAGAGAAAGTCAAATTTAGAAAATGTCAGTAACCGCGTTTGTCAAATTTTGTTTTTTCGTTTTACTTTTAAAATAAGGCTAAAAATTTGAAGACCTGAAAAGAAGGAAGGAAGAAATAATAATGGTTTATTCTTGAATTGCTGATGCAGTATTTATTGTATACAAAGAATTTTTTATTTTTTTTTATATTTTAAAGGTTTACTTATAATTTTTTTCTTTTCTTTTAATTTTTGTATTTTATAAATGTTTTTTTTTTTTAGTTCTTTCAGTTTCCTTTTTTTTTTTTTGCTTTAAATGAACCTTGGTAAAGAAATATGCTTGCTGAGGCAGTCTCTTTAATTTTATGTAAATTTATTTTAAACAAACAGTATAAGAAGCATAAGGATAAGGCCTCAATTGGTATTTTAAGAGTTCTTCAAATATCTATTTATATAATGTAATATACATATACCTACTATATATTATAATTATATGTATAATATTATATAATATTATATCTATCTATATAATTATATAATATATAATACCTAATGTTTTATATACATACGTATACCATTTAAATAATATGCTAGAAAAATAAAACTATGACTGTAATGTATGACTTGTATGTAATAGAGAAATTTTCCTCAAAAAAAAGCTGATGCTATTTAGTTTGTAGAGCGTTAATGTTTTGATTATAAAAAACAAAATTAAGAAAAATTGTTGTAATGAGAAAATAAGAAAATAAGCCTCTATACACTAATTTGACAGACAGCCTCTAATTTTTGACAGGCCAATTGATGCATGTTATCTAGAAAATTGATCCCTGAATTTATTTTGAGAGTACCCTATAAATAACTAGGAACTGTTTCAGTAAAATTGTTTCTTTATTGAAGACAATTTGAAACAATTTGTGTAAAGATTTTATACCAGAACAATTTAATTCTGTTTTTTACGAAAGAAAAATTACGTACAAACGAAGTAATACACAAAATATTTTCTCAAAAGTCATTATAGGTCGCATTATTAATGACAATTTCATATAAATTTTTTTCTGTGACCTGTTTTTTTTTCTAAGGGAGGTGGGAATCTTCCAAAGACACCAAGAATTTCCGCTTGGTAGTGTCAGATTCTTACTGACTAAACTCACCTCCGCCTTTAGGCAATATAATGGGATGAAACCCCTACCTGTAACGAAGTCATATATTGGCTAGAGAATAGGGATAGGAAATAAATTATCGAAACACCATATCTGTAGGTTCAATATTTTTAATTCAATTTTTAATTTAAACTTTTGACAAACAGTGTTTATTTTTCTGTGTAATTGACTATAACTTTTTGATGATAGTTCAAGAGATCGATAGATATTTTGAAGAAAACATGAAAGAAATTAACAGAAAGGATGATTGTAACAAAAAAAAAAAATGAATTTTTTTTTATGTATAGAAATATATAAGATGAATCCCCATATTATTTTACGATTGATTTTATACCGATGATATGTAAAATAAATCGGTTTATTGAATTTTTGTTTTAGATTTTTGTTTGAATAGGTTGAAAAGAATGGCTGACTCTTTTAATACTTTATCTAAGTCTAGTCAGAGGACATTATTTTAATATAGGTGATGTGATGTTTATTTTTTTGTTTTTCTTTTTCGTTTTATTTCTGTAAATGTTTTCTTTATAAATTGGATTTCAAATGGAATTCATAAATTTTAAGGGATTATAAATTATATTATGTTCTATTTTATACATTAAAAAAATTATATTAGAATTTGAATGGTGTGTTTTATATTACAAACTGATATTATATGAAACATTAAATTGTGATTGATTAACAATGCGTATACATAGATCTAATACATCTAAAATTGTTTAGGACCTTCTCTTCGATAATTTTTTAGTTTTATTTAAGCCTATCATTCTTTTAAATTAAGTATAATGTCACAGAAGTCATTTAAAGTTTACTTTTATTATCAGAGGCATAAATATTTTTCGTATTAATAGTAATTCTTCATCCCGGAAACTTGGTATGGAAATTAACTTTCTGATAAAATATTCTTATTTTTAAATTTAGGACATCATAAAAAAGAAATACAATAAATTTTCAAAAAAAAAAAAATGTAATATATGAACATTTTGTTTATATAAGAAAATTTTATGAATATAGAAAAAGTTAATCGGTTAATTAATTTCAACTATCAAAATTAATTTTTTTTATATTATCGAATTTATTATTTAACCTAGTAAATAATATAAAACAAAACCGTATAAAGCAATATTATCTCATCTGCTACCAATAATTCGAAACTATATAAGAAATTATTGTTAACAAGGCTGAAGGAAATGATAGAAAATAGAAAATTAATTCCGAATCAAAAACAATCAATTAACAAATTTACGATGTATCTAGACGTTCAAGCGTTTGACAGAGTTTGGTATGAAAATTATTTTTTTAAATTAAAAAGATTTATAATTTTACAATACCTATGTAAAAATACTCGAATAGTATTTATCTGAACTTTTTGAAATTTAGAATTAAACGAGACGATTTCAGGTATGCCTGAAGCCATTATTCATCATTTTAGGTCCTAAACTGTATTTACTTTATATGATATGCCAGAGGTAGAAAATGTAACAGTATCGAAAAAGATTCGCTGATGATACTGAAATATTGACAGTAGAATAAAATATATTATTAGATAAAAAAAATGGAAAATAAAACTTTCTTAGAGCTGTAAATCTTTGATTTTGAATTTTACTAATAGAATAATATTAAACCCAGCAAAAATAAATATAAATTGTCTAAAAATATCAATTAAAATATTGTTTTAGATTTAGGAACCTCCATATAGCCATATGAAATAAAGAGATATGACATAAAACATAAAGAACCACAATATCACATCATCTAGAATCACATCTCTAGTTATAAAAACCAAATTAGTTCTTCACGAAGCCTTAACAGAATAATACCTTTAGATATAAAGTAAAGTACATGTTTCCTTAGTGAAAGTATACCTATATAAGATACACTGGTTAATGGTGAAAAGCAAAAATCAATATTAATCAGTTTGATTTGTTTTAATAGAGAACGGATGACGTTTAGTCGGTAAAAATTCAACATACATTTAAATACAGGGGACATTGTATCTTTTGAAAATTCTCACTAACCAGTGAGAAAAGAATTTAATTTACAATCTATAAATAAAATAATTTTTATTGGGGTGCCTTTAAAGAAAATTATAATGTTCTTTGTGGAATTCTGTTGAGGGCCTAGATTAGAAATTTTTATGTTAGACCACCTAAATAACACAAACATTTTACGATGATAATATCTTCAATATCTTAAGTATTTTACGATGATAACATCTTTAGTATCTTATTACAATATTGTCAAAAAATATTTTTTAAGTCAACATTTTGAATATGATGAAATATTTTACAGCTTAAAATATGTTGTATTATAAAATTATTTTAGTTACCTATACAATAATATTTCTATTAACACAAAACTTGCCAACTCTATGGCTAAAATAAAAGTACATAATGATATATTATAAGTATACATATTGAAGAAACATGTATTATTATACCAAAAGATAATATTATGATCAATATATTTATTTGCAAATAAATATTAATCTTTAGACCTTTATCCTTGAGTTTCATCTTCTAAAAAAACAGACTAAGATATATCATAAATTGTTTTACATACAAATTATATACATATTAGATACATCCATTCAAATAATAATATAATATTATTATAAATATTTTAATCCTTAAATCAAATATTGAAGTTAAATATAGAATGTACAATGATGTATTAAATTGCGTGATATTTCATGTTCCTTAATCCTTATTGTGTATACATAAATAAAATACATAAATATACATTATAGACAAATTTATAAAGTTATGGTCATATTCTTTACCAAAAACAAAAAACAAGAAGTAAGTGCCTAACAAAGTTCACCAGATAACTATTTATTAATATATTAAGTTGGAATTCTTTTCTTTACTAAACCATATACAGAACGAAAGTATAGAGGTCCTTAGAATTTCATCATATAGATGTTTGATTGCTTTTATAAACCTAATACCCACCTTTTAAAAAGACTTATGAAATTGAGGTATGTACTTGCCAAAAAGACTAAATTATGGTAAGATATTTTAAAAACACTTGCCTTATTATATTTAATGGAATATATCTATCAATAAAATACATAACTATGATATCAGTAAACCTTCAGCAAATATACATATGTTAGAGAAAGATAAACAACAATAAACATGAAATCAGAATTAACTTTCTATCCCAAACTCGTTTAATAAATGAATACATCATACACAAAAATATAAGAGTAACCGATGGTTTAGTTGAAAGTAAAAAAAAAAAGATAAACATACGCAAGATCAAAGATTCTTTGCAAATAAAAACTTCTGGAAGGCATGTATCACGAAGCCAAAAAATATGAAAAAGTGGAACTAAGAAAAATAATAATAAATAATGTGATCCAAATCGTTCTAGTACATTATCCGACTAGTCCACGAAAAAATAGTTAAAAAATTATATAATACTTATTTGTTTTTATCTAAAAACCACTTATTTAAAAAAAATGTCATCAACTTTAATTGGCTTAAAGAGCAAAACATTTGAGTTCATCTTTTTTTCCAATTACAAATTTTCCTAAAGTTTTGTTTGAAGTTCTCTGGGGCTTATTGAGGCTAAATCATTAAAAATTTTAAGTAAACTAAAAATATGTATTTTAATTTTTAATATTTTAGAAGATTAGCATAGGTACAGACCGTGCGATAATGATAATGTTAAATATATGGTTTAAGTCTTAGATATTATTTCATCTTTGGAAATAAACAGGTATTAAGAAATGTATTTTCGTTTGGCCGTAACTGTAAATAAATTTGTATATATTATGTAATAATATATTTTCTTAAATAAACAATCACAATAAAATAATATACAATCAAAAATAAAATAAAAGTATAATACAGAAAATAAAATGCAAAAATCATTGTGACAGCAAAAAATTTTGTAAAATTGAAATGCTGAATTCTTTTCTTTATTTTATTTTATTTTTTTGATTTTATTTTTTTTTACTTTTACAAGACAAACACACATCAGAATCAGTAATCTTTAATCAGGTTGAAGCTGATTCTGATTCATTCTTTCTCATCATCAACATCAGAAATCATTTTGATTTTCGAATTAATATTTCTATAAAGAACAAAAAAAAAAAAAAATAATATAGACAATAAAAAATTTAGGTGAAGATATTGAGGTCATCTTTGATATTATGTTATTTTAGTAGATATAAATAAAATTAATTCCATATGAACATAATATTAGATATATACTATTATAGTATATACATTATAATATATTATGTATTCTAATGTGTGTAATAAAAAATTAAAATGTCTATATTATCCTTATCAGTCATTATGTCAGGACCGAATTCAATGTGTTTTAAGGATATATGACAAAAAAAAAACTGATATTAAAATAAAAATACAAAAAAAAATAAAAGACTAATCTTTTATTGAAAGATTAAATACAAGAGAAAAGTCAAGGACAAAAGTCACAATTGTATTTAAAACTTTTATGATTTTGTTACTTTTGATCATTAAAAGGTACTTTTATATTTTTTCATTTCTTTCATTATAAGACATCAGTTTCAGTGTAGTATCAAATTGTCATTAGATAGGTAAAGTATTAAATAAAATATTTATGTATGTATTTCATTTTTGATTTGCGAAATTCAGTTTTATGATAAAATTAAATTAAAATATCCATTCTTTTTTTCAATTTGTTTTCTCTTATAATTTTCTTAAAAATTATTCTATACGTCATAATGTATAATTTGATTGTAATAAAGTTCAATATAGTTTAAATTATTGAACAAAATGTCGAATTTTTCATTTTTTTTTTATTGCATTTCTCTGCCACATAAATGTGGACGGGAATTTACACAGCCTTTCCTGTTCAGGCGTGGCTGTAAATGTTGTAAGGGGGAATGACTCCTACGATGTGTGTGTAATTACAACGTTTTTTATACGCTCTTACCCACTAGGCCACCGAGGCTCCTAAATGTCGAATTTAAATCCTTTTTCTATATGAATGTAAATGTTGTCTGATTAGAAAAATATCTTTAATTAAAAAACTGTGTATAAAAAAATTAAACAATAATTCTATTTTCTATATTCCATCTAATTTTAAAGGTAAACCTTCTTAAAGGCATCAGACCTTATCAGTAGGTATCTTAGTTCCTAAAAAGATTTTCGATAAACTATAAAATAATATCTACTTATATAATATATACTCACATAATAATATATTATGAAAAACAAAATTAATAACTAGCGGGCTCCGGTAGCCTAGTGGGTAGGCGTGTGGCGTATTAACCGAAGGAGTGTGGGTTCGATCCCTGCACAGGTCGTAAGTATTTTTTCTTTACATACTCATACCCTACGACCAAATATAATGTAAATATATAGTATATAATATAAACAAAATAAATAATATTAGTATATAATTTAATAATAGTATAAAAACCTATAATGGCTTTGGTAGCCGATGGTTCAATAATATTGCATTACATTTATGTGTGTAATATTAATAAAAATAAATAAATAAATAAATTAATAACTTATAACCATTCAATATTGATTTATTCCTATTTTTTTGCATGAATTGAACAAAAATTGAGTACCTGCCATTTTCATAAGATCTAGATCTACAAGTCTGCAATTCTACATTTAGAAAAGATATACCAAATATATCTTTTACTTAATGCATGACACAACTCTTTGATGGTAGTGAATGTGCAATGGGGACACCATTTTTATATCAGTTCTACTACTAAAAGTGACGAATTATTTCTAAATCTATAATAATCGTAAAAGTGACGTAACTATTTCTAGTGGAAAAGAGAATAGTTGCAGAAACTTGTGTCTTCATTTTATTTTCTCTTGGTCAATGATTCTTATGCAATATTAATAAACCCCTTGTAAAATAATATAAAAACGAAGAAGAGGGTTGACTGTGTTACCTCTAGGATGCACAAATAAAATATTATATATTTATACTGTTTCAATAAAATTTTCTATTATTTCTCCATTATTTTTTGAGTTTCATTTTTTTGAGTGCTGTGTGACGAATATAATTGCTATTATAAGACAGTTAATCTAAAAGAAGATTAACAATTTTTTGACTAAAATAATTCGATAAAAAATATTATAGTAAATACTACATAAAAAACCTAATAATTAGAATTACAAAATTAAGTGTTATGAAAAATATTACTTGTAAAGTGTGGATCATTTAAGAAAATATAAACTATTTTGATGTAAGATTATTTTTCTTAAAATGAAATCTCTCAATAAAATAAAAGATTATCTTTTGTAGTTAATGCTGTAATGAGTGTTTTATAATATAATAGAATTTTTAAATTGGATCTTTCAATATTGGTAACATGGAACCGTGGAATTGGTATATTGGTTAATGGAACCGTTTAGGTCAAAAATATTTTCTTATGTTCTTAAAGGATTAATCATAATTATATGCAGCCCTAAGATTTACAAAACCTTAAACTTATGTCTTATATATCTTAAAAATTTTTTAAATTATTAGAGAAGCATAGAAATTAAAAATTTCACTGATGTCTATTTAAAAATAATTTTATATGTTTAGCTTTTCATATTCATTCTAACAAAACCTTTAAACTTACTTGAAAAAAAAAAAGTAGAGTTTGAAAAGTAAATTTCAGATTTCGTGTTTATTACATTTTAGATTTTAAAATATCGGAAATTTTTTTCAAAACTCGAATACTTGACCTGTAAAATGTGTGTAGATTCCAACCTTATTTGTTTTATAAATCAAATTCGTTTTGAGTTATCATACCGACCACAAAAAAAAATCAATACAACTTACAAGCTCTTAAAATTATTTTTTATTTATGATTAATTAATGATTATTTTATTTATATGAAATGAATAACATATGTATTAACCCTTTTTAAGACATTGGCAATATAGATGCCACCACATTAAAATATTGTTGTTTCTCACATTAAAATGCTTGTAAATAAAAAAAAAATAATTAATTTGGCTTGGTACTTTGATTGTAACTGTTAGGGAAATTTGGGTTGAACTAATAAAATTAAAAATTTTAATACTTTTTTCATTTGAATTTAAAAAACGTCATTTTTTTGCATCATATTTTCGATTTGCTCATATTTGCTGTTAAAATTGAGATAAAAGAATTTGTAATTACAAATATATTAAATTAATTAAATTAATTAAATTCCATTATTTTAATTCATATTATAAAAAAAAAAAAAAAAATTTTAATAAATAGAAGTGGTATTTTTAGATTTTCATATAGGAGGCAACAAATTTGCCGTTGTCTTTTAATAATAAAAGGTAGGTAGGAGGCTATATATTAGCCGTTGTACGTTAGAGAAATTTGTCATAGTATTATTTTTATATTAGGAGACAGAAATGGCTACAAAAACTTTGAATGAAGTTGAAATTGCTGAAATTTTAACTGATTTTCGTAAAATTACAGAAGACGAATATGAAAGTAATGATGTTTTAATGAATTTGCCGGATGAAATTCATTTAAATGAAGTGGATTCACACATGCCGAAGACTGACAAATTGAAATTGTACTTTGAATCAGTACTGCAAAACCGTACCCAAACCCGAACCTAAAACCGCTCCGGAACAAGCATTTTGACGAACCAGAACCCGAACCTGAACCCAGTAAATCCTGAACCCAGAAATTGAACCCAGAAATTTAGTTCAGGTTCATCATTTCATTCGCAATCAAATTCAACAATGTTTTTTATTTTAAACTGAGAATAAAAAAAATATAAAACAAATTAGTAAAATACTTACATAGCCACATATTTGCGTACTGTGTAAGCACACGTATTATGCTTAGCAATTTAAATATGTACGTATCTAGTAATATACCTACTAGAAATATATGTAAGTAAGTAAATACAACTACAAAAATTATTTAGAGAATAATATTCTACTTGTATATCCAAATGTGTATTGCTTTTGGTATAGCTAGTCATAGTTTACATATTCCATTCCAAATAGGCAGAAGTAAACACAATTTGTTTTTTTTATGTTTCTTTTTCACTTGCAAATAAAATAAAGCCAAAAATAATACATAAGTAAAATTAATAGATTTTGATTTGCAATCAATAATGCTGTACTTGTTATGTTGATTAAAAACTTTGAACCCGGACCGAACCCACTAAAATTTTCCAGTTCGAACCCGAACCTGAACCCGATTTTTTGTGGGTTTGCAGCCCTGCTTTGAATTATTAAAAAAAAATTTTTTTCTATACAACTTTTTGTGCTATTAACAGACAATGGCATACATATTGCCACCTTACTTTTTTTCCAATTTACAGCTATTTTTTTGGTATTTCGCAAATTATATATTTAGCATCAACAACTAACTAAAAACTAGGAAAGATTTAATGATAATACCAGTGATTTCTTATGTACATTAAAGGGTTAAACATTTTTTTTCTTTTTTTGTTAATTTTATTACAAAAAGATCCTTTAAAGTCCTTTATGATGAGATATCATATTACAATGGAAATTTTTTATATATAATAAAAAAAAAAAAAACACAAAATATAAATAATAATTAAATAATAATTTTTGAATAATTTTATATATTATTACAAAACATTAAATCCTCATTTAAATTAGCTTTATTATATTAAAATAAAATATTATTACTTTTTTTTTTATTTATAAAACATATTTTCATCTTTTTCTAATTTATTTTAAAATATATTTATTTATTTTTTAATTTTTTTTTTTTAAGTATCCTTTAATTGAACAATTTATATAGTAATAAAAAAAAAATAAATAAATAAATATTTTTAATTATACAATTAAATAAAATGTCCTTTTTAAATTATCATTATTTACACTTTCAATTAATTATTGAATTAATATGTAATTTAAAATTATTATGTAAAGAATAAAAAATGAAAATAAATTGTCATGATATTATACGTAATTAATTTGGAATTTTTTCCGATCTAATTTTAATGATTATAGTTTTTTAATTAAAATTTTTTTTTTTAGGGGATTTAAAAATTTTCTAATAAATCCTAATAAATTAAGATATCAACTAATAAAAAAAAAGAAAAATATTTTATTTAATTTTTTTTTATTGGTTTTTATTGAAATAACTATTTATTTATAAATTCATAATTTAAAATAATTAGTAATTATATAATTGCCGTAATATTGAACGAAATTATTAGGTAATTAAATTGTTACACAACAACAGAAATAATTTATTTTTGATAACTTTTTTTTTTCCACAACTGTCTTATATTCAATAAATAAGAAATATAGTAATGATTTAAAGACTCGCAAAGACTCACCAATACCGCCTCTATCAGCAGTTATTATAGGTATATGGCTGCTATGAAAGTCATAAATATTACCTTTCTATAAACGTGAAATACCGTGAATGAATTAAATAAAGGTTTTAATAGAAGATATTAATGAGGTTCTACACTTAGCTTAAATTACAAATTATTTAAGAACAAAATATTCTTTACAGTCTTTATTCACAATACTGTACAGTCTTAGATGATGCTTAAATATTTGAAGTTTAGACGAATATTTGAGGTAAAATTTAATGAAAAATTGATGACAATAAGGGGGAAGTCCTGAAAACTGACAAACAGTAAAACTGTATTTTTCCCTTCGAAATTTTTGCATATAAATATTAAGTTATCACTTATCACATAAATGAAAAAAAAAAATAATTGGAAAGAGAAGAGTAAATGCATTGGAATTTATTTATCACGTTGAGTTCCACATATATGCACTGGTGAACATATTACTAAATATTCTCAAATTCCCGATAAATTTAATGTACATAGATTTTTGCTTTTATATAGCACACGTTTATTTTTAGGTTCACCGGTGAGCGTGGGATTTTTATACATTTGAGTGATGTTCACCGGTGTTACACGTGAAACTTTACATAATTTTTTTTATGTCCACCGGCGATCTTGCGACTCAATGTGTTAACATAAAATACACATTTATATCTATTTGTTTTGTTTTTAGTCTATTTCCCTGTCACATATATTTCATAAGGAAATCACAAAGCTTTTCCTTTTCAGGCTTGGCTGTAAATGTCGTAAGGAGAAATTATTCTTTGTGGTATTCGAACCCACACTTCCTTGGTGTTTACAACGTATTTCCTAAGCTGGGATACCGAGGCCTCACATTTATATTAAATGACTGTTAACAATATTTTTAATAAGGTCTCTGATTGTACAAAATCTTTATCCTCTATTATTAAAAACTTTGTACTATTAGACTAAAAAAATAAGCACTACGTCATTGATTAGATTTGTTTTAACTAATTAACAATTCGTATAATGTAAATACTTTTTAAATGTTATTTATCATAATAACATCAAACTAAATTTAAGAATTAAAAACCTAATCGACTGACACATAGTAAGTATATTAAGTATTTTACTTAAATAGTTTTCAAAATAATCTAAAACGATTATAATTCCTTTTTATATCATATAATTTCTTTGATTATTAGCTAATAAAACTTAAATTAAATTTTAATCCAATAGATAATATCATTAATATTAATTTATATTAATCCAGAAAACGCTTATAGTTCCCCTATATTTTAATATCTAATAATACTTGGTACTTTAAACCATATATTCAAATAGTTAAGTAAAATAATAATCCAAATAATTTTTTTTGTATATTTTTCCTTAGACACATACATACATATACACATTATCTATATATTATAAATTTTTTGTGACCGAAATCCTTATTACTTTTACAAATACAATTTTTCTCAATAATAAAAAAAAAAATAAATAAAGACATTTTTGAAAAATTATCCTACAAATTATTTTAAAATTCAAAAAATATTCCTTCAAGTCATTATAAAAAATACTTAAATCCTTTTTTTTTATTTTTTTTTTATTAATAAACAAGTACCAAAAAAACCATAATATAATATTATCATGTATGTGTTTAGATATATTTATTTTATTTTTTTATTTAAAATATACTACAATTTATAAACTGTCCCCACCAAACAGGACATATCTTATAATATATTACCATTTATTATAATATTAACTCTAAAATAAGCTTTGCTAGTATTCTGATGACAAAAAAAAAAAAAATAGCAGAGATAAAAAGGAAGAATAACGCTTATTGATGAAATATCCTTTTTTTAACCAATTTATTTTTCATATAACAAGATTTTTAAGTTATATGTGTATGTATTATTATGTATTGATATGGTCTACTGAAATGTTCTGTCTATCCGTCTTCGAATTAAAGGGAAACTTTAATTTTCAGTAATTGCTACGCTGTCCATTTATTTATTTCAAAATACATGATTCTGTGTTCTGCTTTAAATCTTAATTCTATTTAGGTTTAAATGAGTGCAATATTTATTTTTTTCAACTTTTGTTTTATAACAGCAATACCGGTATGTGTGTTCCTGCTTTTCTATTTTCAAAGTAAAGCCGAGTTGAAAGTACAGTCAAAGAATATCGCAGATGAAAAACATTATTATCAGTATTTGTAACATGATGTATATCAATATTGAAGAACTATTGAAGGTTTGGCGTTATTATTTAATTCACATGCTGATTTTCTGCAGCTTAATTTTGCACAATAATATGTTCAACGGTATATCATGAAAATTTCTTTTCATTCATTGATTTC
The DNA here is from genome assembly GCA_947095535.1 of Poecilobothrus nobilitatus. Taxonomy (NCBI): domain Eukaryota; kingdom Metazoa; phylum Arthropoda; class Insecta; order Diptera; family Dolichopodidae; genus Poecilobothrus; species Poecilobothrus nobilitatus. The sequence continues at coordinate 231,933,053 of OX352774.1, forward strand.
GATAAGATTGGCTCAAAAATGCGATTTTTGTTTTGAGGTTTTCGGAGCTTCTTTAGAAGTGAAAATTTTATACAAATTTTTTTCATTTTTTAGTTTGTCTATCGATGACAGAAGAAAACTCATTGTCATTTTCCATCATATTATAAAGAAAATAATTTACTATTTGGTACTTCTACTTAGTCAGGTAAATATTTTCAGGGACTCAATGAAACTCTCAATTTTAGAAGTTGAAAATAAACGCTTCCAAAAGTTATGTTATGAACTTATTTTCGTTTTGAAACAAACAAAACAATTTTTTAGGTAAACTTATACATACATAATATTATTATTACTTACACCTTTTTATAACTTTAAAATTTAAAAAATGAAAAAAAAAAAACTATTTTCCATATTTTAGTTCAAAATCCTCCTCATATCACATTATAAAATCACCCAATGAAAAAATAAATAAATAAATAATATTATGTATACTAAAATTTTTAGTTATGAGATATTAAATTATCATATACTGCCATCTATGAGAATAAAATAAAAATAAAAGCAAAAAAAAAAAAAATGTACTTAAATATTACGAGCATTATATTCTGCACAAAAAAAAAATATAAATGAAGAACTTGGATTCAATAATAAAACACACACAAACATACCTACATGTAACATTTATTTTTTTACCGTAGACTGTTTAAATATATTATAATTTTACTCACTAGAAAAAAAAAATATTTTTTTTTAAACCGTTAAGGATTACCAGGACAAATACTGGGACTAACAAAAAAAAAAAAAATAAGGAAAAGAAAAAAAAATATTTAATATTACAGCACACCATTTACAATAATAATATGGCATAATCATCATTGAATAAATTGAGTGAAAAAATAAAGAATAAAAAACAATAATATTCAAGTTCCTAATGTTGAATAACCAATTCCGTTTTATATTTTTCCTTTTTTTTTTATATATCATTTTCTCTTTGACTGTCTTTAAATTTAAATATTTTTTCTGTTTGTTTTTTTATTCATTTTTTTTTTTTACCAATGAGAGCTTACCAATTTTATTGAATGCAGATAATCATAAATTTGCAATCTTTTTTTTTCTTTTTCTTTTAAAAAAGTAGAGAAAAAAAATACACAATCCCAGAAAAATGACGGTCTGTAATGTCTGTAAGTTCTTTTTTTTTCGAATACACTAAAAAAAAAAACAAAGAAGAAAATTCTGAAATAATACTTTAAAAATAAACTATCTACTTAAAAAAATACTCAAAAAAAAAAAAAAAATACTCAAAAATTAAAGGCAAAAAAAAATTCATGTTCAATAAAAAGGATTAAATAAAGATTCCGGTTCTTGAAAAAAAAAAAAGAATAATTGAAGTAAAATAAAAATTGGATAATAATTATCATAAAAATAAAATTTGACTTGATATGTGTCTCTATCGTGTATTCGTGTGTTTTATTTTTCCTTTTTACTGTTATTTACATTTTTTCCCTTTTTTTTCCTTTACATATATTTTTTTTTTGCATATCTTTTGGCTAATACTGTTCACACGTTCATTTTAATTTTTTTCAATTTTTTTTCTATTTTATGTGTTTGGTTTTATGTGTATATACATATTTTTTTTTATTTTAGTAACGATTTTTATAGGACATAATTTAATTTTTATTTTTTTTTTTGTATATATGTGTTTATCTGGATGTCCTTTTTTATTTATTAACATTATTTTTTTTGCTAACTGCATTTTAAAATCAACTTGGAACTTTAAATAACAGTTCTACATGTTTTATGTCAAATATAGTGTAAAATGGCGTTAATTTTTGTAGAATTGAAATAAAATATTAAAGAGTAGGGAATAAAAATAAAAGGAAAAAGAAAAAAGGAGGAAAAATATATAATATTTTGTGTATATTAGGTAAAAAGAATTATTTATGATACTTAGCTACATTTATATATTTTAGTTGAATTTTTATTTCAGAAGAAGATGGAGTTATTATGCACTAATTTTTTACAATATGACAAATTTTTATTAAAAAAAAAAAATATTCTTAGATAAAATGCATTTCTGAGTTAGTTTCAAATCCGATTACCAGAACTACAACAAAATTCAATCAAAAATTTATCTATAGCTTAACATATTTTTAAGTTATTGAAGCTTTAATTGGAATTTATGTTATTGTTAAGATTCAAATTTTCAATTATCAAACCTTATCTAATTTGACTAATTTAATAGAAGACTAAGTTTTGAATACCTAATAGATACTGATTTTTTTTTAACGCAATTGAAATTTTATTTAGATTTTAAAATTGTTAAAAAGTTAACATTTATCTACGTACCTACTAGTAATAATATATTTTGTGCTCATCAGAAGAACCTACTGATACAACTGTGTTTTTAATTTTAGTTTTAAATGGAAGCTACAATCTCGGATAGCGTATTTTTTAGTATATAATAATAATATATTCAAAAAAAAAATATATAATATATTCATAAATCAAATTATCATACCAAATTAATGATATTCACTTAAATTGTAGGTTTAATCAGGGTGTGAAAAAATTGATAATAAATATCTAAGCAGATAGACATACGTACTAAATATTTTGTAGGGATATATAGATAATATACGAAAATTGTATTTAATATCTCAGGGCGATTCCAAACAAAAAAATGTCATCAAAATTTTTAGGTTACTTCTGTTTTCTTTTGTTATATACGACATTTAAAATAAAAAACTATAGGAATAAAAAATATTAAATCATCTACTATTAATTGATATTTTAATAAATCTTAAAGAGCACAGTTTTTTGAGCTTATATTTTACTTTTCCTTCAGTAGAATGCAACAGTAGAATATTAAAAACCTCTTTTAGATTTAAAGACAACAACAGACAACATTTATATCAGTAGTAAAAATCGCCAAAGCTAATATTAAAAAAACAAGGTAGAATGTAAACCAACGGTTTTTAAAAGCGCACATTTCCAAAACTCAATATAAACTTTTTAGAAGTGTGACTTACACAAAAATTGGAAAATTTCATGTAATAAGAAAAAATGTGAAAATAGGACATTTTTGAAATTTTGAGGGGCCGTAATTCCGGAATCCTATATAACTAAGAAAAGCCGTTAACACACGTAAAAATATATTATTGAACCTTTAATTTTCATGTCTTGCCGAAGAAAAATTTGTACAGGTACCTAAGTTACAGGTGTCTAAAAACACCAAATTTTCAATTTTTGAGACGTAATAACTCTTAGAGAGGGGGTGCTACCAAAAAATTTTCTGAGGAAACTTATACCAATTATAAAAGTTCTTTCTTGTCTCAAAATTTCAGGTTCCTATCTAAAGGCGTGCCGGAGTTATGAAAAACGAAATTTCATGCAAAATGTGGTTTTCACATAACGGTAAATTTAAATACTAAATTTAAAAAAATTGTATAATTTTCATATTAATTTACAAAGATAAAAGAAATACCTGTCGAATAACGTTTTCAGATTGAAAAAATCTTAAGTAGAACATAAGATATATGCATTTAAAAATAGTGCTTTTTCAAAGTTTGAGGGGCTGTAGCTCCGTAATGGGGGGGGCTACATTAAAAAGTTGTTCCACAAAATTATTTTTTTTATGAGACCTACCCATGGTTAAAATTTTTTTTCTCTATCTTTAACGGTGTAGAAGTTTTGTAAACAGACGGACGGACGGACGGACGGACGGACAGAGTGAAACTAATAAGCACATTTTTTCAAAATTTTTTTGGAAATGTGCTAAAAATGAAGAATAATATCTAATTATACACTAATTTTTATTAGACTTTTTGTTTTTAACTCATAGCTGAGCATACCTTGAGCTTTTGGAACTTGTAATCCATGTTTTTTTTAATTAAAATTCATACTCTATCACTACGCAAATTTTCCCAGTACAGCTGGGTATATAATAAATTGAAAAGCTCATATTTTGACGTTTCTTTAAAAAAGAAAAATCAAAAAAAATTTAATTTCTTTATTTAATTCATTAAGTTTTATTTATTTTTCTTATATTTATCTAAAGTTTGTTTGGTGAAGATAAAACAAGACAATTTCTTTAAATCTTTTTTAACAGATCTGAGCGATCTGAGCTTATTTTATGCAAGCTCTGCTCACAGCATCTAATCACAGCTCTCTTCTCATACATAATCATTATAATCAGATCGTGTTTAGATCAATGCTTTCATTCAAAACCAAAAGGAAAAACACCTATTATGTTGTTGTGCAACGAAAATTATTTCACTTCACAAAAATGTACTTTTAAGTGTTATAAATTTAAATTAAATAAAGCAGTGCATAAATTCAACAGGAACAAAACCTAACCATTTGTAGTTAGTTATTTCTTTTTCATATACATTTAATGCATAAGTATTTAGGCGCATTTTGACATGTTTACGTAGTGATGGTTAAATAATAATATATAGGTATTTTTTTCCCCTCCTTTTATTATAATGGCGTATTTATGAGCTAAAATGGTGATTTGAATTTTTAAACGATTATAATTTTTAATTTGAAAGTATAATAAAGGAAAAAAGAAATAAAAATTTATGGTTTCATAAAATTGATAATTAATTCCAAAAAGGTAAGAAAATGCTTTCAAATAATAATACAATTTTTTTTTTTGCAATTACACATTCAAAATAGAGTAAAAATTGTTTATGATTTACAAACATTTTTTTAATTGGCACATTTTTTTGAAAAAAGATTTTTTTTTTAATTTTATAACTTTTTAAAAATATTTTTAGGGTTTGCTTGGATTATTATAGTAAATTCTCCTTAAAAGTTATTGTTCTTTCATATATAATATAGAGAAATTTTAGGTGCCTATATAATTTTGATATGCTAATCCAGCTCAGAAGAAATGTCAAAAAGTTTATCAGCTTCTTCTAGCATTCTGTGTATTAAGATAAAAGAAAAAACTTCGAAGCACGAACTATGTGACAACGCTGTTCTCTGTAAATTAAAATGGCAGCTCCTTCAAAGAATTGTCTTAAACTTTAGTAGGAAATGTAGGAAACTGTGACGAAAAAGTTTTTCATCAAGAAGAGAATATAAATAATTATACAAGTATGATGCAGACGATCAATTGGAAAAAGCAATAGCCTAATCAATATGCTAGATATTTTGTGCTAAAAAGAATTACTCTATAGATAAAGCTAACTAAAATTTGAATAACTCTTTGAAAATAATTTTTTCTACTGGAAATAATAACTAACTTTATCTCCTGACTTTATTCTAATTACATTGTGATGCATTAATTTATCATAATAGTATAAGTATAATCCCTTCTTTTTCAAAACTAATAGAAAGTGATGCTAGAGTTCATTCTAGAGTTGCCCACTATGATTTCTTTTCTCTTTATCCAATAATCATTCCTTCAAAAATTCTCCAAATTAACTTGAGATTTAACTTTAAATTCTTCAAATTAACAAATTCACATTACTGAGTAATTTTTAAAAGTTTTTTTTAACATAGAGGGGAAACAAAAATATACATCATCATCATCTGATCGCGTTATAGTTCTGGGTAAGCTTGAACTAGTTTATTAATTCGTCTCCAAATATCTCGATCTGATGCCACTGTTCTCTAGTTTGTAAAGTTTAGTGTTTATAGATCTTTTTCCAAACAATTAAGCCATCTTAAATATGATCTGCCTTGATGTCGATTGACAAGTGGACGGTACTGTAGAATTTGCATTTGCGAGCTATTGTCTTTAATTCTTACTAAATGTGTAGTCCATCTAATGTACTGTGATTTGATGAATTTTACAATGTTGTGATAACTGATCAATTGCAGGAGTGCTTCATTTGATCGTTGCATATATATATGCTGACTTTTGTTTTTGCACAATTTTCCGTTAAAAAATCTTAAAGTTCTTAAATTGGAACAGTAAATAGTAACAATAATATATGTCTATTTAATATTGAAAAATATTTATGTTCAAAATATAGGTTAGAAGGCTTTTGAAAATTACGCCATTTCAAAAATTGAGGTAGATTTTATGAATAAATTTAGGATACTGTCAACCGATCTGAAGGGAATATATGCCTTTTAAATAGTTTTGTTTTAATATCATATTTCCAAAACTAATTTAGTATTTTATTTTTAGACTCTTAAAATAATATCCTATAATGATCCTAAATATATAAACAAATTTTCAGACTATTTCAATATTACCTACCATTTCAATTATTCGTAAATCATTATTGAATTATTTCAAAAATTTTTTGGGATGTCATTTTATGCGGTTATCAACACTTATCACCTTTTATTATTTTTATTTTTTTTTTTTTGCCATCTTTAAACATCATTATTATCATCATAAAAAATTGTTATACATAATACGTGTTTAAAAATCAAATGAGAAGATTCCAATACATTAAATTGAAATCAATCAATAACAAACCCTTATCACTTCAAAATAATTTGATTGGTTTTAACTTTAAATAATTGGAATAAAAACAAGAGCATTAATAACAAGTGGATGGATTATGACCAGGGAAGATATTTGGATGTTTGCTTTGCTGACTGGGCAAAAATTAAGAAAACAAAATAAAATGAATAAATTTTCCAAAAACCACAAAAAAAAAATAAAAAAATTGTGAGGAGACACAAATTTAAACTGAATAATTTCCGAATATGAACATGGAAGTACAGTGCCATTACGAAGAAGCAGTTAGACAACTTCTATTATTATTGTAAAAAGAATCGTTGTTTTGTAATTTCGTATTCTTAAAAAACATTAATTTAATAATTTTTTTTATTTGTAAGAGAGTTAAATAAGTTTTTTTATTTTTATCGATGATCGAATGAATGAAAAAAGTTCGAAAAGGTTCGAATAATTAATATTAAAAAAATTTAACTATCGAATTTGGAACATACCTCTCGATTAAATTTCTCGAATTTCCCGAAATGGACGAAATAACATAATTCTTTTTTTTCCCTTCTATTTTCCTTCTAAGATACATAGGGCATCCACAAAGTCTTTATGATTGCTTGACTGTAGCTATTCTAAAAAATTATGAAACATAAACACCTAAGCCTATTATCTACAGATATTATCTAATTATGTACAAAACTCTTTTTGTAGAATATTATTATTTACAATATAAACCACATTTACTGGATATGATACTATATAACGGGGATGTGAACCCAAAATAGAAAGGATGGTAACTTAATCATACTGCAAGTGTGGTCTTATTTTCACTGCATTAGTCAGCGAATAATACTGAAAAGTTCTGCCTTTTTTCAGATTTAGGTTCAGCCAATGGTATAGTGGTTAAGACATCGTCCTTTTCTGCGAAAAGTCCCGGATTCAAATTCCAGCTCAATTTCATTGAGTTATATAAATTAATGAAATTTTCTATAATTTTAAGAAGAAGATTATATTTTCATTTTTATATATCTAGATAAAATAGAGGTTAACAGAAAATGGTTAATTTGTAGTAGGTGTAAAAAGTGGTTAAAATAAATTTTCATTTGTATTTTTATTGTTGGATACTGTACGTTCAGATATATTATAAATTTTTTATTTTAATTTGAATTCTTTTTTCATTCATAGGACATCATAATAACATTTAAATAAACAAAAAAGTTGTATTATAATAAAGTATGAGATGAATCTGATAAGTGGATACTTAAAATCTAAAATAGTAACGTATGTCGGTATTTGGTTTTTTTTCAATACCTTAAAGGATCAACCACTCAATAGATAAAACAAAAATAAAAAAACAAAAAATGAAATAAGAAATAAGAAAAACCAAAGGTATTTTCAATGAGACAAAAATATTAAGACAAGAGTGTTTTTTTTTAAAGAAAATTTCAGAAAAAGCCACAAAAAAATAAAAAGAATATAAAAAGTTTGTATTTAATTTTTGTCCTATGTTTCCTTTTTTTTTTTTTAAATCTAAAAACAGAGGTAAATAATAATTGCGGCAATTTAGATTTTTTTTTTTTATTTGTGTATGTAGGTACTCTCAGATTTTTAAATTAAAGTAAAATGAAAATAAAAATATTGTTATTAGGATAGAATAAAATTGAAAAAATTTAAATTAGGTTAAAATGGTGTTTAAAACAGTTAGATTTTATTTTATTCTTTCTAATTATTTTAAACAAAGTAAATGCAGAGTCAACATTCAATGAGGTCTAAAGATCATAGTTCAAATGTGATATCTAGCCTTCTTTAATTGGCCTTTTGACTCAATTAAACTTTTTAACTTACTTATTGCCCCATTGACATAAAAATTCGTAATCTCAATATAATGCTAATGTATGTTATCAAATTAATGTGGCTACCCAAATATAATATTTAATTTCTTTACATATTGTAATGCAATATTATATAAATAATATATTATTTTAAAAATATTGACGGCCCTATACTCATATAAAATAAAACCTGAACCCTAATTTTATAACTAGAGATAAAATATCTCCTTAATCAGAAAAAGATATGCTGTACACAGAAACATAATTATTGGTTTTGCAGAAATTTTCCAACAAATTTTTATTTTAATAAAAAAATATAAACTCTTGAATATAGCCGTTCCTCAGCCATTAGTAGTCAAATACCATAAGATTTTACACTTTTGACTCACCTCATCAATCACTCTTAAGACTCATATTTTTTTTTTGCCTTAGTTAGTTTTTTAAGACCTTTGTAAGTCAGAAGACCCATAGTACATTTGACACACTGAAGAAAGGCATACATCCCAATTCCCAATGAAAGTTTTAGCCATGGGACTTTCGACCGAGAATCATGAATCATTCTGAAGACACATAATATGTTTTTTGACCTTACTTTTTTGGGGCCTTTGTAAATCAGAAGCCCCATGTAGTACTTTTGACACACAGAAGAAGGCCATAATTCTTAATGCGAGTTTTCGCCATGGAACTTTCGACCAACAAATAGTTAAATGATAAAATATCTACAGAAATCATTCTTGAGATCATTTTCAGATGAATTACCCTTTTAGTATAATATGTTTAAGAAAGATAATTTTCAGAAAATTTTCAGATTCAATTTTCTTTTTAAAGCTAACTAAAACTTATTCCTCATGCTGTTGAATATTTTAGGCTTAATTTTACTCAACTAAACATCTAAATAGTGTTGTATAATATAGAATGAGTATTAATAACATTAACATGGTGACCAAAATGGAAACATTGCAAATAAACGATAATACGTTTTCAGTCTATACTCTCTAATTTAAATCTAATCTCCGTGTTAAATAGATTTCCTTAGAAGCATTCCATTACTTAATTATGTATTTATGATAGTAAAAAAAAATCAAAAACTATTTTTTAGTCTGAGTGTAGTTTCTGAAATACAAACTAATTTCAAGCTTTTCTCCGATCCGATTTATGTTTCCATGAATTCGATTTATTTTTAACTGTAAGTAATTTTTATCTTCATATCTTAATTTAAAAATTAACTTTTTTTTTTCTATTTCAATAATTAAAAGTTACTCCCTTAAACAGATAAGGAAAATAACATTTTTTTCTACCAATTCTAAGTTCTAGTAACGAGTTTTTCTTTTAAGTCGTTTTTAATATCACCCGCATTATCTGCCTATAATTTAATTTAGTGTAACAACTTTAATAATCGAAATAATCAAAATATAGATAAATAATTGATCTATAAATTTGTTAACTGTTTTTGAATATCTTTATTATTTTTATTTTATTTTTATTTTAAATTTATCTTTGTAAATTAAACGAAAAAAAAAAACAAAATCGTTATCAGCATTCCATTTTTATGGTACCTATTCTTTTTATTTTGATTGTAAAACATTAAAATTTTTTTTTTTCGATTAAGAACCTCCTTGTCCTGCCATGAACCCTTAGAAATCATTATAATATTGTATAAATTTAGATATATTGACCTATCGTTATTATTATGTGGGTGTAATAATATATAAAGATTTCATTCCATCCTACTACAGCCGATTTTTTTTTTTTTATATTTACTAACTAGTGACTTTTTTGTTTTTTTTTACAGAAAAAACAAAAAAAAAATGGTTTCTCAAGAGTTAAATACGCAACCATAATTTAAACTCAAACTTTTAAAGGATGAAAAGTGAATAAACTCAAGTTTGTTAAAAATGTTTTTTTTTTTTTTTAATGTAAAGACAACATTTTTTGTTTTTATTTCATTGATTTGTTTCATTGTAAGTACATACAATCGACTATAATTATAGGTATAATTGTTTATTGCAACAGTTTTGGATAAAATATATTGTGCAATAATATTTTAATTAAAATGAAAGTTTTTTACGAAAGAATTTTTACTAATGGTCTATAGTGATTAAGTCGAAGATTTTTCAACAAAAAGGTGTCAGGTCGAGTACATGAACAGATCAGGTCATATACAATATTATATAATATATTAATAATTTATATAGTTAACCGAAGGTCTTAGTTGCTAGTGGTATTAATTTATATAATATCGTAGTTAATTAATTTTAGTTATTGTATAACTCAAATAAATAAATAAAAAATTTATATCGTAATAACAAATAAAAATTAAAAATATACATAAATAATTCTTGTATAATAGTATAATAGATGGCGCACAAATATAAAATATAATATAATATGTTTCATAATCTTAAACAATAGCTACTACAGTCGAGTAATCAACACCTTTTTAGAAAATAATGAAAGAAACTTAAATTTAGCTAAATATAAATAAAGAGCGTACAGATGTTTCCTCTATGCTCCTCATATAAATGAAAGGGAAAAACAAAGAAAAAAGTGTAAGTTAAGGATTCTAATTCAGTATAGGTAATGCCCACTCTATGTAATTATGCTACTAATTATCTGTTATCACGTCTGTCTGTTTTAAAGACATTCATTAGTGGTAGTTTTTATACCCGTACGATAGGATCGGGTATAATAAAATTACTCCTCCGTTTGTAACACCTCGAAATAAGCGAGCTAGATATACCTTCAAAGGTATGGATCGGATCAGAAAAAAATTCTAAGACTTTTGAGCCATGTCCGTCCGTCCGTCCGTCAGCACGCTAACTCAAAAACTAAGAAAGCTAGAATCTTGAAATTTACACAAAATATTTTGGGAGTAATTTGTAGGTTCCCTATTTTTTTTGGTTGAGTTTGGACCAAGCCTTAGGGTAGCTCTCGAACACCTAACTTTTAGATCCCCACATTTTTTTTGCAATAGAGCTATGAAATTTTAACTACTGATAGATCTCACAAAAATATTAATTTTATTTTTAATAACTTTTTGTTGTAGCCCCACCCGTTACCGAGCTACAGCTCCCCAAAGGTTCAAAAAAGCTCTATATTTAAATTGTTATAGCACAAATTGTATAAGGTATATCTTCATTTTGAAAACATCAAACGATTACTACTTTCATTAGCTTTAAAAGTATATATACAATAAATATATAATTTTGGCATACGGTGTCTTAATTTACCGTTATGCGAAACTCAAATTTTGCAAAATTCTTTAACCCTTCCATCTTCTAAACGGTTAAAGTTGAAAACTTGAAATTTTGACAGAAGTTAGATCTTTGAAAATTAGTATGAGTCATTTCAGAATTTTTTTTTGTATCACCCCCCGTTTAGGAGCTGTAAGGGGTCAAAAACTGAAAATTTCCTATTTTTAAACACCTGTAACTTGAACACCTGTTAAAATTTTTTTGAAGTAATACACAAAAATTAAAGTTCCAACATTATACTTTAATTTCTGTTAACAACTTTTTTTAATAATATAGGGTTACTTTATAATTGACGAAAGTGTTACTTGATTTTTTCAAATTTTCTAACAAATTTCTTTAACGAATTTTTTCCATTTTGTTTTACTCGATAATTTGAAATTGTTGAGGATATAATGCGTAGTACAAAAAAATGTAATTAAATAAACAACATAACGGTTGCTTGAAGAATTTTTATTTATATGATATTGATATATATACATACTTATATAATATCATGTTTATTTACATATCGTATATGTCACTAGTGAATGAATGATAAGAGTATAGATGTATATTATATAGCGCCGTATTTACATACATATATGTATTTTATTGTACTTATAAGAAATTATTCTATCAATGGAATATTTAAATATAATATAATATAATATTTAAAATTATATTTACTATTTTGTACTAAGTAAATTTAATATACATTTACCGCTTAGTATTAAATGGTACTATAGAATATTTGAAAAAGTTTTGGATTGATAATCGTTATGTGGAAGGTTAGAATCTGCTTTTGAAGAATGTACATATAAATATATAGTTTGAATATATGTACAACCCATAGTTCTAGAAATTATAAAATTCACCCAAATTATTTTAAAATACTAAAATATTAAAAAAATAATATTGTAAGCAGAGTGACAGGCTGTGAACATACTAACGGTTCGTACGGGTATCTAAGAGTTGACAAAGTCAACTGTATTCTTCCTCGTTTTTTATTTAGTTTTAACTATATTATATTATTTTCGTTTAAAACGAATCACTGTACAATTATATGACTTTTAAAACGCTTAAGAATAACTTGTCCACGAATATAAATACTTGATCACATTTTTCTTACCATCACTATAATTATACCTATATTTTTAAATCATTAAAAGTGGTCACGTTGAAATGGACATTGATTAATGTGATAATTTGTATTCAAAACATTTTGACTACAGAAAAACTACGTAACAAAAAAGGCAAATAAATAAAAATAAAAAATAAAAAAAAACAACAAGAATTTGAAAAGTCTTTCATTCTATTATTTTATTTATTTTTTTACTTTATAGTTTTCCTTTTTTTCCCATTCATTTTGTTTAAGATTTTTTACTTTTTGTTTGGTTAGATTTTCTTTTAACTCTCAATTTGATTTGAACAGATTAATTTTATCCAAATAAAATTTTCTTTTTCTTTTTTTTTTTTTTTTTGTTGTAGAAACCAGGTGAAAAAGAAAATTTTCTAAAATGAATTGACTGTAAAACAAAATAATATTATATTATATTATATCACATAAAGGTATATAGTTGTAAGGATAACAAATTTCTGTAATAAGTTTCACGTAAATCTAAATTTTTTTGTCTCTTAATAAATAGAAGAAATTAAATACAGAAGAATTTAAGCACGCAAAACAACCATTTTTTGTTTCTAAGAAAAATTATTGTTGTTTTTAGTGAAATTCTGGGGAAAAGAAAAAAAAGAAATAAACCAACTACTAAAGTTAAAAAAAAAATAAAAAATAATAATTTTTATACCTTGTTTAAAATAATTTATGAAGATCCTTTTTATAAAATGTAATAAAAACAAAATAATTGAAAGGAATATAATATTTTAGAGATAAAATGCTATTGAAATTATACAATTTATTAATTGCAAACATTTGTATTGTAATAATGAGTTCAGGGGTCTCGGCGAACAATATTTATGAACATAGTATGCAAAGTGAAAGAGCATACAGATCATAAGCATTTTAAATAAGAAAACAAAAGTTAATTAACAAATCCACCTTGGTACAGTCAAATAACTATAATAAATAAATAATAATAGATAGTATTTGGGAGCGGTATATAAGACAGCATCATAACATTTTTCAGTAACAAAATTTTGCGTTTTTTTATTAATCTTGGAACAATAAAAACTTGCAATAATAAAATCTAGCGCAAGAGAATTGAACATTTACAAAAAATACATCACAAAATTTTGCGATAACAAAATTTTAAAAAAGTTTTATCAAGCGGGAAAACTGAAATGAAAATTATAAAAATGATTTCGAGGAATTTTAGAGTAGGATTCAAAATCGGGGTTATACGCTTGCTCCAGAATATTTATATATATTATGTGTATGTGAGATTCTGAACTAGCAGAAATTTTAGAGTTAGATTAAAAATAGGGTTATATGGCTTTTCCATATTATTTATATATATGTATATGTGACATTGTACATTAGCAGGAATAAATAAAAAAATTAAAAAAATTATTTTAAATCTACATTCGAGTATATTTTTATTTCAGCATTTTTTTTTCGACATTTTTTTCATTAAACATTTTTTTTTTCAACATTTTGCTTTTCAACATTTTTAATTCGACATTTTGTTTTTCAACAAATAGATCCACACCCACATAATTTTCTATTTTGAAAAAATTTGGCGCCTTAAAATTCTGGTGGCCTGTTTCACTGTGCCATCTGTGCATATGGAAGCGGCGGCCTCAGATGGTGTGCCAAAAACTAAAAAACCTAGCTCTATATTATTAAAATTTCTCTCCTGTTTAGCTATATTTTATTGTTAAGAGTAATAGAAAATCGATTTTAATAAATTATTTATTTTATAAATGATAACGGATTAATTAATTGTTTAGGTACAGTTCAACTGTATGCCATATATTATTTTATCGAAGAAAATTCTATCATGAAAATTAAACAAAATCTTGCATACAAATTTTCATGATAGAATTTGCTAATGCAAAATTTTATAATGCAGGATTTTGTAATGCAAGATTTTTTAGTGCAAGTTTCCATACCCAATCCTAGTATTTAACTTGTTCTGTGCAGATGATACCTATATTATATGTAATGCAGTAATGCTATAATAATAATAAAGTGTAATATTTAATAAATAAATGGAAAAACTAAATATGAAAAGAGAAGGGAAATATTAAGAAGCTTCTAACAGAAGCATATCGATATTTTAATTTTTTTAATTTTACTTGTTATTTTGAAAATGTTATTTTTGAATAGACACCCTATTTTTGAAAACTCATTATTTTTTATATTTTATTTTCTTTATAAATCCAATTTTTTTTTTTTTGGATCATATTAAAATACCAAGTTACACAATCCTAAAAATTTCAAAAACTCGAAAAAAATAAAGCCTTAAAAAATAATGAAATAAGAGTTTAATTGAACAATAAAATGAGGGGCTTCAAAAATTTGATTAGTATAGAGTTTTAATGCTTTAATTAGTATAGGGTTTTCACCTTATAGTTAAAATATGTATTTAAAAAAACATATTTCGAAATTATTCTGAGGTTGGTTGCAAAATTAGGGTTCAGGGTAACAAATGGAAAGGCTAGTGGATACTATTTTCTGTGATAAAAAAGTTATTACACATGACATCATAATACACAATACTATTGATATAAGTTGTAACCAAAAACTCAGTTCAGTAAAAATAAAGTTTTTTATTAAGGTAATTAACCTACAGATGAGCACAGATTATGAGCACAGATAGCCCAGCTGATGGCACAGATTATATTTTTACTTCAAATCTTTTTTTCAAATCATTTTATAAAATCCTGTTTTTTCAGTATGGTTCGGTATATAATAATTTCTTTTCAATTATATAGGCACTTTTTTTTCTTAATGGAGGTGAACATCTTCCAAAGACATCAAGAATAATCTCTTTGTAGGGTTACATTCTTACTGACTAATAAATGCATCTACCCTATTAGCAAATATAATGCCAACGCAGTATATTAGCTAGGTAGTAAAGATAGGAAAGAATAGAAATAAGATACAGAAACTTTATAATATTGTGAACTGGAACTGTAAAAGAACAATGAATATTCGTTTTTAAATCTTTATACAAATTGACTTGGCTGGTGATATTATTGTGTTAACCAATTAAATATGAATATACACTAAAATTAATTCTGTTCTTCTAATGTATTAGAATTTAATAATGTCAATTAATAATAATAAGGGTGATAACAGATACTTGATTTATAACTCACATTTCACTAACCTTTAAACAAAAAAACATGTAGGTATGTACACACTTTTAAAAACAAATAAAAAATAATCAAGGGAACGAAAAAAAAAATTACAAAATCAATTTAAAATTTAACAAAATTTAAGTCTTCTTAAAAAAGCGAAGGAAGTCAAACAAAAATTAAGAAAACTTAAATCCCTGTAGTATATTATATAACAAAGAAAATATTTCCACCTACAAATTCTTACCTTTATAAAAACTTTTTCTTTAATTTTATATTTTATTTAAATCGATAAAGTTATTGTCAAGTTTTGTCATATAGAATATTTGATTATTTATCGACCCATCACAGTGGTGTTACATGAGAATAGAAATATATTGTTTGTAGGTAGATATACAAATTTTACAGGAAAAAGCAAAAAACAAACAATAACTTTACTTTATTAAAAGAATATTTTAAAAATTTAATAATGGCAAAAAAATCTGATATTATATTGGCCTCATGAGGGAAATTATTAAATTTTATTAAATGCGCCTCCTTATATACATAATAATATTAATATGTATAAAATAATAATATTTTATAGTACATTGTATATTGTATAATAAATAACATTGTTTTTTTTTCTTTCTTCTTGTTTTCTTTTTTTAAAACTATTTTAAATTTTTTTTTAAATTTTCACGAAAAATTTACCGTCATGCCAAGAAACCTTGGCAAACAAAAAGGACAAAAAAATTTAAATTGATTCAATTCAAAAATCGTAAAAATGTTTTATTTTGTTTTTTTTTTTATTGTTGTTTTCTTTCTTAATTTATATTTTAAAATATACATTTTTCTTTCCTCTCTGTAACTCTGGATGTGTTACGTTTTTCTTCATAAAAAAAAATTTGTTTTTATTTCCTACGTTTATTTTCAACCAATTTGCATGCGGTATATTAAGCTGTAGGTTACTTCCTGCTATTATTATACATATCAACAAATACCAGATTAAAGTATTGTTGGGTCAATTAAAATAAATAAAAGTTAATGATTGAGAATAATGAATGAGGATAATGATTTTGTAATGCAAACAGCACAAAAACACATAAGAAAAAAAAAAACAAAAAAACGTAATACTGAAAGAAATATTAAAATTGAGTTCATTTTTATGGAGGATAGGTAAATTATTGTTAAATTATTGTTTAAATTATATAATGTTACATAATATTATTTATTAAAAGAATTGCTCGTATGCATAAAACTGAGCTTGAACTCATATGTCACTTTTCCAAAGAAAAAAGTGAGTGCAAGTGTAATTTTTGTATGAAAAAGTGAGATTTGAGTACAAGCTCAGTTTTATACATTCGACCCAATATTATATACCCAAATGTATACCCGAATATCCGAATTCAATATTGTTGAAAATATCTTAACGATTATGATGATTAAAATATCTGCTTTACAGACTAGGACACTATATAGTTCTTTATAAAAATTACACACACAACATTAATATTGAATGTGCAGCCTGTGCAGTCACACAATGATATTATATACAGTTAGCTATTAATAAATTATTTGATACAATAGTAAAAATACTATAGATTAGATTAAAATAAGGTGATGAGATGTTTAATTATTGTTGAGTATTTTGACCCGCTATTTTTCTTCTAATTTCTTTTATTATTTAGATGTATTTAATTTTTTTCCAGATCTTCAAATATTTTTTATTTTTGTTTTTCTCTTTCAACCAGGAAATTTTCTTTTAAATATTAGGTATATTTTTTTTTTGTATTTTTCCCTTCAAGATTAATTAGCCAACTTATGATAGATTTTATATGGTTGAACGTGAAGAAGAAATTATCCTGGGGGCCTCGGTGGCTTAGTGGGTAAGACCGTATGAAATACACTGTAAACACCGAGGGAGTGTGAGTTCGAATCCCACACATGTCGTAAGAGTTATTCCCCCTTACGACATTTACAGCCACGTCTGAACAGGAAAGTCTGTGTCAGTCACATTTATGTGGCAGAGAAATGCAATAAAAAAAAATAAAAATTATCCTGATATTAATTTTTTTTTTTTTTTTGGAATTTGTAATTTCTATTTATCCAATTTATATGCCCACTTTAAATTAAAATTGTGATACATCTCACCAAAATTAAATGTCTTCAAATTAATGCTCGAATCATAGACATTTTAATTCTATTTTGGCACAGTTAGTCATTTAGCTGGATTATTTAGCCTTTATTGTATCGAAACAAATTTTGATAGCTTCAAGGTTCGAGTCCCAATTTTGGTTATACGTATAAAAGTAAGTTCAACATAATTATAGGTAGAAATATTGAGGTTAATCAATATAAAATATGCTTTTTTCTTATTTCTATGCAAAATATTTTAACCCTTATATTTTATTATTTGACACTATCTATTTTTCGAGCATCTAGTTTACGAGCATCTAGTTCACGAGTATCTTCCCCATTTAAAAAATTAATCATAAATCATATAATAGTTTATATTGTTAAGCATTTTGTTACGCATTAGAGGTTGTATACATGATTTTTCTGTTAAATTGCTGTTCATAATCTAATAGAAGAGTAAGAATCTACTAGAAGGGATATATTATTACGCTGAATGAAAGAATATATAATGAATCTCGTTGATTCATAATCATATTATTTTAATTTCTTATCTTAAAATACAGTAAAAATATTTTTAATACTTTCAAAAATAAAACTTATTCTAATAGGTTCAAATATTATAATATAAATCTATTTAATCGTCCTTTTTATATGATTTTCTTATTTGCTCGCATTTAAAAAACAAAAAAATAAAAATTAAATGAATTTCATAATAATAATAATTTACATTAAGTAATAAAATACAAAAAAAAAAAAAAAAATGGTCCATTATTATTGGCTTGTAGGTACAAATTTAAATAAATTTATTAGCTAGTCATATTGATTCATCATTGGGGTGCAGTTTTTTAATGATTGTAACAAAAAACAACAAAAAAAAAAAAAAATTTTCTGGACACAATTTAAATAAATAAAGTTATATATTGTCAAAAATGGGTTTGATGATATTTTGTTACTCCAGCCAAGTCTTGCATCCTATATTATTCGTAAAATACATTCTGCTTACATAGCATTTTATAGCGTTTTTGCAACAACCCCTTTTTTCATCTTGTAATAAGTACAAAGTATTTATACATAGTACGAAAAAAAAAATTGAATAAATGTTTATATAACTCATGGGGATAAAAAAAAGTTGTTTTTTTTTTTTCCTTAAATAAACTTGAAAAAAAAAAAAAAAAACCAAAAATTAAATAAAAAATTAAATAAATAAATAAAAATAAATTTTAAAAACTACCCTTGTAATTTACTACGTAAATTTACGATAAAATTTATTTATTGTTGACTTTTTTATTGCTTATGTGAAGTTTTTAAACGCTAATTAAAGGCAAAAAAAAAAAACATTTTTTTTTTATTTTTTATTTGTTTCATTTTGTAAGGAATGAAATTTTATTTATTTATTTTTTATTTAATTTAAATATAATTGTATATTGTGTCCGAAAACAATTAAAAGAAAAAAAAAAAAAACAAAATATATTATGTATGTACATTTTGAAAAATAAAAATTTTTAATAAAGGTGTACAATAATAATCGTTCCAAAAAAAAAAAAAAAAAAAAACAAAAAAACGAAAGGCACCATTATAGGCTGGTAATAAATTGACTTATAATGAAAATAAAAAGTTAAAAAAAAATTATAGGTATTATTGTTTTTTTATTTACCAATTAATACTAAAACAAAAACTACAAAAAAAAAAAAAAAAGTGCTAAAATTTGTATGGTTTTTTGGTTGTTTTTCTTTTTTCCAAAAATCTATAGATAAAAAATAAATGAAAATATTGCATATGTTTTTGTTCAAAAAGAATGATTTTTAAATAAATAGGTAGGTAGATACTTAATTAAAAATCAATACGTTTATTTGCTATTATAAAAATGAATTATCATACTAATATTATGTAAATTGAAAACTATTATAATATAAAATGATAAAAAAAAATTCTTCTTCCTTTGCTTCGAAATTGCTTCAAAAAATTAAACGTCAACTTGAAATCCTTAACAACCTTAACATTAATTCCAAAATTTTTCTATATTTTCCCTAATCTGATGATTTCTCTTTATCAAAAAAACACAACAAAATACACAATAAATGAAAATCACGTTTATATAACTATCTATATACATTTATCATAATATTATGTTGGTATATAAGGTAGCATATCATCAAAGGTTTTTAAAGATGAACATTTTCAAAAATATAATAAAAAAAAATTCTAGAATTCTGAGTAGTACATTTACTTTAAATTTGGCATCACATTCTGAGTGCTTTTGCACCTATAATGTTTATTTCTTTTAGAATTTTTGAAATAAAAAAAAATTTTGAGAAATAAAGAGGCACTTCGCCTTCAATTTTCGGGAGACCTTACATTATAATTAAGAAAAACCGTTAATATGTAAAAATGTAATGTTAAAACTTTATTCTTTGTGTTTTACTTCAAATAAATTTTTACAAAATACTCCTAAGTTAGAGGATGTGTTTACAATAATAGTGAATTTGCATAATTTGATCCCCAATAAAAAATTTGTTCTAACTTAACTTATTTCTGTACAATATGCTTATTGTTAAAAATCTATTACCGCTCAAAATTTCCAGGTTATATCTTTTCACATAACTGTAAATTTAAATACAACTTGCCAAAAACTTTTTCAAAAATAATTTTTAAATTGATTTATGGAACTTAGCTAATTTTTGGTTATTAGACATATTTAGAGTATAAAAATATTCAGCAGAACTTAAAATATAAGTACATACCACACACGTCGTTCGAATCCGACACACGTTGTAAGAATAATTCCTCCTTACAACATTTAAGCCTACACCGGAAAAAGTAAAGGTTGTGTAATTTCCTTGTCACATTTATATGACAGGGTTATAAACTAAAAAAAAATATTTGCAATATTTTAACACTTTGATGGGATGAGGCAACATAAAAGTTGTTTCATAATATTCATTTGTTTAATGTAATCTATCCACTGATAAAATTTCATCTTAAAAAGTGTAGAAGTTTTGAAAACCGACTGATGGGCGGACAGACAGATTTCCTTTCCGAATTTCTTTTAAAAAAATTTCGAAATTCTTTATAATATTTAAAATATGCTAAAAAGACAATATTTTTATTATTTTGCATTAATAAAATAATGATCTGTTTTAAAATATGTATATTTTAAAAATAAAAGAAAATAAATTATATATAAAATTCATAACATGGAATTACCTCTTATTAAAAATTTTTGACTTTTTTAATCTGCACCAATTTTTTTTTTGTAAATGTTGTAAAAAGAGGAAAATACTTAAGGACAATCAAAGAAAAATCTTCATATTAAGCTAATTTTTACAAAAATAACACTTGATAATATAATTTCTTGTGTGGATGACGTAAAATGAAATCTAGTCAGAAATATTTTTGTTTATTTAAATGCATTGATCTAAGTTGATCTCATAGGTAATCTCTTAAAATAATCGCTTAAGATATCTATATGACCTCTAATGGTAGTTGTCTAATAAAAAGTGAAAAAAGTGTACAAAATTGTACTCAATTAACACTGGTTTAAAAATTTATTCCTTTATTTCAAAAAAAGGATTTGAAAATAACTGACAGAGTTTTTTGTTTCGAAATTTTTCGAAAAGACAGACATTGAATATTTTTGAAATTTTGTGGTAAAAAGAAAACTGATTATTATCTAGTACCTACCTAATTTTTCATTTTGTTTTTTATTTACTGTGCGGCCATGTTCCATCAGTATTCTCAAAATTTAAATTCGACAGGACAGGTCGAGAATGTGGATGTTACAGCATATGAAACGAAATCGCCATGAGAATGGAATAAAAAATTATGTTCTGTCATTCTCTTTTTGAGAATGGAAACGGTGAAATGAAATATATAATTCATTTTTTAAAACAGTATTTTTTTTTTTTTTTATAATGCATTTCTCTGCCACATAAAATTACACAGCTTTTCCTGTTAAGGCGTGGCTGTAAATGTCGTAAGGGAGAATAACGACGTATACGCGATTCAATAATATTGAAATTTTCCCTTACGGATATTTTGTAAGATTTTGCTGCCAAGAATCTAAGTCAAAAAAGTACATTCATTTAATTTAAAATGTACAAAAATGCTTCTTTATTTAATCTAAAACTTTCCAAAAAAAAACTAAAAAGTTCTAAAACATTTCTGCTTTACTCGAAATGCTGGAAAATGGGCGAATATTTTCTGAAGTGAATTTTAATATTATAATTTGTATAGCTATTTTGTATTTATTTTTAAAAGTAAGTTTATATAACCGTTATTTTATCAAATTAATTTTTTTTTTATTTAAAAAATAAACACCAAATATTCTTTTGTGGTTTTTTTCTATATTATGACAATGTTCAGTAAAGTATTGTAATAAGAATATTTTATCAATCTAACAGCCATCAAAATATTTATTTCATATTTTTATTTATGAAAAATAACCAAATTTTTCTATTAAAAATCTTTAATTTTCAATTAAAATAAAATATTTTATGCTCTAATAAATTTAATTTTATTTATAATGAAAACCAAAAAAAAAAAAACAAATTTCGTGATCAGGGAATAAATTTTTATGTATCTGACGTTAGTGTAAACAAAAAATTAAAACAAGGCAGAATGTAAACCAACGGTTTTTAAGGCGCACTTTCCCAAAAGACAATATAATCAGTTTAGAATTGTGATTATGCACCAAAATTTGAGAATTTTCTTAGAATTTCATTCAGATAACAAGATAAAATATGAAAAATAAAGAGACACTTTCATAAATTTGAAGGGAACTCTACATAAAAAAAACCATTAACACTCTAAAACCATTTTGGGCTCTAATCGCTCTAAAGCAGGGCAAGCAGGGAAGAAAAATCAAGGAAAATTTCGGTTTGACATAACGGTAAATTTATATAGTAAATTTTAAAAAATTATGTCATTTTGATATTGATTTTTAAAGGTAAAAAAAAAATTCCGTCGAATGGCGACGTTTCATTTTCTGCTTATCATTTTTAAAATTTTTTAAATAGAAAAAGTGCTAAGTAGATGTGTATATGAGATACATATACACATTTAAAAATAAACTAGGCTTTTTCAAAGTTTGAGGGGCTCCGGCTCCATAAAGAATGGGACTATATAGAAAAGTTGTTCTGCAACATTAATTTTTTATGAGACCTACCGATAAT
The DNA here is from genome assembly GCA_947095535.1 of Poecilobothrus nobilitatus. Lineage (NCBI taxonomy): Eukaryota > Metazoa > Arthropoda > Insecta > Diptera > Dolichopodidae > Poecilobothrus > Poecilobothrus nobilitatus. The sequence goes on from OX352774.1 coordinate 231,956,058, forward strand.
TAAAATTCTATCTTTAACGGTGTAGAAGTTTTGTGAACAAATGGACGGACTGAGTGAACCTATTAGGTACATTTTTAAAATTTTTAATGTGCTAAAAATGTTAAAACAATTATTGTAAGCATATAACAATATTTTTGGTAGCTATGATCAATTTTAATAACCAACAATTAATTTTTTTTAACAAATGTTCAATAAATTTTAAATTAAAACGTTTTTTTTCACAAAATTTTAATTTTTAAAAGCCAATCAAAATCGTAGATCTCATTGATCTATGAAACGTAATTGATTATCTAAGTGTTTAGCAGATTAAATTTTCGAAAGGTATTTGTACATATTTTAAAGAAAATAATGTTAATCAATCAAAAATTATAGCTTTTGGTTTTTAATGTGTTAGAACTTTCCCGTACTGGCTATACTTTTAAATGGTTATGTTTTTTTTCAAATACCTGAAATTTTAAAAAGGTAATGTAACGAAACATTTTTTTGAGTTTAGTTTATTATCAAAAAAAAAAAAAATAACATCATTAAACCGTTATAGTTTTTGCTATTTAATTTTTAATATTTTACAAAACTTGTATTATGTTTAGATACATTATTAGTCACATTATTATGTTTAGATACATTATTAAATACATTAACAGCCGCTTTTACTAGTGTTAAATGTACTTATATTAGTGCAAAAAATTATTTTTCTTTAATATATAATATAAAAATACTTAAAATATCCTTGACTGTCAGAGTTTCTAATGTCGAAATATTAAGATAAGTAAGCAAAACCATCAGTTGTTATTAAATATAAAAGGGAGTCACATTATGAGAAACCCTATAAATATTATTGATATCATTTAAAGGAATCTCCTTATAATCTATTCCGACTGAAAAGTATATTTAAAAGAACTGAAGATTTAACTAAAGTATGTTTAAAAGAATTAAAGTTGTAAACAGAACTTTTCCATTTTTAACAGTTGCACCTTCGTAAGTGGTAGTGACAAATTTTATTTAATCATTTTTTCTTAACTAATTTTTATTGTATTTTAAAATTTTAGTACATTCGGGTAAATACGGGGCAATCCTTTAAAAATCAAATTATCTATAAGATGTAATTTTGATACAGTTAAATGTAAAAGAATATTCACTTAAATTAAAAATGTTTTCACTTAAACTACAAAATGTCTTCAGTTAAAGTAAATATATGCCTTTAAAGTTAAAATTTCTTCAGTTAAAGTGAAAAATGTATAAATAAAGGATTACCTACACATTGTAAAGGGTCATATTCTATCTCTATATGTGAACAATTTTACACACCTGTTATTTTTATTAATTTTTTTTATGTAAATTTCTTCTGAATTTTATTAATCTGTTGCACACTTATTTGTAACCTGTAATTTTATTATTATCGTGTTGAATTACACTTCAATTTTATAAATTTTTTTGCAACAAATAATAATTTTCAAGGGTTAACCTCAAAAGTGTCGTTATTGTTGTTGATGTTGAGAAAGAATTGAAAACAAGTAATATGAATTTACGTTTAAATTATCATCGTTTTTTACAAAATGAAAAACGAATACAATACAACGAATACAAAATACAAAATGATTTTGTATGCTATTATTGTTTTACACATTCTATTCTTCAATATAGGTATTATTTCTTTATTTACTTTTTGGGTTTTCCTTTTCAATATTTTTGGTTTTTTACTATTCCCATGACATTAGTTTTATTTTTTAAGGACATAAGAGCAAAGAATTTATTTTTATACCCTACACATTAAGTATAGGGTATATTAACTTTGGTATGGTGTTTGTAACCACCAAAAGGAAGCGCGTTAGGTATAGACATGTATATATATTCTGAATCAGGATCACCGCCGGAGTCGATTTAGCGATGTCCGTCCGTCCGTCCGTACGCACGATAATTCAAAAAATAATGATGCTATCTTGATGAAATTTATACTGTAGGTTAACAATGACTAAGGTAAGGCGGGGATTGTAAATGGGCGAAATCGGACCATGCGTTCGAGTACCTCCCATACAACTTCCAAAACCTAATACGCATATTTTCGAAATTAATAAAGATACAAACTTAAAATTTTGTACGAGGGTGTGTTTTTCTGAATCCCTGATATCCCCAAAATTTGAGATGAAGTGGAGTGGTTGTTCGGGTACCTCCCATACAACTCCCAAAACCGAACATGCATATCTTCGAAATTAATAAAGACAGAAACTTCAAATTTGGTACAAGGGTGTTGTTTCCTGAATCCCTGATCTATCCAAAATTAAAGATGAATTAGAATGGTTTTTCGGGTATCTACCACACAACTCCTAAGAAGCATATCTTCGAAATTAATAAATATATAAACTTGAAATTTGGTATAAGAATGTTCTACCCTGTTGATGTCTCTAAAATTTGAGATGAATTGGGGTGGTGGTCCGCGTGCCTTCACACACTTCCCAAGACCTAACAATCATATTTTCGAATTTAATAAAGATAGAAACCTGAAATTTTGTACAAAGGTTGTAACAGCATTTATTTTTTTTAGCTGGTATTAAATACCTAACTAAACTTATGGATTTTTAATTTAATTGAAATGTTTTAGGTGTAGGGTATAAATAAGTCGGTTTCATCGACTTACTGTTATTTTTACTTGTTTAGAACAATATTTTGAATTTTTTATTTTTATCGTAATTTTCGTGTTTTTTTTTACCTCAATAATTGATCATATTATATTGGAAAATATTAAATAAAATATTTTCCGTTTAATTCCGTTCAAAACATTTTGATAAATTTGCTTATTAGTGTGTTCGTCTGTCTCACTGTTTATAAAGCTTCCAGATCGTTAAAATTGAAAGAATGAAATTTCAAACATGGTTAGGTTACATATAAGTCTACATATTCTAAAACACCTTTTTTATGTGGCCTCATCCATTACAGAACTAACAGTTCCACAAAGTTTCAAACAGTGCCCTTTTTTAAATACGTATATGATATTTTAGCAGTTTTATCAAAAAATATTAAAATTTATACAGTTTTTTCCAATTTAGTATTTAATTTTACCGTGAAAATAAAATTTTGCAAGATTTTAATTTTTTCATAACTTTGACATATAGGTACTAAAAAAAAATCTACAAATTTTCGTCCAAATAAAAATTTTTAAACAGTTTCTATTGTATTTTGGAAAGTGTTTCCGTTTAAAAATTTTTAACTTTACGTTTTGCTTTTTTCTTATTTAATTAAAAAGCAGTAACTAATAGTAGATATAACATTATTTTATTTAATTTCATCAGGATTAGCTAGATACTTACCCTAGATAACGGGGATACATTAAGCACTTGCCCTAAAATTAAACAATCAAATATTTTTTAGGACAGATATTGATCATTTTTTTTTTAATGCATATATCTGCCACATAAATGTGGACAGGAAATTGCACAGCCTTTCCTGTTCAGGCGTGGCTGTAAATGTCGAAAGGGGGAATAACTCTTACGACATGTGTGGGATTCGATACCACACTACCTCGGTGTTTCGGCGTATTTTATAACCAGTAGGCCACCGAAGCCCCCAGACGTTGATAATTTTTAAAATCAATATTTATGTTTCATTAATAGGTAAGGTATAAGGTTTTCCTTTGGTATTTATTTTCTTCAAAAAACAAATAAAACGAGTCGAAAGCTTAAAGACTCGATATTTTGATTCCTGCCTCTGAGTCCAGCAAAATTGCCCCTAAATTGAACAAAAAATATAAAAGTTAACATATCAGTGCAGAATAGTTTGTAGATAGTAACTAAAAAATAAATTTTTAATTATTAATAAATAAATATTCTTCAAAGGGTCGGATTAAATTAAACATGATTTATTGAAATTTTAGATTAATTGATAAAATAAAATATTTTTAATGATATGGTGGTTTTTTTTTTAAACTAGAATTTGCGTTTCTTTTAAAAATATTTTTTTTTATCATTATAATAATATGATAACTTTTTGACGACTGACACCATCCTGAAATTAAATTTATTCAAAGTAATTCCCTTCAGCAGATTTTATATTTTTATAATATTGAGTATTTATCTATAAGTGAAATTTTTATACATTTGTTAAATATGTATTAATTTTGTTCTTTTGTTTATAGTATTTTGTTTTATAGCAAAATAATTTTTATTAAAGGTCATCTGTGCGCCTAAAGTGCGATATTAATAAGATAAAATTGAACAGAAAAATAAAAATCAATAAAGGTAGGAAAAAAAAAGTGAAAGAAGAAGTTTTCTAAAAATTATTTATTTTAAAAATACAATAAGTATTCTATTTGTTTTATTTCAAGGACATTCTCAACTCAATGATATCGATGGGAATAATAGGCAAGGACATTTTAAGTTCGGAAGAAAATTATGTGGATTTATAAGAAATTGAGAGAAAGTATTTTTTGTAAGAATTTAAAGTTAAATTTAGTATAATAGCAACATTTTCTTTTTAAATATCTTTTATATGTTAGATCAGGTTAGAACGACAATCATAATGTTATTATAATTTTTTTTTATTTAGAGTTTCGTACGGAATATCCGAAAATGTTTTCATTTAAAATTTTTTCAAATCTCCTAAGACATAATATGTGTATCATTAATACATCATTCAGTAGCTATACATATGCTGCTTAAACGAGAATGACGAACTAGGCAGGGTCTATCAAAGGATGCTGAGAATGTTATGGATAGAATATCGCACAAATATTTCCATCTTAAAAGAACTTAATGTAAAATGCATGGATACTTTGGAAGAAAATAAGTAAAACTTATCTCAAATATTTTGCTACGAAATGAAGAAACTGTAGATAGATAGTAGTGGAAAGAGTATAAAGTTAGTTAACAAAAAAACCATCAGCATAAATGCATCGACATCAGAGCATAAAAACCATAATATAAAGCAAATTAAAATAGCAGCATATAAAAAATCTCATCATATAATAATAATGTCACTACGCTCTGTATAAAATATTGGAAGAAGGAGATATATAATACTTTACTACGAAACGTTGTTATGCATAACTGTTATGCAAACGTTTCGTATAGTATTTTGATTTGTATTGGTATATCTTCAATTAATACCATTTATGTCTCAATATTTTAGTTTTTTAATTGTCATGTTTACTCTAAGTATTCTTTTCTATTATAGGCCTTATTCTATAGCCTTATTCTAATCTATATTTCCTTTAATAGATTTTCCTCATCAGATGTAACTTCAAATTTTTCTTGACCAAATACAACTCATCTATACTAATTACCATTAAAAATAAAACAATTTCATCAGTTATTGTTAATATCATCAGCCTTTTGTTGTAGATTAAAGTTAGTGGTTATTTGAATATGAACTGTAGATAACATATTGAAATTATCCAGCAAAAAAAAAAAAAAAATTTTAATATTATGTTAAATTATAATTGAATGTAAACTTTAAAACAAAATTTTAATCTTTTAACTTAATTAACTGAGACCTCGAAAGACTAAGTACCAAATATTCCATTTTATTTATTGGTTAATTTAAAATGAGACTAAGCTAAAAGTATTAGAAATTTGACATCCGAAAAAAAATAAAATCATACTTTTCTTAAGATTTCCATCAATTTAAGTTATGGGTTATAATAAATTATATCTGTAACATTTAAAATTTTCTAAAAATCAAACAACAAAGACTGGTTGAAATAAACGCACCTGTTAACTAATAATTAATTCAAATTCGTGTTTGAAAAAAAAAAGAAAAACCCTGAATAATTGAATAATTTTACACGACCAACAAAATTAATGAACATTAAAAGTACCTACAAAACCAACTTAAAAGAAATATATCTTCATTAGGTCATTGAATCGTAATGAATTTGTTTTCAATGAATTAATTAATATTTAATGAAAATTATTTACGAATTATATTAGGTTCAATACCTTAGATAATGAATAAATAAAATAATTCAAATCAATGTATTAATTATAATTTTCATAAAAGTTGATTAATAGAAAAAAAATATCTTTAAGAAGATTTATTTAAAATAAATCGAATATTGTAATGTTGGGGTTTAATTAATTGTAAAAATTAATTTAGAATCTTTCAAATCAATAATAATGTTTTAATTTAATATAGTAATTTGTTTTAAGGACTTGAAATATTTTAACCTATTCAAATTGAAGATTATATTATAGTTACCATAGTTAATTTTTTAAAATATAAAAAATTAGGGAATCATAAAAAAGATATCAAATTTCGGTGGCCTAGTGGGTAAAAGCGTATAAAATACGCTGTAAACACCGAGGGAGTTCGAATCCCACACACGTCGTAAGAGTTATACCTCCTTACGGCATTTACAGCTACGCCTGAAAAGGAAAAGCTGTGTAATTTTCTGTTCACATTTATGTGGCAGAGAAAGGCACTAAAAAAAAAATTTGTACCAATATTTATATATTATGCTACTTTTAGTGCAAGAAAGTTCTACATGCTTATGGAGCTCTCACATTAGTCGTAGTAATTCATATTGCTTAAGGTACTTCATAAAAGTAGTTTAGAAATTATATTGTATATTAGGACCTCTTTAACTGAATGTTTAAATACATAGCTTATTAATAAAGAAAATGTGCGATAGATCAAATAGGAAGATTGTTCTAATGGTTCTAACTTAATGTTTGGTTCGAGTACAACCCTACAAAAGAGAGTTCGCGCGTTGATATCATTTGCATCTCTCAAAATTCCCATATATATTTGCGAAGAAATATCGCAGGAATTAAAAGATCAAATTTTAAAGTTACACATTATTTTCGTGGCAACTTCACATATTATTTTGCTTTCACTTCATAATATCTCCTGCAATTTAATGATTGTATAAGGATTATATTCCTCAATAATTGTCATGTCCAACATTGTGAAGATTTATTACGTGAGGGCACATAAATAAAATACAATAATTTTTTGTATTATAATACCAGAATTACTGTTGATTCATATGCTGGTTTAGAGCTAATGTAGAGTTCTTTAGCAGTTTATAACCCATTAATCCCTTAATTTGTAATAAATCACATTTAAAAAGTGTTTGTATTCTTTAAAAAAGGAATTTCCACTGGAATCTTAAATGTACTAAATTATAGCATCAACTATAACATGATAATAATTATAATCTAATACCACAATTAATATACCTATAATATGATTAAATAATTTTTATATAATAAATAAATTTCATTATATTTTACATACATAGTTCCTAAGAAAAATTGTTTCCAAAAATTAAACAATAATTTTCAATTACAAGTCCCTCTTGAGGATCATATTATTATGTTGGTAGTAAATAATATAAACCAAATAAATAATATTACAATATTATTATTAATATAAATATATTTTATAATTTAGTTTCAAAATCACCCCTTGTTTGTTCTACTTGTGATCTGTAAAGACAGAGCGTCATATAAACCATCCAAGCATTTTACACCTATATAAATATTGCATATTATGGGGCGCATTACTAATAATATTGAGAACATTGTTATTATTTCTACTAAAATACTATTTTAAATCGAGTGAGATTTAAAAAAAAATCCAATAAATAACAACATAATACTAAAGATTTTTTTTTCTTTTTAAAAATTTGTATTTGCAACCAATCTTCCCTTTACAAAAGATAACTTTATACTTTTAAATTCGATCCATATTCCAATTTCTTATCGAAAATTATTTCGGTTTTTTTTTTTGTTTGTAAAATTGCGATATTATTCAAAATATTTTTCTCAATTTTTCTTCAAAAAAAAACAAAAAATACAAAAAAAAAAATTTTCCAATTTTAAAAAGAAAATTTATTGTCCTTGGTGTCAATACAATCGTCGTGTATGAATAAAAATTATAAATATATTTGTTTTTTTTTTAGAAAAAAAGTTAAAAAGAGTTTTTGGTTATTTTTGTTTTTTTTTTTCATCTTCTGGGGTACCGATAAATTTAACTGATGTTTTTAACTAGTTTTTACTTGTTATTTATGTATTCCTTTATTTTCTTGAATATTTATATCTTATTTATTTATTTTTATATTTTTTTTTTGGTTTCTACCGAAAACCAATTCTAAAAGTTTTTGTTTGCAACAAAATAATGTATATTTTGCCATATATATCTAATGTAGTTACATATATTTATTTATTTTTTTTTCTATAGTTTAGAGATGCGAATAGTTTTCATATCCTTATACAAATCAATTGCATACATTTTACACACGAATTATCCTTTTTGATATTATTGTTGGTATCTATATGTATTTTTACTTTTTAAATCGTGTTAGTTTTGAAGAAAATGAAATATAAAAATTTGGAAAAAAAAAGTCGGAACCGTGTTTAAAATTTTATTCCCCGATCTAAATACAAAAAAAAAAAAAAAGGTTTACATTTTTTTCTTTAGGAAACAGAAAACTTTTCATAAATGTAATGAAAAAAAATTGCAACTTTTCGATTTATTCGTGTGTCTCATATAATTTGCAAGGACGAAGATTTTCAGTTTTTTTTTTATAATAATTTTTATCAAAAAAAAAATATTTAAAGAAAAATAAGTAAAGAATTATTTTTATAGTTTCTTTTTTACAAAAATCTGTTCTTTTTATAATCTTTTTTTTAAATTCTACGTCCTACCTTCATTTTTATTACTTTATACTAAGAAATCTTAATTTAGTACATAATAAAGAGTCTTTCAAATTGAGTTTTGAAAATTGGTGCAGCACAAGATCGAGAAAGACATCAGTATGCTGTAAAACTATCACTCACAGTACCAAGAAAATATTGGTCTGTGAGTGATAGAGTTACAGCTGACCCCACCATGTCAATTTTATGCACGTATTATGCACAAAGATTTAGCGTTGAAGGCCTACAAAGTTCAATTGGCAGAAGAATTGCTGCCACAAGATCATTCAATGCATCGAGACTTTGCCAGTTGGATACTGGAAAAAAACGACGATTTTTAAAAAAAAAACCATCTTTTCGGACGAAGCACATTTCAAGATCGGTGGCTACGTTAATAAACGAAACTGCTTGGGGAGACGAAAACCCTCGTGTAATCCAAGAGAAGCCAACGCATCCACAAAGAGCCACTGTTGGGTGTGCATTGTGGTCTGCTGGTGTGATTGGTTCGTACTTTTTCGAAAATTATGCTGGAAGAGCCATAACATGGAAGGAAAAGCTATAAAAAAAGGTGGTTACATGGGATATATCATTTTCAGTGTATAAATGGAAAACATTGTAAAAAATCATCAAAAATTAATAAAAACTTTTCCAGTTTGAATTCAAATTCTATGTCTTTTAATTGTTTACTTTTGAAAACTCAATTTGAAAAAACCTTTATATAAACAAAAATTCTTATACTTAAATACGTTCCTACTCTGCAATATCTAGCAAAAAGAATACTACTTTACAAACCTTGCTTTCAATGTTAAAAAAATAATAGTAAAAGGTTTTTTTTTTTCTAAGGGAGGTGGGAATCTTCCAAAGACACCAAGAATTTCCCCTTGGTAGTGTCAGATTTTTACTGAAATCTGATTTTTACTAAACCCACCTCCCTCTTTAGCCAATATAGTGGGATGAAACCCTTACCTGCGAACGCAGTATATTGGCTAGGGAGTAGTTAATAAACGAAAATAAGGAAATAGTTAATAAGGAAAATGGATACGGAAACATTGAATTGGGAGTGGGACTGTAAGGACACAATGAATCTGCCTATTATTATTATTTTGCTAACAGTGACTAAAGCCGTCACAACAGTTACAACATGCAGTAGTAGTATATATTACTACATGAGGCAACTATTGAAGGCAACCCCCACTGTCACTGTAGCGGCTGTTATTATTGGTATTAATATTTTTATTAATATTATTATTATTTTTACTACAGAGTCAGCGCCATCAGTGGATTACAACGTGCAGCAGTATATAACACCTTACTTGCATGATATAACCAAAGATAGTCCCACTGTAGTAGCTATTATTATTATTACTATTATTATTATTATAATTATTGTTATATTATTATTGTACTATTTATTATACTATTTAATTGTACTATTATTATTATTATTATTACTATTATTATTACTATTATTATTATTATTTTATCACAGAGTCAACGCCATCAGTAGATTATAAAGTGCAGCAGTATATAACACCTTACTCGCATGATATAACCAAAGATGGCTCTACTGTAGCAGCTATTATTATTATTATTATTATTATAATTTGTTTTACTATTACTATTATTATTATAATTATTATTATTATTATTATTATTACTATTATTATTATTACTATTATTATTATTGTTATTGTTTTACTACACAGTCAGCGCCATCCGTGAATTACAACATGCAGCAGTATATAACACCTTAATGGAATGATATAACTAAAGATGGCTCCACTGTAGCAGCTATTATTTATTATTAATTATTATTATTATTATTATTATTATTATTATTATTATTATTATTATTATTATTATTATTATTATTATTATTATTATTATTATTATTATTATTATTATTATTATTATTATTATTATTATTATTATTATTATTATTATTATAATTATTATTATTATTACTATTATTATTATTATTGTTATTATTACTAATATTAATTATACGATATACATTATTACGATATAAAAGTACTACATATTTTTTATTTATGACCTGGCCGGGGTTTGAACCCAAGACCATTCGATTGAAAGGTTGGCGACTTAACCACTGCGCCATGAGTCAGATCAGGTTGCAATCCAATCAGTTTGGAGACAAAGAAAATATTTGAAAATTGTACACAATTGCTTTGAATTTTTGAAAAAAAAATAACAATTTAATTTCTAAAAATTTATAAAATTAAAATTATAAAACACATTGTTTTTTAAAAAAGGTACATACCTATTTTATTTTGGTATATATATTTAAATTTGCACATACCTATTTTTCTTATCTTTTAATTCTATTAAATCTTCAGATCATTTAAAACTATTTAACTTTTTATTTTTGCATACTTGTTAAATTATAAGGAAAACCCAAACAATTTGAGATCGGCGACCTATTCAATATAAACATCACTCTACAGACTACGGCTGCTTTGAATCCATCTCGCGTATAATAAGAGAAATCAACTTAATGTTCTATGATACAAGCATTAATGAACTAAATACTAAGAGCCAGACTTAAAATGCGTAGTCTGAAATGTTATGCTTAATCTCGCAATGCAATTTAAGTGAAAAGCCTTTGCCATACTTATATCAATTAATGGATATTATTTTTTTTTCAATTAGATTTTAAGTTTCTAATCTTAATTTAATTGCACTAAGAGTAATTCAGTAATTTAATAAATAGTTTAGTCTTTATTTAATGACGAACTAATCCAAATAAATGATGCCTAAATCACAGTTAGTGATAATTGTCAAAATGATGAATATAAATGAATATAATGAATATAAATTATCTGAATCAAGGCGTTAAGTATCATGGTGGTTAAATAGTAATTTTTGTATCGTAATAATGTTTATTGTATAATGACAGTGAAGATACGTTTCGTTACATTATATCCTATCCCTGGCTTTCTCATGCAGGAAGGTGTTATAAAATACTGCATATTCTAACTTTTAATGGAAATCATCACTCATCACTGATGGCGACACTGATGGAAAAATCGTAATAGCTAATAATAAGCGGATTCATTGTTACCTTACAGTCCAAGTTCCAGTTTAATGTTACCTGATCCTTGTCCTATCCTTACCCAATACACTGCGTTAGCAGTTAAATGTTACATCACATTATATTGGCTAACGAAGGAGTCTCCTATCCCTACCCTATGTACTGTGTTACCAGTTAAAGGTTTCATCAACTTATATTGCCTAAAGGAGGAGGTGGGTTTAATCAGCAAGAATCTGACACTACAAAAGAGGTATTCTTGGTGTCTTTGGAAGAATCCCACCTCACTTAGAAAAAATGTACCCAGATATTTCTTTAGAACTCTATTCAAATACAAGACTAACTGACTCAATTTAAAAGTTAATTTTAAAACTGAGCTGTAAAAATAATATATTTAAAAAAAAAAATTTAATTTAAATATTGTTTTAGTAAAAATAAAATTTTAATTGAATTTTACTTTAAATAAAATTTCAAATCAATTAAAACTCTTTAACTTTTCGTTTACCTTTATTTAATTTAATTTTAAGTTTTTTAGTAAAACAATGTCATATTATAATCTCTTATTATACAAAATACTTTTAAATAAATTTTGCTAAGAAAAACCATGTAGTTCAAAACATTAAAATATGTTTTATACATAAAATGAAGAAAATAATTTTACTTAAGGCTATTTACTATAAGATTGCTGTACACATTTTATTATTTATTTAATATACACATTTTATTATATATAACATAATATTATAATAAATGTTATTTCATAATATTATAATATACAAAATGAAAAATTTTAACTTTTTCATGATGAAAATTGTTTGTAAGTCATCTTTATTCTACAGAATTTTACTATATTTTACTAAGAAATCTTCAATTGAATTAAATGGAATTATTCAAGAAATAAAAGTTATATAATTTATTGTTTTACAAAACCTGAGCTCACAATGGATATGCAATAAATAAAAAAAAATATTTAAAATAAATATAATTAAAGTAACCTTTAGTTTGTTTTGCCATATTGTTAATAAAATTTTCTCGATTCTAAAACATTCCAATTTCATGATACAAATTTATTAATAATTCTGGTTGTCAATTTGTTTTCTTCTGATTTAACAAATTCAAATATTAGACTTGTAACGTTTTTCTATCATTTTGGCACACAAAATTGAAGAATTCTCTTTTATTTTAACACGTTGAGTACCATATGAATCGTTGCGGTGAACAACATTGCTAAATAGTGTTTCAAAATCTCTTTACTTATCGATTAACATGAAAATCAATTTGCCGGGGCCTTCCACTTGAATAAAAAGTGAAAATTGCTGAATTTTCTCAATATTTCCAAATCATTGTTTTTTTTGTATTAGATATTTCGTCTAATAAAAGAATCATTTGTTATACTGTCGATTTAGTGAATATTCATAATTAATTGAAAGTCATTATTTACAAGTTATGTTAGTAAATTATTCTAAATCTTAGAGAGAAAATAAAATGACATAACTGGGTATTACTATAATGTTAGTGATGTTAGAATAATAAAATAACTAAAACATTAACACTAATCTAAATCAAAACCAAAATATCAATCGAAACTATCATGCGAATGAAATAATTGAAATATAAGATTAATCATTTATACAGTGAGAGTCAATTACCCTCGCGTAAAATCTGGCTCTCCGTGTTAGACTATGGAAATGTTACTTCGTGATATTATGGGACCTGAAAACTCTTTTGACTAATGAATAAAAAAAACAAGAATTGAATTATCTTTATTTGAGTTACAAAATGATGTTAAAAAAAAAAAAATCAAATTAGATACTAAGCACATAAAAATTTTTTTATTTTAGTTTTTTTTTCTTTTACAGAACAGTTTATCTAGAAACTTTATTGTATTTTGCCGTTATGTCGACATAAAGCTTTCATTGAACAAGGTGAAAACTCACATTGGGATTGGGATTTAACACAAGTTTATTTTTATTTACACAATTAATCACGTGATTTTAAATTTTAGATTTTAAGACAGAATGGTGTTTTCTGATGGTCCTAAACATTTTTTTTTCATCTTTATCAGTGAGCGTGAAATTCAACGTGTTAATTGTATTTTCTATACAAAATTGTATTTTATTTGATTATTTTAGTGAAATTTCAACCAAATATTTGCCTTCGCGATATGATTTTAAGAAATGTACCTACATAATATTACTATTAATTCATATATTCTTATAATTTATAAAATTCTTATAATAATACTATTAATTCATATATACATATATTCTTTAATTCGCCTCTTTAAAGTTTCAATATTTAAACGTTGTTTTAACCAGGGCTCCATTAACGCATCAGCTAAATTAATGAGATATTGGTACCTGGTTACTGGAATTTGGTGTACACGATGTTTGTTCAAACTGTAGATTATTTGACTGTTGATACATGCTATATTCAGCATGCCATAAAAAATACAAAGAGGCCACCGTCTGTTTTGCTAAAAATTGAATAATTACTACATATTTGATCGACGACTGCTCCTTTTGTGGAGTTGTAAAATTCTACAATTTCTGGTTTATGGTTGTGAGGATCCACTACAGGTGCTTCATGCATCGTAGACAGCAAAAGTATAGTTTTGTTTGGTTTAGGTTTATATGAAGCCATTGTAATATTTTGGTCATAACAAAATATTGAACTGTTAATTTTTCTTTTTTTATCATGAAGCAATTCCTTCGGGATTTCACGTTTAGTATTTCGTACCGTTCCAACCGCTATTAAATTATATGGGGTCTTTGAAAGACTTGAAAGAAGCTCTACGGATGTAAACTAGTTATCCATAGTCACATTCCTATTGGATTTATGAATCGTGGAGGTAAGGGTTTTTACATAATATTCGCCAAGCGACATCCCATTAGTCTTCGTATTTTTACCTAAATATGGCGAAGCGTCTATCATGTAATTGGTCCCAACTTCGGACAACATTACATATTTTAGACCATATTTCGCCGGTTTATTTTTTATGTACATCCGAAATGAACATCTTCCCCGAAAAGCTAATAATTGTTCATCGATTGTCACATAAGAACCTGGTTTATAATTTTTACGGCAATTTTCAATCAATATTTCTCAAATTTCTCGTATTGGAGCAAAAGAATCATTCTCGCTTCTTTCCCGACGAGTTTCCTTGTCGTCAAAGCGCAAGCAGTTTAAAAGAAATTCAAATCTATCAGCACTCATACAAGCTTTGTAACGAGATCTGCAATACGTAGAATCAAACATATTTTTAACTGACAAATGATTACTTTTTAGAGTTCCTGATAGAATCAGTAATCTAATCAAAGCTTTAATCTCGTCCTTACAAGTATTGCTTATAGTAGCATTTTTCACTTTATACTTTGCGTTTTTGATTTCAATTTCTTTGTTTGTGTTTTTCACAATAATATCTAGAGTACTTTCTTCAAAGAAAGTCATAAAAGTATCTTTTGCAGTAAAAGCATTTTTCGCTCGTACTTTCGGTCCTCTTAAAATCGATCCATCTTTACATTTAAGGGAAACAGCGTTTGGCATAATTATGTTTGGGTTTTGTGAAGTAATTGAAATTGTTTCACTTTCATTTGGGATTTCAGAAATATGCGAATCACATTCAGAACTAGAAGAATGTGGAAGAATCTTCAAATGAACTGTTACTTCAATTACCTTCACTTTGTTCGTTATACTTATTATCATCATCATCATCATTATAAACCTCTGAAAGCTAAAGTATTTCTTTTTCTGGTAAAATTCGGTTAGTCTGGAGATTAAGTGACAGCTTTATAATATTATATTTTTATTTAAAACATTGATTACAGTAACTAAATTTGAAAAAAAATATTACAAAAAACTTTAACCATTTTGAGAAAAAAAGTATCGTAAACACTAAACTCTCGTAAATTTCACGATTTCAATTTCAAACTGCTAGTTTATAAAAAAAAGTACCATTTGAAAGTACATACGCTAAACAACTAAAAATAAATTTGCAATAATAAATCTTGAAGGTACTCAAAAAACTAACGGTCCATCTTGTACGATTGCTTTGTTTTCGCATTTTTTTTTTTTTTTTGAATCGTTAAATTTACGAAAGATTATGGTTCTAGGGTATATGACAAGGAAATTTCACAGCCCTTCTTTACCATGTGATGTGGCTGTAAATGTCATGAGAGGGAATTATTTTTACGATGTGTGTGAGATTCGAACAAGTCGTAAGAATTCCATCGGTGGTTTTAGCGTATTTCATAGTTTAATTTTTTACCCAATAGGCCACAATCATTCTTTTTAAGTAATAATTAATATTACTCTTGATTGTGCTTTAACTATTATTTTATACAAGTATTATTACCATAACTTGACATTTGCTGGTTTCGGTACCTGAATAGAATGAAACCAACAAACAAATTTGTCAAACAGTTTTTGGAAAAGTGTTCTACCTACGGTTTTTAAATTAACGAATATTATTATATCCAAATAACTACCAGCATAATCTTAAGATTTTCCAATCTTAAACTATAAGTTAAAAATCAATATACACACAATATAAAACACACATTTGCATAATAATATATTATTTAGCTATGTGGATTATAATGCACTATATATTTTACATTCACATTACAGAATATTGTATAGATACATATAATATTATATTATGTATGAACATAATATGTTCATATTAAAATATAAGATATTTAAAAGTCTAAAGTCTTGAAAATTTTAAAAATTTTTATGTAATAATTTTTGTATGTTTTAAAAAAAGAAAAACTATAATTGTACATTGCAATTGTTTCTTTATATAAAAATTTAATTGTTCTTATTTAACAAAATTAAGGACAAGTTAAATCCTTTTTATTCACTAATCTTTTTAACAGTTTTCTTTTCCATAAAAAAAAAAAAAAAACAAAATAAAAAATTCAAGCAGCTAAAACCAAAATACCGTAATACAAATTTTGAAATTCTTCTTGACAAAATATTATAATATATTATTTTCTGGTATGTTTTGTGCAATAAAATAACGAAAAAAAAAACAAAATAACAAAAAAAAAAAATTGTTGAAAAGTTTTTTCTTTTCGCTCCTTGTTGATTTTTTAATGTAGATAATTTTTGTTTTTAAGTGACCAGATGTATTAATTTACATTGGAATTTGCTAAAAAGTATAAATCATTTTCTTATGTTAACAAAAAATAGTAATGACTGTTAAACTTTTCTGTAAGAATGAAATATGTCTATGTATTTCTATGTATGTATTCAAAGATTTATTATCACTTACTCACTTATCACTTTTACTTACTTTATTATCACTTACTTACTTACTACTTTTTGGAAAACTATTATTGAAAAATTAAAATAGCTAAACGCTATAAATTTGAGGAAAACCGATAACTTAATAATAAATATGTAAGTCTTTACATATAGGACTGAAAGCCATATTGTGCTTTTTAGGGTTAAAATGTAAATTAAGAACTTAATATTAATATCAATAATTTACGGAAATTTTCTTTAGTATCGACTATAATAATATTTAGATGCTTCTTAGAGGTAGGAAACATTTTAATAAGTGGTTAAACTAAAATATTTTTTACCAAAAGAAACTAGAATGAAGAAAGCTGTAAAATTTGTGTTTATTAGGGTAACCTTAATTTGATTAATAATCTCTATTTTTAAAATATGATTACGCAAAATGTTCACTATTTGAATAGGAACTTAAACCTTATAGACATTATGATAAGATGTATATTAGTGGTACCTATTCAATTGCAAAAATTTTTTGTAATATTTTGCTTTTATTTATTATATTAATAAGTACTTCTCATTTCGAAATACCTCTGGTCTATATGTATGATTAGTCTGACATTTTATGTACATTATAATATTATATTCTTATGTATGCATGTATTTTTCAAAAAATATTCTATGTAGGTACCCAATTATGTAAACTTATTATTAATTTATAGAAATAAAAAAAAAAAAAAACATTTAAAATTAAAATAGAAAGAAAACAAAGTAGTTTGTAAAACAAAGGATTTTAGAGATGAATAAATTGTTAAATATAAATGAAAAATAATTTTAGAAGAACCATTCTGAAATTTTAGATTTTTAGAAATTTTTGTTTTTCAAAATCAAGAGGAACGATTTTAAATTTAAAGAAAACCTTTGAAATTTAAATTTGAATTCTCCTCTGTCTCTGCCAGGGGAATTTCAATGCCTCTGCTTTAAGATAGATTTTCGATCTAGACTTTTTGATGACATAAACTAACATCTTTCCTAAAATTTTGCATAAGATTATCGTCATTAGTCATTTTACCGAGTAAACAGCAATAATAAGTAGATACTTCTTAACCTATACGTAAAGTCATTCAATAGATAGTATCTGATAATTTAATTTCCTTTTACTTGAAACAGTTGAAAAGACGGACAGTTTAGAATTAGAGTAAAAATGTTTCTCAAATTGAAAAATGTGTTAAAAACAATAAAATTTAAATAAGTTTTTTTCTTTAAATTTTTTTATACAAAATTTTATATAAACGAAAAATTTTCGAATAATTTTTAGAAAGGGGAAATAATTTTCTTATATAAATTTAATTTTTTTGTAAAGTGATATTATTAGTGTAGTTTGTCTGTTGTTTTGTTTTGGTTGAATGAGATAATAGAAAAAATTGCATATTTTTTGGAGTAAAATTGAATTTGATTTCTAGGACTGCTGACTAACGAATTTTTGTTTTACTCTTGTTTAAATTTTACTACAGAAACACTTTTGTTTTTTTATATATTAAAAGAAAATTTGTTTAAAAGAATTTTTATCAGCTTCTCTAAAAAACGAGTGCACGGAAATTCGATACAATACTCTTCAAAATTGACCAACTAGATGTTTTTTTTGTTATAAAATTTCGTTAGGTAATATTAATTGTGTACACCAACTAATATTTGGGTACCCCACCATAACAATTATGGTTGTTCATCTTAAAAACTGATTGGTTTACAAAGAAATTCTTTTTTAAAATTCTGTTAAGTGATCTCTTGCCAGTTATAAAATTTGTTAATCAATCTTCTATTGCCCCATCTCTTCTTCGCTGTATCTCGGGCACACAGCCCCTGCGATATTGTCAAAGTTCATTAATATAGTTTATAGAAAACAACGTTAGCATTTTGCATATTTTTGAATTATAACATGTATACTAATACATTTAGGTCCTTTTTCATTTTTGATATGTCTATAATTTGTTAAAAGATTATTCTGTTATTATTACAACGGTAAAAATTTTTTTTTTTAAATTATGGTAATTTTCATTTTTATGTATCTAAATTGTATATAAAAAGAATAGTACAACATTTTATATGTTGACGATGGTATTTTATTGTCTATGCTGATCATCATCATAAGATTAAATAAACTGTATACCAATATAAAGTGGCTTTACGCCAGTTTGTTTTTAGTTTTTTTTGTTTTAGTAACAAGTCTGTAATTAAGAGAATTTGTCCTAGCTAAATAATAACAAAACAATTTCTACTGAATATTTAAACAATAAAAATGGAGAATGTTAGCAAATTTTTTTTAGTTTTATTATCGCTAAAATTCCATTTTATGTAAAAGAATTTGTTTGTTAAAAAATTAAAGTATATTTTTTGAGTAATTTGCAATACAAAGTTATCCCCGGTTTTGTTAACAAAGAAAAAAAAAACCAAAGAACATATTTTTTTTTTTGCATTTTAATACATAGTGAAATATTTTGAGGAAAATATATCCAAATCAGAACTGAATTTTTTTCTTTTATTAAAATTAAAATAATTTCCATCTCAACTAATTAATTAGGAATCATTTAATTTTTTACCGACCGCATACATTAATGTATAAGGTAGGTATTGTTTTCATTCATGTATGTATGTATGTTTTTTGAAATTTTTTTAAGAATAAAATTTAAGGGTAGATTTTTAAAATTTATAATAAATGTACAAAATAATTTTCATGCAATTCACAAAATTATTTGTTGAAGTTTGCATCAAAATTAATATTATGACACATATGTATAATGTATGTATCACAAATTCAATAATATTGCACTATTTTCATTCAAATCGAGTATTTTTTTTCTTAAAAATTTTTTAAGAATTAGAAATATGATTGCTCAAAATAGAAGTATTCGAAAATAACCGTTCAATAAGAGGTCTATTTATGTAAATTAAAATATGTAACAAAGTTCAAACCATACTAGAAAATATTTCGCCAGTCCTTAAATTTTATTTTTAATAAAATTTCAAACTTACTTGTTTAATTTTTTTTTAAGTCCAAATTTCATACATATAGCACTCCATATGAGCACTCCATATTTATATGAACAATTTTTTTTTATACTCTAATTTATATACATAGTATATACTTATATCTATGCATATTATTCTTTTGTTGATGACATAAAATTAAAACGGTAAAATTTTTGTTAGCAAATTCAATAATAAATTTTATGTTTGTTTTGTATTTGTTGACAGTTTGTATTATTCTTTACTTCTAATATTTTTGAATGAAAAAAAAACATCATTTACCTACATTACATAATAATATAAATGGATGTATGAATGAAATACACATATATTTTTACGATTTTATTGCTTATTATTGTTATTGAATAAAACAAAATGTTGTTAAATTATTAGAAGTTATTTTGCTTCGATATAAATTATTATGTAAAAAATCTATAAATTTTGGCATTGTACTTTTCGTGCAGTGGCGGTCGGTTCTGTGGTGGAGATACCTGATTTTTTTTTTTTTTGCATTTAATTAATGAAAATGAATTGTATAATTTGGTAACCACAACACATTTTGGAAGGAAAACTCCGGAATAATAACCCAATGTTAAGAATGTTAATATTAAAGGTAGTTTACAATAATGGACAAGCGTAATTTGATCAGAATTTAGTTTGGTTTGATTTTAAACGATTTTAAGTGGAGATAAAAATGTGAAATTTTAAAAATTAATATACAAAAGGAAACAAGGCAGAATACAGAACAACTAAAGTTTTTTAATTGTGCACATTTTTGAAAAGACTACAGAAACTCAGAATTTTATATTTAAAAAAAAAATTGTGGAAAATCAAAAGAAACTTTTTCAATTTTAACGAAAATATAGATATTATTAAGAAAAGTCATTAACATATTTAAAATTATAATGTGGATGCTTTAATTTTTGCGTTTTATTTTGAAAACTCGAGTTATACAACTAGTGCCTAAATTACAGGTTTCACAAAAAAAGTAAAATTTAAATTTTTGACCCTATTATATATAGTTCATAAACAGAAAAAGCCACAAAACAATTTTTTTGGGGTATGTAACTTATGTCAATTCTGAAAGATCTTCTTGTATCAGAATTTGAAGACAATATAAAAACGTATCTGTCAAGTTTACATAAATTTTTTAACAAAAACTTTAAATTTAGATGGAAACTATTGGTATAATTTCTAAGTAAAGCAAATTAAAAATGAATATTTTTCTTCAAAATCAAAATTTTGATTAGTAGATACTTAGCTTGCAATTTTAATATTACTCGTATATAATGTGTCTAATGAAAAAAAAACTATCAAGAAATGTCATAATATCAAAAATTGAATTTTTGATAAAAATGTGATTTAATGGGATTATAAGAAAAAAAAAAAATTTCATTTTTATTTTGTTTTTTAAAATTTTGGAGAATCATCTGTTTGCTAATAAGATTTCTAATCGAATATTTCTTACGCAACTAACAGAAATTCCATTTTATCCTACTATTTTTTTAATTTTTTTTTTAATTTCAATTTATTTCCTTTGACTAAATATTTCTCTTTGAATGTCCACCTCCTAAAAAACTTTCCAGGCTCCGTTAAAAAAATTTTTCTATAAATAATTTTTTAAATTTTTGAATAATAAAGAGACTAAAATCGGTGTTCTTTCAATAAAAATCAACAAAATTTAGCCAAAAATACAATTAAAAAAAAAATAACATAGAAGATACTTAAAGTTTTTTGATGAATCATTTTAATTTCATTTTCAATAAGCATTACAATTTTACTATTTTAATTTAATTATATAGATTAAATTATTAAAAAAAAAAAAAAAAAAACACAAAAACCAAAAAACAACTTAATACAAGGATTCTGTAAAACACCACAAATTAATTTTTCATTTTAAACTATTAACACTCTTACATTTTACATGATTTATAAAAAAGATTTTCACTTATGAATTTTTTATCATAAAAATGTGTACGTGATTACGCGTTATTAAAAAAAAATTCATCAAATCATTAAAAATATCCTGAATTTCAGTTTTATTTCGGTTCAAAAAATAATAAAAATGTTATTTTATGAAAGAAAAGGACATTATTTTTACTATTAAATAATATCTATGTATGTCATCATGTTCATATTTTGTTTATGTTAATATGTACATAGTTATATTTTAACATTATACCTAGTACAATTTATAAAGACTTATGATAGCTTACAAAAAAAAAAAAAAAATTAAAACAAAACCATGAGACATTATAAATGAATCAAAAACAAAATTGATACAAAGAGAGAGACAAAAACCAAAAAAAAAAAAAGAAGAAAAATTAAAAATTATCTTCATGTAAACAACGTAAAACATGTGTACATAATTGAATTATAGTTGAAATAAAATTATAATAATAAAAAAAAAAAAAAAAGCATTACGTATATTTTGGAAGTCATTCATATTTTTGTTTTGTATATAAACTATGATGACAGTATTGAAAAAAAAGGGTAGACAGCAATCTTTTAAACATAATATATTATTTTAATAATTTACAATCGAAAGGTTTGATCTTAAATTAACCCATGAAAACTCACTTAACCCTTTTATGACGGCTGCTAAAACAACTGAGACAAATTTTTGAAGATTGGGGATGATAATGATTCCTCTAAAATAATTTGTTTACTATGTATCCCGGTTGGTTCTCTTTTATCCCCAGTGAACCAATAACTTTATTCTTACAAGATTCTGTTAACCCATTTCTGGCTGCTACTAAAACAACTGAGACAAATTTTTGAAGTTTGGGGATAATAATGATTCCTCTAAAATAATTTGTTTACTATGTATCCCGGTTGGTTCTCTTTTATCCCCAGTGAACCAATAACTTTGTTTTTACAAGATTCATTTAACCCATTTCTGGCAGTTGCTAAAACAATTGAGACAAATGCTTGAAGGTGATAATGATTCCCCTAAATAATGTTTTTACTATGTATCCCAGTTGGTTCTCTTTTTGCACCAGTGAACCAATAGGTTTGTTCTTATAATATTCAGTTAACCATTTTCTGGCTCCTGCTAAAACAACTGAACTAAATTCTTTAAGTTTAGGTTTGAATATGGTCGCACCAAAATAGTTTTTTTACGATTTATTCCTATTCGTCCGTTAATCACTAGTGCATTAATTCCATTACTAGCAAAAAATGATAAAAAATATGAATATTTTTTGTTCCTGGACTCTGGTGCAAAAATATACCACCAATTGAAAATGAATTAATTAAATAAACACAATTCTTTTTTTAATGTATTAGAAAGTGTTTGTGTTAAAGTTAATTTTGTGAAAAAGCTAAAGTAAAATATGTACTGGGGCCAAATTAATATTGAGTAAATCGATGAACAATTTTTATATTATAATGTGTTTGGCTAGCGTGTAAAAAACAAAACAAAATTTTTTAAATTGGTGTACGTATATCAATTTGGCCCACAACTTCCAAGTTAATAGCTATGAGTTGATAAAGGTATGTAATAAAAACATAAATTTATAATTATAACTTTTGTAATTAGAAATTAAATACTATTTTGGGATTTCCTTATAGATAATATTATCAACATTTCAACAAAAATTTAAAATTTATTTAATCTATTACTGCTCCTTTTTATCTATATTAGAGAATTTTATAGTTTCTTGTTAGTAGGAGAGTTAGAGAAAATTTTGAAATTTTATTATTATTTGGCCTTTTGACTAAGAAAAATTTTCCTTAAGCATTAGTTTTGCAACAGTTTTACAGTCTTAGTTTTATAACGTCGTATTTTGTTTGTTAATCATAATCAAAATAATATTATTTTAATAATTTTAATATAAACAGGAAGTAAATGTTTAATAAAAAAAAAAAATATAAATAGATTAATAAAAATGTTAAATTAATAAAATGATTAATAAAATGTTGAAATTATTATTTTTTTGCTGTACTTGAAGATTTAGTTAGACTATTTACTTGATAATATCAAAATTATATATAAGTAAAACTAACTTGGACTGAAATCTGATGACTTAGATATAGTGTTGTATCCGACACCAATACTATAATAATATTATCAATTAAATTTATTTTAAATTTTTTCGATGTTATTGTTTTCGAAAATCTCGCAATAATTATTTTGTTTATTTTGAAATTTTTCTTTTTACCTTTTTGATACGTCATGAGTAAAACTTCAATAATCAAATGTTTGTGTCAGTCTTATATTGTTCTAAACTTTTTTTTTTTTTTACAAGGGTTGGTGGAAAACTCGAAAGTCACCAAGAGGAACTGTATGTTCCTTCCTCAGAGTAGTGTTGGACTTTAACTTTTAAAACTTTTAAAAACTAAACTTTACGATGGAATCTTTAATACAAATGTAGTACAGCTTGGTTTTTGAGGATAGGGATGTGGGAAGGATGATTGGGGAAATTAGAATTGGGAAATTTAGGATTATGGGGGATAGGTAGAAAAATTTGGAGAGATAATCACAAATAATAATAATAGGTAGGAAAATTTGGACCTTGCATATAAATAAATTTGTCGTTACCATTGGTTGTTTACCACCGATCGATGAATCACAATTTAAAATTTAAATAGATAAATCATATTATTATGAAAAATTAATTCAAATTATTTTTTCCAACACTGTATATAACTGTAATTCTTTTTTTTTTGTACAAAAATTTATAATAGTTTGTTTTTATTTTTAATATTCTTAAATCGCCATAAAATAAACAGCTTAAATATGGGAAAAAAAAAATTTAAATACACTAGGAAAAAATGTGAAAATGTCATTAATATTCGATATTTCATATGAGAACATAAAAAAACAAAAAAATCTGTTTTATTTGTATATTCTCGATTATTTTAATGGATTTTTAATGTAAAGTACTTAGCAAGTTGAAGGATTTTTTTTGTGTTTTGTTTTTATTGAAATAAATAAATAAAAAAAAATTAATGATAATTTATATAAAAATAAATATGAAGAAAATATTTGTAAAAAGGATATTATATGGTACCAAAATACATATATAATAATATATTATGTATACTAAACTGACTTCTATGAACTGTTGAACTTGCAAATTATTTACATATTAAAATGTACAATATAAATTTTATAAATTGCTTACAATTATTATATTTATATACGTATAATTGTTGAAATATTGGTAAAAAGGACATCAAAAATAATTCGTTTTTTTAGGAAATTTTATAATATTTCTATAAAGAAAATTTGAAAAATGTGTCTATAGAATACATAGACGTAGGTACTCTTGAAATTACTTATAACTAATAGAAAAAAAAAATATTTAGTATAACTATATTTATCCTCTTCAATGAATTTCAATTTGTATTTCTGGAATACAAACGTATATAATATTATAAAATAAGACCATAAGTATAATGTAATCAAAAACAAAATTCAAGCATCCTAAATCAACATCAAGCTTATTGATTGACAGATTTACAATATACATTACTACATCAAAAACTTCATGAAAATTTTTCCCTAAATTTACAGTTCCGAAAAATTAACTTTTATAAATTTTTACAATTCTTAATACTTTTGCCTAAAATTAAAAAAATAAACTGAATTAAATAATATGAAAATGACAAACTTAATTCTGTCCGGAAATATTTTAAAACTTAATGTACGTACAATATATCTAATATGTGACAAAAAGGAAAATAAAATAAAAGTGAAATAACATAAGAAAAATTAAGTGAAAAATTAAATTTTGTCTTTGATTTGAACATAAAATTATTTTAAAAATAATTAAAATGAGAGAAACAAAAAAAAAACTATAGTAAAAACGAGGAAGAATACAGTTGCCTTTGTCAACTCTTAGATACCCATACGAACCGTTAGTATGTTCACAGCCTGTCACTTTGCTTACAATATTATTTTTTTAATATTTTAGTATTTTAAAATAATTTGGGTGAATTTTATAATTTCTAGAACTATGGGTTGTACATATATTCAAACTATATGTTTATATGTACATTCTTCAAAAGCAGATTCTAACCTTCCACATAACGATTATCAATCTAAAACTTTTTCAAATATTCTATAGTACCATTTAATACTAAGCGGTAAATGTATATTAAATTTACTAAGTACAAAACCGTAAATATAATTTTAAATATTATATTATATTATATTTAAATATTCCATTGACAGAATAATTTCTTATAAGTACAATAAAATACATATATGTATGTAAATACGGCGCTATATAATATACATCTATACTCTTATCATTCATTCACTAGTGACATATACGATATATTGTAAATTTACATGATATTATATAAGTATGTATATATATCAATATCATATAAATAAAAATTCTTCAAGCAACCGTTATGTTGTTTATTTATTTACATTTTTATGTACTACGCATTATATCCTCAACAATTTCAAATTATCGAGTAAAACAAAATGCAAAAAATTAGTTAAAGAAATTTGTTAGAAAATTTGAAAAAATCAAGTAACTCTTTCGTCAATTATAAAGTAACCCTATATTATTAAAAAAAGTTTTTAACAGAAATAAGAATATAATGTTGAAGCTTTAATTTTTGTGTATTACTTCAAAAAAATTTTAACAGGTGTTTAAAAATTGGAAATTTTCAGTTTTTGACCCCTTACAGCTTCTAAACGGGGGGTGATACAAAAAAAATTTCTGAAATGACTCATACTAATTTTCAAAGATCTAACTTCTGTCAAAATTTCAAGTTTCCAACTTTAACCGTTTAGAAGACGGAAGGGTTAAAGAATTTTGCAAAATTTGAGTTTCGCATAATGGTAAATTAAGACACCGTATGCCACAAAAATATATTTATTGTATATATACTTTTAAAGCTAATAAAAGTAGTAATCGTTTGGCGTTTTCAAAATGAAGATATACCTTATACAACTTGTGCTATAACAATTTAAATATAGAGCTTTTTTGAACCTTTGGGGAGCTGTAGCTCCGTAACGGGTGGGAGTACAAAAAAAAGTTATTAAAAATAAAATTAATATTTTGGTGACATCTATCAGCAGTTAAAATTTCATAACTCTATTTCAAAAAAAATGTGGGGATCTAAAAGTTAGGTGTTCGAGAGCTACCCTAAGGTTTGGTCCAAACTCAACCAAAAAAAATAGGGAACCTACAAATTACTCCCAGAATATTTTGTGTAAATTTCAAGATTCTAGCTTTCTTAGTTTTTGAGTTAGCGTGCTGACGGACGCACGGACGGACGGACGGACGGACATGGCTCAAAAGTCTTAGATTTTTTTTCTGATCCGATCCATACCTTTGAAGGTATATCTAGCTCGCTTATTTCGAGGTGTTACAAACGGAGGAGTAATTTTATTATACCCGATCCTATCGTACGGGTATAAAAATTAAACCACACGTTAAATTCAATTTACTTTCTACATAGAAACTTAAAGTGAAAAATCAACAGTCCATGTCTTCTAAGTGCTATTTAATCAAATAGTGAATTTTACAATCGTTATAGAAATTATCTGTAATACTTTTTTTTTAATTGACTACTGCTCTTATTGTTAGTAATGTCAAAAATTTTAATACATTTTCTTTACCCCTTCCTTTTAATAAAGGATATAATCTTATCTTCTTTTTCAATCAGCTTATACACTACTGGATGTCTGTGGTCCCATTTCTGAAGTTTTTTTTGTCCTGCGCTGCATGCATTAATTATCCTACCGTTTGAAGACCCTTTAATTTACTGCTGACACGCCTTTTACTTTCAATTTTACCTTGCAGAATAAGTTGTAGAATATTATATATTTTATTCTTACGTATTTTATGACTTAGATAAATTAGTTTTCTGTTTTTGATTGTTAATAAAAAAAAATACAGTCTCAGTTTATTCTACTTAGAATCTTGTCATTCCTGTCTCATTCTTCCCATGATATTTTTGATAAGTTATGTAATAACTTGATTTCAAATGGTTCACGCATATTTCTTAATATTACCAAATTTCGCGCTTCGACACCATAGAGAAGTATCGGCCACATGTAAGATTTAATGGATTTAAAAGTTAATATCAAGATTACATAACACTTTCTCATATTCATTAAGCTCTACGAGAATATTCAGTTCCATATTTTTCCATATTATGTTAGTTCTAGTTTTTATTCCAACATCCTAGATATTTAAAACTTGAGAATCGTTCAATTGTGGTACTATTTGTGGATAAGTTTATATTGTTATGTGTGGTGGTTGTAGAAATAGGCATAAGTCGTGTTTTAGTGGAATTAAAACGTCTTTAAATGATTTTTATTGCAAATATTTAATCAGTTCAGTTTTTCTGCAGTTAAAACTTGCTATAAGGATAAAACATTTTGCAGGAGACAGAACTAAGAATCTCGTAAGAGAAAATAAATTCTATAGTAATATATACTAACAATAACTCACCAACGTATAATTTGGAACAAAATTTCCTTTTAAAATATATCTTGCTTAAAGCTACGGATTTGACAAAAACAAAAAACTGTTAGAAAAAAAAAAAAAATATGTACTCTTTATTTGGAACACCATACAAATTAAACTTTATCAGTAGGTACCTATGTAAATTGTTTTTGGGTAAGCAAAAAAAAACTTTTAAGCTTAGAAAAATTTACTGATGCTTAAAATATGACAAAATAAATTAAAGTTAACAAAAATTATCTAAAAAGACTAAAATGCAAAGGAAAAAAAAAAATTTAATTGAGATAAAATTGGCTTATGACCAAATTAAATTGGAAACTTTTACTTTGTTAGATTTACTGTTTACTGTTCTATCACATCTACTATAAAATTTTTAGTTATTATTTTGTTAGTAAATAACTCTCGTGTAATCTCAAAGGCTATTAATCTATCGACATTCTATGTTAAAAAAAAGAAAAGAAAAAAATCAAATGAACTGAACTGAAATCAAAGTTTTTTAGCACTTCCAAATAAAAATAAAAACATATAGAACATACAAACTAATTTCGATATTCTGTGAAACACCTCTGAGAATTTTTTTAAGTAAAGTTAATAGTAAAGTGAAGTCACACTTTTTTCCTCTTTTGAATCGAAATCAAATTTTTCCTCTTTTGAATCGAAATCGAAACAAAAATTTGTACTTTGCATTCTGTATTACGGATCAACATAATAGATATTAAAAAAACATAAAATAAACTGAATGTTGCCTCTTTGACTTTTTCTTATAAAATAAATACTTCTATTTGTAAAAATAATTTTAAAGTATTAAAACTAAATTTAATATTAAATAATTCGTACTTTGAAACATTTACATTAAGATGTGACAACAATCGAAGAATTTTAGGTTAGTAGATTAAATTTTTTATAAAAAGTTAGAATCGATTTTGAGTTTTTTAATTTTATTAGTGAGAGCCTCCTTTGTATTATAGTTACTCGAAGTGTTCGAAAACTTATTATTAGTAGAATTGCATTTCAATTACATCTAGTTGTGGTTCTATGTTTGATTCCACTAATATTCTTGAACAGTTAAATCGATAATCCTCCCTGCACCATTTCAACATTTTGGAACAAGAGTGAAATTATGGAAGGAAAATGCCGATTTAATGTATAAGGGATGAGGGTAATCCGATTTATCCTCTTTCCTTATACATTATATTGGTATTTTCCTTCCATGTTGAAAATCTATTATTATTATTAGAACTATAATCTCATTCAATTATTAAGTGAGGCATGTGTAAGATCTTATAAAATAACGAATTGCTTAAATTCCAACGTTTCGATATAGTTTTTTTTTAAAGTACTTATAAGGATAGAATGAAAATTCTTTGTTTATATTTGGATAACTATTGTTTGAGCTAAAATAAATGCCCGAACACTATATCATCCAGCCATTGAAATAATAATATGATTCCAAAAGCGATTCTTAGCCGTTTAAAACTTAAAGATGCATTTTTTTACGATTACAATCTTTTATATTTTATAGCACGTTCAAAATTAAGTAAAAAGTATAGTTGTATTTTTGTTAAAGGTTTAATTGCATTGTGGAAAGTAAATAGATAGATAAATTTCTCATACTCGTATTTATTTTATGACTCTCTGTTTTTTTTTTTTCTTAAACTTTTTCTTGATAAGTTGTTGCTTCACACATGTTTTTGGTTTTATCTGATTTTGCTTCCATTCATGATAATAAATTTTTATCATTGAATAAAAAAAAAAAAATAATTAAAGATAATTAAATCATTTTGTTTTTAGCTTTTGTTTTACTTTATAGAACTAATTGAATCTTTTTATTAATTTAGTCAAATCTTTTAAATACAAGCACGTATCTTTTTAGATATTAATTGTTAGTTGTAGAAGCTTTTGTTTGTTCCTTATATTTTTTTTATAACTAGCAAATATTATAAAATAAGTAAAAATGTTAGGGGACCATAATGATTTAAACTATATAAAATGTCCTTGGAATATAAACTTGAATATTGTTGAATGGTTGACAAAACCATTATTTGAAATTTTTATTTATTGATTGGGCATAAAGTTAATATATTGCAATTTCCCATCGAAATTTTTAGATTTTGTAATTCGAGATTTTTTTTCCAAAATAATGATCCACTACTTTCTGTCCGACTTTTCTCTATTATTTTCAATAAAAAACGAATACAAAATTAGTAAATTATTCGAATAAATCAATCTAATACTAAAGTGTATGACACCAAATACATAACGAAAACATTTGAATATTTGTACAAAGAAATCATTCAGTTAATTTACTTTTGACAAAAAGAGCGATCCAAAAATAAAAATGAAACTTAGTAGAAAGTTTTTTACCTTAGAAACTTATGGATCGAGCGTAGTAGTAATCTATTTAAATTCAATGTTTACTTCGACATATTAAAATATTTTCTTAAAATAAGCTTTTGCTACATAAATTTACTAAAAAATTTAAACTTTAAACATTTTTAATTAACCACTTCCGTTGCTTTATAAAATTTTATAATAAAAATACTAACCTGATACTAAATAATTCTCTGAAAATTAAAGTTAAGATATGAAATGAAAAACAAAAAAAAAATTTTTCTTTTTATCAGTCTTTAAAAAATTTTTAATAATCACGAAAATTTAATTATGTACATATTATGCGTTTTTTTTTTACTAAAAAATTTAAACAAATATAAATTTAGCTAAAATTAACATTTTTATGTACTTTTTGCTTTATTAAATTTAATTGCTAAATCAACTATTCGAGTTCCTCTATAAAAATCCACTGCAACAATATTTGCCTTATCACCTAATTCAGTTTGATATAATTTTGTTACTTTTGCATTAATAGAGTCTGCCATTTTTCTTATTCCAGTAAAACGTCCAGTTAATATTCCCATTACATCAGCTGTTAATTCGGCCATATCGACTGTTGGCAGTTGAAAATAACGTCTAAAAAATTTTTTTACAATTATTAATTTAATGTAAATTCATAATAGTACATATATAAAAATATATTGGTTAAACGGCACTTTACATTTTAAATTTTAAAATGTAAGAGCTGGGATGAGATTTTAAAAAACAAAGAAAAAGAATGAAGTTTTGTCTCTATGAATGAAAATTTTATATTCAAAATCTGGAAATAATAGTAAAAATTGTAAATCTGTTCAAGTTAATCTCTCCTGATTTTGCGATCCAAAAGAATTAGAAGAAGCAGCAAATGTTACCATATCCCAATACTGATAAATAAACAATTGAAGATGGTGAGAAGTTCCATCTTCATAGTTTGGTAGTATTCTAACGACAAAGTGAGTGATTAAAATGAATGTTAAAACGCGAATCAGAGAAGCATAAAAATATGTCTTTCATATTTTGCCGTTATTTATGAAGTTTACTAAGGTTGGTCTGATTTATAAAGGTCTTTCAAGAGAAATGGAAAGTCTAATGACTTCGTTCCAAACTAATGCACTAACCGTACATATGTTTTCAAATCCCAAATCAGACGGAAACTTAATCAAAAGAACGAGTGACATCAAATAAAGAAAAATACTTTAATTATCAGCATGGTACGAAAAGAGATTGAAGCTAAAGTTGGAAAATCATCTAAAAGTGGCTTAAAACTATCAATGATCGAAATAGATGAGGGAATTTGTGAATACTCTATGCCTTACTATGGGTATTAACAGACATCAAGATACCAAATAAAGAGGACGCTTTTTTTGCCTTACCAATAATAATAGTTCCAATATAGGCAATAATAGTTCCTTAACAATAAACTATGTAGTTAGGAAAGCAGATAGACGTTTTAACAGAAGATACAAAAGTTGTCTAGGTTTTTGTATAAAAGTAAATTTTTATAAATCATCTATTAATAAAAAAATATTAGTTCATTTTAAACTAAACCCACTCTCTATATTATCTAAACTAAAATTACTTACTCAAACTCATAGCTATATTGTCGTTGAAGATAAGATTTTAATGTATCAAAATCTTTTGCGTTTGCCCAACGATGTCTACAAGCCCAAAATAATGTTTCTGGATGAGTTGATATTGCAGGTGCATAATCATATGCAACAAATATATTCTGATGACGTTTCCATATTGTATCTAAATTAATATTCCATGTACTGTGATCAGGTTTAATTAAATAACCATCAAAATATTGTCTAATTAATGAAATTAATTCATCATGAATTGTATCGTTATTATTAAAACCTATTGGTAATACAAAAAAATTGGTAATATTAAAAACCGTTAAAAATCATAGAGATAGGTATCTTAGGAATAAAAATAGATATTATGTAAAGATTGAATATTGAAAAATAAAACAACTACTTACCTACAGGAAATTCTTGAAAATCAACAATAACAATTTCATTTGTTAATCGAACAAATTCTCGAACATGTTCTAAAATTTCACGTAATGGTCTTTGACGACTAACATCATGATTTGTAAAAAATTTTTCATCTTTCCAATTATAATAACCAACACGTATATCTAAATAACGTATACCATGCATTAATTGTTCCCATATATCTTCATCTTGTGTTAAAGAATATCTTGTAAATAAATTTAAATCATTTGTTGGATTAAAACCAGGTTTATATGAACCAGAATTATGTGTACCAGGTATAAATAAATCTTTAATTGTATATTGTCCAATAATATCTTTCATATCATTCATCCATGTTGGATATGCTTTTAAACAATTTTTTGCTAATATATTACCATTATAATCAATATAACTAGCCCAATAACCATAACATTTTGTATTTATATCATATATATTTGATAATTTTATATCATAATCAATTAATGTTTTTAACCATTGTGTTGTTTCTTTTGGTTGTATTGCAGCACGAATTTTTCCAGTATCATTTATATTATTATATTCATATGCACGTCTTATTGATTTTGTATCATCAAAAAATTGCCCTAAACCAATTGCTTTTGTTAATTTATTTGATAAATGTGCTGTTCTATCTAATATTATTTGCCAAAAATTTTCATTATTTATTAATGAATCAGATAATTTACGAAATTCTTTTGGTTCAGTTGTTGTTATTAATATAATATCACCTGGCCATAATGGTGCATTCTCCCATGATACTTCTAATGAACGAGTTTTTGCTGATATTGTTAAATATATTTCTAAATCTTTAAATGGTTCAATTAAATATGCCGGTTTTGAACACATTAATATTATTAAATATAATAAATATAATAATAAATTTATAATCATAATTATGTCTTAACAAAAAAAAAAAAAAAAAAAAACAAACAGGAAAGAAAAAGAATTATTAATTATTTATTTGAAATAATAGTTGTTTTGTTTCATTAATTTTTATTAAATCAAAATTCACGCTTCCACTTAATTAATTTTACATTTTAAAATTGCATTATTTTTGTTTTTTTTTTATAATTAAGTAAATTAATTTTCAGTATAAAATTTACAAGTATTAAAATGTGATATTTTGTTTTTTTTTTTTTTTACTTTTGTTTTTTATTTTATATAATATTAATTAATTTAAAATTCAGTGTTATAAAATTAAATGAATGTAATCTATTGTATATTTTTAATAATTTAATATCATTTAAATTAAAATTTATAATTATATTTAAATATATCCCGTTAACCCGTTTTATTAATTAATAAAAGTAATAAACAAAGATCGATAGATGCTTTCAATATTGTATAATTTTTACAACTGTCATTCGTTATTTTAATTTTTCCACAAAAAAAAAAAAAAAAAAAAAAAAAAATAAATAATAAAGAAATAAAATAATTAAAATAAATAAAAAAAAAATTTATAATAATATGATTACATTTTGCGCGTTTTTTTTTTTATTATAGTTCTTATTATAATATTATTATCATAAAAAAAATACTGTTATTTTTTTTTTTTTTTTTTTTGTTTTGTCTGATTAGTACTAGCTGTATTTTTTTTTTTCTTCTGTTATTATCTTATATTTTTAATGAAATAGAATGATGTTAGCTTAGATGCTGTCTTATCACAATATTTTTTTTTTTTTTCTTTCCTTATTTTGGTTTTTATTTGTTACGCTATGATGAACTGTAAATATTATTATAATATTTATAATATGTATTGAAAGATTATAAACGTCTTTAAATCTTAAGTATTTTTATTTTTTTTTTTAAGTATAATAATAAATTTTTTTTTAAAATTAGAATAAAATAAAACAGAAGAATCTGATGATATTATTTTATATACATATTAGATTTTTTTTTTTTTTTTATTTTAATTTTTTTTTTTTTACAAAAGATTCACTTTTTTGTTAAAAGAACCGCACGAAGTAGTATAGAACTATATTCAAATTAAATAATTTTTTCAGTAATTCAATTATTATTTTTGTTCTGATTGTTTGTTATTATTTTAATTTTTATATACTTATAATGTTGGTATACAATATTATTATTTATTATGTACTTATATTATATTATAATATTTTGTATACATACTTTCATTTACATACATAAATACATATGTATGTACATATTGTTGTATTCATTTAATATTTTTTGTTTTTTATATTATTATGTTAGTTTTTGGTTTTTATTGACTTAAGATAAAGTAGCTGATATAGTAGTAACTTAAAAGTATGTATAATAATATGGTATTATATTATTATTATTATTATAATGTATAAAATATTTCTTTATAGAAAATATTCTTTTACACATAGTTACATATGTGTATATTATAAGATTGATTAGTGAGTATTTTATGTTACAATTTTTATTTTTATTTTTTTATATTTTTTTATTGTTTTTGTTTTCTAATTTAATTTACAGTAAATTGTACATAGATAGTTGAATATTATGATAAGAAAGAGTCAATGTAATTTAATGAACTGTATGTTTAGTGACAAGTGATAACGAACAGAGTGTTCCATTATGAGTGTATGAATTCTATTTCTATAGGTAAATAGGTAGATATTCTATAAATTTTTTTTCTATTTGTTTGGTTTAGGTATCTATATAACAATCAATAGATACATATGTATGTATATCTAAATTGTTGTAGTATGTGATTATTTTAATGAAAATACATTATAACAGTAAATTAGATATGCCTATACTTACATATTATTATTCTACATAATATTCTGTTAATATTGTTTGTATATTTTTTTTTAAAGTGAAAAACTTGTACTAACAATCATATCAATTTTACAAAGTATTGTTAGGTTTTTTTTTTTGTCAATTAAATGAAAAATGGATGTGAATCTATTTAATAATATAATATGAATTATTACTTCTTCGATCAGCGAGCAGAGCGAAACAGAATAAGTTATTGGAAATTTTGCTATAGGTATTTGTTGTTCCATGTAGGTATGTATATATGTATATACATATGTACATATCTACATATTATGTAATATTTTCAATTTTAATAGGCAATATTGTATAAAATAATAATTAAAATATGATTTAAGTATATTTTTAGTTACTTACTTACCTAATATGTACTTTTGTTATACATATGTACATATATATGTACGTATCTATATTCATAATTTGGATCTTTTAAATTGAGTTTTCAAAAGTAGTCACCTGTGTAACACACCTCAAATATTGAACGCATCCATATTATATGTCATTTTGACAGTTTAAGGTTTACCATTTATAAAAATGGAGTGGCAGATACACATTACAACATTGTGTTGAAATTATTGAATTATTTTATGAAAATGATCGCTCTGTAAGAAATGTATTTCGCAAATTACGCGATGTTTATGGTCGACATAATCGTCCAACTGAGCAACAAATTGGTAATATTGTGCGGAAATTTCAAGAAACTGGTGCAGTAAAAGATCGAGTAAAACATCAGCTGGTGCCGGTCGTTCACAAGAAAATATTGGTGCTGCTAAATATTAGTACGTTTACAACAATTGGGACTTTCTGAGTTAACTGTATGGGCTATTATGCACAAAGATTTAGCGTTGAAGGCTTACAAAATTCAATTGACACAAGAATTGCTCCCACAAGATCATTCCATGCGTCGGGACTTTGCCAATTGAATACTGGAACAAAACGACGATTTTTAAAAAAAAAAATCTTTGCCGACGAAGCACATTTCGAGATCGGTGTCTACGTTAATAAACAAAACGCCATAATTGGGGAGAGGAAAACTTGTGATACAAGAGAAGCCAACGCATCCACAAAGAGTCACTGTTTGGTGAACATTGTTGTCTGGTGGTGTGATTGGTGAGATATAGCCGTAACTATGCCAAAATGTGACCGAAAATTTTGATAAAAGAATCAGGTATTGTAGAGACGCAAGAGGTCGTCACAGATATAATTGTCAATATTAAGCTTTTGCAAACATTATTTTAATGTTAGTCGTTATAAAAATCATACCTAATACATATTTATGAATAAAACAAAACTTTCATTATTATAATATATTTTTAGTTTTTGTTTAAATTTTATTAAAATCCAAAACAAATGTGATTATCTAAGTTATGGTTAGGCAGAAAAAAAAATAGATAAGGATTACACGAGTGTAAACTATGATGGAAGATAAAAATAATATTGTTAAACTTCATATGTATGTATATAGACGTTGTTTATTGACCAAAATTAATACAAATTGCTTATTTTGAAGATAGCTGGTCGAAATATTATATAAAATGTAACAATATTACAATTTAATTTTATGGCCCTTTTCCTCTCGAATGTGAGACAGTATTATATAATTTTTAAAAACTTTTTTATTTAAAATATTTAGGTGAATCTATTAATTATAATTAAATAATTGAGTTATAAAAAAAACTTTTCAAAATAAAAACGTTTCAATTCAAATTAAACAAAATGAATTAACATAAAAAATAATCATAAATAAAATGAATACCTATCAAGCGTCAATTTTGGTTCGCTATCGTTAGCTATCTTTTCTCTTATCGTGAATAATAATTGAATACTTACTGATACCGCATTAACATCTGCAAAGGGAAATATGATTTATTTTCTCATCCTATTGTATATGTATAGGGAAATCAAAATAAATACCTAATGTAAATAATTTATTTTATATAATGTATATACATATACATATGTACATATTATATTAAAATCAAATTTGAAAGATCACAAAAAGATCAATACAATTATTATTGATCCTCACAATATATAACCTTAGGTCATTCCATTTCATAATGTGTACAAAATTATCAAAATATGCAATTAAAATTATAAAATAAAAAAAAAGAACAGTAATTTATTATTATTGTAGATTAAATTAAACTAAATAATATAAAAAAAAATAAATAAATAAAATTTGATTAACTTTATTAATATTGTGATATATTTTGACAGAATTATGCTGCAATAAATATAATAATAATTACATAATATATAGAACTACGCATTAGAAATTTTAAATAGAAATTGTAAATAAAGAATGTTTTATTACGCTATTATATTTTTTAAATCTAAGTGTTAAAAGGTTAAATTAAATTTTTTAAATACATATTAATATTAATATTAACGTATAGTAATGATAGGTTAGTATGATCTGATAGATCAAGTAATCATTCGATTAATGATAGTATTTTTTTTTTTTTCGTTCTATTCGTTATATTATTAAATAAAATAAGGACCATATTATCATAGGAAGGTAAGTAGACAGGTTCTTCAAATACACACTTAGGCCAGTTTAGGCTCGTAGTGATACTCTGGATCAATTTTCCTGCTAAATAAACCATTTCGGAACTTATTACAAAGCATTGTAAATCAAAATAATAATTCTACTTCTTAGTATAGTCAAGTCCAGGTGTCCAGATTTTCCACAGTGTAGCTATTATTAGAAAACCACCTTCGGTTTGTAAGTATATAAGATCGATGTAGAGACCCGTACTTACAGATTATAATAGGAACACCGAGATTCTCCTTTCCTCGGAGAATTTAAAGGTTTACCTAAAAAGCAAACAATTGCCTAAAAAGTCACTATACGTGTGGGTACCCAGACAAATTGTATATCGATAACTCTCCTATAGTTTATTTAAGGATAAGAGGCACTTGCTGACAACCGCTTAGCTCACCAAGTACTATTTTAAGGCCTTTTTAGCAGATTAACTTTCATGAATGTGAAGACTTTTCTAGTAGCTACCACGTTAATCCAGAATAATACGGTACCTATATTACCTATATACCTATATTATAAATATATTGCAATATTCTACATTCAACAATTTAACTTTATTCAACTTTATTCAACTTATTTCAACTTTATTATAGTCTAATTATTTAGTTTTATACATGAATTATTTTATGTTGCTCCTATTAGTAATCGATTCATTTATTAATTTCTAAACATATTAATCAATTTCCCATCATTCAATTAAATTTTGAGATATTAGGTAATACAATCTAGATAAGTAAAAATTATTGATATTTTTGTTTTCCTAAGATTATATTTTTAATTACCTACCGAACTCATTATGATTGACAATTGCTGTATTTTCTTCTTCATTTTTACTAATAACTTATAAATAGTTTGTTACAATAATTGCTTTTCGTACCTACCTACGGGGGTAATCTAATCTTTAATATACAACAAATTAATATCAAATTTCCCAATAGATTTTTATTTTGTTAAACATTTAACTACGTTTTAAATAAAAAAAAAAATATTTATTTCTGTAAAATTTTTTAAATAATATTAAATTTAATAATAAATTCATTATTAAAATATCATTTTACATTTTTCATAATATAAAAAAAATAAATTAAACGGCTGATTATATAATATGTTTCTTTCCCGAAAAATTATTTATGTATGTAAGTACAAAACCGCAAAATCACACTTAATGCGATACCTGAAACTGATTTTTAAGATAATATAAAATATAATTAATAGAATATTACATTAGATATCTAATGAAAAGAGACAGAAAATACTTATAAATACACATGCATAGTATAGCTACTTATACTCGTACATATTATTATATAATATTATTTTTATATGTAAATTTGAATAACTGTTCCAAGTCTAACCAACTTTTTTCGATCAAAGAAACTCTAACGATAAAAAATTTTAGTATTGTGCGAATTTTCCAATTTTCAACTACGTAACTATTAAATACTTCAAATTTATAGAATCCAATAATTTCTTTAGTTTTAATTTCTCATCTTTGGGCACAAATTTTTATAATATAGGTATCCTAATACGCCAATATCTTCGATAAGCAGATATCAGTAAATTGTTGGAAAATTGGTGCTGTTCCTCAGTTTTTTTTTTGTTTTTTATATTACTTAAAAAATGTGATTTCTGATTTAAAAAACATAACTGGTAAAATCATCTCTAAAATATTGTTTAAAGACACTCATATAATTTTAGAGAAGTTAATAAATATTTGTTTTGACGGGAATCAGCTAGCGTTTTTATAAAAGAATATTATAATAATTCGTTTGCTGCCAGAAATTCTTACATAGCTAAAAGCTGCTATTATCAAATAGTTTTTCAAAAAACTTGGCGATCTTCTAATAAACAATCTCCTAAAACTCTAAATGCATCATAATAAATAATTTATTAATTTACTTTGGTTTCTTATCTGTATTTTATAATTTTTCTCATTCTTATCTGATTCCATATAATCATGTTTTATGGTGAACATGTTCCTAGCTTCTGACTTCTTAATTAAATAAAATTATTAATAAACAACATTTTTTAGGAATTAACCTAAAAATTTAAAAAATTGACATAAATCATTTTGTCCATCACTCTTTTGATTATTTTTATTTTTTTTTATTAAATTAAATGTAAAATAAAAACCTACATTTGATTGAAATAGCAGAACGGTTATCTTTGAAATCTTATACATAGTT
Organism: Poecilobothrus nobilitatus; assembly: GCA_947095535.1. Classification (NCBI taxonomy): domain Eukaryota; kingdom Metazoa; phylum Arthropoda; class Insecta; order Diptera; family Dolichopodidae; genus Poecilobothrus; species Poecilobothrus nobilitatus. The sequence goes on from OX352774.1 coordinate 231,996,307, forward strand.
GATATACATATTTTGTAGATACATACGTAGGTATTTCTTTATGTTCTTTAATTTCTTTTCTTGAATATTTTATGTATATCTACATGTACACGTATGCATGTATGTATATTCAGCTATATTCCAGAGTATTATTTTCATGATAAAATTCATTTGATTCTTTTTAGCACATTTCCAAAAAAATTTTGAAAAAATGTGCCTATTTGTTTCAGTTTGTCTGTTCGACCGTCCGTCTGTTCGTATGTTTACAAAACTTCTACACCGTTAAAGGTGAGGAACAACTTTAACATGTTTATAACATTTAAATATGTTTATTTAATGTTCCGCTTAACATTTTTTCAATCTGAAAACGCCATTCGACAGGAATTTTTTTTAACCTTTATAAATCAATATCAAAATTATATATATATTTTTTAATTTAGTATTTAAATTTACCGTTATGTGAAAACCAAATTTTGCTTGATCTTTCTACCTTCATAACACCGGTACGCTTTTAGATAGGAGGTTGCAATTTTGAGACAAGAAAGAACTTTTAGAATTAGTATAAGTTTCCTCAGAACATTTTTTGGATCACCCCTTGTTTATTAGCTATTAGAGCTTAAAAATAGAAAATTTGCTATTTTTAAACACCAGTAACTTAAGCACATTCTAAACAGTTTGTATTATCTTTTGGAAATGTGCGCTTTTGAAAAACGTTGGTTTACTGTCTGCCTTGGTTTTTATTTGACTTTTCGTTATTTGCTTTTAAAAACCGTTGGTTTACTTTCTGCCTTATTTTTTATTTGACTTTTCATTGTTTTTCTTTTGTTCTGTTTTTTTTTTTTATTATTTGATTTTTCTTTAGATTTGTGGATATTAGTTCAGTTATATATATATCTTTTCAGGGTTATTTAATAAAATTATGTCGCGACTTGATTCTCAAAATTGTGATAATTTAATATTATAATAATGACAAGTTCAATTTTATCAAATATATACGTATAACGTACCTATATAAGTAAACAAAATTTTATTTATGTATAGTAATGGTAATTGAAGTAGGTATCTAAACAAAAAAAAAAAAACGCGAAAGAATAATATTATAGTTGCCCTTGTCAACTCTAAAATACTTGGGCTATCCCGTTATATTGTATTTAAAATACAATTTAGTGTCACTCTTCATATTATAATATTATTTTTAAAACTTTTAGTTGCTTTTAAAATAAAAAACATATTCAAATAATTTCAAGGTTCGCAACCACAACTTTCGCTCTTACCTTACTTACATATTTTCAATTTTAACTTCCTAGTCTAATTAGTTCTGCAGATAGCTAATAATATAAATTTTAAACCTAGTTTGGAAATTTGTATAAGGGTAAAGTAAATATAATAATATGATATTAATGATTTAAAACTTTCCAAAAGTGCTTGCTCAGATAATAATATATAGATTGGCCGTTTTAATTTCCAAACTTCTAATATTTTTAGTTATAAAGATTGTAATAAGAGTCCAAAAATTTATTAAGCATTTACACGATAGCGTATTACATATTGAACCAAAGGAAATAAGGAAACTACAAATTATTTCAAAAATATTTCATTAATCAAGTATTTCGAGTTAACGTGTTAACGAAAGGGTTGACAGACGGACATAGCTAAATTAATTAACTTTTAGATACTAATCCGTTTCACACACTAATTGAATCTTTATCTATCGTGCGTTACAACACGAAGAGTAAGTTCAATATACCCGTTGACTATTATTCACACGAGTATAAAAATACTAAAAAAAAGATATTTAGAGCAATAATAGATAAACAATCAAATCAACTTTCAGTTTTTAGATAATCCCAAATTTCTCATAATAAGTGTAAAAGGGAAGGATAGATAAATATAAATATATTATATAAACAATATAATATAACATGTACCTACTATGTAAGGTATAATAAAAAAAAGTAAAATCAAAATTTATTAGAAACAAATTAAATATTGATTACAATTGAATGATAAATAAATTGATTACTGTTTTCAATTTTTATTATACTTACAAGCTTTTTATTGAAAAAGTATTGTAATCGATCAAAAACCTAAACCAACCTAAATTTTGTATGCTTTGCTAACATATACATTTATAGATATCACATTCATTTTTAAAATGTGTGGTGTTTAGTGGCATTGTCTTCAATTACTACCTCATGTAACAAGGTGTTAAACTACTGCATGTTGTAACTATTGATGTCTATAGTCACTGTTAGCAAAACAGTAATCACAATAAGCGGATTAATTGTTCCCTTACAGTCCCACTCCACAATGTTTGTGCATCCTTGTCCTATATGTTTCTATCTCTACTCCCTTGCCAATATACTGCGTTAACAGGTAGAAATTTCATTCAATTATATTATTCTAAAAGGGGAGAAGAGTTTAGTCAGTAAGAATCTGACACTATCAAGGGAAAATTTAAAAAAGTATTTGGAAGATTCCCACCTCCCTTAGGCAGAAATATAAATATTTAAAATTAAATATAATTATAAGGGCAATAATAGAACCAATAATAGTGAATACAATATAATATACTAACCTTGAAAGACTACAAAAGAACTGCAGAACAATGAAGAATGAATTAGGACGATATATTATTAAAAACAAAAAAGACATCTTCAGAAAATTAAATAGAAAACTTGAGTATTTTGGTTACATTTTTGTATAAAATAATTTAAGAATTTGACACTATCAAGAGGGTATTCTTGGTGTCCTTCAAAGATTTCCACCCCCTTAGACAAAACAAAACCTTAAAAGTTAATATATCTAAGTTTTAGAAAGTTTATTACAAGGTATAATCAAAGACAAATGTAGTCCATGGAGATAACGTGAAATTAATGGATTTCATGAATGAAAAACTAACCTTATTTTATATTATAAAGCAAAAATTGAATACAATATTTTTATTTTAGAAAAATACTTTTAAGTTAATGGTGATTGAATTCTATAAGATAGGTTATTAGTGAAGTTCTTCAACTCACTTAATTTACATTTTTTCATGACACTTGGCACGGAAAATGTTTTTATAATAGAATGCTTTTTCACAGAGTTTTTTAGTTGTTCCTATATTTAATTTTTAATTATTTTGGGGCTCTGGTTTCTTTAAGTAATCGAAAAATATGATGGAAAGCTAAAATTTTTTCGAAATATACTGTAGATACTTAATAAAATTTTTTACGAATATCATGTAATTTTATTATTCAAAAAAAGAGAAAATATAATATGTATAAATAAAGCAAATAATTAGTGACAATTTTTCTTTTAGAAGAAATTTTTTTGTAAATCGAGGCACGTGCTCTTATTAGATTAAATATTAAGCGGTATTTGATAATATAACAAGGTTTTAAATTATATTATTTCCCATACCACTATGCTATGAGTTTTGGATTTAATTTTTATATTTAGAAATATGGTTCTCTACACAATAACTCTTTTTCCAGGTTAAAATTTCAATGTTTAAGGGAAATTTTCAAGTTTTACTGAAACAGTAAAATTAATATGAAAATATTCTTAAAATCTTTAAAAAACGGCTGGAAATCGTAGGAAAATCGATTCAAAGATTTTATAATTTCAAAATCTATTAATTAATATATTTAAAGCAACAAAAGTTAAAAAAAAAAAAATAATAAGGGGCCTCAGTAGCCTAGTGGGTAAGAACGTATGAAATACGTTGTAAACACCGAGGGAGTGTGGTTTCAAATCCCACACACGTCCTAAGAGTTATTCTCCCTTACGACATTTACAGCCACGCCTGAATCGGAAAGACTGTGTAATTTCCTGTCCACAGCCTTTATGTGGCAGAGAAATGCATTACAAAAAAAAACAAAAAAAAAAAGTTAAAAACCAGAGTAATTAGTTTTTATGTTATTTTATTTATTTTCCTTCATGATTCCTATATTATTAATAGTCGACGATCTTTAACCACTTATCTTTAAAGAAATCCTCTCAAATAACGTAACAGATTGATATATCGTCTTCTTCAAGTACAAGAACTAAATTCGATGTCGATCCTTTCCGCCAATATAATTATTTTCAATAACGAGCTTCACGCAAGAATAATTTCAATATCTTTAAAAAACTCTTTATAACTATAACTTGGTTGCCCGACCCCGGCTAGTACTAAACTTGTGATTTAAAACTAACTATACAGTTTTAAAATATTACTGCATATTTTTTTCACGTACCTACTCGTAGTTTTGTATACTATTATCCAAAATTCTACATGCAAATCGTTTTTCTATTATTAATATTATAACTAATTGAATTTTATTTTAAAATCTTTTAAATTTTCTTTTATCATTTAATTCTTTTAAAAATTTTAAAAATTTATTTTTACTAAAAACCAATTTCACCTTTTTTTTTATTACGTATATACATAATATTCATATGGATAGATATTATAATATGTTGAATTTGCTCATTTAGAATAGAGGGGATAACACTTTCCTCTCTAATCCAAAACACATTTTAATAATAAAAAAAAAAAAAAATTCTTAAAAAAATTGTAAAAGCAAACAGAAAATTTCCTTAAAAAAAGAAAAAATTAAATAACGGTACTTCAAACGGAAATAAAAAAAATAAAACGGTACTAAAGAAAAATAAAATTAACGTAAAGTGGTTTAACTTTTCACTATTATTCAACATCAAATAACTGAATCACTATAAAAGATCAACATAATTGCATATAATATGTATGTGTATATATAACATAATATATAAGCATAAAAAAATGCAATTTACTCTTCACAAAATATAAACAACAAAAAAGAAAAAAAAAAATTAAGTAAATAAATAAACAAAATAAACGTACATTCAAGTGAAAAATTTTTGAGAAAAAAAGAGAAAGATTGAAAATAGAAGTAGAATTTATTTAGTTTCTAAAATGCAACTAGGTTAGAAATTTATTTAAAAAAAAAAAAAAAAAAAAAAAAAAATGAAAATTTGGGAGTGATTTTTTTTTGTTTTTTTTTTTTAGTGAAATATTATAAGAAAATACTTTTCATTCTGTTGTTCCTGTCTATTTCTTTTATCTTTTGTGCATCCTTTTAGACATTTAAAGAAGAGAAAAGAAAATCCACTTTATTCTTGTGATATTCTTAAAAACTATGGGACCTTTCCTGCCAACAATAATATCTATCTTTTGTGGGATGATTTTTTTTTTGTTTTTAAATTTGCTATAGTTAAATGTTGATTATTTTTGTATATTTGTCTGTCTGATAAAAATATTAATTAAATATTTTGTTCCTGTTTAATTTTTAGTTAAACTGTGTCAATATTATTAATAATTTTTAATCAATAACTTATAAATACTATTATCAATTATTAAAACAAAAAAAGAGTTCTGTTTGAAGACTGAAAAGTTTTGAAAAAAAGCATTTAAATTTATTTGTTCATGTGAAATATGATAGATTTGCTTTTGATATAATGATTTTAATTTATCAATTCCTAAAACGGTTTCTAACTGTTCCTGATCATATTTCTCGTAATCCTTAACTAATAACAACCATGTAGCGTGAAAAATATTAGCACACTAGCACCTTACAAATAATGGCACAAGTTTGTGATGATTATTCCTTAAAACACATTTTAATTTGTGATTATATTAAGTAATAAAGTATTCTAATATGAACGTACATTAAAACCAAAACAATAATGATGAATCTGTTAATTTTTTGTCCGATCATAATACAATTTTTAAACATACATTTTAATATGGTTCAACTACTTCATTGCTTGTGTAATGTTTAAAAATTATATAAAAACGCATCTATGAATAATTTAATAGCAAAAACCAAACTCTTATGTTCTTTTATAATAGCTTTATTTCTATGGCGTCGACCTAACAAAAACAAACAAAAATATTTACACTGGATGATTAATAGGTGCTAAAAACAAACTGAATATTGACAGAATTACAATCCGAACCAATACGTTTTTGAATATTATCATGCTTCGAAAATTTTGTGGTCAAACAAATTTGTTAGAAAATTGACAGAGAAGTTCGTGAAATAGCGGTTGCTACTTTAAATATAGTTTACTGTAATCAAAGAAACGGTGTAATATTTGTATTTATTTAAATTTTAGTTTTTTAATTCTTATATTTTCTTATTTTTCTATTATTATTATTATTTTTTTTTTTTTTTTGTATTATTCTGTCACAGTTGTCTTATTTTAATGTCACATAATATAATGTCCTTTTGGGTGCTATTTATCACTTGAAAAAAAATTCTTAGGTTTATGTATAGGTACCTATTATTAGAAAGTTTCAGTTGTAGCACAATATTAATTATATATTATTAAAGAAGATTTTCCGGTAATACTTTTAAAATAAAGAAAAAATAGAAAAATAGTATATGAAAAATTTAAAAAAAATAAATTTAGTTTAAATACAAGTGGTAATTTTTAAAACTTTTAACAAAAAAAAATGAATTTACACTTGTTAATAAACTCATCTAAATTAAATTTTGTGTTATTTTGACCCATTGCTATTGCGTTTATTGCAATTTCCTAATTTTTTTTCTCTAGTTGAAGTGGTCTTTTATAATTTAAATGTTTGAAAACACAAGGTGGCAATCTTTTCAAGACATCATTAAAGGATATCCTTGGTAGTATCAGATTCTTACTCACTAAACCCACAAATGCGATGAAAACTCCCAACTTTCCAGTAAATTGGCTACTAGCTAGTCAATTGGATAGGGAGTAGGAATAGAAAAGAATAGGATAAGGATGCAGAAACTCTGAATTGAGGAGTAACAAGGTAAGAAAACAATGAATCCGCTTTTTTTATAATATAGTATATCAATTATTAATTATTAATTATTATAATAATTGAAGGTCCACTGCAGCAGCTATTTTATTACTTTTATGGTTAAATGTTATTATTATTACTATTTGCTACAGAATCAAGACCATCAGTCAACTACTATATATCATGCAGGTGTACTATATATGTACCTCCGGCAAGAGGTAACAAAAAGTAGCTCAACTACATTGCTATTATTATTTTACGATATAAAATTATTACGTAATTTTTATTTGATTTGAACAGGGTTTGAACCAGAGATTCTGCCGGCGACTCAACCATTACATCATAGATAATATAATAACAATTAGACTTTTTCATCAGCAACTGTTATCTTTATTTTAGTTAAAAGAAGCTAAACTCATTTTGGAGAACTTTTGCTTTCGATTATTCTGTTTATTGTAGTTTAGACAAAAAAAAAAACAATCTGGGAAAAAACAGTAAGTTTTCAATCAAATATAATATATCATATTAGATAATATTATAGCTATCAACTTATTTAATGTATTACCAAAACAAAAATATTCTAAAAGGAAATAAAATAAAAAAAATTTGAAAGAAAAACATTTTAATAAATCTTCTATGTTGTCAGTTTTATATCTAAATTTTTCAAGGACTATCATAAAAAGAATTGCATAACAATTGAAATTCAAAAAAAAATCCCTTCTAAGTTTCTAAACTTCAAAATTACTAAACTGCTAAATTTTATCGAGACTATTTTGATATATAAAATCTAGAAATAGCTGTGCACCTTTATTAAAAATATTACACTAGACTTTTTTCTTTTTACCAAAAAACTGAAAAATACTTTCTAATGTCCCTTTTTTAAAATTACAAGTCCTTACAGTTTTCTGCAATTTTTTTTTTTTTGTTTTATTTTATAGGTAAAGTCTTTTTCTATATAAGTGTGCAAAAAAAAAAAAAAATACCACACCTTTATTGTATTTTGAAAAACCTTTAATACATTTTCAAATAAAAATACAGTGATGACAGTGATGGAGAAAATTTTGGGTAAGATTATACAGAACAAAGATTCATATAGTTTCATAAGGTTGGCGCTAGCTAGTTTAGTTTTAAGTTTTAAGTTAAAATGTTTATTCCTTATTTTTTGATACTTCAAAATATGCAAGTATTTATCATTTTATTTATTTTAATTTAATATCATATGGTAAATTGTAGTAATATTAGCAAGTACCTCGGCTACAGAGGCCAGTTTGGACATGGCTACGAAGGTATTTTATTAATTAATTTGGAATAAATTATTAAAAAAAAAAAGATTAGGCGATAGTAACTATGAATAAAGTCGGGCTTGCTATAAAAATGTTTAAATATAATTTGAAATCAATAAATTAATACTATTGTAGTAATATGATAGGGTTCTGAAAAAATATGAATCTCATTTGTATAGAAAGTTTTTTCTTAGTTACAAAATTTTAATAATTTTTATTTCATAAAACTTTAAGAAATTTCAGCTTCTTTTAACACTTTATTACTAAGTTCGTCCTTACCTTTCATTCATTACTTGGCTGTAATCCTAATAATTTAAGTTCAAATGAAAACAAAAAAATTATTTGAAAAAATAATTCATGGATAACTTCCATCCAGGGGCCTCGGTGGCCTAGTGAGTAAGATTGTATAAAATACGCTGTAAACACCGAGGGAGTGTGGATTCGAACCCCATACATGTCGTAAGAGTTATTCCTCTTTACGATATTTACAGCCACACCTGAACAGGAAATTCCTGTCCACATTTATGTGACAGAGAAATGCATTAAAAAAAAAAAAAACTTCCATCCACGTTGATTTTAATATTTTCAATAAAAAATTAGTAGAAAATTTTAATGTTTGCTGTTATGTAACTGTCGATAAAAATTATATATGACTAAATATGGCATAAAAATATTTTAAGCCGTTGATTTATTGACAAGCTATCTATAATAGATGTCACGATTAGATTGGTATATTATGGCGTACGAGTCCACGAGATGCATAATAAATATTTTAATTAAAATTTTGAATTATCTATAATAGGTACTTTCAAAAAAGTGATATAAAGTTATGAGTGGATAGAATTCAATATTATCAGTAAGTAAGGGCTTCAGTATATAAGGGCTTTATAAATTATTAAAGTTAGTGATACAGGGTTAATGAATATCAATGAATTTAGACGATATTAAACAATAAAACTTCAAATAGCGAATTAAAATAATGTTGCATCGAATCGTTACAAAAAAAGCTGGCGCAACTTTAATTTATATAGAAAAAGCATTTCACAAATTTTTGATATAATTAAATTTAAAAAAGATGTTGTTGAACTTAGTTTATGTCATATTAATTTAAATAAGAAAAAAATGTCGGCCGAATACCGATGACTTTTAAAAGTAAAAGTTTGTTGATCTTAGATTTAGAAAAAATATATTTATTTTTTTGGTTACTTTTTTTTTATTTTTATCTATACTTAAGATACAATAACAATATATCAATAGGTACCTAAAGTGAATGTAATTTCTCTTTTTTTTTCCTATCTAAGAGTTAAAGTGGCATTTTCTTACCATTTACCTATCTTAAGGTTTTATTTTTTTTAGTTTTTATACAAAAGACGAGAAAAACAAATATAAAAAATTTAAGTCAGTAACATTCATACAATCTAAACCAGGTATCTTTTCAATTTGATTTTTCTTTAGTAAAATGTGAAAAGAAAAATTTCTTGAATAAAATGGTGAAAAAAATGTATGAAAAAAAAAACAAAACTTTAGCAATTCCATTTCCTTACTTATTTATATAAACCTTTTTTTTTTTTCATCTAATAACAAAAACACAGCACAAGGAATTCACCTCCTTATTCAATTCCTTGTTAGAAGAAAAGAAAATAAATAAAAATAAAAAATAAAAATACACTATAAAAACATTAAAATATTATTTAGAGTGTAAAAATATTTGTTTTTGTTTTTTTTTTTGTTTTTTTTTTGTTATATTCCACTGCAATGTCATTTTCTTTCAAAATGATGTATGAAAATATGAATAAAATCGAAAACACATTTTACCATCCCCTAACACATACAGTGACATACCTGTCATACAAATATTATATTGTGATGGTGGTAAAAGAGAATAAAAAATAAAAATTCATCTAATCGTATTTGGGGCCTATTCTAAAATACGTTATTTTATTATTATTATAAATGTTGGCAAATTGAAGAATCAAAATATGGAAATAATGGGATGGAGGGAGGCTGAAACAACAACAAAAAAGAAAAAAATGCATAGATGGTGAAATTCATTGCAATACTTACAATCTTAAAGGTTTTTATTTTTTTTTTGTTTTGTCTGAGAAAATAAAAATCATAATAATAATGTATGTGGATACTTGTAGTAGTATTTATATATATATATGTTACTGTTATTTTAAGGGTTATTACACTAGTAACCTGTCTAAGGATAATATTTTTGTATAAACGATACTTGATAGATCTTCCAGAATACAGAAAAAAAAAGTTAAGTAATTTTTTTTCTTATAAAATAACTTTACTTCTAGATGTTGATATATTATGTATCTATAGGTAGGTACTATAACATTTTAAGATTTAGATTTTTTTTTATACAAATAAAGTTACTTTGCAGTAAATGTTAAAATGTTTTATATGAATGTTTTTATATGAACTCCTTAAATACTTTATATCCTCTATTATTTTAAAGTTCATTCATTTGTATTGAACTTACAATTAGGTATATTATTATGTATATACTTGTTTGAAAAGTGTATATATATAATGTATGTTTTGGGTAGCTTTTATTATCTATTCACAGTATTACTTAATGAAATGTACTAGGAAGGATTTTTGGAAACATAAAAAAGATAGATTGGTATTTAAAATTAGATTTACAGACAAACCAAGTAGACAGATTAAACGTAGATATAATCCCAGTGTACATTATTTTACCGCTACCTTTTTCCTTTTTAGATGTTTTCGTACCGCGAACTATAAAGTATAGTTCTTTTTTATGCAATTACTATTTGATTTGGAATAATGATTTTTCTAAATAGAATTTTTTTTTTTATAATTTTACGAATATCCAAGCTTTAATTATTATTTTCATTTCTTACATTTCGAATTAAATAAAAAAGTTTTTCGAAAATGACAGTAGTTTTCAATAAAAATAACTTTAAACTTTGTAAATTTGTTTAATAATAACTAATCAGGAGACTCGTGGCCTAATGGGTAAAAGTGTATAAAATTAGCTGTAAACATCGAGGGAGTGTAGGTTCGAATCCCACACATGTCGTAAGAGTTAATCCCCCTTACGAAATTTACAGCCACACCTGAAAAAGAAAGGCTGCGTAATTTCCTGTTCACATTTATGTGGCAGAGAAATGCACTAAAATAAAAAATAACTAATCAAAGATTTCAAGATTCCTGTATCTAAATAGGTACTGAGAAAAGAAATTCATTACGAATAATTAATTCTCCAATTAGAACTATTAAAATATCTTCAATCAAAACACTCTTCGTTCCTATAGTTTTGTTAAGATTCATTTGGGTTAAACTTATGCTTGTTTCACACCTTGTTCCACACCATGGTACAAATCGTTTAAACGTGGCACGATGGGCTATACTCATCTAAGACATATGATTGTAAAATAAAAACGCATGACATAGTAGAATATGATGAAATAATAAAAAAACGAGGCATACCATATTTTATTTTAAAATAAATGGATTCTTCTGTCATTTCATGTATTTATTGTAAAAATTTAATTTAGAAAAGAATATTTTTTTGTTTTTAAAAAAATCAGATTTTTTTTTTTTTATTTAAAGATAATATGTAAAAAGTTAATCTTCATTGAAGGACAACCAGTGTTGTCCTTCAATGAAGATTGACTTTTTACATAAGGTTGCAGGATGATATTCAGAAAGAAATGAAAAACAATGAAAAGAAAAACAAATAATAAAAAGGTCAGACAGCCTTTGCCAAAAGGTTATTCTGTCGTATTAGTATTCAAATATACATTATTCTTAAAATATTTAATATTTATTTTAAGAAAAAAAAGATTTATTTTTTTATTATACCTAATATCTATTTAACAAAACAAATAATTGAAATTTTTTGAAAATCATTTATTTGGGTGTCTGTTTTATGAAAATTGAATTTAAATTTTCACTTAAAATAAAATTATCCGAATAAAACATTATTATGTATATTTTTTTATACCCGTATGAACTATGTTCAAGGGTATAATAAATTTGCCATTACGTTTGTGACACCTTAAAGGAGTCGAGCTAGATATAGTGTCAAAGGTATGGATCGGCTCAGAATCGAATTCTGAGTCGATTAAGCCATGTACGTCCGTCCGTCCGTCCGTCCGTCCGCACGATAACTCAAAAAATAAAGGAGCTAGGGGGCTGAAATTTTTTTTACGTCACTTTTGCAAAATTGTTAGTTTTGCTATTTAAATCCAACATTTTCGGTCGGCGGGTTCGAGTAGCTGCCATACAACTTCTATCTTTATATAGAAATAACTCAGTATCTATTCAAGCTAGGTTTCTGAAATTTTGCAAATGATGATCAAGTTTTATGGCAACAACTTCTGTAAAATTTGGTTGTGCTGGTGCAGCAGGTTCGGGTAGCTGCCATACAACTTCTCCGTTTAAATGAGAATAACTCAGTGTTTATTGAAGCTAGGAATCTGAAATTTAGTAAAGAGGTGTCGAGTTACATGCCAACAACTTTTGTAAAATTTGGTTGGTCTAGAGCCGTCGGTTCAGACTTCTTGCACCTCTTGGAACCTAATGAAGCTAGGCGTCTGAAATTTTGCAAATGATGATCAAGTTTTATGGCAACAACTTTTGTAAAATTTGGTTGTGGTGGTGCGGCGGGTTCGGGTAGGTGCCATACAACTTATCCGGTTAAATGAAAATAACTCAGTGTTTATTGAAGCTAGGAATCTGAAATTTAGTAAAGAAGTGTCGAGTTACATGCCAACAACTTTTGTAAAATTTGGTTGGTCTAGAGCAGCCGGTTCAGACTTCTTGCACCTCTTGGAACCTAATGAAGCTAGGCGTCTGAAATTTTGCAAATGATGATCAAGTTTTATGGCAACAACTTCTACAAAATTTGGTTGTGCTGGTACGACGGGTTCGGGTAGCTGCCATACAAAATCTCTTTTTAAATGAAAAGAACTCAGTGTCCGTCCGCACGATAACTCAAAAAATAGAGGAGCTAGGAGGCTGAAAATTTTTTTACGTCACTTTTGTAAAATTGTTAGTTTTGCTATTTAACTCCAGCATTTTCTGTCCCCAGGTTCGGGTAGCTGCCATACAACTTCTTTCTTTAAATAGAAATAACCCAGTGTCTGTTCAATCTAGGTATCTGAAATTTTGCAAATGATGATCAAGTTTTATGGCAACAACTTCTACAAAATTTGGTTGTGCTGGTACGACAGGTTCGGGTAGCTGCCATACAAAATCTCTTTTTAAATGAAAAGAACTCAGTGTCCGTCCGCACGATAACTCAAAAAATAAAGGAGCTAGGAGGCTGAAATTTTTTTTACGTCACTCTTGCAAAATTGTTAGTTTTGCTATTTAACTCCAGCATTTTCGGCCGCCGGGTTCGAGTAGCTGCCATACAACTTCTTTCTTTAAATAGAAATAACCCAGTGTCTGTTCAATCTAGGTATCTGAAATTTTGCAAATGATGATCAAGTTTTATAGCAACAACTTCTACAAAATTTGGTTGTGCTGGTGCGACGGGTTCGGGTAGCTGCCATACAAAATCTCTTTTTAAATTAAAAGAACTCAGTGTCCGTCCGCACGATAACTCAAAAAATAAAGGAGCTAGGAGGCTGAAATTTTTTTTACGTCACTCTTGCAAAATTGTTAGTTTTGCTATTTAACTCCAACATTTTCGGCCGCCGGGTTCGAGTAGCTGCCATACAACTTCTTTCTTTAAATAGAAATAACCCAGTGTCTGTTCAATCTAGGTATCTGAAATTTTGCAAATGATGATCAAGTTTTATGGCAACAACTTCTGCAAAATTTGGTTGTGGTGGTGTGACGGGTTCGGGTAGCTGCCATACAAAATCTCTTTTTAAATGAAAGAACTCAGTGTCCGTCCGCACGATAACTCAAAAAATAAAGGAGTTAGGAGGCTGCAATTTTTTTTACGTCACTTTTACAAAATTGTTAGTTTTGCTATTTAACTCCAGCATTTTCGGCCGCCGGGTTCGAGTAGCTGCCATACAACTTCTTTCTTTAAATGGAAATAACCCAGTGTCTATTCAATCTAGGTATCTGAAATTTTGCAAATGATGATCGAGTTTTATGGCAACAACTTCTGTAAAATTTTGTTGTGATGATATGACAGGTTCGGATAGTTGCCATACAACTTCTCTTTTTAAATGAAAATAACTCAGTGTCTATTGAAGCTAGCTATCTGAAATTTAGTGAAAAAGTGTCGAGTTGCATGCCAAAAACTTTTGTAAAATTTGAATGGTCTAAAGCAGCCGGTTCAGGCTTTTTGCATTTCTTGGAACTTAATGAAGCTAGGCGCAATAGATTCGGGTAGCTATCATACAACTTCACAATTTACATAAATATATCTCTGTAGTTCGGTACTAAAATTCTGAATGTTTTTAAAAGATGATCAAGTTTTATAGAAACAGGATATATTACGTTCATACGGGTATCCCAGAGTTGACACAGTCTACTCTACTGTACTCTTCCTCGTTTTTTTAATAAAATGTTGAAAGGTTCAATGAATTTTATTTTGATTTAATGTACCTATGTTTGGATTTTTTTATTAACATACAAAATTAAAAATTAAAAAGAATCGATTTAAGGTTTTTTTTATTTGGTAAAATATGTTCAGTTAATATTATTAGTATTTAACTATTGATTTGGTTATTAATTTTTTTTTTCACAGAATTATATCAGAACAACCCGTGTTCTATTATCTTAACTATATCATAATCAAAATAATAATTGACCAACAAAATAAAATTGAATGTTTAAAACTGTGTAGGTATTTAATTTGCCAACATACTTACCTATATACCTATCAAATAGTATCTATCGAATTGACCTACCAATGTAGAAAACCACCTATTTCGGTAATTTAAATTTAAATCGACTTAAAAGTGAATAGGTACCTATATATTTGGTATTTTTAAGAATATAAGGCCTTTTTGTCGAGATTTTTAATACCTAATTGTTTTTTGGTGTAAAAATATTTTTTAACTTAACTTTTCAATTTTGTCATGAAAAAGTGCTGTAAAATATATGATATATTTTATGAAAGACAACGGCTTAAGATATTTAATTAGTAGATTTTTGGACTTTATAGTGGACCATTTAGTTTCTGTAATAAAATATAGTATTAACAATAATAATGAATAATATTGATTCTAAGCTGCTATATTAGAGCTGCTGTCAATAATTAAATCATGCAGGAATTAAGAAGGTGTTATATACTTCTCCATGTTGCAACTGTTCATACCTTCGTTACTGTTAGAAAAATAATAATAATGGACGGATTCATTGTTCCTTTACAGTTCCACTCCACAATTAAAAATTTTTTCTTCTTGTTTTAGAATAATATTTTAGATTAAAGATGAAAAATTACCTTTATCTTTAATCACCTTTAAATTTCCCCTCGCAATAAACTTTGGTACAATGTAGATTAAAATAAAATATACCTAACTAATTTTATTTTAAGTTTAAAGAGATTATTTTCTGTTTTACATGACAATGACTATACTATTAAAATATGTTGCTCTTAAGACTTTCTATACTTTCTTAACAAACTTTATGCCATCAGTATTTAGTAAATTTTTTAGCCTTTTAGTCTAAAGATATAAATTTTACTAAAAATAAAAAATTAAATTTTACAATTTTTCCAAATTTTCTACATATATACCTACAATATATACCTACTCTCTTAACACTGTAAAGTTATCTACTTATATATAAATAAAAAAGTGACATAAAGAGGTTTGTAAACTTTCCCTCAGATAGATACAATCTCAGTATGAAAATGTCACAAGAGAAAACTTTCCTGTTTTGATTTAGAAAGATGACCACTCCACAATAAAATGTATTATGTGAGTCAACTGTATGGTTTTTATTAAAACAATCTTAATTTCTAAAATCTTAAAATAATTCTCATCTGCATCAGCGCGATTAATACGGTTAAACACCGTTATCTAAAAATAAAATGAAAAAAAGAAAAAGAAATTATACTGAAAAACCGTGTAAATAACAAATTAGAAAACAAAATAAATCTCATAGTACTTTAATGCAAAAAAAAAAAAAATCATTCTCATCTTCATATTTTACTTTAAGATATTTATAAAAATATTTTTTAAATTCTTTATTTTTGTGTTCTTACTTAAAATTAACTGCAGATTTAAAAATATAATAAAATAAAAGTCAAAGTTTAAAATAAATAACTCTCATTAAAAATTCAAACAAAATAATAATAATATGAGACTTTAACAAAACTTTTTTCAGATTTCTGAAAATAGCATCAACTAAGAAAAAATTATTTTCAACAATTTATTATATGATTTATTAATATTATACTATATTTTGTTCATTGTTCTTTGTCTGAAAATCTAAGAGGCAGTCATATAGAATTGAACCCATAGAAATAAAAATAAAAAAGTTTCTAATTTAACTTTAAAATTAAAATGGGAACAGAAAAAGAAAATAACGAATAATTTTCACATACATAAATCAATGTCAAATCAAAATATAAAAATTCATCATCATTTCCCCGTCATCGTCATCATATAATCATAGTAGTCAGAAATCATGAATTTCCATTTCAAAATTCAAATCATATTCTAATTCAAGTGTTCATTTTTGTTTTGTCTTTCTCTTTCATCCTAATTTTCATTTTACTTCTTTCTTTTTTGTTTTTTTTTTTTTATCATTTATAGAACTTTATAGAAAATACAAAAAAAAAAAAAAAAATTGTATCTTAAGATAGAATCATTGAAATGGTATAAACTTTTCATGTCAGGTTATGAATATAATTTAAAAGTTTAAAAAAAGATGAGAAAATCAAAAACCATTCTTGAAAAATTCAGCAATTTTTTGGTTACTTTTTCTTTGTACAAGTTTTATTCCTTAAAAAAAAAAAAAAACAAATCCAATTTTTTAATTTAAAATGTTGATCAAAATACAATTAAAATTAAAATATAAAAAAAAAAAAATAATAATGGGTTTGGGAATTAACATCTGCTACTATATTACTTAGTAAATTTATAAGAACCGAAAACGGATACATAATATTAATTATGATGTAATAAAATGGGTTTTTATATAATATTAAACTAACAAAAACTTTTGATCCTATTGCTTTACACAAAGTTGGAAAATGTCAAGAAAATGGTTTCAGAATATAGTTTCTCCTTTCAAGGTTTAGGCGAATTCATGTCAAGCAATATTGTATTCTCCTATATTTTGAAGTTGCACTACGGATCTAAAGTCTACTGATTACTGACACTTCAATCAATCAATTTCATCAATAAAAAATATTGTGTAACTACTAGGAAGCTCCTGACATAAATTATTTGACAATACGTTAACATTTACCAAAAGTTAGAGAAAACCATTTTTTTTATTATATATTTACTTTAGATCTGATCTTTACAAAGAAAATCTGTTATAATATTTTCACTTTACGATTCAATTTTCACTTTCACGATTTTAAACTTTTTATTTTATTTATAAAGTACCAATATGAAATGTGAGGTAAAAAATTAATTGAGACTTGCATAATTACTTGTTAACTTGTTAACTACAACATTCTGTAATAATACAAGTAAGTATACAAGAAAATACTATTTGTTGTCTAATGGTATATATCTGAAAATCACTCAAAACAGCTAAAAATTAAAAGCTCTATATCACCTGAGTTTTTTAAACTTTTTTTTTTGCATTAATTTTAATAGCAGCTACAGTGACAATGGAGTGGCCTTCAAATATTATCTCAGATGTTTTACTTTACTGTATGTTGCAACTTTTGATGGCTTTATCACTGATAGTAAAAGCTAATAATAATAGGAGAAATTCATTGTTTCCTTAAAGTTTCACTTCCTTCAAAGTTTCCGTATCCCTATTCTATTATTTCTTATCGCTATTCGCTAGTAAGTATACTGGGTTGGAAGTTTAGGGTTTCATAACATTATATTTGCCAAAGCTGGAGGAAGATTTAGTTAGTGAAAATCTGGCTCTACCCAGGACGTATTATTGGTGTCTTTGGAAGATGTACATCTCCCTTAGAAAAAACAAATTGAAATTTATTAAATTTTAAGACAAAAATGAGTGAAAAATTTGGTAATTTGTCTATAGGTGACATTAAAACAACTAAAAATATAAAATGTAGAGAATTTTTGACAATGTTGTATGAATGCCATTATTTTTATATGCTTTTATATTAAGTCGTCGGTGTCGGTTAATTAATTTATTTATTTATTTGTCATTCTGTCACGCTTTTTATTATCTTCGTAATCTGTTAGCGACATTTGTAAGTGTTGTATGGTGCAGAGGAAAGTGTACAGGTTTCAAAAGTGAGGGTCATGTTGTTCGAATCCAATTCACATGCAACTTTTTTTTTTTTTAACTATCTATTCATCAACATTTTTTGCATAAAATATGTATATATTTTGTATATATGAATTCGAAACTTAAATTTTTTTCTCCAAATTCATACATACAATACACACGCAATATATTTTTGATCTTTTCTCCTATAATAGTATATTTTTATGTATGTTGCTAAATTATTTTGTTTACAACATTTCTTTAGTATTTAAATCAAAATATTTGTTGTCAACATTCTTTAATACATATTGAATATGCATGGTTAAAAATTAAGATTTTATGTTCGTAATATGTTCATTAAATATTTAAGTGTTGTATAGTGCAGACTGCAGAGGAAAGTGTACAGGTTTTGAAAGTGAGGGTAATTTGGTTCGAATTCAATTCGTGTACGTACATTTTTTTTGTTAACTGTATTCATCAACATTTTTTTAATAAAATTTTATGTATAATATACACATAGTATTAGTTGATATTTCCTCCTATAAAATTCAATCAATCTTGATGTGCACATGTGTTTTGTATTAGGATTTAGCAAAACACAAAATATATAGGTACAATATTTTTATGTTGCTAAATTATTTTGTTTTAAAACATTTGTTTAGGATTTAAATCAGAATATTTGTTGTCAACATTCTTTATTGCACATTGAATATGCATGGCGTTAAAAAATAATGTTTTATTGTTTTATTTAGGAACATTTATTATGTATATTGTGTATAGTCCAAGCATTTTGGACTGTTATAATATAAAAGTAAATTGCTGAAATAAAAAAGAAACATGAACCTCAAATTTCGGAGATTTTTGTTTAACCTTATTTCAGCAATTTACTTTTATATTATAACAGTCCAAAATGCTTGCACTAGCAACTCACTTTTATATTATAACAGTCCAAAAAGCTAAAGTTTTGCAATCAATTTAATTTTTTTCTTTTTAGAGGGCGAATTCGGTTTTGATAAAAGCATAGGTATGTATTTTAAAAATTATTTTTTTTACTTATTATTTTATTCAAATATCGTTTTATATTATTTTGTAACTTGTATCAAAATTTATAAAATTGTAGAGACAGATCATTTGATTAACTAATTTTATCTCTAATTAAATAAGTTGTAAAGTCATAATAAAAGAAAACCTCCAAAAATTAAATGCTTATAAAAACCTTCTACTTAAATGATTAAAATACAAGTTTTAAATATAAGGTATTTTTCAATTTGAAAAGGCCAATAATTGACTGGAATTTTAAATCTTTTTGGTAATTGGCATTTACACGTACATTATATGAAAGCAAAATTTGTTTATTAGACCTCCACTTTTACCTCCATTTTTAACTAATGTAGGTACATTTTTAAGAATAAGTACAAACTAACTAAGAAAAAAAATTTTGTATTTTCTCTTGTTTAAATTTATAAGTAGCAAAAATTTAAAATTTAGTGTTTTAACTTGGACACTAATGTGGCTATTTCGCAAAATGCCTTATACTAAGTTTTGTATACTGAGGTGATAATAATATACCTCTTACAAGCTAATATAGGTAATCCTAATTCGATATTTCAGTTTTTTATTTTTCCATTAATTTTAGAATGCCATCACGTAGGTACCTAATTAAATTTTTTTCTTCCAATTTATATGGAATCTTTATACTCGGTTATCAAAACCTGATAAAAATACACTCTTTAAGTTAAATAAAATTAATGCTTGCTTCAACCTAGCTTCAACTAAATTTAAGTTTCTCATCAGTTTAAATTAAAGCTGATATCATATATGAGTAGGTTATTTAGCACTTAATAAGAACTTAGAGATTTAAACTGCATGTTACTAGTAGAGAGATGTAGATTATTCGAATAAAGGAAGCATAGATAGCTAAAATTTTAGCATAATAAAAGAAAAATTTGTTTTTTTTATACCCTACACCTAAAGTATAGGGTATATTAACTTTGGTATGGTGTTTGTAACCACCAAAAGGAAGCGAGTTAGGTATAGACATGTATATATATTCTGAATCAGGATCACCGCCGGAGTCGATTTAGCGATGTCCGTCCGTCCGTCCGTCCGTCCGTACGCACGATAACTCAAAAAATAATGATGCTATCTTGATGAAATTTATGTAGTAGGTTAGTAATTACGAAAGAAAGGCTAAGTTCGAATCTGGACAAAATCCGTCCATGGGTTCGGATTCTGGAAGCTTCCGAATGATTCCGAAGCAAACGAGATTATCTCCAAAAGCAACAAAGATAGAACCTTCAAATTTTGTACAATGATGTTTCTTCCCGTTCGATTTATGTCTCTGAAATTTAAGAGGATTTGGTCCATGGGTTTGGGTTTTGGAAGCTTCCGAACGAGCACCTGAGCAAATGAGATTATCTCCAAAACCAATAAAGATAGAACCTTTAAATTTTGTACAATGATGTTCCTTCCCGTTCGATTTATGTCTCTGAAATTTAAGAGGATTTGGTCCATGGGTTTGGATTTGGAAGCTTCCGAACGAGCCCCAGAGCAAATGAGATTATCTCCAAAACCAATAAAGATATAACCTTTACTTTTGGCAGAATGGTATTCTTTCATGTATGATTTAGGCCTCTGAAATTTAAGAGGATTTGGTCTATGGGTTTGGATTTGGAAGCTTCCGAACGAGCACCAGAGCAAATGAGATTATCTCCAAAACCAACAAAGATATAACCTTTAAATTTGGCAGGGTGGTGTTCTTTCATGTTTTATTTAAGTCTCTGAAATGTGAGAAGATTTGGTCCATGGGTTTGGTTTTGGAAGCTTCCGAACGAGCCCCAGAGCAAACGAGATTATCTCCAAAACCAATAAAGATAGAACCTTTAAATTTTTTATAATGATGTTTCTTCCAGTTTGATTTATGTCTCTAAAATTTAAGAGGATGTGGTCCATGGGTTTGGATTTTGGAAGCTTCCGAACGAGTCCCAGAGCAAATGAGATTATCTCCAAAAACAACAAATATATAACCTTTAAATTTGGCCGAATGGTGTTTTTTCATGTTTGATTTAGGTCTCTGAAATTTGAGAGGATTTGGCCATGGGTTTAAATTTGAAAGAATTTGAACCGTGGATTCGAATTTTGGAAGCTTCCGAACGAGCCGCAGAGCAAATGAGATTATATCCAATACGAACAAAGGTAGAACCTTTGAATTTGGTACAATGGTGTTCTTTCGTGTTTGATTTATGTCTCTGAAATTTAAGAGGATTTGGTCCATGGGTTTGGTTTTGGAAGCTTCCGAACGAGCCCCAGAGCAAATGAGATTATCTCCAAAACCAATAAAGATATAATCTTTACTTTTGGCACAATGGTGTTCTTTCATGTATGATTTAGGCCTCTGAAATTTGAGAGCATTTGGTCCTTGGGTTCGGATTTTGAAAGCTTCCGAACGAGCCTCAGAGCAAATGATATTATCTCCAAATGCAACAAAGATATAACCTTTAAATTAGGCAGAATGGTGTTCCTTCATGTTTGATTTATGTTTCTGAAATTTGTGAGGATTTGGTCCATGGGTTCAAATCTTGGAAGCTTCCGGACGAGCCCCAGAGCAAACGAGTATATCTCCACAACCAACAAAGATAGAACTTTTATTTTTAGTACAAAGGTGTTGTTATGTTTCCTTTTCTGTAAAATTGGAAACTGACATTTGAAAGAATTTGAACCATGGGTTCGTATTTTGGAAACTTCCGGGCGAGCACAAGAGCAACGAGCATATCTCCAAAACCAACAAAAGTAGAACCTTTAAATTTAATAGAATGGTGTTCTGGCAAGTTTTCTTTATGTTCCTGAGATGGATTCGATGAATTGGAGTGGCAATTCGGGTAGCTGACACAAACCTCCCAAGGACTACCAATCTTCGAAAATAATTAAGATAGAAACTTAAAATTTTATACAAGGGTGTCAAGCACATCCCAAGCGGATGCCTCTTTTACGTTCTTGAAATTCGAGTTGAATAAGACAGAAAAGGGAAGAAGTTCAAGCAGCTGTCAAAAACACTTATGGATTTTTAATTTAATTCGAATTATTCAGGTGTAGGGTATTAATAAGTCGGTTGCATCGACTTACTGTTACATTTACTTGTTTTTTTTTTTATTTTGAAAATTTTAATTTTCTTTCATAACTCCTTCTTGATTGGTAATTTTTTCTTAAGTATCTAATAAATTATTACCCAAAAATAAAATAAAATGAGTAAAAACCTAAAAACTTTTTTTTGATTTTCGATGATAGCTATTTTTAGTAACTCATCAAAGAGAAAAAATGTCAGAATTAAAATTATTTTATTTTTTATTCATTTATCATCATAAGAAAAACAAACCCTACAAAAATTTCGTAAATAAAATAATTCAAATGAAATGTTGTGGAGAAGAAACCTTTTATTTTATTTTTTTTTTTTTAAAATAGAAGAAGCATAAAACCGTAAAATATGATTTTTTTTTTTTTATTTTAAAATTACTTCAATAATTATATCAATTTATATTCTTGCCATTTCATTGAAATCTCGGTTTCTTTACTATCGACACATCTTTTTACAACCACTATTACAAAACCGAACCTTTAGGACTTTTACTTTTTAAAGTAATCTAAAGTGAAAGTGAAAGTAAATCATTTATAATAAATATGAAACGAAAAATAATTTAAAAGTATAGCTAACCTAATATAAAACTACCAATCAAGTGTATAATATTAATGATATAAGGAATAATTTGATTGGCATTTAGTTTTTAAGGTATTAAAATAAAACTATTTAAGCATAAGAAAATATTTGAAGAAAAAACAAAACTAATCAACATTGAACATAATGTATCTTTATAAACATAATATCTAAATATATAAATAGGTAGGTTTAAATTTTTCAAAAAGGGGATTTTAATGTACAATAAGTGATGTAATAATTAACTTGAATTAACCAATATTGGCTATTTTAAAACATAATTTTTCACTGTTATCTTTGATTTATCCATTATTGTTTTAGGTTCTGTAAAGATTCTTGAAATTTGTAAGGAATCTCTTCCAATAGAAAGTCTCTCCCAATAAAACTAGCTTGAGACAAGTTTAAAGTTTAATTTGATGAATTTGGAAAAAATTTTAAATTATATAGAACTTATGATAACATTCCAATAAATTTTTCGATAACGCTCAATGTAAAGAATAATGATGACATATAGGTCTATTAAATTTTACAAATTTAGTTTGGGTTATATATTCGACAAAAGTAATCTTACTTAATTTTTAAATCATATCACAACGTTATCCAAGATTTTTGTTTCATTTATTATATTGACCGGCAATTCTTAAAAAGGATTCTTAAAACTTAAAGCACCGTTATAGAAGCTTAAAACATCTTCTTTTGCTTTTGTTGGTTAGTTATTTTTATTGATATTTCTTGGAATATCAATATCTTTATTCACTTTTCACCATCAATATCTTTATGAACTTAGTTGCAAATCTTAAGTGGAAGGAATATATTATTATAAAGTATAACCAATAGGGAAATACAGTAAATTTGATGATGTGCTTAAACTAGTCAAATAAATAGTATACAAAGGCTTCAAAATTAAGTATTAAGACAAGCTATTAAAGTTTCTTGGTTTATAAGAAATGTAGATCTACATAGAGATCTAAGAATTGATATTGTCTCTGAGATTGCTGAAATATGTGCTCAAAAGCACAATATAGTCGTCTACATAATCATGTTAATGGTGAATTTAAACAACTGCTTATTCAATATAATATTGTGAGAAAATTAAAAAGAATGTAGGCTCCCGAACTTCTTTTATAATAACTTAGATGGTTGGAATTAGATTTTTGTCTTGCCTTGGATTAGGTGCTTATCAAATTCCAGGAAATTTAATAAAACTAAATTTAAAACATTTTGTTAATCACTTTATTCCAGTAGGTGTAATTTGTAAATTAAAAAAAAAATCAATATCATTTTTTACTCATAAGTTTGTTCTTGTGGGCAATAAAAAAAATTTTCATTTGATTGGTTTTTGTGGTCATATTGCAATAGTTGAAAAAAAAAAAAATTAATCTGGATCAGTTAACTTTTAGTTGAATTTCTATAAAAAAATATAAAATTTTTAAACTCTAACAAATTTGATTTTGATTTTCATTTAAAACAAAAGAAAATTTAATATAATTATCAAGGTCTTTTTTTTAAGCCTTAAGGTACACAAATAAAATACCTATAAGCGCTGAACAAAATAAAAATATTTAAAAGATTGAGTTTCTTCGTTAAAATTTTAACCTTTTATAGCATTAAATTTTCATTTCAATATTATATTGTATCTATATAATTATAATAAAACTTTAATATGTAGCTATTATTATTATTTTAACTTAAAATAATTTACTTTATAAACTTTTAAGATCAATAATAGTTTTTTTAAATTTCCATTCAAATCAATATTCATAGTCAGAAAAATTTATATTTTATTTTATGGCTATTATAGTTCTATATAGAACGTTTCATTTTATATTAACCAATATTCTTTACAAGAACTCAATATTTTTGAATTATAATATATATATTTTTTTTATTAGAATCATTTTTCCATTCCTTTCTACTCCTTATTTTATTCGTTTTAAAATTAAAAAATCAAGAAAAAAAAATAAACAAAAATTCAAACACTATTGAAATTCATTGAAAAATTATATTCAATTTATTTTATTTATTGTTTTTTTTTTCTCCCCCGAAAATTTTCTAATTTTCAGGAAATTTTTCTTTCCATCTAAAAATCATTTTCTTTTTTGTTTTGTTTTTTGTCTCTTTATTATTTTCAACGTTTGGTTATATACAAATTTTTTGTTCTATTCTTTCATTCTTTTAGATTAAATGATACTATTATTATTTTTCTTTTTTAAAGTAAAAATCTGTCACTTTAAATAAAAGAATGAATTCCATTTTCTTTCAAATTCCATTCATTTCACCCCTAATTCTTTTTCCATTTATGACCTTGTAATAATGTAATCACATCATTCTTAAATTCTATGCCATCATTTTAGATGATGAAAGTTAACCATAGCTAGCCATCATTGGATGATAGATACTTTCTAAATCACAATTTCATATTATTATTTTGGTTTCTACAGGAGGTTGATGAAGTTTTGAATGGATACAGTATTCACTATTTTGTATTGTGAATAGATGTGCAAGTAGTTATATTTTATATTAAAAGACCTATTCTAATAGTACTTTTAATGTATTTTTATTTATATATTTTTTTGTTCTTTGGAGAAAAAAAAATGATTTGACGAAAAGTAATCAAAATAATAAAAAAGCTTAATAAAAAAAAAAAAATAAAAGGAATATTATAACAGATTAATAATAGAGTATCAAATCCTTCTTAAAAAATTTATTACTATATTTTGTTCCGGAAGTAAAATAAAAATAAAAAGAAAATTTTAATTTTCTTAAAAAATGAAAAGTTTTTTTAAAATGATAATATTTTGTTGAATGCAGGTTCAGGATAAATGTTCGATTTAACGAGTGTTTTACGAGTTTAACGAGTGTTTTAATGATAACTAATAAGTAAAATAAAAATGGATAAGTACTAAAAAACATCTCTATAAATTATATCTTAAAATTTTTTTATCTATTTGTATGAATTACCTCTTTTATGCTTATTTAATTTCAAAAAATAGTGAATACTCCAGAAATTAGCTAGTAAGCTTAAAATTCATGATTTATATTCTGCGAATTTAAAACTTGATTTGAAATTTTCTTTTATTTGTATTTTTGCCTTTAAATAGGATTTTAATTGCCACTAATATTACAATAATAAATAACAATATTATGATAATTATAGTTTAATACAGTGCGTACAGTTTTAAACAACGAGAAGTACTTTAATTATAATAAAATTATAAGGTAGCTACTTATTAATAGTTGTTTTATAGTTAATTAACCAATAACCTGTATATCGGCCTAAAAGTATGCAAGTTCTGTTTAAACAGTTTTTGAATAGTTTTTCTCATATTTGGAATTTCCGTGGCTGAGTCATTACGTATATGGCGCATTAACGCGTGGTAGTGAATTTTCAAATCCTGCACAGATAACAAGTTTTCAATATTCCATTATAATACTTTATGATTAGCACAATATTATGAATATGAATAAATAAATAAATAATCACATATTTTGTTACCCGTTTCGATCGTTTTTCATTAATTAATACATAATCAAACAAAATAAAGTTATTTTTGATTTCTTTTTAATAATATATTAAATCATTGTCATTTACTGTCATATTATTTCAACCAAAAAGTATTTTTAAATATCATTTTAAACAGATTTTCCATAATTTCTCGAAAATCAAATCTTTTCCATACAATTTTCAAAATATTTTTCGGAATTTTTTAAATTCTGCAAAATCATTCAAAGAACACTTATCTTCGTCAATACAAAAAAAAAAAAAAATTATATTTTGATTTAGTCCTTCTGTACCATTTCGATTTAACAATAAATAACAGTAAAAAAAAAAACCTTTCTCTTTCTTACTTTCCATTTTTATTTATTTCACCTTGATTACACAAATAGGATGCTTGACAACTTAATAAAGAACTGTTTTTTTTTTCTTTTGATATTATTTTTACTGTTATTTTATTTGTTATATGTTTTATGAGTAAAAAAGCAAAAACTATAAAAAAAAATGTATATGCGGTATTAAAAAATAAGAAAGAAATTTGTCTCACGCGATAATAAAAAAAATTAGAGGAAAATTTCTTTAGTTTGCCATTTTAGATCAATTTTTTACCGATTCGAATCGTGCTCCTTTAAAAAAAAACTCATAAAGAAAAACATTTGATTTTTCATCTCCATTCCCACTACTTCCATACTCGTTAGTTCTTAAATAACCAATTTTGTTGTTACTCTTATTTCACAGCTAGGTTCCATTCAATTTTTTGCTAAATTGAAAGAAAACGAATTGATTGAAAGAAAGAGAAAGAAAAATTGTAAAGTAAAGAAAAACGAAAAAACAAAATAAAAAATTGTAAAGTATAGTTTGGGTCCAATGTCGATCTAAAAGTCATCAATCAAAATAAAATATTTTAAAAGAAGAAAATAAAATTTAGTTCCAAAGATGTTTGAAATTGAAAGATCCTGGTTAATTCAAATGGTTTTTTTTTTGTATACTAAGGGTGGGGTTATATTATAATATAAGGAAAAACAAATCACTTTCAGGTTTAATATTTTTTTTTATTTTTTTTTTTACGTTTTTGTTAATGTGCTCCTTACGATCTTTAGAGTTTTAAAGGGCATCAGTTTTTTTTTTTTTTCTGTTTTATTATTGTACGTTTCATTCGATAATTTTTTGAAGAGGGTTACAAATTTTCATTTCATTTTTCACAAATTCTCTTTTCTTTCTATCTCTTTCTAGCCTTTTTTGATCTAAATGATTGAATGCTATTTGGTCGTGGGGTTTGGGTTCAATCAAAACAGGAAAGGTTATATTTTTTATATGAACGTAAGATTTTAGGTTAATTTTTTTTTTTTAAATTAGAAAATTTTAGAGGTGGGTGTAAATATAAATTAATTTTAAGGGTGCATTTTTTTTATTTATGGGATTGTAACTAGGATCAAAAATATCCACAAATTTTTGGTTCTTTAAGAATAGAAAATCGTTTTCATATTGATGGTCTGTTAAAGTAATATGATGAGTATAAGATTATAATATTAGGGTACCAAATAAATCATAACTTTTAAAGAAAAATTTTAGTTCGTTTTTTTTTTTGTTGGATTTCAAAAACATTTCTTTGAGAAAAATCAATTTAGAGTTGTGTTTAATTGTTTATATTATTATAAATATAGAATTTAAATGTGTGGATACTTTATTTGTTAAAAGAAATATTGAATCATTTTAAATTTTTTAAGGATGGACAGATGATCCCCTTCTATAAAATATTGAATTGATAAATACATTATCATAAATAGCGTTTTAGCTGTTCGGCCAATACATAATTCGTTGTATGACCAATACAGTTCATTTTATTTTAAACTTCGATTGTGATACCAGACTCATTAACAAGAACTTAAAAGATAAAGCTTAACTTTAAAAAAATCCAGATTTTAAGAAAAATATACGCTTTAATTTTAATTTAGTTAACTTTAGTCGGTTTTATTTCTTTTGATCAACTGTCCTTTTCGATCTGTCGTTTAATCTAATATTAAGATTTTTAGGAACCATGAACTATTTCGCAGCATTCTTAAAATACATCGAAATTATTTTCAACGTAGCTATTTTCAATATGTGCAATACCTAATTTGTCGATAGGTATATTTACCTGTAATTTTTGATTTCAATTCAATTAAATGATTAATTAATTATAAATGATTTGATTTTGATATTATTAACTAGAAATGAATTTTTTTTTCGAATTGAATTTCAAATTTTAGTTGGTATCTAAAGATATTAGATACATAAATATTTTCAAATTTGTTAAATTTTTCGTTTTTTTATTTATATTTTTATTTTTATTTTAAAAAGGTATGAACAGGATATTTTGAATTAATAATTTGAAAAATATAGAAATTATTAATTAAAATAAAATTACATATCAAAATATTTTTTAGTTTCTTATAAATTGATTAATCATTTTAAATTAGACCTTTTCGCTTTTTATTTTTGTTCTTCTCTTTTTATAAAATTATAATGCATTTATTTTATTATATTATTATATCTCTTGAAATAAATATCAAGGATGTATTATCAAAGAAACAATTAAAGTTCAATATTATTTTAATACAATATCATGTTAATATAAAAAATCAATTTTCAACATACCAACATTTATACATAAATAAATCGATGAGTTATTTTCTTTTGGGATTTGTGATGTGATGATTTGATTTTATAGTAAAAATCTTCAGTTATTTTAAAGATACATCAGTTATTTTCCTTCCAACTCCCATAAGGAGCATATACGTCATCCACTAAATAATTTATTATTCATATTTTGACTAAGCTTCAGTTCCGGGAATCATTAATTTCACTAAGCTGTTGATTACTCGACTATTGTACGAGATCAACGATATGAGACTTAAATATTTCTTTATTTCTACGCCATTCTATTACCTTATACAATAATTCGTTCATTACCTACTATTGTAGTATAATATAGCTACATATTTTTTATTTAATTATATTATACAAATTATAAATATTATAAGATAAATCTGTATTATTTTTTATTATTAGCCCAGCCAGCTGGGTTTGAACCCAAGACCTTTTGAATGAAAGGCCGATGCCTTAACCTTAACCCTTATACCATTGGCTGAATCTTGTACCTTCTGCACTATTGCTGGTAATATTTTTCTTTGTAAAAACTGTCATCTATTTGGAAAAGGAAACAAAACGAATTTTTGAATAACATTACATTATATTATATTATATATAGCATTATGTATGTATGTTAATTCTCTAAAAAATAAAATACTGCACTATAACACAAGTTTCGTAGATAATCTAACCAATTTAAAATTTACTTTTATTTGTAGATAGGTTCCAAAAACAGCATCCACCATAGATTTTTATTCTTTGAAATGACTTGGTGTCTTTTGCCGTATTTGGTGTATTTTGTCTGACCATGTTTCTGACGTACACTTCCTCTTACGATATTACATACAAAACTTCAAAAAACCTGAAATAAGCACTGCATTAGTTTTAATCTTACTGCGTTAGGTTAAGCAAACTTAAGCTCTAACAAATTCATCCAATATTTAATTTAATTTTAAATAAAGTAGGTTTCATTTCTGAATAAAATCGTCTTTAATATCTAAACATTTTACTTTGGTTTATTTTCTGGTAGGTATTGGGAATTTTATTTGATAAAATCTTTAATATTTTCCGAGTACCTTAAATTCATATCTTCAACCTTTAAATTTAATATTTATATAAATCGATTTAAAATCCATCTTTAAAAAAAAAATTAAAATTTTGTTGTTTTTTAAAGGACTTTAAAGGGTAGTACTTAACAAAAAATCAAGATCAAAAGTAAAGACAAGAATTTTCAAGAATATACTTTTTATTTTTGCGTCAACATTTTGAAATTTTTCTTAGAATTTTTTTCTAACAAATTGTTGTAAAAATCTTGATTTTTTCTTCAGTTTTAAGAAAACCATATTTAACTATAGCAATAAGTATGTGTTAAGATTGTGGAAGGCCACACAAATTAAAAAATATTGTTGTTTGATATTTTATTTTTTGTATTTTAATAAGTATCCACATTCAAGGTTCTAAAACTTAATAAAACCGGTGAAAAGGTAAAAGTTCTTAAACCGAAGGAGACACATTTTTTTTTAAAAATAACTTATGTCTATTTCTTCTCAAAATATTGGTATTGGTCTTCTTGGTATTCTTCTCAAAATATTGGTTTAATTCTCAAAATATTGGTACCATAACATTATAAAGGTTTATAAAATTTAAATATCAAAATAAAGTTTAAAAAATTTGCTACCATTTGGTAAAAGGTGCAACATAAAAAACTTCTTATAAAACCTGTTACTTTCTTTAAGAAAATTATCTATTTCTAAATTTTTTTTTTTTTAATGTATTTCTCTGCCACATAAATGTGGACAGGAAATTACACAGCCTTTCCTGTTCAGGCGTGGCTGTATATGTCGTAAGAAGGAATAACTCTTACGATGCATGTGGGATTCGAACCCACACTCCCTCGGTGTTTACTTTCATTAAGCGGTGAATAAATATAATAGCTATTATGTTATTCAGTATCAATAAATACATAATTAAGATATCAGTAAACCTACACCAAATATATTATACAGCGTATTTTATACGCTCTTACCCAGTAGGCCACCGAGGTCCCTATATTTCTAAAATTTTTTTATCTCGATTAAACGGTATAGAAGTTTTCTAAAACAGATGATAAACGGTTAATGAAAAATTAATAAGCATAGAATCTCAAAAAATTTTTAATTTTGAACTAATATGCTAAAAACGGTAAATCCGTAAAAAATATTTTTAATTAAATATAGGATTATCTTTTTGCTGCTAATTATTTCTCTTTAAATTTTAAAAATAAAAAGAAAACTGAAAAATTAAATTTTCTGTTTAAACTGAACAAAAAAAAAAAATTTAAATTAAATTCTAAAAGAGTCTACAAAAGTATAAAAATCTAAAACAATCATTAAATTTGAAACATCTTCAGTTACGATTATTTAAATTTAGTTAAAAGTTTGTTTTTTCTTTTTTTTAGAAAAATTTTAAAACAAAGTTTAATTATTCTTAAACAAAAAAATTAATTCGCATACTTTAAGAGGTAATTTACTTTTACAACAAAAAAAAAAAAAAAAAAAAGCAACAACAACTACAAGAAAAAGAAATTAAGAAATAATTAAAATTTTCTCTCTCGATTTCTTTTTTTTTGTTGTTTTTCTTGAAATTTTGACCTTCAAGAACAATTCAAATAACGGTAAAATGAAAACCCTTAAAACAGTTAAACAATAATAACAGAAACAAAAATAAATAAGAAGTAAAAAATTTTTAATCGCCTTCAGGTGAAATCAAATAAGTATAATATAAGAAGTAAAAATTACAGTATAAGAAAAAGAGAAAAGAAAAGTTAATCCATAACTTTGAAAAATTTTATACATAGAGACGTAGGTAGAAAAAGAAAGAGATAACGATTATAATAGCAAATAAGGAGATTAAATCTTGAAAAATACATTTTACAGTGATGGAAACAAAATTATATTTTTGGGGTCACAGTCACAATACTGAACACAGTCACAATTTCTCACATAGATAACAAAAAATTTCTGATATGTACAAGCTCATTATCCACCATTAAAGCTATCCAATACACTAATAATTTAGATTGAACAATAAGTAAAATTCAGTATAAATCATACAAAAGAAATTATACTTGAAGGCAATGTGAGTACCAAGTTTCATTGGCATGAAAGGCATTATCTCAGCTGCTGATGAGGCTACAAAACTAGTTTCAAAATCATCATTAATCTTAAACAAAGTTTGTAACAAAAGAACATTAAGTTAGTCACATAACCACATAGGCAAAGTGATAAAAAAACTAAGAAAACTGCAATAACTATTACAAACTTCTAAATATCCATAAACCTTCACTACACTAAAAATATCCAGAAAATAAATGGCAATATATCTACACTAATTTCAGAGTCGAAAAAACCAACTTCACTCACCAACACATTTTAAAAAGAATCACCCCAACATCACCCATATTTAAAATCTGCCAAAATAGACCATTAACTATATATTGCAATAAATTCTAAAATTTTTAACTTTAATTTTCTTTAATTATTTTGCCACTGCTGTAATTTCTAATTAAGTGACGTAGAAAAAAGTGAAAAACCAAAAGAAATGTTGTATTTTTTTTTTTTTTTTTGAATTATAACATAAATAGGTTCATTATTTTCTCTTTCTTATTTTATTTCCTTTTTCTCTCTTTATGCTTTGCACTTTTTTTATTTACTAGTGAGGTGATAAGAGCAGAAAAAGTACAGGCCACAAGGTATAAAAAATTCTTAATGAAAACCAAAACATTGGATTATTGGAAATAAAGAAAAAGGGCGGTAAATGTGTGAAAAATAAAATGTATCGAGGTTAAAGAACTGTAAAAGTATAACCGAAACTTTTTATTATTATTTTTAATAATTCAATATTATGAAAAAGAATTTATTAAAAAACAAAAATTAATGAAAAATAAAGAGAAAAAGAACAAACCAAAAAAAAAAACCAAACTTTAAATCTTTTAAGACAAAAGTTTTAAAAATAAATATTTTTTATTGATTTTTACTTTTAAAGTAAAAATATTTAAATACAATGTCAGATATTATTATATACTATGTGTGTTAATATGTTTATGTGCTATATGTATGTAATGTATGTATGTATTTATAAAATTTCTTTATTCAAAAAAAAAAAAATATGAAAATAGCGAAATTTTATACTTATAATGTTGTTATTTTTAAAAATTTTTTCTTTGAATTTAGTAGATGTTATAAAAATAAGAAAAGTGGGATGTTAGACAATAAAATATTAAAGTCAATAAACTTCTAAAATCTTTTCTTTTTTTTTTTCTTTTTTTTAAATAATGATCCTTGGAAGATGAAACTTCTAAATTAGAAAATAATACTTATACCTACAAATTTTTTTTAGTAAATCTGAAGAAGAAATTTTGAAGCCATAAAATGTTAAAGTTATGCAGAGAAGGTAAATAGTAAATGTTTTTCAAAAGAATTTATTATTTAACTTTGATTAATTGAAAAAATTTAATATTGTGATTATTTTTAAACAAAACACTCGTTTTATTTTAATTAAATTATAATTATATCTTTAAAATTAAGTTTTCTTTCAAATTTAAAATATGTCCGTTAACTGACGCATCCAATCTATTACTTGGACGATTGTCTGATAATATGTTCACAAAATTTGTACACCGTAAATTTTTAGGGTTGCACAATGAAATCATGGACAGGCCTCTTAAAAAACTTAAAGTTGTAAAATAACTTTTTTTTGTGTAGCTACAACGCAATACGAATTTATAGTCCCTGAAAATTGGAGAGAACTCTAATTTCAATAGTGTAACTTGAGATAACTAGATAGTTTTTAATTGTAAAAACGCAAACGCAGTTATTTTTGCCTTTATAAAATTCAATATTAAAAATTGAACAGTTATTTTCAATTTAGTATTTAAATATACCGCTATATGAAAAGAAAATTTTGCAAAATTTTGCTTCCTTCATAATATCTTCGGAACTATTTAAAAAAAATCTTGAAATTTTGAGAGATAAAAAGATTTTCAGAACACCATACATTACATCGGAAAATGTTGGTGTCTCTGTCTCTCTTTAAGAGCTAGAAGAGGTCATAAACAATGAAAATTTGCTAGCTTTAGACATCTGCAACTTAGACATATTAAGGCATCTATACAAAGTTTTTTCAAATTAAACACAAACATCAAAACTTCAATATTTTATTTTTATATATTATATAGGATTACCTTAACCCTTTAAAACCCATGCTGACCGGTGGACATAGAAAAAAACACTTCGGTCTTAAGTCCCAACATATCGCCGGTGAATATATTTAATGGTAAAAACAATTAGTACATTATATTGATTCGTTATTTTGAAGACAGTGTGCAATGTTTACCGATGTTGGACGTGGAACTTAACATAAGTTTATTTTTGTGTTCACCGAAGAGTACGGGATTTTGAAACATATGAGTGATGTTTAACGGTATTACACGTGAGACTTAAAGTGTTAAAATTGAAGACAGTGTCTTTTGATTTTTTCTTATATATAAAATTCTAAAAAAAATTTATAAAATTTTTGTGCAAGTCACAATATTCTAAACTGTTTTTTATATTCTTTTGGAAAATATGCGCCTTTAAATTTAATCAGATTTTCTATTCTACCTTGTTTTTTCTTTCATTACAGACAATATAATTTAATACTGTTTATAAAGTAATGTTTTAAATCATTTAGTTTGACTTTTGATTTTTATTTAAAAGTTACATAAAATTAATGGAAATATTAATAAAATAATAACAATTAATCTAATTTAACAAACTTTTAAATGAAAATTACAAAATGAAAGTTTTTGTTAATAATATTTTTGTAAATTTATAAAATATAAAATTAGATAGATTTTCCATTAAAATTTTGTTCTTTTTTCAATAAAAATTTCATTTTAATAAAAGAAAAGAAAAAAAAAATTTTTTTTAATTACCACTTCTTTTTTTTAATCCTTAAAATCTTAAAATCGTGTTAATGATTGCCATAATAATAACTCATTTTCTATGAAATTTATTGAACAATATTTTTGTTGTTCTTGTTTTTTTTTTTTTCTACATATTTTTAAAATTATTATATTTTTGATTTCTAAATATCTTTTTTAATATGATAAATTACATTTTAAATTTACATTTTATATTGTTCTTTTTTTCTTTTTTCTATCAAATCCTTTTTATTATTCAAAAATTCTTTAATTTGTTGTAACTTGTTATACAATTATTGAAAAAAAATTTTCCAAACATAAATCATTTTCCTATAACAAAAATTTAAATGAAAGACATTCTATCAAAAATTATTTTAATGGAGCATCTATTTTTCTTCTTTTTTTTTTTCTTTATTATTTTAAATAGTAATGAGTAGAAAATAAATAAATTTTATAAAAAAAAAAATAAATGAATTGAACAGAGTGTATTATAATGAACATAAAACATGTAGGATCATAAAGAACAGCTTAAAATTTAGTTAAAATTAGGTGTAGGTAGCTTTTAGGGGCGCAGAATTTCCAAAATTTATGAGTTAATAATTTTAATGGATAAATGGATTTGTTATAAAATGCATTTGTTTGTGACTTTAGTTATCATTATATTTTATTCAATTAGACTTTATTAATTTTTCTTTTGGGTGATGATGGAAGATGAGAATCATTAAAAAATACTGTATAAAACACAGTCTTATTCAAAACTTTAAATCTCGTCACTAATGATTAGATTAAACCTAGACAGACTAATCATTATCTTTGTGCTACAAATCAATAATTTTTTTTAAATTAAATCTGGGGACCTAGTTCATCTATTAGCATTTTCAGAATGTACGAGTTTTGATGCTTCCACATCAAATTTTGTATATTATACACATCCATGTTTTTTTTATTTTTTCTTTTATACTAGGAATCTCTAGACCCCTATCAGTAAATCGTAATTTCAAACGAACTAAAGGTCACTTACAATATTAAATACAATTTTAAGAAATTTGAATGCTCTGAATATATGTTCACTTAGTGCAACTCCTAATTTAGGCTCAATCATTTGGTTATATAACAAAAATATGTATTTTATTAACAATCTCTAGTGTCTCTTCCTATAGAAGTCAGCAGATTTCTTGTAATAGAGTTTTCAGTTCCCAGTTTAATCCATAGAAAGGGTATATAACAGTAAAATATATCTCGGCCTCGAGCTTTTACTCACTGATCTAAACGTTCGTCAAATAATAGCTATCCTACTGACATTATCGCAGTATGGTAAGGAGTAATTAATGTAGCTGCAGTTGTATTTTCTAATCTTGTTAAATCCTTAATATAAAGCAAATGTCAAAATTGAACCAAGATACCACCTAGCGACATACCTACTTTGATTCTGTAAGTATAGAAAATTCAAAATGTATTTAACAGTTACTTTCAAGGATAATGAGACACACTCTAATTTCTAAATTACTATTTATTATTATTTTGAGAGTAATGACAACTAAATTACTGTATTATATAAAAAAAGGTCTAGTATATAGTAGAGAAGAAATTATTAATTTTTAATTTTCCTTTTTTTTTTTCAATTTCATTTCAGATGACCAAAGAAATAAAAGGCAGAAAAGTATAAAAAGCAAAAAAAAAAGAAATATTATTGAAAATTTGTTACAATCTTTTCATTTGATGATGAAAATTTTAAAATTTATGAAATTAACATCCTCCATAATAATAATAATAATGATAATTTTTATAATTATCATCATCAACATCATCATAATAATAATCATTATCAATTTTAGTATTTTTAATACAATTATCAACATTATTTATTTTTGTTTTCTACAATAAAAATAATGATTGATGATAAAATTATAATATATTGATGATGACCATTTTAATGTTTCAATTCCTTTTTTCCATTGAAAACTAAAATCCATTGAGTTCTCTTATGTTTTTTTTATCCTTATTTTTGTTTTCCAATATAATACATAAATATTTTATCAAAATGTATAACACAATAACAATTTAAAATTCATATTACAATATTCTTCTTATTTTTTAATTTTATATATTATTTTCTAGTAGAGGAGGATATAATAAGAAAAGTATTGCAATGATAACAAAAAATTCTAAGGTATTTTCATTTCCAGTTTTAATGAATTGAACTGGATTAACAGATTCAAATTGAAGTTAATGAAAACCCAATTTTAACCTTAGGATTTGCCCTACATTACATCTTAAATATTGGTCTTAAGGATCTGAATAAAACATTAGACTTTAAAGAAAAAATTAAATGAATGAGAGGAATAGGTATTATTTTTTAATACTTTTTGCCCTAAATTCGAAAACTGAAAGGAAAGGCTCTACAATAAAATAAATTTTATAAAATAGAAATTATAGTAATTCAATCTTTTTAACACGCTGAACCCGACTCTCCACTATGGAACATAAAAAAAAACTTGCGTTAAGTTTCACGTGTATTAGGTGTATCAAGTGTTCCCAGGTGAACATAAAAATAAACTTGGGTTAATCGCAATGTATGAACATTTTTTGGTGAACATCATTTGGGTTAATTCGCCGGTGAATATTTTTAAAGTTAAAAAAAAGTTGCATTAAATTGTTTTGAGATTTTGAGAGCATTCATCAAATTGTGCTCACCATATTGATTTTTATGTTCATCGGTGAGCGCACAGCAATTTGAAACATTTGAGTAATGTTAACCGGTGGTACATGTAGTGTGTCAATGTGTTAAACAAAAATTCAATTTTCTGGCATGTTTTAGATTTTTTTCAATACTAATGCAGGTATCCATATTCTAAAACAAATATAAAAAATTCTTCATAATACAATAAAATTTCAAGAAATATAAGGGACCAAGGATATAGGAGAAATGTATAGGTAAATATAATGAGAATAGGGAATTCAAGAAGAACAGTAAAATAAACTTTGCACTTTTATTTATACCAAATTTTAATTATAATAAAAGGATATGAATATTTTGCTACAATCTGAAGTGATTTTATACATTTAAAAGCATACATTTTTCCAAAAGTAAATTTTAATTAATATTATTGATCATATCTAACATATACTATTCAAAAATATCAAATATTGGTTTTATATATTTTTATTTGGTTATAATACAAAGTTAAAGGAAGAGCACTACCAGTTTATGTTATTTATTTTTATATTTATTTATTATATGTTTTTTTTTATATAATATTGTCAGTTTTATATACGAATATCGTGTCATACACAATGGACAGAAATTTTTTAATATTATTAAAAAAAAAAAAAAAAAAAAATTAATAAAAAACAAAAACAAAAATAATAATAAATAAATAATAATTTATGCTCATCCATTTATGGACAATTTCCTTTAAATTGAATTTTAGTTATGTCTCGGTAGATTGACACAAATTTTCAATTTTGTATGAATGATAATTATAAATAAATGAATAAGTATGTACAAAAATATAGTGTATAATATTTATACATTATATGCACAATATCTATATACAAAAATAAAAAATGTATATTGTGTATTTTGTTAATAAATAATTGGTTAAAAATAAAGATAACGAAAAATAAAATTAATCCCAATATTGGGAACCAGTTTTCATATTCCTATAATATTGTACTTATTATGATTTAATAAAAAAAAATTATTATATTATAGAATATAAATAGTTATAAATAATTAAAAATATTTCATAGTTACATTTGTTTCTAAACTCTAAAAATAATAACTCTAAAAAAAAACAAAAACCCCTAAAAGTATGCAATAAATAAAAATTAATTCCTTATATTCTCCTACTTAGCCTTTAAATTTTTACCAAAAAAATAATAAATATAAGGTTGTAAAATACCATGGAACATTCAAAGATTTAATGTAATATTGAAATATAAAACCTAAAATTAATAAAATAAGAAATATTGCCATCTTAAAATTAATTATAAAACAAAGAAGTAAACCGATATTTTAAAATTTTTTTTGTAAGTTATATTTATAAGATCTAAATAAAGAATAAAAAAAAAAAATAAATTTTATTTTCTACTTGGGCAGAACATATATTATCTACTAAAATTGAAATAATTCACAGAAGATTAGCATGGCCTGTGTGCTAGGATGACAATCAAAATGGTGAACCAATCAAAGCTTAATGTAGAAAGTACGTTAATTGATAATAATTCTCCAGGTTCGAATGAAGAATTTTCCCTCGACGAAAATAAAGTGATATATAATTTACTTTCGGAAGCTGATGTTAATAGTATTGAAAATGAGAATGATAATAAAATAACTACAACCACCAATTATGAAAACATATTATGAGAAATCAAAAAATAATTTCGCTTTCTGCAGGAATATGTAGATAAGATAAAACTCGAGTGGATAATAATATAAAAGATGTATTTCTGTTGTTTTTTTTTCTACACAAATCGAAAACATTATTTTAGAAAACTCCAACTCCAATATATGACCGTGTATTGGAAAAACAAAAACCAAAATACAACTGAAGAATAAATACCACTTACCAAGCGTTCAAAATAAGTTCCAGAGCAGATCAATATGGAAGACTTAGATGTCACATTTGCTGTTAGGAAAATAAAGTTAAAAATAGTATGCATAAAACAATGTATTGTATGTGCAAAAAAGGATTAAGATTAATCACAATGCTGTAAGATTAATCACAATCGGAATGTTTATTTAAATTGTCTTTCTGAAAATTTTATTTAATTAATTTTGAACAATTTTTTTTTTTGCTAATTTAATAAAATTTAAAAAAAACGTGCATATTTTTTTCTTCATTATTCAAATCGAAAAATCCATTATTCTATACAAAATGCAAAAAATTTACGCATTAAGAATAATAATTTCAATTTATTTGATGAGCAGAGAGCGGATAAAGTTTAAATAAGATGTTAAAAAAAACTATAATATTTAAAACCTCAAAATAAAAAAGATTTTATATCCAATAATAAGTACCTAATACTAAATCAAGTAAGAAAACTTGAACTTATAGTCATGAGTACTTTAATATCTAATAATTTAATAATATAAAAAAAAATAATTTTTTAGTTTTGTTTGGAATATTTAAGATAAAAATAATTATATTGAAATAAAATAAATAAATACAGAAATAAATAACAAGAAAAATATTAGCTAAAAAATGTATGCTAAATGTCCCATCATTATTGCTAAAAAAGATTTTATGCTAAATGTTAGAATAAATGTATAATTAGTATAAATGGAATTTTGCTAAATGACTTTTTTACTAATTATACAACTGGGTTTTTTTTATGCCAAATGTCTTTTTGAGAAATGGGTTTAGGCAAACATTCTCATAAATATACCCAATAATACATAAAATAGCTATACTATAAAAAAAATTAAATAATATTACTATGACGTATAAGTTAATTTATTAAGTATAAGTTTTAGAAAATATTATTGATAAAATCAAAATAAATAATTTTGTTCGTAGATAAATCTAAATAAAAATTTTCAAATACCAATAAAATATTACAAATAGGTAGGAAATTTAATACATGGGCTTATTTCCTGTTTCATATTTTTGTTTAGGTAAGGATTTTATTTTTTCCGAATCGTATAGAATTAAATAAAAATTCTGAAACGATGGTTAAGTAAATAAGAAAATAAGGAAAAAAAAATTTAACAAAATAAACTATGTATATTCAAAAATAAAATAAATTCAAATACATTAAATTAATAATCAATAAATTGAATGAAAAAACAAAAAGACAATTTTCAGCACTAAAAAATAATTGAAATCTAAGAAAACAAAAAAAAATAAAATTCTATAAAAATATTTCATTATAATACGAAAATATTAATATACTTAACTTTTGCCAGTATTTGTCATAGTATTGTCACCACTACATTATTAAATCTAAACAATTTTAAACCCGTTTTATAAATATATGAGTTTTAAAATAGCCATAACGATATTAATTAATTTTCTTCCTTGCTTTAAAATTTTCTTTAAAAACCATTTAATAAAAAAAAAAAAAACAATAAAAAAATATTTTTACTGTTATAACATTTATAGTTATATAGTATATATTATTAATTATGATTTGATTATAATATTCGCATATGTGTTTGTTTTTTTTGTTTTTTTTTGTTTTTTTGTTTTTCAAGGATTAACTACTTGAAAATTAATTTACAAAGAATAATATTTTAATATGTCCTTTTCAAAACAAAACTAGCACATTATAACATAATATTATTTTTGTATTTATTATGTATAAAATTATTTACATAATAAATTTTACATACAAAAATATAGATAATAATAGAAAGATCGACGAAAATAAAATTAGACAGTGACAGACATTAAAGGATTTCGGAATAAATTCTATAATTAAATGACAATTTTAAAACAATTTTTTCTATTGATTTTCAGTATATATATCCTTTAACAGTTGCATATAGAACATTTAGAAAGAAGTCCTTAGAAGATAGATTTATTAAGCTTTTTATTTATTTCAAATAAGAAAAATAAGTTGGTTAATATACAAGTGGATTGTATAATAAGAAGAAGAGGAAGTATTATAAAACCCTAGTAAGCTAAATAGGAGATAAAAGCTATTTGCCGAACATCGACCAATTAATATTGAAAGCATTACATAGACAATTTATTAATAGAAATTTCGAGGATCAGAAAGAGGACTGTATTTCTTTTCCATAATCATCGAATAAGAGTTACATCGATTTTAAAAAGGGAGATTTTTGTGCCGGCTTGTACAATTTATCAATTTTAAAAATAACGATGACCAAAATAATATTACTGACAAAAGTGTTAACTAGTAAATCAGTAATATTATGTTGACTTAGGTTAGGTTAGGTTAAGGTGGCTACCAAAAAGGCACACTTATAGACCCTAGCTATTTGGTCCATTGTGATACCACATAGAATCTTTTCTATCCCACTCGTTAAAACCAATTTGAGCTTTTTGCAAAGCGAAGAATACTCTTCACATTTTTACCTGCTTGACTTAAAGCATTGAGATTAAAAACAAAAATATGTATATTGCCGGCAGTTATTATGAATTTGAAGATTAAAATAATCATAACACTGAAACATTAATCAATATAATTTGAGAAAACCTAGTTGAGTGCTCTATGTATGTTGTGTATGAATGCACTTTATAAACAATTAAATAACTTATTTAAATCTTAATAATTTTGTAACGAAACTCCAACATTTATATTATGTCCTTTTATGCGAATGTAAGTAAAGAGGCACAATTTTTTGAATAAAAATTTAAAAATTCTAAAGATTAATGAAATATCTATAAAAATATTTTAAGAGTCAACATTTTCTGAACGATACTGAGCCAGCCAATCTACCACATATTTTTCCTAAACTCTATATACACGGATCTAGTAGATAGGAATATTACCACTATAATATTTTTAAAATTGGTTGACACGTCAAATAATCTAATTGCAGTGTCATATTAAATGAGTGTACTGTGATGATTTCTTTCGTTTCTTTGATTTAACAGAATATTATTATACAGTGATCACATTGATCATATCTCAGGAACAGTCTATTTTCCTAAATATTTCCTACCACAAATATCAGATCAAATTAAACATTTTCATAGAATACGCCACTTAAACATTGTTTGGTTTCACTTGTAGATATTTTAAACAGATTAGAATATGCATTTAATGTTAATGGTTAGAGATAAAAAGTAAATATTTAAATTTCAAGTTCTTTCTAATTTTTTTTTTTTTTGGACCTTAACTGTTATAAATACCTATATAATAAAAAATATATAATAAATTTTATTGCGTTATATTTTAATGTATTAGTAGTGGATTATAAATGATAAATACATGAATTTTTAATAAAATATAATAGAATCAATGGGTTTTTAAATATACGTACATACATATATACATATATATTTATTTTTAAAGGTTAAGTTTTTCATTTAGAAATATTATTTATATAAAATGTCATCATTATAATTATCATCATAACTATATAATAATTAATGTTTATATATAATATACTTACATATAATTTCTTATAATTTTCAAAATGTTTATTATATTTAAGTAAAAATAAATAATATCAGATTATAAAATGATTGACATAAAGATCAAAAGGATATATTATAAAAGGATTAAAACTTACTTTTTCTGTGTGTTAAAATAAAAACAAAATAAAATACATTTACATTATTCTATTCATATTGTGTAGAAAATTAAAATAAAAGAAAAAGAGTGTATA
Source organism: Poecilobothrus nobilitatus (assembly GCA_947095535.1). NCBI lineage: Eukaryota > Metazoa > Arthropoda > Insecta > Diptera > Dolichopodidae > Poecilobothrus > Poecilobothrus nobilitatus. Next base: position 232,039,754 of record OX352774.1, read on the forward strand.
AACATTAAAATTGAATAAAATAAAAATTTATTCTCTTTGATCCTATTTTATCTTTTGTATGACATTCACATATGACAGAATATCAAAATAATAAATTAAAAACAAAAAACAAAAAACAAAATAGAAAGAAATATAAGACAAAAGATTACATTCAAACTAAAAGTATTAATATCCTTTTTTAGCATTCAAATAACTTCCAATATGAAAATATTAAATAAAGTAAGAATAGGAAAAAGGATTTTAGAAAAGGATAGACAACTGATGATATTGATAATGATGATTGGTAATTAGGTAGAATTAAAAAAAAAAAATAAAATAAATTCTTTTTCTTAAAAATTAACAAAAGAATTTGAAGAAAATTTTCTCATCTCTGTAATATCTATTGAATAATTTTACAAATAAGGAAATCCTTTTATTCTTATTTTGAAAGTTTTTTTTTATTTTTTTTATTTTTGTAATTATTAGGTATCATATTAACTTAAATTACCATATACCAGCTTTAGTTTTTGTTTATTTTATGTATCTTCGCCTCACTATTTCGTTATGTTTTTCATTTTTCTTTTTTTTTTTTATTGTGCCTTTTTAAATTGTCACTACAAATTATGTTTAGGGCAGTTTTTTTTTTTAACATCATTTATAATATCAACATCATAAACATAGTCATCATTATTATGGTAATCATTATCATTATATCATTACACATAATAATATAGTGTCCTTAAAACTCTCAATATAAATGATAAGTACATAATAGTATTATACTCGTATGTCCTTTATTACAAAATATATAAAGAAAACTTATAATTTCATATATTATGACCTTTTCTGCTCATTTGCACATAAAATGAAATTTTTTTTTCTTTTGTTCTAGATCTTTTGTTTTTTCATACAACTGAAATAATGTGAACAATGACCTTCAGAATTGAAAATACAATTTTCATTTTTCTTTTTTATTAAGTTTTTTTTTTTTTTACTTAATTATTATGCTACCTGTTATACAGATAATGATAGTGATAGTGATAGATAGTGTATGGTATAAGTATTTTAATAAAGTACTGGACTAATATGGAATTTATTTCGGTAATAACGGTAAGTGACAAAGGAAGAACAGTACCAATATTATTAGACTAAACGATATTAAAGAGCAAAATAATTTATAGGCAAAGAAAAATTATAAGATTTAATTCTGTACTGTATGCATTCTACAAAAACATAGATGGGGTTTAAGAAAATCTACTGCTTAGGATGCCTAGGATAGGATAGTCTCAAATATAAATCTTTTGAAATTACAATTTGCTTATTAACTTCTATGAAAAGCCTAAAATACATTTCTTTGTTTGACCTTAGTTATATCAACTTTGTAGTATGGTAAACTACAATTATTATTTCTCGAATATAAAAGGAAATCAAAGATTTTTTATTTGTTTGTAATAACCAAAAAAAATGTATATATTTCAGGCAAACAATCGGTTGAAAAAAAGCCACTTCCTTTATCATCAACCATAAATTGTGGCTTCAGAGTTTCAACATTTTCATACATAAAAAGGTACAGATTTTAATACATATGAAATAAATATGCACAAATTTGCACCACTTTATAGTAAGTACTTCTAACTGTACGTACATATTAGCATACAATTTAATTTTCATTTGGTAGTATTTTCAGTTATGATACACTTCAGATATAGATTTCAGATAGTCTATTACATCTTTTTTTTTTACAGCATCTCATCTCATTAAATCACACAAAATTAATTTTTTATGAGAAATAAAAAAATTTTTTGTGATAGATAGAAACTTTTTAATAAAAAATAAAATAAAAAAAGCCTCTGTCGTTTTTTTTTTTGATGTGATTACGATAAAAAACTCAAATCTAGGCATAATACTATAAAAACGGTATAATTAAGTTTTTTATATGTCTGACAAATTATTGCGTATGCCAAATGTTATCTTATTACATTAATATAAATGCAATCTGTAAATATATAATAATATATTATGTAGGTATGTATAATTATGTGAGCAAACATTAAAATGACACTTTAATTGACATTTCTATTGACGTTTTTATTTTGTTTTTTATGCATTTAACACATTAAGTGGAAGTGGAAGCAGTTGAAATTTTTCTGAATAAAAATATGCGTGACATACTTTAAATACCACTTGATTTTAATAGATAACTATGGTAAAATTTAATAATTCAACGTTATAATATAAATAAGAATGTGAAGAAAATAATTTTAGCGAATTTTTATTAACAGTTGGTAAATGAAAATTGAATACCAAAATGAAACTGTAAAAGTTCTTTTTGAAATGATATAAATTGTAATAGGGAAAAAAATCTAGAGAAATAAACATATTTCATTAATTATTTTGCTTCAGAACTATTTAACGACATTCTGACGGTGTTGTGTTTAGATATTAGTTTCATTAGTTAGACTTCATTAGTTTTAACATATTGACAGAGCTTTAATAGACACAAAGATATCTATAAGAAAATAGAAGTTACTTCAAATTTTCAACGAATAATAAAAAAAGTGACAGTTACTTTTGTAACTAATTATAATGTATTTAAATGGAATGTAAGTATTTAAATAGAATAACTTCTACTAAGACCTTTTTTTATTTTTGTGACTAACAAAATATTTGATATTTTGTATTTTGTATTTGATTTTATTTGCTGAAAAGATAAGTACATACAATATAATATAAATTGTATCTAGATAATCTTCAAAATTAGATACCTACAACAGTAACAAAAAAGTGGAAATGCGTGAAGTACTTTCTCTGCACCTATCTCAGTCTGTCAAGAAAAAGGCAGAAATATCAGGATCAATTTTTTCCCAAGATTTTAATTAACCTTTGACACTAACCTGAGAGGTTTGTAAAAAGTTTCCTTCGTCAGAGTGGTACCATTCTGAAATAAATCTAAGCAAATGTTTTTAAAGTGCACTACGGAAAGAGTCTACAATCTAGCGTTTACTATCTCTATAACTCAGTTATCGTATCAATAAAAAAATAATAAATAAAAAAGTTGATTATTACACAACATTATCATATAATTTTTAAAAGGTTTGACTTGGGATCTTAGATAATTACAAATCCATTTTTTTTCTAGCATTTTATGACAACTGATAAATTTAATTTTTTAAATATTGAGTTACTTATTAATTCAAATTAAAATAATATTTTACCGAATGGCAGGACGAAAGGAAAATCCATATGCAAAAAAATGATTGAAATTCTGTCTCTGTCGCCAGAAATAAAATCAACTAAAATAAAAAAATGAATTTAGGTTAAATCAACTTCTTTATATAGGTACCCATTATTTAATCTGTTTGTCTATAAACAAAAATGAATATTCTAGATCATTGTAAACTTTAAAAAAATTCTTTTATTGATGTTAGATAATAATGAATAGATGGTTCTGTAGTAAACAAAAATTAAAGTAAGTATAAAAATTTTTTACAAGGATAATTTTAAAATACAAAAATTTTTATTATTTAATTATTATGTTTAGTATGATATAATATTATGTATTATAACCGTTATTTTAAATGAAATTAATAGTAGGTATTCTAAAATGAAGATACTTATTATAGAACTATTTATGAGTGTCGCAAGTCATGTTACTTCAACTTCTTGGACTATACCTAAAGTATTTACAGTTTTTTATGGAAAATCTTTTTAAAAAGCACAACCAATCTATAATATGATATCAAGTTATTACGGTATTTATAAGAATTTGATATCTGCAAACAGAAATTGCATAAAAGTCTTTCATATTATGAACTAAATTCGTCAATATTAAGAAAATTGAAGGGTAATTAAAAGAGTAACTAAAATATATTGTATATTCATATCAATTTTTAGTGAGGAAAATTTTCTTAGAATGTAAAATATAGCCTGTTCCGTATATTTAAAAAGAACAATTCTAATGCATATTTTTGAATTTTTTTGAAAAGGTAAATTATAAAATAATAATATTTTACATTACATAATAATATTATATCGTAGTATTCATATTATTTTTATTTATATTATAAAAGGTTTTGGTTCTATGAAAAATAAAACAATATTGTGTATTATTCTAGTGTACTTCAACTTCTAGAAAAAAATAAAAACAAAAAAAAAAAAAAACCATTATCAATATGTCACTTAAAATAAAGATAACAAAAACGAATACACATAAAATGTTGAAATATTATTTTTATAAAATCTAAGTTGGTCACACGATCGTCTTTCGTCTGTCACACGATAATTCAGAAAAGCATTCTCTTGTTCTATTCATTATACAAAATTTAGTTCACTCAACATATACATATAATTGTTATATGTAATATTTTTTATCTATATATTAATTTTATTTATTTATATTTATTTTAATTTATAACGGTTTATTTGTACAGTATACGCATAACGGTTTTATAAAACCGTATATTTGTGAATAAAAAAAAAATATATATAATTTAAAATTTTTAATAATTGAAAATATTTTAAAAGAAAAAATTTCCATTTACTCAGCTCTTTAAAAGCAATAAAATAATATATGTATGTATATTGTATTTAAACGCTACATTTACATTAACCTAAATAATTATGTTTTTATATTTTATTTATTTATTTTTCTAAGTTTTTTTTAATAAAAAACTATACATTTTAATATTTTTTTTTTGTTTTTTATTATTTTAAAATAAAAAAAAATTAAAAGTAAAATAATATTAAAAATATTTAATTTGAAATGAATGTTTTAAAGTAATTAACTATAAGTTAGAAGTGTTAAGTCTACATACATATGTACATACATATATATAATAAATGTACATAATACAGTCAAAGTTATTAAAAATTTTAAAATGGAGTCAAGGATCTTTTATATTTTAATCTTTTATAGTAATATTAGATATAAGAGATTTAAATACATTTACATATAAATTTCGAATTTACTCAAAAAAAAAAAAAAAACCAAATGTATGTCTAAAAAAATTTATTAATCTTTTTTTTAAATTTTTTTGCAGATTCAAAACTTTGTTGCAGACTAAATATTGTATGCTTGGTTGGTAAACATTTAATATATTATCTAAGTGCATACATAACTACTGCTAAAGTATTGAAGCAATTCACTTCGTCTTAAAAAAACATAATGTTATTAAGATGTTGTTTCTTTTAGACTATGTTTATATGGAAATTACACCTTCCTGTTCAGGCGTGGCTATAAAGGTCGTAAGGGAGAATAACTCTTTCGATGTGATTCGAATCCATGCACCCTCGGTGTTTACAGCGTATTTTATACGCTCTTACCCACACCGAGGCCTCTATAAAATACTCTTTTTAATATTATAATATTTTAACCTTAATTTAATTTTAAAAAGTTGAAACTTTTTTTAAAGTTTATAAAGGAAAGCATGCATTCGATAAGTATACATTCGGTAAGTACACATTTACAACAAATGGAGACTTTATTTAATTTTTTCTATACTCCTGTTTTTAAAAGAATTGGAATAACCATATTTTTTTTTTTGTATTTTAAAGCATTTCTTTGCCACATAAAGTACACAGTCTTTCCTGTTCAGACGTGGCTGTAAATGTCGGGGGAATGCTGTAAATAAAGGGGGAATAACTCTTACCTTCTATAATAATTTAATTCTCCCGCTTTATTAAAAGAAAACTATATTGATCCTCTAGGGATAAATAAATGTAAAAAATAAAAAATTTGTTTTTTAAATAAATTAATATAATTAAAATTTGGTCTGTATTAGAGATGAGGAAAAGTTAAGAGTTTGTTGTATCAAGGACACCTATCTACACGAATATAATATAATATGCTTTTTCCACAACATTTAATTATCTCTATATAATATACTTGTAATTTTATGTAGAATGAGACGAAATTTTACGTATTGACAGATAGATGCTAAATAGTAATTAAAATATCTACTTATGTAAATTTTATGTACTATTTAGATTTAAGCTATTGAAGCCTGTAGTAAAGTGTATAAAAGAAATTTGATATGGTTAAGGATCGTTCATTATAATAGAAGATACCTATAATATATTCGCTTATATAATTTGTTCTGAAATATTCATTAGACTCACGAAAGATACTATTATAATGTAATACCAGATACAAAATATACAGAGTTATTCGATTGGAAAAAAGAATTTCTGATATCATTACATACAATATTTTTAAATTTAATCACATTTTTTTCTAAATTATTTTCAAATTGAAACAGATTGATATTTTTTGTCTAGGATATTTATTTTTCCTTCTTCATAACTTTTATATGGTAGTATGTGAGATACATACACATAAAAAATATCAAGCATTATAAATGTATGTATTGTAAACAAAAATTAACAATTGTAATAAAATATTATATGTCAGACACAAATGATTTGATCAGACCAAGATGTAGGAAATTTGTTACAGAAATCATCAACTCCGTAGTGTAATGCAGAAGTAGAGAAGTTTTTTTTAATTATAAGCGCTATTTGTTAAATTATTAAATTGCTAAATCAAAAATTTCTTATCTTCACATTCTGTATAGTTTTTATCAATAGAAAATTTAAAATTTTTACTTTTCAATTCTTGTCATTCTAGAGATGAGAAACTAAAAAAATTTAACTTATCCACTAAATAACATCTAGCATTCATCTAACAGACTTCCCACAAATGAATAATTAAATTCAATAAAATTCCAAAAAGTTTTTGATTTAAACTATAATACTTTATTGACTATATATACTCAAAATCTCCTAGAAATGATAAATTTTTTTCTTTACCTTTGATAGAAATCTAATGATGTCATGTTTTGCATCATAATTTCCAATTTGAAGCCATTTGTAAAAGATTTAATAAGTATTTTTAGATATGATATCAAATGAATCATATTTAATAGGTATAGATATTTTAATTACTATATTATATATATAGGTACATAATAAAATAAGATATCTAAAATTAAATTATTGGTTGGAAGGTTGTACGTAGGCATTACACTTAAAAGATTATTAAATAATACCTACACCTTTAGTTGCTGTCATTTAGATATTTTAATGTTCATATTATGGAAGAAATAAATACTTAAAGGCGTTCTATTCTAACCTCTGTAATAACAGTTTTATATTTAATAGTATTTTAAAAATTGTTAATATTGCTTTATCTATTGCTTTAGTTAGTAATCTGTAAAAAAAATTAAAAAAAAATAATTTGCCAATAATAAGGAATAATAAATTTGAATTATTCTCAAAAAAAAAAAATTGTTCGTAGATAGTTTTTTTTTCAAGTATTATTACCACCCTTCATCACATCTAATAATATAAAATCTGTTAAATCTACTTACAATTAATTTTTTTTTTTTGATTATAACATCAAATGTTATGGTGTTATAACCTTTAAAATAATAAAAGAAAAATATATTAAAGATAATTGAAAAAATAAAAACTAAAAATAATCATAAAAATATAATAATAATAATTGAAAGAAAATATAATATACAGCTGAATACTAACATTTCCTGAAGCATAAAAAAATATTTATTCGACCGTTAAATTTAATATGTAAGCAATTTTTATTATTGAGGAACAACATGAGCGACAAATTAATTTAATATTTTTATAAAAAGAAAAAAAAAAAAAAGAAATAATTGATAAAATGAAATAATAATCATTTTACATAATAAATATCAATTTGGTAGGTACAAAAAAAGCGGGTGAAAATTTCTCCAGCTAAAGATACAATTTCTTCTATTATAAATTTTAACAAAAAAAAAATTTTTTTAATTTATAAATTCACCGATTTATTTATTTATTTTTTTTTTGGCTTGAACATTAAAAAAAAACTGTCAAAAATTTTCCTTTTAAAGCCTTTAAAGGAAGCCTTTATAGTACAGTCGGACTATTATGGCTGACTATTACTATAAATTTTTATGGTTTCAAACAAAAACAAAGTCTCCAACAAATCGGACGAAAAATATATTTCTTTTAATCTCTGTAGAATGAAGTTTAGTTTATATTCTGAGGGAACTATTGTAATAGAACATAGTCTACTGGGAAAGCATAAATCATAGTATCTAGCTAGTTAATTCTACAGAAACTGCCTGGATAAAGTCAAAAAAAGTTATAGACAAAATTAAATATTGTAGCAACAAAAAAAAAATTATTCTGAAGATAAACTAAACTTACCTAAAGTCTTTGACAATAAAACTGAAATTTAAGTTCGCTTACGTACTTAGTGACTTGTCTACTATATAGATATTATTTAAAATTATATTTTATAAAACTACTCTTAAAAATAAAGTCCCTTTAATAATAATAAGATTATGAAAACGGTAACTATATATTATGTACCACTGAAAGCAATTAAAGTTAGTAAATAAAAAGGAGTTAAAAATTAGAAAAGGCAAAACTGGAAAACTATTTTACTAATCACTTTATACTATTCAATTTTAGAGTGCGCAATGACAGATTCAAGGAAAAATAATATTAGCACTTAGAAATTTTTAAAATTTATAATTTAAATTATCAAGGATCAAATACACGGCATGATGTCATGATGGAAATCAATGTAATTATACTGACAGTCGCCCCATGTATGACTGAAGTAGTGCAGTCGCCACCATTACAATAATAAAGTCTAAATCATCGCAAAACAAATAACACAATTATATAAAATTAATGATAAAAGCTGGTCCACAGTTTTAACAGTCAAAAGGACCATAAAATTGATTGAGTATGTAGTCTTTATGCTAAATTGATACAAAATAAATAAATACAATTAAAATGATCCAATGATTGAATTAAATGAGGAAAGTAAAGGAATAAAAAAAAAAAATTAAATAATATAATAAATAATTTTTCCGAATATATTAAAAAAAAAAAATGTTTCAGGTTCATTTCACTGGGTTAATCCTATTTTTTTTTTTTTTTTTTTTTTTAACTCAAAATACTGAACTAAAAATAAATGTTTCTTTTTACATACAAGCATAATTATATATAGATTCATACTAGATACTTTTGAAAAATAATGAGTCACATGTGAAAATATAAATTTTTATAGAGTGCATTGAAATAAAATTCTATTACAATCATTTTAATCGAAAGAAACATTATAGATAAATTTATTATTGAACTTGTTCGTTACAAATGTTTTGGTAGTTGTAGTTTCAATTTCCAACAATCGACCAAAAGGTTATTACAGTAAAATAATTGGTAATAATATAATATTGTATATATATACCTAAAATGTATCGGTATGATGAAACAGTAAAAGATATTATGGTAATATTCTTTATAGACTTAATGGAAAACTTAAAATAAATGAAGCTGTTGCTTAATGATTTAAAAAAATTTTTATAAAAATTAATATTCAACAGGATTTTTCTGTTAGTTTTAATTTTTGTGTCGGAAAAATACGATAAAAAAAATCATAATAACAAAATAAAATTTTTTCCAAAATTAATTAAGAAGAATTATAAGGAAAATAATTTTTCAAATTAAAATATTAATTTATTTTTTATCGTTTATCGTTTATCGTTTATACTATTTAGTATTTTTAATTTAAGATTTAACTAAATTACCGTAGGCAAATAAGACTTAGTATGTAATAAACAACAAAAATTATACTAAAAAATTTTAAATGCACCTATAGATACTTTATTCCTTTTCATATTCATTGACAATAATTATTATTGTACTGTAGTGTTATATGAAGAAAATTACTTATCGACATTATAACCATCTTGATGTAAATTGTGTTGTTATTTTGGGGAGTTCATATTTTTATGTATAGGTTTATTATAAAATTTCTTTGTTTTAAAAATTGTAAGTAATTTTTAATCAAATTATTACTTTTTTTATGTGTTGAATTATTCACTTGTGATTTCTTCTTAGAAAAGTGCAGTTTTTGATATTAATTTAGAAAAAAAATTTAGTAGGTAACTAACCAGAGGACTAACCAGATAGTACTAGTACCAGATATAGGGGAATAGACGATATTGTGGGTACTAGCAAGATAGTGCAGGAATACATGAATATTTTCGACAATACAATATTACATTTAATCATTCACACATCAAATTCAAAATAATATCAGATATGAAGATGAATGAGATGATGAGATGAAAACTACAAACGGATTGAACTACAAAAAAAATTTTAATGGAATTTATTAATAAAATTGTGAAAAATGGTACAAAAAAAAAAATTTTTTTTTTTATTTGATTAAAGTGGATATTAGATGCCTATTATATTGTAATCTCATTCTGACTTAATTATCACTATAATCACTATTTTTCCTTTTTTTTTAGATAATATTCATTAAAATTATTAATATTAAAAGTTAACTGTAAATTCATTTAATATTTCATTAATATTTTTATTATTTAATATAATTTAAGTGGAAGTATTTATTATTTATAATTTATTCAGAATTTATTTATTTATTTTTTAGTTTAATTTTTTTAAATAGTAGTTAGGTATTAGGTATTTAGTTAATAGGGTTAGGTATGTGAAGATTTTTGTTCTTAGTTTTCCTGTATAGATAAAAAAAATTTTAGTAAGAAGTTCAATACAGTGATAAAAAAAAAACAATATAGTAGTAGCAGTTATTTTTGACTAGTCTTACTTTAATTCAACTGTCAACTAATTAACAACCCCAAATTCATGGTATTTAACTTTGTCATAATATGTTGAAATCTTCAAATCCTCTATCAGCCGCTTGGTATTTCATAGGATCATGTCAATAGCTCGAAACATTAAGAATGTTTTAAATTTTCTACTGCAAACAAAAATGTAATTAAACTCTAAGCCCGAAAAAATGTCATATCATAACAAAGTGTCAATTTTTGTTATTAGTTAATTATTAGTGTTATTAGTTAGTAGTGAAAAAAAAATTTATTAGTTATTAGTGTTATTAGTTAGTAGTGAAAAAAAAATTTTAGTATAAACAGAAAATTATGTTAGATATTATTTTCGAGTCTTCAGTAATAACAACTTAAATCTAATATCTACATTAAATTACCCACTTTATATCTTACATCAATATTTCTTCCACAACCATGCTTGGGTATATCGTATAAACAAGTTCTATTTTGATCCATATTAGCCATCACGTCACTAATGGATAATTCTATGTCATTTGTAAAAATAAAGAATATGGTAAATTAATTAAAACTCTTGCTATAGTTTTCTTTTATTTTTAATATTCCAACTATTTTTATAGAAATTTCATAGTATAACAAGGGCAACTTAACACATTGAATCCACACTCTCCGGTGATCATCACGTTGAATCCCAGGTGTATCACCGTTCAAAATAACTCAAATATTTCAAAATCCTGATGAACCTATAAAATAATAAACTTGCGTTAAGTTACATTTTTAAGGTAAAAATAAATATATATTTATCACATTAAATTGATTCGTGATTTTGAGAACATTCAGCAATATTCACCGGTGATACACATGGAACTTAGCGCAAATTTATTTTTATGTTCACCATTGAACACGAAATTTTTTTAACCATTTGAGTGATGTTCACCTATGATACACTTGGCACTCAACGTGTAAACACTTACTGTGATCTAGGTTCGTCTATGTTATTAAAGGTGCACTATGGATCTATATGGATTAATATGCAGCTACTATATAAATCTAGTGTTTATTGATGCGTTAAGCTTATCAGGCTTAATCAATACAAACAAACAATTATTATCAATCTATTTTATATTAAAATTAGGTATTAAATTATAATAAAAAAAAAAAATAATTAAAATTTTTAATACTTTAAAAATATGTTTATTTTAACTTTTTACCGACCGCATACAATTATGCATAAGGTAGGTATTGTTTTCATACTAAAAATTTGTACCCTAGATTTTGGCAAATATGCAGTACTCCGGTGTGGAAGGCTATAAATTTTTTTTTAGCATGATGTCCGTCTGTGTGTGTGTGAGCACGTGTACAGCTTAAACGACTGAGCGGAATTTTTTTGCAAATTCATATTTAAGATTTTGACATAAATATCTCGGATTGATAAGCTTTCGGAGCAAATCGGACAACCGTAAGTGGTAGTTTACTAGTGTACTTTTTAAGTTTTTTACGAATATTTCGTAACAGAAAAATTTTATGAGAAAAATTATAAAAAAAAGTTGTTACACACTTAAAGAGGAATAACTTTGCAATAGAACATTTTTTGATCCGACTAACTTTAACTTTTAAGTCCAAATTTCATATATATCACTTCATATGAATTTATGTGAACAATTTTTTTTTATATCACTAAAAATTTTATGTATGTGCTTATATCTATGCATATTATTCTTTTGTTGATGACATAAAATTAAAACGGTAAAATTTTTGTTAGCAGATTCAATATTAATCGTATGTTTGTTCTGTATTTGTTTACAGTTTTTATTATTTTTTACTTCTAATATTTTTGAATGAAAAAAAAATCATGTATCTACATTACATAATAATCTAAAAGGATGTATGAATGAATGCACATATATTTTTACGATTTCATTGCTTATTATTGTTATTGAATAAAACAAAATGTTGTTAAATTATTACAAGTTATTTTGCATTGATATAAATTATTATGTAAAAAATCTATAAATTTTGGCATAGTACTTTTCGTGCAGTGGCGGTCGGTCCTGTGGTGGAGAAAGCTGATTTTTTATTGACTTTTAAATTTTCTCCTTCATTATGCAAAAGCGATATTATTTTTAAAAAATATTTTTTTTTTGTTTGTGCGAATTTATAATTAATAATATTATCCATTCACCTTTATCCAAGCTTAATTTATGTAAATTTAAATAAATTTTTAATATAACAATATTATTATATATAAAATATAAATTTATAAAACGTACACAAAATACAATATTATACATAATATGATATTATACATAATATAATATTTAATTTTATTTCCGTGCGAAATAAAATATTAATCATTTCATTTTATTTTAAACATATAGACACAACATATGTATATATGTATGTATATTATATCTACATACATGTATTTAAATGAATCTTAATGAATATTCTACCTACTAACCTTTTTAAAGATTATTCATAAAAAATAAATTTTATAGTTTGTTTGTTTTTTAGTTTTTCTTTTTTTTTTTTATTCTCTTTTTATTTTCATTTCTCGTTTTCTTTTTTTTTAACTCTTATCCTTTTCATACAACCAAAGGATATTACAGTATATTATCGCGATTATAAAATAATAATTATATATTATGTATATGTATAAAAATTACGGTCCTACTTTAGAAGTCCGTGTCAAAATTTAAAAATCAAAAATAAGAAAAAAAATAAAATTTATTTTAAAATTAATTTTTTTTTTTTTTGGTTTAAGAAGACATTTCCTTTGTGAAAAGTTAATACTTTATATTATTTGAATATAACATAACTGTAATATTCATAATCTTTTCTAACCTTTCTACATAATACATAATATTATATTCAACTTACATAATATTATTATTATTAAGTTTTTACCTAATTGTATAATAAAGTATATGTATACATGTGTAGGTATATATTATATTGTATAAAATGTCATTAGTAAAGAAAAATTATTCACAAAACTTTTATCACTAACGAGAGTACCATATGTGTATTTTAATGTTTTAAATATCATTATTTTGTATAAAAAAAACGTTTTCATTGTGAATCCCATAATTATGCAATTATTTTTTTTATAATTAAAATTTTAAGATTAACGCTTATCGAATTTATGTCTGATATCAAAGTGTACTATCACCGATTTTTTTCTAAACTTGAAATATATATCGTAGAATACTTAAAATATCTGTCACCAAAAGAATATATAGCACATGCTGAAGTTCTTATATAATATAAACATCAACGGAGAAATACTACCTATTGGCAGTTAAACGGTTTAAGCTAGATACTTGGTTCACATTATGCGTGGATTCAAATATGGACTGCCAATTATTTAAGGAAAAGTAGTTGATGGAGGAGCAGCTGGTGAATGAAAAACAAATGTCGTAACATAAAAAAAATAACAACTAATATTATTGGTATATTGTCAGGCAAGAGTAGCTTAAGACAGCAGATTCATTTTTTACTATATGTCATAATATATAATAACAAAATAATATAAATATGTAACTACATACTTATGAACTAAAATATCAATCTAAAAATCTAAAATCTCTTTTTCTTTTAGAAAAAAAAAAGTAGTTTAGTTTATTAACCCCTCAATTTAAATGTGAGAACCTTTTGATCTATAAAAAAAATTCACGTTCCGATATACATATTTAAATTAAATAAATGATGTAGTAAATGTAGGAATGACTTAGTATTATTATAATGCATTATTAGGTCAATTAGTGAATTATATGTGCTATACTTTTTTTATGTTTCAATTGCAGGTGCACAATAGCAATAAGATAATGCATTTTGCAATATTTTTTAGTTAAATACTAAGTAATATGAACATAAAGATTACAAACTCTTTTAACTATTTCGTTAATTGATTAGAATATATTATCAACATTTGTACAGTATAACAAAACAAACAGGCTAACAAATAATAACAAAACATTATAAGACTGTTTTTAATTTAAAATAAAATAATAATGCAAAAAAAAACAGGATAACTAATTTTTTTTTATTTTTGTTTTTTCTCTTCTTTATTATTATTATAATGTTCGCGGGTGTTTCTAATCTTAAAATATATATTTTTATTGTATTTCAAGGATTGCAATTTTCTGCATATATTAAATACATTCAAACATATAACTTTATTATATATTAGATAATATACCTAGATATTTACTATTTTATATGTGCTTACATCTAAAAAAAATTTTCAAGTCACGAAAATGTGTTTTTTGTTTTTTTATACCAGTAAAAATAATCATAAAAAACTAACATGAAAAATTTGAATTTCTTTACTTTATTTGAAACAAAACAAATATGAAGATAAAAAAAAAACAACGGTAACACACAAAAAAAAAATAAGGTGTGTATGTTCTGGCATTTAAAATTATATTAGTTTTTATTTAAAATACACACAAAATACACACAATTACATTAAAACATACATATTTATAATGTATGAGAATAAATTAGAATAAAAAGGATATTAAAGGACTTGAATAGGATTTTTTTGCTTGTTTTTGTTTTTTTTTTTTTTTTATAATATAATATGCTCATATGTGTATTATGAAAATTACAAGATAATAAGAAAATTTAAATCCAACGTTAAAATGTAACGAAATTATTAATTTTTATCATTTAGAATATAAAAAAAAAAACAAAATCCTCTTAAGAGGAAAAAAAAAAGTTGAAGTTTTTCATTTTATTTTCAATTTTTATCATTTTCTTGTGCTACTTTTTTTTTTTTTTTCTACTTCTGCCTTTTTTTTTTTTTTTTTTGTGAAATTATGCATGAAAAGCATACACACGATTACAAGGACATAAAATAACATACTTTATTTAAGTAAACAAATGTGAAATATTAAATAATAATAACCGTGTATTAATTTTAGGATATTAAAATATTTGATTAAATTAAAATGAAATCCTTTAGACAAGATCAGTAATTAATAAGGTACCTACATATATAATATGTTTTGTATGCCAATGATTTCGCCATAACTCATGTAGATGCATTTGAAAATAGTATAACAAAGGATATAAACATATCATTATTTTATGGTTGCATGTGTCAAAATATTAAACTAGCAGTTAAATGTAACGATAAAACGAATTACCTTCTATATCTTGTTGCAGTTCATTATAGCGTAATAAAAAACAATAACGAAGCATCTAAGAAGGAGAACAGCTGTTAAAAGTTCCTCAGTATCACTTTTTTCAATCGATGAAGACTAAAATTGAAATTTACATAGAAGTTATTATACTAAAAGCAACTGCAGTAAAATTGCAGGTGTTTTAAAAAAAAAAATAAAAGTTCCAGAAAGTATTTACTAGAACCTCTACAGCACCAATTTGGGTATAAAATTTCGTTTAGCGGTGGTTTTGGAATAGCATTCTAAATGTTTTGTTTTAAAATATACACAGAAAAAATATTTAGGAATGATTTTGGAGTTGGTTACAAGAACAGGGTTATATATATATGTTTTTTTCAAGAATTTGTGTAAAAAATACCAGTTTTCCAAATTAAATATTGGTCAGTGCAACAATATATTATTTGGTTTTAATTTACTACTTTGTATTATTGTAAAAATAAAGTAAATATACCTAAATAAAAAAAAAAAACCAATTAAGTTTTTATTTTTTAAATTGTTTTTTTCTCAGATTTTATCCCAAAATTTTCTTTTCAATTTTTAGACTTTCAAGAATTTTAAAAAGGTTTTTTTTTCTTTAAATTTTGGGGGTTGTCTACCCTATTTTGCCTAATCTTTATGAATAAATACTTCTTTTTCTATTTTTTTTATTCTCTTTATTTTTTGTTTTTTTTTTTTAGAAAATGTGAAGGACTTGCAGAATTTTAAACATTGAAAAAGAGAAATATTAATTACCTTTGAGTCACTTTAAAAATATAGACCTAAAAGTTTTGTTTATAAATGCTTTTAATGTTTTACGCGTTTAATAATAAAATTGAAATGCTTAAAAAAAATAATTCTTCTTGGATTCTTAACTAATATTCTAATATCATAAATGTTACATTAGATAAATCTACCACTCTGCTTTTATAATATAAAGATAACAGGAAATTATAGTAACTACCTACATAATATGTTAAAATAGTTTTATTTAAAATTGACTTTGCTTAGCTTTTCTGGATTTATACTTGTTATTCTTGTGTTGTATTAAATAGCAAACATAAAAGTAATTTAGTAAAATTTTTTAATTTTTAAAGTTTAAGTAATTTTATTTTTACCAAAGTTTTTAACATTTTTATATTTTTTAGAGCAGACATCCTTTTATCAAAATTTAAATTACATAATTTTGTTGGTAGTTCTTATAAATAAAGATATTTCAAAAAATCTTTATAAATTTTTTTGTAATAGTAAACTCGGTTTTCAGAGCTTTTCCTCACCTTTTTTGTACAAAATTGTTAAACGGGTTAGTTTTTAAGTTAAAAACAAATCACATTTTATAATTGTCATAATTTCCATAATAAAAAAAATATAGCTACATATACATTATATACCTACTACGTTCTATTAATATATGTATGTATTATATAAATAAAAAAAAAAAAACACGACTTTTCATACACACATGACATGCACTTATCTTTCTTCTATTATTTTTTTATTTTTTGTTCTTATTGTTTTTCTTATTTTTTCCATTCTATGTAATTTATTTATTTTTTTTTTTTTAGAAAACTTTTCTAGACAATAAAAAAGTTTTGACATTCTTTCACAAACCATAACAAGTGATGGTTTAAAACACATATAATATATAATATGTACATACATTATTTTTATATTATATTACATAATTATATCTTATTTAGAAAATATATATATATATATATATGTAACTGTAATAAATTCTATACAAAAAATGTAATGGTTAAAACTTTAAATATACATTTTAAATGCAAATATACACTAACACATACACACTTGTATATTATTTGTCAGGGAAAACTAAATTAAATTTATTCATTCGTTTTGAAAGAAATAACAGTAAATGCAAAAAAAAAAAAAAAAACTGGTATTTAGTGCAATGCAGTGTGGTAACACTAAAAAAAAATAAACATACAGAAAAAAAAAAAACAAAAAACAAAGATTAAAATTAAATTAAGAATTACTTTTTTTTATTATTTGAATCACCAATTTTAATTTTCAAACGTATGTATGTGTGTGAAACGGTAATTATAAACAAATGAATTATCTAATTTAAAACAAACCCACTACTATTTATTTTTTGTTTCCATTTTTCGTCTCTTATTTTTACCATTTATTGCAAATCTTAGACAATTAAAAATATTTTTGTTATGTTGTTTTTTTTTTTTTTTTTTATTTCTTAGAATAAATTAAAAAGTTTTTTTTTTCCCCGTTTTCCCCAGACATTTAAATTTTTACTCTAAACTATCATTAGTATTTTTGTTTTCTTTTCTTTTTTGTAGTTTTATTTTCTTTTTTTCACAATTTCGGCCATACTTGAAGAAAAGTTAAAAGTTACTTTTACAAAACAAAATAAAAAATGGTGGAATGATCATATAATTTATTTTTTGTACACAAACAAAATTTTTGTTACTAATAATAAAGACAAAAATTTATATTTTTCCATTAAAAATGAATTAAAATTTTGTGAAAGCATGGGGAAGGGGAAACACATAACGGAAAAAGAGAAAAAAAAAAATAAATAAATGAAAAGTTCAAGAAACTTTAATTATGTAAATAAATTTGAATGAAATAAAAATAGAAAATATAAAATGTAAAGTGAAAATTCATTTAATAAGATATTTATTTTTTTTTTTTTTACCGTTACTTTGATTATGGTAATTATTATGAACATTTTGAATCAATTAATAATTTTTCTTAATGAGAAAATGGCGGATTCTTTTAAAGTTTTGAATTAGAAAAATTGTGGTTATTAGATAAAAAGGTGATAAAAACCGCAGGAAGTTGTTTTTAAAATTCATCAAAATAATATTAAAGCTACCAAATATTTGGTATAAAAAAAGAAATTATGTAACAAAAATTTAACCATAACCTAATAATTAGGTAATTGAAATAAATAGGTAAGCAGAATTTGAAATTTTTTAATATAATTAATTTATCATAATTAAAATTATCATAATTAATTTAATATTAATTTAAATGAATTGACATTTAATCAAAATGTTCGTCAAAAGCCAAAGTTTTACACTGCAAAAGTTTTTCGACTATAGAAATTAATTAATATCGTAAAAATATATCGTAAAATAATATATTATTTTTTTGTTTGACTATCATCTACAGTTTGATAATAAAAAATTGACATCTTGAGTATTTATATGTACTGAAATTTTTTCTTGAAATTATGTCATATGCATGAATTTCATTTGCCTGTGTTGTGTCATTTGACTTCATTTCATTTGCCAATATTTCATCCTACTGTATTTCATTTGACTGTATATAAACCATATTATAATTAGGGGGGATTTTAGAGTTGGTTATAAAATCAGATTTTCAATAATTTGTTTAACAGGGGTTTGGGGACGATAGCTCTCACACTCTTTTAAATATGTTTTGTTCTTTAAATATGTAGGTATGTAAAACATATAATTTGGGGCGATTTTAGAATTGGTTACAAAATGAAATGCAATCAAATGAAATACAGTCATATTAAGTGACATACATTCAAAATATGAAATATCAGTATTGTGATAGTAATCCGTTTTTCTTTATTTCTTCCCGTAGAAGAAATTAAAAAGTTTCAATCTCATCTCATTGAACCAATATTTAAACTATTTTGTTTGATGTTCTTTTTGTAACAATTAATATTTTTTTCAGCTATACTTAAAAATTATTTCGCCTAAAAGTTATCTTGCATTTTATATTTAACTAATCCATATATAGAATTAGGAAGTAAATAATATTATTTTTTCTTTAATTTTCACACTTATCGTTTCATATCTTCATTTTATTTTATACGAGGGACAAACAAACTAATTTATTATTACAAAAATTACAAATAGTTAAAAAAAAAATAAAAATGATTAATTATTGAGGTACGTACCTATTATTTCAAAAGAATACAAAAGAAAGTAATTATCTCTATATAGCGTGTTTCTAAATAAACGTATAGATATTTTCTACGATATTTCAATATAAATCTTGAAGTTTTCATGAATTTTCGCACAATTAATTAATTTTTTTTTTTGTTTTTTTTTAATTCTTCAATTATACATTAATTTAATATTTTTTTTTCTTTAATTGGTATTTTATAAAATCAATAACAAAATGTGAGTTATTGAACCTATTATCTTATACGATTTTTATTATTGTTATATTTTTCATGAATACGGTGCTAAAATTAGAAAATGGAATCATAAAATTTATTATCAAGTTTAGTTTAAAAGTAAATTTTTTTTTTGTAGAAAAATATTATAATCAGCTTTTAATAAATTTATAAAATTACATTTTTACCAAAAATAAATTAATTTTCTAAGATTTATAACATAGATACAATTAATTTTCAAAAAAAAAACGATTTATTTAACCCACATTTTAATTTAATTAATAAAGAAATTTATTTAAAATAGAATTTAATATAAACGAATCGAATATGTTTTATTTTAAAATTTGATATTTTAAAAGAATTTTATTTATATCTAAATATTAATAATATTTTATAATGAATAATGTTATACTGAAAATAGATGACGCTTGTGATTAAAAATACAATAGAGATAAGTTATTTTTGGATATCTATAACATAAAATATTTTTAGATTTTTAGAAAATAAACTTTGAATGTAAAATGTTTAGGTAGATACTTAGATAGGTATAATATTATTATCATTTTAACATCAAAAGAAATATTTAATTGAGCACTTCGTTCACTAAAACTAGAATACTAAAATTTTCATAAACAACATTTTCAGGAACAAAATCGTTAAAAGTCAAAATAATTACAAAAACAAATTGTTGATTCCATTTAGTTCGCAGGTTTCTTTTACTCCTTGTAAATTTATCCTATCGGAAGTCTTCTTAGAGTTAAATTCGGACCAAAACGTTTTTACAATAAATAGGAATTAATAAAACCTCATATGAAAAGATGTCTCATACTAGTGATGTATCTTATAGATGTTGATGGTTTCGTCACTGTGAACAATTAATAATATTATAATATTATAATAATATTAATAATAACAGACGGATTCATTGTTCGTCTAACTTCCACTCTCCAATTCAAAGTTTTCTCTGTTCTGTCTTTTCCATTCACCTAAATAAAAAAAAAAAAAAAAATAATATATACCTTATAAATACTAAATTTGCAATTTATTGTTTTACCACCTTGATAGTAAGTGATAGTACAGTAAGTGAATTTAGCCATTAAGAATCTGACAATACTAAGGGGTTATGTTTGGTTTGTTTGAAAGATAGCAACCTTCAATCTTAATTTCAACAAAAAAGAAAAAATAAATAAATTGTTAAAAAAGTTAAATTTTTGTATCCAGATAAAAATGTCCACTGCTCAATTTTAAGAGATATCAACTTATAGAATTTTAAATCTGTTAATAAAATTTATACTTTATAGCTATTTTCTATATTTTGCTTTTTTTCGGTTCCTATTTTCTTGACATGGTTATACTTTTTAAAAACAAATTGCTCAATTAAAATTTAAACTGAGGTTGTAAAAATTATATTCTAATAATTGCTATATTGATGTTGTAACTTTACTAAAAAATGTTTTTAAACATTTTAACGAAAGGATACGAAAATTTTACTAAATTGGTAATTAAAGATATTAGATAGATGCACAATTAACCATGCGGTTCTCGCTTACGGGAGGACGGGTCTTTTCGAGCTAAATCTATTTTAGAAGCCAATAACTTTTCTTTTTTCAGCATAATGCTCTTAATTTTCCCAATAGCTGAGTTTTCATATTTTCTGAAACAAATAACAGTCATTTTACCGTTAATGTTTTGAACACTTTATTTATGTTTGTAATGTGAAAATCGTCTCGATTATTTTATTTCGAATTTCCTAAAATCTTTATTACGTTTTATTTTGAATTTTTTGTTCTTCATTTTTTTACATGATTTTTTTTTAATTCAAAAATATTAGAAGTAGAAAATAATAAAAAATGAAAACAAATTTAGTTATTAAATATACATACATTAGTATATAGGTATCCATAAAATAAACATAAATTTTTATGTGTGCATAATGCATAATATTATTACAAAAATCTCGGGTACAACTTTTTGGTATGAAAACAATATCTACCTTATACATTCATGTATGCGGTTGCTAAAAATTTGAGGAAAAATATGAAACGTTCAAAAGCTAATCATCATAATATTGCATCTAAATAAAAAGCCTTAATTTAAAATTTCAAAAAGAAATTATTAATTTTTTTTTGTTTTCTTTTTTGTTTTTTAATTTTTTAAAAATTTGCTTATTAATTTCAGACTTCCTTCATACCTAATGTAAGATGGGACAATGCAATTTTAGCTATGGTTTCTTAAAAAAAATAGAGATCATTAATAATAGAGTTGTTGAACAACTTTTTTATATAGCCTCACCCATTATGGAGCTACAATCTCCCAAAACTGGAAATAACCCTATTTTCAAATATACACATGTCTGTTTAACATTTTTTCAATCTAAAAACCTCAAAAGATTTTTTTTTAGTGTTATAAAAAAAATGTCAAAATTAAATAATAATATGAAACTTTTTGTATAAAATTTTACAAAAAATTACAAATTTTCAATAAATTCGAAACTGATTTTCAAAAACGTTTGGAAAATGTTCGCCTTTAAAACCTATTCGTTACATAACTACGATTCCATTTTATTTAAATCCTTTAAATGAAATTATTATATAATTTTCTTTTAAAATTTCCCAAAATAAATGCAATAATAAAATTTTAATTTCATAATATCAATTTGAGAAAATTATACAGGGTGTTTCCTACTCGAGTATCCGAACTGTATTCTGTAATTAAGGGCATTAAAATAACCAAAAAATTGTATTGGAAGGAAGGGGGAAGGGCAGCTATTCGACAATTCGACATCGTTTCTGAGATGTGGGGCTTTTAAAATGTTTTAATAGTTTTTCACACAAATATATAACAATATGGGTATTCCAACACCCTGTATATTATTTATAATAAAAATAAAACTTTTCCTTTTAGTTAGATACATCTATATATATTTTAAATATTTTATTTTATTATTGTAGCGATACTTTTATTATAAAAAAAATAAAAAAAACTTTATAAAATTATTTTCATTTTCTTTAATCAATTTAATTTTTCCTTTTACCAAGACTTCTCAACCTAGTTTTATTATTTAAAGATAGAAATTGAAATTTTTTTTATTTTTATTTTTTTGAAAATTTAGGTCAGTATTTTTAAAATAAAAAAGAAAATATTACATTCAATGTCATTCATATTGAAATATTATATTAAATTAAATTGTTTGAAGTTCAATATTATTCTTCAAAAAAAAAAGAGTTATGATTTTAGTGTCAACTAGAGATTTTTTAGTGCCAACTAGAAATTTTTTAGTAATATTGTAAGTTTTTCCTTTGTTATCTGTCAAACTGTTTGTTAAAATCTAATATAAATTTTTCTATAAAAACTTTTCAAGCAAATAGGCACGTTAATGAATGAAATTGTAATTACCACCCTTTATATCCCACACGATTTTTAAAAGGCGAACAAACGTAAGCCTAAAATTTTTGAAAGATCTCCTGTTTTGGTAAATGTATGTAAAGGAGTTTAGGATTTTTTTTTTTCTTCTAAAGTTCTTGATGCATAAATTACTGCAGCTCGACTTAGTGACGTGAACAAAAACGTGAAGAATCTAATAAATTGTTTACAAAGTATTTAGTGTTTAAATTTATGTTATAAAATATTGTTGTTTTAACACATAAAAACTGAATTATAGCACGTAGAAACCAGTTAAGTTGAATTCAAATTTATCACATAAAATACTGCCTTGAACATATTTAACCCGTTACTGAACACTTAATTTTGTCATTTACATACTTTCACGCGTCTGTAAAACAAAATCATTTTTAAAGTGAAATATAATCAGAAAATGAATTAAACCTCTTGTATTATTTATAATATATTTTTTTACTTTCATTTAATGGTTATAACTTTAAATAAATTTCAAATATTTGTAGGTATAAATTATCAATTAGTTACGCATATACTGAGTCACTGATTCTATACGTTTGACACATATTTAAAAACTTTTAATATACATAAATAAAATGACAGCATAGTACCACACAACATTTTAAGTGAATTGATGTTGGATAACTTAAAGGAAAAGTGAAGAGGTAATGCGCATTAGGAAATAAGAATTAGGTATTATAAAACAAAATTTTTATTTCTTCTCACAGACAGAGCCAGTAATAAGTAGGTACTTAAAGCTTATAAACATTAAAATATTTACATGATGTCTAATAAAAAGCAGAGCATATAAAATCTGTTCAGACATGACATACTTAAGCCAAAATTGCTAAAAACTTGTACTTAAATTATTTTATTAACGAAGATTATATTACAGTTAGGTTTCAATAATAGCTAACTGTAATATTATTCTAGTCTATTCACAGTTAAAACTGAAACTTAAACTACTGTAATCCCAATTCGTTTAAAGATACTAAGGTTCATTATTTTTACATTCAATTCATAAAAATAGAAGTAAATTTTATTTATGTTTGATATAAAAAATAATTTTTTTTTTTCCTTTAAATGCACCCGTATATAAAAAAGTTTTCTTAATATTTATGTTATTTAATTTTTTTTATTCTTATTTTTTTTTTTAATTTAATTAATTGCTTTCTCAATAAAAAATCTTATAGTTTCATCCTTGAAATATCTCATTATAATACATTTTGATGGTAAACCCAGCACCACTTTTTCCAAAAAAAAAAAAAATAAATAAATAAATAAAATGTAATAAGGTTGCATCTATAGATACATTTTTTTTTGTATTTAAGTTATTGCAAAAACAAAAATCAAAACAAAAATTTGTATTATTGTAATTTCTTGTAAAAAAGATTGTATTCAAGGAAAATTTCAAGTAAAACTTTAGAAAAATCTTCATCTTTGAAAATTGTTGTAGAGGTTTTTGTTTTTTCTGTTTTTTTTTGTTTTTTTTTTGTTAAAAGGAAAATAAAACAAAAATATATAATAAAGTTGTTGCAATTCGTCGTAAAAAAAAAAAAAAAGAAAACTTAAAATAAAAATTGGTAAAAATGTTTACAGCGAATATAAATAAAATATAAAAGTTAAATATAGTTATAGGTACATTAAATCAACCCAGTTAGTTATTTACTCTTGAAACTTAAGTACTTTTCAATAATATCATTATTTTCGAATTTATTTTACGTTTAAGAAAGAAAAATAAATTTTTCTATAAAAAAAAGACTATAATTTAATACAAAAGTTTCTTTAATCAATTTTTTTCCAGGCTATTATAAGATACAATGTAAAAGATTTTTTTTAAAAAAAGGTTATAGATACTTTCTTACTTATTAGCTGTTATTTTAACATCATTACAAATAAAAAGAAAACCGGGTTTTTAGAGTTTAGAGTTTAGAAAACCCGTATAGATTTTATATCCAGTTTTCTAAAATTTCCCTAAAATAATAATTATTTTACTGCAGGTTTGTCAGTCTAAAAATATCACAGTTAAACATTTTTAGTTCCTTTAAAACTTACATATTAAAAAAACTGAACAAATTTAATGTTAACAAAAATATTAAATTATATGAGAATTTATAGGTTACTTATACGCATTAATTCGACCATTATCTAATAATAAAACCATTAAGAACGTTGGATAACCTTTTTATTTCAGTTTAGTTTTATTTATAATAATCGACTTTAGTTATAATAATAGATTTTAGATTTAATTATGCATTCATAAATATTAGTGTTTTGCTTCTTTATCACGAAACTTCAAATTTGTTCTATGGCAGAGATGTTCTTGATTATCTAATATGTAAGTTATAGTTTGTTTGGAATATCATGAAATAGGTATACTATAGGATCAGTCTAAAAATGTTTCTGTTTTTCGTAAGGGATATAGAAATCATTTAAATGAAGAATACTGTTATTCTAGCAGTTATAGATTTTTACTGACAAAACCCATCACCACTTTTAGCCAATATGTTTTTTTTCTCCCTTGCAGACATATAATTATTTTAATATTTGACTATGCTTCAGTTTCTGTTAATTAAGAAGTTAATTACTCAGCTTTAGCTGTTGTACAAGAATAAAAAGCAAATTTATTTCTAGACCATCTACTACCTTATACTAAAAGTATAATATCATATACAATCAAGATAGAATTAAAATTTTATAAATGCAATTTTGGGTTAAATATTAAATAGTGGGATGAAAATCAAAACTGCACACGCAATTATAAATTGGCTAGTGAATAGGGATATGAAAAATTGGACAGGATTTCGGAAACTTTATATTGGAGAGTGTAATTTTATTATTATTTTACGATACCTTTTATTATTATATTGTGATATAAAATTTCTACTTATTTATTTTTTATTATTACAGGTGCTTGAAACGAAGGCTATCCGATTGAAAGGCTGGAAATTTACTCACAACACCATGAGTCAGATTAAAATTAGTCTAGAAAAGTTGCCAGTGCTGATAAAACTATTTATCGTGTGTTTTTTTAATTTGTCTCGCTTTAATAAATATGAAAATATATTTATATATATTTAAATATGAATTAATATTTTATCCTTCAGAGTTACTCAACTAATTAGTTAGAATAGAATGTATGTTTAACAAATAATTAGAAAAATATGAGACCTAAAAAATTTTTTATATTTAAATTTGTTTTGTAAATGAAATGAAATGTTCTGTACATCCACAGTATATCGCCATTTATAGACATAATCACAACTATAAATTTGGACACAATCCATTAGTAGTAGTTTACTGAATGGAAAATAATATCTTAAATAAACTGCTACAAATCGAATCCTATGTTAAACTAATTAAGTATAATATTATTACAAACCCATTACATTACTTTTTGTAAATTTTTAATCAATAAATCATTAGAAAAATCACAAATCATAAGTATTGTTTTTTTAATCTAATTTCTCTTTATATCCATTCAAAACGTTTAAAGAAATCCGAAATACAATATAAATTTAAATATCCATTAAATCACCATAAACATAACAAAATAAAAAAAATAAATGCTGTTTCAAAAAAATTACACTTTAAGTGTAATTTCCCTTTAGAATACTCATACTTTTCCGAACAAGTTAGATTTATAACCAAGTACAATAACATTAAAAAAAAAAAAAAATATTTTACTAGCTTATATAAAAAAGAAAAAGTTAACTACTAATCCAAAAGCTATGGCAAAAAAAATAAATTTTAGTCTTTCGTGTTTCAGTCATCATTTCAAATCAACTCTTTCCTCTCTCACTTCGTCAAATTCACTTTTGAAAAAGTACAAAAATTTATTTTTGTGAACCAATTATATTTTTTTGTATTTTTAAAATAATTTTCTTTCGTCCTTTTTCAGCACATTTTTCAAAAATTGTTTAAAACATTTGTTTTTAAAGTTTCATTTTGCCTGTTCGTCCGTTCGTCTGCTTACAAAACTCCTACACTGTTTAAAATGGAATGAATGAATTTTTAAATAAATCTCATAAAAAAATTCATATTGTAGAACACCATTTTTTCTACAGCCTCACTAATTACAGAGTTACAACCCCTCAAATTTCGAAATAACCCTATTTCAAAATGTTTACATTCGAAGTTCTGCTTCAAATTTTTTCAATAAGTCGAATCGATGGTAAATTTTTTAAGCTTTATATAATATTTCGATAAATTTACTGTTATGAAAACTTATAATTTTTTTAGATTCCGGCTCTCTTGTAACTTCGAAAACTTTCAGCAAAATCTTGAAATTTTGAATGGAGAAATATCTTTTAGAATTAGCATAGATTACCTCACAATTGATAAAACAATTTTATACATCCCCCTTTTAAGAAGCTTTAGAGGTTAAAAATTCGATGTTTTTAGACACCTCTATAAATTTGTCGCGGAACATACTTGGAAATTATAGATCAAATATGACAGTTTAACATAATTTAAGTACGGATTATCTTAAAATTAAGATAAGTACAGTTAGGTATATCTTAAAATTCAACAAAAGTGTTCTACGATTTTTCACAATTTTTACTTTCGCATTATGAAATTATAAGAAAAATTATAAATTTTGATGCAAAAATGTGAACTTTCAAAAACCTTTGGTTTAAAATACTACCTTGTTTTTTCTGTCACTGTAATGAATTCAAATAAAAATTCTATTTTTGTTGTCAGTATTTCTCTTTCGTTTGGCATTTTTTGACACTTTCTGTTGCACCAAAAAAAAGAAAAACAAACGCTGCAACATATAATCAATTTTCTTTTGTGCGTTTGTTATGTCATTAACACTGAATATTTGCTTAAAGTTATTATAGATTGAACCAAGTTTGCTGCATACTTTAAAATAAATAAATTAACATGAACTGAATAAATAAATAACTGTACCTAAAATAAATATACCATTATTAATTAAAATGAAATAATATTTAAGTATCTAATAATAAAATAACGATATTGCAAAATCTAAAAATATAAGAAGAAAATTAATTTAAAGTTGATTAAACGAGAAGTTAAACACAGTTGTTTTAATACCTTTTAAGATTTTGTAGATAATCACAAGAATATTAAAAAAAATTTATTTGGGGAAGCAAAGAAGGAAATAAGTCTAACCTTAAATCTGCCAGCAGTTGTAAATTGTGGAGTTATGATTATTTTTAATATTTGAATTGTGGCGTCTAAATGAAATGTAAAAATGCTTAATTATCGTAACAGAATTTTCCCAGAATCTATTCTAAATCTGCGTAAATGTACTCACAGTCCTGTAGCATAAAAGTATATTTTCCAGTTACAGTTTTCGAATTTTAAATGAATTTTTGGCAATCTTAAGATTGTTAAAAATATCTTATGTTAAAAACTAAATAATAAAACCACTACCTAATAAATTATAAAAAAAAAAAAAAACCTATATAACATACACATACTATTTAATATATATATAATGTACAGTTTATAACAAAAGGTGGAAAATTTTAAATAAAGTTTATCGATTGTCCTTGTTCTTTAACAATTTTCTTTTTTTAACTCAAAAAGTTTTGTGCTATAAAATATTAATACACTCTTTACAATATTTTTCTTCTTTTTTATTCATCAATAAACCAATCAACTTGGCTAGATCAACCAAATCTATCAAATTTATATCTTTAGATAACATAATAATATCTTAGTAACATTTTTCTATTACTATAATAATAGTAAACAAAACAAAAAAAATTAAAAAAAAAAGGATTCGGTACCCCTATAATTTTTAAAGTTAGATTTTAATAGAAGTGTTTTTTTTTTTTTTTTATTATTACACTTCAAGTGTACACTTAAAGTAATTCTTATGTAAAAAGTTATAAAAATTGTTTAAAAAATAAAATTATAAATAAAGTTTACCATAGTTAAAACTTTCAATATATAGAACTAATAAAAAACTTTATTGCCAGTCATCAATATTTTTGCCTTCGGCAAAAAATTTCTTTTTATTAATTATGTGGTAATATTTTTCAGGTAGTTGCGATGCTCGTTAAAATAAAATTTTAAAAATTTTCTGAAATTTTATTTTAATTTACGATTTTATTAAAATTTAAAGGAAAATAAGGATGTCCTACAAAAAGCTATTTTGACTCTTCTTAAAATCTCAAATTAATATTATATTTCGATTCAAAAAAATAATTTGTTTTTACAATCGATTTTGATTATTTTTCCGATTCTTGGCATTATCATAATTCTGAGACATAGCAGAACAATTAAATGGGAAATAAAGTATAAAATAACTAGAGAAAAACTGAAGTAAAATAAGAAATAGAGAAAGTCTGATCTGTATCACCTATGCTCCAAGAGCTTCCACAAAGCCTTTCTATCTTCTTTTATTTTTAGCTACTATTTTCATTTGTGATCATGCCTTGTTAATTTATGTTATTTATTGTTCTACGGTTCTACGTACTCATAGTACGTATTCCGTGTATTCTTAGATCTACCAATATTCCTTTGCCTAGTGGGTTCCATTCCAGGGCCGGTTTAGCTGTATGCAATTAGAAGATCTTCTAAGAACATCAATTCATATATATTCGGTTTTCGGTTCTTAATTTATATTTCGATTGGCTCTTGGCGAGGCACTTGTTAATGAATTACTTGTAGTTTATGTGTTTCTTTCTTGTTGCCCAACTTAGTTTCACTACTGTATAACAGAATGGATTTTATATATGCTTGAGATTCTAAGCTTTGTTTTCTTTGCGATTTGGGATAATCTCTATATTTTCCACATTCATTCAAATGTTGCTCTAGCTTTCGTCAATTTATTCTCGATGTCTTCTTTTGTACCAGCTTCTGTGGTAATAATATTCCCAAAGTAATTGTATGTATCTACATCCTAGATTGATGCAGATATCTTCAATTGTTATTGGTCTTCTGTTGTTGATGTTCTCTGTCAAAATCTTGTTCTTATATATGTTTATTTCTAGGCTTATTTCAGCTGCACATTTTGCTAATTTCTTGATTCTTACGTAAACAAAATTATATAATATTAGAACCAAATTAAAAAACTTTTGCATTTTATAAAATCAAAATAAAAAAAACCTCAGTTGATAATTGAAAGGATGTTTCAAAGATATTTTTATTATAATATAAGTATCTTTTTTTGATTTTCTGGAAGGAAAGGTAAAATTTCGAATATTTTTGAATTTTCTTATAACCAGTTTCGCTCAGCTTTCGAAATACTAAAATGCAGATTGTGAAAAGAACAGTTTTGAAAGTTAACTGGAGCTTGGTTTGATTGTTTTTAAATATTTGCCTAGTAAAAAAAGAGCTAAAGATAAGTAGATGGTATAATAACGATCTGATTTATTTAAAACAAATTCTGAAGAAGACTGAAAGGTATTTGTTATATATTTTAAAACTTAATAAACTTATAACCATAACAATTCATTCACTCATCAACAATTCATTCTTCAATTCATAACACTCTAACTTATTAAACATTTACGCTACCCTTCATATCGCATATCAAATTTTGATGAATTTGGTAAATTAGTCAAACTACAACATAATAATTAAGAAGAATAAAATATGTAATACCGTAATGCATAAGATTGTTTTGTTTTTACGTGAAGGAAAATTAGTTGACGACAAAAATTGAGCTGCAAATTTATACCTGTAAATTTATACCTGTTTTTCACCTGAAATATAAAAAATAATAGAAAAAAGAAATAAAAAATATTCGACAGATCAAAAAAAGAAATCTATTCTTTCAGCTTGTGATTTGATTAAAAATGATTCAGGAATTTATGGTAAAATTGTTGCAATTTTATTGCATGGAGAAATAAGCGGATTAAATCAAATTTTAACGAATAAAAATAGAATGATTAAAAATGAAAAAAGGAAGTTGATAGGTAACACTGCATTTTTCACGTAGGTTCCTTTTGGTAATTTAATTATAACTCCTTTCATTTCAATTCTTCAGTTGTACATAGTTTCTTCATGTCATATTGTAACTCTTACATAATTATTATTTTATTCTTATACTTTGTTTTTAGTATTTTCCTCATTTTTCACTTAATTAACTAATAATTGACAATTTTAAAATTTTTATTTAAAAAAAACTCTTTTTTATGGTGGGGTAATCAAAATAAAGAAACAAAAAAAATTTATTGTGCAAAAAGTGCACCAACAAAATCTGTCTTACTTTCATTATACAATTTTTAAATCACTAATTAATCATAATAATATTATTTTATTAATCTCACACATTCTAACACCTAATATTAAAAAAACAATTATCATATTTAATTTCAAATATTATATTATTAATCATCTAAATAACTTTATGTTTCTTTAAATTTTAATAAAATAACCTACTTAATAATATAATTTTTTAAAGTAGGTATCTATAGATTTAAAAAATTTCCTTAGGGAATATTCCCTAACAAATTTATCAACATTATAATGAAATTAACACCTTCAATTTCAAAAAAAAAAAAAAAAAAAACACTGAAATTTTAAAAACTCATTAAAATTGTACACAAGTAATACGATTTTAAGTGAAGAAAATTTGTTTACTAATTTTTTTTTACATAAATTAAAATGTCTCCATAGATTTTTATATTTATTTAATAAAATTATCACACTTCACTTCTTATTTGTATTTTAATTTAATTTTTTTTTTCTTTTCGTTTTTATTTTAATTTAATTTTAATTTTTATGTAAAATATCTACACTTTTCAAAAATTATAATTTTTCGCATAAAATCTTAATTTATTTGATCTAAATTTATTAATTTGCCAAACAATCAACCACCCCCCACAGTCACAATATTGTTCTTATTAAAAGATCTGATTTATGTTTCAATTTTAAGTATTAACAAAAAAAGAAAAAAAGAGAAAACGAAGAAAAAAAATATAATCCTTTTTTTTTGGGGCAAACATAAACACAAATTTAAAAATTTTCTTAAAAATTGAATGAAGTATTCAATACCGGATATAACTTAAATAAAATTCGAAAAGAGTTTTCATAAGATTCTTCTTTTTCAATGATTCTAATAAAAATCTTTCAGCAGTAGATTGCGCTGATGTCTGTTGGAAATTTCAACTTATAATATTGTAATATTGAAAATCTCGACCAGAACAATCACAAACACAGAATTATGAAGAATTATGACAGGACAACAACCCATAATCATAACCATAAAAGAAAGAAAGTGGAAGTGGATAGGTTACGCAATAAGAAAAGTAGACTATGAGATATTCAAGCAGGCACTTGATTGGAAACCACAAGAAAAAAGGAGGTTGGGCAGACCAAAAAAACAAGGCGAAGATCGGTAATGAATAAAATTGTATCAACCAGGAAAATTTGATAAGAAATCAAAATATTAGTCCAAAACAAAATTAGATACAGAAAATAAAGAGGGAAAAAAATATATTGTAGAAAATAATGCTGGTCTGCTATAATGGTTGGTCTGGTATTTCAATATGACATTAATTGTATTACAACAGAGCTATTTAAATTCGCACTACTAAAACTATTTTAAGAAGAGATTATAGATATTACAAATATGTCATGTCAAATTATCTACAGGAAAAATCTCAAACTCAGTTTCATAAATTCATTAGAAAAGAAAAATAAACCAATTTAAGATATTGTCTACACTTACGAAATCATATTATTATGTAGTAATAGTTAGAAATACTAATTTGGTGACTATGCTGAAACTATTACACCAAAAACAAATAAGTGTTTTTTAAAAACTTATAACAAAATTAGAACAGTTTAAATTTTGCAAGACTTTCAGCTTCACTCATCTGACATCGAAAAAACAGTTGATCTGTGTTGTTATTAAGCATGTTACAAGACTTAAGTTGCTTTACAAAAATTTTCTCTTAGCTAACTCACCCTATCTCTTTTTTTTTTTTTAATTTTCCAGTACTTGGAGTCTCTATACTTTAATTTTAAAATTTATTCTGCTGAATGATAATAATTTTTTTGTTTTTTAAGTGGGTTAAATAAAATGTGGGTTGATTGGGGTAGGTTGCGAAATGATAAAAAAAGACAAATAAAATTTTCTGAAACTTTTTTTTTTTTTTTTTGTTTTTTTTTTTTATATTCAATAAAAGACGAAAATTTTTCGCAAAATTGAATTCTGCTAATTGAATCCTTTGAAAAATAATTAAAAAAAAAACAAAAAAAAAGAAAATCTAAATAAAAAAACAAAATGAATATATTTTTTCCATTTTTTAATACTGTAAAAAAAGAAAATTTACAGTTATTTTCATTTTAACGCACGACTTTAGCTAATTATTTTACGCTCAAACTTTTATTTTATTTTAACATTCGCGTTGTTGTATTATTTAGCTGCCATTTTAAGCAGAAATTTCAAGGATTAACGGTAAACATAATATTTATTAGATTTTCCTTTCACATTAAGCTAAAGTTGTTTCTTTACGTTTTTTCAGTCAGATAAGCCACAAATTATTAAATAAAAAAAAAAATAAAAATGGATAATATTTTTATTTATTTTTCATATTTTATAAATAACGATATATTATTATTATGTATAATGTTATATATATGTAAGTATATATATTTGTATGACTGTCTCTTTCGTTCTTTTATTTTATTTCGAATTTTATTATGTGCGGAAAGAAATTTGAAAATTTTAAGAAAATTTTACAAAAAAAAAAAAAAGGAAAAACTAAACAGAAATAAAATATAATGCGAAATCCATAAATCATTTTCTGTTTCTTTCGTTTAAATTCACATTGGGAATTAATGGAAATTTTAAAATTTTGTTAAAAAAAAGTTGAAAATAACCACCAAAAAACAAAAAAAAAAAAAAACAAAAATGGTGTGGATTGTGGGAAATATGAATTACTGTTTATTTTTTTTTTTTATTAGTGAGAAAATTAGCAAAGAAAATATTATGAATATTTCCTTCTAATAGAATTTTTGTTAATAAATTGTGAAAATGATAAGGAATTGAAAAGGATAATGAAAATATAGTTAATGAAACTCTAAAATTAAAATGTATTATCTAACATTTTTCAAGAAAAGACTTAGTTTCACATTTAAGTTCAAAATAATTTTTTTTTTTGTTTAACAGATTGAGTCTCATATGTGAACATAAAAAAGACGTGTTTTTTTAAGTTACACCTTTGTCACCAGTGAAAATTGCTAAATGGTCTCAAAATCCAGAATCAATTTAAAGTACTTGTTTTTACTCTTCAAAAATATTCAACAGTTTGAAACGTTGTAACTTAACACAAGTTCTTTTTTATGTTAATTATGTTCACTGGTGAGCGTTGAACTCAATGTGTTAAATCTTCTATAGTTATGTTTGGTGTATAAATATTTTAAACAAAATGTTGAATATTTTAAAATCTTGCAGCGAGATCAGAAGGAATAAACTTTCCTAAAAGAGTTAGAAGTAGAAACTTATGTTCTAAGTTTACTGGCCAAAACGTATGAATTATTGCTTAGTCGTAGGCAGATAAAATTATTATAACCTACATAACCGCCTACTTTCAATAAATAAATTATGTTAAAATAAATAAAAGATATTGCTATTAACATTAACTAGACATTCATTAGATAATTCTATTAACTTTAACTTCTACAGTTTTTCTTATAATATAAGTAAATCTTAAAAAGTTATGTCATATTATCATTCGACAGAGAGTTAGCACTAGGCTCAAACTTATCTAATCTTTAATTTTGAGCATGAAACCGTTGATCTTAATAAATTTTAAAATTAGTGCTAGGATTTTTAAAAATTAGCTATAATTAAGAACATAATTTATTAAGTAAAGTATATTATAAAAAAAAAAGCTATCATTATATCAAGATTAAGATTTAAAGCGTTCAATTAACCTAATCTAACCTATTTTTGTTAATTAACTTAATCTTGCCTAGTCTCAACTACTGCCTTCAAACAAAATTAAAAAAAAATCTTTCTTCCTCTAATAGTGTAACAGTTACGAAGTAAAAATGTTGCAAAATGAGAAAATTTTAATTAAACCATTTTTGATTAGAAAATCAACGCATTTTTGTTAAAATTTTCTAATTATAGAATTAAGATGATTTTTAAAAGAAGAAGAAAGAATATTATATTTTAATTTAAAACAAATTATTTTTATTTTATATTTTCTATTTTCGGTTTTTAACAAGAACAAAAAAGAAAATGAGAATATTAATTGTTTAGTAGAGCAACTTAATAAATTTAAGATAAAATCATATTGTCTGTGTTTTGAGTTTTAATTTTCTGATAGTTCCTTAGAAATTTTAAGTTAAGAACGCACAACAAATTAAAACATTAATTTAATAAAAAAAAATATTTATTAACGCTTTTATAATTTTTTGACAAATTTATTATATTTTGATAGCAATAGAAGATAATTAAAATTGAAAATTATTTTAATTTATGGTTTGTTCTGTTCGGTTTAGTTGTTTATATCTAATATTATGTACAGGAAGGAGTAAAATGATACGAATATTGTTTTGTACGTAATGTCCATATTATCTATATTATAATGTTAATGAACACACACATGTCACATTAGATTTGTATTACGTATGACTAAAGTTTATTATTGAATTTGAGTTCGAACAATGAAACTTTGAATGAATACAATGCATTTGAATATTATTTGGATGCATACAAAACGAAAAATAACCTATGCTAAATGTCTTACAGCACCAAAATAGAATTAAAACATATGTAGTTGAAATTTTAATTTGGTGATACATTTTGCTGACACGTATCACTAATCTTATATGTTATGGATAATAAAAAACGAGGAAGAATACAGTTGCCTTTGTCAACTCTTAGATACCCGTATGAACTGTTAGTATGTTCACAACCTGTCACTCTGCTCACAATATTATTTTTTTAATATTTTAGTATTTTAAAATAATTTGGGTGAATTTTATAATTTCTAGAACTATGGGTTGTACATATATTCAAACTATATGTTTATATGTACATTCTTCTAAAGCAACCTTCCACATAACGATCATCAATCCAAAACTTTTTGAAATATTTTATAGTACCATTTAATACTAAGCGGTAAATGTATATTAAATTTACTTAGTACAAAATAGTAAATATAATTTTAAATATTATATTATATTATATTTAAATATTCCATTAACAGAATAATTTCTTATAAGTATCATTCATTCACTAGTGACATATACGATATATTTTAAATAAACATGATATTATATAAGTATGTATATATTATATCAATATCATATAAATAAAAATTCTTCAAGCAACCGTTATGTCGTTTATTTATTTACATTTTTTTGTACTACGCATTATATCCTCAACAATTTCAAATTATCGAGTAAAACAAATGCAAAAAATTAGTTAAAGAAATTTGTTAGAAAATTTGAAAAAATCAAGTAACTCTTTCGTCAATTATAAAGTAATCATATACTATTAAAAAGAGTTATTAACAGAAATAAGAGTATAATATTGAAGCTTTAATTTTTGTGTATTACTTCAAAAAAATTTTAACAGGTGTTCAAGTTACAGGTGTTTAAAAATAGGAAATTTTCAGTTTTTGACCCCTTACAGCTCCTAAACCGGGGGTGATACAAAAAAAATTTCTGAAATGACTCATTATTTTCAAAGATCTAACTTCTGTCAAAATTTCAAGTTTCCAAATTAAACAGTTAAGAAGATAGAAGGGTTAAAGGATTTTGCAAAATTTTAGTTTCGCATAACGGTAAATTAAGACACCGTATGCCACAAAAATATATTTATTGTATATATACTTTTGAAGCTAATAAAAGTAGTAATCGTTTGGCGTTTTCAAAATGAAGATATACCTTATACAACTTCTGCTATGACAATTTAAATATAGAGCTTTTTTGAACCTTTGGGGAGCTGTAGCTCCGTAACGGGTGGGGGTACAAAAAAAAGTTATTAAAAATAAAATTAATATTTTTGTGACATCTATCAGCAGTTAAAATTTCATAGCTCTATTTCAAAAAAAATGTGGGGATCTAAAAGTTAGGTGTTCGAGAGCTACTCTAAGGCTAAGTCCAAACTCAACCAAAAAATAGGGAACCTACCAAGAACCAAATAGGGAACCTACAAATTACTCCCAGAATATTTTGTGTTCAAGATTCTAGCTTTCAATTTCAAGATTCTAGCTTTCTTAGTTTTTGAGTTAGCGTGCTGACGGACGGACGGACGGACATGGCTCAAAAGTCTTAGAATTTTTTTCTGATCCGATCCATACCTTTGAAGGTATATCTAGCTCGCTTATTTCGAGGTGTTACAAACGGAGGAGTAATTTTATTATACCCGATCCTATCGTACGGGTATAAAAAGTAGATCTTAAATTAGTTTCACTCTTTTCATTTTCCGTCTGTCTCTCTATATGTTTACAAAACTGCTACACTCATTGTATCTAATAAAGTAATTAAACATTAGATGTAGATAGCTACTTTTTTTTCCTTTTACTTCCTATAACAACAGTACAACTCTTATACTATAACAGTTATGAAGACACTCTTAAGTTATTTTTAAATGTTTATAATAGAGAATGCATAAAAAAAAGTCTGCTAGTTAATCATTTCTAGCAAACAACAACTAACAACTTTTTTTTGATTGATTTTATCACATATATATTGAAAAATAACGAAGAAATTTTCAATGGATTGCCATTTTATTCTTCTTATAAAGTATTTTTTTTCTTCTTTCAGAAACTCTCACTCTCAACTCCAAGTTTGTAACTGCTATCAGATTCTTTTAAGAACACTGTTATTATTTTGGTACATTCTGTAACTTTGAAAGTAGTATTTATACGTTATAACATTTTTGGTCGAACTGTATAATATATATTATGTATATTAAATGGAATGATTTATTTTTAAGCTTAAAAAAATATATTTACTTCTTATTAATTCTTTTTAGGACGTATTTTTTAATTCTATTTCAGTTATTGTCAAACATTTTTCTAAAATTTTACTTGGGGATGAATTATTGAAAATAAGGATAGCGATATCTATTTTTAAATTTATATTATAATGATGTGATATATTATTATTATATTTATTAGTTGGATAAATTTTTTAAATCGAAATTATAGATTTTATAATTTTATTTTGGATTAAAAATTGTAAATGAGTTTAATACAATCACAAATAAAATTATAAATTTCTTTTATTATCTATTACCTATGAATTTAAATAAATTTTTTCAATTCTTATAATATATCTGATTATTTTATTTTATAATAAAAGGAAGGTGAAGCAAGATTTTTCACAATCACCAAAAATATCCTATTGGTAGTTCAAAATTTTTACTGACTAAACCCATCTCATACTTCCTTTCACCAATATAATGCGATGAAAACTCGCGTCAATACCAACTTAGGACTAGGACAGGGATGTGGAAACTTTGAATTGGGGAGTAGGACTACTGTAAGAAAAAAATTAATCGACCGGTCATTATTACTCTTTTGCTATCATAGACAGTTACAACATTCAGTAGTATATAGACTTAACAGCATGGGATAATAATTGAAAGCATCTTATAATGTAGCAGCTATTATTATTAGTATTCGTATTAATTATTATTATATTTAGGTTTTATTATTGATTTTATTTTATTTATTACTTATTATTATTAAAAATATTATTTTACGACTATATACAATATTACGGTATAAAATTACTATTAATTGGGGCCTCGCTGGCCTAGTGGGTAAGAGCGTATAAAATACGCTGTAAACACCGAGGGAGTGTGGGTTCGAATCTCACACACGTCGTAAGAGTTATTCCTCCTTACGACACTTACAACCACACCTGTGCAGGAAAGGCTGTGCAATTTCCTGTCCACATTTATGTGGCAGAGAAATGCATTTAAAAAATAAAAAAAAATAAAATTACTATTAATTATATGATTTATATGATCCGTCCGGGGTTTTAATCTAAGATCCTTTGATTGAAAAGTCGTCGACGTAACCACGTCGTCGTCGTCGACGTAATCTCTTCAGTCTCAACAAATGATAGTGCGAATTTTTATAATTTACTAATAGTTGATACTCTAATTATATTAATATACTTATAGCTCTAATAAAATAATATAATATAACTCTTAGTTTCCGGTGTCAAACTTTAACTGCTGCAAAGTTTGGGTGGTCATTATTCTATTTACTAAAACTTTGTGGAAAAAAAAATTATTTTTAATTCTAACCAAAAGAGGTAAAAAGAGACAAACTTCTGTTTTATAATTAATAACACTTTAGTATTTAAACTACTAAAATGTTATTCATAAAATAAAGTTAACAATATTTTATAATATACCTAATGAAATATTCATATAAGAACTGTGGTATAAAAATTTGATTTTGTTTTTCTTTAAAAACATTTTTTTTTGTTTTCCACACAATAAATTACTAATTTATTTCATTACGATGAAAAATAATAAAAAAAGCCCAAAAAATTTTAGAAAACGTCAAAAATTATTATTAATTATTTTAAATATTAAACGGAAATCAATAATAATTTCCGGTATTATAACAATTCAAAAATTAAAGGTGCCAAACCGTTACATAAACCAACATAACATATTATAATAATATTATGTTTATAGGTGTAAACGAATAAATCAAACTATAATATTAATGATTCCCATAATGTAAGTATTTACATGAACACAATCACGCGTAAATATTAAATTGATAAATAATGTCACTAAATATATTTCAGTACCTACATTAAATGTACTCTGTTATTAGTACAGGTAAAATTTAAATAGAGTATACGTCATATAATATCAAATGTATTTGGAACTCCTCCGCCTTTCGAATGCATACAAAACTTTTA
This sequence comes from Poecilobothrus nobilitatus, assembly GCA_947095535.1. Lineage (NCBI taxonomy): Eukaryota > Metazoa > Arthropoda > Insecta > Diptera > Dolichopodidae > Poecilobothrus > Poecilobothrus nobilitatus. The sequence goes on from OX352774.1 coordinate 232,079,899, forward strand.
AAATCGAAAGATATTATATTAAATGATTATTGTGGGAGTAATTTTTACATTTATATCTACTCATATAAAAGAAGGCAGAATGTAAAACCAAAGGATTTTCCAAAAAACAATGAAAACAATTTTAGATAAAAGAAAAAAATTGTTAAAATCAAGAGATACTTTCTTCAAATGGGAATCCTATACAATTAAGACAAATTGTTGTCTAAATAAGAAATTTAGGGTGGTACAAAAATATGTATATGCAGTAACTTAATATACTAATTCTGAAAGATCTTTCTTCTCTGAAAATTTGAAGGTTCTATTAAAAAGTGTTCCGGAGCATAACATCTATCATTTTTCATGACCTCTATCCTTTGTTAAATATTCATTTCTACAGCTTTTACGGTTTTAGTTTTGTTACCAGACGAAAATCAAAAACTTTTGCAAAATGAAGTAATTAGACAGTCATTAGTGGATAAAGAAGATAAATTTAAGTACCTATCTAATAAAAAAATATATTTTTAAAACATTCAAAAATAAAATAAATATTATTATACATACCTACTTATACAACACATACATATTATTAATTAACGACAAGTTGATGCAATTATTAGTATATTAAATGACCATGCATGCATGTCTGCTCAATGTAGCCAGACATTCTTTGAACAACAAAGTTGAAACTATAGATATGTTATAATGATTGTACATTAAGAGCTGCTAAACTCTTACAACATTTTGATTTACATTTTCAAAACTGTTGTGTTTCCTAATTTACTCTGAAGGTGTTTACTTTTACTAACAAACAACAAGCACAAAATTTTTTTTTATATCAAGAAAAATAAAAGAAACCAAAGTGAAATTTTAAATTAATTTAAATTTTAAATTTATAGGTAACTAGAAAACTTAGTGTTCTATTATTTGAAATATAAAGCAAAAGTAAAGTATTTAATTTACAATTACAAGCGAAATTGTCTTCATAAATATAACTCACTCAATCATATAGATACTCAAGATTATGGTGCTATATGGTGCTATATACTGCCCCATACTAAACAAGATTTCTTCATTTCGCCTATACAATATCATAATAACATATTAAATATATTATTGTCCCGCTTTATGAGTCAAATCTTTATATGAAGATGAAGTTTAATATTTAAAACCAACAGAGGTACCTATAGTAGAAAGGGGAATTAAAAGAACAGTATCTACGGTGAATAATATTAGTGGATCTAGAAGGAAAGAAAGGTAGGTACCCAGAAGCAATCATTCGATAAATTTCTTAACTATTGTTAGATTCTATTAAATAACTGCTTTGCAGTACCTAAGTTATGTTACCGTTTCACATTTTATACATAAAATCAGTTGAGTCATTTCAATTCCAATTTTTTTGGTAATACTTTTCGATATAGAAATTTAAAAATTATATTCTCTAAAAATAATCTATTAAAAAAAACAATTTCAATTTCAGAAATAGGATTAATTTTCCTTGAACTTTGTCATTTATTGACAAAAATTACCAAATTAAAAAAAATACTATTTCATTTCGCATTCAAAAAAAAATAAAACTCCCCCATTCAATACACCCCATAAAAATAACAATAAAACAAAAATAATATAATATGAAAGAATACTTCAGATAATCAGACTGATAATAAATTATATTTTTGTCTATTTTCTGTTCTGTCCAGTCCACTTGAATATTTTCTAAAAATGAAACCAATTTAAATCCCAACCCAACCCTATTCAGACTAAAAACAAAAACTGTACTAAGCAAATTAAAATAATAATAAATAGAAATATTAAAGAAAGCAAAATGAACCACACCAAAAACAAAAAAAAAAGAAAAACCCCTAAATGACCTCCTATATAATTATCACTTCTTTAAAAAGAAAAATTAAAGCTATAAAGAAAGAAAATAAACTTCGCATTCCACAAAAAATTTTTTTGGTCAAAAAAGGTGGAAGTCAAAAGCATAACTAAAATAAAAAACAAAAATTACAAATGCTTTTCATTTGCCTTTAAAATTTTGACTGTATTTTTAAAGAAATTAAAGTTTGTTTTATATGTTGTGGATCCTAATGACATTTGCGTGTTAAACTAACATTTGTATTCCACAAAAAAGAAAAACACTATAAATACATACGTTTATAACAGAAAAGTTGCACATAAAAGTTATGGCTTTTAGCTTTAAATAAAAAAAAAAAAAAACTAAAAAACCGCCCCATACTAAAACACAAAGAAAAATTTCATCAAAACTAGACAGGCTTTGTGGTTCGTGATATTATAAAAGAAGAAGGCGTTGAAATTTGTATTTTAATTTTATATTATTTTAAAAGAAAGAGTTAAATTTTATTCATGGTACCTACCTAATTGGAATATAAAAAAAAATATAATTTCGATATCCAAAGACTTTAGGTTTTATAATGTTTTATTAAGGGTTTTAAAAAAACCTAATAATTAATGCTGCATCTAGAATTTATTACCTACGACTTACAAATACTTATAAGTTTCTTCCGTTTTTGATTTGTTAGTTTTTTTTTTTTTCTATATGGATTTAAATATGAAATTTTGTTATGAATTTGAATTTTCTTGTCAATTTTTTACTTTACTCCTCAATTCCTTATTTCTTACTGTTGTTATCGAGGGTTGTTCTCGAGTGTTATTCGCGAGTGTGGCAATTTTTTTCTGTCATTTCGATCTGTTACACGTTGTCTTAAAATTTTTTTTTAAGTGAATAAGCTAACATTCAGTTTCATTTATCCAAAGTTTTATATAATACCGTTATTACTTAATTCTTGAATGTCAAAATGTAAAATTCTACTGTAGGAGTTTAAGGATGCCGAAAAATTATTTTAATATTAATGATAAAAACAAATTTTGAACGGATTTCTCTTGTACCTATTTACTTTTAGAAGAACCGAAAAATCATTCAGACATTCAGAAATTTTTATATAACATTATTATTTGCTTGTGTGAACGTTACTTAATTTTTAATCAGGACATTTCTAAGTTTTATATTATAGTATTGTTATTTATTTAAAATTTTTTAACATTAATTTGGGATTTATAAAACTTTAACTATAGGCAAGGCGACAAATAATATTAAATCGAATTTTTTAAAATATAAATATTAAAAGAAAAAAAAAAAACTCGTTACAGGTATTTTCTATATTACAAGGTTAGAATATGTTTTTATTTTAATGTTCCTTCCTAATATTTTTATTTAAAGGTCAAACATTTGAATTTTAGAGTATTTTAATGAGCATTACAAGAAAAGGATTTAATAGCTTTAGTTTATTTTTATTATTTTTACATTCTTTTTTTTTCGGGTAGCAGTCCTTTAAATATTTAATTTAAAATTAGAGTTAAATTACAATTTCTAATTAAATATGGATTGTAATAAAAATTTTTGAATTTTTTCTTTCTTGACTAAAATGTAAACTTCTAAATACTGAAATTGATTTTTTTTTTTAAGGTTCTTATATTAGAATATTATGTCGAAATTCTGTAACAAATATTGGATTCTTTAGAATTTATGACCTTTAAGAAATCGTATTGTTTTAACGACAAGTTGAATTTTAATATGATGAACATTGAAGCGCTTTTAGGAGGTATATATAATAACTAGTGAGTTTTCTTCTAGATCTATATTGGAAAAAAATTAATTTGCTGCTTCAAAAGAGAACGCAGATTATCTATTTAAGTTGATCATTATACCCGTACGATAGGATCGGGTATAATAAAATTACTCCTCCGTTTGTAACACCTCGAAATAAGTGAGCTAGATATACCTTCAAAGGTATGGATCGGATCAGAAAAAAATTCTAAGACTTTTGAGCCATGTCCGTCCGTCCGTCTGTCAGCACGCTAACTCAAAAACTAAGAAAGCTAGAATCTTGAAATTTACACAAAATATTCTGGGAGTAATTTGTAGGTTCCCTATTTTTATTGGTTGAGTTTGAACCAAAATTTAGGATAGCTCTCAAACACCTAACTTTTAGATCCCCACATTTTTTTTAACTGCTATGAAGCTATGAAATTTTAACTGCTGATTCATCTCACAAAAATATTAATTTTATTTTTAATAACTTTTTTTTGTAGCCCCACCCATTACGGAGGTACAGCTCCCCAAAGGTTCAAAAAAGCTCTATATTTAAATTGTTGTAGCACAAGTTGTATAAGGTATATCTTAATTTTGAAAACGCCAAACGATTACTATTTTTATTAGCTTTAAAAGTATATATACAATAAATATATATTTGTGGCATACTTAATTTACCGTTATGCGAAACTCAAATTTTGCAAAATCCTTTAACCCTTCTATCTTCTAAACGGTTTAAGTTGGAAACTTGAAATTTTGACAGTTAGATCTTTCAAAATAAGTATGAGTCATTTCAGAAATTTTTTTTGTATCACCCCCCGTTTAGGAGCTGTAAGGGGTCAAAAACTGAAAATTTCCTATTTTTAAACACCTGTAACTTGAACACCTGTTAAAATATTTTTGAAGTAATACACAAAAATTAAAGCTTCAACATTATACTCTTATTTCTGTTAACAACTTTTTTTAATAATATAGGGTTACTTTATAATTGACGAAAGTGTTACTTGATTTTTTCAAATTTTCTAACAAATTTCTTTAACGAATTTTTTGCATTTGTTTTACTCGATAATTTGAAATTGTTGAGGATATAATGCGTAGTACAAAAAATGTAAATAAATAAACAACATAACGGTTGCTTGAAGAATTTTTATTTATATGATATTGTTATACATACATACTTATATAATATCATGTTTATTTACATATCGTATATGTCACTAGTGAATGAATGATAAGAGTATATATGTATATTATATAGCGCCGTATTTACATACATATATGTATTTTATTGTACTTATAAGAAATTATTCTGTCAATGGAATATTTAAATATAATATATTATAATATTTAAAATTATATTTACTATTTTGTACTAAGTAAATTTAATATACATTTACCGCTTTGTATTAAATGATATTATAGAATATTTGAAAAAGTTTTGGATTGATAATCGTTATGTGGAAGGTTAGAATCTGCTTTTGAAGAATGTACATATAAACATATAATTTGAATATAATATGTACAACCCATAGTTCTAGAAATTATAAAATTCACCCAAATTATTTTAAAATACTAAAAAGTTAAAAAAATAATATTGTAGGCAGAGTGGCTGTGAATATACTAACGGTTCGTACGGGTATCTAAGAGTTGACAAAGGCAACTGTATTATTCCTCGTTTAATTTGAAATTCGATAATTAAATTCGAAATAGTCACTAGTACCTATTTACTCTATCTAATGTGAGAGATTTTCATCAAATTTTATCTAATTGACTAATCACCGCCAATAGAAAAATAAAAATGAGACCAAAGTATTAAAAGAAAAATAACTAATGAGACTTAAGGTCAACTGAGAGAATATTTTTAATATTGAGCTAATTAATTTTTAAATAAATTCTTAAAAAATTTTGAACAATTTATTTAAAAAAAAAACATAAAACATAAAACACAAAACCATATAGTCAAGACAAAAATATTTTCCATGGATCTTTTCAGAAATTAAAGGTCATCAGCATAAAATCGTTGCTTCAAACATTAAACAAAAATATTTTGATTTCAAATAATATTTTCCATTAATTCATAGAACGTTGAAAACTGGGATTTTTTTTTTGTGTTTGACCTTTATTTTCTTGTGTTTTAAATTTTTTTTTCCAATAAAGCAAAACCGAGCAAAAACAACTTTAGGTTCCATTTAAATTAATAAAATTTCAAAATTTACCATGAAAATATTCGCGCCACAAAAAACAAAAATCTGAAAGAAAAAATTAAAGAAGGAGAATGGGAGGAGAATAAAATATATTATATTAATTTTGTGGAAAATTATAATAACCTTAAATATTTTTTTCATTTCTATACATTTTCTTTAATTTATTCGAATTAATGATCTCAAAAAAAAAAAAATCTTTTAATATGTCTATGATTTCACAAGAAAAAAATATTAAGGATAAAAAAGAAAATAAATATCTAACTTTTAACAATAATTAAAAGGATTATAAGTTTAATGATGTGAATCATTTTCTAAAAAAGACTTTTTCTGACTTTATTCAACCATGGAAAATGAAAAGAGAAACAAAAATTGGGTTGTTTTTCTTTTGATTCAGAGACCCATCTTAATTAAATGAAACGGTTTTATAATTTCATTTTTATATTTCTCAAGTATGTATTTGTTTTAGTTGTTTTTTTTTTTTGTTAAGGACAGTACCTATCTGCTTACTGTCTAAAAAATATAGGTAGGTAGGTTCTAAAGATTTAAAAAATTTATATTAGGTATTTGTTTTTTAAATTTTTAAGAGATGGTCATAAATAAAAATGTCTTACCTTCATAATAAAAGTATCAAGTGGAAACTGAGTTTAATTTCAATTTACAAAGGTTAAAGGAGAATGTCAATATCTTTAATTATCACTTTCTTACAAATTTTAAACCTAATTTTTACTCTATAGCCGCAGAATCTCTTTTTTCTTAACAGTACTAAAGCTTCCCTAATCTCTTGTTTGATCAAAAAGAGAGGTGTGTTTAAGTAATGTGTTAACGTTACATATTTTGGTATAGCAATAGTACTTGTACCGCTTTTCTTTGGCGTCAGTCGATGATTTTAACCAACATCCGAAAAGCTATTTTGAAAAAATTTAATACAAGCAAATAGGATTACATTCGAAAAATAGAATATAATATTATATTTTTAAATCGAAGTATAAAACAAAGGGAATATAATCTCAAAACATAATTAGAAGATATCAACCTGTGGTTTGAATTCTGATCAGTAGCTGCAAGAAATTAAATAACTTGTATAAATTTTCATCAAACTCGTCATAAAACCAATTCATGATTGAGTATTTCTATTTTATATAATATCTACATGAAAAGATGAAAATATATGATAGGTACCTATTAATGGTATAGTATATAAGCTAGAGTAAGTTTCAGTTAAACGAAATAGAACTAAATAATAGTTAATAATATACAGTTTCTTCGTTAAGTCTTTATTATTACGTTATCTGTTATGTTTAAAAAGTTAAAGACAAAAATTGAAGAACCACTGTTTTAATTTTCCATAAAATATTGATAAAGGACATTAATTAGATTAATAGCGTATAATAAATAAATTTCAATCTTTATTAATTGAATATTATTGGTTTATGTGTATAGGTATAGTTTTTAAATATCAAAATGTTATAAATTTTCAGTTTATCACATCTATAGATTCGATATCAATTTAAATGTTAGAATATAATTTCTTGTTATGGATTATAATTACATTAAGGTGGGAATCTAACAGATTTGTATCTATATTTGTTATAATTACTATTACCATATTTTCAGGTTCATTAAAGTTATTAATCTATAATATAATACACAAGATGTTGGCGAGACCTTGCCAACATGTAAAAAAATATATTTTATATCTATAATTCACACTGAATGTAAACTAAACTGGCAATGATGATATTTTTGTATATTTATTTAATAATTTAAAATTTTATTACCAGAGACACAAATTTTTGACTCAAAGTATTATCAAGAGACACAAACCGTTCATTAAATATATAAATAAATTTAATAAATATTATTAGTGACCAAATTTTCCGCTAGAAGTATTATCAGAGACACAAACCCTTCATTAAAAGTTAGTACAGTCAAAAAAGGAAAAGTACATACTTAAAAACACATTTTCAATCAAAATAAATTCAGCAAATTTTTAATTTTTAAATTTGACCGCTACGTCCATTATGAACTGGTCGCAGCGGTAAATTAGAAATAAATTATTAATCTTCTGTTGGCATTTTCAATCTTTGTTTTGGAAAAAAAAAAAATAAAAATAGGTACTCTTAATAAAATTAAAACGCCTGAAAGTGAAAAAGTGAGAGTGAGCAAAGTTTATAGTAAACCTCATATTTATAAGAAAAAAATAATAGGCCGATTTTATTCTTGATTTTGTTTTCATTAGTATAAAAGCTGGTGAAAGCTTCGTAACGTACTTTAAAATAGTTTTGTTTATTTAGGTTGAAATTTAGATTTTTAAGCTAAATTTTCGGTAGAACTGGTATAACATAAAATATTCGAAATTTTTTTATTAATGTAAAATTCGACTGACTTAAATAATTATATTTCATAACAAAAGTCAGAAACTTACTAAATATTATAGAAATGGATATTTTTCTTAAAAAAAAAAAAAAAAACTAACATAGAAAATATCATTTTAGAAGCCCTCTCTCACAAAAGATTCATAATTTTGTACTAATTTATTATTAGACCATTAATAATATTGTTAGCCATGGAAAAAAATAAGATTTATTAATCAGATCAGATTATAATACCTGAAATTAATGATTGAATTTCTGATAATGTACACAATATAATGATAAGACCTTGCCAACATGTAAAAAAAAAAATATTTTATTTCTATAATAAACCACTCACACTGAATGTAAACTAAACTGGCAATGCTGATATTTCTATATATTTATTTAATAATTTAAAATTTTATTATCAGAGACATAAATCTTCGACTAAAAGCCTTATCAGAGACACAAATGTTTACTTTTTAAAAAGTACTTTCGACACAAAATTTAAAGCAAATTTTTAATTTTTAAATTTGACCGCCACATCCATTATGAACTGGTCGCAGCGGTAAATTAAAAATAAATTATTATTCTTCTGTTGGCAGTTTTCAAATGACTCTTTGTTTTGAAAAAAATAAAAATACTCTTAATAAAATTAAAAGACCTGAAAGTGAAAAGAGCAAAGTTTATAGTAAGCCTTATATTTATAAGAAAAAAATAATAGGCCGATTTAATTCTTGATTTTGTTTTCACTATTATAAAAGCTGGTAAAAGCTTCGCAACAGACTTTATAGTAGTTTTGTTTATTTAGGTTAGAATTTTGATTTTTTAAGCTGAATTTTTGATATAACATAAAATATTTGAATTTTTTTTATTAATATAAAATTCGGCAGACTTAGCTAATTATATTTCATAACAGAAATCAGAAACTTACTAAATATTATAGAAATGGAAATTTTTCTTAAAAAAAAAAGAAAAAATAACATAGAAAATATCATTTTAGAAGCCTTCTCTCACAATAGATTCATAATTTTGTACTAATTTATTATTAGACCATTAAATTAAAAAGCTGTCGAAAACGACCGTCACAAAAAAAAGGCCCCGAAAATTTATGAAATTACATTATCAGAGACATGAATCTTTTATTAAATATACCAAAGACCTCTTCCAAAGTACATTTAAATAAAATAAATTCAGCTAATTTTTTTCAAGCAAAAAAAAAATAAACGCAAAAGACTTGAAAGTAGTTTTGGTAATTGAAGTAATTTCGCAGCGAAAACAACTGTTTTTCATCGACATAAAATTTTTTTTTTAAAATTAAAGAAAAATAGAGAGTAAAATTTTAACAAGTATTAAAATTATTTCGATTATTGGGAGTGTTTTAAATGTAACAAAAAATAAATGTCGTAGCGGTTCGTGTTGGTTGGTTTTTCGCCGGTTTTTATTGTGCACTTTATACATGTGTTTCAAACAATTTTTGAGATATCGGCACGAACTTTTACCCTGAATGTGTTTTTAGCTTGGACCATTTTTTCTCAATAATTATAAAAACTGTCAAAAATTATCGCCACGAAAAAACGGCGAGAATAAATTAATAAACTGTACCTAACATTTTTAATTTTATGTGTTTAGATTTGTTTTATGTTTTTTTTCTATTACAAGTAAGTAAGTGATTTCAACGTTTTTTTTAATGGTGCTGATGTAAAAATGAAATTTTTAGGTAGTTTATTAAGGGAGTCAGTATGATAACGTAAATGTTTTTGAATCTATAGAATTTGTGCAATTGCACAGGGGATTTTCTAGTATAATTATAATACAGTAAAATACAACCTATACATTATTTATCTATTCGTTCAACTTAAGACCTTCACTCTATAGGCGGGAATGAAATTAGACCGTGAAACCACATAATAATTATTGAACCAGAACAAGTTCTTTAATTGTGAAGATGAAATAATATTTTAGACAAATAAATCTTAATTGACTTTGATAATCATAATATAAATGATATTTTAAACTCACTAAATCCACCTCTAACATTAGTTTCCTTTTATCTTTTATAGGTAGATAAATAAATTATAAAAACTAATTCAATGTTACAATAATGTTATTAATTAGACAATTTAAATTTTAAAAATATATTTTTTTTTTTTTTTCTATTACTCAAAATATTGGTTTTTGATTCCTCAATACCTCTCTCAAAATTTGTTTTTGTGATGCACTGTTGTTGTTTGGGACGTATCAAGCATTTAGGTAGAATGTCGCAGCAGGCACGGAATTTATTGGCATATACTGGAGTTAAACTTCATCTTCTTAAAAAATTTCCCGAATGAAGTGTTGTTAAAATATAATTTTCACGTTATTTATATTTTATAAATTCTAAATTTTACGTAGCTCCAAACTAAAATTTTTATTGAAATAACACTGTGACCATTTACTTTTAAACCCCTGCAGTATTCGAGAATATGTTTCAGTAGAATATTATATTAGATCTGAAAGCATTGATGTTTCCTTTTCAGATTCATTTGAAAGATTTTTCAACTTATTATCGCTTTCACCAAAGTGGATACAGAAGAATGGTTTCGGTATGAAAGAAAGATGAAGTTATTGAAGTTATTAGTGATGTTTATTGTGGGCAAATAAGGTGGAAAAAATAATTTTTTTAAATATTATTTTCTTTCACAATATTATCAGCAGTTTTCAATAAATTGAATCGTTACAAAAACTTTTATAAAAGACTTAAGGTTATTATTGTACCTATATATTGTTCGACTAACATTAGGATTAAATTATTTCGTCTAAATTAATATTAGATTGTACTATTTAGAATGCAACTTAAAAATAAATTATTATCTGCTTTTTATTTAAATTCTTAGAAAAGTTTTCTTCTGAAATTTTTTTTTTTTTTGCAACTGCTTCTAACCTGTCTTGCAGTTTTTCCATTATATATTCCAAAAATCCTATATTGAAACTGAATTTAAATATATAAATTTGATACATACCTATCTAAAGAAACATTTTAACCACAATATTTCAAAAAAAATTTCTTTTTTAGGTGCTAGTAGATGCTTTTTTAGATATTCTATTAATGAAATCAAATAATAAACTTCTGACCATAATAATATAAATTTCTATAATCATATACATATACAAAATGAATTCTTTATTTAATTTACAACTTTCTTATTATCTATTATATATTATTATAAAAAAAAAAAAAAAAACAATAAAATAAAAACTATTTTACCTATACAAACTTTTCTTATTAACTTCATAAAGGTTAAAAAAAATAAAGCAATATTTTTATTACATCAGAAAATTTCAATCTACAATGACCCAAACCATCCTTTCCCAGAAACAAAATAGGTATCTACATACGTGAAAAAATGGTGATACCTATAATAATTTTGGTTTTTGTTTTTAAATTTTTTTTTAGTGAAAAGCTCTTCAGGTCATTGCACTCAATATTCTCATCCTTTATAAAAACCAATATTTCTCTGTCCTGTTTTTAAACAGTAGATACTTCAATATTTTATTAAGAACCTATTTTTTTTTTTTGTTTTTTTTTGTGCACCTTCACAGCTTTAGGCTATGAACTAAATTTTTTGAATAACTAAAACTGTAATATATAAGCAGATACATGAGTTTATATCTATGTATATAATATGTGTATATAATATGTATATATGTATTTTATGTACAGGCACTAATTGTACAGAAATTGTTCGATTTTTATATTAAAAATGGCATTCAAAAGTGGTCATTAGAGCTGTATAAGTTACCACTAAATTTACCTTTATTAAAATCCTAGTATAAAAAAAAATTCCATCCACGTATCCTAAATTTTATTTTTACCTTTTTTTGCTTAAATTAAATGCAAAAAATGTAGAACAAAAAAAATTTCAGTAAAACCAAATAAAAAACGAAGAACGAAACAAAAAACAAAAAAAAAAACAGAATAACCAGCAGAATTTCTAGAAAAAGCTATAAATTGTCATTTAGAATTTTTTTTTGTTTGGTTCCCTTTTCATAATCGTAGATTGTGTAATTGAAATGCTTGTCAATAGCAGTTAAGGTGCTTTTAGTTTTTTGTTTTGTTTTTTTTTTTTCTTTTTAAAATAAAAGTATAAAGTATGACAAATTCTTGGAAATTTAATTTTTTTTTTTTAGTTTTTTACTTACCTTTATTTTAGAGTTACCAGAGACAAAAAAAAATTAATACGGTATAATGCAAATACTGAAAAAGCAAAATTAAAATTTAGTTATAGATATCATCTTATATAAATTTTGAAAATAAAAGACAAACTGACATAATATGTACAATTCCTTACCATTCCTATTGCGATTCCTTCTAAATACGTTTTGTTAAGATACAAGATGTAAGATGTAAATGGTCACATCTCATAATTTTCTGTACATGACTTTATGAAAAAAACTGTATAATATACAAAGGTGATAATAAAAAGGAAAACAATTTAACTACATTTGTCATTTTATCAAGTGGACTTTTGTTGAAAAGTCCATTTTAAACAGTGTTGTTTTATAAGTAATATTTTTTTTTTTTTTTCTTCTTTAAATTTTTATACCCGTACGATAGGATTGGGTATAATAAAATTACTCCTCCGTTTGTAACACCTCGAAATAAGCGAGCTAGATATACCTTCAAAGGTATGGATCGGATCAGAAAAAAATTCTAAGACTTTTGAGCCATGTCCGTCCGTCCGTCCGTTAGCACGCTAACTCAAAAACTAAGAAAGCTAGAATCTTGAAATTTACACAAAATATTCTGGGAGTAATTTGTAGGTACCCTATTTTTTTTGGTTGAGTTTGGACCAAACCTTAGGGTAGCTCTCGAACACCTAACTTTTAGATCCCCACATTTTTTTTGAAATAGAGCTATGAAATTTTAACTGCTGATAGATCTCATAAAAATATTAATTTTATTTTTAATAACTTTTTTTTGTAGCCCCACCCGTTACGGAGGTACAGCTCCCCAAAGGTACAAAAAAGCTCTATATTTAAATTGTTATAGCACAAGTTGTATAAGGTATATCTTCATTTTGAAAACGCCAAACGATTACTACTTTTATTAGCTTTAAAAGTATATATACAATAAATATATATTTATGGCATACGGTGTCTTAATTTACCGTTATGCGAAACTCAAATTTTGCAAAATCCTTTAACCCTTCTATCTTATAAACGGTTAAAGTTGGAAACTTGAAATTTTGACAGAAGTTAGATCTTTGAAAATTCGTATGAGTCATTTCAGAAATTTTTTTTGTATCACTCCCCGTTTAGGAGCTGTAAGGAGTCAAAAACTGAAAATTTCCTATTTTTAAACACCTGTAACTTGAACACCTGTTAAAATTTTTTTGAAGTAATACACAAAAATTAAAGCTTCAACATTATACTCTTATTTCTGTTAACAACTTTTTTTAAGAATATAGGGTTACTTTATAATTGACGAAAGTGTTACTTGATTTTTTCAAATTTTCTAACAAATTTCTTTAACGATTTTTTTGCATTTTGTTTTACTCGATAATTTGAAATTGTTGAGGATATAATGCGTAGTACATAAAAATGTAAATAAATAAACAACATAACGGTTGCTTGAAGAATTTTTATTTATATGATATTGTTATACATACATACTTATATAATGTCATGTTTATTTACATATTGTATATGTCACTAGTGAATGAATGATAAGAGTATAGATGTATATTATATAGCGCCGTATTTACATACATATATGTATTTTATTGTACTTATAAGAAATTATTCTGTCAATGGAATATTTAAATATAATATATTATAATATTTAAAATTATATTTACTATTTTGTACTAAGTAAATTTAATATACATTTACCGCTTAGTATTAAATGGTACTATAGAATATTTGAAAAAGTTTTGGATTGATAATCGTTATGTTAAAATCTGATTATCTCTGTTATCTGCTTATCTCAGAGATCTGCTATAAATCTCTGTTAAACATATAGTTTGAATATATGTACAACCCATAATTCTAGGAATTATAAAATTCACCCAAATTATTTTAAAATACTAAAATATTAAAAAAATAATATTGTAAGCAAAGTGACAGGCTGTGAACATACTAACGGTTCGTACGGGTATCTAAGAGTTGACAAAGTCAACTGTATTCTTCCTCGTTTTTACTTGGGTCTGGTTTTGTATTTTCTTTTTAAGGAGAATTCAAGAGCTTTTCTATTGTAACTATTTATACAAGTCATAATGTATGATTAAGGTTTGGTAAACAGTAAATTGTTTTTAGTTTAAAAGATTTGTTTATTTAAAGAAAAAAAAAATTTATAAAAAATCAAAATAAGTAATTATATAATGATATAGTTATGTAATATTATATAAATGGATATACGATCAGTATGTAACACGAAACAAAAAATTAAGTTAGAAGACACAAGACATAGTTAAAAATTTGTTACTAAGCATTACAGATATTATAATTTATTGATTATAATATCTGTAATTTTATAATTTTGATAATAAAATACGTTTAAAAACGAAGAATTCATGAAAATTTTAATTTTGTTGTAGACATCTTATGGTCGTGATAAATTATTCATTATACCTTTTTTTGGCCGATATTTACGTATTTTTTTAATACTTCCTGAATGGTTTTTAATGGTTTTCTTAATTTTCAAATCAGCTTTTCTTATAATGTAAAACAGGTGTTCTGTGCAACCTTCAACAATTTAAAAAAAAATAATGGTTATTTGTTTCAGAATTCTTCTCTCTTGAGAATCCAATGTCGTGCGGTACAGGGAGGCGTCACTGATAATTGTTTCGGAATACGGAGGTGTGCATACAACATATTTAGACTACCAGGCATTATCTACATCACATCTTAAAACTGTGTTAATTCTTATAAATTTTTTATATAAACCAAACAGTCTTAATAACAATGAGAAATTTGTCTTCTTCCTTGCAGCTTATAAGATCATTTTCAAAATTTAAAAGTTATGATAAAATAAGAAGGCACATAATAATAATTTAAATAACTCCATATAGTAGTAGTACTTAATTTATAGTAGAATTTTTTAAAAATTAATAAATTTTGTTAAAATCGTTATAAGGATGACTCAATTTTAAAAACTTTTGCAGAATGTGTTATGAATAAAAATTTTATATAATTAAATATTTAAATTTAATTTAAAATGTCCTTAAAGGCTAGTTTCTAATTAATATTTTTGTTTTTCATATAAAATTTTAAATAGCTATATGATATAGAAAATAATATTATTATTATTATACAGATTATTTTGAAAAGAAAATTACAATAAAAAATAAAAGTCTTGTATAATATAATATTAATATTGTATTGATGTAAAAATTTATTTGTAAATATCCTTTGGATTATTTTAAAATCCTTTTTATTAATACAAAAACATATGTGTTAAAAAATCAGAGAAAATAAATATGTAAAAATATAAATAGCTATTTATAATATAGAAAATTTTACAATTAAGGAAAAAAATTTGTAACTAACTGTCAGTGCTGACCAAATAAATTACATCAATATTTTTTTCACAGTTATTTAAAAGACCATATTATAACTTAGTAATTTACTAGGTGGATTTTTTGTTGTAAGAGTGGAAATAATATAAATAACACAAAGATTTCCGCTAGAAAACACAAAAATTGTTTTTATCGACAATTTAGAAGAAAATAAATTTTATGTGACTCATGGCGTAGTGATTAAGTTGCCAGCCTTTCATTTGGAGCGTCTTGGATTCAAACACCGCTTAGTTCATATAAAAAATAAGTAGTAATTTTATATCGTATAATAAATAATGATAATAATAATAATAAGAATAATAATAATAATAGCTGCTACTGTGAAGCTATCTTGCGTTGTATCATGCATGAAGGTGTTATAAATTATTGCACGTTGTAATCCACTGATGGGCCTCACTCTGTATAGTAAATTATAATAATATTAATAACTAATACTAATACCAATAATAATAGCTGCTACAATGTCAATGAGGTACCCTTCAATTATTACCTTTTATAGGAAGGTGTTATATACTACTGCATGTTGTAACTGCTGATGGAAACAGTTACTGTTAACAAAATGGTAATCAGATTAGGCAGATTCATTCTTCCCTGGGTGATTTAATGTACATTGGGTGTTCCACATCACTGCCCTATCTTTTCCTATTCGTACTCACTAAGTAGACAAATAATAATATACTGTATTAACAGGTAAGGGTTTTATCCCTTTATATTGGCTAAAGGGAGAATTTGAGGAAATTATTAATAGGGAATTCTTGGTGTCTTTAGAAGATTCCCACCTTCCTTAAAAAGAAATAAAGACCTAAAAAAATGCAAAATACTGAATTAAAAAAAATGTAGTTCAATTTCTTGCAGGAACCGTGTTATTTCGGAACCGTCTCATCCTGAAGTGCCTGTACCTGACGTAAGGTACCTAACATAACTCCATTCTCCTTAAAAGGAAGTGTTTTCCAACAAAAAAAAAATATTTTGTCGTTTTAATCAATTCCCAATAATATATGTATAATGACCATGGCCATTATAAACTTTTATAGATTAATTATATAATTTTACTGACAATGAATTATTTTAATTAAAAGAACTGTAATAAATAAAATTTCCGTTACTGTAAATGCCTGTAGTCAATAAATTTAATTATAATGTTTAATTACACATTTAAATAACACAAAGTTATATTACAATATTATATTTTATTTATATTCAAATACTCTCCTACATTTTAAAACACAAATAAGAAAATAATAAATATTTAAGTAAAATAGAATAATTTAAATAGAAAAATATAAAAGCATAAAGAAAACAAAGGTAAAAATAATTTAACGAAAAATTAAATATAAGAAGTAATGAAATAGCTTCAAGAAACGTAATACAATAGCACTCAATAATAATAAGAAACGGGTGTTTAACTTTTCCAAAATAAGGGTGATTAGTGCAGTAATTTGGATTTTAATAGAAAAAATTTAAAAAATTGTAACTATACGTTTATAATGAAAGAAAACGGATAGAATATTAAACATATTTTAAAAACTGCGATTATGACAGCATTTTCCTAAATTGATAGACATGGTAATATGTTTCTATGTTATGTTAAAAAATGATTAAAAATATTTTTAGATAGCGGATCATAGTACCGCTTGGATCATAATTTCCTTGGGGATGATTATGTCCCATCCATATTAATAACACACATATTAATAGCTCACAGAAAGCTAATTTTGAAAGATCTATCTTTCTTCTCTCTATAATATATTGTTACGGACAAATAAAGGAAGAAAAATCGTACAAAATGTTTCATATAACGGTAAATTTGAATAAAAAATTGAAAAAAACTGTATAATACTAAATAAAATTAATTAAATTAAAGAAAGTGAAAACAAATTCTGTCATTTGACGATTTTAAAATTAAAAAAATTTTAAGTAGAATCTGAAATTTACACAATATTTATAAATTGCTCTATAACGGACGGTGTTATATAAACAATATTCTCTAACATTAATTATTTTAAGAGACTTTTCAATGGTTACATAATTTCAGTGTTCTATATTAAACGACGTAGAAGTTTTGTAAACAGACAACTCTTTGTATAAAAATTTTATTAAAATTTCACTTGATTTTGGTTCAAATTTTTATACTTCATTTATATACTGGATAAAAATTCACCCAAGATAATCGTTTTATATAACGATTTTTGAATATAACTTCAGATATTTAAACCAAATCTTTAAGTTAAAAATTTAGATGAATTTTCTTTAACTATTTATTCATTAATTAGTGGTTCGGGACATAAACTCCAATGTCGAATGTTCCTTTAGGAATTCCGATTTCATACAGTGACCAAAATAAGAAAAGTCAATAATCTAATATTGCGTTTTGACATTTTATTATAGTGAAATTCTACTAAAACCTGAAAATAGTCAATTAGAATATACTCGTAATATTGTATTGTAGGTATTCTGATAAGAATTTATTTAATTATATTACTGGAAGTTTCACTAAACAAAGTAGAATAAAAACCAATGGTTTTTAAAGACGGACATTTTTCAAAAGAAATATGTACAAACAGCTTCGAATACAGTGATTTGCATCAAAATTTGTAATTGTTTTTAAAATTTCATATGTGAGACAAAAATTTGAAAAAATGAAGACATATAGAGGGGCTCGGTGGCCTAGTGGGGAACAGCGTATAAAATACGCTATTAACACCGAGGTAGTGTGGGTTGGAATCCCACACACGTCGTAAGAGTTATTCCCCCTTACGGCATTTATATCTACGACTGAACAGGAAAGGCTGTGTACTTTCCTGTCTACACTTATGTGGCAGCGAAATTCATTAAAAAAAGAAAAACATTAAGAGATTAATCAATTTTAAGCGAATCCTACATAATATTTTTAAGCTGCTATACACATGTATTAGCAGTATGCTAATATATAATACAACTGCTAATACACAAAATTGGTACAGTTGCCTGGCTTACAGCCCAGGTGACTAAAAATAGCAAATTGGTATAAAAAAAAAATTCTAAAGTAACTTATGCTAATTCTAAAAGATTTTCTTTTGTCAACGTAATTTCTAGGCTCTATCTAAAAGTATTACAGAGATATGAAGAAAGCAAAATCTAGCAACATTTTACTTTTATGTAACGGTAAATTTAAATCTAAAAAATTGCATAATTTTGAAATTGATTTATAAAGACAAAAAAAAAAATCCTTACCGTTTTTAGATTCAAAAACTGTTTAGCAGAACCTGAGATATAGGTATTTATATTTAAAATAGGTTTTTTTTTTTTTCAAATTTTGAAGGCTCCGTAATGGTTAGACTGTAGCTCCTTATCGGTTGGACTACTGACATTTTTAACTTAATTCAGAAGAATGCTGAAAAAATTGTGCACAAAAACCTAATTTTCAGTTATAATCCTATATTTTAGATATATTATGTATATTATATACATAATATAAGGATATATCTTGAAAGTATTATAATATCATGACATACAGTTATATATTGTATCAATTTTATATTGTTATAATATTATCATACAAATTTATTCTAAAAAGAAATTATATTGTCAAAATGTTATTCAAAAGTTCTTTGTAAATTTTTTAAACATTCAAAAGACTTCCGTATATCGTTTTAACTTTACAATAACATTATAAATTGAATATAAATAAAATTAGTATCTATAGAATAATATAAAAATTTCACAATAACAACAAATAACATCAACCTAACAAATATATTAAAAATTCTATCATATATTATTCAGGGGTGTAATAATAACGAGTTGCTTTGAATTTAAAATTTAATTGAATCAATTGGTTAACCCCTAATGGGTATTGAGGTAAACATATTTTTCTTCTATATAATATTATAATTTTACCTGTACAATTTTGTAAATTTTATTTAAACATTTTGTAAAATAAGTATATAACTGTAAAATGTATTAGGTATATATAGGTACAATACTTTGAATATTGCAATAAGGTGAAGTAAAAATCTAATGGGACATTTTAAATTATTTGTATATTATTTAAATTAGATGCTAACTACTTGTATATAGTATTGTATAAAGGTAAGTAAATTAAAAATACCCATGGGTAAATTTTATTTTCATACTATAATATCTTATGTATATTTTAACATACATATTATTTTTATTATGATTTTTTTTTTTTTTTTAAGTGCATGTTATATTTCAATTTTTGCTTTTTATATGTGTTTATAATAGATTTGTATTTAATGTCAAAATAAATGTTAAATAATTTGTCATTAATTTTTTGTAATAAAATAAAATTTATTTAAAAAAAAAACAATCGATTATTTTCAAATAACAAAATTTTTTTTTTATTTTAAATTAAATAAATTACTTGTAGATAGTAAATTTAAGGTAGAAAACTAATTAGGTACTAATGTATAGATAAGTTTAATCATAAAATCATTAAAATATAGAGATAAACCTTTTTTTGACATATTATTTTATTGGGGAGTGTGTCATTTGCCTGTAGTGTAATTTGACAATATTTTTTGCAACATGCCTGTAATATTATTTGACAGTATTTCATTTTCCGGTATTTAATTTGAGTCTATTTAAAATATATAATTAAGGAGGTCTTTAGAATTGATTATATAATCAGAGTTTCAATAATTTATTTAAGAAGGATTTAGGAGCGGGTGGAAGCCCACACTCTTTTAAATGATCTGTTGTTGAAATATGTATGTAAAACATATAATTGGCGAGTATTTTAAAGTCGGTTATAAATGAAATTCAGTCAAATGAAATACATTCAAAACAAATATGTACAATCAAATAATAAGACAAGAAAGTGACATAAAGTGAAATGAAACACCTAGTTGTGATACTAACCCTATTTAGTGCATCAACTGATCATCACATATACTATTACTATACTTGGAAAAAAAGTTTAACTGTAGAAGACAACTTGCTACAAACTGTCATAAAATTATTAATAATTTTTTTATCAATATTTAAGTAATTGTGAAGAAAGTTTGGCTCTAGCAGCTAATAGTATAGAATAATGCAATTAAACGCAGAATTAATTTTTTAGTAAAATAAAACTGCTGTCGGGGAACGAAGTTATTAATAAAAAGATTGTCATGGCAAAGTCATCGATCAGATCAAAACTATATGATGAACAGTTAAAGAAGTATGAACATATTACACAGTCCCCAAATTTGTATTTACTTTTACCAAAATAAAATGAAAATATTAGATATATATCTACATAATTATAATTATATAAAACCAGCCATGATAAATGATAGACATATCCAATGAAACCAATACAATAACATCAATGCAACAAATAAAAAAATGGAAGAGATAAAATTGTGTTCTATAAGGATAAAGCATCCTAAAAAGAAAATTTAAATTTTTAAAAGTAACCTCGGATGATTGAAGTTGAAGTTACCACATTTTACTAACTTAACATGATTGAAGTTGAAGCTACCAGATTTTAATATTTTACTGACCTCAAAAACATCACAGCGAATTTTCAAGATGAATCTTTAGCTGTCATTGAATTTTAAAAATAATCGAATAAATTGCAAAAAGATTTTAATATTGAGAAATTGAAGTATCCTGTCTTTAAAATTTTTGTTGTTAAGTTATAAAAGTCTGATTTTATAAAATATTGATTTAAACAAAGAAAAAATTAAGAGTAGATATTAAGTTAGTAATATTAAAAAACAAAATTTCCCTAATTTTCTTACAATCATTTTTTATAACTTTGAAGGCTTTAAATTTTTGAAGCAGGTTTATTGAGATATTTGATCTCTTTATAATATTATTTGGAGTATTGATCTGCTGATTGTTCTTCATTATAGTTAAGCACAATTGTTCATTTTTTATACCCTGCACCTAAAGTATAGGGTATATTAAGTTTGGTATGGAGTTTGTAACCACCAAAAGGAAGCGAGATGGATATGGACACGTATATTCTGAATCAGGATCACCTCCTGAGTCTATTTAACGATGTCCGTCCGTCCGTTCGCACGATAACTAAAAAACTAGTAAAGCTATCTTGATTAAATTTATATAGTAGTTTACTAATTACGAAAGGAAGGCTAAGTTCGAATCTGGACAAAATCGGTTGATGGGTTCGGATTCTGGAAGCTTCCGAATAATTCTGGAGCAAACGAGATTATCTCCAAAACCAACATAGAATTTTTAAATTTGGTACAATGTTGTTCTTTCATGTTTGATTTAAGTCTCTGAAATTTGAGAGGATTTGGTCCATGGGTTCGGATTTCTGAAGCTCCTGAACGAGCCCCAAAGCTAACCAGTATATCTCCAAAACCAACAAAGATAGTATCTTTAAATTTGGTACACTGGTGTTCTTTCATGTTTTCTTCGAATTCTTTCGAATTTTACGTTGCTCAAATTTGGGTTGAATTAGACAGAAAAGGCTAAAAAAGTTATGGATTCTTAATTTAATTCGAATATATCAGGTATAGGGTATTAATCAGTCGGTTGCATCGTCTTACTGTTACATTTACTTGTTTTGTTTTAGTTTATTCTCCTACCAGAAATTGCACAGTTTTTCTTTTTCAGACGTGGCTGTAAATGTCGTAAGTAAATATCATAAACACTTTCTCGGCGTTTTAAGTTTTCTAAAATAAACATATTTTTAAATTTTGGTTGTTTGTAAACGTAATTATTTCCAAATTGCCTGAACTTTCCTCGTGAATTTTTAATAACTTGGTCCAATACAAATTATTAGGTAAATACTTAAATGTATTTTTACAGCAATAATATCAAAGTTACTAATAAAGTTTTGCTGCAACTGAAAATCGAAAAAAATTTTTATAAACCCTTCCATTATTTTATCAAAAAAAAAAGGCAAAATTCTTTTATTTTCTAAAAACAAAATTCGTAAGAAAAAATTATAAATTAATCTTTATAATAAAAGGAAAAAAAAAAACAAGAATTCTACAAGATATAGCTGGTAATTAAATTGTTAGATTAATTAATAAAAGTAACTATACATGTTTCAACATTAAATTTAAAAAAAAAAGTCAAAAGTTAAAAGTTTTTTACTTAATTTCTTTGTTAAACCAGTAACCATTCCACAAAATTTCAACCACAATAATTTTGGCTGTTCATAAATTTAATCAAAACCACTAAAATAGATAAATTTATATAATTAGATTACCTAATGATTAATATAGTTGAATGAACCTTATAAGAAAGAACCCAATATAAACCAATAATACATCTACTAAAAAAGTCAAAGTCTTTAATTAAAATTCATTAAAAATTTATTATACATCTGCAGTATAGGTATATATATAATATATACATTAAAATTACGTACGTAGATACTTAACCATTCAAATTTTATTGAAATTTGAGTTTAAATGTCATGATAATGATTAATTTGGCTTTGAATAAAATATTAATTGTAAAAATAATTGATATCTATCAGATACATATATAGTATTATACATATCTACCTACTTATTTATTATATGTGAATGTAATCTTATATATTATGCAAACATACATCAGTACAAACTTTTTGCATGCAAACATTTTCTAATTAAAGATTAATAAAACATCGTTTCAATCGATTCAAATTAAACCGTCTGGTTAAATTAAATCGTTTTATTTTAAGTGAAAATTTTTATTTATCCTTTTTCTATTATGTTTTCATTATTATTATATTATCTTTAAGAATTTCTTCGTATTTTTCCATGACTTTTATAATTGATTTTTACTTTGATGTTGATTTTCAGATATTTTTTTTTTTGTCTATTTTCCATTTTCCATCCTAAATCAAATTACATATAATCTTTTTAATCCTTGTGTATACTACAAATCAATAAAAAGAAAAAGAAGAATACAGTTATCCTTGCTAATTGTAAAATTAATCGTACAGACCCGTTATAATGTTTAAAATACAATATATTATTACAGTATAAATAAGTTCAAAAACAATGCAACTGCAACAATGAAATTTCTGGAGTCATGAAAGCTGAGAATTTCGAAATAACATAACATGTCCTTAATACATGTCCTTAATTCTCTTTAGATCTTCTAAATTTTAATTAATCAAATAAACCTATTGTTTGTCCTAAAAGCTTATGCTCAATTTTCATCTTCTTCCTTAATTGGTTTTTTAATTAAAACGTTTGCTTTTTAAAATTAAAATTTCCTTTATTTTACACTGGTCTATTCTCTGTATTGTTCATTATTTTAGAAATAAATTTTCAAATACTGATTCAATAAATTAATATTTTAAATGTGTAAGTAGTTTTTGGACCACTATGTATTTGTTGTTCATTAGTAAGAACAAAACATTTTATTTTGTCATTTTGCCTTCCATCTTTAAATTGTAACGAATATGTTTATATAACACTATTTATATGAAACTCGTAAATTTGTAAGCTTCAGTTTATCCAAGAGCAGAACCGTTCGTAAACAAAATTAATATAATTTTTTGTTTTTCTTAATTTTTAAAAATTTTTTTTTTTTTTAAATAATTTCTTGCAAATTATTTTTAAAAGAAATTAGGTGGGAATTATCGAAATACACTATATAGGAGTGGAACAGCACCACAAAAAAAATGGTTTATATGACCTTAAGCACTAAATTAATGCTTTAAATGGCAGCCTATTTACAAAACTCTTGCGCCGTTTTAAACAAAAATGTAATTTGAACAAGTGATAAATTTTGTAACCCCATCCGTTATGAAGCTGCAGCACGCTAAAAAATCCTATATCCAAATTATTATGAAGTTCAAACTTTAAATTTCCATTCATTTTTTAATCGTTTTTCGTTATTAGATAGAGTTTCATGTGACACTATAAAAATCGTTGCGGACACTTTAAAAAAAACATAATTAATACCTAAAAAATAACCTAATTTCTGAAATATTAATTTTTACTAGGTATTATAATACAAATTACTATCCATCACTGTATGAACAAAAATATTCTGTCGAAAACATACCTACATACAACATAAATTGATCTATTAAACAATTATGATTATTGCTGTCGTTTATGTTTGGTTGTTGTCCAGGATTTGTTAAATTCTTTTTTAGTTTTCTTTTGTTGTTGTTTTGTTGTGTATTTTACCCATTTTATAATATAAGAAAATTTATTTAGAAACGATATAAGGTGTAAATAATAATAAACAATATATTTTATAGACATATTATATACATATGTGTATATAAGTCATGATACAAGGATTTAAGTACGTAAGGATGAATAAAAGTTAGAAGAATGCTATTAATTTCCAACCTCTGCTTCGATCAATAATTAAAAAAAAAGTTATATTAAAATTCAATTAAGATTGCGACCAAATAAAAATTGCTATAATATGTTCGAGTTATGATGTTATATTTTAAATGGTGATTGTCAAGGACAATAAAATTAGAGTCTTTAATATTTTTTTATAGACATTTTTTTGTTGTTTTTTTTTTTATATTTAGAACAATCTGTGAAATTTAATAGAAGAAACAAATTGTAGTACCTATACCGAATTTTTTTCTTCTACTTAAATTTTCATTTTGATGCTGAATTAATAGTAGGATGAATGTCAGAGGCTTAATATATAGTGTTATGATATACTTTCATATTTATGATGAAAAAAACAAAAATTAAAAAGCAAACTTTCATTCATATCAAATTTATTTGGAATTTTAATAATATAAGACGAAAATTTATTTTATTTAATAATTTCTTTTTCAAGAAATCATAAATTTAATATTATGGATATTTATAGTATGTTTATAATAACAATAATAATTTTTTTTTATTAGTTAAGATAGATTTTATAAATAACAAACAGGTTTTCTTTTAACTGTATAGTTAACGTCTGTATAACTTACTATTAATACCATTATTAATTTAATTTAAGAGTTTTTTACTGTAATAAATTTTTAGGGTAGTCTCTTCTGAATATATTATGAAAAAAGAATTCTTTATGTTACTGGAGTAGTATTAATAGGGCTTTCATGTTTTCCAGCTGTTATTTTTACATTCCTCTATATGCTATGTATGATTGCATTCACTTCCGCTTTTATGGTGCATCTGAAATTGTAGTTTGAACGATTTTTTACATCTTGGATGTTTGAAAAGCCACTTCACTTAGTTTTGTTTAGATCTGTTTTTAGTGTATGTACTTGAGATCTTACAAAACTTCCACACAGTTTAAGATAAGATAATGTAATTTTAATCATGAATGCTTAATAAACTCTCAAATTAATTTTGTGGAATAACTTTTTTATATCGCCTCACCCATTACGAAGGTAGAGCTCCTCAAGGTTGGAAAAAGCCCTATTTTCGAATGTGTGTATCTTAGATTCCGCTTAAAATTTTTTTAATTTAAAAATGACATACGATAGTGCAGATTTTTACCAAGTAAATTTCAAGATTATACAATTCAAAATTGAAGTCATGATTTGTAGATACTAGTTTCTGGAAGTAAAATACAAAACTTTTATATCTTCAACATTATATTTTTTTATGGTATTAAACAACTTTTCTTGGTTTTTATAGGGTTTCCTTAAAATGGAAGGAATTTTATTTTACCTTTTCACAATTTTTGTTTACATTTAAGTTTCTATTCTATTTTGATAAATGTGAGCTTTGGTTTTAAATAGCCCCTTGTTTATTCTTTGTTACCTTGTTATAGGTATTAGCAGCTCTCCTGCAAGTCTCCAGAAGTTTGCATTTTTGATTTATTGAGCCGTTATATTCTGCATAATATCATGCGTAGATTTTTATTTATTAACACTTGCAACAGTTATGTATTAATACACCAACCAGTTTTCATTTCTACACATCAGAATCCAAAAGTAATGAAGATTTTTCGAAGTTTCGAAGTTGAACCACATTGGCTACTATTGTGCAAATCCAGCTCTGGTTTTATTAAGTCTGATGTTTACATATTTTGCTGCCATTCAGCCGTCTCTGAACATTTTACTAACCGAGATTGTTATAGAATAGGTACCATATTATTTATATGAAAATACTTTTTTTATTTCATGTCTGCATCTTTTCAGTTACTTACAGGCAATTTACATTTAATTTAATATTCAAAACTTTATTATTATTATTATTTACATTTACTAAAACTTAAATAATTTTTTAAAAATTTACTTTTAGTTATGTTTCGCAAGCAATTGAAACTGAAATAACGGTGTAAGTTTGATTATTTTAAAGCATTCTTGAAATGAAAAAATGGTAATAAAATAGAAAATATTAATGTTTAAAAGATTATTTTATTTTTTTATTTTTTATAAAAGTAAAAAATGTTTTATTGATATCAATGTATACAATAATAACATTAAAAGTCCTTAAATAAATATACAAAAAAGATATTAAATAAAAATGGCAAATCTTATTATTGAAAGAACAAAAAACCCAAAACTTATTTTTCAAGGTTCTTAACAAAAACAAAAAAAAGCCTAATAAGACTTATTAAAATACCAAATGCTTTAAATGTATAATAAAATTATAAAAATTTTGTTATTGATTTCTGTATGGTATCTACCATAAATTAGTATTTTAAATCATTTCAACTTGAATAAAATTTAATAGAAATATTAACAAAAAAAAATGTTTCCTTTAGAAAATATAAACTAGGTATCTACCAGTACCAAGAAAAAAATAATTTTAACTTACAATACAGCAGTTGTTTCTATTATATTATATATTTATTCTATTATATTATATATCTACTATTATTAGTATATCTAGACTATTATTTGTTAAAAGTATCATCTTTAAATTTAAAGGGGAAGCTCTTCGAACCTCTGAACACATCTCTTCGATATGTTAGAATAATGGTAAAAAAATGTTACTCTTATACTAAGTGATATAATATTTTAGCATTTTTCGTTTGCAAAAAGTTTTACTATCCATGTTCATTAATATTGTAGATATTAAATTTGGGTAAAAATTTACTTTTAAAATAAATAAGACATTATGGATTTTGAATTTATAAAATGTCATCATACATCATTTTTATAATCTTATAAAAATTCTGTATTTTTTAATTCTGATTCTGCTAAATAACTAAGTTTGCTAATTCTGAGTTACAAAACTGAATCAGAGTCCGCGTTACAAAATCCTGAGTTACAGAATTCTGAAGTTTTTTTTAATCCTGTTGGTTTTTTTTTTTTTTTTGTATATTATGCCTTTTTGTGTAAATATGTATGTGCAAAAATAATTAGAAGGAATTTTAAAACAATTAGTTACAAAATCGGGGTTTCAATAAATTATTTAGCGGGGGTTTAATAACTATTAAATTATTCTTGTATAAAATAATAGATGGCGTAGAAATAAAAAGAAACGTCTCAGTCTTGTACAATATCTACAACCGAGTAATCAACGGTTTAATAAAATAAAATTAAGATTCCAGAAACTGAAACTTAGTCAAATATGAATAATAAATGACTTAGTAGATGCCCGACAAGGAAAAAAAAACGTATAAGATATATCTCAATATTCAAACCAAACCAAAAATTAAAAGTGTTCATTTGATCAAATGATAATTCTCTTTCTAAATATCAAAATAATACCAATATTAGATTTAAATAATATACGATCTACCTTGGTATACTTATGTTTGTTTTTAGATAAAAACTTCAAGAGCAGTCAAGAATAAAACACATCTTATATAATTATACATATCAATTCCGCATACACTGTGACATTATTTTCTATCCATCTATAATTAATAGTCAACTACAGTAAAATAAAACATAATTATTTAAACAGAAAATTCGTTTCTTTATCACAGCATCCAAGGTAAACATTAATAAGTCTATTAACTTCAACAATATAAAATTGTTTAATATTATTGCGAGGAAATAATATTATGTATACTATAGGTATCAGATATTTAATTAAAAATCTTATTAAATACCTAATTTATAAATTTTCCATTCACCGTTTTTTTCGAAAAAAAAAAAAAAACAGATAAAAAAATATAAAAGAAATTTCTTAGAAAAATATTCTCAATCAATTTTAACAAAAATTCCTAAAAATTTTTGATAAAAAAAAAATAATTATTCAATAAGATACAGTTTTTGATGGAATCAATAAAAAGTTCACAGAAATTTTATTCTTTTTTCCTTTTTTTTTTTTTAATTAAATTTTTGAACTTTTATATTTTTATAAATAATATACCTACAAACAAACATTTATTAAACTATGCCATATTAATCTTTACAATAGTAACGATGACACACTTAATTTCTTAATACTGCTGTTAAAAAAATTATTGAAACACTGATTTTGTAACACACTATAAAATTCTTCCTTTTTATTTTCTTTTTGAGATACATATATTTCAACAACAAAGTATTCAAAATAGTGGGGTCTGTCACAAAGAAACAACCGCTGAACAAATTAATTATTAAAGCCCTGATTTTCCAAGCAACTGTAAAATCCCTTCTAAATATTTTTTTTTTTTTAATTAAAACAAAACGACAAAAAATCAGCCTTTCAGCAAGCGCGATATTTTCAAGGCTGACCTTTAAAAAAACGATATCTTGATGTTGTTAATAAACAAATTTTTAAGCCGAAAATTGGGAAAAAATTATTTTTCTTTGTGAGAGATTTCCACGAAAATTAAATTTTACTGTAAAAGTATTATTGTAAAAGTCAAAATTATTTATTTATAAAACCGAAAAGTATTTAATGAAGTTGATTAAATTAAAATATTAACATTCTGTATCAGCAACCTTTAATGTTATATTATGACTTTCAAGGAACTTAAAAAAAAAAAAAAAAAAGATAATTAAATAAAACTATTTTATTCAATTCATTTAATTGAAAATTTTTGTGAAATTTTAATAATTATTCACTATAATTTGAAAAATCAACTATGGTTTTTTCTAAAATATTTTTAATTTTTGTTTTTTTTTTTTTCCGAAGAAAATAGAGAAATTTTAATAAACGAGAGGGGGAAAACTAAAATTTAAAGTTACAAAAATAATTAATTAATAAAGAAAAACTTAAAGGAAAAATATGTTGGTTTTTTCCCCTTTTTTTTTTCTCATTCTTTTTTTTTTTATTATTTAGAATTGTTTTAGATTTTTAGTTAAATGTCCGTCTAATCAAAAGTTTAAAGTTTATTTTGAAATAGTAATCAAAGTAACGAACACTACTACATGGTAGCCATTTTTTTCATTTTTAAAAATATTTATTAAACTCTCCAGATTTAAATTTTCAGCAGTTCATTTGAACATTTTAACAGTGTTCGAAACTTTATAGAATAACTTTTCTTATTATAAGAAAATAATTTTCAGTATGAGGGATTTATTTTGAGCGATTTTTGTAATACATTATGGAATAATACATTTTGAATATAATATTTTATTACTATGTAGTTCTGGTCGTCTAATATTTAACTTTCTAAAATCTACATTCGTTTATTGGGATACCACTGTTATGTTCATTTATATCTACAGAACCCCAACTGTTGGCGTTTGAAATATAAACATTTAATTTTCTCTTTCTTGTTTGTTGATTTGCTCTTAAACGTTCTTTTCTTTGAAGGGGAGTTTCATTCGCTATTAATTCTTCGCGAGATTCTTTCGGAAACCGAATTAACTCTGCGCACTCTTGCTTCCGTAGTTTCAGTAAGCTTCCTATCTTTATAATGTTGACTAAGATTCATAATGAATAATAATATGTATTTTGAACTAAATATAAATATTTTTCTTATAAAATGTACAAACTATTAAAAATATTAAAAAATTAAAATTAGTGACTAAATATGATTTACTCTTGTCTTTGTTAGAAAAAATAATTACCTATGTTATAAGAATTTATTACCTTTGATAATTTTCTACATAGATACATAGGTATGTATTTATTAATGCACAAGTTTTGATGTTTTGCATTCATTTACAATGTTCATAATATGTATGTATGATAAAAATTTGAATATATTGTTTCTATAAAAAAATATGAATTTCGAAAATAATAATTTCTCTTACCTAAATCTACAAACAATAATTACATACCTTTATTATTACCTTTAAAAATCTGATTTAATAATAATTATTATTATCTACAAAAATCTGAAATCAATGCTTAATTGGTTACAGAATGTGTCAATACTTAATTGAAATGTAATGTAAATAATATTATTTCTAACTTTACGCATACTTTTGTAATAATAAATTAACTTGTTGTATACTGTGCAGAGTGCTGCAGGGTACAGACTGCAATTAACACGTTTGCTATGATTTATAAATTATGTTATAACTTATACATATGAATTTTGAATTTCTTTTATTCTTTTTTTCTGTTATGTACAGTATTAGTTTTTGTTATGAAAAATGTTATTGTTGCAATTTGGAAACAATTATCAAGCCCCTATATCATAATATTTAATCTGTAAATGATAGACATTTAAAACCCTTTTACTCAATGATTTACCAACCGACTTTAATTTTTTTTTTTAATTGATAAATATTCAGTTCAGCTATCTTACAATACCAATATTTTTCCAAAATTTTCGGATTTTCATTATTAGTAAATTTTCTATTTTTATAAAGAAAAAAACCCATATAAAGAATATACATACATATGTATCATATAGTATAATCTATATTTATTATATATTCAAATAAGACGCTCTTTTTTTGTTCTTTTGTTTCCATTAAATTTTAAATTTTCCTTTTTTTTGCATCTTATAAAATGCATCTTATAATATAAAATAATAGGTATACATATATTGAGTTTCCAATATTCAATAAATCAGGGGCATCTTCTAAAAGATAATAATAACCATGTTTTTACAAAAAATATCGCTTGCAAAGAAATTTTAAACTCAGAAAGACATTAATTATTGAAAATTGTATTTTTACGTTTTAAATAAAATAATAGATACAGGTACTGTATATAGTTTCTTTATGATTAAATCAAAAAAAAAAATTGCTTATTTCGTTTTTCAATTTAAATGGACATTATGAATTAAAATTAAATATAAATAAAATTAGAGTAAATTAAAAACATTATAAATATTGGCTACGGATAATTGTGGTTAATCACAGTTATTTATCAAACAACCTCAAATTTCTAGTTCAACGTATAAATAAGTAGAAAAACATTAAATCGCTTTTGAAGACTATCATATACATTTGATAGAGTAAATTAAAAAAATTTCAAATATCTGTTATTGGTTACGTTAATTGCAAATGCTTATTAAAATACCTCGAATTTCGAGGGGCTGGCGAATACTAGTATCTATTATTTTCCACATATACATTTTATTCATTTATTTGTTTATATTAATATTACAAATTATTTAGGTAATCCAATTTTAATAAACCATCGGCTACTTCAAATCATTATAGGTCACCTTGGTCTACCATTTGGCCATTGAGGCTCATATTCTACCTAGATAACATTTAGCAAGCTATAAAACTTTTAGTAATAAAATCTTTAAAAAAAATTGCATATTTACTGGCGTAATATATTAGATAACTGATTTAATTTTATTTTTAGGTATATTGGTTAAAAAATATCTAACGGTACTACATTTTATTGTCGTTTTATTATTATAAATCTGTAAATCTTTTAAAAATAACCTAGTTGCTATGATGTTTTTAGCAGCAGTAGAAAAACTTATTTATTTCTATAATATGAGTATATTATGACATTGTATATAATAAGAATGTAATTAATATTAAACTGTTATTAATATTACGATAAAAATTTAATTTTTTTTTTTGTTGTTTTCGTATTATCTAATAAATTTAACACTAAATAATGTGATATTAAAATTTTATATTATGTATTTTTATAGAAGTATGCCACTATCGCTGTTAAGCTATTGTGAATATTTTTTTTTTATTCTACTTAATATTTATTTATTTTATTTTTTTATTGTTATTTTAATTTTTTCTTTTTTTTTTTGTACTTATTCTCTATGTAATAAATGAATCCTTTTTCGGTCCAAAACATATGTAATTACTTTAGCTACAGTACAATGAATTTTATAAATGATGAAGGTTACTTGGTGGTTTATTTTTTGTTGGTAATTGTTGCTTTTTTTTTTTTTTTTGTATAAAAAACTTTAGATAGAATAGAGGAAGGATTCACTTGATGATCTAAAAATTTTGTTTTCTTTTTTTTATTTCTTTTGTATTTTTTTTTGTAATTAAATTATTTTAACATGTAAAATAAATATGGCGTCATATGTTTTAAAAAGTTGTCTAATATAATTAATATACGCTGAATTTTATTTTATATATTTTTTTTTTCGTTTTTTCGCTTTTAATTTTTGGTTGAATTTTTAAAGCAGTGAAGCAAACACACAAAACAAAAAAAAAAAATTTATAAATACATAGATAGTTGGCTCAGATAATATAATAATTGAAAGTTTCCAGTTACATTCTGAAATAAATTCCGTCAAAGGAAACAAATAAAAAATAGCATAAAATCTAAATAGTTGGGTATAAATATTATAACTCTGTGTTTGTGTACAGCAGTAGCAGCATGAAATAACTCCGAATCAAGAAATTCAATAATTTTGCATCAAATTATTTTATAATAATTAAATAATTAAAATAAGTCCGTAATTCTTCTGAAATAATTCCGCACGAACCAAATAAGTCCGCAAAATAAAAATGGAATAAATCATTATTTTCTTTTAATTTAAATATTTGAGCAGTTATAAAAAATTAAACATTATGTTTGGAATTTTATTTGAAGAATTATAGAAATAATATGTAATGAAAATAAGTAAATATAATATTAAAAATGTTAACTGTAAAATCCCTTCTAATTCAGAATCTTGTATATACCTCATATTGTATTTATAAATATTTTAAATGAAGGGTAAACCCTGATTTTCTTTTTAATTCTGAAATCCCTGCTACTTCAGCATCTCGCATATACGTTTTTATAAATATTTTGGATGATTTTTTTTTTTTTTTCAACTTTAAAATTCTTCTTTGTGTATAAAGAAAATAATTGGAAGGGATTTTAGAGTTGGTTACAAAATCAGAGTTTCGATAATGATGTCAATGTTTCACGGGGATATAACACCGTCACCTCCCACTGTTTTAAGGACTTTGATGTTGCAATATGTTGGAAGTCAATTTGAGGATTTAATTTTTCAATTTTCGAACTTATTTCATAATGAAGAAATGAAATAAATCCGCAAAATAGAAATAAAATAAATCTACACAAAGCGAAGTTATCATTCGCATAAAAAAAAAAACAAAAAAAAAAAAAATTATGAATTAATATTCTCACTTGTGCGTTGCAGAGTTATTTCTTAAGTAGTTTTTTCATAGTACCGTTTTAGTAAAATTCTGTTGCTACATATTCTGAAAATTGAAAAAAAAAAACAATAAATTAATTCTTTATTTTGAATTTGATAACTAAAAAAATTTCGAAGAAAGAAACTCTATTAAATCATAAAAAAAAATCTGAAATTGAATCGTAGGAGTAATAAAATCAAAAGTGGTTTTTCAGGATAATTATTATTTTATAGTTGCCATTGGCAAAGCGATTAGATAATATAGCAATTCTAATATGGATGCTCACTAATTAATAGGAAACCAACCAGGTACAATTAATTGTGAATCTTTTAAATTAAATATGATATTTAAAAGTATTATATTGCGCATATCAAACAAGATTTATTAATACAAATTTAAAAGAAAATCATTTTAGGCAAGGATATCTATATAACTGCTTCAAATTGCTTGAAATCAATTTTCTGACATTATAATTCTGGTGAAATAATTTATTTAGTTTAAAGTACATAGTTTGGATAAAACAAAAAATGTATGTATAATTAAAAAAATAAACTATTATTTCAAGGATAAATCAGTAATTAATTTAAAAAAAAAAATCCTTTTTTTTAAACATTTTTCAACAGAATGATAAAACTGTTATTAATTGTTTTTAAATTCATGTATAAAAATATTGAATATAAGTTTTTATTTTTACATATTTTTTTTTTTTTTTTAATTTTTATATAATATTTCAATTAAAAATGAAATTATAATAAATTTTAAATTTCCACTCTTTTAAACATTATTTTAGTATGATATTAAATTTCCATGGTAATGTTATAGTAAATAAAATGGAAAATAAGTAAAAAATAAAGAAAAATAAAAAAAGAATAAAAAATAGATAAAAAATTATTGAAAATAAAAATAATCTAAAGAATTTCAATTTAAACCATAGTGTGATCGTATATACGAGCACTTAACAAATTATTACTTATTTGCTTTGAAATTATGATTTATTGAGTAGTTGTTAATGAAAAATGAAAATCAAACATTCTGAAGGAATCAGTTTAGTTTTCCATTTTTCAATTATTTTTAAAATTAAATATCACTAATAGCTTGATGTTATAAAATTTTTTTTGATTTATAGATACTTTTGCAAACCTTGATAGTGAAGTAAAATAATTGATTAATGAAAAGTTGTTTCAATTTATTATATAAATTTTTGTTTATTTAATGATTTTTAGTTCATTATCCTTGAAACAAAAATTTTGTAACAGATTCCTATGTAATATATATGATATATATATTATATACTTTTATATATAGGTGTTGTTATATAGTCTCTTTTGTTTTAAGTCTATCTGTAAACACGTGAGCATAACAGCTGTGCTTTGTATCTACAGAAGTTCTCCTATTAGCTACAGCTTAATGGGGAGTTCTGTCCTGTTTAAATTAATTAAAAGGCGGTATTTTGTTCCTTGAACCTTTCAGATTGAAAGTCAAATAATATCTTTATTGAAAAAGTCTATGGTATTTATACAAAATTTCTTTTACATATTACATTATTATTATTGTTGTTTTTTTATTTTTATTACCTAATCCCAAATTCATATTAAGTTCAAAATACCTAATTGTCGTTTAAGATTTAAAAAGTAAAATTTGTTTTAAATAAAATTAAATTTATGATACACATATAGTTCGTTACCTCTTACAATATTTTGTAATTTTATTTTCGGCATAGTTAAATCATACTTTTGTTGATCATGTCAATACCGATTTAAGTTAAAATTTTGTAAAAACATAGTTCTTTAGCGAAAGAAATGGTACAACTGATATGATTCGGAACTATTAATCCGTTCCGGTACACCGACTTTTATATTATATATCTATAAATAAAATTAATATTCAAAATGTTCAATATTTTATAAATTTAAAAATCAAAATTTATATTATCTATGTACAAAACATTTTTTCTGTTATTTTATTGTAAATTTTTCATTTGACCTTCTAAATTCTAATATTATTAATAAACCATCCTTAATCCATCCTATTCATCCTTGATTCATCATAAATTTGAACCAAATAGTGCATCCGTGTCAAAATTCCCAACCTGTTGTTAAGTTTAAATGAAAATATTTCATCTAGAAAAATGTGGATCAAAATATATTCGATTCCAGAATCATACTTGAATTTTGATGGTATTAGAGAAAGATTTTATAACTAAATACAGTTATTGAATTACAAATTTTAAAATGTTTCAAAGCTTTCCACTAACACGAATATGAACGCAACTCAGCACCACCAAGTCCGCTACAATTCAAAATATAGTTTAAAGTTTTTCAATTTTCGTTTCCATGCAAATATTCAAATATTTTGTTTTTTAGTTTAGCATCAGTAAATTTTAATATTTGCAGCATTTGTTACAAGACTTTGTCTATCAGTGCTTTTTATCATTATTTTGCATATTTGAAAGTCTGATTGAAAAGCTCAGTTCCGTTTTTATATTTAATATCCTTTATCCTTTACCTACAATATTTTTTTTTAAATCTTTCTATCCTCTAAAATCTAAATAATCTTAGTTTCCAAACAGTGTCATATAACTGCTTATAAATCTCCATTTTTTTTTTTGTTTGAATTTTTAATAGCATTAGGTATAGCTTTAAAAAATTGTTATTTTTCCATAGTAATATTAATATTGTCTAATATTTAATCCTCCGTTTAATAAAGAATTTATTCGCAAACCTAACAAACAAGAAAACAGAATGCGCGTTTTTAAATGGGTTTTAAAAATCACTGCCACTTTAACCAATGCATAATATATTATATTATAATATAAATCTATATAATATTATATATTTACTATTCAATTGTTGTTTCATTTTAATAAAATTCAAATAACCTCTCCATTTTTTTTTTAAATTTTAAAAATTATAAAGTGGAATTTATTTTTTTTAACAAAACATTACCACTATACTATTATAGCAATAAACATAGAAAAATCACTATAAGTCGAGTCCCTCATTTTAGAGGAGTTTAATATTACAACACTTTGTTGTATCCAGTGGTGTTTCCTTTGTTTTTCCTTATTATTGTATATTATTTTTTTGTCTATTTGTTTTATTTCTTGGCTAAACATCCGTCTTTGACTTTAAATTGCAAAACAAAAAAATGGACTAAAGATAAAAAATTATAAAATATAAGAATAACAATAAATATTTCTGAGTTAAGTAGGCTAACAACACTCAGTTTGTTTGCTTTGAATTGAAAACTTATAAGATAGGTCAAACAACGGGATCTTTTTCGACTAAGAACTGTTCTATATTTTCAAAATTAAGTAAAAAACACTAAATCTCACTCTTTTTTTTCTCCTCATTGCTATTCTTACTTTTGAAGCACTATAGTGAGTATGTAGTTAAAAAAAATGAGCTAATATACTTGCTCTAGGAAGCTCAACAAATATGTCCTGAATTTCTTATAGGTTAGAATTATTATACCATTCTAAAAGTATTATGAAGAAACCAATCTAATTTAGCTTGCCCTTTTGATTATTATAAATTGAGCTTTACTTGAAACTGTGGTATCAAGAAACCTTAATTCATAAGTACAGTAGGTAAAATGAAGATAATATTTTATGGCTTAGGTTCTGTTATTTGTAGCAATTATAGTTTAGATCGTTATTCGAAAGTAATTCCCTTCATGTTTTTGTTTCTTCTTAAAATAATATATTTTTTTTCATCCTCTCATTTGGTATTTGGTTTAGTGGTAACGGTACTTATGTAAAATAGGATTTAATAAATTTTGTTCTCATTTTTTCTCTATTGTTATATTGTTGCTTTATTGCTTTTTTTTCTCGAAAAAAAACAAAATTAAACCAAAAAACAGATGAGAAAGACAAGAAATTAAAAAAAAAAATAAATATAAATAAATTTAAAAAAAAAAAAGATATAGCTATAGCTGTTATATTATAATATTTTCTTTTTTTATATTTATAATTATAATATATTTTTATAAATAAAAAATTCTATAAAATTCTTCCTTTTTATTTTCTTTTTGAGATACATATATTTCAACAACAAAGTATTCAAAATAGTGGGGTCTGTCACAAAGAAACAACCGCTGAACAAATTAATTATTAAAGCCCTGATTTTCCAAGCAACTGTAAAATCCCTTCTAAATATTTTTTTTTTTTTAATTAAAACAAAACGACAAAAAATCAGCCTTTCAGCAAGCGCGATATTTTCAAGGCTGACCTTTAAAAAAACGATATCTTGATGTTGTTAATAAACAAATTTTTAAGCCGAAAATTGGGAAAAAATTATTTTTCTTTGTGAGAGATTTCCACGAAAATTAAATTTTACTGTAAAAGTATTATTGTAAAAGTCAAAATTATTTATTTATAAAACCGAAAAGTATTTAATGAAGTTGATTAAATTAAAATATTAACATTCTGTATCAGCAACCTTTAATGTTATATTATGACTTTCAAGGAACTTAAAAAAAAAAAAAAAAAGATAATTAAATAAAACTATTTTATTCAATTCATTTAATTGAAAATTTTTGTGAAATTTTAATAATTATTCACTATAATTTGAAAAATCAACTATGGTTTTTTCTAAAATATTTTTAATTTTTGTTTTTTTTTTTTTCCGAAGAAAATAGAGAAATTTTAATAAACGAGAGGGGGAAAACTAAAATTTAAAGTTACAAAAATAATTAATTAATAAAGAAAAACTTAAAGGAAAAATATGTTGGTTTTTTCCCCTTTTTTTTTTCTCATTCTTTTTTTTTTTATTATTTAGAATTGTTTTAGATTTTTAGTTAAATGTCCGTCTAATCAAAAGTTTAAAGTTTATTTTGAAATAGTAATCAAAGTAACGAACACTACTACATGGTAGCCATTTTTTTCATTTTTAAAAATATTTATTAAACTCTCCAGATTTAAATTTTCAGCAGTTCATTTGAACATTTTAACAGTGTTCGAAACTTTATAGAATAACTTTTCTTATTATAAGAAAATAATTTTCAGTATGAGGGATTTATTTTGAGCGATTTTTGTAATACATTATGGAATAATACATTTTGAATATAATATTTTATTACTATGTAGTTCTGGTCGTCTAATATTTAACTTTCTAAAATCTACATTCGTTTATTGGGATACCACTGTTATGTTCATTTATATCTACAGAACCCCAACTGTTGGCGTTTGAAATATAAACATTTAATTTTCTCTTTCTTGTTTGTTGATTTGCTCTTAAACGTTCTTTTCTTTGAAGGGGAGTTTCATTCGCTATTAATTCTTCGCGAGATTCTTTCGGAAACCGAATTAACTCTGCGCACTCTTGCTTCCGTAGTTTCAGTAAGCTTCCTATCTTTATAATGTTGACTAAGATTCATAATGAATAATAATATGTATTTTGAACTAAATATAAATATTTTTCTTATAAAATGTACAAACTATTAAAAATATTAAAAAATTAAAATTAGTGACTAAATATGATTTACTCTTGTCTTTGTTAGAAAAAATAATTACCTATGTTATAAGAATTTATTACCTTTGATAATTTTCTACATAGATACATAGGTATGTATTTATTAATGCACAAGTTTTGATGTTTTGCATTCATTTACAATGTTCATAATATGTATGTATGATAAAAATTTGAATATATTGTTTCTATAAAAAAATATGAATTTCGAAAATAATAATTTCTCTTACCTAAATCTACAAACAATAATTACATACCTTTATTATTACCTTTAAAAATCTGATTTAATAATAATTATTATTATCTACAAAAATCTGAAATCAATGCTTAATTGGTTACAGAATGTGTCAATACTTAATTGAAATGTAATGTAAATAATATTATTTCTAACTTTACGCATACTTTTGTAATAATAAATTAACTTGTTGTATACTGTGCAGAGTGCTGCAGGGTACAGACTGCAATTAACACGTTTGCTATGATTTATAAATTATGTTATAACTTATACATATGAATTTTGAATTTCTTTTATTCTTTTTTTCTGTTATGTACAGTATTAGTTTTTGTTATGAAAAATGTTATTGTTGCAATTTGGAAACAATTATCAAGCCCCTATATCATAATATTTAATCTGTAAATGATAGACATTTAAAACCCTTTTACTCAATGATTTACCAACCGACTTTAATTTTTTTTTTTAATTGATAAATATTCAGTTCAGCTATCTTACAATACCAATATTTTTCCAAAATTTTCGGATTTTCATTATTAGTAAATTTTCTATTTTTATAAAGAAAAAAACCCATATAAAGAATATACATACATATGTATCATATAGTATAATCTATATTTATTATATATTCAAATAAGACGCTCTTTTTTTGTTCTTTTGTTTCCATTAAATTTTAAATTTTCCTTTTTTTTGCATCTTATAAAATGCATCTTATAATATAAAATAATAGGTATACATATATTGAGTTTCCAATATTCAATAAATCAGGGGCATCTTCTAAAAGATAATAATAACCATGTTTTTACAAAAAATATCGCTTGCAAAGAAATTTTAAACTCAGAAAGACATTAATTATTGAAAATTGTATTTTTACGTTTTAAATAAAATAATAGATACAGGTACTGTATATAGTTTCTTTATGATTAAATCAAAAAAAAAAATTGCTTATTTCGTTTTTCAATTTAAATGGACATTATGAATTAAAATTAAATATAAATAAAATTAGAGTAAATTAAAAACATTATAAATATTGGCTACGGATAATTGTGGTTAATCACAGTTATTTATCAAACAACCTCAAATTTCTAGTTCAACGTATAAATAAGTAGAAAAACATTAAATCGCTTTTGAAGACTATCATATACATTTGATAGAGTAAATTAAAAAAATTTCAAATATCTGTTATTGGTTACGTTAATTGCAAATGCTTATTAAAATACCTCGAATTTCGAGGGGCTGGCGAATACTAGTATCTATTATTTTCCACATATACATTTTATTCATTTATTTGTTTATATTAATATTACAAATTATTTAGGTAATCCAATTTTAATAAACCATCGGCTACTTCAAATCATTATAGGTCACCTTGGTCTACCATTTGGCCATTGAGGCTCATATTCTACCTAGATAACATTTAGCAAGCTATAAAACTTTTAGTAATAAAATCTTTAAAAAAAATTGCATATTTACTGGCGTAATATATTAGATAACTGATTTAATTTTATTTTTAGGTATATTGGTTAAAAAATATCTAACGGTACTACATTTTATTGTCGTTTTATTATTATAAATCTGTAAATCTTTTAAAAATAACCTAGTTGCTATGATGTTTTTAGCAGCAGTAGAAAAACTTATTTATTTCTATAATATGAGTATATTATGACATTGTATATAATAAGAATGTAATTAATATTAAACTGTTATTAATATTACGATAAAAATTTAATTTTTTTTTTTGTTGTTTTCGTATTATCTAATAAATTTAACACTAAATAATGTGATATTAAAATTTTATATTATGTATTTTTATAGAAGTATGCCACTATCGCTGTTAAGCTATTGTGAATATTTTTTTTTTATTCTACTTAATATTTATTTATTTTATTTTTTTATTGTTATTTTAATTTTTTCTTTTTTTTTTTGTACTTATTCTCTATGTAATAAATGAATCCTTTTTCGGTCCAAAACATATGTAATTACTTTAGCTACAGTACAATGAATTTTATAAATGATGAAGGTTACTTGGTGGTTTATTTTTTGTTGGTAATTGTTGCTTTTTTTTTTTTTTTTGTATAAAAAACTTTAGATAGAATAGAGGAAGGATTCACTTGATGATCTAAAAATTTTGTTTTCTTTTTTTTATTTCTTTTGTATTTTTTTTTGTAATTAAATTATTTTAACATGTAAAATAAATATGGCGTCATATGTTTTAAAAAGTTGTCTAATATAATTAATATACGCTGAATTTTATTTTATATATTTTTTTTTTCGTTTTTTCGCTTTTAATTTTTGGTTGAATTTTTAAAGCAGTGAAGCAAACACACAAAACAAAAAAAAAAAATTTATAAATACATAGATAGTTGGCTCAGATAATATAATAATTGAAAGTTTCCAGTTACATTCTGAAATAAATTCCGTCAAAGGAAACAAATAAAAAATAGCATAAAATCTAAATAGTTGGGTATAAATATTATAACTCTGTGTTTGTGTACAGCAGTAGCAGCATGAAATAACTCCGAATCAAGAAATTCAATAATTTTGCATCAAATTATTTTATAATAATTAAATAATTAAAATAAGTCCGTAATTCTTCTGAAATAATTCCGCACGAACCAAATAAGTCCGCAAAATAAAAATGGAATAAATCATTATTTTCTTTTAATTTAAATATTTGAGCAGTTATAAAAAATTAAACATTATGTTTGGAATTTTATTTGAAGAATTATAGAAATAATATGTAATGAAAATAAGTAAATATAATATTAAAAATGTTAACTGTAAAATCCCTTCTAATTCAGAATCTTGTATATACCTCATATTGTATTTATAAATATTTTAAATGAAGGGTAAACCCTGATTTTCTTTTTAATTCTGAAATCCCTGCTACTTCAGCATCTCGCATATACGTTTTTATAAATATTTTGGATGATTTTTTTTTTTTTTTCAACTTTAAAATTCTTCTTTGTGTATAAAGAAAATAATTGGAAGGGATTTTAGAGTTGGTTACAAAATCAGAGTTTCGATAATGATGTCAATGTTTCACGGGGATATAACACCGTCACCTCCCACTGTTTTAAGGACTTTGATGTTGCAATATGTTGGAAGTCAATTTGAGGATTTAATTTTTCAATTTTCGAACTTATTTCATAATGAAGAAATGAAATAAATCCGCAAAATAGAAATAAAATAAATCTACACAAAGCGAAGTTATCATTCGCATAAAAAAAAAAACAAAAAAAAAAAAAATTATGAATTAATATTCTCACTTGTGCGTTGCAGAGTTATTTCTTAAGTAGTTTTTTCATAGTACCGTTTTAGTAAAATTCTGTTGCTACATATTCTGAAAATTGAAAAAAAAAAACAATAAATTAATTCTTTATTTTGAATTTGATAACTAAAAAAATTTCGAAGAAAGAAACTCTATTAAATCATAAAAAAAAATCTGAAATTGAATCGTAGGAGTAATAAAATCAAAAGTGGTTTTTCAGGATAATTATTATTTTATAGTTGCCATTGGCAAAGCGATTAGATAATATAGCAATTCTAATATGGATGCTCACTAATTAATAGGAAACCAACCAGGTACAATTAATTGTGAATCTTTTAAATTAAATATGATATTTAAAAGTATTATATTGCGCATATCAAACAAGATTTATTAATACAAATTTAAAAGAAAATCATTTTAGGCAAGGATATCTATATAACTGCTTCAAATTGCTTGAAATCAATTTTCTGACATTATAATTCTGGTGAAATAATTTATTTAGTTTAAAGTACATAGTTTGGATAAAACAAAAAATGTATGTATAATTAAAAAAATAAACTATTATTTCAAGGATAAATCAGTAATTAATTTAAAAAAAAAAATCCTTTTTTTTAAACATTTTTCAACAGAATGATAAAACTGTTATTAATTGTTTTTAAATTCATGTATAAAAATATTGAATATAAGTTTTTATTTTTACATATTTTTTTTTTTTTTTTAATTTTTATATAATATTTCAATTAAAAATGAAATTATAATAAATTTTAAATTTCCACTCTTTTAAACATTATTTTAGTATGATATTAAATTTCCATGGTAATGTTATAGTAAATAAAATGGAAAATAAGTAAAAAATAAAGAAAAATAAAAAAAGAATAAAAAATAGATAAAAAATTATTGAAAATAAAAATAATCTAAAGAATTTCAATTTAAACCATAGTGTGATCGTATATACGAGCACTTAACAAATTATTACTTATTTGCTTTGAAATTATGATTTATTGAGTAGTTGTTAATGAAAAATGAAAATCAAACATTCTGAAGGAATCAGTTTAGTTTTCCATTTTTCAATTATTTTTAAAATTAAATATCACTAATAGCTTGATGTTATAAAATTTTTTTTGATTTATAGATACTTTTGCAAACCTTGATAGTGAAGTAAAATAATTGATTAATGAAAAGTTGTTTCAATTTATTATATAAATTTTTGTTTATTTAATGATTTTTAGTTCATTATCCTTGAAACAAAAATTTTGTAACAGATTCCTATGTAATATATATGATATATATATTATATACTTTTATATATAGGTGTTGTTATATAGTCTCTTTTGTTTTAAGTCTATCTGTAAACACGTGAGCATAACAGCTGTGCTTTGTATCTACAGAAGTTCTCCTATTAGCTACAGCTTAATGGGGAGTTCTGTCCTGTTTAAATTAATTAAAAGGCGGTATTTTGTTCCTTGAACCTTTCAGATTGAAAGTCAAATAATATCTTTATTGAAAAAGTCTATGGTATTTATACAAAATTTCTTTTACATATTACATTATTATTAT
This sequence comes from Poecilobothrus nobilitatus, assembly GCA_947095535.1. NCBI lineage: Eukaryota > Metazoa > Arthropoda > Insecta > Diptera > Dolichopodidae > Poecilobothrus > Poecilobothrus nobilitatus. Next base: position 232,124,392 of record OX352774.1, read on the forward strand.
TGTTGTTTTTTTATTTTTATTACCTAATCCCAAATTCATATTAAGTTCAAAATACCTAATTGTCGTTTAAGATTTAAAAAGTAAAATTTGTTTTAAATAAAATTAAATTTATGATACACATATAGTTCGTTACCTCTTACAATATTTTGTAATTTTATTTTCGGCATAGTTAAATCATACTTTTGTTGATCATGTCAATACCGATTTAAGTTAAAATTTTGTAAAAACATAGTTCTTTAGCGAAAGAAATGGTACAACTGATATGATTCGGAACTATTAATCCGTTCCGGTACACCGACTTTTATATTATATATCTATAAATAAAATTAATATTCAAAATGTTCAATATTTTATAAATTTAAAAATCAAAATTTATATTATCTATGTACAAAACATTTTTTCTGTTATTTTATTGTAAATTTTTCATTTGACCTTCTAAATTCTAATATTATTAATAAACCATCCTTAATCCATCCTATTCATCCTTGATTCATCATAAATTTGAACCAAATAGTGCATCCGTGTCAAAATTCCCAACCTGTTGTTAAGTTTAAATGAAAATATTTCATCTAGAAAAATGTGGATCAAAATATATTCGATTCCAGAATCATACTTGAATTTTGATGGTATTAGAGAAAGATTTTATAACTAAATACAGTTATTGAATTACAAATTTTAAAATGTTTCAAAGCTTTCCACTAACACGAATATGAACGCAACTCAGCACCACCAAGTCCGCTACAATTCAAAATATAGTTTAAAGTTTTTCAATTTTCGTTTCCATGCAAATATTCAAATATTTTGTTTTTTAGTTTAGCATCAGTAAATTTTAATATTTGCAGCATTTGTTACAAGACTTTGTCTATCAGTGCTTTTTATCATTATTTTGCATATTTGAAAGTCTGATTGAAAAGCTCAGTTCCGTTTTTATATTTAATATCCTTTATCCTTTACCTACAATATTTTTTTTTAAATCTTTCTATCCTCTAAAATCTAAATAATCTTAGTTTCCAAACAGTGTCATATAACTGCTTATAAATCTCCATTTTTTTTTTTGTTTGAATTTTTAATAGCATTAGGTATAGCTTTAAAAAATTGTTATTTTTCCATAGTAATATTAATATTGTCTAATATTTAATCCTCCGTTTAATAAAGAATTTATTCGCAAACCTAACAAACAAGAAAACAGAATGCGCGTTTTTAAATGGGTTTTAAAAATCACTGCCACTTTAACCAATGCATAATATATTATATTATAATATAAATCTATATAATATTATATATTTACTATTCAATTGTTGTTTCATTTTAATAAAATTCAAATAACCTCTCCATTTTTTTTTTAAATTTTAAAAATTATAAAGTGGAATTTATTTTTTTTAACAAAACATTACCACTATACTATTATAGCAATAAACATAGAAAAATCACTATAAGTCGAGTCCCTCATTTTAGAGGAGTTTAATATTACAACACTTTGTTGTATCCAGTGGTGTTTCCTTTGTTTTTCCTTATTATTGTATATTATTTTTTTGTCTATTTGTTTTATTTCTTGGCTAAACATCCGTCTTTGACTTTAAATTGCAAAACAAAAAAATGGACTAAAGATAAAAAATTATAAAATATAAGAATAACAATAAATATTTCTGAGTTAAGTAGGCTAACAACACTCAGTTTGTTTGCTTTGAATTGAAAACTTATAAGATAGGTCAAACAACGGGATCTTTTTCGACTAAGAACTGTTCTATATTTTCAAAATTAAGTAAAAAACACTAAATCTCACTCTTTTTTTTCTCCTCATTGCTATTCTTACTTTTGAAGCACTATAGTGAGTATGTAGTTAAAAAAAATGAGCTAATATACTTGCTCTAGGAAGCTCAACAAATATGTCCTGAATTTCTTATAGGTTAGAATTATTATACCATTCTAAAAGTATTATGAAGAAACCAATCTAATTTAGCTTGCCCTTTTGATTATTATAAATTGAGCTTTACTTGAAACTGTGGTATCAAGAAACCTTAATTCATAAGTACAGTAGGTAAAATGAAGATAATATTTTATGGCTTAGGTTCTGTTATTTGTAGCAATTATAGTTTAGATCGTTATTCGAAAGTAATTCCCTTCATGTTTTTGTTTCTTCTTAAAATAATATATTTTTTTTCATCCTCTCATTTGGTATTTGGTTTAGTGGTAACGGTACTTATGTAAAATAGGATTTAATAAATTTTGTTCTCATTTTTTCTCTATTGTTATATTGTTGCTTTATTGCTTTTTTTTCTCGAAAAAAAACAAAATTAAACCAAAAAACAGATGAGAAAGACAAGAAATTAAAAAAAAAAATAAATATAAATAAATTTAAAAAAAAAAAAGATATAGCTATAGCTGTTATATTATAATATTTTCTTTTTTTATATTTATAATTATAATATATTTTTATAAATAAATTTTATTGTATAATATAGTAATTTCATTTTATTCACAAACATTTCAAACTGAAATAAAAAGCTAAATAGATAAAAAGTTTTTTTTTTTTTTTTTTTTTGATACTATACAATTATAGATACCTACAAACTGTATTTTATGAAATAACGGTTTATTCATATAATAATATATATTATATATATATAATGGTATAAGAAGTAATATCTACTCGAAGCCCCGGAAAGATAGATTCTCACTACCATGACTGCACATAAATTTTATTTTAATTAAGTTGTTTGGCTGAATGCACAATTTGTTTTGTTTTACGTACATATTGTTGTTGTTGGTTATGTTGCTTTTGTTGTTTTTTTTTTTTTTTTTTTTTTATCTCCCACTGCTTTATATTTTTTTTCTATATCATGTTTTTTTGTTTTAAATTTTTTGTTCTTTTTCTCCACTTTTCCTTTTAACTATTTTGAAAAATTTCTCTAAACATAATTTTTCCAGTTGAAACAAAATAAAAAGAAAAAAACTTAATTTTCAAATTGGATTGCCATGACCTCAAAAAAAATATCGACCCATCGAACCACCTACCTATCATCCCAACTACCAAACAATCACAAAAAAAAAAAAAATAGGTAATAAAGGCGCTATTTTAAGGCTGACTGACTACTGACTGGGATGTATTCCAAGCAATATTCAACAAAAATATCTGGCTTTGAAACAAAAAAAATAAATAAAAAAAGAAGAAAAACAAAAGAGCAGGACAGTGATATGAAAAAGAAATGAAAGAGTTACTTGAAAAGAAAATGAATATATATAATATTATTATGTATTAATTATTATATTATTTTAGAGAGCACAGTAGTAATATTTATTATAGTCTCATAGTATTTTTTTATTTTATTTTTAAGTATTTTATAGTTGAATAATATTAAAACAAAAAAAGAAAAAAAATTTTTAAATAGAAAGAGATTGTTAAATAGCAGTAAAAGAGTTTAAGACCAACTATTGAGTTGTAAATATCAGCAGGATGACATCCTATTTTCTTTATTCTTTTGTTGTTCATTACAGAATAAAAGTAGGGTACAACAAATTATAAAAATGTAATAAATTATTTTCGTTTAAACAAATTTTTTAGAAGAGCATTGTATAGCAATAGTATCTAATTATTGTTGAATTCGTTGTTTATTTTAAAATTAAAAAAAAAAATTTATATATTTTTTAACAAGTTAATTGATTTTCTGTCTTTATTTTGGAAAAATTGATAGATTTTTTTGTCGATGAAAATCTAAGGTGAATAAACTTAGGATTTTCATGATATGGCATTTTTATCCCATATCAAGAATATCTACGATGATTATAGATTGTCATCAAAACGTGATTATAGATTAGTCCATATTTATAAAGCGTAAATTGTAATTCAGATTTGTCAATTAGTGCAATTAGTAAAAACAAATATCAAATTATGTAAAAGAGTAAGAAAATTGCTTGTATAAATCCAGAATAAGTTTATTGTCATTGTACTTCAGAAAATTTGTTTTGTCGAGGGGCGTTGTAAGAGGTGGTAAGACAATAAATACCCTTGTAACAACAAATGATCCTAATATGCATTTAATTAAAACAATTTTTACTGTCGAAGTTATTTCTATGGAATTCGGCATTTGGTTTAAAATGATATACCAGTTGACTGTTAATTTGCTATAAAAATTTTGATAATAAGTTTATTTATTTATTATTTATTTATTTATATTAATATTACAAACCACATTACTATCGCTACTAAGGTCATTGTAGGTCGAATACTATCATTAAATTATACACTAATATTATTTATTTTGTTTATATTATATACTATATATATTTACATTATATTTGGTCGTAAGGGGAATATGTAAAGAAAAAAACACTTACGACCTGTGCAGGGATCGAACCCATACTCCTTCGGTTAATACGCCAGACCCCTACCCACTAGGCTACCGAAGCCCCGCATTTATTTATTGCTAATCTTATAAAAAAATATTGCACATTGCATATTTTTGGGCGTAACAATTTTGTTTTATTACAAAATCATCTAATATATCCTTTCCAAAGTAGTCTACATAATTATAATGTTATTTTCTATTATTTTAGAGAATTTTTCATATTTTTCTATATTTTATATATACAATATTTATGTACTCTTATATATATAGGTATTAATATGAATACGAAAAAGAGTTTTAGAATTATTGAATTCATTCTTTCTCATTTCATCATTTTGAATATAAATTAAATTTTCTCCAAAATTAAAACAACAAGATAACAAAAATAAAAAGAATTTAAAAAAAAACCAAAAATAAAAGAATTTTTAAAAAACCAAAAATGTACAAGTACATAAATTCCATTAGAATAAGTTAATAGTATACCAAATTCATTTTACAAAAATGTAAGCAAATGCAATTAATTTTTAGTATCTCAATGATACATTTTCAAGCAGATACAGAATGTAGCAAAAATATTGATTATGTATTTTTAATGTACAGTTACTATTAAACATTTTTATTTGAAATGTCACTCTAGGTACATATACCTACCTATTATGTTGGCAACCCTTTAAAGTTTAAACACTTCTACTATTTTAAAAGAGGGACTGAGAAAAGCAGGATCACAACTCTACAATTATTAAAATTGAGCGAAGCAGGAAATATTAATATAATAATATGATAATCTTAAATATGATAAGCCAAAACCAAAGTAATCAAATATGAAAGTGGATTTTTAATAACCTGGATCTCATTTTATGTATTTTGAAAAGCTGATTGGTCTTACGACAAAATTCGTTTCAAATTATCAGATAGCTTTCGAAAGAAAAATTATGAGAAAAATATTTTGAACAAAAGAAACTAAATGATAGAAATTACATTAGACGTTGTAATGAAGCAGTTTAATTAATGAAAAGCATATAATGAAATTAATAAAATGACAAAGGCTGAGTTGAACAGGCCATCTAATACGAATAATGTCTGCAACAAATACCGGCTACTAAGTTAAAGAAGAGGAATGGCACACATAAGATGGGTGGACAGTGTATGAGGTGATTTAAAATAAGAGTATAAAACTGCCAAAATATAGCTTAAGAGAACAATATAGAGATTAATGAAGGCGAGTCGTACAGAAGACCAAATCTCATAATGGCCGATGTAGCATCAAAAGAAGAATCGGATAGCTTTAAGAGCATAAACCCGTTTAATTGCTACTTTAGACATTTTGATAAGCTGAGGTCATGATCAGAGAGATCTTAAAAACCTAAATTTATTATAGGTTTTTCAAAAGTTTCTTTAAATTTTTTTTGTACATCTTCCATATAAACATAATAATAATATTTATCTACAATCATTTATCTATAAATACATTATCTACTCTATAAATAAATTAGGGGATAGTGTAAAAAGTTTTTTTTTTAAATTTTTTTTTTTTGTTTTTTATGACTTAGACAAGCAACATGCATAAAATCTAATTGTAATAGAATTTAAATAAAAAAAAAACAAAAAAAAAAAAAAAAAAGAAAACAAAAATGTTGTAATAGAATTATAAAAGTCAGCTTGAGATTTAATTTCTTTTCTATAGATATCTTTATCTATTATTGTATACTTTCTTTATTTTTTGTTTTATATTTTGTTTTATTGTTTAACTTTTGTAATGGGACTTAAAAAATTAATGAATTTAAACAGTAGTAAATGAATAGCGAAAATTTTTTATGTATATAATATGGTATTCTACATAATAGTAAAATAAATTTTATAGAACCGAAAAATTACAAAAAAAAAATGAAAATGGATAAAAAAAAAAACATACATGTGATAAAAACTATGAATAAATGTGAAAGAAAAAGATAGAAATAAGAACAATATAAAAGTAATAAAAAGCAATATAGAAAACTTTGTTAATTCGGGATTTATAAACTACTGGTCATTTAACTATGAAATTTATTATAAAATTTATCTACTGTATGTTATAAGAATGTATACTTATAGATACTTTTTAAAATAAAATTATAATTTGTGCATTTAGTTGCATATTTTGGACAGAATGTGTGTAATTTTTTTTTAAAATAGACATACATTATGCACATGTATATTATTAAGCTGTCATTCATGCTAATTTAAAGCTTTTTCTGTCATTAATTTTTGTAAGAAAATTTTATTCAAAACAATTTACATATACATTTATACATTTATTGTTCTTTTTTTTTTTTTGTTCTACTTAATGATTTGTGTAATTTTTAGTGTTTATTACAATAATTGTTTTCTATCTTAATTTTATTTCACTTTAATTTTTATTGTACTTTATATTGCATTCTATTGCATTGTTTTATAAATATTATAACTTTGTGTTTTGTTAAGAGGTTAAAGGAATTTTAATTGAAATTTTTTGTTTTAATGTCGTCAATTTTTAGTTGTATTTTTAACTGTTTCTTTTTTTAGATAAAAAGTTTAATTTTAAATTATAGGACTACCTTAATAATTGAAATTATAGAATATTGAAGAGAAGCGTTGATTTTTTTTATCGAGAAACCTTGATTTAGAAACATTTTTTACGTTTCAAATGGATTGTTAAGCAATTAAAGATTTTTGATGAAGAAAAGTAGGTTTAATTGTCTATTAATTATTAACTAGTTGGAATAAAATAAAGGATTGATGAAATGCTGTTATTAGAAATAGGCGACATGGAATTTTACTGATTTGACTTTCCAAGAATTAGAATTTCCCAAACACTTTGTTTTAAAGATGGGTCTAGACAGAACTTTTTTAGTTGTCGTTGTATTTTAACTAGTGCTAGAGATTTTTCTTTTCCTGATTTTTTCTAACTTTTTATTTTTTACAAAAATCAGGATTAAAAGAATTTGTATAAGAACTACAAGGATTGTTTAAGGACATTTCAATATACAAATTATATTATGTTTATTTATAGATCTTTATGTATATTCGAATTGTTGAAATTGTTGTTTTTAATGTGGAATGTCATTGTTTTTTGTTCATTTCAGACTATCTCGGAAATAGTTCCAGCCATTAAATACTTATTTTTTAATCGCGAATTTTTAGTCAATGGTCAGAAATATTTGTTTTTTACTTGAGCTAGATTGATATAATGTGCCGGATTTTTTGTATAGATGCACGAATAATTAATAATATAATATTATATATGATCTATTAAAAAAAGTTAGCTGATCAGAAATAATTTATGATTGATGGTAATTTTCATAATTTTAAAACTTCACTGTCATTATAAGTGAATATGATTAAACTTTAACTCGAAGAAATTAATTAAAAATTTAATGTTTCTTTTTGTTTTTAGTGGAACATTTAAGAAGATTCTTACTGATAAGTACATATTAGAATGTATGTACTAGAGACCAACTATATGAAATAAATAAAAATGTATTCTATTAGGTTATTATATATTTATTTGAAATCAAATTTTATCTTACTTACATTAAATTTATAATATGCAAAACTATTACATCTCCTGGCCCCGTTTTAAATAATTAGAGGAAAAATAAAGAAAATATATGTATATCCGGTGGTGATGAAGTGGATGTAAAATCACTAAAATAAATTTGCTTTAGGTACTAAAGCTTTTTCGATTAGTTTTATATATTTCACAGATAATTTTTATAAAATTTCATCTAAGTATGAGACTAAATCGAAAGTTTAAAATAGGAGTTGGCTTAGGCAATTCAACATTACATGCCATACTGAAAAACCAAGTAGTATGTTAAAGGATGAGACACTACAAAAATAAAATCAAGGCATTTTTCTTTTAAGGATACAAATCTAGTTTGTATGTAATTATATTGCCTATGTATGTATATAAGTGCCTTAAAAATTAATAATTATAAATTTTTCTTAAAAATCAGTTAAACCTAATATAATAATGGTTCATTTTAGTTTTAGAAAAAACTTTTTTTTTCTTTTTTAAATCTTCATGACAAAAAAGATAATGCAGTTTAGCTAAATTAGTTTTATATTATATATAATTATGTTTAATGTAATATTATGTATTTTTAGTTATATGAAATTAAAAATAAATTTTTCTTTTTTCAAAAATTTTGTTTTTTAAGGATTTCGGTAAGAGGATATGAAAGTAGCATATAAGTAAGAGCATATGAAACATGCTTTAAAGACCGAGGAAGTGTGAATCCCATCCATATCGTAAGAATTTATTCTTTCTTACAGCCACTTATATTCTGAAAATTTTACTAAAATATATGATCATCATAAATTATTTTAAACTTTATATTTATTTTAATTCAACAAAATTTTATTCTATTAAATATTTCCTTTATTCTTTAATTAAATATTTCTGCTTCAGGAAATTAGAAAATTATATATACTTACCAAATACAACTAACATTATTATTCTATAGATATTATATAAAAGAATTTTTATTTTTTATTTTATTTTTTTAATTTACTCAACTCAACTAAGATTTAAAATAAATATTATATTATATAAAAGCAATTAAAAGACCTCTAGTCATTTTAAAATTAAAATTGTTAAAATATTGCTAATACATAATTAATATTTAAATCTATGTAATTATATTTTCATTAAACACATTTTATATATTATGTACATATATAGTTATATTTATTACAATATAATCCAGTAATACTAAAATAACCACTAAAAAAAAAAATCTCTAGCTACATTTTGTAAAATAATAATATTGAATAAATTATAAACAATTTAATTTTTTATTGTTTCTAAAAATTATTATACATTATATTATTATATTTATTTTCTTTATATTATGGAAAATAGGAAAAACTAAAATCAAAATTTTATTAAAAACATCCTGTGTTTTATATTATTATTATATTTTAATCTATAAATACATTAATATCTAAATTATATATAATAATATTGTATGTATGTATATATTTATGTATATATAATAATATAATAAAATTATTTTGTACATAATATAATATTATAGTCTTATTATAATCCACTTTTGGATTATAAATTTTTAGTCAATAATTTTTTAATGTATTAAAATAATATAATTTCTATCTAATTTCAATTAATCACTAGAGAGTGAGATACATAGATAATTGCATGGAAAACTAAAAGATAAAATAATTTTTAAAATATAAATAAATAAAAAATAAATTTTTAATAGTAATCTACCTACCTATCTATTAATAACTCTATAGTTAATATTATGGGTATATTTAAACTCATAAAATATCGATCCGTCCATATTATTTAATTAACAAAAATGAATTTCAAAATTTATATCCTGCAATAAATGAAAATATTATGGTGGTAATTTGTGGAAATTTTGAGCTATATGATTTTTTTTCTAAACCACAGTTTCGAAATGAATCAATATGAAGTTTTAATATTAATAGTTTTGAGTGTAAAAGATACAACTAACGATTAATAGTATTATAAATATTACTAATAAATTGTAAAATGTTAACGATCAAGATTCACTAAACATTGAAAATGGTGCATATTCAAAATTGCACCGGACAAAAGTCCTAAGCTCTCTCTATATATATATATATATATATCCGTGAGATATCCAAAAGTCCCGAAAAAAAAAGTCGAAAGTCCCATGTGTTATATTTTGTTCATTTACCCAATTGATAATGAGTGAATATACCCAACAATATTTATTTATTTTTATTAAAATCTTATGATTTTTTCATATCTTTTTCGGTTAGAGTTCTTGAAAAGCTTCCGAGAAGGATTGTATGACCCCGGATTTTAAACTTCATAGTTGTTTCTACAGTTTTCCTCTTCGATTTTTTAGTACTTCTTTTATTTTATCTTTTCTTATTCCTCAAAAAGACTAAGAACCTAAAGGGAGTTACAGTTCCTTCTTTTGGAATTCAACCGGATTATTCATTTTTTTCTATTCCTAGATTTCCATGTAAGTTTAGTACCATTATGACTGTTAGAATGTAATAGATATTTTTCACCTTCTATATATCCTCTGTCAAGGTTGTATTATAAGCATCTTTTGATTGAATACTCGGCTAGAAATATAAAAGAAAATTAACTTGCTTTGTCACATACCTTATATTTAATATAAAACTAAATTTTTAAGTAATTTGAAGTTCTGCAGAAGCATAATTTTGTTTCGAAACCTCACACTTTCCTATCGATATAATTCTAATTAACTACATGATGAATTTACATTATATCTTTTTCAGAAAAGTAAGAAAAACAAAAAAATTGAATTATGTTGGTACTTTAACTAAAAAAAGTGTTGGTAATAATTTCGATCGAATTTTTTGTTTTGAAGTATTTAAGGTGAAGTAAAAAAGTATAAAACGATTATAAAAAGAATGGAAGTGAAGTTCTATTTGTTAATAAAGAAATTTTAAAAAGACATAGATAGGGGTTAAAATGTAAAATTATTTACTAATACAATATGTTGTACCTGTATTATTACACAACACCTTTAAAACATTTTAGTTGTACAATATTAAATAACGGATATACCAATTTTACCTAATATTAATGATAATGATTACCTTATTAATTTAAATAAATATTTTGCGATTAAAAACTAATTTTATAATTTGAACCTCCTACCATATAAAATAATAAAATATTTAATTATATTTTAATAAGTTATATATAATATATTATAGACAAAATAAATTAATAAATAAAATAAACCTATCTACATTATATCTAAACAGGGTGTCCGATCACGAACAAAGGAGATGATTTAATGAAAGCCGAAAGAAATGAAAAACTATTTCAGAAAAGAAAATCTATTCTCATAATGGTTTTCTAAATATTCTTCGCTACCTATACGACATTTTGATAGAAGATACATTTAGATATCTGAAAATAGTTTTTAGTTTTAACGTGACTATTTTATCTTTTTATCTAGCTTTTGAAGCTTTATAGTTAGCTATACAAGTATCTATCTAAAATCCGAAAATTTTAATATTTTTTGATTTTTTTTTTAAATAACAGTAATTTTTACATAAAAGACTGTTATTATCTACAGTGTAATTTTTAGATTAAAAATTTAAATTAATAGCTTTAATTTTTGCTTTAATCTTTTTTTTTTTATCATAATTTTATTTTTTAGCATTCTTAAGAAAATTCGAAATTAACTTGTGGTATTTTAAAAATAATTTTTCAGATTTCAGACACTCTGTATATTATAGAAATATATAATATATAATTTATAAATAGTTAATCATATAATAATGTTTTCAATATTTATTACACTTCGCTTATTCTAAAAATACACTTTAAATTTATTATACACATATAACAAAATTTAAATTTATAACCTTTTTAACCATAAATTATCTAATTTAGTAGTAACAAATTTTAGAAAATAATATTGTCGATTTAAATGATGCAGAAAATATAAAAATTTATATTGTTATTGACCACCTAAACAGTTAATGTTAAAACACTATTTACAATATTTTAATTGAACTTAGCTTTTTTTTACATTGTGGTCGATTAGGTTCTCCTTCATTTTGAAGTTATACTACGGACCTAGAGACTAGTGATTATTGATGGTTTAGCTCAATCTTCATCAAAAAAAAAAATGCTTTTTTTAAGACATTAACAAAATAATTCCAAATGTTTTGCACTAATTGCATATAAATATTGCTTTTAAGTTCAACTAAGAAAATTTTAATAACCAGAAGAAGAAAACCAAAAATAAAATACCTAATTGAAAATATACTTAAAAATCTGAAAAATGTGTGTTGCCACAATAATATACATAAATAGATTCGGTAACAGTTTTTATTTTTTACTCGGATAGTTGTCTTAATCCTGAAAAGCACAATATTTGCTAGCTTTGATGGACTTAGTCGCTATGAAACAATATTTTTGAAAAAAAATTAATAAATAGAATCAATTTGAAGAAAATCAGCTATTTATCAATAAAAATTAAGTATTTTAATTTTAAATAGAGACTGATAGGAGCTCTACTGAGATTATTTAATGAAAAGTCAATTTTAAATAGAATTATAGTAGAATATGTAAAATTATAAGCAACATATGAAAGGAAAAAAATGTTTTGGAAAAGTTCGAAATTTAAAAAAAAAAACACATTTCTCCGAGCAACTTAATCAATTACCCAATGGGTTTATTCGAACCAAAGTTAAAAACCCAACCCAAAAATGAAGAAATTAAAACGGAATACATAGATATTATAACTAAATAATTATATTACCTAGATTCATTCGTACTGACCAATGGGGTTCCAATAATATGAAATGAAACAAATTTCACAGTTCTATAATTTGATCTCTGAATTTTTTCAAATTATTGCATTGCAGCGTTTTTCATCAACGATCATCACAAACATAATTTTTTTAGTAGTGAAATCAAAAGCACTTTTTGATATTACATTGAATTAAATTTAAGAATTCGCTCAGTAATTGAATATGCAATTAAAGTAACAGAGATTTAAGTCCAATCATTGGATGGAGATAAAGTAATAATATTACAATAACTATAATTTTAATTCACATCACATCAGTGTTACACAAATATATTTTCAATTGGCGATTATTATCTCTCAAACAAGTAACTTTACAAAATAGAAATGCTATCTAATAACAAATTGTAGAAGGTCCAGATTATCATAACACTTCTCTAATTTTGTTCCAATTCTGATACAGCACTAAAGAGGGCACAACCTTTTGTCTTCAATTGTACATGTAATATTATATTACTGTTAATATAAATATTAAATTACATACTTTTATTATTGCAACACCTGAATAAAGTGAATTTACATGGTTTTCTTTTATTTAATCAAAATATTTGATGCAAAATTTAATGAACAATATAATAATTTAAAAAAAAAAAAAAAAAAAATAAGCTGAAGTAAAATCAAGGGTTTACAAAGATGCATCATTTTGTAGAAAATGTTATTGTCATTGTTTTCCTTAAAATTGAGATTTTTGTATATAATCATTTGCTCTCACTTTTAGTTAAGTTACGTTAGTTAACGTTAGTTAAGTTACGTTAGCTCTCACGTTAGTTAATATACTCAATATTTTACTTTACATCTTCTAAACAGAGAGCTGCTTAAGGCAATTTATGTTTAACCCATTTGAACTTATAAGTAAGCAAATTCTAGAAGTGTTAAAAGCCCAGAATTTTTTTTTCTTCATAATTGGATACAGTGAATGAAATAACGAATTTTGACTATTAGCCTTTTGAATTTAGAAAAAAAATTAAAAATTACCTGTTTTAAGGCAGAATCTAGGTATGGGTCAAAAACGACCCTTTGGGAAAATATGTAAAAAAACCAAATATTTTCTTTTCATTTTCATATTATATATTTTTTTATAAAAATTAAATGAAAAACCAAATTACTTTCATTATAGATAACTTATAACTAAAATGTAATTATTTAATAAACTTCTAATAATGTAATTGGTAAAAAAATTAATTAAATAAAAAAATTCAAGAAAAAAGTAACAAGAAAAAAAAAATGAATTAAAAAAAATAAATAAATTCAATTAAAATTTAAAAAAAGGGTAAAGTATTTTTTAACTTAGATCAAATTATTCATGATAATTTATGAAACACTTATCGTGAAGAGAAACTTGACAAGTTTTGCAGCTTGTAACTGTTTTATTTCCACACAAAGCGCATCGACGTCTCGGTTGATTTGTCAAAATCAAGTGCATTCCATTATTTTTTTGGAATTCTCCAACTTTATTCCTACGCGAAGGACCAGGTTGTTTCCTATCAACACCATAGATATTGCATAGAGATGTGGCAACTTGTCGGGTAAATTCAAGTTTATCAAGTTTCAAGCCAAATGATCTACTAAGGGTCCAAGAATTGGTTACAGCAACGTCCAACATCCAAAATATAATGGATGTATACCATTTTTTACCTCGCAAACTAATGGGATAATTTGATATGTTGTTATCCATTTGGTCTACTCCTCCCATGAATTCGTTGTATTTTTTTATAATATTGGGCTGCAGTATTTCAACTTCTTTGCCTTCTTTAACAGAATATCGTACTGCTTTTTGTACAGGTTGAACCCCAAATTGATTTGATGTCACCATGACAACATTATTGTCCATCCATTTTGTGACTACTACATTTTTATTTTTATCTACACAGCTCTCAAAAGAACCACGATCTTTTCTTTTCATTTCTTTTTTGGTAGACATGCAACAATTTTCCGTGCGATTTTCTCCAATAGTTCCCGTTGCACCAATTCCGGTTTGAGTAAGTCGAGCAATGAGTTTAACACTCGAAAAATAGTTATCAAAAAACAAGCAAAACTTTAAATCTTTATAGGTATTATTTAGATGTTGAGTAAAATCCAAAACAACTGAACCTCCAGACCAAACTTTTTCCGAAATTTACTCACTTCTTCATTTTTACCTTGATATAACATAAACTGAATACAGTAACCATTTCTAAATGCCATACTCCAAGCCTTATATCCAAAACGTATCGGCTTACTTTTCATAAATTGCTTACATGAGTGCTTTCCATAGTATTTAATCATTGATTCGTCTATAGAAATACAGCTCTCAAGAGGTGCAAACTTGGAAAATTGCTTATTTAATTTTTCAACTAATGGACGGACTTTCGAAAATTTGTCATTCTTATTTAATTTCGTATTATCGCAGACATGTAAATGTCGAAAGATTTCGTCAAAACGGCTTCGTCGCATTGAATTTATAATCAAGATATTTTGAGAGTCGGTTCGGTTCTCCCAATACATCTTACGTCTAGGAAAAGAGGCATAGCTACTGACAAGCAAAATTCCTATGAAAGTAAACATTTCCTCAACCGTTACCACTAAGTCCTTATTTTTTTGTTTAGCATATGTTGACGTACATTCTGCAATATATGAAACTATATCCTTTGTTATAAAAAGGCTAAAAAATCCAATTGGTTCAGAAAACTCAGAAAGTGTTAGCACTGGTAGAAAATTTTTAAAAAATGATATCTCTACTGGAACAATGTTATCGATATCACCTTTTTCCCAATTAAATTTTTTTTGCCGTTTTGAAATTTCAATCAATGGGATATCGTCATCGGTATCACTAATATAGTTGTCGTTAATTTTGTCGTTAATTAAGATGTGGTTAATTTTAGAAACCTCCATTTTTATAAAGATCAAAGTTTTCGAAAATTTTAAGCTGTTAAATAAAAACTAAAATAAGAAGGATTGAGTTATAACTTTATGAATATATAATGCTTTTAACCTTTCGTCCATCCTGTCCGGTCTATTTGACTCTGAACTAATAAAATTTTTAAAAAAAAGTTGAACCTAACCGTTTGAAACATATATGTTCGTCCAAGAATACTTACTCCAATAATTGTACTATCCTAACAATAAATAATTGATTTATACATCAATTGATTTATTAAGGCCTTTTAAGTGTCGAAAATTTCAGGTATATCATACAACTAGCATAAGTGGGGGTTGCCCTCAATAATTACCTCATGTAGTAAGGTGTTATATACTACTACATGTTGTAACTGTTGTAACGGTTATAGTCACTGTTAGCAAAATAGTAATAACAATCGACGGATTCATTGTTTCCTTACAGTCCCACTCCCAATTCAATATTTCCGTATCCATTCCCGATCCTTTCCCTACTCCCTAGCCAATATACTGTGTTCACAGGTAGGGTTTTCATCCCATTATATTGGCTAAAGGGGGAGGTGGGTTTAGTCAGTAAGAATCTGACACTACCAAAGAGGAAATTCTTGGTGTCTTTGGAAGATTCCCACCTCGCTTAGGGAAAAAAAATAAATTACATTTTGCAAAAAACAGACAAATGAACATTTTTGTAAACAGACAAATGTATCATTAGGACATTTTTAGGACTCAAATTTTAATATGTTTTTTTAATATATTTCTAATAAATTTTATTTATATTTATGGATATTTATTCATTAGGTGACAGAAGGGAGATGATAGGAAGGAGGTGAAAGGAAGTAATATATTAGGATAAAGGTAATATAATCAGCTCCTCATCACCTATATTAGGTAATAGGGTAGGTCGAAACAAGTAAAAATTGTTTGTTTAGGAGAAGGGGGTTGTATATTCTTAGTGGTTTCCCAGATAACGGTCTTCAAAATATTTAAAAGCATAATAATATTATGACCTTTCTACGTGACATTTTAAATCAGTTTTGAACTCGAAATTTGTATTAATTTTGCATTTAAAAGCTTACTTTTCAAATTTAATTTATTTTTTATTTTTATGTAATTCCTTTTTTCTCTACAAAATGTTTTCAATAAAATTCACTTTAAATTAGATAAATTAAAACGTTTTAAGTTCATCTACAACTTTAACTTTTTAATTAATTCTCCTGTGCGTTCGTGGTTTCAACTGACAACTGTTTTACTTAAATTAGAGTTTCTAATAATATAAAAATTAAGTAGATATATAATTTTTTAAGTAAATGTTTCTAACTAATATGTACTTACTGTTATAAGTTATATGCACTTCATCACCTTGATATTATTATTTAATTTACATTTCATTCATTAGAATATGCTTTTTGTTCTTACAAATCCTTAATAAATAAAATAAATTTTTGATATTTTAAAATTAGTGTGAAATATATTTAACGTTTTTCTTTCTCTGATTTTGTCATTTTATTTTTTATAAGAAAAAGTCAAAACTTGTTGAAAGTAAATTGAAAGATTTTTAGGTTAACACAACTTTACTAAAAAGAAGTAAAACTTGGTAAATGGTATAGTACCACAATAATTATTTGTTATCCTTCTGTATTATTTTTCCAAAAATACTTGACTTAAAAATCTAAACGCAAAAATGCATTATTAATTTGCTTTAGATACTTATTTGCCTTAAGAAGGCTTCTCATTTTGTTTAGGTTAAAGTTTAAGTTTAAGAAGTGATATTAAGAAGGGGGCGCACTTATAAAAATAAGGGTAATTTAAAATTTCTTAATTATTGTATTAACCCTATTAATTAGGTCGTACTAAAAAATATAGCTTAAGTACTTATGAGTTATTTTGAGTCATTTAAATATAAATTTAGAAAAAAAATTTAGAATCAAATATTTATTTATATGTTAATCAGATACCTATAAAATTTCTCCATTTTCGAATAAAGTTTGACATAATAATTAAAATTACCAACAAATTTCTTTTCCAATATTTTTTTTTTTATATATTATAAAAACCAGTGTTATAATTTTTATGAAATGCTAACATGAATGAAATGATAATATACAATGGAACTTTCTTGCATTCTAAAAATTTCGCAAAGTTTTCGCAATAACTATATTTTGTTGAGATCCAGCAATTTTTAGCTCAGTTCATTTGGAGGCTGGATAAATTTTCAACTGTTACATTACATGGTCTTGAAATGCATCTACAAAATCTAAAATCATTTTTTTACCCTATATTGTTTTTCGAGTGTATCTGAAATTTATCTAAATACGACCCAATTATCGATATTTATCCTGATGAAAAATCTATCAAAACCTATCAAAAGTTAATGTCGTATTTTTGATTAGTTTATAGGTGAAATATAATATTGCCTAAATGTGCTCCACTAAATTATCTAAATGAAACTAATCGAACATCAATATTGTAAAAATTAATATCACACTAGCCAAAAAACTTTTTTGTAAGTAGGTACTAAATAGAAAACGTAAATAGTTTGTATGAAAATTAGTAGTAGATACTGTAGTACATTAGTAGTAGATCAATATGGACACAAAAACTTTATGTTATTTTAGTTGTGCTCAAATACGAGCCTTCCTCATTGGTAGCTTAATATTACATTTGGAAGGTTTTATCCTAAAATTTTAGGTAGGTATATGGGTCCAGCTTTTTGAAATATTTAAAGAATATTTCAAAAGAATTATAATATATATTATAAATTCAGTTTCAAAATACGTACGAGTATTAGGGTTAAAATATCATTGATTGCTGTGGGACGGCTATCATAATACTATATATAAATGAATATTATATTATACATTATAATAAGCCTGTATTCGTTTTTTTTAAAGATTTTATTAAAACTTTGTTGAAAGTTTAATTCCTTCATAATAATATAATACATATATATTATATTGAGTTTCTTTATTATATAATATTCTCAATATTGTTATTATATTATTACTACTTCTTTAAAACTCGTGCAATTCAATTGACAAATTATCCTGCTAAAAACAAAATAACTAAAAGAAAAAAACAAAATAAAAAAGTTTTTCTTTTCTTCTAAGAAAGAGAACTAATTTTCAAAGCACGAATTTGCTAGTGAGATCAACAAATTTATTTCTATTGTAAAACTTTTTACTATTAAGTCTACAATACTTTGTCATCAGTAAGAAAAATTATAATATAAAAAATGTTTTACGTACTTTTACAGGGTTTATTTTTTAACTCCTATTATACGTATATTATAATATTAAAAAAAAATGTAAAATAAAATATTTGTTATTAATTTATTTGTCTACTTGTCTTCTTTTTTTCGTGAGTTATTGAATATTGTCAAAATTCAGATTCATAAGCTGGATAACAAAAAATATTATTTCAATAAAACTACTACAGCGCGGATTCTTACAATGCCAAATGGATATAGATAATCATACAAGATAACAATAACCGGGATGTAATCTAAACAATATAATACAATTTTATTATTTTATATTTTTTGTACACTTTACAATAATTTCATACATTCTAAAATTTCAATAAAAACGTGATATAAATAAGTTAAAATGTATCTTGGTGGGCTGGCTAGTAGTTAAATCCTTCACAGATAGAAATTTTTTTTAATTGTATGGAAAATTACTGAGAAAGTAATTTTTCTTAACACTTACTTACTACCAAAATGTAGGGTAAATATAATAAATAATATAAACTACTATTAATTATTCAACTTATAATGGTAGCCGATGCCAATTACAATTACAAATCTATTTCATTATTCAATGTAGTTTGTAATATTAATATAAATGTTACAAATTACATACATATTTATTATAATATGGTGGATTTCATTATAATAATTCTTTCTTAAAATATTTTTTTTTTTATTCTTAATGTACTTATTTCATGTGTAGTAACCCTGTAAAGCAAAAGCAATGTAAATGTATAATAATATTTAATATGATTAAATAGCATACTTTTAGGACCTAAAAAAATAAAAGCACTATGTTATTAATAGATACATACTTGTTACAGCAACGTTAAAAAATATTTTTGTTCTTTTTGTTTTTTTTTTTTTGTACTCTTCTAACAGAAGCCTTAACTTTCTTTTAAACAATATAATAAAATAATAATACACTTTGTTTTCTTATGATTTTATATTTTCTGTTTTTTTATTTTTAAAGGTGACAATTTTCAAAGAAACAAAAATAAAATAAAGAAATAAGTTTTGCCCATCTCTACTGCTGCATTGCGATAACTGAACAAAAAAAAAAAAAAAAAAAAAAAAACCAACAACAAATTAATGTGTAAGTAAAATAAGTAACAACATAAACGACATTCACAACCCTGAAGTTAAATTATTTTCAGTTACTTAACAAAAACAGTTTCTATCTCTTTCTAACATTAGCATTATTTTTTATTTGAAAATATTTTTTTGGTTTTTTTTTTTTTAGTAATTTGACAACATGAAAATTTTTATTTTACAAAGTTAAAAGTTAAAACTTGAATGTATTGAAAATAATTCTATACAGAAAAAGAAAAAGTTAAATAATAGAAGAAATTGCAAGTAAAAAAAGAAATGGAAGCAAAATGTGAAACGTAAAATTGAAACTTTGTTTACTAATGTTAAAAAAAAAAAAAAATTAAATAATAAACAATAACACATATAACATTTGACAAATAAAAATAACAAAATAATGAGAATGTTAAAATGTCTAGACTTCTTTTAAAAAATGTTTTAATTGAATTAACGATGATATTTTAGAAAAAAAAAAAGTAAAAATTAAGAAAAATATAAATTGAAATCATTAACACAATATTCTTGTTAAATTTTTTCGACAAAATATTTTAATATAATAATTTTTTTTTTTTTATTATTTTTTTTATACAATAAAATACAAAATATACACCTAGATTAAGTAATAGCATTATTATATTATATTTATTTAACTGTCGACGATGGATAAAACTAATAAAAACTTTTCAATTTCTAAAAAAAAAAATACTGAATATTATCAACTTAAAATTTTCTATGTTCCACATTGTGGAATGAGTTAATAATGAAGTTTATAGACATAATAAAAGATAAGTACACAGGTAATTGAAAAAAAAAACTCTTATCTATAGGCTATTAGGGTTTGTACCGTTACTAAATACAATAATATTAAAAAAAAAATTATTTAATATTATAATAACTTGTAGGTACCAATTACAATGTTTTTACTAAAATAATAATAGATATAATTTTAATAAAATAATTTACAAGTTAGCTAAACAATATCAACGATTTGCTTTATAGATACTAATGTAGGTTTAATTAAATAAGAGAGGCAAAATATTTGGCGCTTAAAATGTGTCCATCAGTTATTTTACGTAACTTATTGACATCGGTACTATAAAACTTATCTACTGATCATTAAATATTACAATGAATTAATATTTAATGAATAATTATTTTTTCTTTTTTTTTATTGATGAGGCTGAACTAACGTTTCAGTATTGAATAAACTCTACGTCTATGGTGCATCTTTAAAACGTAGGAAAGTCTATTTCGAAAAGAGTTGGTATTAAGTTTCATTAAATTTGTATCACGATAATACCGCGACTCTGATGGATGAAGCTTTGAAAGCTTTTTTGATCTATATCAGAGATTTTATCTAAACTAGAAGAAACTAGCGAGATATTTCCGAGATATTTATTATTCACAGGTAAAGGCAGACAGGTGCAGATAGATAAAGAGTTCCGTAGCCTCCATAGCTTCCCTTCCCCTGCAAACTCTACAATTGAAATCCATATGCATACTTAATGTTCTAATATTTCTACCCATAATATCACCAACCAATTATCTTATTTGAGGTCTAGAGAGAGAGAATACATTTGGATCTTTTTAAACTTAAATACAGTTACATGACTCTTGTTTTAATGCAAATTTCACATATAAGCTACAAATCTTTCACCAACTGAAAAAAATTCTTTTTAATATTAAATTTGAGGATTGGAAAAGGTTATAGTGAACAAATAGGGTATTTTTAAAGCTTATATGATTCATACTTTTTCTAGCTCTGATCCGTGCTAGATTTTCTACCTCATTCGTCGACTTATTTCCTATTTTCTTACTCATTGCAAACCATATAAGAATAATTATCCTACTTCGAATTAAAATCTTCATAAATCATTTTTTAATATACATATGTATTTTATAATATTTTTGTATAGGTATAGGAACATCTTCTAATTTATTTAAATTATAGATTATATATTTTAATTTATTTTTATTTATTTATATACAAGTACCATGGTACATAAATGTGCCAGGTAGCTATAACCCCTGTTTCCTGGTAGAAATGTGGGGTGTACGAGATATTATGTAATATATTAAGTATTTATATATTGCGATATATGAATTTTTTATTTTTTTTTTATATTATAATTATTGTACCCAGCCGAGAATCGAACCCGAGACCTCTCATTCTCTTATGAATGGGAAGCGGTGCGTCAACCACTGCACCAATGGCTGGATTTTATTTTTATATATATCTATCTTAAGGTATTTTTTTTTTATACAAAAAAAATTTAAATGACTTATGATAATTAATATTATGAAAATTTTTACAGAACGTATATAATATATTATTTAGTTTTTGATTCGTTAGTTTTTCATAAACTAATAAATCTCAATCATAAACCAATAAAATAACTAGATGATGTTAATAACAAAACGATGTCCTTTAAAAAATATTTAATATTAATTATACATGAGGAATACCCAGTTAACAGTTGTTTTTATCTATTTAATACTAATATTGTGTACTTTAATTACGCTATTCAAATGACTCATAGGTTTTGTCTTAATAAACAATATCTTATAGTTTAGGTTACTATTCTTTAAAATATAAAATAAATATTTTCGTAAATTGCTCCAAACTACATGAAATTCAGTTATGATGATCTAGAGGATTAATATAGGTTAAAATTCTTTTTATAAATTTATTCATTTACAAGAAATCTGAGTTCTACTATAATATTCAATATTTTAGTAATAAACAGGCAGATATTAAGAAATTTCTATTTAATCAATAAAATAACAGTCACTTCAAAAGATATTTTTTTATCTTTTTTAATAATTTCTTCCTTCTTTTTAATGTCTAGGTTGAAAGTATAATATTTAACCATTTTTTCAAGTCAAAAAGAAAAATGCATAACCTCAAACTACTTAAACAAATATTGGCATAAAAAAAATTCACTTAATTAACATAAAAAAAAAAAAAAATTGAATCAATAAATAATTTAAACACTTTCTATAGGTACTTAGATACTTTTTAAATATCAAGAGAAGGTCAAAAACATTTCCATATCTAGCAATAAAGATTCTATAAAAATATATAAAAGTACTTAAATACATTATTGTATATCCTATGAATACATACTAATGAAACTGTAAACTTAATTTAACATACATACATAATATCAATGTATCTAAAATACCTTTTATGGAACCTATATTAAAAGTAAAATTAAACACAAAAGAAAATTCACCTGTTCTATGGAAATATAAAAATCAATTTTTCTAAATTGACCTAATTGTATAGTGTGGGTAGCGCAGCATCCAATAACAACAGACAGTAAAAGATGGTAATATAGACTATATGATAATTTTGTGAAGAAATACTAGGAATAATAAGAAAATACAATGAAAAAAAGTAACTTTATTAATTCAACATAATGTAATATTTAATATATTATCATTTACTTTGAATTTTATAAGCTCTCCCCTAAATTTTAACTTACAATATTAAATTTAGGTTTTGTTGGTTGTAATTAAAATTGAGTTTATTTAACCATAATAATATTTTATAAAGGTTTATTAAAAATAAATATAGAAATACTTACACAACCTCAAACTTTATTTTTATCATCTCATTTACAGTTTTTATGTTAATTAGAGGATGTTTTGTTTTTTTTTTTTTTTGCTATTTTATTTTACATGAAACAATTTAAATTTATTTTTTTTTTTTTAGCATCGTCATACACAACCTTTTTTGTTCATGTACCTATTTCTTATGGTGTTTTTCAACTATTTATTCTATTTTAACGGTTAAACTTTTCAGAAACAACTTATTATCAGTTTGGATAGTATATAAGATTTTCATTATATTAAAAATAAAGGAGAAATGAGAAAAAGTGTACAGTAGACTGTGTCAATTCTAAGATACCGCCGCATAAACATAATAATAATTATGCTGTTTTCATAAAACTTGATCCTTTTTTTTTTTTTTTTACACAGCTAACTAAACGCTAGGAAAGGATTCCTTTTTACATATGTAGGTTTAGTTATAAAATATTTCAAAATAAATTTTGAAGTTGTATGGCAGCTACTAGAACCTTAAGGAGCAAACCAAATTTAACAGAAATGATTGCCATAAACCTTTACAAAATTTCAGTTGTTTAGCTTAAAATTAAGTTCCATTTAAGATATTATATTATATACAAGCTACCTAAACCTGTTGAACTAGAGCAATCAAACTTTATACAAGTTATTGCGATAAAACTTGCTTATTTTTTTTTAGAAAATTTGAGATTTCCAGCTTGATTTTGAGATGCATCACGATGTGAGGATATAAATTATGCTTATAAATTATAATATAAAAAGAAGTTATATGAGAGCTATCTAAACCTGCTGCTCTAGACTAACCAAATATTACACAAGTAGTTGACATGCAACTTTGGCATATACTTTACATATATCCAGCTAGGCTCCTTTTTTAGTGCCACAAACATAATGACAAATTTATTACACCCTTGAATTATGTTCATTCTAAAGGACAAAAATTTACAATAGTATGCAGTATTAAGTAAGAGAGAAAGAGTGTTGTAAAATTTTGATTAAAATTAAAACAACAAGAAACAAAAAAAAAAAATGCTTGTGACTATTTTGTCATGGAATAAAATCTAATGATTTCAATATGGTAAAAAATAACAATAATATTTTTAATGACAAGTACCATCTAGTGGAAAAACTCAACAACAAAATAGTATAATCTTAACAATGAGATTATTTTCGTTTTATGTATTTTTAAAATTTCTTTGTTATTAAAAAAATAAAAATCTAAATAGGTATTTACGATTTTCATAATTAAAATTATTAATTTATTTCCGTTGTGTTCTCCCCTCTTAGCATCAAAAGTTTTCTTGAGTTCTTTCAGTTGAAATATTAAATGTTTCATTATTTTGAAAACTGAGTAAAAATAAATACATAATCTCTAATATCCGAACAGCTTTTATGAACACTTATCTGGGGTAATTTTTCAATTTTAGGTGGTTCTAACAGAATTTTTAATACTTTGACTAAAAACTCTGCCACTAAAATTTAGTACCAGCCAAGAACAGTAATACATTAGTCAAGATATCTTTCTTTTCTGAGATCTAGTTTATTCTTTTAAAAATTTTTTTAGTCACGAATTGAAATAACTTTTTTAATAGAGCTTTTCTTGAAGCTTTTAAAATAATTTCTCTCTTTTAATAAACCTATCAAAATATATCTAAAAAAGTTTTAATATGATGTATAATAATATCTAACAATATATCACATCTTATAGTTATTCTATAATTCTCGTAATGTAATGTAATTGTATTGTAATTCAACTGAAAACGTTCCAAAATCGTGCATAAAATTTTGTAGCTAGTGTAGCTATAATAAGGAAAACGAATAATAAGACAATATCTCCAATATTAGGATGAATTGATTACACTACGAAATAATTATTATGAATAGCTGATAATAAAGAGGTAAAGTTTCGTAAGTATTAAATGTTTAATTATATTGAATATCAATCTGGATACAACAGATCCTTTTCAGATCTTCTTTACTTTTTCAAAAGATTTTCGCGAAAAAAAAATATCTGAAAGAAACTGATTAATTAATAAACAAAAGGACTTTTAGAAGTTAGTAATCAAATACAAAAAAAAATATTATCTAAAATAAAAGATAAATAAGAAAATATTCGAAGAGTAATAAAAAGAAAATTGGTGTCGAGATAACCAATGAAATGAACCCTTTTTCGTTCAGAAAAAAAACCGCATTATTATCTATTTGCTATTAAGTTTTGTTTCTTTAACAAACTGTAAAAAAGTCAATTTAAATATTTTTTTTTAATTTATTTTATTTTTTTATTTTTTTACATAAAAAAAAATATTTTCTCTATAGTTTTCCTTCAATTACCAGCGACTCTTAACGCAATCTAAAGTTTAGATATTTAGAATAGGGAGAAAGAGAGAGAAATAAATTAATAAGAAAAATATTCATTTAATGATGGGTTTTTAATTATAATTTTTCTCTTTACAAAATTTTCTCTTTCTTTCATTTTCTAAGATTTAAAAAAAAAAAAAAAAAAGTCGAGTGCATAATCTAAACCTTACTGTGAAAAAATCATAACTCTTTATAAACTTAAGAGAAGAAACTGCATAAAAAGCAAAAAAAAAAATAGTCGCACCCTTTGTTATTTTTTTATACCTATTTATTATTTCACTATGTCAGTGCAGCATTAACAAAAAACAAGTATGCTAATTAGCGTTTTGCTTGAGGGGTTTCAAAAAGTTATGGTATGGAAATATAAAAAAAAAATGAAAAATTATAAGTAAGGTAACTATATTTTTTTTTTTTGTAGATTTGTTAAGTATCTCTATCTAATCACCATTTTACTTTCCTTTTTGGTTTTATATTGAATTGTTTTTTAAAGCTAAAATTGATCACGAACCTTTTAAAAATTTAATTTTAAAATTATTCCTTGTGGAATTATATTAATTTTATAATCATTTGGTTTAATTGGTTATAATATAAAATCCTAGATTTTGTGTAGCAATTATAGAAAGAAGACATTATATAGTATCCTAATTTGTAAAAAGATATACAGCCAAATTTAATCGTAGAAGATAAGCAAAATACAGAAGAGTTTCGGAGAACCAAAGGAAAGCAAAATTGTCTTATTAAATAAATGCTTATTAAATTTTTGAAACTATGCGAAGCAGGCAACATGGATGGTTCAAATACTATTTTTAAATCTGAAATATACCAAAGCATCAACAAAAAAAAAGCATAAATGTATGATGCACAATATTGTAAATCATTTGTAAATAAAACATAAAAGATACATAGATACCTACAAATTTATTTATATTACAATAATAAACAAGGAAACTCTTAGAAGATGAAAAGTATTTAACTTGATATTTTTATATAAGTTTTTAGTATGGATATAAATTAAGGGTAAAGGTCATTAAATTCACACACTTGATGAACATTTCTTAACCTTTATTTTTAATTATCTCTAAGTTAATAACTGACTGTTTCACAAAGAATAATGAATATTAAATGATTATATTTTAATATAAATCCAACTTTAAGTCTTTAACAATTTCCAATAAAACTTACAAAAAGAAAACCTACGAAAAAAAAGTATTACCTTGAATTAAAATTGAAACGGTATGAGGAATTGAAATTCTAAACACACTAAAAAAAATATTAAAGTCTTATAATTTTTAAATATTGTTAACGAATAAAAAGAATCTTATGGTATTTTTCTAAGAAAAATAAAAAATATAAACTTACAATAATAATAAATTATAATAACAAAAAAAAAAATATAATAACGGCAGCACCTTAAATTATTACTGAAAGCAATATAGTTCCCACTATCAACAAAATAAAATGAAACACTTTTCCTAATGGAAAAATAATTACAAAACAAAAAAATAATATTTTTTTTTCCTTTCTTTTTTTACTTTTTAATTGTTTTTCCTTTCATATTCACCAACAGAACTTATATTCACTTCCGTATTAATTTTTTTTTTTTTATTCCTCCCCCAAAAATTTACTAGACCAAGAATTTCGAAAATAAAAAATAAAATTGTATCCTAAAAGAAGTGGAATAATTTTTGAGCAAAGTTAAACACTGTTTTTTTATTATTTTTGTTTTTTTTTTTTAGCAACTAGCTAGTAATGTATGAGTAAATTTCCCTGAAAAGATCCATTATTATTTTATAGTGAAGTGCATAATAGTGAAAGCATTTAGTTATGTTCTTTAATTTGAAAATGCCAATTTTAATTTTAATTTAGTTCCCTAGTAATGATAATCTTATGCGGCAAGTTTTAATAAAAAGTTTTTTGATTTAATCTTTTGTGTTAACCATGTAAGTACATTTGTGTATTAGACACATTGAATCATATGACCAATACACATATGGATCTGTTTACGATTCCTTTAATATAAGGTTCTTAATTTATTTTCAAATTTATAATTAAATTCGCCTTTTTGCAGTTCTTTTAAATTATACCTATGTAATTTTTTTCTATGCAAATAAATTAAATTAAAGTTCGACTCATTTTAGCACGTTTAGTATCACTACTCTAACCTTTTAGTAATTTTCCTTAGAACTGTTCCTGTAAGAAAATTGAGAAAAACTAAAAAGAACCATGTTTAATTATAGAGAATCCGTATTTATTGTAACAGCATATTTATTGTTGCATTTTAACTTAAAGAAATCTCTACAGTTGTGCAGGGTTACATTTTTTTAAGGTTAGCAAAATATTTTTAATTTCTCACTAGTTATAGCTCGGAAAAGGTGTTATAGAAATTTCAAGTTTTTACTTATTTAAACGTTTAGGAAATAGTGAAGGAATTAATTTAATAAGATATGAAGGGAAGTTTGGTTTAATATAACGGGAAATATCAATATTTCCTTTCAAAAACTGTTCATATTGTTTTATATTCAATATGGATACAATAGATTAAATTATAATCTATATTTAATACAATAGATTATATAATATTTATATAGACATATCATAATATTTTTATAATCTATTGTACCTCTTGCCTTGTAACGGTTGTTCTTTATAAAAATACGATTTTACATAATGTTACCTGCTTTATACTACATATTATTTCCAGTTGAAATTTGATTATTTTATATCTAAAGTTGTACGAATTTTTGAAACGGACGGATAGATGAAAGGAAATTTTATCAGTAAATTTTTTTAAAATGTGCTAAGAAACAGTCTGAGAAAATATTAGGAACAACAAAAAAAATTATAATTACTTAACATAAGATATCAGAAAATGAGTTCCACAGTACAGTAAAAACAAGAAAAGTAAAAAAAAAATGAAAAGCTGAGAGGAAAAAGATTGAGAAACAACTAACTTATTTTTTTTTTTCATATATTTTTTAATTTACCGGTATTTTACTTATAAAAACCCGTAAGGTAATTAGTGAGTGTTTATTACCGTTAGTTTTTAAATTTTTTCTTCTTTTCCTTTTCCTCTTGATTTTTATTGCACCCCGAACATTTGAATATACATAATATTATCTTACTGTCTCTTTCATACATTTTCCTTGCTTTTTCACAAGATGTTAGTATTAGCAAATATTTTTTGTTTTTGTTTTTGTAATGTTTGTAATGTTATGTTCATTTTAAAATAAATTTTTTTCAGTTTTTATTTATTATATAGATATATATTTTCTGTGTAATAAGTGTACCTACACCTGTAATGTTTTAATAGTAATTAAAAAAAAAATGAGTAGAAATTTAGAAAGTAAAAGATAGATTTGAAAATTATTATTAGAAGAATATTAGAAAGGTAAACTTTAAAAGAGCGTTCATTTTAATTTTTGTAAATTATAGTTTGGTTTTTTGAAGTTTTGTGTGTTTGTTTTCTTTTGCAATAAAGATTAAAAATAGATTTTTTGAAGCAAAAATTATTACCAGAAATTTTCGTAGAGAGAAACAAAAATAGAAAGAGAACAGTTATTTAATAACTGGTTATATGTTACACTAAATGAAAAGTATATAATTTAATAGTCTAATGTAATTTCTATATCTGATTTAATGATTTAATTTTTTTTTTGTTGCAATATTTTGTGCGATTTTGTTGGTGCGGGTTAAAAATTTATTCATATATTTAATATTGTATCTATTGTAGCAATAAAAGTTTTATTGTAATTTACTATAGTAGATATATTAAGTAAAGTTACATAATTAGTTTTAGATACTTTTTATTAGCTTATGTTATATGTATTTCGTCTTTCGTATTTCGTTAAGTCGTCTAAATAACGCATCTATTATGGTACTTTGCTATAGTATATAATATGAAATATTAATATCTTATTCATGTTGGTATAACATACTGTGAATCATAGTAGGAAGCCAGTTTAGACTAAATACTTTGTTGTAGTTTTAAGATTTTATTGATTTGTAGATGTGTAAATATTTTTAGATAATAAATTTTAAATTCTGAACAGTTGGCTGCCTCTCTCTTCTCTCTTTAGCCAATATAATGGGATGAAATCTCTACCTGCTAAAGCAGTATAAGGGTAACTAAATTTGCTTTTATGTTGTCCTACTTTAAAAGAGACATAGATAGATATATGGAAAAGTGTATATCATATTCTTGATCAGGATTGAATTCTGAATGATAACGCAAAAAATAATGGGGAAAAGATTTTGAAATTTTTACCATTTCGTTTTAATATAATATGTCATCTTTGCCTAAATAAATCACAACTCAGTTTCTAACTAAATTGCGTATTTCAAATTTTGTCAAAAATGATTAAGATTTTTTAACACGTGACACAGTCAAATCTTTTTATCGTTGTCTAATATTTTAAGTATATTTAACGAACTTTTTAAAATAGTATATCACTGTATTCATCAAAAACGTACAAAATACAAACTATATATGCTAATAAATAAAAAAAAAATTAATTTAATTGCATAAACAAATGTTCTTTTTTTTTTTTAATAAAATGATAAACGACATCTAGTGTTAGGTTATAAAATAACTATAATTAATCAAAACGATCAAAAATAAAATAATTTACAAAAATAAAAATAAGAATAATATGATTATATGCTTAAATTAAAAAAAAATGGTATTAAAAATAAGTAAAAAGCATACGATAAGGAAAATATGCTGAAAGGTAAAAATAAAAATTAATTATACAATAAAAAAAATGCGTGTGTGGTATTAAAAGAAAAATAAAATAAAAAAATTATAAAATTAACACCATGTAAAAACGAGGAAGAATACAGTTGCCTTTGTCAACTCTTAGATACCCGTACGAACCGTTAGTATGTTCACAGCCTGTCACTCTGCTTACAATATTATTTTTTTAATATTTTATTATTTTAAAATAATTTGGGTGAATTTTATAATTTCCAGTACTATGGGTTGTACATATATTCAAACTATATGTTTATATGTACATTCTTCGAAAGCAGATTCTAACCTTCCACATAACGATTGTCAATCCAAAACTTCTTCAAATATTCTATAGTACCATTTAATACTAAGCGGTAAATGTATATTAAATTTACTTAGTACAAAATAGTAAATATAATTTTAAATATTATATTATATTATATTTAAATATTCCATTGACAGAATAATTTCTTATAAGTACAATAAAATACATATATGTATGTAAATACGGCGCTATATAATATACATCTATACTCTTATCATTCATTCACTAGTGACATATACGATATCTAAATAAACATGATATTATATAAGTATGTATATATATTAATATCATATAAATAAAAATTCTTCAAGCAACCGTTATGTTGTTTATTTATTTGCATTTTTATGTACTACGCATTATAATATCCTCAACAATTTCAAATTATCGAGTAAAACAAATGCAAAAAATTTGTTGAAGAAATTTGTTAGAAAATTTGAAAAAATCAAGTAACACTTTCGTCAATTATAAAGTAACCCTATATTATTAAAAAAAGTTGTTAACAGAAACAAGAATATAATGTTGAAGCTTTAATTTTTATGTATTACTTTAAAAAAATTTTAACAGGTGTTCAAGTTACAGGTGTTTAAAAATAGGAAATTTTCAGTTTTTGACCCCTTACAGCTCCTAAACGGGGGGTGATACAAAAAAAGTTTCTGAAATGACTCATACTTATTTTCAAAGATCTAACACCTGTCAAAATTTCAAGTTTCCAACTTAAACCGTTTAGAAGATAGAAGGGTTGAAGGATTTTGCAAAATTTGAGTTTCACATAACGGTAAATTAAGACACCGTATGCGACAAAAATATATTTATTGTATACACACTTTTAAAGCTAATAAAAGTAGTAATCGTTTGGCGTTTTCAAACCGTTAGTATGTTCACAGCCTGTTCACTCTGCTTACAATATTATTTTTTTAATATTTTAGTATTTTAAAATAATTTGGGTGAATTTTATAATTTCTAGAACTATGGGTTGTACATATATTCAAACTATATGTTTATATGTACATTCTTCAAAAGCAGATTCTAACCTTCCACATAACGATTATCAATCCAAAACTTTTTCAAATATTCTATAGTACCATTTAATACTAAGCGGTAAATGTATATTAAATTTACTTAGTACAAAATAGTAAATATAATTTTAAATATTATATAGGGTGTTCAAAATTGAGGTATCATTTTGATTTTGCCGCCATTTTTTTTCTACCTCCAATTTTTATACGAGGTTTCTTTGGTATATTCTAAATACATTCCGGTTAGTTAATATGGAACGTTACACGAAGGAACAATGTATTTTTGTTATTACAACATTTTTTGAAAATGGTAAAAGTTTTCAAGATGTAATTAGGAAATTTCGAACAAAATTTGGTAGAGAAAATGCTCCAACAAATCGTGCCATCAAGCTGATGGTTGATAAATTTCTAGAAACTGGATCTGTTCTTGATAACAGATGCAACATTTATCAACGTAGTGGCCGTTCAACCGAGAATGTAGCAGCTGTGAGCAGAAGTGTTGAAGAAGATCCAAAAACTTCCATTCGTCATCGTTCGCAGCAATTAAACATCAAACCATGCACATTATTCAACATTTTGCATCGTGATCTCCATTTAAAGGCTTATAAGATCCAGCTGACGCAAGAATTAAAATCAACTGACCATGCATTACGTCGGCAATTCGTTTCTTGGGCAATCGAAAAAATGAGAATTTTTTTAACAAAATAATCTTCACCGACGAAGCTCATTTCCAGCTCAATGGCTACGTCAATAAACAGAATTGCCGCATTTGGGGTGAAGAGAATCTAAGGGTTATCTTAGAGCAACCAGTACATCCACAAAAAGTTACGGTTTGGTGTGGTTTGTGGTCAGGAGGAATCATCGGAGCATATTTTTTTGAAAACGCAAATGGAAATGCGATTACGGTCAAAGGAAATCACTACAGGGAGATGATCCGAAGCTTTTTGTGGCGAGAAATTGATGATTTGGACGTAGAGAATATGTGGTTTCAACAGGACGGTGCCACTTGCCACACAGCAAGAGAAACAATGGATCTTTTGAAGGAAAAGTTCGAAGATCGCATTATTTCTCCTAGAGGAGAAGTGATGTGGCCACCAAGATCGTGCGATTTGACACCGTTGGATTTTTTTTTGTGGGGTTTTGTGAAATCGAAAGTGTACAGCAATAATCCCAGAACAATTCAAGAGCTTAAAAACAACATTATCGAACAGATTTCAACCATTGAGAACAGTTTATTAAACAACGTGATTCAGAATTTTGGTAAAAGATTGGAAGCCTGCCGAAGTAGTAGAGGGGGCCACTTGGCCGACATAATTTTTCATTATTAACCGGAACCTATTTGTAATAAATTAAAATACAAATATATTTAATATTTCAAAAAAAAAGTCTTTTTTTATTAAAATTAAAATGATACCTCAATTTTGAACACCCTATATTATATTATATTTAAATATTCCATTGACAGAATAATTTCTTATAAGTACAATAAAATACATATATGTATGTAAATACGGCGCTATATAATATACATCTATACTCTTATCATTCATTCACTAGTGACATATACGATATGTAAATAAACATGATATTATATAAGTATGTATATATATCAATATCATATAAATAAAAATTCTTCAAGCAACCGTTATGTTGTTTATTTAATTACATTTTTTTGTACTACGCATTATATCCTCAACAATTTCAAATTATCGAGTAAAACAAAATGGAAAAAATTAGTTAAAGAAATTTGTTAGAAAATTTGAAAAAATCAAGTAACACTTTCGTCAATTATAAAGTAACCCTATATTATTAAAAAAAGTTGTTAACAGAAATAAAAATATAATGTTGGAGCTTTAATTTTTGTGTATTACTTCAAAAAAATTTTAACAGGTGTTCAAGTTACAGGTGTTTAAAAATAAGAAAATTTTCAGTTTTTGACCCCTTACAGCTCCTAAACCGGGGGTGATACAAAAAAAATTTTTGAAATGACTTATACTAATTTTCAAAGATCTAACTTCTGTCAAAATTTCAAGTTTCCAACTTTAACCGTTTAGAAGATGGAAGGGTTAAAGAATTTTGCAAAATTTGAGTTTCGCATAACGGTAAATTAAGACACCGTATGCCAAAAATATATATTTATTGTATATATACTTTTAAAGCTCATAAAAGTAGTAATCGTTTACCGTTTTCAAAATGAAGATATACCCTATACAACTTGTGCTATAACAATTTAAATATAGAGCTTTTTTGAACCTTTGGGGAGCTATAGCTCCGTAACGGGTGGGGCTACAAAAAAAAGTTATTAAAAATAAAATTAATATTTTTGTGAGATCTATCAGTAGTTAAAATTTCATAGCTCTATTGCAAAAAAAATGTGGGGATCTAAAAGTTAGGTGTTCGAGAGCTACCCTAAGGCTTGGTCCAAACTCAACCAAAAAAAATAGGGAACCTACAAATTACTCCCAAAATATTTTGTGTAAATTTCAAGATTCTAGCTTTCTTAGTTTTTGAGTTAGCGTGCTGACGGACGGACGGACGGACGGACATGGCTCAAAAGTCTTAGAATTTTTTTCTGATCCGATCCATACCTTTGAAGGTATATCTAGCTCGCTTATTTCGAGGTGTTACAAACGGAGGAGTAATTTTATTATACCCGATCCTATCGTACGGGTATAATTATTAAATTTTAATGAAAAATTAATATTAAAAAAGCATTTTATATAATTAAAACTGTACAACGCATCTGTATAGCAGAAATATTGGAATAAATTATTATTAGATTTCTTGATTTTCAAAAAGTCAAAACGAGAGAGATTTTAACTAAATACCTACAAGGAGTTGAGTTGCCTTAGCAATAGAAATCTGGCTGTTTTGAAATAAAAACGACCAACAGTCAAAATAACTGCTAGGGTAATGATTCCAACGATTCCAACTGCTTAGATAATGATTCCAAATAAATATATAAACTATACCGAAACGTCTTTCGAAATTACTGTTACTGCTTATTACACTCTTTTAAATCGCTTGATAAATCATTTTCATTATTGAAAATTTCACATTCAGCGGCTGATATATTTCTCATATTTGCAACTAAAAGTTTGATCAACTGTCAAACCCATTTTTGGTCAGAAATAGTATAATATGAAAATTTTAAGTACAGTTATAATTTGAAAAAAAAAAACCATTTAACCTAAAATCATTAGGCAAAAGGGATATTTTGCAACTTTCCATGTGTTATAATGAGGAAAAAAGACATTAGGGACGCAAAAAGATGTTTGGCAAACATATTATACTTTACAAATATTGTATATATTTTTAAAAAAATTAGTTAAAGGTATTTGTTAAAGGTATTTGTGTGAAGTAAAATTTTACTATAGATCTTTTGTGTCAATTAACATTAAACAAAATTTCTTTTTGTGAAATGGATTTAGGTAAACTGGCATGATACTAATATAGAAACAAATAATAGCTATATAAATTATAACCTATCATAGTAAATATCCATTAATTATGTATCATATTTGTAAATACAGTTAAATATCTTTTGAAATATTTCTAGTTCATGCATGGCTATTAATTATATAGCGATTTGACCGTTTATAGTTTTTGATTTGACTGCACACTTATATAGAACCATGATAGCTATATTTTAAATATGCATGATAGCTATATTTAAAATTTAAAAAAAGTTAATTTCAAAATATAAAATAAATTATTTTAAAAACAAAGAGGTTGTATCTACAGTGTAAAAAAATGTAAATAATATGGATAAGACACGATTAAATAATTAAAGAAATTTAATTCACTTTAAACCTGAAAATGCTTAAAAAAAAGGCAAAATAAATTTTAAATTTTAATTACAAAATTTTATTTTTTCAACCTGAAAAGGAAAATTTTTAGTTTTAAAATTATTAAAACTTCAAACGTTTAAAAGACTGTTTCCGGGTATGTCAATGAAAATTTTGACAGTTTTGCGCAATTTAAAAAAAAATCATATTAATTTTGTGTTACCATAAAATCGTATGTCTTTATTATTTTAAAATATTTTTAAAATCTAAGAAAATTCTAAAAATTTGAAAATTACAATGTAGGTATATTAAATTATGACAAATGAAATGAATTGCGGGCTATTTAATTAAACGGGATGCCCTGTTAAAGCTGATTATTATATTATGAAAGTAAATGATAGGTAAGAACAGAACATACTAAACATACATAAGTTACATCATGCAGGTTATATAATACTACGTGTTATAATTCACTGATGGCCCAACTGTATAATAAATAATAATAATATTAATGATTAATACTAATACTAATAATAATAGTTGCTACAGTGACAATAGCTGCCAGCAATTTTTACCTCATGCAGCTCAGGAACATTTTATATACTACTGCATGTTTTAACTCTTTATGGCTCTTGTCACTTATAAAAATAGTAATAATAATAGGCGAATTCATCTCCTTCTTACAGTCCCACTCTTAACTCAATATTTCCAGATCCTATTCTCTCTTATCCCTACTTCTTACCCAATACTTCGGTAATAGTTAGAGTTTTCATCCTATTATATTCGCTAAAGGGGGATGTCGGTTTTGTTAGTAAGAATCTGACACGAAGAAAGCGGTATTCTTGATGCCATTGGAAGATTCCAACTTCCTTTAGGAAAACAAAACAAAGGTATAACATTCTTTAAAATAATATTATATTTCTTCCCATATTTAATTTCATAATTTTTAAAACTGCACACATAAGTCTCCTATTTAAATATAATATTAATTTATTAGATGGAATGAAAGATCTTTTGGGAGAAGGATTTGGGATTAACGAAGTTCAAAAAAAACAAAACAGATAACAAGTTCGGTTCATTCAACTTTATGAAAATCAGACATAATTTTCATAAAACAAAATATATTTTCAAACAAAACGGAAAATAAAATCTTATTCAGACGTTCAGAATGATGATAAAGTCGTGTTTTCATTATTAACAAACTACTAAATCAACAGATAAAAATATTAACCTTTAATCATGAAAGTGATGCTAAATTTATCATAAATATTCAAATTTTCTCTAAAAATGATACCAATTCGAAAGATCTATTATATTACCAATAGCTTCTTATTTTCGAATATGTAATTTTATTTGAATTTCCGTTGATGAAATCGTTGGAGTATGAAAAAGTATAACAAGTATAACAAGAAATAAAAAATTTAAATTTAGCCTTCCTGTTCTCAAAATTCGTTTATGAAAATGATTATTTGTTTTGAAATTGTTAGTGATGCAACCAACCACATAGATCGAACTTTCCATAATATTGTAAGATTACCTAGGTATATAATCAAATTGTACTACGCCAATATATATAACAGTTGTGAAAATTTGTCAAAATTTCTTAATAATGAAATAAGTAGAGCCAATTATTGTAAACAACTATTAAAAAACTTGATTCTAATCAAATTAAACTATACTAAATCCACAAAAAGTTAAAGTAAAACCTAAAAAATATAGAATTTGAAGCTTTTTATATACCTGTCCTAATTTATTTAAAAGCAATATTATGTTATCATTATTGTAAAATGTCCTTCTTCAAATATCAGAATTTGCTTTATAGATCAGGCTTTAAAAGGAAACACCCCATCACTGCATCATTCATTGAAGCTGACGTGCATCGGTTTTAGGAAAAAGTTTTAAATTACTCGTGCTTATAAGAATTCCCTTATACAAAAATAAAACCTTGTATTCTCATAAAAGTTTAAATCATTAGTAAAATCTTCTTCAATTATGTCAGCCTTTGTTTTGTAGCAGACTCAAACGGAAAATGCGCCATCATTGCATCACCAATTTATAAAAACCGACGCGCATGGGTTGTAATAAAAAAAAATTTATTGCTTGCGCTTATAGAAATTCTAATACATAAATGGGCATAAGTAAAGTCTTGTATTCTCATAAAAGTTTGTTTTAGGAATTTGCGATGTTCGTGCTGCATTAATGAGGACGAAAAAAAGTTAAAATTACAATCAAGTTTGGGTTAAAGTTATTCTAAT
Source organism: Poecilobothrus nobilitatus (assembly GCA_947095535.1). NCBI lineage: Eukaryota > Metazoa > Arthropoda > Insecta > Diptera > Dolichopodidae > Poecilobothrus > Poecilobothrus nobilitatus. The sequence goes on from OX352774.1 coordinate 232,162,346, forward strand.
ACCATGTCCTTACTTAAAGGTTAAATTAATTTTTCTTTATAAAATATTTTTTTAAACTTTTTTATAACAAATTTAACATTTTTATTTAATTTTAAAATTTTATACTTAAAAAAAAAAATTTACAAACTTTTTCTTTAAAAACTAATTTTTAACATCTGTTTTTATTTCTTATTTGTTGATTTACCAAACTAATTAGACGACTTTTAAAAATTAATTATCCTCTATTTAGCATTCTCATACTCTGCTGTCATCTATTTTGTAATAGAACAAACAACAATTTCAATAAAATTTTATTTTGAATTTTTATACCATTTCGAACATAGTTCTAAGGATATGATAAGTTTTTCTTAACGTTTATGATATTTTAAAGGGGACGAGATACATATGAAAAAGTACATAACGAATATATGATTAAGATCAAGATTTTCGGATTCAATTTAGCTATATTTCGGTTTGTGCTTTCATCCGTTCATATGATATTTCATTTATATAGACCGATTCTCGTAGCTGCCATACAAATGAATTTTTTATATGAAAATAACTCGCAGGGTTGTCCAAAAAAAAAAAAATTTAATTTTATGCTAAGGACTTCTACAACATTTGGTCGATCCAACGAACTATGTTCGAGTAACTGTTATAACCATCCACCAAAAATCAAGCCATCATTACCTGAAACATGACTAAATTTTATGGAAACAATATTATAATGTTCGAGCGACTATCCTTATAGTTGACAAAGTGAACTTTACAATGTTTCTCGTTTTTTTGTGTTTTTGTTTTTTTTTTTTTCGAAAAATAAGAAAAAGACTAAAAAGTTTTTGAATCACGTTCTATGAAAAATGTTCATTGCCTTTTCTTGAATTTTATTGTTTTGTTCCAATTTTCCAACTTTTGAAAATAGTTTTTTTTTTTTGCTATTAGATACTGTTTTGATTTGTAATTTTTAATTTTTCTTAAAAAAAAAAACCGAAAATTTTATTTTTATAATTTTTTTTTTTTTTTTTCATTTTTAATGTCAACAGTTTGTAATTTCATTTTTGTCATCAACGCAATTGTTTTTTACGATAGATGAAATTTTAAAGTTCATTCTACAGTCAAAACAAAAAAATAAATTTTTTTTTTTTTTGATATTATATAGGTAGATACTTTAGGTACCCATTAGGTACCTTTATGTAATTTAAATACCTGAAATATTGTAAAGTCTGAAAACTTTTTTTACAATTAAATAAAATATCAAAGAAAAAATAAAAATGTGATGAAAAATTTAATATGTGGGTTCATAATAATAGATTTTGATTTTAATTTTTGTTACAATATGGTTGATTTCATTTCATTTTGTTTTCAGATACATATATAACAATCCTGAAATTATTCTCTTTTTGAAAACATATACCCACGCAAATATTAAATATAATATTATTATTATTATTAATTTTATTCTAAAGTAAATACACGTACAATCTTATAAAGATACTTTGTAAAAGTTAAATTGAAAAGTAATAAATTTTTGAAGGATTCTTAATGAATTCTATGGGAATTTGTAATAAAAAATAATTGCAGTAAAATGAAAATTATAAGAAAAGTCATAAAATTATGATTTCAATTGCAAACAATAAATTAAATATAATAATACTTACATATACCTATAGAATAGAAAAACAGTTGTTTAAGGATATTATTATTATTATTATTTTTTTTTTTTTATTTTTAAGAAATTTGCGTGATAAATTTTTCAATTTAAATTTTGATAGTAAAAATTTAAAGAAAAATTTTGGAAAAAGAAATTTTTGGAGCAATTTAAATAGAAATTTGTATATAGGATTTCTAAGAAAAATACATGAGATCAAAATAAAATAGTATTTAAAATATTTTGAAACTTCCTTTTTAAAGTTAGATTTTCTTAATCCTCACATTATCCCTGGGTAAATTTTTATCTAATTTTATCTTTTCGCAGACAAGGTAAGCTGAGGACAAAAAATCTCAGAAGTAATGCCAATCAGGTAGGTATGGGTACCCAGAGTACCCAAGAAGAGAAATACCTAGAGTTTTTTAGGTAGGGTTTTTTATTTTTACTGAAATTTGTATGGATTTTTTTATGGACAATTATAGTCAAAAATTTTAATCTATGAACACGTGTATCATCATTATTTTTTAAAAGGAAAAACAAAAAAACTTTATATTCAGTTATTGCAAAGAAAGTAGTTCAATTTCATTGTATTTTTTTATACAAAAAAATTAGTTATTTGAAATAAAGCAAATAATAAGGCGGAATGTAAACCAACGGTTTTTAAAAGCCCACATTTCCAAAAGGCAATGCAAACTGTTTAGAACTGTGACTTACATCAAAATTAGAAAATTTTCTTAGAATTTCATAAAATAAAAAACAATGCTAAAAATATTAACACATTTTACACAGACTATTAATACGCATGTAAAATTATAAAGTTGAACTTTTATAATTTGTCTCTTATTTTGAAGAAAATTGTACAGGATCCTAAATTACTGGTGTCTAGAAATATAACCCCCATTATAACCCCCTGTTATTAAAAAAAAAATTTTTGAGGGAATTTATACTAATTCTAAAACTTCTTTTTTATATCAAAATTTCAAATCACTATGTAAAAATGTGTCGGAGTTATGAAGGAAGAATTTAAAAAGTAAATAGAAATTATATTATTACTAGATCAATTGGTACCCATATTAAATAGGTTCTACAATTTCATTTTCAACACAATATTGTAATTTTGAATGAAAAATTTGAATGAAATTCCATTTACTTGAATGTTTTCTTGTCAAAAAAATCTCGATTCTTTACGTGTTCCTATGCTTGATAGCATAAATGACATTGTTTCGTTTTGTGGTAACACTTAGTAATATGAATTACTTTATAAAAATTTACATGGCAGGCGAACGTGTTAAAAATATAATTTTTTTTTTTAATTTTGGAAGATATGGTAACTGTAGAACTTACGTTGGTAGGTAACCCTTGAATGAATTTTTATTTAATTTTAACTTTTATAATTTTTTTAGTTTTACTGAAATTTTTATAAAATTTCTATTTTACAAAATTTGCTATTTTTGATGAAATGTCTGTAATCTACCTATAATATTATTTTCATAAAATTTTGAACAATATATTATGGCTGCAGTATCTAGATCCTTGAATACAAAAATTGTTATCTTTCTTATGGAAATGTTTCGATACAGATATCTAAATTTTCTTCGAGTAAAATTTCACCATAATTATGTTTAAATTTTTATACACGTTATTTACAGCTTCACCCGAGGAAATTGTTAGTTAGATTTTGAAAAATAATAATTGTTAAATTTGAATTCATTTAAAAGCACTAGTTATGACTTCGTTTTATTCTCTTTCAGTTATTTATATAATACATTCATAGCTCATTTTTCGTTAACATAATGTTTTTGTTTCTTTAAATAATTTGTCGAATGTCTAGGCGCTAGGGACACTTAATTCTATGAAATCAAATATAATTAATAAATAAAAAATCGTTTATAGATACAATAATAGGAAACAATTAGGTAGTTATATTATGTTTCTGCTTTTAAGATTTTAAGGGTTGTTTGCATTGGGTTGTTAACATTTTATATTATCGTCAATACTTCTAAAATTGAATTTCCCATTTTAAAGCTGTGTAGAAGGAAAATTGTTATAGAAAATCTTAATTGAATTTTTTGAAAATAATTTTCATATTATTTTCATATTATTTTGGTTATCAAAGAATACAAAAAATTTTGGACGAATTGATTCAAAGAAAAATTGAAAGTTGATGTCTGAAAATTCTAATTTCTACTGATCTGATTTTTTTTATTGATGCCAATATTTGAAGCAGCTGTAAATATTAAAGTAAATTAGTTAGCCAACTCTTAAAAATAACAAATTAACAAACAAAATATTTGCTACCAATTTTAATAAATTTTGTTTCACTCGTTAGCAATTATAGCCAGCAGTGCAGCATCTATAATATATCATTGATATTGTTTATATATAGTGGTCCGAAAGTTTTTCTTTTAAATAAACAAAAGCAAGTTTTTCATAATAATGATAGTTCCCCTTTAATAAAGTACTATTGAGTGAATTAGTTAAAGAAACAAAAACAAACACTTTTATAGTTTAAATAAATTCAATTGTACTTAAACTATGTACCGACATTACCAATAAGAGATCGCATAAAATTGTTCCTTTATTATAATTTTCATTCATTTAAAGCTATTAAACTAACAAAGAATAAACAAGAACCATTTTAAATTTACAAAACCATTTTGTGTATTTTAACTTTCATTCAAATATTTAACAATGTTCAAGTATTAATACCTATATCCTATTATTATTATTTTATACCAAAATTATATTTGTTTAAATGAATATTATTTTGATTGCATTGTACCTGATTCTATTATAACATATTATTATTATTATTATTCAATGTTGATAAACAAACATTGAAACAAAATGGAGATGGAAATAAAATTAAAGAGAGAAAATATTTAGAAAAAACATTTTGATTGTAATTTGCGTTGAAATGGAAAATTAAAAATAATTAATAATGTCATCAATGGCATTTCGCTTTTGTTAATATTATTTTCATTAAGATAGATATTAGGATCCTGACTTTAATATCCTGTGTATATTATAATTTTCTTCTACTAAAACAAAATATGAGAAGTAAAAACAAATTTAAATGTTTATATTGGAATATAATTTACAAGTTTTACTGTTATTCATCTTCCTTTATCTTGATAATCCATAAACTAAATTTGATTTATATAGGCTAAGACTAAATTGATAACTAATAACATTTTATTTATATTTTTTACTCAAACAATTTGACATTCGATTTTTTTATACAATATTATGTATCTAAATTCTCTTACTTAACTCTTTTGAAATTTACCAGTATCAATAAATCTTAAATTCTTCCATTCACTTGTAGCAAGATATGATTTATCCGGTACAATGTCAAAAGTCCCTTAGCGGAATATTTTTATTTCAATCTCTTTTTAATAACTGAAAAGTTTCATTTAAAAAAGACCCATATATCCTATTTAAAATTATGTCCCTAGTTCTAAAACAAAACTTCTATGGGATATTTGGCCTATTTAAATAAGTCAATGAGACTTTTTTCCTCACAGAGGTAAGTTAATATTAATTTTGGGCCTACACTGATTTACCTGTTAACACGTTGAGTTCCACACTCACCAGTGAACTTAAAAAAAAACAAACTTGTGTTAAGTTTCACATGTATCACCGGTAAACATTATTGAAATGGTTCAAAATCCAATTGAACCATTTCCTATGAACACGGGTTTTTGAAATATTTAAATTATATTCACAGGATAAACGTAAGACTTAACACGTCGACTTACTTATCATAAAATTACTTAAAATTATCATAAAATTACTTATTATAAGATTTATCATAAAAAAATAGATAACTTATAGGATTAAATCTAACCAGTAAATTTTAAATCCTCTTAATCTATGAGATTGTAATTTACTAATAATTTCGTTACAATCATAGCTAAGAGAATCAGAGCAACATCGTTACTACATATGTAGTTTAATATTGTTTTTAGATAAGAAGGAAAAATAAAAATGAGTAGAAAGTGGCAGTTACCTTAGAAAAAGAAAATCGTTAAATGACGAATATAAAAAATTAAAGTATTATAGTTTTTATATACCTAACTTTTAATTGTAGCTATTTAATTTTCTTAAAAGTCTTTATTTAACATTTTAAAATAATTTTTATTGACTTTTATCAAAATTAAATCTGATCATAATAATATTGATACTTTTATTTTATTTTATTATTATAGCAAATCTACCATCAAATGCATTAATTCTAATCTAATCTCCCGCGTGAAATATGTACATTTTGTAGTATTAAAACTACCTAATCTCATTAGATTTAACATGATCTTAACACTTTATTGAGGATCATTTTATGGAAGATAAATTGTCTTCCACTTTCTCCTCTCAGTTTTAGTATTATTTTTAACACTAATTTATATTTTTCATTATACTATAAATTTTAAATCAAAACTTTCAATCTTTCTTTGAAAAATATTAAAAAATTTCGGTTTATTCATAACAGGCAATTTCAAATACGTTATAATAATTTTTCATAAGCAGTAAGTAGTATAAATACTACAAATCATAAAATTAAACAACTTTTTTTTTAAAAACCAAAATATAAATATAAATATTATTGTTTATACCCGTATGAACTATGTTCAAGGGTATAATAAATTTGCCATTACGTTTGTGACACCTTAAAGGAGTCGAGCTAGATATAGTGTCAAAGGTATGGATCGGCTCAGAATCGAATTCTGAGTCGATTAAGCCATGTACGTCCGTCCGTCCGTCCGCACGATAACTCAAAAAATAAAGGAGCTAGGGGGCTGAAATTTTTTTTACGTCACTTTTGCAAAATTGTTAGTTTTGCTATTTAAATCCAACATTTTCGGTCGGCGGGTTCGAGTAGCTGCCATACAACTTCTATCTTTATATAGAAATAACTCAGTATCTATTCAAGCTAGGTTTATGAAATTTTGCAAATGATGATCAAGTTTTATGGCAACAACTTCTGTAAAATTTGGTTGTGCTGGTGCAGCGGGTTCGGGTAGCTGCCATACAACTTCTCCGTTTAAATGAGAATAACTCAGTGTTTATTGAAGCTAGGAATCTGAAATTTAGTAAAGAGGTGTCGAGTTACATGCCAACAACTTTTGTAAAATTTGTTTGGTCTAGAGCAGCCGGTTCAGACTTCTTGCACCTCTTGGAACCTAATGAAGCTAGGCGTCTGAAATTTTGCAAATGATGATCAAGTTTTATGGCAACAACTTTTGTAAAATTTGGTTGTGGTGGTGCGGCGGGTTCGGGTAGCTGCCATACAACTTATCCGGTTAAATGAGAATAACTCAGTGTTTATTGAAGCTAGGAATCTGAAATTTAGTAAAGAAGTGTCGAGTTATATGCCAACAACTTTTGTAAAATTTGTTTGGTCTAGAGCAGCCGGTTCAGACTTCTTGCACCTCTTGGAACCTAATGAAGCTAGGCGTCTGAAATTTTGCAAATGATGATCAAGTTTTATGGCAACAACTTCTACAAAATTTGGTTGTGCTGGTGTGACGGGTTCGGGTAGCTGCCATACAAAATCTCTTTTTAAATGAAAAGAACTCAGTGTCCGTCCGCACGATAACTCAAAAAATAGAGGAGCTAGGAGGCTGAAAATTTTTTTACGTCACTTTTGTAAAATTGTTAGTTTTGCTATTTAACTCCAGCATTTTCTGTCCCCGGGTTCGGGTAGCTGCCATACAACTTCTTTCTTTAAATAGAAATAACCCAGTGTCTGTTCAATCTAGGTATCTGAAATTTTGCAAATGATGATCAAGTTTTATGGCAACAACTTCTACAAAATTTGGTTGTGCTGGTGCGACGGGTTCGGGTAGCTGCCATACAAAATCTCTTTTTAAATGAAAAGAACTCAGTGTCCGTCCGCACGATAACTCAAAAAATAGAGGAGCTAGGAGGCTGAAAATTTTTTTACGTCACTTTTACAAAATTGTTAGTTTTGCTATTTAACTCCAGCATTTTCGGCCGCCGGGTTCGAGTAGCTGCCATACAACTTCTTTCTTTAAATGGAAATAACCCAGTGTCTGTTCAATCTAGGTATCTGCAATTTTGCGAATGATGATCAAGTTTTATGGCAACAACTTCTGCAAAATTTGGTTGTGGTGGTGAGACGGGTTCGGGTAGCTGCCATACAACTTCTCTTTTTAAATGAAAAGAACTCAGTGTCCGTCCGCACGATAACTCAAAAAATAGAGGAGCTAGGAGGCTGAAATTTTTTTTACGTCACTGTTGCAAAATTGTTAGTTTTGCTATTTAACTCCAGCATTTTCGGCCGCCGGGTTCGAGTAGCTGCCATACAACTTCTTTCTTTAAATGGAAATAACCCAGTGTCTATTCAATCTAGGTATCTGAAATTTTGCAAATGATGATCGAGTTTTATGGCAACAACTTCTGTAAAATTTTGTTGTGATGATATGACAGGTTCGGATAGTTGCCATACAACTTCTCTTTTTAAATGAAAATAACTCAGTGTCTATTGAAGCTAGCTATCTGAAATTTAGTGAAAAAGTGTCGAGTTGCATGCCAAAAACTTTTGTAAAATTTGAATGGTCTAAAGCAGCCGGTTCAGGCTTTTTGCATTTCTTGGAACTTAATGAAGCTAGGCGTAATAGATTCGGGTAGCTATCATACAACTCCACAATTTACATAAATATATCTCTGTGGTTCGGTACTAAAACTCTGAATGTTTTTAAAAGATGATCAAGTTTTATAGAAACAGGATATATTACGTTCATACGGGTATCCCAGAGTTGACACAGTCTACTCTACTGCACTCTTCCTCGTTTTAAAAAGAAATTAAATGTCCATAACGGTATAAATTCTATTAAATGCAGAACAAAAAAACAAGGGACATTTTTACTCCGTTATTCTTTTTTTTCAAATTTTTGTTTTTTTTTTTTTACAACTCAATATTAAATTCTTTTGTTAAAGGATTAAAAATACTTAAGTTGCACTATTAAATTGGCTATTCGGAAATTAAAGAAATATAAAAGAAAATTAAAATCATAGAAAATTAATAGAGAATAGAAAAAGAGAGAAAAGAGTTTTCGAAAATAAGAGAAGAAACAATAATAATATATAAGTAGATAGTATTAAATAGTAACATAAATAGCTAAATACAAAAGAAAAGACTTTTTTTTTTTTTGTTCAATAAAACGCTTTTCTATATTATTATTTTACTTTGTTGGTCTAAGTATCTTTTGTTTCAATCATTTTATGTTTCGTTTTTATTTCTCTAATTCTACAATATTCCTATTGTTTTTTTTTTTTTTTTTGAATGAGGAAAATAATAAAGCTCATTATTTGTTTTTTAATGATTTTAAAATGTTATTTTATTGCGAAAGAAAATTATAATATTGTATTTGTGATAGAATGAAACAGTATTATTAAATTTAAAGAATTTCAATTTATACAGAGTGTTTCAATTTAAATTGAATAAAAATTTTGTTTTCTTTTTTAGGAAAATTAAAATTTGAACTGTAGATAGCGACTGATATTGAAAGAAAATTTAATCTCTGATAATAATGAAAATTAGAGAGCCTTGTGGAAGTTTTAAATTAATCCAATCATCAAACCAAACAGTACATTGTGCAATACATTCTAATCCAATGCTTGGTTTAAATGGTAGGTGATGATTGATTGGTTCAAATTCAATATTACCACTTTACCACCATTAGTTTACCACTATTAGGACCACTTAAAATAATTTTGCCATTGAAATGCGTGCTTGTAAAATATTTTATAGAAATATTTAAAATATTTAAATACTAAAATATTTAAAGAATTTAGATATGATTGTGTTGATCGTTCGGAACTAATGATACTAATATAGCTATTGTATGACTAACTAGTCCTTAAATATAAGTAATTAAGCTTTTAAAATATTGTAAATTATGTTGAGTTAATAGGATCTTTTTTCTAAATTTTATACCAATAATTTTTGTAAATCATTAACTATTAATTTATTGTAAAATCTTTAAAGCGCTTGATATCTATTCTTTAAATATAATAACAACGGAAATATAACAATAACGGATAATAATAACAAAATAACGGATAATAATAACAGAATAACGGATAATAATAACGGAAATAATAACAAAATAAATAATAGTGAAATTAATAATATCCCTAAAAAACCCTTCAGCATTAGATAATTTAGTACTTAATTATTTTTTCATTATCAGTGTTTCCAAAACTAAGAAATCTCTAATATCATTTTTTATGTTACCTCAAATGTTTATTGTAATCTTTTGTTTTAAAAGTTCAGTGCTGTTTTCTTAAATTTATTTTAATATATATAGGTACTTACACAACAGAAATGTTACTAACGCTAACAATGTTTTTATATAATATGTACCTACCTGTATTATATTATATTAGATACTATAATATACCTATGTATATTATAGCTGATAATATACAGCATATATTGAATAATATTTTCTTTGAAGATAATGCAATCAAAATAATAAGTATAATTTCCACAATGACGCTTGTTATTTCTCTATTTTATATTTTTTAAAACACTTAAAAAAAATAAAAAACAAAAAAATAATATTTCTGTACAGTTTTTTAGATTAAAGTTCATTTTTTTTTTTTTTTCATTTTACCTATTATGTATTTTACTATTTTTAAAAGTACAAAATGTCATTATTTTCATTTGTAAATGGTATTTTTTGACAGTGACAACACTTTACATTGAAAAGTTTTTGCACAAACCTTAGATTTTTATAAATGTAATGTTTTTTAATGTTGTTATTAAAATTGATTAAAATATAGTAATAGTGTTACCGTTTGTTATAAATGAAAAATAGTTAATAAGCAAACATTTTTATTAATATTAAGGAGTGTATAACCGGGAATAAAAAAGAAATTTTTTTTTATTTTTAAAATGCTCAATAATTTCATAATAAAGCACACGGTATTCTTTAGACTGTTACCACTTAGGTATAATATTTAATATATATTATATATATCTAACAGAGTAGAAAAAGAATTTGTTTAGCTGTAGCTTTTTTTTCCCCTTCTAAATCCTATAAAGAGCATATATAGCGTATTCACTACATTATTTATTATTCATGTTTGACTTAGAGTTTCAGTTTCTGGAATCATTATTTTCACTAGTCGTTGACTACTCGACTATAAAGTAGCTATTTTCTAGATGCTGTGAGTAATTATAATTTGAAGCTAAAAGTAACGGAAAATAGATAAATATTTTTTGGTTTACGGTAGGTATTTTTGATAATTTTTGGATAGTAAAAAAAACTTAAATTTTTTTTAGTATATTAAGTTTAGTATTTTGATTTTTTTCGTTGTCATTCATTAATTTATGATCCAAATCATATATTATCGCTAATTTCATTAAATATATCAAAATCTTTGTCATTGTGGCCATATTATTATTTTTTAAATCACAAAATTTCTTATTTTAAAATTTTTTCCTTATTTTAATTTTCTTAAATAAGGAAAATAATTTCTTATTTCACAGTTAAAAAAAAATACGTATGTATGTTTACCTATCTACTTTGATTTATACACCCGGCAACACTTATCTGGAAACACTCAGATAGAATTAAACACTGGTCATTTTAAAATAAAATGTAAATAATAGTTTTCATAAATGTTTCTTTATAAAATTATATTATTCTTGTTCGTAAGTAATGTAGGTAATAATAAATATTATGTATTTTCATTATTGTTTTAAATTTTTGTAAACAACTGTAATAAAATTTTAAAAACAGATTTTCTTTAAACCACAACTCCTACAATAGTATACAAAATTTTATCAAATAAATGAAATTTATTTTAAAAATTATTTTGGAAGATTTAAATTGCATTTTTGTAAAAAAACTATAGTATGAAAATTTGAAAATATCTACAGATATGTATTAATATCTATTGTTTTTGTTTTTTTAAAAATATCAATTCTGGTTAATAAAGATAACAATAGAATGGTAATAAACAAAAAAAAAAAAAAATAAAAATAATAATAGAAAAAAAATGTTTTAAATCTAAATCTGATCAATTTAAGGCAGTTTCAATTGTAAAAATTCGATTTGTATTTATGAAAATTAAATTGTTTTTTTTTTTTTTTTTTTTTTTTCTTTGTCAATTAAATGTGATTAGATAGTAAAGCTTCTTTTTGTTTTATAAATAATTTACATTTTAATTTTTATAGTATTAGATATGTTGATGACATTTTATTTTCCGAACGAGATTTGTCATGGTAAATAAAATTTTATTTAGAGTTGATGATAATATAATATTATATTATAGTTTATGATAGTAGCTATTATGTATTATTGTTTAAAGAGTTTTATATAATATGTATCTAGATATAAATTTTTAGTCGTTTAGTTAGAAATTGAGAAAACATTTTTTTTAAGTAATGATATCATAAGGTTATAAAATGTTTGTAAACAGTCTAAAACTTGTTGTTCTCACATTTTTAAATTACAAAACGATTATAAAATATGGCTTTGATAAAATCAAAGGTTGGTATAAAGGGGCACATTTTTCTAAAAACAATAGATACAAACTTGTTTAAAATAGTGTCTTGCAACAAAATTTCTAAACTATCTTAGAATGTTGTATAGTGTTCTATATAGAATTTTATATCAAGAGACACTTTCTTTTAATTTAAAGGAAACCTTACTTAATTGGGAAAAAATTTGAACACAAATATAAAAAAATGTCGGGGCTTTCATTTTTGCATTTTTACCTTGAAAAGTTTGTTTGTACAGGTTTAAATTTTGTACAAAAAAATATTTTGAGTTAACTGATTCTAATTCTGAAAGATCTGTTACTCTCAAAATTTTAAATTTTATTCTAGTCGAAGTTCTAGTAGAAGTGTTACGGAGATAGAAAAGAAGTAAAATCTTGTAAAAATTTATTTTTATATAACGGTAAATTTAAATAGGTACCTACTTAATTTTATACTAAATTACAATAGATACCTACTAATAAATAACCAAAAATAAATTTTGATATTGAATTATAAACAAAAAAAACCTTGCCTGAATATAACCTCAGATATATCCATTTGTAAATAGGGTTTTTGAAACTTTTAAGATTGGTAAAATGAAGATTTTTAATGATATAAATATTTGAGGATTGAAATGAAATAAATACTTTTAAATCAATATATTTATAATTTTTTTGCATAATACCAATTAAATCGGACATGTCCATGGTTTGAATTTTAAAATTCTCAAATTCGAAAATCAAACATTTAATTAATATCTAATATTCTTACAAAAATAATTAATTTTATATTTAACTATTTAAAGTATAATCGTATCTACTCACATAATTTTTATATCTAGAGGGGCAGCAATTTATTGTTCTCTAATATTTGGCTCAGTCACATGAGCCTATAATAATATATTATATTATCTATAAATTGAAACCAGATTCTATATTAATTTATAAGTTTCATTAGTTTTATATTAACACAAAAGTTTTAAAAAAATCTTTGGTTTTTGTAATTTCAGTGAACCTTGAAAGTACAATAAATTGATTCGCAATTTTGAGAACATTCAGCAATGTTTACCTATGATACAAGTGGAGCTTAAAATAAGTTTATTTTTATATTTATCGGTGAGCACATAATTTTTGAAACATTTGAGTGATGTTCAACAGGTGATACACGTGAGATTCAACGTGTTATAGACTCCGGTGTTGCTTTAAAGCTATCACCCAGCTATCGCCATATAATTTGGTTTCCGACTTATTTTATAGATAAACTTCTATGTAGATAAACATCTATGTTCTTATGAAATAAAAAAACTAATACCTCAACTCAAAGTTTTCCTATATACGAAACAAAGTTTATGACAAATCCCTAAAATATAGAACTTCTAAAATGGTGTAATACACTTTATGGAAATTCATTTGTGATGCACTCGTCATTTATTGTAGAAACAGATTATATTGTATTTGTTCGTTAAAGTTGCTAATTGATACGTATATGATTTAGTACAGTTTAAGAAGAATATTAATGGGCCTTATCGTGGTAAACGTACCGCAAAAATTATTCACCTTACGGTTGCCTTCAATCGTGGTAAACGCGTGAATAAATAAATTTCGAAATTAAATGACAGCTACAACTGGGTATAAAAACGGAATTTTAATTAAAAAGTATAAAGTCAAAACTGAAGTAAATATAAAAATTAAAACAAAATTTTAAAAAGATAAAGTTTTAAAAATTAAACAATGAAGAGTGTTGCGATTAGCTTGTTGGATGATTTCATTTTTGAACAATTATTGGAAAGAAGAACTAGGAAAAAATTAAGGAGCTCTTTTAATTCTCTATGTGGCGCTCCGTAACTATTCAACTCTTTTGTAATTTTTTCCCAAATTTCATTAACTTCATTTGGAGATCGATTTGTATGGCACCGACCAATGTCAGGATTTTCTTTCATTAATCTGATTAAAGATTCATACTGATTATGATTAGTTACTTTTTTCCTATACATGTAAATAAAAAATTAATTTTTATTCTTTAAAATTCTTAAAACAAATTACATTTTTCTTTGAATGTTTAAATTTAAAAACCGCCCGCACAAAAAATTTTACGTTTTGTAGTTATTCTACAACGGCCATAGTTTTTTTTAAATGATACAAAAAAAAAGCAATTTCGAAAATTTGCTATCACACGTTTACCGCGTTACCGCTTACATTTGCCACGATGGGAATTTTTTACGTTTGACATTTTGTTCAAACGTACGTTTACCACGATAAGCCCCAATATCTCCTTCAAAATGTTCCTCCAATTTTTTATACCATCCTAAATAATCTTAAACTTTGATAAATTCCTTCTCTCACATCTTTATAATTATAATGAAAACTGGTACATTTATATTAAACGTCTCAACCTAAAATTTGCTAAGGGAATTTTGGTTGGTTAAAGTCGAAAATTATCCGAAAGAAAGCAATTACCTTATCACCTTACCTTTTATAAAACAAAATCTTACTCTTCGTAAAAAAAATTTTAATTTTTCTTTAAACTGGAAACAGTAGATAATATACATAGATATTAGATACATATTTATTAAAAAAAATATTGCTTTTGTCTAAACATTTGGTGGTCTTCATTATTAAGTTTTTAATTAACTGCTACCTATAAAAATTTAATCAGAGTTTGTTCAAGTCATGTATTTATATAATATTATAAATTTACATATAAATCGAAATTTTATACAAAAATATTTTATTATTTTTCAATGATTTTTTTTTTTTTTCAATTTTTTCCATCAATTTCAAAACAAAAAAAAATCTAGCAAATTTGAAGTTTAAGTATTCAACAAAATAAAGATTTTCTTAAAAATTTTCATCCGATTATACTTTCATTTTATTTTATTTTTATTTTTTTATTCAAAAAACACCAAGATAAAATAAATTTTTGAAATGAATTTAATTCAATTTTTTTTTTTTTGAAATTGAAAAAAAGCAAAAAAAAAATCATAGTTTTAATTTTAAAGATACAAATTGAAATTTTCGAATATCATGTTGTTTTTGTGAAAAAAACCATATTTATTAATATAAATCCATACAAACAGGATTTCGAAGTATAAGTGATAAAAAAAAAAAACTCTGAAAACTTAACCTTATTTTTTGAGGTTTTTTCTTTAAGCTAAAATTCTGAAAAACTTTTCATATTTTTTAGTAGATACTAACTTCCAAGCAATAGTAAGTAAACTCAAAAAAAAAAAAAATATCTACAGCAGGGGTGCATTAAAGCATCTTAAGTATATAAATATAGATATAAACAAATAATAGATATAGATATGTTTACTTGTGAAGATAAATTTAGATATTTAATAAATCCTCGAATGTAATAAGTTTTTTAAAACTTTTTCATTTATTTTAAACATTTAATTTTATTTATTAAAGAGATATAACTGTAAAGTTTTTGAATCAAATAATATAAAAAATACTTTATAGAAACAAATTATAACCTGTCCTAGAACATTTTAGAATTTTGAATGCTTATCAGAAAAAGGAAACTTTTAATTTTTATAAAAGACACTAAATAATGAATTGGCCTTTAATAAAAAGGAGTATAAAAACATTAGCTATTCATTAAGGCGTTAAAAGAGTTACTATATGAACATAAAATTATTATTAGTTAATTATTTTGTTTCATAAGTTTTTTTTAATAAAAGTATCTACATAAAATAATTTAATACTGCTACGACCTGGTAAAATTCTAATAGATTAGACTAGATAATAATATTAAAACGTATAAGAAACAGTGCAAAATTTTGATGTAGATCTATTATATCGCCACTATTATTATGTGTTGTGGATTTTACCATCACTTAGATATAATACTTAAGTCCAGAACTACTTCCTCTAAGAAACTGAAGATATGTAGGGGGTTAATTGCTGACGGTTCTTCTTCGGTTTGACAATATGCTAGGTTTGCTCCTAAAAGGTATTTTATCTTAAGTCTGTTTTTTTTTTCCTTTATTCCAATATCTAGAATTTATACGAGTCTAAAAATTAAATTTCTACCTTTTTACAACATGCCTATATTTCATTCAGTTTTTTCGGAGTTTAAAATGCATTATTATTTGTTTTGTTTTATTTTTTTTTTAATGCATTTCTCTGCCACATAAATGTGGACATGAAATTAAACAGCCTTTCCTGATCAGACTTGGCTGTAAATGTCGTAAGGAGGAATGAATCTTACGACGTGTATGGGATTCGAACCCACACTCCCTCGGTGTTTAGAGCGTATTTTATACGTTCTTACCCACTATAGGCCACCGAGATCCCTATGCATTATTTTTAAAAATATCTAAACTTTTGAAATCTTAACTCGTATAATTTTTTATTTAATGTAAAAAGAAAAAAGAAATATATGTGTATGTTTTTTATCCAAATAAGTTTTTCAATTTTCTCAAGAATATTTCACTTTTATAAATTTTGCCACAGCGTATCTATTTTATATACAATCTTTATATAAAATATTATTATAAAAGATAGTATTTTAACGCGTAAGGTAAGCATCTTCCATATTTTAATATACATACCCATTATTTATTAAGATAAAAAAGATACAGATGAAAAACAAGTATTTATTCGTAAATGCAATTCAGTTTTGTTAAATATTTTCAAGCTTATTCAAAAAAAAAAAATAAATAAATAAATTACATTTTTTCAAATAACTTTTCAATTAAGTTACAGAAAAATAACAAAACTTAAACAAACAATTTGAAATAAAAAAAAAACCTTATTTTCTCATTTAAACTTTAAGTTGCTTGTGGTTCCTAATAATAATTATTATTTTATCAAAAAAATGTATAATGTATGATTCACTGTAGCCTAATTATTAGTTAGATTACTCATTCACTTATTTTCGCATTCAAGTGATTTATCTTAAAAAGACGCATAGTATTAAGTTGCATAAAAATATCTATCGTGGTTATTTCTAATAAATTTTTCTTTCGCCTATATTTATGCAATTTTCAATAATTTTGGAAAAGTATAGTCTTTCTCAGTTCTAAATTCTAAGTTGGTTTAGTTATATCCCTCCATCCATCCGTTCAACGAAGCAAAAAATTATGAAGTTAAAATTTTTTTAACATTTTAATTTTCTATAAATTACACCTTATTTGCTATTAAAATGGTAAAATAATCAAATCGACGGGTTCAAGAGATGAAATCTAACTTAATTTAATATGAGAATAAATCCAGGGTCTAATTAAGATGAATATTATTTCTAATTTGTTAAAAGAAATTAATTTTATATCAACTGTTTTAGCAAAATTTCGTTAGTTTAATGTAATAAGTTTGGCTAGTAGTCATACTACAATGAATGACATTTACAAAAATATATTTCCAGGCTTAATTAAGTCAGATATCTGAAATTTCCTTAAATATGATTAAATTTTATGAAAACATGAGCTTCTTTAAAATTCCATTTATTTGCAATGCAATGAATTCAAACACTGAGCAGGGGCTTCGGTGGCCTAGTGGGTAAGAGCTTATAAATACTGTAAACACAGAGGGAGTGTCGGTTCTAATCCCACATATCGCACGAATAATTCTCCATTACGACATTTACAGCCACGCCTGAAAAAAAAAGACTTTGTTATTTCCTTGTCACATTTATGTGGTAGCGGAATGCACTAAAAAAAGAAAAAACAATAGATACTGAGCATCCAAGTTAAACAACGTCACATTAGACACAGAAAGAGTGTAAACTTCCTCATTTTTTAATGATATTTGAGAATTATTATTTTTGTATTAAAAGGTTAACTTTTATTTTCTACATTTAAGTTCAAAATAAATCTTCAAATTTGTCATAATTTTATTAATACCGAAACGACAGAATATTTTACAATATTAGAAATAAGGGAATTCAAAATTTTCAAGACATGCTATTCTTAAGATTTGTAATTCTAGCTTTCTTAACAACCATTGTAATAAAACTATAAATTTTCGAAAATGCTTTAATTTTTTTCATTTTTTATAATATAATCATCTTGTTTATAGTAAACCTTCCATGGGACAATAACTTATATTATATTTTAATTATATAGTATATAATTAAATATATTTTATTGTATATTATTTAATATAATATTTTTTAAATAATACTATGACCTTAAATACGTACACGTATCTACTAAAATTCAAATGCGTTCGGTTGCTCTTTCTTGTTTTTGTTTTCCTTTTTAATATAATCGTTCTTTCCTAACACAAGTAAAAAAAAAAGAAAATATTTCCAATTGATTGCATTTTATTTGCATTTCCTTATATCGTTTCTTTTTCAGTAATTTGTAAAAAAAGAAAGGGGATGGAAACTAAATAAATAAAAAATAGAGTAACAAAAAACAAAGAGAACGACATGAAATGAAACAAATAAAATAAAAATCGATTTTGAGACTCAAATAAAATAATATTAACCCTTAAACTCTTATTTCGGGGTTATTACTATTTAATTTCGAACTCGCATCAATAGTATTTTGAAATTAACTTGATATATCTGCAAAACAAAATCGATTGTGGGATATTTTTCAATAATCTTTCCCACAATAGTGTGGCAAGCAAAAGCTTATTAATGTAGCCTTTCGTTTGCCGCGTTATTGTCGTGTTTTCTAAGTTGAAATAGCTGCCATAAACGAGGCAGTGAAGCTGCTGATGTTTTCTCCACTTAAAAACTTTGCCACTTAATGGATAACAGAAGAAATCTAAAAGAAGAGGAAAATCTCTGGGTTCCTATTATAACCTGTAAATATTGGTCTCAACAAAAAGCTAATACACTCACAAACTGGAAGTGGATTTCTATAAATACTTTCGCTGTGGCCAGACAAATCTGGCCTACATTAACTCTTAAACAATCAACTATAGATTAATAATCCTAAATTGCCGTAATATTGGTAAGGGATTTTAACGGAATACTGTCCGATCAACAGACATGTTAGATGACTAGGACTTACCTCACAATGCCCAATTCCCGCTCTACACGATTTCTTAACGGATCTAAACTGATCCAAGTGTGAACTTGCAGCCTCTAATTATCTGCTTACTTACCTAAGTTGATTGCTTAGTAAACTGCAATCGTCCAGCTCTTACATCTTAGTGAAAATAAAGCTCTTTAAGCATTTTGATATCTCAAATGTTGACGATCGATTAGTAAAAAAAAGGTCCGGAGTATTAATTTCGAAGTTCAAGTTACAGTCTAATATTGTAACGCTGTTAAAATATTATGTTCTAATGGTCTGGTTCAAATTAAAAAAAAAATACCGCCTAAAAGGTTAAAAAAAATGTTACACCAAAAAAATTTAAATAATAAAAACAAGTTTCCTTAGAAATTTTCTGCATTGTTTTGTACGAATGTGAATAGAACATACTTATAAGGAATTTCATTTGCCGTATAATGTAAGAAAAGAAAAATTATAATCATAAAAATAAACAAAAAAAAAATTAAATAAAATCGAAAAAGTTTTCCCTTTAAAAATGAATGATTTTATTTTTGCAACAAGTTTTTAGTAAAATATAACTGTATATTTGTTCAGAAGAAAATGAATTTATAATCAATTCTATTATACAAATGATTAGAGATAACGGATAAATGATTAAAGATTTTCTTTTTGGATTCAGTTTTTTTAAGTAATAAATACATTTAAAGGAATAAAATTCTTTCTTTTTTATTATTCTTTTAATTTTTTCTTAAATTTCTTTTTCTTTTATTTTTTTGTTAATTCAACAATGAGTCCCTATATTCTAATGTACAGTAACTGGCAAAAAAATGCACTGAATAAATTAAAATTTTTTATCCACACAAATTAATGTAGAACGGATAGAATTTAAGGTAGATGCAGGTATATTGAAAACAGACAATATGAAGAAGGAACTTCAAATTTTATTAGCACACTTTATTAAATCAGAAAAGATAAGTTTGGAACGTTTTAATTACAAGTACCTACCAATTATCGCAGATACAATATTATCATTTCGTTTAACTCTAGAATACTAATGTTAGTAGATTTTTTGCTCTCCCTTGCTGATTCTCAAGTGAATCCTTCTAAGTTTTGTTGTAGTTTCAGTGTTCATTTGAATCTTTTTATCTAATAGATATATTTATTAGATGAATGTTCTCATTTTCGAGTTATGAAGAGCATGTTTGTGGAAAAGAATTTTTTTATTGATAAATAAATAATTCCTATCATATATTTTTTTTTTATGTCCTCCTTATCATCCTACAAAAATTTACTCTGCCAAAAAAGGACTTTTTGGATTGTTAGTAGATTCGACCAATATTTAGTAGGTATTAACGTCTGTTAAATAATATTAGATGTCTGAAAAATAAAATTTTAAAGTTAAAATCTTTAATTCTAAAGGCTGGCGGATCGGTTCAAATATCATATACTATTTTGTTTATTAAACTAATAGCATATTATCTTACAATATAAATACACTTTTTAAAATAACATCATTTTAATTTCCGAAATGTTAATCTGAACGCTTTGAAATTAAGTTGATATCAGTTAATTTCAAAATTAATTTTTGTTAACGTTTTGTTTGATACTGTTTTTTTTTTTCCCCCCAAGTTGACTCTTTCTAGTTGCAACAAACAAAAAACAAAAATGAAAATAATAAGAGAAAAATTCTTTTTAAATTGCGTTTAAAGAACGGAACTTTTAATTTTTGATTTTTTTCGTTTTTCCTTTTTTAATTTTTTTGGCTTCTTTTTGATTTTTCTTTTTTCAACAAATCAAACAATTTATGAACATTTTTTATGAAAATATTACGGAAAATTTTCTCAATACATTTATAAAATTTTTCTTATGTTTACAGATTTAATCAAAAAACTATTATTTAACTTAAATTTCAAAAGAAATGAAAAGGAATGAATGGATAAATAATCACAAATTAATTTTAAATAAAATTTTGTTTTTGTTTTTTTTTTTAAGAATATTTTAACAATTTATTTATTTATAACTTTAAAAAAATTTATATAAAAAAATTAAATTTTATTATAAAAATTTTTAAATTTAATTCATAATAAAGCAAGAGAAAAGGTAACGTTTTAAATGTCCTTTTTTGAACATGAATATTTTTTGTCAAACATTTAATAATTGTTGTTGATTTCGATATTAGTAAGTGATTTTGTCAAAGTAACTTTAAAGTAGATAGTATTTGAAGCCTCCTTAATATTAATTAAAATATTATAAACAAATTATAATAAATTTTTTTTTTATATATTAGGTATATAGTCCAGATTCAATATCTACCGATATTTTTATGGTCCTTTTGCTTTAAAACATGTGAGCCATCTCGGTACAACTATTAAATTATAATTATGTTTAATATTTTGTTTACATTATTTTATTATATTTGATATATCATTTTTGACCTTATAATAAATTAGTTAATAAATATTAATAAATTATAGTTAGTAATTGCTTATTTTTATATTCATCCCGAAAATATGCAATATTTAATTAAAAATTTTTCATTTTTTTAAGAAATATAGGGGGCCCGGTGATGTGGTGGTTAAGCACTTGGCTTATCAACAGAGGTAGTGCGGGTTAAAATCCTGTATAGGTAGTAATATAATTTGCTTTGGAAAGAAAGCTGGATACAGAAAAGTAACCATAAAATGAACAATTCTTGAAATCCACCTAATGACCAAATATAATAATATTATTATAATGTAAATAATACAAATAATCAGGGACCTCGGTAGCCTAGTGGGTAAGAACCGAAGGAGTGAGGGTTCGAATACGACATACGCTGTAAAAGTAACTCCCCCTTACGACAAGTACAGTCACGCCTGAACAGAAAAGGCTGTGTAATTTCTTTGTTTGATTTATGTGGTGCAGGGAAATGCACCAAAAACAATATATAAATAATCTTATATACAATACAAAAGTAAAGTACCTAGTAAAATTTATATTTTTTACCATTCTTAAATCCATTTTTATTTAATAGTAAAAATTTGTCAAAAGTATTTCAAGGATATCTTATATAGTATTTACCCACTTATAAGGAATTTAATGCATTTCTTTAGTTAAGCAAGAAAATAAAAGAGTAAAATCAATAATTGACCTATTTTAAGTATTATTTATTTGTTCCTAAACTTAACGATATTTATTTGTAAATTGAACTTTTAAAAACAAATTTTTTTTAAACCATTAACACAATTAAGTCACTGGGTTATTATTTTTTATGTAAAACTATTGTTTTTGGAGTAATCTCTTTTATCCTTTATTTCTTTTCAGGTTGAAGTAACTTTTTAATAGTAAAAGGTAAATAACTTTATTGTTACTCATTATATTTTTTTACATTGATCATCATCAAAAAAAACTCTAAACAAAGGACGTTCTAAGTACTGTCAATACAGACTGTATAATACAATTTTAGGGTTCTGATATAATTAAGAACTATGCCCTTTCTGGCGCAATATGCCCTTCGTGGTGGAATGTACTTGTGGATTAGTAAATAAAATCGAGATATAGATTTAAAATTTGGCTCCATTAGAATCAAGTGAGTATAATAAATTAATAAAGTGGGTAGATACTTTAGTTATTTTTCAAATAAACCATATTAAATATATTAACTACCATAAAAATACTTAAACTATCAATTCTTGTTCTTCTTCCTACAGCGCTTTTCTTTTTATTATTTACTTTAACACCATTTTTAACACTTTAACACCAAACAGAAAAAACCTGTCGCATATTAATAATGAAAAATTAAAGAATATTTATCTGAGTAAAATACAATATCTATAGATACGTTAGGTACTTTTATAAAATTATTCAATAATACTAAGTTAAAATGGAAATAAAACAAAAGGTGTTCTTGAATAGTACAAACGTGAACAAAATTTCTCTGCACTCCAAATAGAAAGAAAAACTATCATAATAACAACATATTGTTTTGTTTAAAAATTAGTTTTGTTAATATTTTTCCATTGATTTTGTATTTAATGCAAGCTAAGTATATGACTTAGTTAACATCAGATGTTTAGCAGCATCACTTATTAAAGGTACTTAATTTAAAGGAAATAAAGAAAAGAAACTTTAAAAAAAGATTTAAATGTTATTAAAATACAAAATTATACTTGAGACATTAGGCAGAATCTTTGTGTTTCCGATTTTGCAGCCTACAAAAATAAAATACTTCTCATTCGAAACATTTTTTGTACATTGTAATCATAATTTAAAGACTATACTTACCTACCTATCTTGGCTTTTGTTTTTAAAGACATTTTTTATTAAAACAGTCGGCATGATTTAAATAGACCTCTCCAAGCGTTAAATAGCGAAATATCTACCGACATCGTCAGAAATTATCAATAAAATAAAAATGTTCATAAAAGTCATACCTACAATATCGGAAACATTGAACAATACAGTCAGTTGTAAATTAAAAAAAAAAGAAATCTTATTTCATTCAATCAAATATAAAATTAACAATGTAAAACTTTACAATACAATGTATAGGATATAATAGATTATACAAAATTATTTAATCATTTGATGCATCAAGCCGAATCAAGTCTCTTATTTAAATGTAGCTGTAACTCTATTAAATTTTTTTAATATTATTTCTGTCCGAAAATATCAAATATCCATTCGAAATTTCGAGTCCTCTCTTTAGCTTTCTAAATGTTAAAAAATGTAGTAAGCAAATAATATCTTTAAAACACTGTTGAGCAAAAGTTATTGATTTACTTCTACTAATTTGCAATTATTAGAGTTCAGTGGTTCCATAAAAATTTAATCTCAAATATTGGATATATTATAGATATAATTTAATCTGACGTATAAAATAGATACTTTTCAATTAAAGTATCTAATTTTAATAAAACTAAAAAATGTGTTTGTTGATTTTTCACAATTTTATTTACAGAAAAAATATTCTAAGGATATAAAAGTGTCTATTTGACGGAGTTAGGTAGGAATTATTAAAGGGCAATAAAAATAAGCGATACAAGTGCCATTCCTTCATTAACATATTGGATTTTAAACCGCTAAACCGCATTACCTTTTTCGGACACGGTTAGTACAATTGTACTGTTGGGGTAAGGTAAAATTCAGCTATGGAGTAAAAATTTGTTTAAGATTATATGTTAAACGATGGTGTAGACATCATTCTCTTTTACATAAAAGTTTTTCAAATGTAATCTTTTATTATGCCTTATGCCTGATTTTATAAATTTTTTTTTTATCATATTATATAAATTCATATTAAATCATTTGCAGGCATTCTGAGAAAATTTATAATATGATTATTGCTATTTTAGTGTTTTAAAGTTTGAAAAAATAATAAAATGTTCTAGATTTCAGATTCTTTATTCAAAAATTGAACAACATATTATCGAATATCTATATCTAAACATAATATTATTAGTTTATAAAACCTATAATACAATATGCTTTCAATATTGAATATGTATTCAATAAATACCTTCCAGCAGGTGTGTTAAATTTAAGACGTTTTCTTTTTTTATATTGTATGCAAAATTCAAAGAAAATACTGAAAACGAAACGTTTTTCAAATAAGAAAAAAAAAAAAAATGTTCCTATTGATATTCACTTAGTTTTGTGTCCTATTTACAAAGTTGTTTTTTGTTTTGTTTTGTTTTATATAAAAAAATAAAAATCCGCATGTGGTGAATGTGTTTTCTTCTATTGAAACTATGTAAAAGGAAAAGAACAGCTGAGAAAAACAAAGAAAATTAATCTATACCTCTATAAAAATTTAACTTACCTATTTATTTTTTCTTTTTTGTATTTGGTACCGAAAATCCTCTACTTATTGAAAAATTCTTTATTTTTCATCGAAATCCTTGTTTGTTTCCTGTGAACGGGATGAAATTTGTTTTTAAATGAGATGAAGTAGAGAGGGATATTCCTATTATGTGGGGAAAAATATTCTATATGAAAAAAAATTATTCATTCAAATTTTTTTTTTTTTTATTTTTGTTGAAAAATTCAAGAATGCATACTGCATTTTCTCTTAGTTTTTCTTAATATTTACCAAAATAATTTTCAATTCAGTTATGCACAATTCAGTATAACTATAATAATATATATCCGTAACATTATATACGTGTACGTACGTAGTATACAAATAAAATAGTTGGTTGCATTCACAATTGAATATTAAAAAACAAAAAGAAAAAAAAAAATTTTTTTTCTAAAGATTTTTTCTTGAATTTTTTCTCTATGAATAAATTTTAGAGAAATTTTCTTTTGTTATTTTATAAAGAAAACTAAAAAAAAAAAACCAAAATTTGTTTGAATGGAAGAAAAAATGGTACCTACATAAATTTTTTTTTTTTTTGCTTATCTAAAGTATAAAAATATAAAAACAAAAAAAAAGAAGCAATAGGTATGCAGGAAGAATATAAGAAAGAATAGTCGTATAGTATTGTTCATTTTGCATCGAATGGAATTTTCACATCACAGAAAAATGAAAATATTTACCAAGTTGTTTCTTTTATTGATATTAAAATATTTAAAGAAATTCGTTGTAAGAATGATGAAATTATCTAGAATTTAAAAGAAATTATTTAACTAATATGTTCAAATTTGGTTTAGTTTTGGTAAATTGCACATATTATTAAGATTTATTGAAACATTTTGATAAATTAGTGCAATATTTCCTCACTTGAAATCCCCAGCTTTCCCATCTAGGTTTCTTTTTCTTTGTTTAATTATTTTAGATTCAGAACAATTTTGTTCATTGGTATTAATATGATTAGCTGCTGTAGTATATTCCTGAAATTAACCTTTAAACTAAAAATTCAGGTCACTGTTTAGGTTTGGGTAAACGATACTTCTGATCATAAATAGATTGGAATTACATTTAGTTTAAAGGTCTTAATATAAAAATGGTGTATTACAATTGCAGAGAACAAGGTATACCTAGTTTTTAGTTTTGTGATCTTTTAGTTCACTGATATATAAATTGAGTCACTGACTCTATAATCTTATATCAGAAAAAAACATAAAGGTACATTCAAAAGTAAACGAAAGTAGGTATACATAAACGTGATTAGACTTCGAATGAAATTTTTTACATGTCATAATAAAACTTGGTAGCTGAACACACACAGTTTGTTTCGGTTTATTGGTTTAGATGAACCAATTAAATTCAATTAATTATATAATGTAGTGGTGTATGGTTATACCACTAGTTGTTGGATAGCTGCAGCGAATTCTTCTACTAAATCTAAATTCACTATATTACTAAATTATTTTAATAGTTTAAACTCTTTCGAAAGACTGTTAGTAACTGTCTCCAAAAAAATCTAAAGTTGAAAACAGACTGGAAATGTGGCCGCACCAAAATGAAATTTTACAGTCAAATCAAATTAATTAAAAAATTATTTATATTAGTAAATAAAAACATAATTATTTAAAATCTTATTAACAAAGTCGCATATCATTAGATGAAGAGAGGAACTTTTATTACTTAGTATATTTAAGTTATTTTAGTTCTAGTTAGCTATTATCTAGTTTATTTAAGTTATTCCGTCCTCGATCTATTGCTCTCATTTGCTGTAGTATATTACTGGAATTAACCTTTTATCTAAAATTCTAGGTCACTATCTAGGTTTAGTTAAACACTACTTATGATCATAAATAGATTATAAATTAATTTATTTTGAAGCCTTCATATAAAACTGATGGATTACAACAGAGAAGAAGCATTAGTTTTAATTTCGGATCATTTCGGTATTTTTTCCAATATTATTATTATAATCTTAGAAAAAACAAATAAAACTGTATTGTTTTCTACAAATTCAAATAATTTTTTTACAGCAATTCTACATTTATTTTTTTTAAATATAAACAAATAGGTAATTTTGATAGTATTAGATTTTTAAAATTTTTGTATTTAAAAATTTCAGCAGAAAACACAGTTTCTGCAGGAAAAAACGCTGTCAACACGATAATAAAACGCCTCCCAGAAAAAAAACACTATACAAACGGCGCTACTAATCTGGTTGGTTGAATTCGTAACCATAACCATTATCTATAATTAAAATCGTTTCTACTTTGAAGAACCATATAAATTTTATTTCACAGAAAAATTGAATTTTTTGAACCAAAGGAGATAAATTTAACGATCAGAAAAACTAGAAAAACAAAAAAAAACCACTAAAAAATAATATTAAGAATATCAAAAATATAAATCATAAATCAACAAGTTCGTTATAAAATTACAATGACTTTTTAAAAAGAAAATTTAAAAAAAATATAAAATTTTAGTTTTGTTTTCATCCATCCATTTTATGAAGACCACCCATCCACCAATTGCAAAGGATATGTACGATATAAAATTAACAGGAGAAGAAAGAAAAGTCAATGATTTTTAAATAGGAAAAAATCTGTATTTTAGTCCATTTTTTTAAATGTCAATAAAAGATTGAGAAAATTTTATTAATTTTAGTTTTTTTTTTTTTGTTGTCTAGTTTAAAGATGAATAAAATTATTCTCTGTCCTTCTTATATTATTCATCCATACTTTTTTCTAAAATATCACTTCACATCCGTTAAAACCAAAACGAAAAATGTCGATATTATAAAAGTGAAAAATATTACAAAAAAAAATATACATAATATAAAATATAATATATACATAATATAATATAGTATAATAATAATAAACACAAAATAAACCTCCTGGGATCTTTCAAAAAGTCGATTAAAGCAATTTTAGCAACGTTACAATATTCAATGACTTCTGAAAATTCCGCCAAAAAGAAAAGGTATTAAATAAAATTTTTTTTTAAAAATGGTGGAATTTTTGATGAATGAATTTGAAAAAACTGATGTCTGTTCATTTTATTTGTTTTACAAAATTTTCTCTCACTTTCATTTTACTTCCTAACATTGAATCTGTTTTCATCATATTGTCTATCTAAAAAATTCCTGCACCTAGTGTCATCAATATATTTTGCTGTAGTAACTTAAACTAAAACGAAATAAAAATTATACATTAATTTTATATTTTTCTTCGGTTCCATATTTGTCCGCACAATAACATTATTGTCTTTGCTGGATTTACTGTTTGATTTTGATCTGTTCTGAAATCAGAAAACCATTTGACTTACTTCCATATTTAATATTATGGAATATTATTCATTTTATCGTTATTGTTTAAAAATTCTTCACCTAACATATTAACCATTTTAATATGATTTCTACTGTGGCCGTTAAATATAATGTGTAACTATTATGCTGTTGAGTTGTCAGAGTTTTTTCATGTTCATCTTATCAAATTATAGAAAATCTAAACTAGATTTCCGTAGACTTAAAATACTGCCAACTGCAAAATAGCAAATGTAAAGGTATAAATAGATACATCATTGAAAGATTGAAAATATTTTTAAAAATTGCAATAATATCATAATTGTAATAACGATAAAGTTCTTTTCTTCTTTTAAAGTTTAATCCGAAATCCAACATAGAAAATTTTCTAGTTTCATATTTTTACACACTGATACTAAAATAAAAATGGACATAAACAAGAAAAGTAATAATAAAAAAATAATGCACTTGATTACAATTCATTTATCACACATTTTTATTAAATCATTTTTCACAAAAAAAAAGAAAAAACAAAAAATAAAAAAATAATAATAAAAATAACAACAACAAAATAAAAAATATATAAAAAAAAATTAGAAGAGTATAAAAAAAAAATAACAAAAAAAGTAGAATAAGTATAACAAAATTTTCTTGATAAATTTTTTTCCTTATTTCGTATCTAGTTTTTCTTCATTCGAAATAGGATACTTTTTCTTATCAAAAATGTATATGATATGTGCATTAATATGTATATATATCTATGATATATATTATAATTATTATGTATATTAAATTATAATACACATTATGCAATATATTATAATAGATGTGTATACATTTCCTATAAAATTTCATGATAATTTTAACCATTAAACAAAACAAAGTAAAGAAAAATATTAAAGAAAATTATTTAAGTACACTAGTATACAAAAAAATAAATGCAGCAGTATTTTATATTGAAAATATTTGTGAATTTTATACGTTAAACGTTATATTTAGACTAAAAAAAGTTATAGGAATGTTTTTTTTTTTTTTTTTTAAACAAGAACAAATATTAAATATCTTTTAAATAACTTTTTTAATAAAATTTTGTAATTTAAATTTAAAAAAAGGTGTTAATTAAAATAAAATTTTGTTGGTATATCATTTTGATTTATGACTATCAAAGTGTTAAATTAAAAAAAAAACTACTGCATCTAATAGATAGTTCATTAGTGTAAAAATACATATATATGTAGATATTATATTTAAAATTTAAAATAATAAAAAAAAATATTCGTATATTATTGTACTGTACTGTATATAATTTATAAAAACAATAAGTATTTCGTTTTCTTTTTTTTTTTTTACGGTAATAATAAATATCCATCTTAATACATCATAATTGAATAAAATTATTGTTTTTTTTTATTCTCCATATTTTTTCGTAACGGTAATATATAATATCAAAAAAAAAAAAAAAAAAAATTAACGGAAAAAATAATTATTTTTTGTTTTTCTTTTCTTTTTTGTTTCTAAATACTTTGTAAGGATATTATTCTCATCATTTACTATTATTATTTTTAATTATTTGAACTATTATCATTATTATTATTATTAATACACTTAAATTGTTAATAATATCCTTAATTATGAAAATGATAATATTTAGTTTTCGTTGTTTTTGTTTTCTTAAATCTATTTCTAGTCGTTGCCATTGGCTTTTTTGTCGTTTTTGTTCTTTTATAACATGATTATTAATTAAATAACAGGTGATTTCCTTATTATTATTATTATTGTTTTTTCTTATAACATGATCATTTTCATGATTAATGTTTACCTTTTTTATGCCCTTTTTTATGATGCCATTTTTTATGATGTTTATCATCACCTTTTTTACCATGTTCATCATGATGTCCCCAATGATCTTTATGTTCTTTATCACCTTTATGTCCTTTATGTTCATGATGATGATGTCCCTTTTTATCTTCACCTTTCTTTTTATGATGATCATGATGTTGTCCATGTTTATCATGTCCTTTTTTATGATGACCACCTTTTTTATGTTTTTTCTCTTCATGATGACCACCTTCATCTTCATGATAACCTTCATCATGATCTTCATCATAATGTTTCTTTTCTTTTTTATCTTCATCCAATTTATAAATTTCATGATGCCCTTTAGTATGATGTCCTTTTTTATAGTGGCCATGTTCTTCGAAATCATGTCCCTTTTTGTGTTCACCACCTTTTTTATGCTTTTTATGATGACCACCTTCATCATGATGTTTTTTCTTATGACCATGGTCATGATCATGATCACCTTTTTCATGTTTCTTATGATGATGTCCTTTTTTACCTTCATGATGATGATGACCACCTTTTTTACCTTTATCACCTTTTTCACCTTTTTTTTCATGTTTATGCTCATCATGATCTTTTTTATGTCCACTTTCATGTTCTTCTTTTTTTTCTTTTTTTTTAGTAGCAGCTACTACCATATCACCAACCAAAGCATTACCACCATCACCGCTTAATTTTTTCCCCTTTTGAATAGAAACTCTGGAATCAGTTTGACGTGCTTCTATTAATGATACTGACAATATGACATAAAATGTCATAAACGTCATAAATAGCCATTTTGGTGATATTAACATTAAATATTTATTTCAGTTATTTTAATAAATTGTTGATTTTAGATTGATTGGTAATAGATATAACCGTTTATTTTTGTGTGATAAATAATAAATAATTGTAAATGGTGTTCTTTTGTTTGATAAATCAATATTTTAATAAAATATTTTGATTAGATTTCCTTTCAAGAACTG
The DNA here is from genome assembly GCA_947095535.1 of Poecilobothrus nobilitatus. NCBI lineage: Eukaryota > Metazoa > Arthropoda > Insecta > Diptera > Dolichopodidae > Poecilobothrus > Poecilobothrus nobilitatus. The sequence goes on from OX352774.1 coordinate 232,193,379, forward strand.
ATCTAATCGTTTTTAGAGGAAGTGAATATGAATTTTAATTATCCACTCCACATTCGAATATCTCAAAACGAATCAAAAGCTGATAGGAAACTGAATTCAATTACGATCAATCAACTTCATTTATACAAGAAAAATATAATTTTTTTTCCCATAATTCTTTTTTCTCTTTTCTTTTCTTTTTATTTTCTCTCTTATTTTCTTTATGTAAATTTTGTTTTTTTTTTTTTGTTAGTGAAAATTATAAAATGTTTTGTTTTTTTTTTAATTATTCGCGTTTTATTTGGAAATTCAACCATACTGTTGATCTCAAAAAAAGAAAAAAAAACAAAGAAAAGAAAAAAGAAAGATAGTGATAGAAAAGAAAAGAAAATAAATGTTTTTTTTTCCGATTTGTAATAACAAGAGATGAAAAATTATAAACAAATTTGAAAGAAAAAAAAAGAACATTTTGTTCAATAATATAAACAAAAATTTTACGTTTTGATGAAAATAATAATGCAAATAAATATTATGTAGGGTATAGTAAATATGTAATATTGTATTATATAAATACTTTTTTTTTTAGAAAAATGGAAAATATTTATTGCTTTCATTTCAAAATTTTTCGAAAGTTCAATGAGAATAGAAAAGAAAAAAAACAGATGTTTTTATTATTTGGAAATTTTGAAAAAAGCTTAATAAAAACTTATAGAAAATTGTAAATTCAAAATATTAATGTTCATTAGATAGAAATTAATTGAAAATATTATTATCATATAATAAACTTATCAGCTGATTAACAAAATCTGAAATGTCAATAAATATCATTAAATTACGTAGTAATTGTCAAACTTATTTCTTCCTACCTAGAACATTTACATGTTCAATAAACTGCTAAACCTTTCTGTCCCTTTGGTACGTATTGGAACAAAAGAGGAAGGTCTGCTAGGAAAATTAGGATATTATAAAAATAGAGTGGATGAGGGATTGGGCATATAAGAAAATTATAGGCTTTTATTTCTAGAATTGATCTCAATTAATTATTTTTCAATTTCTAGATACATTTTTACTAATATGCTTAAGTTTACAAATTTTGTTTTGTATTGACTCTTATCGTTATATCATTACTAACAACTACTACTTCCACTACTAATTACTTGCCCTTAGTTAGTTTTCTTGTGGATTTTCCAAGTGTTTATTACGTATTATTAAGTGTTCGTATCTATATTATGTCATAGTCTAAATAACTATCACTAAACTTATTAATCAATTATTTTATTTAGTATTGTTTAATTTTTTTTATTGCCTATATTAAATTTCTACTCGAAACAGCTCAATAAAGAACTGCCGAAATGGCGCAGTGTATAAATCATTAATCTTTAAAGTTTCATATCCCAATCACGTCAAAATATTATATAAAATATAATACTATACCTAATATGTAAATAAAATACGTAACATATCTATAATATTAAATTATCGCAACCTGAAAAAGAAAGGTTGATTTAATTTCCTCATCATATTGTCTACATAATGAAGGAACCAAAATAAATCAATAAATGAAGAATTCAATAAAATGTGGTTCGAAAATTTAAAATTTTCTAAACTAACTTCATTTATCTTTTCAATTCTCAGCTATATTTTAAAGAATATGATGGATATAAAATATGTGTATAGGATTACCTTAAAATTGAATAAAGGTTATCTTTACAATACACTAAAATTCTAAGAAAATTATGAAATGTGGTGCAAATCACAATATTTAAAACTGTTTTTATTACTTTCAGAAAATGAACGTCTATAAAAACCTTTGATTTTCATTCAGCCTTGTTTTATTTTAATGTCACTTTTGAGACATATTCAGAATCGAAACAGCGTCAAACTAGTGTATTAAATCGTTTAAAAATATTTTTTTTTTTTTTTTTTTTTTTTTCAAAAATCTTCATTAACAAGGTCTTGGGGTTGATCAAGGTATTGGGTTTTGATTTAAGGTCTTAGCTCAATTTAATATTATATCATTATGTCATATTTTAATATTCAATTAAAAATTCTCATTACCTTCTGTTAAAATAACTTATTATATAATTATACTGGTAGATACAATATTCATTATTTTAAAATGAATTTTATACAGAATTTATTATGATATTATGTTAAACTTTCATTAAATTCTATTTAAAAAAAAAATTTTTTTTATTTTTTTTACTAAATTTCATTCTACATTAATCATTTTCTAAATATAAAATAATATTTTCTATATACGATTTTATAATATTTATTATAAGATCTTATTTTCAAATTTTCAAAATACATAATAATAATAATAACATGTAACCTAAAATATTATTAAACCCCTAAAAATATAATATAAAATCCACAATAATTCCTCAATAATACCAAACAAAAAAAAAAAAAAAAAACAAAAAAAAAATAAAAAAAAAAAATATGTTTATATAATTATTATTGAAAAATGCTTTTTGTAAAATTTATGGTTAAATTACTAAAAGTATAAAATACAAATTCACTTGAAAAATTTATTCATTCATTCGTTCATTCATTTTATTTATTTTATTCTTTTTGTACTTATTTTTATTATTACTTTATTGCACAATCATACATACATAATATATACATATATTTATAATAGATTCAATTTTAACTATAAAATAATTATATACAAAAATATATTTTACATACACTTACATATATACATTTATTTTATAAATAAATAAAATACTTATCACACATACATACAATGAATTTCAATTATCTTTAAATAGTTTAAAAATACATATTATTTATATACAAATATATAAAAGTATTATACAAATACATAATATTATATACAAAAGTATAGAAAACCATGATAATTATTGTTCAATCTTAGATGAGTAACAGAGAAATCGAATTTAATGAACTTAATTTTACGGTTCATTTGATTTCGATTTGTAATTAAATAATTTTTTGATTAATTTATGGCATTTAAATGTCTTATAAAAAAAAAAATAATATTTTTTTTTCTTTTTATTTAACCAAAATAATAAATATAATCGGTTTGAAGGACTAATTTTATTAATTTTAATATATTTTATTCATATACTTAATTATATGTTATATATATTATAATATACTTACATCTACAGAACATAGCCCAAGTGAAAGAACTAACTGAAAGAAAGACAATGTACATATATACATATATATTTACATAGATATTATATAGATAGAAGAAGTTAGAAGAAGTATTATAAATTTTTTTTTGGTAGGTCTTGATACTCAGATCGCATATTTTGACCATATATGATATAATTTTATAAAATTTTATCTTCAATGTTTATAAAAATTCATAGAAAAATTAAACAAAATAAAAGGTATGTTTGGAGTCAGGAGTGTTCATTTAGGTACTTAGAAAGTGCGCGTAGAATAACTTAATGAAAAATGAAATCAGATATTTTATTGCTTTACTAGAACTTTTCCCAATTTATTAAACAAACAAATAGACGTTAGAATAAAATAAGGCTGAATGAAAAATCAAAGATTTTTATAGGCGTAGATATATTTTAGAAAAGACAGTAAAAACACTTTAGATACTGCGATTTGCACCAATTCTTCAATTTTAATGCAACCCTAGATAATTAAGAAAAGTTGCAAAGGGCGAATGCAACGGCATTTTTGACTTTTACTTTGGGAAATTTTGTGTAGGTGTGTATTTGATAAAATACTATTATAATAGCCCTAATAGGGGATAGTGTCATAATTCCAAAAAATTCCAAAGAAAAAATTCCAAATTACAAAATTCAAATAAACAAAAAAAATATTGAAAACAAAGTCCACAAAATTAAATATGTACATACATTCTTTGTGACTGATGACAAAGTTTTTTAGCAAGCTTTCAAGCTTTAAAAATTTGATTAGTGAGAGTGGGAGTCTCTACTGTGTGAAATTGAAAGTGGAGATTTGGGCATAATTATTTTTAATGCATTGGTATTAAAATATGTTGGTAAAAAATTAGTCAGGAACAATTTTAAAGTTAATTACAAAATCAGAACTACACGCCTTTTACAGAATATGTATAAATGTAAATATGAATGAGATTCTGAATTAGGAGATATTTTATAGTTGATTTTAAAATTAGGGTTTCAATCATTTTGTTTAGTTGTGGTTTGGTAACGGCAGCCCCCATTTTATTCAATATATTGTTGTTGAAATATGTATGTAAAAAAAGTAATAGGTAGGATTTTATAGTTGATTACAAAATCAGGGTCTAATAATTTATTTAGGGCGATTTGGGGCTGATAGGCTCCACTATTTTAAATGCTTTGATGTTGAAATGTGTATCTAAAAAGATGTTAGGAGCGATTTAACAGCTGATTTTTAACAGCATTTTTTTTTGTGGAATATTTTTTCTTGAATTCTTTTTTGAAATTTCGTACCCAAAATAGCTGTGCAGAGTCACAATTCTATTTAAAAGAGTTACGGAGATATTATGAAGGAAGCAAAACTTTTGATTTTAAGTTGAAAAAAATGCAAGCAACATTTGAAATATATACACATTTAAAAAATGGGGCATTAAACAACTTTGAGGAGCTACATAAAAAAGTTGTTCTACAACATATTATGTTTTTCGCACACAGTCATGGTTAAAATTTCATTTTTCTATCTTAAATGATACAGAAGTTTTGTTACTAAACAAATATATGGGTGAACGGACAGAGTGGAACTAATAAGCATATTAAAAATTTTTTTTTTAAATGCTAAAAATGGTGTACTGTATAGTGTACACCGAATAGTGTATATCATTCTTCTTTTTCTTCTACTTAATATTTTACATCGGACATTGTCATGTCAATGGAAATGAGTATTAATTTTCTTTTCACATGTTTCTGATAATTTGTTAATCCTGTTCTAATTTTAGTGATAACGTTTTCTAATTTAAGTTCTCATTTGCTTTAAAATTTGAAATAACTTAAATATATTATATATACCTTATAATATATACCTACCTATCTAAAGTTTATATTTTGTCCATTATTTTCATTAAACAATAAATTTATTTAATCCTAAATTTAAAGTTTTAGTGTGATCTTCTACTGAAGTTATTAGTTACTATCAAAATATTAAAAAATACTTTTAATTTAAATAAGAATAGAGGATTCTATTAATCAGATGATCCCATCAAAATCATTTATACTTTTAAACTGCTATAAGTACTGTTAGAAAATCTTATTTTCATTTTGATATATACATACTATTTATAACATTTGCTTAAAACAAATCTGTCACTCATAGTGTAAAAGAACGGAACAATAAAGTGAAAGAAAAATAAAAGAAAAAATAAAATAAAATAAATGACACAACAAAAAAAATGAACTAGTTAGTGAGTGTTTTTACGTAAATACTATAAATAATAAATTATGAATACGAAGTATTCAAAAATATTAGAGTAGAACTAAAATATTGAAATTATTTTTCTCTTATTTATGTTCAGTTTTTTTTTTTTGTTTTTTGTTTTATTTTGAAAGTAGATTAAATAACAGTAAACAATTATTATTACAAGTACAACAACAATAATATACCAGTTAAATTATATTAGAATTTATTCATGCAAGTAGAATATAAAATAATATACATAGATATAACTGTACTATAACCTACCTTTATATTATAATATACGAGTATATAATATTATAATCTAAATACATATATATGTATAACGATATTGTATATAATATGTATTTTCTATTAATACAAAGTTTACAATATTTTGTATTTCAATAACCTGAGGATAGAAAAAGTATTAAATAAAAGTAAGAAAGGAAAGAAACATTATAAATAGTAAAAGTAAATTAAGGTGTAAAGGGTAAAAAGAAAGAAAAGAGAAGGAAGTATTTAATTTTCTTAAATTTTTTGTTCTTTGCTTTTGTTGTTTGTTCGATTTTGAGTTCAAAATTTTACAATATTTTTTTTTTTCTTTTTTTTTTTTTGCTTCTTGCAAAACTTTGTCCACTTTGAACTCTCATTGAATTATAAATAATAAAATAATAAAAAAAAAAAAATAAAATAAAATAAAAAAGAAAATATAAATTTTCAGAAAAATTTTCTTCTCTAATAAACACAGACTTAAATTGAAAAAGAAAAGAAATAAATTTTATTACTAAATATAATACAAAATATTTTTTATATGGATGCGAAACATAGAATTTAATAGAAAATATTAGCACAAGATTATATACTTGTAAACAAAAAAAATGCTAAGTTCACCACTTATTGTTCATTTTTCTGATATAACACAGAGTGTTAAACGAAGAAGTGAATGTATTAAGAATATACGGTGAAAAAAAAAACCGTTTTGAAGAACAAACGAAAAACTTAGAATTAGATCGGTCGTACACTTGCCCTATATTTGTATCCATAAGGTTATATCAGAAAGGGTGGTTGAAGAAATATAATTTGGCTTTGGACGCTGATAGTAGAAGGTTTAAATTAAGAAGTAAAAAATAAAATGACTTGCGTACAAAATTGAATCAGATAGAGAATAATTTTGTTAATGTACTATGCTACCAAGTAAAAATGTTTTTGGCCGATCGTACACTTTGCCCTATATTTACAATCCATAAGGTTATATCAAAAAAGGGGTTACAGAAACATAAATTGGTGCCGGATAATTGTAATTGATAAGCTTCAACTGAAGAAATAAAAATATGGAGAAATATATATATAAAATCATTTGTACAAAATTGTGTCAGATATAGAAAATATTTTAGTTAATGTCCTATGTGATCAAGCCATATTTGCTAAATTAACAAATTTACAAATGTTCCTTTTATTTAGCTTCCATTATTTTCAGGTTATAGATGTCATAAATATACAAAAGTTATCGGTTTACCTTCACTATCTTTTTTTGTTATATGTTTAAGGTTTATTATTATTATTATTATTATTATTATGCTACAAAATACCCATCATTATTCTAGATTATCTTAATAATATGATATTAAATAGCTCTTCGAAATCTATTTACGTATCTATTTACTTTATTAGAAGGTTTATCTATTTACTCCATTTACTCGTTTTTGGTTTCGTTATTGGTTTTTAGATTAACGAGGGAGAAATTGTGGTCATGAAGTTCTTGTGGCATCTTTTAATGAATATTTACCTATTAAAATTAGTTTTTAAAGAGGTTTTTCTCTATAATGCCATTCATTTATTTTAATATTATTTTAATTTATTCATTTTCAATTTGAATTCGTTGCATTTAGGAAAAACAAAATTTTTTTTTTTAATTTATTGCATTTTTTTTTCAGACATCCTGTATTCTTTAAGATTTTTATTGTATTTAATATTAGCTATTTATAAAGTATATTAAATAGTTCATTATAGATACATATATTTTAAAATAAAAGTTACCATACCATACCATATTTTAAAATTTAGAATAAAAGTTACCATAGTAACCATACTTTAGAATTTTGATCCTTTTCATAACTTAAATACATATTAATTTAATTTTTTAAAAGTATGTAAACAGCATTGTACATCAAATTGAAATGAATTGAATCATTGATTTTTTTTTAAAGAATTGAAATTCTTTATTGTGGTTCAAATAGTTGATACCTACATATTATATAATATTTTTTTAAATTTTATACGTATGTATATACAAATAATCAAAATAAAGTCATAACTTAGATTGAAATGACAATTTATTATTGAAGTGAAATTATTAAAGAAAATTTAAAATAATTTTATTATTAAAATTATTGAAAAATTTCAAATTAATTTCTTTGATAAGATGTTATTATTTTTAGAAGTAATTATAGGAAAATGATACAAAAAAAAATTGATATAATATTTAATTGCTAACTTTAATGTAATTAAAATTGATTTGAGTATTTTGACTACAATTTTAAGAGGTTTTAGAATATACTAGAAAATTCTCTGTGCAATTGCGCAATTTCTATAGATGCAAAAACATTTACGTTATCATACTGACTGCCTAAATAAACTCCCTAAAACTTTGATTTTTACATTAGCACCAGTAAAAAAACGTTAATTGTCAAAGAAAAAATCATTTAGAAAATTATTATTTGAAACAGACACATAACACCAATGGCACCAATTAGAATCAGTCGCTTTTTTTAAATTGAGAATTACATACGTGATGTAATAGAAAAAAAAACATTAAAGAAATCTAAACACAGAGTACAAAACATTGAAAAAGTTATACTAGCACTTTTCTTAAGCTTATTAATGTGGCCGTTTTATCGTGACGGCGGTCATTTTTGACAGTTTTTTTATCAATGAGAAAAAAGAGTCCAATCTTTTTTAAGTTGAAACATATTCAGGGCGAAAGTTCGCGGCGATATGTCCAAAATTGTTTAAAACACAAATCCATATAATGCCCACAATAAAAACGAAAAAATACCGGCGAATTTTTCACCCTACTGAAAAATTTATATTATTTGACTTTGTAGCGGCGAAATCAATTTATAGTTATATTGTGACATTTAAATTCAAAAAAAATTTTTAACGCCTCTTTTTTAACAATCGAATTTTAGATACGTTAAGGTTCACATATTATTTGGTGTTACATTTCAAAGTCGGTGGGAATAAACTTTAATGAATAAAAAAATAAAACGATTTTAATAAAAAATTAAAATACGAATTTTATAGTTTAATGACATAATAAACTCATGTCATAAGGAAAATAGTAAATTAAATGAAGACACATTCATTCTTGTTAGTTTAAAAAAAATGTTTTCATCCTTTTCTTTTATTTCCATATAATATTATACGAAGAAACCATCTTGTTCCCGATTTTCATTCGCTACCGAATTCGAATTCACCCACCAATCATTACAAATAATTTTTATACTCGTACAATAAGTATCGGGTATATTGAAATTGCTCCTCCGTTTGTAACACGCCGAAATAAAGTAGCTAGATATAAATTCAAAGGTATGGATCTAATCACAATCAAATTCTGAGTCGATTAAGCTTTGTCCGTCCGTCTGTTCGTCAGCAAGATAACTCAAAAACTAAGAAAGTTAGAGACTTGAAATTAACAGAAAATATTATTGGATCAATTTGTAGGTTCCCCATTTTTTTTTGGTTGAGATCCTACCAAAACTTCGGGTAGCTCTCGAATAACTAACTTTTTGATCTCCACATTTTTCATATACATTTTCCAAAAGTTCTACATCGTTTGAAGTAGAGCCATCCAATTTTAACTGCTGATAAATATCATAAAAATATTAATTTTATGAAACAACTTTTTTCTGTGTAGTCCCACCCGTTACCAAGCTACAGCCAACCAAAGTACGAAAATGCTCTATATTTAAATTGTTATCACACTAGTTGTATAAAGTATAACTTCAATATGACTCATTTCAGAAAATATTTTTGTATCGCTTTTCGTTTAGGAGCTGTAAGAAATCAAAAACTGAAAATTCCCTATTTTTAAACACCTGTAACTTGAACATCTGTTCAAATTCTTTTGAAGTAATACATAAAAATTAAAGCTCTAACATTATACTTTTATTTCTATTAGCAACTTTTCTTAATAATATAAGGTTACCTTAAAATTGACGAGAGTTTACCTTGATTGTTGTCAATTTCCCTAAAGATTTTTTTGAATTTTTTTTTACTCGATAACTTACGACTAAAATTGTTGAGGATGATGATGTGTAGTACAAAAAAATTTTAATACATAAAAATTTAACGGTTTCTTGAAGAATTAATATTTATATGATATTGATATACATACTTATCTATCATGTTTATTTACATATCGCATATGTCACTGATGAATGAACTATACAATACATATAAATATTGATACATACATATATAGCGGCGTATATTCGTAGTTTGTTGTATTTATGTGTAAGAAATTATTCTCCGAATGAAATATTTTTAAAGAAATAATGCAATGTAAATGGCCACATATAATAATATAATATATGAACACATATGCATATTAATATATGTTTGGTATTTTGTAGTAAGTTTAGAATAAATTAATATACATACATTTGACACTTAGTTTTAAATAGTACTAGGTATAATATTGTATTTGGAAAAGTTTTGGTTGATAATCGTTACTAAATAAAAATTTTAAATGACTAAATAAAATTTTTAAAATTAAAAAAGAAATTTCTTGAATTTATTTATACACAATTTATAGAAAATTTAATTTATTTTTGTAAAATTAACCGAATTAGGTATACCTAGTCAATAATAAATATTATCTACAAATTATAAAAAATTTTACTACAAATTACAATCTAGAAATTTTTTTTTTTAAAAACCTAACAATTGAAACGATTTTTAACCCTTTAATAATTGCTGTAATATTTTGTATTGATGCAGTTCTTTAACTTGAAGCTTAAACGTGAAGCAGTTCTTCAACCTAAAGATTAAAAACATGAAGCAATTCCAACTTCTAATCCAACTTCTAATTGGTTTTTTTTTACAGTACAGTGTTAAAGTCTATAATATTTAACCCTTCAATCGTTACGACTTCTGTTACTAGTTTGCATCATTATTGAGGATAAAGATTAAGGATTAAGGATTTGAAGGAGTATTTTGTTCATTCATTAGTGAGGATAAGGTATACCATCTAATTCAAATATATTTTAATTGATATGTATTTTGAATTAACGGTAAAGAAACATTTTATTTTTCTTTTTCAATTCAAAATCTCGGAACAATATTTTTAACAAGGAAATAAAATAAACATTAATTTTCTAAATACAATGAACAATTAGCGCAGTTCATCAGATTTAAAAAACTGAAGCTATATTTTAACCCTTCAAAGACTATATTTTAACCCTTTGGAAATTTCGGCTTCTCCTCGGCATTGGCGCAGTTCTTCATATTAAAAATCTGAAGATGTTTCAACCTTTAATCCAATTTCTAATTTATTTTGTACAGTACATTGTTAAATAATATAATTCGGTGAATTATGGTTTCTGTTACTATTTTGTATTGGGTTGTGACAGTCCTTCAAATTAAAAATTTTGAGCTACTGCAGCTCCTAATGCTTCTTGCTCAGTTTTTGTTCATTCATTATAGTGAGGATAAGGTATACCATCTAATCCAGATATATTTTAATTGATATGTATTTTGAATTAACGGTAAAGAAACATTTTATTTTTCTTTTTCAATTTAAAATCTGGGAACAATATTTTTAACAAGGAAATAAAATAAACATTAATTTTCTAAATGTAATGAACAATGAACAATGAGGATAATACAACAAATTTAAGAAAAATCAGAAATTGGATTTAAAAGAATGCCATTAGGTGCATTTAAATCAAAAGTTTAATATTATGCAACTCATTCAAATTATGTATTAAGTATAACATAACCAAATCTTCATTGCAATATTGCTTTTCACAAATTGGTATACTTAAAGATAAATTAAAGACTCTTATTTTAATTTTCTCTATTCCGCAATAATAGATATTATTAAAGTAACTTTAAATATTGTTCAAATATTAAAATGTTATGCATTATATGGATGTTTAAATTTTATCTAGTTACTAGAATATGCTAGATTCATTATACCATAATATGTGTGACTAATATATGCATACAACAACAATAATAATACAACAATAAAATTATCTACCTATATATAAAATTAGAATTCTTTAATTTCCTAAATTTCATTCAATATCAAAAGAAAAATCTGATTTAATAAAATAAAATAGTATCGAATTAAAACTAAAAAAAAAAAAAAACATTTTTTTCTTTTATTTATTTAATTTAGGATGATTTTCTTCCTTAATTTAAGAAAACTTTTAATTTTATATTAGCTTCTTATATAACAAAATAATTTGTATGTACCACAGTTATCCAAAAATCCCTATATCTACATTGTAGAAAACCATTTAATTTAGGTTTCTTGAATAGATTTCTTTTGAAAAACACAAACTTCAAATAAAAGAAGCCCTTAAAAACAAATATTGTTTATTGTTTTTTTTCTATCCTTTGTTAAAATAAAAAAAACTTTTCATTTCCCTCAAAATTGTTTATTTTTTTTTTTATTATTCTTTTTTTTTTTTTTTTGTTTTTCAAGTTCTCTTTAGGTCCATTCACATAAAACAAATAAAAACTGAAAAACTTCTTCAATTTTAGGTGTACTTATTAGGCCAATATACTTTTAACAACATCATTAAAACAACCAAAAAAAAAAAAAAAAAATAAAAGAAAAAAAATTGAAAAATCAGAAACAAAAATAAAAAATTGTTAATTAAGCTTAGACCAACAAATACTTAACAATATACAATATCAAACAATAAAAGGCTCTGTTCTATCGCCATCCATTTCCATTTTTGTTTCATTTTACTCCCTTATAAAATATATATTTATATTATATATATATATTATATAATATTATATATATTTAACAATATAGTATGTAATAACATTTAATGTGGTTTACTCATCTTCATCAATTCAATCAATATCATCAATAATATTTTTGTACAATTCTATCAAGGATTATCAGTATCGTTTTAGTGAAATCGTTATATCATAAATCCCTCTTTAAGTGGTCAAACTGGCCTCAAATCATACATTTAATTTGATTTTTGGCATTTTTTTTTTATAAGTAGTTTATTTTTTCTTTTTCTTTTTCGTCATTAAATTTAACAGTTTTTATTTATTTTACATTGTTTTTTTTTTGTTATTTAAGTATTGCTTAAAGATTGCTTCAACAGTATAATGTACACTGAGCATCAATTCAAATTTTACAGTTATTAAAAGTATTGAATATAGTTAACTGTTCTTTCTATTATAATTTTATTATTAGTTAAAAAAGTTATGATCTGTGAAATTCATGGTGGGGTGTCATAAAGCATATGTATGACCCATTTAAATGAGTCATGTAGCCATATTACCAATATGACTTTATGACCCATTCAAATGGGTTCTCGCATATACTTATATGTAAGAATCTCGCATATACATATATGTAAGAATTCTGAAAAAGGGGAAATATCCTGATTTTGTAACCATTTTTAAAATCCCTTCTAATTCGCAATCTTTTTTATATATAATTTCAGCCTTTCCCTTCACAAGTCCCCTCGCACTTCTCTTGAAGAATTGGGACCTGCTGCCTCTGAATGAGGGCGCGCAGGCGTAGTAGCCCTCATTCCTTCTTTTTTTATGTTTTTCATAAAAATGTCTAAATTTTCACAAAATTTATTATTATTTTTCACAGTGAGAATATTTTTCGTATGAAAATCTGAAACCTTTTTTTTTTAGTCCCATAATTTCAAATTCTTTGTTCTGTAAAAATGAAATGCAATAATTGTTACAAAATAAAGGTTGCCCTTTCCCGGGTTCTACTTATTTGGAGGAACTTTATAGTCGGTTACGAAACCAGGGTTGTTCCTCTTTCCAGAATCTTTACATTTACATTTACATTTGAATGAGTGATAAAGCCATATTCGTAAAATGTGGTTTTATGACTTATGGTTTTATGATACCCCACCGAAATTCATACCTAAAACCGGGCCATTATCTAATAGGTACAACTTTTGAATTAGAGTATTAAGAATTATAATTGTCTGTGAGTGACATTGATCTGTTAAAGGGTTCTAATTGAGTAAGGTTAAAATATTTATTTATTATTTACCTTCCTTGATAAGTGTGACACGGTTATAGTTAGAACCTTAAAATTTTGAGAATAACCTTGAGCGAAGAAAGATCTTTCAGTTACTCAATAAGTTTCAGTTCAGTTACAGAATTCAGAAAATGTTTTTGTACCGCTTTCAATCTGTTTAAGTGCTATTAAGGATCATAAATAATGAAAATTTGCTTTTATGACACGTAATAAACTTAGGCACCTATACAAATGTTGTCAAAGTAAAACGCAAAAACTAAAGCTTGAACATTATAATTTTACATGATGTCTTCATAGGATATCTTAATTTTATAGGGTTTCCTTAAAATTCAAGAAAGTGTATCTTGGTTTCTCACAATTTTTTCTTATAGTTATATAGGATTCTAAGAAAAGTTGAAAATTTTGATGTAAGTTATAAAAAATTATAAACTTTTTTTATTGTATTTTGGAAAATAGGTATATTGTGCCTTTAAAACCCTTTGATTTCACATTCTGCTTAGTTTAATTTTGATGTTTTAAGCATATGAGCTGGAAACTTTTTAATACAAAAGATAGGTACCTTCCAAAAATAAATTCTGCCATAATTTAAAACTTTTCGCTTCGTCAAAATAAACAGACTAAACTAAATTGATCTACTGTTTATTCTTTTCAACTAAACTCTTCTGTTTTTATAACATAAAAAAGTTAGATAATTGGTCGATTGTATTTGCATCACTAAAGTTAAACAGGACTAAAAGTTATCAAAGTATAACTTCTTTAAAAATTTGTTTAAAAAAATATTCAAAGTAAATGTAGACAATTATTAATAGCCTTTTGATCTTAATAATAATAGGTTTTGTGGCATTAAAACTCTTTACACTATTCTCTGTACAATGCAATTCATATTAAATTGTTTAAACTGTTACTTCTTTCAATGGCCATTTACTGTGTATTTTATGTAATCAATAAAACGTCCTAGGATTGTCTACAATATGGATTTGTAATGGATACGAGAAACAATAGAACAAAACAGAACAACAATATGTAGGTATATACATATGTGTAGATATAAATGCATGTAAGCATATAAAAATTGTTAAGATATTAAAAAGTCAAAATGAGTTCTATTCTGCGGTCAATCAACGGTATGATTTTCGATTTTTTCCCGTTTCCATAAAAATAAAAATGAAGTAATATCGTAATAAAGGATTTTCTTTTTGTGTTAAACAGAAAAAAAAAGTCTTCATTCCTCCTAAATTTTTATTTTTGTTTTTCAGTATTTGAATCACGTTTCAAAGAACGAAAAAAAGAAAGAAAAATGAGTAAAGAAAAAATTTTATTAAAGAACGTCATTTTTTTTTTGTTTTTTTTTTATTTTGTTTAATACGTTATCCTTACATTCTTTTTAAATATTTATTTTATTTAACGTTTTTGTTTTTTAATTTTTTGTTTTTCTTAGTTAAATTACAAGCTATTAATTCAATTAGTATTATTAAGTTGAAATTAAGTTTAGAATTTAATGTACAAGGTGTGAGATAAATAAAAATAAATAAGACAATATTTAATTTATTCAAGACATAAACCGTTCAAAAAAATTTTTATTTTTGGAATATCTAAATGATAATATAAACAAAAGTTACATAGGTGGATAGATACTAAATAAAATTTACCAAATTTTCATTAGGACATATTATTATAACATCAACATTAGGATGCATACATTATTATATGCGTGGATACTAGGAAAGTAAATTTTGGTTTTTAAGTCGCAATAGTGGTTTCGCATGTTGCGGATAATAGAAAGTCATTTATTTTAAGATAAACTGCGATATAATTTAATTATTGTATTCTCTAAAATACGGTAAAAAAGAATGAACTGCAATGTGAAGTATCTAGAGACAAATGTGGCTCTTTTCCAAACTTTGACACCAAATAGCAACTAAAAATTTTTTAAGAATTTCTGCAGTTTCAATCTGTTATTTACCATTTAAATTTTTATTTATATTAAAGGGTTTCCTAATTTTGTGTTATGCGTTTTAGTTTGTACCACATTTTTATTCGTGCCTCTTCATCTTTGTTTAAATTAATACATTCACTATTAGGTATGTATTTAATAAGACTATAATTTTATTTTTATTATATCTTATAATATTCAACATAATTTTCAATCATTTTTCGAATTTTTTTTTTAAATTTATAATCATTTTTTTAATTTTAACAATTTTTTTTTTATTTGCTCTTCTTCTAACAATAATCATTGCCCGTATTCTCGTTTACTTAGACAATTAAATTTTATAACTTTCTTTATTGTTTATTACATTCTTGACAGGCCGGCCACTTCAAAACAATAATTTGAATTGCTGACATATCAAACTGTGTATCATCTATATAATATTATGATGTTTGTTCTCTCTTATTCCTTTTTTTTTTAGCTACAATATTAATCATATTACAACAATGATAATGATGACACTGATGATGATGCTGATGGTTATGATTTTATAATAATAATGAAGATGTTACTCATAATGTTATACCTAATGCAAATAATCATCTTCATGTGAAGTCAAAAATACTAAATTAAAACATAGTACAGCATAGATGAATGCACGAAGACACAAACTGTCATAATAAGAATAACAGTAAAATAAAAGAAAACAGTTAACATCTATTTCATATTGTGACATTTCTTTTTATTAATTATTTTTTTCTATTCTTTTAAATTTTTTTTTTTTTTTGGTATTTCCCTTTGACTTCAGAAATGTTGATCTAACTTTTGAAATAGAATGTGCACACATACATTTATACAAATGCTTTAATATATTTATTATGTAATATGTATCTACATATTATTATAATGTTATAAGTAGCATTTTTTTTTTTTTGAACTGTTTTTTTTTTTGTTTAAGAGTTATTTTATTAGTACAAATTGTTTGGTAACGTCAATTTGTTCATTTTACTTTATAATCATTTATCATTTCCCCACATTTCATTTAAATATATTGTATTCTTAAATATTTTATTTTACTAATGCTTACAAATTTCACTTCTATAACACCCAATCATTAAAAACAAACTGATACGAAAGATACGAGTATGTATTTCCATTTTGTTACATTATTTAGGTAAGTATCTACTATTGTTTAACTCCTTACTAATCCTATAGAAAACAAACTATACCCAAATTCTTTAAACTGAAGTTTCCTTTGATTATGGCAAACTCCAAATATAATTTACTAAGTGTTTACTATAGAATCTTATAAATTTTATCTTACTGCAATTTTTAGAAACAAACCGCATTGTAAATAAAAAAAAAAAGTGAAGAATATTAATTATGCATAGAGACTCGAAAAATATTTGACAATTTATTGGAGACATATTCTATAAAACAAAAAAAAAAATAAAAAAAAATGTAACAGGGGCAAATATTATAATAGGATAGGAAGAATGCATAAAAAAAATGTAGTGAAAAATAATAATATACAGACAGTTAGAAACTTATATACCTACTTACTATATAATATTTGTTTTGATTTTACTTTAGAATATAGGTACTTTTAGACTTTATGTTTAACTTTTATTTTAGTACTAGATCTACCATAACTTTTAATAACAGTTAAAAATTTTGGTTTATTTTAATATTATGTTAATATGACAACTCTTGCTATTCTAAAGCAAAATATAGCAATAAAAATGATATTGACAGGATAATATTTGTTCTATTTTTTCCAAATCTCATTCACATATACATAATATAGATCCTGTAGTAAATTTTTTTATTACTTCATTTTGAAAAAAAAATTTGGAAACCAAAATATTTCAAAGAAAAAGAAATGAAAAACAAAAGAATCTACAAAATCATACTGAAAGATATGAACATTTAACCAGAATTTTTTATTTTTTTTTATTCTTTCAATGTTACGATAACTTTGAGGCATCATAATAGTATCTATAGATACTATTATAAATAAGTACCTATATTATAGTTCATTTGTAACTTATTATAATATGATTATATTATTATATATTATGAGGGAACAATATTGAGGCTAGCTAAAATTCTATTGTAATGGTCCATTAAATATTATTTTCTTTTTATATATCATATCTTGATTGTTATAGGTTCATACAAAGAAGTCAAAATAATAATACCCTTTTTGAAATTACTATTAGTATAATATTATTTAGAATGAGAATCAGGTGCTCTAAACATTAATATCATCATAGAATACTAAAATTGAATGTTAAAGAAAATAAAATAGAATTTAAAATAAGAATTTCAATGAAAAAAAAAAAAAAATATTGAAATTGATATCAAAACTTAAATTTTTTATTTTTTAAAATAATATGATATAATTAAAATGTTTGTCAATATTTCATATTATACTCAAAAGACCATAGTTTCAAAACTGATAAAGTCTATTCAATATACACAATTTTATATTTTCTACTAAGTCTAGACTAGACTATGTAACGCCATTTAAAATATTTCACTATTATATAGAATTTATAACTATACTTAAACTAAATAAAATTTTAAAATATGTAGATACATGCATCCATCTGTTGAAAAAAACTAAAAGGTAGCTGATGTTGACTTCAATCTGACAAATCAATAATATATTATTAATATTTGTCTAAAAGAACTACATGAGGCACATTCAGATCAGCATTCAGCAATAATAAACCATTTATTTTTGTTTCTTTATGAATATAACTGTACATCAGACAAATTTAGAATTATAAAATGGAAATAATTCCTTAAATTAAAATGGAAATAGTTCCCTAAATAAAAGTAAAATCGAAAAATAACAGTACGGAAAAATCAATGAAAGAAAGTTATACCATAAAAGTGTATAATACTATAGGTATGTTAAGATCATAGTTATTAAAAAAATCATTTCCATTAAATTAATATAAATAGATATATCTTTAATAATTTCTTAAAATATATTTCGAAAAGTTACAATGACTCCATTGATATTTTCAAACTTTCGGATGGAGTGAAAATAATCTCCAGCAGTCAAAAATATTTTTTTGTTTAAGATTTATTTGATGAATTGAATCATTCTTAAAAATTATGAAAATTCAATTTAGGTGGCTTTTCAAATATAAATATATTGTGGTCAATATTCTTAGTGGATTTTTTTTTATCATTTATTATAATACATTATAATATTATTTATTTAGCTAGAATATAACTAGCATAATTTTTTTTTTTATAGAAGAAAGTTCTCTTTAGACTCTTTCTAGTGTGTTTTATGCTCTTATTATGATATACAATATATAATCGTACATGTTATTTCTTCTTTGATTGGAAAAATTTGTAGGCCTCTACTCTGTCAATGTTTGCATTTTTATTTAAAATTTTTATTTACTTTTTTGACCAAACAATAAGTTTTACGACCTTTAATACTCATGTACTGCCTGAGCAAAGGAAGTTGACTTACAGAATGAAAATTGATTTCTAATTAGCACGCATATTGTGCACAAAGTTGTTAATGTTCACCTTGAGTCGTTGCATATATCTAATCATCACCAATTCTATGGGGAGTACATGAGGAGGGAGATAGTTCCACATTTGTGAAGTTTCTGCCACAAACGAATTTCCATATAGGTAAGCCAAATTGTGATAGGGAAATGCTTTAAAGGAGACATCAAATTTTTAATCTCGTTAGAACAAGAACGCACTTCAATAAGATATTTATAAAATAGGATATGTGTTCATGTTAGGTGACGAAGGCCAAGTGAAGAGAGTGTTAAGGTAACATGATATCGTTTATTAGACGAATTGCTATGTTTTTCATTTTATAGAGAAATGCTAAGTCTTATTTTGAAGGCTCCCAATTGTGTGCATGGTAATCCATCTTCGATCTCATATATATTTTATAGATGTTTAAAAACCCATTCCCTAAGTGCATCTTTAGTAATACTAAAAATGTGGTTAGACTAACTTAACTTTTGATTTAGCTCCATGTTCAAGGTATTGAACTTGCCAGCATGTTACAGAACCTCCTCTGCAAATGAATTAGAATATTTACTGGCGTTGCCTTCATAAGAAGTAACGAGTGTGGTGTGCTGTAGCCAGCAAAACTAGTTAGTAAGGCATATTTTCATCAGATATTGTATGTTGTGATAAAACTATACGCAAGATTGGGAGATGTGTTTAATAATATTTCGTTAAAAATATCGAAGAAAGAGTCTATATGCTTAAATACTATATTAGTATAAAATTAATTTATTATAAATGATGGATGGATGGGATGGATGGGAAAGTTTTTATTCCATCCTAATACACTAAATGCTGCATTGAAAGAGCCAAACTACAAAAAAACTTATTTTTATAAAAATAAATTAAATATTATTAAAAGAAAATTATAATATTCCAATGAATGCTGTTATTGAAAACTTTATTTTTATTATTAGATAACAAGAATTTCTTTTAAAAATGATAAAAATCCAATATAATTCGAAAAAGTAGAAAAAAAAGAAACAAAAATAATAAAATTGGATAAAATTTATAAGGGGTTAATAATCAATTTTTATTAGTCTTCTATGCTGTTGAATTTAAATATCTAATTGAGTTGAAATAAAGAAAAACAAAGTTTTTTTTTATCTATTTTGGTTAAATAAAATTTTATTTTAATAATAATTATAAAATATAAAGAATATTAATATCTATTTTTTTTTATTCTATGAGAAAAGGTAAATTAAAACTTAAATTGTCTAAAAAAATATTATCTTGGGATAAAAAATTTTTAAAAACTTAATTATAGTACCTAATTAATAGTAATATAAATTTATGTCAGTTTGGTAGTTTTTTACAAATATTTATTTAGAATAAGTAGGTTAGATACTATATTAAAGATTTTAAAAATAGTGAGAGTTTTTTTCATTATAAGTCAGACACCAGTAATCAAGGTTTTTAGTCTCTTATGATAAAAATGTCAAGTTTTCTCAAAATCATCTATAAAAAGCTACCCATATTTTGCTGTTGATTCTTTTGTTGAGTTATTGTTTCTTCTACTGAAACACTGACTAATACCCCAGCAAAAAATCGTATATCTGTCTAAATTTATTATTTATAAATTAAAAATAAAATATCATTAATTACTATTAATTACTACATATATTAAATCTCTAAAATAAGGTGGATATTTAACCCTTAAGTCCTATCACTGATATTTGAGACGAAATAATTTTTGTTTTTTATAAAAAAATTCTTATTAAATAACGGAAATTATCTATTAGTTCACTGCAGTTAACCTTCAAGCCAAGATAATTGTATACCATCATTGATTGAAGATGTATTTATGTGGTGAGTGTTTTGTTTTTCTGTGAAATTATTTATGTTGATAAGTTTTTAAACATCTGTGAGATGTAATATCAGAATAAACGTTACTTTAAAATTCATATACTAATTTTGTTGATTAATTAATTTTTTTTGTTTTTTTTATTGGATTGTTACTTTTTAAGTAATTATGCCTAATTTTAAAATATTTTATTTAGTCATTTTTTGGAAGTTCTTTAATATTTTTATTTTTGTTAGATAATTATATTTAAATTTTGACTAAAAAATAAAAAAGTATAGTTTTTTTTTATTTTTTTTATTGAAAATAATCATTGATCGAAAAGTGAAGAAATAAATTATAAGTAATACAAGAGGAATTAATTATTTTCTGGCTGTATATCAATTTATTCCATCTAATAGATGCCTGCCACTCTGTGAGTAACAAAATTAAGTGTTAGTATTTAAGGTTAAGCAATTCGTATGGCAATTTCTTAAGATAACATTTTCTTTAGCAAACATTTAACAACATTTTCTTTAGCAAACATTTTTTTGAAGAAAATTTAATTTTTTTTAATGATCAAAGATCATTGAGTATTTTAGAATTCTGAGTGAAGTTTTAGATTCCGATATCTGTTTAACAATAATGCATAATTTACTAATGATTAATATTTTTTGATCTTAATAGTCTATTATTTCTCGTGTACCTTCATCAAAAAAAAAAAGTAAACTATAATATTTTCATATTTTCAACCTGTAAAACTGATTTTATATTTTTTGATACACTGGAATACGTTGTTTTAAATGATATATGATTTCTGAGGTATAACGGTGTACCGATGTCTAATCCACCATGTAAGGAATTAATCTAATTCTCGAAAGATTCATTATTTAATACATTGAGTCCCACACACGCACATAAAATAAAATTGTGTTAACTCGCACCGGTAAACATTACTGAAATATTTCATAATTACGTGCTCACTGGTGAACAAAAAATTAAACTTAAATCTCAATTTATTACCGTTGAACATTTTTAGAAGTAAAGAAAAGTACATTAAATTGAATCAGGATTTTAAGACAACTTGTTAATGTTATCAAGGACGGCATCACGAATGCATTTCATTTTTATATACAATTTAGACAAAAAATACAGAAGTGCATCAATATAGGACTGATTAATAAAGATTGACTCATGTGAGATAATAATATTTAACTACTTCAACTGAAATCATTGCAATTTTTCATTACTTTACGAACTTTATCTTTGAATGATCTAGAAGATTAATATTGTTGATTTAATTAGTGCTTTCAAGTAAATTTTAAATACAATAAATACAAAAAGAGTTAAACGAGGAAGAATACAGTTGACTTTGTCAACTCTTAGATACCCGTACGAACCGTTAGTATGTTCACAGCCTGTCACTCTGCTTACAATATTATTTTTTTAATATTTTAGTATTTTAAAATAATTTGGGTGAATTTTATAATTTCTAGAACTATGGGTTGTACATATATTCAAACTATATGTTTATATGTACATTCTTCAAAAGCAGATTCTAACCTTCCACATAACGATTATCAATCCAAAACTTTTTCAAATATTCTATAGTACCATTTAATACTAAGCGGTAAATGTATATTAAATTTACTTAGTACAAAATAGTAAATATAATTTTAAATATTATATTATATTATATTTAAATATTCCACTGACACAATAATTTCTTATAAGTACAATAAAATACATATATGTATGTAAATACGGCGCTATATAATATACATCTATACTCTTATCATTCATTCACCAGTGACATATACGATATGTAAATAAACATGATATTATATAAGTATGTATATATATCAATATCATATAAATAAAAATTCTTCAAGCAACCGTTATGTTGTTTATTTAATTACATTTTTATGTACTACGCATTATATCCTCAACAATTTCAAATTATCGAGTAAAACAAAATGCAAAAAATTCTTTAAGAAATTTGTTAGAAAATTTGAAAAAATCAAGTAACACTTTCGTCAATTATAAAGTAACCCTATATTATTAAAAAAAGTTGTTAACAAAAATAAGAGTATAATGTTGAAGCTTTAATTTTTGTGTATTACTTCAAAAAAATTTTAACAGGTGTTCAAGTTACAGGTGTTTCAAAATAGGGAATTTTCAGTTTTTGACCCCTTACAGCTCCTAAACGGGGGGTGATACAAAAAAAATTTCTGAAATGACTCATACTAATTTTCAAAGATCTAACTTCTGTCAAAATTTCAAGTTTCCAACTTTAACTGTTTAGAAGATGGAAGGGTTAAAGAATTTTGCAAAATTTGAGTTTCGCATAACGGTAAATTAAGACACCGTGTGCCAAAAATATATATTTATTGTATATATACTTTTAAAGCTAATGAAATTAGTAATCGTTTGGCGTTTTCAAAATGAAGATATACTTTATACAACTTGTGCTATAACAATTTAAATATAGAGCTTTTTTGAACCTTTGGGAAGCTGTAGCTCCGTAACGGGTGGGGCTACAAAAAAAAGTTATTAAAAATAAAATTAATATTTTGGTGAGATCTATCAGTAGTTAAAATTTCATAGCTCTATTGCAAAAAAAATGTGGGGATCTAAAAGTTAGGTGTTCGAGAGCTACCCTAAGGCTTGGTCCAAACTCAACCAAAAAAAATAGGGAACCTACAAATTACTCCCAAAATATTTTGTGTAAATTTCAAGATTCTAGCTTTCTTAGTTTTTGAGTTAGCGTGCTGACGGACGGACGGACGGACATGGCTCAAAAGTCTTAGAATTTTTTTCTGATCCGATCCATACCTTTGAAGGTATATCTAGCTCGCTTATTTCGAGGTGTTACAAACGGAGGAGTAATTTTATTATACCCGATCCTATCGTACGGGTATAAAAACAAAAACGTTTTTTTAGAATTATTAAAATTGAATCAACAAACTATTTTTAGATGTTTTAGACAGACAGAGCATTAGAATTAACTTTCTTCTTCTTCTTCTTGTATTAACTTTCTGATTTTAATTTTGTTAAAAATTTTTTCAATATTTTAAAAATATTAGCAAACATTTCGGTATTAAGTATTACTATATAATTTAACTTTACAATGTAATACTGTTTAGTTGTCTCTAACATATTTATACCCGTATGAACTATGTTCAAGGGTATAATAAATTTGCCATTACGTTTGTGACACCTTAAAGGAGCCGAGCTAGATATAGTGTCAAAGGTATGGATCGGCTCAGAATCGAATTCTGAGTCGATTAAGCCATGTACGACCGTCCGTCCGTCCGTCCGTCCGTCCGTCCGTCCGCACGATAACTCAAAAAATAAAGGAGCTAGGAGGCTGAAATTTATTTTACGTCACTTTTGCAAAATTGTTAGTTTTGCTATTTAAATCCAACATTTTCGGTCGGCGGGTTCGAGGAGCTGCCATACAACTTCTTTCTTTATATAGAAATAACTCAGTATCTATTCAAGCTAGGCTTTTGAAATTTTGCAAATGATGATCAAGTTTTATGGCAACAACTTCTGTAAAATTTGGTTGTGTTGGTGCGACGGGTTCGGGTAGCTGCCATACAACTTCTCCGTTTAAATGAGAATAACTCAGTGTTTATTTAAGCTAGGAATCTGAAATTTAGTAAAGAGGTGTCGAGTTACATGCCAACATCTTTTGTAAAATTTGGTTGGTCTAGAGCATCCGGTTCAGGCTTCTTGCACCTCTTGGAAGTTAATAAAGCTAGGCGTCTGAAATCTTGCAAATGGTGATAAAGTTTTATGGCAACAACTTTTGCAAAATTTGGTTGTGGTGGTGCGACGGGTTCGGGTAGCTGCCATACAACTTATCCGGTTAAATGAGAATAACTCAGTGTTCATTGAAGCTAGGAATCTGAAATTTAGTAAAGAGGTGTCGAGTTATATGCCAACAACTTTTGTAAAATTTGGTTGGCCTAGAGCAGCCGGTTCAGGCTTCTTGCACCTCTTGGAAGTTAATAAAGCTAGGCATCTGAAATCTTGCAAATGATGATCAAGTTTTATGGCAACAACTTCTGCAAAATTTGGTTGTGCTGGTGCGACGGGTTCGGGTAGCTGCCATACAAAATTTCTTTTTAAATGAAAAGAACTCAGTGTCCGTCCGCACGATAACTCAAAAAATAGAGGAGCTAGGAGGCTGAAAATTTTTTTACGATACTTTTGTAAAATTGTTAGTTTTGCTATTTAACTCCAGCATTTTCGCCCGCCGGGTTCGAGTAGTTGCCATACAACTTCTCTTTTTAAATGAAAATAACTCAGTGTCTATTGAATCTAGCTATCTGAAATTTAGTGAAAAAGTGTCGACTTGCATGCCAAAAACTTTTGTAAAATTTGATTGATCTATTGCAGCCGGTTTAGGCTTCTTGCATTTCTTGGAACTTAATGAAGCTAGGTGCAATAGATTCGGGTAGCTGTCATACAACTTCACAATTTACATAAATATATCTCTGTAGTTCGGTACTAAAACATCTGAATGTTTTTAAAAGATGATCAAGTTTTATAATAGGATATATTACGTTCATACGGGTATCCCAGAGTTGACACAGTCTACTCTACTGCACTCTTCCTCGTTTGAATAGAATTTTAGAATTTTTGAAATAATTACTAAAATTAAAATCAAATATAAAATTAATTATGCACAAGACTGAACCAAAATGACACACAAAAAATTTACCATTTGCAGTCCTTTTTTAGGTCAACAAAAAAAAAATTAAATAATTGAGTAACCAGATTCCTTAAATTTAAATACAGTACAGAAATTATTAAATATTATAAAGTATTTTTCTGTTTAATTTAAAAATTCAAAATTAAAAATGATATTTGAGTAATTTCGTTGATAATACCTTGAGTATGTACGATGTAAAGCTAAAAATATTTAAAGGTGCACATTTTTAAAAGACATACCATCCATACACTAAATTTTTTAATTTTGTATGCAAGAAAAAATTTTAAAAAATCATCAAGTGACACGTTTTCAATTTCAAGGTGACCTTATATAATTAAGTTGTTAACACGTAATGTAAAAATATAATGCCTTAGATTTATTGTTGAGTTTTACTTAAAAAAAAAATGTACAAGTATAGGTAAGTCTTTTAAAATAGCGAATTTTCAATTTTTAATTTCTAATTCATTTATAAATTTTAAATTTTTTCTGAAATATTTTATGGTAATTCCAAATGATATTCCTTTTCTCAAAATGTAGTGGTTCTAAATAAAAGTATTCGAGAGGTATGAAGAAACCAAAATCATTTAAAATTTTATTATGACATAATTTTGTATAAAAAATTCCGTACAAATGGTTACTTTACTTTACAGAATATATTACATATACGATACATAATAATAATAAAGATAACCTAATTTCTAAAATTTCTAGAAAATAATTTTAAAGTTTGTATTTTGTAAATATGTATATACATAGTTAGTTACCTTTTACTTTATTCTATTCGGTATTAGGTATTCGGTATGCATAATATTTTAATTTTTAAAAGAAAAATTCTTTTCATTTTTTGTTTTTAATGAAGAGATTTTAAAAATTTTTCTTTACAATAACAAAAAACCAAAATAACCTAATTTTTCTCAGTCAATGTCAAAAAAATTAAAACAAAAACGAAACAAAAATAAAATCTAAAAGAGGTAAGATTCTAAACAAAATATTAGTTAATTATCCTTTAGAGGGAAACCGTTTCTTTTTTGCTCTGTTGTTCACAAAAAAATCATTAGAATCATTTAAAATTATATAGGATACCTTTAAATTTTTTAAGGATATTCAGTTATTACTATAAAATAAAAGAATTTCTTTATTTTTATTTTCAACGTCAACCAAAATGAGTCCCATTCTATCCTTATTTAAAATATTTTCGAAAAGTATTCATGGATTTACTTATTCTTAAATTGGTATCCTAATTATAGAATAACTAAGTTAATTTTTATTTTTATTTTTTTTTTTTTTTGTAAAAAGGACTTTATTTTCAAATTCTCAAAACAAAGTATCTTCATTAGATTATTATATACAGATTATTTATTTATATATTATATGTATATATCTAATGAATATCATAAACTTTCATTAGATTTTAAATAAGTTTTAAGTGATCCACTATCACAGGTATTAAAACAGAAAGAAATATTTACTTTTTTACGGTTTAAAATTGGGACAGGAAATAAAACTTCATGAAAATTTATATTTTCATTTGGTTTTTTTTAATTAAATAAAATGTTTATAATGTTATGTATTGTTAATTTACTTATTTTAAGGTTTCTCAGCTTTAAAATAAGTTATTCAGCTGAAGAAATGTTTCTCAGCTTTAAAATAATTGACAGTAAGAAAAATTAATTTAATTATTTAGTTCCTTATAAATTATATTATTGTTCATTTAATTAATAATTGTAATATTCGTGAAAAAATATTGAACTAAGAAAATAAAACAGTATTTAGTAATCCTACCTATAGATATAAACATGCTTCATATTTCAATTTAATAATAACATATTATTATTAGTTTCTATCACATATAAAGACATGTTACTATCTGTAAAGTTGTCTAGAGTCAAATATCTTCAAACTCATGAAAAGAATCTCTGGAACGGTTTTAGTCATACCTACTATTGAAATTTTTGAGTGAAAGAAGATATTTGAGAGTAGCCATAAATTATCTTAGGAACACTACTTGCACTTCTCCTTGTTACACAAGAATCACAGTTCCAACCGTTATCTTAACATCTGATATGATGTAGTGGATAAGACACAGGCATTTCATTCAAAAAAGTCTCGGCTTCAAACACCAGCTGGATCATATAGCTTAATAAAAAATAAAAGAAAATGGAAAATCTTTAGACTAAAATAGAATTTAGTATAATATAATTAAATAAAAATAAGTATATTATAATATAATATCTTATAATTAACATCATACTGTGACAAATAAAATAATAATGAAATAATTTTCGTATAAGATGATAAGAAAACGGCGTAGAAATAAAATTACCTAATAAGATTACCTCTCATAGTCTTGTACAATAGCTGCAACCGAATAATAAACGGCTTAGTGAAATTAATGATTCCAGAAGCTAAAGCTTAGTCACATATGAACAATAAATGACTTAGTGAATGTCTTATGCTCCTTATACTCAAAAAATGTAAACCTTTATCTTTGAAGACACTAATTAAAAGTGAAAAGTGGGGTTAAAAAAATGGGGAAAGAATATTTTTGACACTTTGAAATTAAGTCTTTCGACACGATCTACCTATTTTTCCCCTTGATTTCCATCTTTTCGAAAGCATGTAATCTAGAGAATTTAATTTCTTTTTTAAACTAGCTAGTTCTCAAAAGTATTTTAATCTTAAAATTATTGGATACTTAATGATCTATCGATTGCATTTCATTTAATTAACCTGTTTCATTTGCATTTTCATTATTGGGTTTGCTCTATTATCTATTTCTTACCTTCTTTTTCGAAATCGCTATTATTGAAACTTAAACTTAGATACCCTAAAAAAACTCTTTGCTTTCTTGACCTTTAATCTTCTGGATTCTTTTGTGTTGCTCCGAAACTCTGGTTTTGCTCCACCACTATACAATAAAAATTTTATTAGAATTTCATAAGAATAACCGTTTCTACATTCTTATATGTCTTTACTTAAGGAAAAGGATATAATTACATGTTTCATTAATTTAATAGGTATAGCTTAAATTTAAAATAGTCTTCTATAACGTGAATATTTTGATTTTATTTACTAAGTTCTTCTGAGTGTAAAAAAAAAGTTTTAAATGTTTGTATAAATTACAATCTTCAGTTGATGATTTTAATTGAGGTAATTGTTTCAAGTAAGACAAAACCATACGGACATGATATTATCAACAATCTGTATATTTAAAATAACTTGTGTATGTAAGTTTTTTTTTTGTTTTCTAAGAAATAATTTTGTTAAAGTACTGAAGTACAAATAATATAAACATAATATTGTCATAATATCAAATAATTTTGCTACATTTATTTCGAATAAGTTGGAATATGTTCGAATAAGTAGGAATAATTAGATTTGGAATATGTTCGATTTCTATTCTATAAATTTTCTATGAATGTCTGGAATTTCAACAAACTTAAAAATTAATTAAAACCAACTTATTTCTGAATTGATTATTGAGGTTTAAAATCTTCTTGTTTTAGACAGATTAGCCTATAATTTGTCTTGAAGAATAAAAGTCTTGGCAAAAAATGATATTGAAAAATATGATGTGGTATAAGAAGGTATTAATATTCTTTTGACAATTCGCATAATAAACGAATTTCGTTTAGAGCTGTATTTTTTCTTGGTCATTGGAATGGCCAGCTTTAATACCTATAAATCTTCCTTGTCTTTGGAAAATTTTAAATGGAGGCATAATATAGTAAAACGTGCGAACAATTCTTATTATTTATTAGTTTTTTAAACTTTGTATTAATATTTAGGAGATCAGAATACAAAACAAAGATCAAAATACAATAATGAGGTTAGTTTTAAAACGAAAAAGAAATTGAAACACAATCAGTTAAAAGGAAATTTTAAAAACGTAATATTAGGTAAAGTTCTGTGACAAAAATATTAAGGTCACTAGTAGCATCTTCTTAATTTTACATAATTCCCCTTTACTGTTACATCTGAAGCACATTGCAAAAATATGTTTTTCATTATTTTATCATTTGATCTCATTTACTGACATCAAAAATGGAATTTTGTACACATACTAAAACAACTTATTAAAAATAAGAGAAAAATATCTTAATCAAAAGGTCTTCAATGGAATCAACTAATTAACCCTTCTTTTAATTTTTGCATAAAAAATCAAATTAGATTTTTTTTTCCTTATTACTTTTTATCAAATGTATAGGTATGTACATAATAATGTAAAAGTATGTCCTTACAATCAGAAATATTTCGGAAAAATGTTGTTAAGGAAATTAAATCTGAACACTCATTAAACAAAAAAAAATATAATATTTTGTATACAAAATTACTAATATATTTTGTACATGTATGTATACAGAGTAACCTGAAATAAGTGAAAAATAGTGAAGGATATTATCATAGCTAATATACAATATATAAGATATATTATATGAATTTGAAGTTGAAACAAGCTGAAAGGTATTATGTCTGATACGGTATATCTCCAATTGTTTTTTCTAATAACAAGGGCTGAGTTATCATAATATGAAATTGTAGGTTTAATAAAATGTGATTTCCTTTTTTATTTGTATACACCCTAAAAAATTCAGTCATTATTCGTTAAATAACAGGTTATTTTTACCTTTCCTATCACAGTTTTATTTTAATCATCTCTTACGGGATACTCTATATATCTCTGTACTATCATAAAATGGTCTTATATCAAAGAATGGTAAAATCAAGTTAAAATATAATTTTAATAACACACACAAAAACACATATATTTATCTAATTGTAAGGCAAAAATCTATTCAAATATACTTTGTGTATGTATTCCTACCAATATATTAAAATGTTTTTATTGTGAAAGATTTAACTAAATTAAAAAATCAATATTTAAAGTATTCGAATAAATTTAAGTAAAAAAAAAGTATTAAGTAATTTTTTAAAGAGTGATTTTTATCCTTCCATTTACTTGTATACATTATATAGATAATTATTATAGATATACATTGTATCTTAAGTAATTTTCTGCAAATATATTTTGTATTGTGCAAATCTGTAGTAACATGACTGAAAGAAAAAAAATAACACATTATAAATGAGCATTGAATAAGAAAAAAATTTATTCCGAATTTCCAATTCATTTAAAAAATTCTTTTAATTTTAGGCGAACGTCGAATTTAAAATAAAAGTAAATTTTATACAGAAATTGAAGTTCTAAATGTCTAATTGAAAAGAATTTTATATTCTGTATGAAACTGAATTTAACGAAGCTTGAAATGTCATTTACAGTAGGAATCAGAGATTTGTTTTGAAAAAGCTGAAAATCTATATCTGATTCTAGATAACGATGAACCTAATCTGATCTAAGTCTGTCATGACAGAATCACTATTATAATAAACCTAAGGTAAATTTTAATGTTATTATGTTGGTAAGAGTTACATTAAAAATTTGTCCTTAGTCTTATAATGGTGCCTATATTATAGTTTTATATGGTATCGATCTGTTTGATAATCCAAAATTATTATTATGTCAATATATATATAAAATTAATTTAAGTAGTTGTTATAAGGTTTAAAGAGTGTAATTTTAATTGATTTTTTAATATTATTTTTTATTATATTTTAGTAATATTGTTTAAGGTCATGAGATTTACATGACTAGAAAGTTATTTTATCATTTTAAAATAGAAGTGAAAAGTCCTTAGAGATTAGTTAGAAAATTAAAACCAAACAAAAAATTTCAATTAATATCGAATGAATGGGATTTTGTTGCAATATTAGTAAAAATATTTACGTTTAAATTCTTATAAGGATTTTAAAGTGTTATTATTAAAGATTTTAAACACCTCAGGAAATTTAGAATAATCAAATTTGGAATCAATGCATTAAATTTTAAAAAAAAGTATAATTTTATTTAAAAAATTTCAAAAATTGTCAATACAGGAACCGAAAATTAAAACAAGGTAGTATGTAAAATAAAAGATTTTAATGGCACATATTTTTGAAAAGACTATAAAAACATTTTAGTAGGTACTGAACTATTAGTTAGGTACTTACACAAAGTTTATAACGTTTTTTAGATTTTTTTATGTAAGCAAAATTTGTGAAAAACACGAGACACTTTCTTCAATTTTAATGAAACCTTATAATAAAGAAAAGCATTTAACATAATATATATTATGATTATAATTTAGTAGTTTTCAGCAACACACTACGTATTATGACATTCCGATAAGTTTTAAATGCAAGTACATATTTGAATACGATTTTTTTATTACAAAATCTATATTAACATATAACATACTTAATATTATGTATGTTTACACACCAGATACAGGGCCCCTAGTATTAAAATAATGTTAAAGATTTCATTTTTTATTTTACTAAAAATGCTTACAGGTGCAAATTATGCTTATGTTTATTGTCAAAGATTCATCTCAAAATCTCAAAACTCAGACTTATAGCAAAGACGCTGAGGAACCAACATTTCAGTTTAATATAATAATTCCGATAGTTTAAGGCTTTTAGATAATAAATCCCAATTAGTTTCGGAGTGCTTAGTGAAACTAAACCTCTTAGGAATAAATAATAAAATAATCCACTACTGAGTACCTTAACACCTAGATACAGAAGGAAATATGAACGCCGATTGACTTGCAAAAAAACGAGTTGCAAGTCGCAGTACAGATTCCTAACCTTTTACATAATTAAATACAAATAAGAGAAGCAATAAACATTGAAGAGCAAAACTGTACCAGCAAAATATAGTGCAAAATCAAGACTCAGGAGCCTAAGGAGCTTCTGCGAAACTATATCTTGAAAAGACATGTAAAAATCGTGGGATACAGTAAAAATAAACTGAGAATTGTAACATAGAGAATGACGTAACATGTAAATTCTGTCAAGAGAAGAGGAGACTTAAGAACGCATACGCTAATATTACAATACTGATTGAAGTATTATAAGTGGAGGCAAAATTCACAACACGTAGTAATAAGGGGAGCACTAATATCTACATTAAAAAGTTCCAGTGTTACTTACACCCCCTAAACAACAATAATCTAATTAATCTAATCTAACCTTTTTAGATTGAAAAATATTTATAACAGAAATAGAGATAAACAATTTAAAATAGGGCTATTTCTAACTGGGCGAAGCTACAGCTTCGTAACAAGTGGGCATACATGAAAAGTGGGCATACGTGTTTGTACAAAATTAATTTTTTTAGTACCCCTCTCAGTTATGAAAATTTTACCCATTCTTAAACAGTGTAGAGTTTTATAAACAGACGGACGGATGGAAGGTCGGATACAGTTAAACTATAATGAGCAAATTTGCGAAAAAAAAAAATAAATAAATAAAAGCTGAATACATCATGTATTCTTATTTATTGTTGTTCTTCAAACCCTTTTTTGGGTTAAATTAAGAATAAATTTAATTTAATTTTTCTTAGATAAGTTTGATGTTATGCAAATACTAGAAAATTTAAAAAAACTTAAATGTGTTTTAAAGATGAATAAAAAATAAAATTTTGGTAAAACTTAATGTAAAGAATAGTAGGTAATTTCCTATAGATTATGTACTAATATACTGAGCAAAGACTTTATTTTTTTATCTTCAAAAATGTATTTTAAACAAAATAATTATTTTAGTACCTATAATAGTGAGGTTAAAGTCAATGAAGGACATTTAATTGTTTTAAAAATGTTAGATATACCTTTATCGAATATTTTATAAAAATACTCACATGTTCAAATTATTAGATCTAATAATTTTGACAAGAGTTTAAAATTATTTAATTTAAATTGCCAAATACATGTCTTTTGTATTTATTTCACTAGAAATAAAACTTTGTATATTATTATTATAATGCACCATCTATTGTCTATCATTATTTTGTATTACTTTATTATTAAAACTTAAAAGTATGCAAACTTATTAGAACCCCAAACAAACAATCGACTAGTTGATTTGTCTACATGATTATGAGTTTCAATCATACTTTTATTATAAGTATACGATCTTGTATTTTTAACCTCACTTAAAAGTGGAAAAGGGAACATAAATAAAGTTTCTGATATAACATTAGATTGCACATACTCGTAAGATAAATAAAATAGTTTATATATTATGTTACAGGCTTTTTATTATTATTTTATAGAGGTAACGGTTAATTTTAATACTAAAAATCAATTCATATTTGTGAACACATTTAAAACTTGAGACCACAATACACTATACAACGGTTGTTTAATTATAGTAGAATTTATGATGTAGAATTTATTGTGAAATATTTTACGTCTAGTTTGTGAGATATCTACACTTCAAAAAAAGGTTCAAGCTAAAATGCAAAAATTAAAGCAACAACCTTATATTTAATATATTGCTTAATATAAACTTATACGAAAAATTATAAATTTTGGTTCAAATCTGAATATATTAAACTGTTTTTATTATCTTTTGAAAATTGTGCCACTTTAAAAATCTTTGGTTTTACATTCTGTCTTGTTTTTTATTGGTATTATACTATCACAATCTTCAAACATTTTCAAACACACAATTTACCTAAGATTTACATTCATCTTTAAGACAATACTTCTATAAATCTCAAACTGTTGTGAGATATCATAAGCAGATAGACCGATTGACAGAACTGAACCTGATAAATATGATACTGATAGAAATAAAACAAAAAAATCCTGCCAAGGATTGAATAAATGGAGTAGTTTTTTTATGGAAACTAAGGCACATGGCCTTAAATTAAATTAAGAAAGAAACTTTAAGACAACTTTAGCCTTAAAAACAATTTAAATGAAATCCTTTTTTTTTTAAGTTATTGGCATTTTATAAAACATTAGTAACAAAAATTATTAAATAATTATTACTTTGTGTCTTATATGAAAAACAGAATTACCTAGTATATAATAATTATATAAAAACTATTTTTAGAAATTTATATTTTAGACAATAATAAATAGAATCTTAATTTAATTAGAATCAAAAGTTCATTATCTTTTTCAAAAACTAAAAATTTAATTATTGAAATGAAAAAGTTAACCAATCAAAGAATTCATTGAAGTAAAAAATAAACTTAATTTTTTATGATTCATTTGAATTTGACCACATATTTCATTTAAATAATATTAAAATCATAAAATGAAAATATTTATTTATCCTTTTTACCGACGGCATACATTAATGTCTAAGGTAGGTATTGTTTTCATAATAAAAATTTGTACCCGAGATTTTGGCAAATATTCACTACTCCGGTGTGGAGAAGGCTGTAAAAAAATTTTTAGCATGATTTCTGGCTGTGTGTGTGTGTATGTGTAGGTATGTTTGTGGGCACGTGTACAGCTTAAACGACTAAGCGGAGTTTTTTGCAATTTCATATTTAAGGTTTTGACGTAAATATCTCGGATTAATAAGCTTTTGGAGAAAATCGGGCAATCACAAGTGGTAGTTTAATTTAATAATAGGCCTTATTTCACATTTGAGTTGAGAAATAAGGCCTAATTCGTAAAATTTCGCGGTAGGTCTTATTTCTCATTTCAAAGAGAATTAAAGCCTATAGGCCTTATTTCACTTTAGAAATATTATATTATTATTATATTATTCCAATTACAAATTTGTAGCTGAATGTAAAATCTGAATATTTTTAACAGGTTTCAAACAATTTCCTATATTCTGGTCAGCTTTGTCTTTCGAGCCACTACCTTCGCGCCCTCTCTTTCGAGCCACTCTTCTCTCTTAGCCGATCCCTTCACAACTCCCTTCACACTTCCCTTGAAGGAGTTGGACCTGCTATCTCTGCTACCACACGCGTGTACAACAACGGAGCCAGGAACGCGAGTGCGGGGGAACCCGCGCGGGTATAGCTTTCCTTCAAAACAATTTTTTTTTCGTTTTTCATAAAAATGTCTAAATTTTAAGCGTTTATTATTAGAATAATAAATTACAATTAGGCTTTAATTCCATTATTTTAAAAAAATAATTAGGCCTTATTTGACTTTAGAATGACAAATAAAGTCTAAATCGTGAAATTTCGCAAATTAGGCTTTCTTTATCTTTCGAAAGTGAAATTAGGCCTATAAGGCTTTATTGCTGTAGGCTTTATTTTCCCCTGCCGGTAGTTTACTATTGTACTTTTTAAGTTTTTTACGAATATTTCGTAACAGAAAAATTTTATGAGAAAAATTATTAAGAAAAAGTTGTTACACAAGTAAAGTGCAACAACTTTGCCATAGAACATTTTTTGATCCGACTAACTTTTACTTTTATTTAATTTATTTTCTAAGTCCAAATTTCATACATATAGACTCCATATGAATTTATACAAAAAATTTTTTTTGCTTTTTTTTTATACTCTAATTTATATACATAATATGTACTTATATCTATGCATATTATTCTTTTATTGATGAGATAAAATTAAAACAGTAAAATTCTTGTTAACAGATTCAATATTAATCTTATGTTTGTTTTATATTTGTTTACAGTTTTTATTATTTTTATACCCGTATGAACTATGTTCAAGGGTATAATAAATTTGCCATTACGTTTGTGACACCTTAAAGGAGTCGAGCTAGATATAGTGTCAAAGGTATGGATCGGCTCAGAATCGAATTCTGAGTCGATTAAGCCATGTACGTCCGTCCGTCCGTCCGTCCGCACGATAACTCAAAAAATAAAGGAGCTAGGGGGCTGAAATTTTTTTTACGTCACTTTTGCAAAATTGTTAGTTTTGCTATTTAAATCCAACATTTTCGGTCGGCGGGTTCGAGTAGCTGCCATACAACTTCTATCTTTATATAGAAATAACTCAGTATCTATTCAAGCTAGGTTTCTGAAATTTTGCAAATGATGATCAAGTTTTATGGCAACAACTTCTGTAAAATTTGGTTGTGCTGGTGCAGCGGGTTCGGGTAGCTGCCATACAACTTCTCCGTTTAAATGAGAATAACTCAGTGTTTATTGAAGCTAGGAATCTGAAATTTAGTAAAGAGGTGTCGAGTTACATGCCAACAACTTTTGTAAAATTTGGTTGGTCTAGAGCAGCCGGTTCAGACTTCTTGCACCTCTTGGAACCTAATGAAGCTAGGCGTCTGAAATTTTGCAAATGATGATCAAGTTTTATGGCAACAACTTTTGTAAAATTTGGTTGTGGTGGTGCGGCGGGTTCGGGTAGCTGCCATACAACTTATCCGGTTAAATGAGAATAACTCAGTGTTTATTGAAGCTAGGAATCTGAAATTTAGTAAAGAAGTGTCGAGTTATATGCCAACAACTTTTGTAAAATTTGTTTGGTCTAGAGCAGCCGGTTCAGACTTCTTGCACCTCTTGGAACCTAATGAAGCTAGGCGTCTGAAATTTTGCAAATGATGATCAAGTTTTATGGCAACAACTTCTACAAAATTTGGTTGTGCTGGTGCGACGGGTTCGGGTAGCTGCCATACAAAATCTCTTTTTAAATGAAAAGAACTCAGTGTCCGTCCGCACGATAACTCAAAAAATAGAGGAGCTAGGAGGCTGAAAATTTTTTTACGTCACTTTTGTAAAATTGTTAGTTTTGCTATTTAACTCCAGCATTTTCTGTCCCCGGGTTCGGGTAGCTGCCATACAACTTCTTTCTTTAAATAGAAATAACCCAGTGTCTGTTCAATCTAGGTATCTGAAATTTTGCGAATGATGATCAAGTTTTATGGCAACAACTTCTACAAAATTTGGTTGTGGTGGTGCGACGGGTTCGGGTAGCTGCCATACAAAATCTCTTTTTAAATGAAAAGAACTCAGTGTCCGTCCGCACGATAACTCAAAAAATAAAGGAGCTAGGAGGCTGAATTTTTTTTACGTCACTCTTGCAAAATTGTTAGTTTTGCTATTTAACTCCAGCATTTTCGGCCGCCGGGTTCGAGTAGCTGCCATACAACTTCTTTCTTTAAATAGAAATAACCCAGTGTCTGTTCAATCTAGGTATCTGAAATTTTGCAAATGATGATCAAGTTTTATGGCAACAACTTCTACAAAATTTGGTTGTGCTGGTGCGACGGGTTCGGGTAGCTGCCATACAAAATCTCTTTTTAAATGAAAAGAACTCAGTGTCCGTCCGCACGATAACTCAAAAAATAAAGGAGCTAGGAGGCTGAAATTTTTTTTACGTCACTCTTGCAAAATTGTTAGTTTTGCTATTTAACTCCAGCATTTTCGGCCGCCGGGTTCGAGTAGCTGCCATACAACTTCTTTCTTTAAATAGAAATAACCCAGTGTCTGTTCAATCTAGGTATCTGAAATTTTGCGAATGATGATCAAGTTTTATGGCAACAACTTCTGCAAAATTTGGTTGTGGTGGTGTGACGGGTTCGGGTAGCTGCCATACAAAATCTCTTTTTAAATGAAAGAACTCAGTGTCCGTCCGCACGATAACTCAAAAAATAAAGGAGCTAGGAGGCTGAAATTTTTTTTACGTCACTCTTGCAAAATTGTTAGTTTTGCTATTTAACTCCAGCATTTTCGGCCGCCGGGTTCGAGTAGCTGCCATACAACTTCTTTCTTTAAATAGAAATAACCCAGTGTCTGTTCAATCTAGGTATCTGAAATTTTGCAAATGATGATCAAGTTTTATGGCAACAACTTCTACAAAATTTGGTTGTGCTGGTGCGACGGGTTCGGGTAGCTGCCATACAAAATCTCTTTTTAAATGAAAAGAACTCAGTGTCCGTCCGCACGATAACTCAAAAAATAAAGGAGCTAGGAGGCTGAAATTTTTTTTACGTCACTCTTGCAAAATTGTTAGTTTTGCTATTTAACTCCAGCATTTTCGGCCGCCGGGTTCGAGTAGCTGCCATACAACTTCTTTCTTTAAATGGAAATAACCCAGTGTCTATTCAATCTAGGTATCTGAAATTTTGCAAATGATGATCGAGTTTTAATGCAACAACTTCTGTAAAATTTTAGTGTGATGATATGACAGGTTCGGATAGTTGCCATACAACTTCTCTTTTTAAATGAAAATAACTCAGTGTCTATTGAAGCTAGGTATCTGAAATTTAGTGAAAAAGTGTCGAGTTGCATGCCAAAAACTTTTGTAAAATTTGAATGGTCTAAAGCAGCCGGTTCAGGCTTTTTGCATTTCTTGGAACTTAATGAAGCTAGGCGCAATAGATTCGGGTAGCTATCATACAACTCCACAATTTACATAAATATATCTCTGTAGTTCGGTACTAAAACTCTGAATGTTTTTAAAAGATGATCAAGTTTTATAGAAACAGGATAAATTACGTTCATACGGGTATCCCAGAGTTGACACAGTCTACTCTACTGCACTCTTCCTCGTTTACTTCTAATATTTTGAATGAAAAAAAAATCTTGTATCTACATAATAATGTAAATGGATGTATGAACGAATGCACATGTATTTTTACGATTTCATTGCTTATTATTGTTATTGAATAAAACAAAAATGTTGTTAAATTATTAGAAGTTATTTTGCTGTGATATAAATTATTATTATTATATATAAATTTTGGCATTGTACTTCTCGTGTAGTGGCAGTCGGTCCTGTAGTGGAGATAGCTGATTTTTTTTTTCTAATTTAAAAAGATATTCCTTAATTATATTAATTAATGAATATGTATAGACATATGTGTATACATACATACATACAACACATATAAAATTGATATTGTATCTATTGTTTTTTATTTATGCAAAAAAAAAATAAAAATTGAATTGAAGTAGAAATTAAAATAATGTGATAAATTAACTTATAATAAAAATAAATATTTAATTGAGTATAAATATGTATACTGTATACATACATATTTATACTCAATTAAATATTTATTATGGTACAAAACAAAAGCAACAAATTGATTTTGAAATAAATGTACGTTACCTATTAATAGTACCTAGTTCTATTTTTTAAATATTATATTTTCAATTAAAATTTCAAAATTTTTAAAGGTGCAGCATAAATATTTTCAAACGACCAATAAAAACATAATATAATCAGAATTAATGGGACCATATGCATAAAACTGAGCTTGAACTCAAATCTGACCTTTTTAAGCAAAAACGCGGTTTGGCATGCAAAAAACTTGAGTTTAAGCTCATACTCGAATCATTTTCTCAGAGAGTGAGATCTTGTTTAATAATTAAAATTTCCCTTAGCTTAAGCATAATTTGGTGTGCAAAAAAATTAAGTTTTTATAATTTTTCTTAGATTTTGAGTCGTAGGTTATTGCTCGAATTCGAACTCCAGATGATTTTGAAGTCAACATACTTAAGAATATTATACACAACACAAAATATTTAAAAATATGATTTGTGGTACCTATATGTAATTTTTCATTTATTTATTTTGTTTTATTTTTTGTAAGTACATATTACAATAAATTAATAGTAAAAACAAAAAACATTCAACTTAATTTTGTAAAAATATAGAATCCAGTCCAGATGGACATGGCATGTTTTTTAAATATGGTATTCGCACAAGTATAACAAAGTGTCAAAGTATACTTAGGTAAATAATTAAAACAAGTAAGTTTGAAATTTTATTAAAAATAAAATTTAAGGACTGGCGAAATAGTTTCTAGTATGGTTTGAACTTTGTCACATATTTTAATTAATACATAAATAGACCTCTTATTGAACGGTTATTTTCGAATACTTCTATTTTCAGCAATCAGATTTCTAATTCTTAACAAATTTTTAAGAAAAAAAATATTTGATTTGAATGAAAAAAGTGCAATATTATTGAATTTGTGATGCATAAATAATATATATATGTATCATAATATTAATTTTGATGCAAACTTCAACAAATAATTTTGTGAATTGCATGAAAATTATTTTGTACATTTATTACATATAAATTTTAAAAATGTAGGCTGAAATTTTATTCTTAAAAAATTTCAAAAATACATAGGTATGTACATATGTATGTATGTACTTGTATTTTACTGGTTTACAATTCAATTCAATTTTTAAAATAAAAAATACAAATCATTTTTCATATTATACCTATTACATATCTACCTCAATGGAAGCGACGAATTTTTATTAGAATAATTACGAATACTCCTTCAAATAGTGTTGTGTTACTCACTCATAAGGTACCTAAAATATCCCACTCATTTTCGAAAAATGTCACAATACCTCAAAAAGTTATTTGTACAAAAATGAGTTATGAGTAGAAAAATAAAATTTTATTTTTTGTGCTGTTACAAAATTTTCAACTCGTAACTCATTTTGGTACAAATATTTTTTTGAGGTATTGTGACATGAGGTGGTACAAGTTATTTTTTTGACGTATTGTGACATTTTTCGAAAATGAGTGAAGTACTACAAATTACAATGTACTTCAAAAAAAGAATTTGTAGTAGAAAATGAATAGTACAATTACAATAATACAAAATAGTAGAACGAGTAGAAGACAATTTGTGTTGTGTAGACTGTAAATGTAAAAAAGAGGTTTGTAGTAGCAAGAAAAAATAGTAGAACGAAAGTTTGTGGAATCTTGAGGTGCGTACCTCATTTGAGGTACTACATTGTACCACCTCATTTTGCAAAATGAGTGCCTCAAACAAACTCATTCAAAAATGAGGTATTACCCAACACTACATTCCAATAATAGCAAATTTTTATATATGTATGTACAATTCACACATTTTTTAGCTTTTATTTTTACAAAATGTACTGTCATACACAATTTGTCAGTAACTCAAAAAACCTTATATATTATACACATCATTCTTCATATTGTACACACACTTACATATTATGTTCACATTCATCATTTTTATGCATACGACGCAATATTATATTAATATTTTTATTTATTTTTCTATATCATAAATGATATACAAATTTAACCGTTTAAAATCTTGCAAAACATAAGTATACATAAATATATATCGGTGGGTAACGACAGTATTAAAACATCTGAAATTTTTAAAAAGATGATAAAGTTTTATAGAAACAGGATATATTACGTTCATACGGGTTCCCCAGAGTTAACACAGTCTACTCTTCTGCACTCTTCCTCGTTTTTTAAATAATTTTGAAAACAGCTCCGATTTTGACACTATGTTGTGCAAATCAAAAAAACACAAAGCGTTCATAGTCATTCTTAAAAGCTCTTACTATAACTTTACGAAGCTTTGCTTTAGTCTTATTAAGTTTGCTAATTCTTTTTGTATATTCATAAACCATTGGTATCTAGCTGTTGCCAGGCTATAGAAACTATAGAAAGAAAAAAAGAATAATTTTGTTTCCAGTTGAATTGATTGGTATTTTTTTAATAACACTGTAATATTTTTGTTACACAAATCATAATACAAAATAGAAAATAATACAAAATATTTATAAAAAGTAAAAATATTGGCTTTTATAATAAAGATATTATTTTAGTAAAATATAAGAAATAGATAAATAAAATAGGTAGGTAGGTTGGTATCTACATATATAGGTAATACTTAAAATGTAATTAATATTATATAAAATAATATGAAATTAAAAATTACTATTGTTGCATTGAATTATTACTTAAAAATATATTACAAAGTGAATGTGTTTTAAGAAAATTTATTGAAAAAAGAAAGTTTTAAACTAAAACCACTTTTGTTTACAATTAAGTAATAAAAAAAAAGGGTTTTTGTGAAACCTATTTATCAATATTTTTTTTAATATTGCAAGATTTTAAAATTTTGATCAAAATATTGAAATTGAGAGTTACATTTTTTTGGTAGATACATAACTGAAAACTTTAGTACGATTTGTTTCTTAAACTCATTTATAATTGTACTTCTTTAATTTTCCACTGACATAAACGATTACAATTTTTTTAATTTTAGTTCTGCATTGAGTGTTAGCATCTTGAAGAGTTTTGACTAATCTGTCATTCATTTCTTTCTATTAACTACCCCTAAAGAAAAAAGCAGAAGAATAAAATAAACAAGGTAGAATTAAAACCAACAGTTTTTATAGGCGCTCATTTCTCAAAAGACATTACAAATAGTTTGAAATATTGTGACTTGCACCAAAATTTGTAAAGTTTCTTCAGAATTTTATTTATAAGACAAAATTGTTAAAAATCAAAAGACACTTTCTTTAATAATAGATAATCAAAAAAGCTGATAATAATATATGTAAAAACATAATCTTGGAATGTTCTTAAATGGTGTAGAAGTTTTGTAAATAGACGGACAAAGGGGTGGACGGAAGGATGAATAGAAGGACAAAGTGTAGCTAATAGGCAAATTTCTCAAAAATTTTTTGAAATATATGCTAAAAATGCAATGTAGATACATAAATCTTTTTGAGGTTAAATAATACATTCTAACGTAATATCTAAACGAATTATTAAAAAAAATTAAAACAAAGAAACTATACTCGTACATACATTAATTAATAAAATATAAGATGTAGTTGTGGTTCTAATAAAAATAAGATATTTATTTATCTAGTAGTACAATTCAATTTAAAATAAAAATGATAATTAAAAATAAAAAAGGAAAATCTATGAATTTTCATTAATATTATATTATAACACAATTTTTAAAAGTCTTTCAGATTTTTCAATATTAGGTACTATCTAAAAGTCAAACTTTAATCTTAATCTTAATTTTGATTTGGGTATTCCATACATTTTTTTGTAATATGTTGAAATTTTGAAAAAATAACAGTGATTAATTTTCGGCAAATATTATTATCACTATATATAGGCAACCTATAATTGAATCGTCTCATTGACCTAAGAAACTTATAAAGTTAAAGTAGCCTAATCTAATAAAATGTGTATTATGTATAGAATAAATTAGACAATTTAATTTTATGGTTCATTAAGTTTATAGATATTATTTTATTTTGTGTTTTAGGCGCCAGTTATTATGATTATGATTTTATGATTTTCCGGATTAGTAATAATTATTTTCCTGAACAACTGATCAGTAATTTTGCTAATGAAACAAAATTGTTCCAATGACATATGTTTCATTTCTTCTCATTTCACTTTGTCATTCAAAAAAATTCTGATGCATTTCTTGATATATTTCATTATGATTTTGAATTTTAATTAGTTTGGACTTAAAATTTGTTTTTTATTATTTTGCTTAAGTTTAGTTGTAAAATTTTTTGTTTTAATATGGAAATTTCAAAAAAAGTAAAAAAAAAAAAATTAATTTTAGAAAATTTATACTTTTTTATTCTTCTCAATTCAGCCAATGTCATTATTAAATAAAAACATCTATTTTTATGCTTTATTAATACCATTTTCTACCAATGATAATTAAATAAATTAAAATAATAAAACTTTATTTAGCAAACATCGAAATAACGCTAACAACAATTTAAATTTAAATTACATTTATTTTTATTTTGCCTTCATTATTGTCATTTGGCTATACGGAAAAAAGGATAAGTTTTCAATGAAACGTTTTTTCCGGAAGCATTTCAATGATAGCTATAACTGGCGCCTTAACTATAATTTTTACTACAAAAACTTAAAAAAATAAAAGCCGAAAGATGAAAAAAAATTTCACTATGAATAATTTTTGAACTTTTAATAAAGAAAACTACTATTGTTGTAAAAGTAAACCTACAAAAGTTTTTACGTACTATTCTATTTCATATGCCAACCTTTAATCGAATCTTTGAAGAAGTCCGTATATGGGATAAGTTGAAATATTTTGCAATGCAACATTAATAGACAATCGGAATTCACGTTTTCCTTAAGGAGACCATTATTATTCATATTAAATAATAGAGAATAATAAAAAATAAAATTACAAAGAGAAATAATCAATTTTAATTCATACCTTATACCTCACTTTATGTGTAGGTACTTTATTAGATTTCCAAAGAATAATAAAATTTTAAAATTTTTTATAATAATTAAATTCCTATTGGAAGTTTTTTTTTATATGTGGGTAGGTACTTTTTGTTTTTATATATAAACTATTTTGTATTGTGCAGATAAACTTAACTCTTAGACAGTTAGAGTTAATTTCGGAAATAAAATTTTTAAAAAAATTTAAAACACACCTTGTAAATAATATAAATGTAATAATTGTTATTTTTTTAATTGTGTTATGACACATTTTAAAGTTATTAATCTTAATAATAACCAAATAAATAAATAATAAATTAAAAATAATTTTCCTACCTTTTTCCTACTCTGTTATATTTTATGATATCATAAATCTTAAATTTATTACATATAAATAATCATAATAACAATAATAAAATAATATTGCATGATTGGTAATCATTTAAAAGTAGTAATTTTTTTTTTTCAATTCAAAATTCAATTGAAAATTTCTTTTT
Source organism: Poecilobothrus nobilitatus (assembly GCA_947095535.1). Classification (NCBI taxonomy): domain Eukaryota; kingdom Metazoa; phylum Arthropoda; class Insecta; order Diptera; family Dolichopodidae; genus Poecilobothrus; species Poecilobothrus nobilitatus. The sequence goes on from OX352774.1 coordinate 232,238,299, forward strand.
TAAATTTTAAAAAATATCTACTCTTTTTTTTTTTTTAAATAAAACTAGAATTTATTAAAAGAATTTCTCTAAAAAAATACATATTCTATTTTTTCTTTCTTTGATGAAAAAATATTAAATAATATATTACGTAGGTATCTATATACAAAAATACAGTGTTGGTAAAATATTTAAGATAAATCCTAAATCTTGATATTATAACTTATTATAATTTATTAGAAGTAGACTTTTTTACGGAGATAGGTGGGTTGAACCGAAAGACATCAAAGAGGAACAGTAGAAGTATGATTCTTCTATTAAAGTGTGGGACTTTTGCCTGTTAAACATTATATGCTTTAATTTAAAAGGCTAAAGTCCTACATGTTAATAGAGAAATAATAGAAAATAATAAATTTTGTTGATCAAACAATATATTATACCAGGACCTTAAGTGCTATTTTATTGTACTCTTTGGAAAGAGGAGAATAAATTTTACTATAGAGTAAAACTTAGTTTAATGTTTGAAGAAATATCATAACCGTAGATTTTGACATTCTCTTTAAACCTATTGTAAATTAAAATTGTAATAATATCCAATAATATGGAACATCTGCAGTGGTAAAAAAAAATGTCAAACAGTAAGGTAAGTAGTAAATTGCTATGCAAAAAGAATTAAAATTTGAAAAAAATAAAAGCAATACAATGTGAAGAAGGATATAAGAATTGGTTTCATAAAAAGTTTTCAAGTCTAGAAAACGAGAATTTGTTTGGATTTGTTTGAAAAATATTTAGAAGATAATGAAATCCCATATGGTTATGCGTTTTATGCAAGGATGTAAATTAAAATCGACCGTGAAAACCAATGAATTAGCTGAGGTAACAAGTGATATTAAAGAAATAAAAACAATCTTGGTTACGGCGACAGATGAAAATATTGCACTAAAAAACGAAATTACTGTGCAGAAATAAAGGTTTATTGCATAAAGTAAATAGGTATGCTTTGTTCTATTTCTATTTTTATGTCACTGTATCTGTATTTATACCTATAAAATTTGGCAAATTGAAATAATTGTAAGAATTCGTATATTATCTATAATTTTCCTGGAAAACATCAGATATAACTACAACTTGCATTTTATTATTCATTAATAATTAGGTACTCGTAATTGTAAATATTCAAATTATTTTAAAAGATCAATTAGTTTGGGATCTGATTTTTTTTAGTTAGCTTAATACTGATTAATTTTAGTTTAAATTTCACGGCCAAATTAAGTTAAGTTAACCCTCCATACTCGTGCGAGTGTTTTTGACCCAAATCTATTTTGGAAACCAAGAACTTTTCTTTCTTAAGCATTATGTTCTTCATTTTTTCAGTAACTAAGTTTTAATATTTTCTGACAAAATAACTGCCATTTTTTCGTTAATTTTTTAAAAATTTTATTCATATTTTTTATGAAAATCGCCTCGATCAGTAAATCTCCAATTTTCTAAAATCTTTATTTCTTTTTATTTTGAAGTTTTTGTTCTAAACACTATTAAACTTTAAGACTGTAAAGTTTCATGAATTTTGGTGTCCGTTAACACCAGCTGCAATAAAATGTATCATAAATTCAGAATATAAGTGCAAAATATAAGTGCTTTTTTTAGATCTTTATTTTTGTTAAATAAATATAATTGAATACCTATAATAAATAAATATTATATTATTTGTAAAATAAGTTAAAAATTAAAATTATTCACATGATCTCTTATATTGCATTAATAGCACATCAAATGTATTTTTAGGTTTAGGTCAATATAACTGGGTCCGTGTATATACGAAAAAATATTGCACGAGTTCTCTAGGGTTAAAATTGATGTACCTATAAATAATACATAATAATAATATGTTATTTGATAGTCTAATATTTAAAAAAAAAAATTGTTTTTATTTTGTTTCATTTTTCCACAACTGTGTTTAATATCAAATTTTTTTATTATAACAAATTTATTTCTTTTATTTATCTTAAGATATCAATTCAACATGATACAAAAACAAAAATATATAAATAATAAATAAAAAAAATTTGGAGATAAATTGAATGATTTATATAAAATGGTTTTTTGAACATTAATTATTTTGTGAAAAAGAAAAAAATACATACATATATGTATTATATATGTATAAAATAATAATAATACAATTTGAAATTACCTTGAAAATGAAATTTAAAAGTAATTTTACAAGTAATTATTTCAATATCTTGGGATGTTAATGAAGTCATAAAAAAATAAAAGTAACAAAGAAAAAAATTAAATATATCTATATCTAAAATGATATAGGCATATTTTTACAACAATTATTACCTACATAGAAAAATGTAATACAAATAAATAAATAAATGAAAATACCTACAGGGTTTATAATGTAATTTTTTTGTAGGTTATTTGAACAGCCTTCTGTAGATGCAATCTTTGATCGGTAACTGGATTAATTAATAACATACAATTTATTTAGTAGAAGTCTTTGATAAAATGATTTCTCGGAGCTATATATCGAGAATATTGAAAGAAAAAAATTCGAAAACTGTCAATTAGAGCACTGTAGTCTGGTTTTTCATTTTACAAAAAAAAAAAAATATTCAAACAACTCCGAATAAGCCGAAATACCTAATTTATGCACCTATTTTCATTTCTCAACAATTTTAAATTTATCCGTGGACCCGTAACATGACGTTTTAAAACATTTAACGATTTTAAAACGCCATATTTCTAAAAATCAATCAAAAAACGCACTATAGTAAGTATTTATATCAAAAAAGAACATAATAACTCTTTTTCTATGTATTAAGTTCGTTTTATTTTGATTTCTTAGTTGTTGTAAAGATATATAAGTTATTAATTTAAATCAATACCTATAACCTACAAAAACTAGCCTAAGCCTCTGGCAAATAGATGAATGGGTTGCCACAACACTAAAGTAAGAAAATGAAACAAAAAATTTAGCAAGACTTGCCTAAAATATTGAATACTGAAAATTAATTCGTTAGAAATTAGACATAATACATATCTATGGTATTTTAATAAAATTTAATCATCTTTTCGAAAATTTAAGATATTTGACTTAATTATGTACTCAGATATACTTATCTAAATTTCGGAATTGTATAAGAGCAAGTTAATACGAAACCAACAAAGTTCTTGCTATAAAATTTGATAATTTTTTGCAAAATTTTGAAATACATGTCTTTTTTAAGTACCTAAATAGATATGAACATATGTATAAATTTTACAGCTATCAGAGCCATTAGACTAAGACCGCGTCAGCCTAATTAAATTTTGAAAAAGTTGAATATAAACAAGTAAAGCGGTATTATAATAATAGTTTGTAATATTACATTGATGTAGTCTTTTAAAATATCTTATAGAAAAAGTGATGTGAGAAATTTTATCAGAAGCTATTAATTTTTTCAGTCTATCACGCTTAAGTCTATCTGTCACGCTTAAATCTATCTGTCAACGCTTAAGTCTATCTGTAACGCTTACTTTTAAATAATGTTACAAAGACAAAGGCAATTTTAAAATATCCGGAGAATTTTATCGTTTCTAAGATAGTTTTATTATCTTCTACATAAATATATTTAATAATGTATATTTAAGTACAATTTTGTGTTTCAAGTGCACATATGTATAAACATTAATTTAACTAACACTTCAAAGATAAAACATAAAATAAATTTGCAATAAGAAGGTCATACTCATATGATATGATACGATTAGATCGGTACAATATATACAATATAATATGACATAGTGACAATAATTTTAAAAATAATATTTTTTTTTTTTTTGTATAGTACAATAATAAAATATTATAAACCTAAAAAGGTGTCTGTCAGTCTAATTATTTTCTCGTTATACGTTCCTAAACGTTCCAAATAAGATTTGTTATAAAATTTTTGTAAAAATCTCCTTTTGTCGACTACATTTCAGAATAATAATTTTTTTTCTTTTCTTCCTTCATCTCTAGTTCATTAAATATTATTTTAGTATTTCTTTATTTTGTTTAATAAATAGTTTGATTCATCGATTTTGTAACATGATTAAGTATAGGTAAGATAATAATTATGTTACTGCACCTACAAATGTTTTATGTAAGAATTTTCAATTTTCCTTGACAATGTCGAATAACCTTGTTAGTTTACTTAATAATATTATGTATAATATAATGTAATATATTTTTATATATAATACAGTTGTGTAAATTTTAATTCAATTTGTAAAATATAGAATATCTTTTTCTTTTGAATAGATATAGTAGAAATATTTTATAAAACATAAGATTTATGCCTCATTAGAATTTAACTAACAAGACATATTCGACAAGATGATAAAACATCAGATAATTATAATTACATAAAGAATAATATAATATAAATGTACCTATATAATACTTTATTATGAGAATTTGTAGAAATAGGTATTTACTTTTAGCATAATATTATAATATTATTATATGTATATAAGTACCTACATAATATATATGTCTGAAACTACACTTACTTACAATTTTTGTAATTTAATTGGAAAATTTATGCAAACTACATCAACAATATTTAATTATAAGATTTATTATATCATTACACTAAGCAACAAAAATCAAAGAACAAATTTTAAATTTATTATTTAAACGGGAACAAAATATTCTAATACTATATGAAACTTTCTCAATTTAAACCTTAATACTATATCTCACATAGAAAATTTTTTACAAAAACTTCTATTTAGATGATATAGAAAAATCTCCATACACATATTTAAAAGCTGTGGAGCTATATTCCGAAAAAGTAAATATGTACATCTACCAGCCTATTTCTATACCGAGGATCATCTGTCATTATAATGAACCCTCTACACATCTTTAAATTCTTAGAGGCAGTAGGTATATGGTAAATGAAAGCAAAATCTACAACATTTTATTGGGGGAGCAAAAAATATCTACATCACATAAAATATGGCAGTGTTATATTTATACACTTGAAATAATAATCTAATCTAGCATTTACATTCACAACTAAAAAAATATGATCAAAATATAAACCATTTTCTTTTTAATTTCGTAGAAATTTTCAACCATTTTCACCTTATCATGAAATAATCTTTCCAAAGCGACTGTTGTAAAACAGTTTTATTTTTGTTGAAAAGCAGTTCAATTTATTTCAAAATAAAAGTTTCAAATTTATTTTATATCCTTTTTTGTAACATTTTTCCAGAACTTGCATATTATATTATTATAGATTCTGCGAATAGAAATTAATTTTTTTTCAAAAATTAAAGTTGAAGGTTGAAATATAAATTATTGAATTTTTTTTGTTTTTGAACACTTTTACGAATCGCTAAATTTTTAAATATTCAATAGATGGAATATTTTACTATATGACTTCAATGTCTATACAATCATCACATCCTTAGAAGAGTACTGCTACAAGTCAAAAGTACAAAAAATAAGTTATATTAGCTGAAATTTTCATGCATTCATTCAACATACTTTTTGTATGGAGATTTTTGGTTGAAATGGAAGACTGACTCAATTGTGTTTATATACTTTTCGTTTAAATTAATAATTAAAAGAAATTTTACCACGTTTGTGACGGTTTTGTACATTATGTAGAAACTTTTAGAAAATTTTAATTTTTTTTTAATTTAAGTATAGTTTTTTTTTTATAAAATAGAAGAATAGTGCCACATTTTAGTATTATGGCAAAAGATTTTTATAATATTTCGAATGAATACTACTACAATTTACTTTGTGGCAATATCATAGACAAAATATTGTTACTTAGATGCCGTAAAAGTCCTACTAACCAAAATAATGCAGTCTTCTTTTTTCCATACAAAATTAATTAAAACTTTGATCGTAATTTTCTCGAAACTAAAAATTTTTAAATATGGCAGTTTCCCTCCAGTAGTGCGAGTTAAACTTTCCTAAAGTTGAAAAATTCCTATTTGGCTAAGCTTCAGTTTCTAGAATCATTTTAGTTTTACTATACCGTTGATTACTCTACTGCAATTACTTTTCATTACTATTTCATTAAATGATATTTAGAAGCCTCGATGGCCTAGTGGGTAAGAGCGTATAAAATACGCTGTAAACACCAAGGGAGTGTGAATTCGAATCCCACACACGTTTTAAGAGTTATTTCCCCTTACGACATTTACAGCCACGCCTGTAAAGGAAAGGCTGTGTAATTTCCTGTTCATATTTATGTGGCAGAGAAATGCACTAAATCACTTTTAATAATACTTAGAAATAACATTGAAGAGGTCAATTGTACCTTGCAAAAGACATTTTGATTATAGAGATTTTCTTTTAAATATTCTCCACCATCACTCAAATCTTATGCTTTTAAAATTGATTCTTCTTAGCTATAAAAAAAAATTGCATATTTTTTTAATAAACTGTAGGTATATCTTTTATTATTTTGAAATATTACCGAGAGGTCATTTTATTTTAACAAATATACTAATTTCTTAATATAATAAATATGTACATACATACCTAGAGGTACATACATAGTTCTACAATCCATAACACAATTTATTCTTTAAACATAATATTGATTTACATTAAATGAATTACTAGGGAATATTTTATTATTATTTGTTTACCATTACAAAATTTTAATGTGTTTTAAGCTCAGCGTCTTAATTGGATATGAGACGTAAAATATTATAGCATATATAGTATAACTGGTTTTTTATAAAATATGTATACATACATACCAATAAACAAACAAACATACTTATGTACATGCATTTATTTGTAGGCAAAAAGTTAAGTTAAAAGGAAATTTTATTTTTTTAAATGAAATGAAATTTATAGCGAATGAAATTTTAAGAATAAAATAAATATAATTTACAAAATTTTAAATTTAATTTTCAATTATTATATAATAGAAATATTATATAATACGAAAATAATAATATTATTATACATTGGTATTTAACAATATTAGTTCTGGTCATTTGAAATATAATAATAATGATAATAATTTGAAATATTTCCCATTTATTCCTAAAAATAAAATTTTAATTCTTAAGTGTATTAAAATTTGTTTAATTATTGTGAAATTAAAGAAAATGATAGGTAGATATTATATTATATAATATATATATGTATTATGAAAAATGTTATTTATTATTCTAATATATTACATCATTATTAAAATCAAATTAAAATAGTATTTTTGATGATATTTATATTTTTACTTTAGGTATAATTTTAACTTCTTGGAAGGAAAAATCCTACAGAAATTGGTTTTAAATTTGTATTAAAATGGTTTTTAATCAAAACTTAGAGCTATTGAAATTAATGAAATTTAATATTTTTTTTAGTATTTACGCTTTAAAATATTTTTAATCATTATCAGTTTTTGATGAATCAGAAATGATCTTTAGTATATAAGCGTTTATAAAAAAGACTTATTATAAAAAAATTATAAAAAGATTTATAGCATTTTAATATAAAATTTATCTATAAATTAAATACGGTTTCCATATTAACCCTGCTATCAATAGCGAAAATAAAACCCTTTTTGTAAATGTAAAGGTCTGGTTAGATACATTATGTATGAAAATTTGACTAAATTTGAATTGTTTTAAAGATGAAAGATGGTGTCGAGTTACGTACTATACTTATGCCAACAACTTTTTGGTTGATCTAGAGGATCTGGTTCAGGCTTCTTGAACCTCTTGGAACTTAAAGTTAAGCGTCTGTAGTCAATAGCGTCAATAGCTTTATGGCAATAACTTTTGTAAAATTTGGTTGCACTGGTGCAACAGGTTTGGGTACTTGCCATACAATTTCTCTTTTTAAATCAAAATTATGTAGTGGTCTATTGGGGCTAGTTATCTGAAATTTATTGAGGAGGTGTCGAGTTACATGCCAACAACTTTTATAAAATTTGGTTGGTCTAGATTTCTAGAGTAACCAAATATCAAAATTACACAAATTTTTAAAATTTAGTATTTAAATTTACCTTTATGTGAAAACAAAATTTTACAAGATTTTGCTTTCTTATCATATCTCCGTAACGATCTTTGAAGATGTGAAAGTTTTATAAACAGGCGGAAGAACAGAGTAAAACTAATAAGTAAATTTTTGAAAAAAATGTGCTAATAAATCAAGTAAAAAACTTAATGTACAACAATTATAAACTACCCTTGATCACGATCACTCTTGTTTTCAAAGCTTGTATTCTTTCTTGTATAGTATTTTTCTTAAACCACAAATACAATCACCGTACAAACTAATCATAACAATTTAATTATTCCATTCAGAGGTAAACACTAAATTAAGTTGTTCATCCTAAAGGTTACGAATTTTTACACTTACGGTAAATAATTACTGGTTTTACCCCCTTTACGAAATTTACAGCCACGTCTAAAAAGGAAAGGTTGTGTAATTTTCTATTCACATTTATATAGCAGAGAAGAGCACTAAAAAAAAAGAAAATAATAATAATTAGTATTTAATTTATCAATAAACACATATTCACATTCAGTCCCAATATCTTTCGGAATTAGAAAAACTCCGTGTCATGTTTTATCCAACTTAAAATCACAACATCAAATAAATTCATCATTAGAATTAAAATTATTGCAAATTGAATCAATCGTTTCACATAAAGAAGTATAAATATCAGAATCAGACGAAGAAGGAATATAACAGTTAACAGGAAATAAATTTTTAGAATGAAATTCGATTTTCACAATAATTAATTCAAGATTTTCTAAAGAGACATCAACTAGATTTGTAATGATAGAATTTTTCCCAACAATTAAAACTTCATCTCCTTTTAGAGCCAATGCCTTTAGGGTAATCAGAAATATCAGAGTATCCTTTCTAAACACTTTATTCCATATAATAAACTAATAGTGCCAGAATTTCTTATTATGTTACTCTATTATAAAACAATCTTTAATTATATATTTCATATTTTCAACTAAAATTAATTTTCATTTTTACAACAAAAAATAAAAAAATACTTGAATTTTATTTCTAAATCACTTACCTACACATATTTAAAAAAAAAGAAAAACAATAATATGTAATATCTTCCTGTTACAAATATAAAAACATTCTTACATATTAAATAAATTATTATTATTTTATTTAAGTTTATCTTAAGATTAAAGCTTAAAACACATCATTATTATGTTTATAACAAAAAACCCCAAAAAAAGAAAAAAATAGATACTTTTGCAAAATAAAAAATTTATCTTAAGATTATTACAATAATATTGTCCTGAAATAATTGACTGTAATGTAAATCCTCCTGTATGTTAAAATAATTCCATACAATTTGTATTTTTGTTTTCATACATAGTACAAACATTTAGAAATTTTAGATAAGAAACTTTGAAAAACTACCTATTACCTACTTCTTAACACTTAAAACTGACAAATGTTATATTGTTTTCTTTTTTTAACACACATAAATAAAAATGTCGTTTTTGTTTTTCCTTCCCAAAACCAAAGTAATAACAAATAACTTTAAATGAAAAAATCAAAAAAAAAAAGAAGAAAATAAACGAACAAAATCTAAAACCAGGATTTAAAACTTAACTTACAACTTTTTCTTGTCGGATCATCAGGATATTTTATATGCAACATGACCAATAAGGAGTTATAAGTTGTTGTCTTTAACTTCATCGTCATACAGTTATTGCAATCAACATCATAATCATCATTAAAATTGTTACTATGTAATAATCATTTCTATGATTATCTATTCAGTTGGGTCCAATAGTATTATAAGGCTATAATCCTTTTATTTTTGTTTCTCCTTTTATTTTTTATCTTGTTTTTTTTTTTTTTTTTATTTATTGTTATGTTAGTTTTTTTGTTTTTTTTTTGTTTTATTTTGGTTTGTTATACTGTCCTTTTGTTTCCTTATTTTATACAGAATTAAAATCCAACCTAAAGTTGTCTCTTATATTTAAAGATGATACTTTTATATAACACCAGTTTTTTTTTTAATTTTTTTTCTTTTGTTCCCAAAGTTACAATTAGCTTTTGTCTATCATTAATTTTAGTTTTTTTTTTGTCTTTTTTTTTACAGTTTTTGTTTGCTCTCTTTTTGCTTTTTCTTGCTTCATTTGTTTTTTAAAGTTTACAACTTTGCTGTCTTCGCTGTTGCTCTATATGCAATTTACTAACAGTAGGTATAGTATTTAGTTTGCTAGAGAGATTTTATAAAATCTATTGCAGTATTTATTGTAAACTTTAGGGGACAGAATAATAAAAATACAAAAAAAAAAAAAAATGATAAAAAATGCAAGCAGAAAAATATAAAAATAATAATGGATTTCTGTGTATGTCAAGGTATTATAAAAGCGGTCAAACAAGACAAATATTCTTTAGTTAAGACTTAAAAAGTTCTTGATTCTACAAGGTGATGCTGGATATTTTTTTATTTTTTGTTTAATTAAAGAGTGCAAAGAATACGACAGTATAATAGATAAGAATAAATTGAAAATGAGATTTAAAAGATTTAAATATACACTTTTATTGTTAATAGTTGATTTTTTAATATTATTATCTTAAAATAAATGTTTACGTATTATGGATCCCGTAATTAAATAAAAAAAAAATTCTATTAAAAAATAATTTTCTCTTAATTAAATAAATTTAAAAGCTATATTTATTATTTTTAAAGTACAAAAAGTCAATTTAAGGACAACTTAAAAGAAACCTACACCTTACTAATTATACAAAAAGACACGATTAATTTATAAACTTGAAAATAGTTGAGCATGATATTTGTCTAGAAAAAAAAATATATTAACTACTGTGAGAGTCGTTGACTTAAAGAAGAGATTCCATTTCCTAAACCGAATTGTCAAAATTGACAACTAAATATCATATTGTTATACAATAGTAAAAACTGTCGAGGTATTTGGCTAATATATATAAACGATATAATTGGTAAAATCTAAAAACTATTCTCACATTTAGAATGGAACATCACTATATTCACTATACATTGTATTACCTCTATTTCCAAACAATTTATATTTGCATATGTAACTTTTTCTCTTTCTGTCTTTCTATCTTGGGGGCGCTACTACTCTTGACAAAATATGTTTAATAGAAATTAAATTCTCAATAAATACAGTCAAATTACTCCAGTACACATTTCTACATAAATATGAAGTAAAACTAGATCTAAGGTCAATACTTTCTGACATGTTTCCAAAACATTGACAACTTTTATAATGTAGATACAAAAATTTCATAACAGAAAAAAATCCATCGGATCAAGTTGTTAAAATTTTCATTGTTAACAAAGCTATCAGATTATTTGCTTCCTTTTAATCTTCATTACCCTCTCCGTAACAATCATAATTAGTATTTTTTTTTTGTTTTTTTTACGAGGATCGCTGTAAAAACTTCAAAAATCACCCAGAAGAAATACACGGACTTCTTTCGGATATTGTTGGACTTTAATTAACCAACCAAAACCATCCTATTTTTAAACCAAACTGAAGGTTGGACTTTTGATACAAATGTCTAGTTTAGTTTTACGAGATAGCAATGGCACAAAAAGAATCGCTTCGTACGATATGATTATACAATCACATTTTCATCTCTTCTGAATTTCTTCTTTCAAACCCAACAAAAATTGTAAAAATAAAAAACGTATTTTATAAAATATATAAAATAAAATTATTTCAAAAATGTATCAGTTTTAATAAATTTATGAATACTTCAAAAATAAACTTTAAATCATAAGTGGCATGTTATCATTACGTACCTATTTAAGATTATTTTTTTTTGTTAGAGGTCAATCACCAGGTTGATAAAATGTCCCTTTTTTTTTTTAGATATAAATATAATATGAGTTCAAAAATTATTTTATGGTAAAAACTTCACTTCAAATAACTCAGTTCAATATTTAAATTTTATAAAATCTTTCATTAACACACTGTACAAAATAAAATAGACAAAAAGAAAGTGTAACTCATTTAAGGATTAAATTCTACAATAAAGTGTTAAACTGAAACTTAAATGGAAAAATTAACCTATTACTAAAAAAACAAATTTTTTTTTTTTTTAAGATGAAAAAAATAGTTTTATTTTTTATTTTTGTATACATTTTAATATGGTTGTATTTGCTTCTATGTTAATACATAGAATATAATGGCTATCTGTAACTATTTTATGACAAGAAAATTTTTTATATTAGAAAAAACTAAATAAAAAAAATATAAATACGAAAATACAAAGATAAATAAGTAGAACAAAATAGTAACTATATTATATTGTGTCCGCCACTGAATTTATATTAAATTATATTATTTTTATTATAAAAACAACACAATCTTATTTTATCCTGTTTGTATTCGTATAATGTCGACAAGAAAATGACATTTATGCTTTTTTTTTTTTTTTTTTGTATTCATTTTTACACTTAGTTTTTACTAAATGTTTCATGTAGAGATTTTCCGGTTGCATATACACACACGCATATAACATAAAAACTGTATTACATTTATGTGTATTTGTGTTGTGTTTACAATATTCATGTACATTCGTATATTAAAATAAGTAATAAAATAAAGAAAATAATATTAAGAATTAAAAGTACATGATCGGACAAAATTAAATGTACTTTTTTAGAAAATGATATTAACTTTATTAATTTTTATCTATGATAAATTTGATTTCTTTTTAGTTTTGTACAAAATTCTTAGTCCTAAAAAACAAAACAGAGCTTATCAGCCTCTATTTTAAATTACTAATATCTTTATTAATATGTAGCCGATTTTCTACAAATTTATAATTTTATAGTTTGTCTATTTTGATTTTTCTCAATTATACTGAAATAAAAAAAAAAATTTAATTTATGAAGTAATAATAAAATATTTGATAAATTACAAACTACATAGAAATATTCCGTATTAACAGATACTAGCAGGCGACTAAAATTGTTCTTTAACGGTAATTAATACTTTTTTCTTTTCACTGTTAAATGAAAATGATAATTTGAGTTGAAAATTTCGTACTACGAGATTTATTTTACTGTATAAAAAATAAATATCTATATCGATTTTTAAAAATCGATTTTCTTAAAAACCGTGTTTCACAAAGTTACAGTTTTTAAAAATGTTTCTTTTCATGTTTTTTAAAATCGGAATATTTCAAAAGTAACCTTTTTGACATAGATTATTATTTTACATTTTTATGTACTGGGAAGCGTTTCGTTGAGTTCTACCAAACTTGAAGACCCTTAATTAATGTTTTAACTTGACAGCTATGAAATGTATAGATGTACAATATGTTATTATATTAAAAATTAATAAATATACATTTTTATTATAATTACTATAACACTTTTTCATAGACGTTGTTTTTTTACTAATTACTAAGAGAATCATACAAATTTTAAAGGGAAAAGGTAGAAGTTTTTATAATACTTAGACAGTAATTATTATGTATTACACACTCTCTAACTATCGGATATTATATACCTACACATATTATTAAAATTGAAAAATAAACGCGTATCTACTTGCAAATCATTTTCTTCTGATACTGTACGCTGTATATTTGAATACTGTACTGATACTGTACGCTGTATATTTCTAATAGGTACACGTGTATATTTGAATACCTTTATAGAAAAATATTATATTTCAAGTCTTAATCTTTTTGTTCTAAAGAATAAAATATAGTCGATGTGATTTTTGTTGTTGGTTTCGTTCCCTCCTTCTTTCGGATTTATACATATATAATTTATTTTCAACTCCAATGAAATACATTTTTTTAAAGGAGGAAAAAATGAATAAAATTAATAGAAAGAGAAGGCAACAAAAAAGAAAAGTTTGGTTATGTATTTTTAAGAAAATCTTTTAAGCCAATGTTTATAGAGTTTTTCATTGATATTTTGTATTTTATTTTGTCATGTGTTTAAAGGCGATCGTATGTGCATTGAATAAAAGTTTACAGTTTTTTGTTGTTGTTTTATATATAACGGGAATATTATATTCGAAAAACCACCTTGTTTGTATCTTTTAAACAAAGAATAATAATTTTTTTTTTGTCATAAGTTTTACTTAAACTTTGTTCTTTAAGTATTAGTTACATATACATAAACTTTCACATATTCTTTATATATAATAGGTATGGTATACTGTAACCAAGGAATTTAAGTTTAGTTTTTTGAAGAAAGGAAAGAAAAAGAAAGAAGGAACAAAACGTGAAATAAATTCTTAAAAAAAACTTAACGAATTTTTTCATCATTGAAACCAAATAAAATGATTTTATATGGTTTTTTTTTCTTCCTATTTTTTATAGATGAGTTTTTCTTTTTTAAAACTTATATTATATTGGTTCTAAAAAGTTTTATTTTCCTAAGAAGAATAATAATATGTAAACTACAGTTTTGAACCTAGAGCAATTCACATTTTATTTTTTCAACATTCATAGTTTGTTTGGTTTGGGATATTCATAGTACTTTGTACAAAAAAAAAAGTCTTATCCATTTTTCATTTTCAAATGAATTTAAGAATTTAAATATCTTAAAAATGTTCAGAAATTTTTTTTTTATTAAATTTTCTTATCTAGATTCGATTGTATTAAATTATATGAAAAAAAAAAGGTTGACTAATATTAACAACGACATAAAGCAGAATTGGTACCTACAATTTATTTATTTGGGAACTTTTATTTATTTTTCTAATTTATTTCTGGCATGAAGCTTAATTGTTATTAACATAAGGTTTATATTGAAATGAAACCGAAAAATTAGAGACTTGGATGACATATTGGTTAGAGTGGTGAGCTCTCATTCAGGTTGGCCAGGTTTGAATTCTACTAAAAATAAAAGTTTTTTATCTGGTTTCGATTTGATTCTGTTACCATTTCGCCATTAGGTTTAAATTAATGACAAACAATAAGTTTATATAATATACGATAATATAAAAATATAAACATAGTAATACCAAAAACAAATATTAAAATATAAATTAACAATTTTAACTAATACTTTATGACTCACAGATAACAAAGCATTACAAAATAATATTGAAAAACTCAAATACTTATAAAGAAATGATTATTTTTCAAAGATATCCTGATGTATTGTAATTTTCTTAAATTTTAAATAAACCATGCCTTTATTTTATTTTTACCACATTTAAGAAAAAAATCATTTTAAAAATTCGCTTATATTATCATCATTATTTTCTGTCCGTTCGTCTGTCTGTTTACTGTAACTTCTAGATCTTTTAAGATAGGCATAGAACAATACAATTTTAATTTATTTATTTATTTTAACAAGATGGATATGTTTTTAAAAACAAATAATATTGTAGAACAATTTCTTTTATGTAGCCTCAGTCTTTCTAGATTATGTATACTCATCCTATATAGCCTCTCAAAGTTTAAAAAACTCGTATTTTCAATAGTGCATTTCTCAGGTTCTTAATATTTTTTTAATATTAAAACACAACACAACTGAATTTTTTGTTTAATTTTACAAATCAACATCAAAATTTTACAACTTTTTGTAATTTAGTATTTAAATTTACCGTTATATGAAAATAGAAATTTGCAAGATTTTGTTTCCTTCTTTAATCCGACACGCTTTTAATAAAAATCTTGAAATTTTTCAATAATATTTTTTGTACCTTCCCGTGTGAAACGTAAATATAAAACTGCAACATTACAGTTTTATATGTGTTAACAACTTTTCTCAATTATTATAAAAGGTTTGTTTTTTTTTAAACTAAAGAAAGTGTTTTTCGATTTTTAATAATTTTTGTTACATAATATAAAATTCTGGCAAAAATTTACAAAATTTTGGTGCATATCTCAATCTAAACTATTTTTATTGTCTTTTAGAATGTATGCTTTTTTAAAAACCTTTCGTTTTCTGTCTTGATTTTTTACCAATATATTAATCAAAAATACACAAAAATAAATAATTTTCAATATTCAATTTTTTTTTTTTTTTTTTGAAATAAAATTAATTGCAAACAAAAAAGAAAAACAAGAAAACATAATTATATACTTCTTCAAATCTGATATTTATTTTACCGAACAACTCAACCAATCACGATATCCTTTAATAAAATATCAAAAATAACAACAATAACAAAAAAAGTTAAAACAAAACAATAAATAATATAGAAAATTATTTTATATCCTTTTATAATCTATAAAACAATTATTTGAAATCTTTTTAACTTACAACAGAACATTTATAATATTTCATTTTTCACCTTTTTCACCAGATTGTTTTGTGTTAGTTTTGTTTTTCTAACAATTTTTCTTATTTTTCTTCTCTATTTTTTGTATTTTTTCTATCTGACATATTTTTTATTGCATAATTATTATCAATTTTTATTATTATTATCCTTAATCACTATTTTCTACTCGAACACTTTTAAATTTTTCTTGATTTGTTTTCGTAGGTATGTGTGTTTGTATTAAATCAATAGAAAATAAAAAGTATAGAAATAAAAAAAAATAACAACAGTAAAATAATTATTAATAATAACAACAGTAAGAAAAAATAAAATGGTGATTGTGCAAAAAAAAAAAAAACATGACACCTGTAGAACTTTTCCTTATTTAACGTTTAAAAAAAATTTTCTTTTTATTTTTATCTGTACATTTATTTTAAAAAAAACAAAACGAAAACTTAAATTTCTTAAAATTTGATAAAATTTCGTTTTAAATAAAAAAAATTAAACAGAATATGTTTATTGCCTGTCAGTCATTTTTATGATCAATACTCAATCCTATTAAGAAACTTTAACTTTACTTAAAAGTATTCACTCCGAAATTCCGAAAAATGGACTAAAATTAATATAATGGATTATTATTACTGTTGATACCTTCACAAAATATTTCATACCTATTAGAAAAGTAAGTGCTAACCATATTTTTTTAGGTATAGGTATAAGTACTAACCATAGGCATACGTTTATAGGTAGGTATAGTCAAATTATTGATGTTAGATATAGAATCCAATGTAATAATGTTTAAACTATTTTCAATTATTGTCGTTAGGCTGATTATTTTATACTAATATATATAGTTAATTTTGAAATATTTTAGAGTAGCTACTTACGATTTACTAAAAGTAAATAAAGTATCTTTCCAATTTATTTTTTTCTCTCCCTCTTTTTTGCTATCTTATAGGAACAATACCCTTATATAATCTTATTTTGTAATATTATTACGATTATGACTTGTGATATTATTGACTTATTTTCATATTATTGTGACTTCAAGTTAATTTTATTCACTTTAAGATAGTTTATATTAGATCTAATTTGTTTATTCATCTTGGATTTATTTAATCATTAGACGCTAATTTTGGGGAATTTCATATTGATTTGAGTCAACAAAACGATATTTCTTCTATTTTCGGTATCATATTTTTAATTTTTTGGCACGGACATTAAAAAATCTTTCTGAAAAATTGTGAAATAAAGTTTTTGTAGTAATCGATTTTAATATGAAAAAAAGAAGGAAAATACCAAAATAATCGAGATTTTGATCGTAGTACCTAGTGATATAAAAAAAAGGAATAATAGAAAATTTTTAATAATATTGAAGGATATTTGAGAAGCAAGTAACCTAAAATCAAAAGTAAAGTTTAATGTTTCAATATTTAAGTTAATAATTTTTTTTTATTTTAAAAAAATTTTATTATACTTCGAAAATCGACGGGATAAAAAAAGAAAAAAATATTTCATGCTTATTCATATACACTATATTGCTAAATCTACTTAAAACTTTTCCAAAGTTTTGTAAACATTTTTTAATTTGAAATAAATCTGGTTAATTTTCTTAAGATAAAGGAGCGTATTTTGCAAAAAAAAAAAAAAACTGTTTCTTTCTTAATTCTAATCAGTTTTAGCTTCATATTTTGTCTTATAGAATATTAAAATAACAAAAAAATAAGCACAAACTATCAACATAAGAGAAAAACAATAATTATTGTAACAGTAATAATTATAGCCACATTTTCAATAAAAAAATATTTTTGGATTTCTATAAAAAAAGAAAATAAATCAATACAACACAATAAAAAAAATTTTGTGAGTTGTATTTTCAAGTTCAAGTCAATTAACGTAATCAATTTAAGCCTTTAATAATATTTTTTCACTTTTTTTTTTTTGTGTTTTTCTTTTCACAGAGTAATAAAATTTATAAAAATATGGATAAACATAAAAATATAAAATAAAATAATATAGACAAAAATAAAAAAAAAAAAAAGAAAATAAAATTGAATGTGGAATGAAGTCCTTGAGGACATTAAAATAAAAATCATAAACAAGACATAACACTTTATTATGACAGGAAATGATAAATTCATTTTTTCACAAAAGGAAATAAAACGGTAACAAAAAAAAAAATACAAAAACCAAATGAAAAATGTCTAACATGCAATTTAATATTTTTTTTTTTTCATTCTTTTTTTTTTTTTTTCTACTATAGCTATATTGTTCTTGTTTCTTTTGTTTTTTTTTTATTTCTTCATTCTATCTTTTTCTATTTTATTTAGTTTTTCACTGTCATTAGAAAAATTTAATGACTTAGCAGTTTCTTGTTTAACTGTTAACTGTCGGTTTTATGTTGTTACTAATTTTATTTTTAATTTTCTTAAATTATCATTAGTCATATTAAATTTAACTAAGTATTAACTTTATTATTAAATAAAAACTTAAATAAAAATTTAGTAGGTATCTATATAAACCAAAAATTAATTCTTATACGCTTAAAATTAAACTATTTGTATTATTTTAAATTTTAATTTTAAAAACTTAAGATAATCATTGTTTTTTTATAAACATAAGTATTTGCATTACATTTTGGATATATGTGTTAAGATATTTTACTGTCAACATGACAAGTAAAATATGTTTATGATATAATGTCTTTCACTTTATGCTATTCAACATTTTTATCAATAAAAAAAAATTTTTTTCCGGTATAGGAATAAAAAATCAGCTGTCTCCACCACAGGACCGACCGCTATTATACGAAAAGTATAAAGGCATAATTCATAGATTTTTTACATAAAATTTATATCAAAGCAAAATAACTTCTAATAATTTAACATCATTATTTTTTATTCAATAACAATAATAAGCAATATATGAAATCGTAAAAATTATTTACATTCATTCATATATGCATACATAATATTATGTACCTACCTACAAAAATATTAGAAGTAAAAAATAATAAAAACTGTTAACATATACAAAATTAACGTAAGATTAATATTGAATCTGCCAACAAAAATTTTACAGTTTGAATTTTGCGTCACCAAAAAATAAATATGCTCATATAAATTCATATGGCATGTTATTAATAATATATATGAAATTTGTACTCAATTTGGACTTTGGAATCAAAAAATATTCTATAGCAAAGTTGTTGCTCTTTATTTGTGTAACAAATTATTTCTTAATAATTTTTCTGATAATATTTTTCTGTTACGAAATATTCGTAAAAAAGTTAAAAATGACATTTTGTAAACTATTACTTCCGGTAGTCCGATATGCTCCAAAAGCTTATCAATCCGAGATATTTACATACGAGATATGAGATAAGCCGCTCAGTCATTTAGGCTGTACACGTGCTCACAGACTACTCACACACACAGACAGTATTATTAACATTTTTAATGGGCTTTTATTTTTTAACTCTATTAGGATTTTATCAGGCGCTTACAATTAACTAATATTTTATTAATTTTCATTAAGTAACAATAATTATAGCAAACTAAAAATTTTATTCATATTTTCAAAATTATAATTACGTATTTTTTAATATATTTGCTTCTAAGACTATAAATTCTATTTCGTATATTCTACTTTTGATATTCATTTTTATTCTGATTTTGTTAGAATTTTCATTTTCGCTCAAAATAATTTTAGTACTTATATTTTTGGAATTGAATGAAATATAGCTATATATCTACATACATATATTTTTATAATATTTTAAAACTTCATTCTATACCTACCTACATAACATTAAAATTTGACCAATAATAAATAATAAATGAAAATTCATCAATCGCTCTATGTATTCGTAAATATCCACTAGTGATTAGTTACTCTAATATTCACATTTTACTCAATTTTTGGGAAATCTCCCTAAAATTTTAAATTAAACCCCAACTAGGTATTTTAAGATTTTCGAAAATAACGGTTTTAAAACTTTTCAATTTTAATTTATTTTGAAAAATGAAATTCTCTTATGTATTTTAGTATTAAGTTGTTATGATGTATTAAGTTAACAGGTATTATATGTTTTTTGCTTGCATTTATTGTTCCTTTCTTAAAATAAACGTCGATTTTTATAAATCACAGGGAGTAATTTATAATATTACAATTTATACGTCTTTTTCCACGTTCTTATTATACTAATGTGATAATTTTGAAATTGCGACATAAAAATTCGTCTCTTTTTGTTCAAAAAATGTGTTATTTTTTGAAAAAAAACAGAAAAATTAGGTTTTTAGTTTTCTCTTTGCCCATTTGTCTGTTTATAAAATTTCTACATAGTTAAACAGTCAGTGCTCTAGAAAAGTTTAATCATGGTTAGGTGTTTTAAAAAAATTAATGTTGTGAAACATGTATTTTATGTAGTCCCAATTTAAAAATGTCATTCGACATGACTTTTTTTTACTTTTATAAATCAATATCAAAATTATTCAATTTGTTTAAATTTAGTATTTAAATTTACCGTTATGTGAAAACCAAATTTTGAATGATTTTTCTTCCTTCATAACTCCGGCACGCTTTTACATAGAGACTCAATATTTTGGGAGAAAAACGAACTTTTCGAATTAGTATAGACTTGTTCAGAAAAATTTTTGGTACCACACCCTGTTTAAGAGCTGTTAGAGCTCAAAAACTGAAAATTTGCTATTTTTAGAAACCTGCATCTGTACGAAATTTTCTTCGACGGGATATAAAAATTAAAGTTTCGGTAATATATTTGTACTTGCATTAACGATTTTTCTTTGTCATACAGGGTTCCGGACTGACAGTTCTTCAAAATTTCAAAAAAGTCCTATTTTTACATTTTTTCTTATTATATTATGAAGATGCTGCGTCACGATTCTAACACTTTGTATTGTGTTTTGGAGATGTGCGCTTTTAGAAACCATTGGTTTACATTCTGCCTTATTTTATTTTGAACGTGCGACATAAAAATTCGTTACATTTTAGCACATTTTTCAAAAAAAAAAAAATAGGAAAATTAAGTTTTTAGTTTTCTTTTGCCTATTATTGTCTGTTTACAAAATTTCTACAGAGTTAAATAATCAGTGCTATAAAAATTTTAACCATGGATAGATCTCTTAAAAAATTAGTAATGTTGTGAAACAAGTATGTAGTCCCATCTATTTACCCTCAAAGTTGGAAAAAGTTCCATTTTCAAAAGTGTGTAATATAATAGCTCAGGTTTTGCTTAACATTTTTTTCAATCTAAAAACGCCAAACGGCAGAACATTATTTTCGTTTTGTGAACCAATATAAAATCAATAATGTAAAATTTTATTAAATTTAGTAATTAAATTTACCGTTATATAATTGTAAAGATAAAATTTTATTGGATTTTTCTCCCTTCCTAATATAGCTCATATTGAAATTTTGATAGAAGAAATATATAATTCAATTATTCAGAATTAGCATTAGTTAGGTAGCCCAGAACCTTTTTTTGTACCTTCCCCTACTTAAAAGCTATTAGGGGTCAACAATTGAAAGTTTATAAGTTTTGGACAACTGTCACTTAAGCACCTCCACAAAACAAAATAAAACGCAAAAATCAAAGCTTCAACATTATACTGATGGCTTTACTTAATTATATAACCTTTCCTTAAACTTGAAGAATCTGTTTATTTTTTCAAAATATTTTTTTTAGAGGCAATTATCAATTTTTACCAATACAAAATTCTAAGAAAATTTTCAAATTTTCGTGAAAGTCAAAAATATTCTAAATTGTTTTTATTGTCTTTTGAAAAATGTGCGCCTTTTAAAATCTTTTGTTTTACATTCTATCTTGTTTTATTATATAATATTCAAAAAATATCACATAATATATCAGATATTATTATGTATTTATTTATATTTTAATATTTTCAAATTATTTTCCCATTTAATTTTTAATACCATTATAGACAATTATTTATAACTAAAAATAAAAGCAAATTTTTTGCTTCAATATTTCAAGTTTCCCAAAAAAACAAAAATTTTTTTTTTTTATTTCATATTTATTCACAAAGATACTATTATTAAATCTATCAAAATATCTATTCTAATGTTAGGGTAACATTTTCTAACAAACTGTTACTTTATTAATAAATTATAATCATATTAAGCCACAAAAAATATTATGTAGGTACCTATTATACGTATATGGATACGAATGGTTTTTCATGACAAAAAACAAAAAAAAAAAACACAAAAAGAAATAAAAGGAACAAGAACGTTAAAGTATCTAATATTATATTGGGTTGGGGATAGTGAAAAATCTATTAATTGAAATTATTATCTTCATACGTAACTGCGATAAAATAGATAGATATTCTTGCCTATGTACCGTAAATAAAAATTTATTCCATTGCTCATAGTTTATATTATATTTTTTTTTCTAATTTTTACTATATTATATTTTAATAATAATATAATGTTAGTATCGTTACCACACCACAAATTTATTAGTATATTGTGTTAAAAACTAACCAAACTTATTTTGACATGAGAAAATTAAAATGAATGAAAATAGAAAAAAAAAAAAAAAAGAAAAATTAAGCCTATAAAGTCTATTTTTAGACTTAAAAACCATAGTCATACGCATTTGAACATACTTTTATATTTATTTATAATATACAATATATGTATATATGTATATATATATGTATATAATATTATATTATAGTAATATAACATTTTTGTATTATATATGAAATATTTATTAATGCTCGCTCATTCATATATGGTTTCCTCTTAAATTTAAATATATAAAATTTTACTTTGACTACAGTATTGTATCTTTTATTATTTTCTTCCTATTTTTCTATACCTACCATATATCTACTTGTTTTTTTTTTTATTTTTTTTATTCTCTTTTTTGATTTATTACCGCATAAATTAATCAACGCCAGGTACTATTAGAATACACATGTTGAATTGTATGTAAAGATGTATTCATAAATTGATCATATCCTTTCTCTTTTTTATTTTATTTATTTTTTTTTTATTTTTTGTGGTTTTGTATGTGTTCGTTATACGCGTGATATAATAATAGTGAACATCATAATCTAATTATTATTGTTTGTTTCATTTTTTGCTTTTTTATAGTAATGGTGGTTTGAAAAGTGAAATTTCATTAATATTTTTCCTTTTTATTATGCGCAGCAAGGATTCTATATTTTGAATTCACATCAAAACTTAATAAATAGAAAATTGAAATTGATAGTGTTTTAGTATCACTTCGAATTTAACGTATGAATACAAAAATTTATAGTTGTTTTTTTTTTTTGTTAATCTTTTTCAAGTTTAAAAATAAATACGAGAAAAAATAATCAGGAATGAAGCTAAAGATTTTGTTGCTTGATGGATAGCTATTTAATGATTTTTTCATGGAAAATATTTCAAAGATGTGGATAAAATGCCAGGAGTATTAATTGGAATATATATTTAACGGCTTTAATTTGTTGAATTTAATTCTTTTATTTGGCAGTTTGCTTATTGTAAGAGATGTTAATTAATTTCTTTACTATGCTTTTTAATTCTTTTATTTCTGCTGGTTTAATTTCGATACTTAGATGTTGTATATTTACAACAAATGTTTGCTTCGTTTTTTATTGGAGTGAATGAAAACCGTTTTTTGTGAAAGAAAGATTTCTTTTTTGGTCCCAAAAATTAGAAGTATCTTATACGTTCGTCCTATATGGTTATACATATGGCTATGCAATTAGATATTTGAAAATATTTTTTTTGTTTTATTTTTTTTAATGCATTTCTCTGACACATAAATGTGGACAGGAAATTACACAACCTTTCCTGTTCAGACGTGGCTGTAAATGTCGTAAGGAGAAATAACTCTTACGACGTGTATGGGATTAGAACCCACACTTCGGTGTTTACAGCGTATTTTATACGCTCTTACCCACTAGGCCACCGAGGCTCCTATTTGAACATATTTAAAAAAAGCACAATATTTTTAGGTTATAATAAGAGAAGAAATGAAGAAAGGACATGTACTAAAAGAAATTTTAAAAGTAGTTATGGATATCAAAAAAATATTTAAAAAAACTTTATGACTAAAAATAGACTTACACTGGTTATTTGACTTTTAAAAATTATTTACAAACGAATAGCTCGACAACTTTGTCTTCTATAATAAATTTTCATTAAATCTCTTGAAATAAATATGAATGTTTTCAAATGGAAATTGTAACTTTCTCATGTCATTATTGTCTTTTGTAGTATGTAAAATCTTTTAATTTTTTTTTTTATAAATTATTAGTTTCCATTTTTAAAGGGGAAACTTTTCTATTTGAAAGTTCATAAATTTGATGAAGACTAAGAACATTCTTTTTTGCTGATCTACTGTTGAAGAAACTTTTAAATTGAATATACTAAAAAAACAAAAGTCGGATACCCCGAATTAATTGAACCAGTGAACTATAGTCTAAAATATATCACTGTCAGTTAGTTATTTAGTTAGTGAGTAAAAATTTTATAGTAATATTATTTATTATTACTTTGTTACAGCTTTAAATAAAACAAATTCCTACTGTTTTATAAGAGTTTCCTCTCCTGATTCTGTTTTAGCCATTACTCACAAATTATTTAGGATTGTTAAAACAAATTCAAAAACAGGAAGTAGAAAATTATGTATTTCCTAATAATATGTACACACTGATAAATTTATACTGACAGACATAAATTTTTTGGCTCTAACTTCATAAAGTACTTATACCCAATTAATTTCGATAGTTTTCGAGACGTTAACGTATTTTATTGTTCATATTAAATTATAAGCGAAATTTTATCCTTTCACTTTTTATTTTATGTTTAAAAGTAGATATATTTGGACACTGTCATAACGTGTAAAAATGCATCATACACCAAAAATAATAAAATTAAACGCATCTATAAATAGATCAGTTATATTTATTGTACGAGTATTTGAACATAATAATGAATTTATGCAGTATCGAACAAAACTTCTAATAATGAAAAATATGAAATTATTTTTTTTAGTCTGTTTTCAAACTATTCAATCTTGTAGGTATTTTCATAAGGTCTTAATTTTTTAAATACTTATTATATTATTACAAAATATGAAAATTTTTGTCGTTTAAAATTTTATTTTATCTCCTATTACTCTTATTTCCCGCTTTCTACTCAAAGGGGGCTTCCAAAATGCTAAATTTGAACTTTAGGCTTACCTATATAGGATATATTACTATAATTGATTACTATTTTTTGGCTCAATGAAATTCGAGCTCGGTGAACAATTAGTTCACACATTTCTTAAAGAGGTGTCTCGGTGGCCTAACGGGTAAGAGGGTATAAAATACGCTGTCATCGAAGAAGTGTGGGTTCGAATCCCATACACGTCGTAAAAGTCATTTACAGCCACGCCTGAAAAGAAAAGGCTGTGTAATTTCCTGTTCACATTTATGTGGCAGAGAAATGCACTAAAACAAAAAAAAAACTTCTTAAAGAAATGTGTAATCTTATTTTAATAAGTTAAGACAAGTCAAGCGGTTAATAAACGTCAAATTACCTAATAAAGAACTCTAACAATAACTAAGTAAAAATATATATGTGTTAGAATTCTGTAAAAAAAATACATAGATACATATTTTACGCTAAATTTAATATTTTTCAGTCAAATTGAATAATTATGAAATATTTTTGTAATGTTGAACAGATTTTAAACTATTCAAAAAAAATTTGTTTTGTGTCAGTAACTAATATAATTTAATTAATACCAGTATTGTAAAAAGCTAAAATTTTCTCTCATTTCAGCTATCATCTCTAATTTTGAGTCCATTCATAATTTGAGCGACATGTGCTCACAAGTTAAGCGGAATTAAATAAGAGCATACTCGAAATTTAAGCAGAATCAAATGTCTATACAGTGTGAGAATTTGAGTTGAGTATGAGTTAAGTTTGTCGTTAGAGTACGCTCATTTACAACTCTGTAATACTACTACTAACCATATATTTTAGATTTCGATTATGCTAAGATCAGCAATTAAAAATAGATATATTGATTATCATTCATCAGGAGTGTATAATATTCGTTTTGGCCTCCATTGTACTAAAGGGAAAAACTACTAATTGCAAAACAAAAATAAAAATTAACAACTAAAAAGACAGTACCTACATTAATAATTTTTTTGTAACCTTCATGAGCTGTTAGGTAATTCCGAAAAATTAGGAATATTAAAAGAGACAAAAAATTGACCACATCATTTTTTGTTACACTTTATTTTGTTTTTTCGTTGTCGCTTAACAGAGATAAAGTATTCGTTTAATTTAATTTTCGCGCTTGAGAGGAAAAAAATTAATATTTTTTTCATTTTTTTTTCTCTGATTATATTTTCATAAGAAATTATTTTAATCCAACAGGACATAAAAGTCTTTTATGCAACAAAGTAATCATATTATGAAATGAATATATGTACCTATATAGGTACATATATTATGAAATACATGTAGGGTACTAACAGTTTTTATAGTGATTCATATTATGTAGCTATTTTTTTTTTTGTCTGTATTTTTACATTGTAAATAAGTACATATGAAATATGAATGTATGTTTATCTTATCATGAACAGGAGAAATTATAAGTTTTTATAATATAAATACCTATTGTTATTTATAATATAGCACTGATGCTCAAAATATTGTTGAAAAAGTGATTTTGATCTAAGCAATTCTTGCTGGTGGGAACATATTTTCATTTGGTAATGAAAATTTCTAATGAGCCAAGACAATGAAATTATCTTGAGAAATTTTCTATTACAGGACTAATTATTAACATTCAGTTAGTTTAGGGCCTTTTTTAACTTGTATGTGGGTAGAGGCCGATTTATTTCTTCAATTTTTAACTTCTACAACACTTTATTTTAGGATGCTAATTTCTATATATTTCTTTTTTAAAGCAGAATAATAGATTTGCTGGTATCTAACCGATTTCAAATTATTTTTGTGTACCGAAATTAATAATTAAATATACTGATAGAAAATAGCTTTAGAAGTTTGAAAATTTATTTCAGTTTTTTTTTTTTTTTCACACAGTTCAATTTGTATCTTAATTTTTATTTACGCCCAAAGTTTAAAAACATCTGATTTGAAATATAAATCATTTTTATGCATTTTTTATATCAATAATTTTTTGTTTCATATTTTCTTTTGTAAAGGTAATTTCATTTTTTCTACGTAATTGTGCTCGTATATTACAGTTTTATTCTTTATTCTATTTAACAAAAAATCTTTTTTTTTTCTCACTCTATCCAATTTATCCAGAGAACAAAAAAAAAAAAACGGCGACAAAAGCTGAAAACGATAACAAAAATTAAGGCATACATTTAAAGTAAATGTACGACACAAAAAAAAAAAAAACAAAAGATGAAAAGAGTGAAAGAGAAAGTTGAAAAACAAAAAAACAGATGAAACATATTTTCAGTTTGTTCTTTACTACAATACAATCGTAAGTAGTGTACACGTAAAAATATAAATTTAGCAAAAGTGGTAAAGTATGTTGATGGCATATCCTGAATAACAAAACCAAAAAAAAAAAAATCTATTACCTTCATAATAAAAACAGTTCTAAATTGTTGAAACAACTTAAAAAGGAAACTATAAATATACTTCTACACACGTGCATACATATATTAAAGCTACCAGATTTTCACAAATCTTTTTTTTTACGACGTGATCTTAAATCACAATTTCTATTATTAAGATTGTTAGGGATTACCTATTAATTCAGTTCAGTATAAGATTTTTCTATAATTTTATCAGATTTCTGAAACGAAAAGACAAGTTAAGGACAATAATACGAAATCGTAATATTGGGTATATCTTTAGAAGACATATTAATCTTTTATGCTTAGTCGTTATTATAATTTGGATTGACATCAGCTACTAAAAATTTAATCAGAATAGGGCCACTACAAAAAGAACTTAACAAACAAAGTAAACATTAATTTTCCAAAAATTAAGAATATTATCAATAGCAAGTGTATATTATGAGTTGTTATGAAGTTTACAATTGGAAACGAACCGTCCTAAAACAAGCCAAAAATAACTTAGATTTAAATTTTTACTTAGATTTAAATATTTCTAATATAAGAAACTGAATAAAACTACTAAAGACAAAAGCCTCCAGCATTTTCTTTAATCAATTTACTAAAAGCTTAATAATATCTGATTGCAAAAGTAAGAGGATAAGTACAACATAATATGAAAATATAGAGATTAGTATAGTAACAAGACTTACGTTTAATAGTTTTAAACATATCTTAAAACATTGTTGAGAATTAAAATTGCATGATTTAAAATTATCACCCTTAAATTATTTTCATCTGGTAGCTCTAATTAAAAAAAAAATTCAATATTTACATATTAAACAGAAATAAATTTTTTACTGTTATTTCTAAGCATAGAAGTACCGTTATTTTATTTTTAACAAAAATATAAATTTAGGTGGTGTATTTTTAACGTTTTATGTTGAAAATAAAAAGAAAATGTAAAAGTGTAATATTACATCCGCCATAAATAATGTGTCGCGGCAACGCTAAAAATTCTGTGGTTTAAATAAAAATATTAGATATCATAATATTATTACAAAATAAAAACAAAAAACACAATAACATTTAACAATATAAAACAAAAAGGAGATAAAGACGATGCTTAAAGAAAATAAAAAATAATTTTGCATGAAATCGCCTGTTCTCGACTCAGATTTACTTTAGGGAATTCAAGAGCAAATATAAAGGGGAAAAAAAAGAAGTAACGTTTTAAAGGTTACTGTTATTTCAAGTTTTAGAAAATATTCTAAGCAGAGACAAAATAATGTTTCTGTTTCTGAAAACTAAACTTGAATAATTATTTTTTAGTATCAACAACAGCGGATGTATAGATATACCATATTATATTCAAAAATATATTTTGTTATGAGCTTATTCATATTTTTTTATTGCATACTTTATATACTTTTATATTGTGTTAGTTTTGTTTTGTTTTATATTTATTTATTTAGAGAAGCATATTTTAACACCGAGCAAAATATAAATAATAAAAAACAATTCTATAGTTAAATCTAATAAAATGTATTCCATAAACAACCTTTATAAATATTAGAAATGGTACTAATAAGAAATCACAGATATTAAAAATAAACTTTAGACTTTAGTGCAACAGTTTAATTTAAAGAAGTAGAGAAGTCAATAAAAAGGAGTAGACAATAAATTAAAAAAAAAAATATTTCAAAAGGGAATTCCGTGGATATACATATCCATACATAGTTAATTTAAAGAACAAGAAATATTTTTCTAACTACTTGCCAAATACCTACACAAAAGTGGTGCGAGACTTAGGTACATAATATAATATAAAATACACTGTAAACACCGAGGGAGTGTGGTTTCGAATCCCATACACGTCGTAAGAATTATTCCCCCTTACGACATTTACAGTCACGCCTGTGTAATTTCCTGTCCATATTTATGTGGCAGAGAAATCCATAAAAAAAAATAAATAAATGTACATTGGAGATATAATAAGAAATGCTAATCTTAGCATTAAGTAATTCTAAAATTTTTAATATAAATAAATCAACATATAAAATAACAAGGTAGAATGTAAACCAACGGTTTTTAAAAGCGCACATTTCCAAAATACAATACAAACTGTTTAGAATTGTCACTTGCACAAAAATTAAAAAAAAACAAGGTAGAATGTAAACCAACGGTTTTTAAAAGCGCACATTTCCAAAACTCAATACAAATTATTTAGAATTGTGACTTACACAAAAATTTGAAAATTTCATGTAATAAGAAAAAATGTGAAAATAGGACATTTTTGAAATTTTGAGGGGCCGTAAGTTCGGAATCCTATATAACTAAGAAAAGCTGTTAACACACGTAAAAATATATTATTGAAGCTTTAATTTTTATGTCTTGCCGAAGAAAAGTTTTTACAGGTGCCTAAGTTACAGGTGTCTAAAAATAGCATATTTTCAATTTTTGAGGCGTAATAACTCTTAAAGAGGGGGCGTTACCAAAAAATTTTCTGAGGAAACTTATACTAATTCTAAAAGTTCTTTCTTGTCTCAAAATTTCAGGTTCCTATCTAAAGGGGTGCCGGAGTTATGAAAAAAGAAATTTCATGCAAAATATGGTTTTCACATAACGGTAAATTTAAATCGTAAATTACAAAATATTACATAATTTTGATATTGTTTTATATAGATAATAAAATTTTCGATCTTCTACCGGTTTTAGATTGCAAAACTATTATGCAAAGCCCGAGATATAAACATCTGAAAATGGAGCTTTTTTACAATTTTGAAGAGCTGCAGCTTTGGAACCCTTTACAACTAAAATAAACCTTTCACACACGTAAAAATATATTATTGTAGCTTTCATTTTCATGTCTTGCCGAAGAAAAATTTTTACAGGTGCCTAAGTTACAGGTGTCTAAAAATAGCAAATTTTCAATTTTTGAGGCGTAATAACTCTTAAAGAGGGGGCGTTACCAAAAAATTTTCTGAGGAAACTTATACTAATTCTAAAAGTTCTTTCTTGTCTCAAAATTTCAGGTCCCTATCTAAAGGGGTGCCGGAGTTATGAAAAAAGAAATTTCATGCAAAATGTGGTTTTCACATAACGGTAAATTTAAATCGTAAATTACAAAATATTACATAATTTTGATATTGTTTTATATAGATAATAAAATTTTCGATCTTCTACCGGTTTTAGATTGCAAAACTATTATGCAAAGCCCGAGATATATACATCTGAAAATGGAGCTTTTTTACAATTTTGAAGAGCTGCAGCTTTGGAACCCTTTACAACTAAAATAAACCTTTCACACACGTAAAAATATATTATTGTAGCTTTCATTTTCATGTCTTGCCGAAGAAAAATTTTTACAGGTGCCTAAGTTACAGGTGTCTAAAAATAGCAAATTTTCAATTTTTGAGGCGTAATAACTCTTAAAGAGGGGGCGTTACCAAAAAATTTTCTGAGGAAACTTATACTAATTCTAAAAGTTCTTTCTTGTCTCAAAATTTCAGGTCCCTATCTAAAGGGGTGCCGGAGTTATGAAAAAAGAAATTTCATGCAAAATGTGGTTTTCACATAACGGTAAATTTAAATCGTAAATTACATAATATTACATAATTTTGATATTGTTTTATATAGATAATAAAATTTTCGATCTTCTGCCGGTTTTAGATTGCAAAACTATTACGCAGAGCCCGAGATATATACATCTGAAAATGGGGCTTTTTTACAATTTTGAAGAGCTGCAACTTTGGAACCCTTTACAATTAAAATAAACCTTTCACACACGTAAAAATATATTATTGTAGCTTTAATTTTTACATCTTGCAGAAGTAAAATGTGTGCAGGTTCCTAAGTTACAGGTGTTTAAAAATAGCAAATTTTCAATTTTTAAGCCCTAATAGCTCATAAACAGGGGGTGGTCCGAAAAAATTTTCTGAGGAAACTTATACTAATTCTAAAAGTTCTTTCTTGCCTCAAAATTTCAAGCTTGTATCTAGAAGCGTGCCGGAGTTATGAAAGTAGAAAAATCATGCAAAATTTGGTTCTCACATAACGGTAAATTTAAATACTAAATTTAAAAAAATTGTATAATTTTGATATTAATTTACAAAGATAAAAGAAATACCTGTCGAATGACGTTTTCAGATTGAAAAAATCTTGAGCGGAACATAAGATATATGCATTTAAAAATAGGACTTTTTCAAAGTTTGAGGGGGTGTAGCTCCGTAATGGGGGGGGCTACATGAAAAAGTTGTTCCACAAAATTATTTTTTTTATGAGACCTACCTATGGTTAAAATTTTTTTTCTCTATCTTTAACGGTGTAGAAGTTTTGTAAACAGACGGACGGACGGACGGACGGACGGACGGACGGACGGACGGACGGACGGACGGACGGACAGAGTGAAACTAATAAGCACATTTTTTCAAAATTTTTTTGGAAATGTGCTAAAAATAAAATTTAAGAAATTTTTTCTAATAAGAAAATATGTGAAAATAACACTTTTCTGGAATTTTGGGGGGCTCTAAGTCCGGACTCTTTATAAATTTAAAAAGCATTAACACACGTAAAAATGCATTACTTGAGCTTTAATTTTTATGTCTTTCCGAAGAAAAATTTGTACAGGTGCCTAAAAATAGCAAATTTTCAATTTTTCAGCCCTAATACCTCTTGGAGTGGCGCAAAAAAAATTTCTAAGGAAACTTATACTAATTCTAAAAGTTCTTTCTTCTCTCAAAATTTCAGGTTCCTATCTAAAGGCGTACCGGAGTTATGAAAAAGAAATGTCATGCAAAATGTAGTTTTCACATAACGGTAAATTTAAATAGGAAATTACAAAATATTGCATAATTTTGATATTGTTTTATATAGATAATAGAATTTTCGGTCTTCTGGCGGTCTTAGATTGCAAAACTACTACGCAGAGCCTGAGATATATACATCTGAAAATAGGGCTTTATCATAATTTTGAAGAACTGTAACTCTGCAACCCTATATAACTAAAATAAACCTTTAACACACGTTAAAATATATTACTGTAGCTTTAATTTTTATATCTTTCCGAAGTAAAATGTGTACAAGTTCCTAAGTTACAGGTGTTTAAAAATAGCAAATTTTCAATTTTTGAGCCTTAATAGCTGATAAACAGGGGGTGTTCCAAAAAAATTTTGTGAACAAACTTATACTAATTTTAAAAGTTTTTGCTTGCTTCAAAATTTCAAGCTTCTATCTAAAAGCGTGCCGGAGTTATGAAAATTGAAAAATTATGCAAAATTTGGTTTTCACATAACGGTAAATTTAAATAGTAAATTTAAAAAAATTGTATAATTTTGATATTAATTTAATCGATAAAAGAAATACCTGTCGTATAAGGTTTTCAGATTGAAAAAATCTTAAGCAGAACATAAGATATATGCATTTAAAAATAGGGCTTTTTCAAAGTTTGAGGGGCTGTACCTCTGTAATGGATGGGGCTACATGAAAAAGTTGTTCCACAAAATAATTTTTTTATGAGACCTACCCATGGTTAAAATTTCTTTTCTCTATCTTGAACGTTGTAGAAGTTTTGTAAACAGACGGACAGATGGACGGACGGACATAGTGAAACTAATAAGCACATTTTTTCATATTTTTTTTGAAAATGTGCTAAAAATCAGTCTTAAGACCACACCAAAAGAACTAAATTGTTGTAATTAAATAAAAAACGTAACTCGAGACACTTCTGAAACAAGATTTTTTTAATATGGAATATTTACAGAAAATTCTACATAATATAATATAAGCTATAAGGCAATCATTAATTTTTTCCAGATACATAGTTAGAATAAGAAATCACTGGCAAATTGTACAGCTTCCAGAAAGTCTTTTTTCGAACCAATTTTACGGTAAATTTCACTATATTTTGTCTTGCGTTGATGATTTAAATCTATTATTGGTTATCTAATTCGGCCACACTAGTTATGGGAACAAAAATTATTATAATGTATCTACCTAATTATACAAAAATAAAAAAAAGAAGAATTATAATAAGTAAAAATCTCGCCATTTTGAATTATTATTTTAAAGCTGCAATGCACATACATAATAGAAATACAAACAAATATCTAAAATATAAAATAATGTAAAAAAAATATTTTTTAAAATATGCTTTTATCGAAACCGAATTCGCTCTCTAAAAAGTAGAAAATAAAATTGATTGCAAAACTTTAGCTTTTTGGACTGTTATAATATTATAAAAGTAAATACGAGGAAAGATCAAATAATATGTGTATATTATACATAAAATTTTATTAAAAAAATGTTGATGAATATAGCTAACAAAAAAAAAAATGTTTATACACGAACTGGATTCGAACCAAATTACTCTTGCTTTCAAAACCTCTACACTCTCCTCTGCACTATACAACACTTAAGTATTTTCTGAACATATTACGAACATAAAATCTTAATTTTTAACCATGCATATTCAATATGCATTAAAGAATGTTGACAGCAAATATTTTGATTTAAATTACAAACAAATGTTGTAAACAAAATAATTTAGCAACATACATAAAAATATACTATTATAGGAGAAAAGATCAAAAATATATTGCGTATGTATTTTATGCATGAATTTAGAGATAAGTTTTAGAGATAAGTTAAGTTTTAAATTCATATATACAAAATATATACATATGTTGATATATGTTGATAGTTGAACAAAAATGTTGATAGTTAAAAAAAATAAGCCGCCTCCACCACAGGACCGACCGCCACTATACAAAAAGTACAATGCCAAAATTTATAGGATTTTTTACATAATAATTTATATCAAACCAAAATAACTTCTAATAATTTAATAACATTTTGTTTTATTCAATAAAAATAATTATAAGCAATGAAATCGTAAAAATATATGTACATTCATTCATACATCCATTTATTATTATTATTATTGTAATGTAGATACATGATTTTTTTTTCATTCAAAAAATAATATTAGAAGTAAAAAATAATAAAAACTGTAAACAAATACAAAACAAACATAAGATTAATATTAAATCTGCTAACAAAAATTTTACCGTTTTAATTTTATGTTATCAACAAATGAATAAATAGGTAATATGCATTGGCATAGATATAAGTACATACATATGTATGTATATAAATTTTTAGAGATATAAAAAAAAACAAAAAAAAAATTGTTCATATAAATATATATGAAATTTGAACTTGGAAAAAAAATTAAATAAAAGTTAAAGTTAGTCGGATCAAAAAATGTTCTATGGCGAAGTTGTTACTCTTTACTTGTGTAACAACTTTTTCTTAATCATTTTTCTCACCAAATTTTTCTGTTACGAAATATTCGTAAAAAAACTTAAAAAGTACACTAGTAAACTACCACTTGCGGTTGTCCGATTTGCTCAAAAAGCTTATCAATCCGAGATATTTAAAAAATTTTTTGGTAGCACCCCCTCTTTAAGAGTTATTACGCCTCAAAAATTGAAAATTTGCTATTTTTATATACCTGTAACTTAGGCACCTGTACAAATTTTTCTTCGGCAAGACATGAAAATTAAAGGTTCAATATTATATTTTTATGTGTGTTAACGGCTTTTCTTAGTTATGTAGGATTCCGGAATTACTGCCCCTCAAAGTTTCAAAAATGTTCTATTTTCACATTTTTTCTTATTACATGAAATTTTCAAGTTTTTGTGTAAGTCACACTTCTAAACAGTTTGTATTGAGTTTTGGAAATGTGCGCTTTTAAAAACCGTTGGTTTACATACTACCTTCTTTTTTATTAAAAAAAAAATAAAAACTTAATATGAAATTAAATAACAAAATAACTGGATACAAATGTTACCTTACCAATAATGAAACTCTGTTTTTCTGAATATTATAAATCTTTTGTAAACTGTGTCTTACCACACTGTGTATTCATTATTGGATATAAAAGTGATGATAATTATTTAAAAATCATTCATGATGCATTATAATAATAAATGTTCAATATTTATAAAATTAATGCAATTAAAAAAAAAATGAGGTTTTTTATACCAAAGTAGAACAATATGTCCAGCCTAGAATATATTATTATATCTATAAATTTGCAGAATGTAACGTTTCAGTGTACGTAATTTCAAAAATTTGTTTTTAAAATAAGTTTTTGTCAAATAAAAAAAAAAAAACCCATTTTCAAATTAATCTCACAACACTACAACTCATTATAATATAAAAACCAATATCACCACTATTATATCGAAATACTGATTTTTTTTTTTTGATTATCACACATTTTCACGCAATATATTAACAATTTTTGGTTTAAAAAAAAAAAAAAACTAAGGTAATCAATATCATGGTAGATATGATTAAAAGATAATAGACTTCGTTTTAAAATAAAATGATTTAAATTGAGGCGTCCTCAACTAATTATCAATTGCATCTTGACCGTAATAAATCAGAATTTTTATAATTCTATAAAAAGCTAGAAGCGAAAAATAAGTTTGAGTCTGAAATAATAATATCATATTATATCAATATCTCAATATTTTATTCACAGTATAATTAATTAATGCACTTAGTAGGAATTAAAGTTTTTAAAGTGGATGGAACATAGGTTACACTGTATAGTTGACACTTAATCCGCAATATTACTTTTAAGATGAAACAATAAAATATATCCCCTCTTCTAAAGACATTTCTACTTTTCTTTAACATTTTTTAAATTTGTGGACTGGATTATCTTAAGTTAGACATATGATTATATTCTGCTGCCTCTTGAACAATTTTTCAAATTACCTATTCTTTCATTAAAAACTTAAGCCGAAAATGTCTGGGTCAGATATATTTTTGTTTATTTTTAAAATTTTTTCCCCTACTGCATAAATGTGGCAAGGAAATTACACAGCCCTTGCTTTTCAGGCGTGGCTGTTAATGCCGTAACGGAGAATTATTCTTAAGATGTATGTGGGATTTGAACTTACGCTCCTTCGGTGATTACAGACTATTTTATACGCGCTTACCCGCTAGATCACCGAGGCCCCCTTCAAATTTTAAACTTAAAATTACTCGATGGAATATTGGAAACCTATACATATATATTATCTTCCTATACGTTATTTCTGTTTTAATAATTAAGAATAGATATTGAAAACTTTTTAATAATTAATGTTATTTATTTAAAAACATTGTTTTTACATTCCAAAAATCCAATTTAATCCTAAAATTGAATACAATGAGAGAAATAAAAGCATTACAAAATAAAGCAATTTAATTTAAATAATAATATAATAGAATATCGATATTGTTGTTATTTCATTTGGTTATACATAAATAATAGTAAATAAAAATCAAAAAATTATAAAAACAACCAACAAAGACAGCATAAAATATATTTAAAATAAGGCCAAAATCAGTACCATAAACGGATCAAAAGCTATCATCAATCGAATAAGATTTATAAATCAAAATCTGAAAAAAAAACACAAACAAAAGCTAATGAAATACAGTCTTATTGCAATGCTCTTATCAATATACCATTATTGTTTATATATTGCACAACCAGAAAAAAAAAAATTAAAAACAAACTATTTCGGGTTTTTAGTTGATTTTTTGTTAAATAAAATGAAAATTTTATACAATTTAAAATGAACATGTAATATATTTAAAAAAAAAGAAGTCACTTGAAACTAGAAGGACATCATACTTTAAGTATTAATCATAAGTAGTCATCATAATATAGAATGAAGTTGCAGCTTTTAATTACAAATTCCATTATTGTACTTATTTCATATTTTCACATTTTCAAAAATGTCAAAAAATATTGAAGGTAATAAATGTTTATCTCGTAAAGGAAGAAAGAGACATCGTTAAACAGCATTTTTACTACACGTAAATAAGTATAGCAGCTGTCTTTCATTATCAACCCTTATAAAATATCTTAAAATGAAGTTGTGAATGAAATGGAGATTAGGTATAATATGGAGATTTAGGTATATCCATTTATTGGTTACAATGTAACATTAATGGTTTCAGTGAACCATCAGTAAAAAGAGTTTATTAAAAATTCTTCAAAATGAGAAAACACGATGTCTTCAGATCATTACTACGCGTTCTCTAGATAATTTTTATAGGTTTTCTGAAAATAATAATGTTTTTGTTATTGGACTGTTTAGGTATTGATTAATCTACTAATAAATAGTCAAAAGCCTATCAATATTTTAGTTTTTTAATTTTCATTCAGTTTTCACAGTTAGCTGCTATAAACTTAAGACTAATTCAAATTTTATAAAAGGATTTGAAATATCTGGTCAAAAAACTCACTTTATGATTCAAAAAAATTAAAAATTTTAGATTTATTCTTCTTTACTGGGTCCGAAAAATATGTCGGAATCTAATATTGCAAAAATAAAATGTATAGGTAGATTTCAAATAAAAAATAAAATTGTTTGAGTGGCCGTTTTCAATAGAGATGATGTTTGTAACATTTTTAAGTTTTATTTCTTTGAGAACATGCATAAGTTACATTAGAAAAATGTTTGAATTTCCCTGCTTTTAAAAGCGTTAGGGATTAAACATTAAAAATTCGATATTTTTAGTGACCAGGTTTTAACTTTTTTTAATTAAATGTAATTTATTTCCAATTGAAGAAAGTGTCTCTTTATTTTTTACACAAAAATTTATTTTTACATAAACAAATGTAAAAAATTTTTTAAAATTGCTGCAATTAGTAAATGTACTTTTAGTAGGTGCACTTTCAAAAATATTTTGTTTTGCATAATATTATCCTGTTTTCATGAAAGTATTTTATGTATCTATTATGTTTTATATATTTTGTTTATTTATATGAAATTTACTAAAATAATGATTGCAGAAATAAAGCTATTCAAAAGTGAACAATAAATAACTTTGGGGGTGCCATATGCACGTCGATATTTTTACGTGAAAAATAATTAGAGTCAAAATCGTTATAAAAAAAGATTATTATATTTTTGTTGTATTTTATTTTTTCTATATTGTATTTCTATGTATAAAATTTTAAAATGATAAGACCCAGGAGTTATACGAAACTATCGTTTATCTTTCACAAGCTTGGAGATAGCATATAAAAACCAAAGATGAAAATTTAATTATAAGAATATTTTTTTAAAAATATTGTAATTAATTCTTTAATCATTTTAAAACTGATAATTATTATTTAAAAGTTAATTCCTACATTTTACAAAAATTACTACAAAAATAATGGAGAAAATGGAGAAAAACCGGAAAAAATAAATTATTTATGGTTTTGTTTTCTTTTTATTTTTATTTTTGTCGCTTATAGTTATAGTGTTTAATTTAATTATGCCATCATTAAAAATACAGTGTATGTATCTATGTACCAATATTTCAAAAATATCAAAAATAATTAATTTTATCCTTAAATGACATGTGAAAGGATTATAATTCATCAATCGCGCTACCACTATTCTCTATTTAGTATTCCACAATTCCACATAAAACAAAAAACAACAAACAAAAAAAAAAAAACAGTTATTATGTTGATTCATAACTGTCACGCAATCAATATTTTTAATTTTTTGTTTTGTTTGGTCTATTTCGTTTTTTTTTATTTTTTTTTTTTTTGGAATTCCGTTGGTTGTGATTGTTTGTTATTTATTATCTTATTGTTTTTTTAGCACATTTCCAAAAATATTTTGAAAAAATGTGTCTATTAGTTTCATTCTGTCCGCCCGTCTGTCTGGCTGTTTATAAAACTTTTACACCGTTAAAGATAGAGAAAAAAAATTTTAACCATTGGTAGGTCTCATAAAAAATTAATGTGGTAGAATAACTTTTTCGTGTAGTCCTATTTATTACAAAGCTACAGCCCCTCAAACTTTGAAAAAGTCCTATTTTAAATGCGTATATCTCATGTTCTGCCTAACATTTTTTCAATCTGAATACGTCAATTATACTAACTTTTAAAATTAGTATATGTTTACTCACAAAATTTTTTTATACCACTCCCTGTTTAGGAGATGTGAAGGCTCAAAAATTGAAAATTTGCTATTTTTAGACACGTGAAATTAGGCAATCAATAATATTTTTTTTACGTGTGTTAACCATTTTTCCTAGTTGTATAGGGTTCCAGACTTCCATCCTCTGAAAATTGCAAAAAAGTTCTATTTTCACATTTTTTCTCATCCTATATGAAATTTTAAAATTTTGGTGCAAGTCACACTTCTAAACAGTTTGTATTGTCTTTTAGAAATGTCCGCTTTTAAAAACTGTAGATTTACATTCTGCCTTGTTTTTATGTTTTTTTTTTTATTTTATTTTTATTATTTTTTTTTTTTTGTGCATCGATAATTGGCTTTCATGAATTTTTAATTATAAACCATTGTTACTATTGTTAATGTTACAATAAAGACGCAGACTCATTTACATTAATATGAATATGTTTGCAATGATTGTAAAATATAACCTATATTAAATAAATTTTTTGAAGTGTTTTTGGATTTTTATATTTGGGAAGAACCTGATTATTAATAATATGTAACCTGAATAAAGAAAGAAAATTCTGAATAAATTTTTAAAATTTCTCCAGTTTTCATGAATACGGTATACTCTTCTAAATGTAAAATTTAGACTACTCGGTGTGCATTTAACATTAGATTAAGCTTCAGTTTCTTAAATCATTATTTTTACTAAGCCGTTTATTATGCTTCTATTGCTATTGTATAAGATTATGAAACACAAATATTACATTTGGATACAATTTTGGATTTCAGTTGGATATGACGTGACCGAGTGATTGAAAGCCTGGTGATTGAACCATTTAGCCATTAGTTAGATTAAAGCTAAAGTTGATTTAAAAAATATTCCTCAAATATTTTAGATTACCAGTGGATCCATATCCGCTGTTCTATGTTTTCTCGCATTATTTATTAAGTTTTATCTTCATAACCTGACCCTCCTTTTGCGTGGCATTAATAAAATATTAATATTAATAAAATATTATATTCTTTTTGAAACTTCCTGTATTTTATATTTAATAATATTAAACAAATTTATGTCATATTATTATGTAAATATTATAATTAGAATAAATATGTATAAATATGCTTTTTATATTTAATATCAATTGTTTCTACCCTGATTCTTTGAACTTTATTCATTTTCTCTGATTTACAAAGGGAAAAACACGATTTAAATGAAAATTAAATCATTTCAAAGAATTGCATTATAAAAAAAAAAAAATGATTAATTGTAAAATTAGCAATTGATTTTTACTGGAAATGTCATATTATTAATTATTTTTCTCATATTTTATATTATAATATAATGGTAGAATATTGGTGTTTGATTTTAATGAAAGAACATAATAATAATAAAAATATTTTAATAAAATTTGAAACTAAAGACAATATTTCAATATAATTATTATTATATATAGTTCAGTTATTGACAAATAATTAAAATATTTTCGAAACATAATGATTTTATGGAATCTCAACTTAAAAAACAAATATTTTATAAAACAATACCGAATTAAAAAAAGAAACAGCACTCCTTCACTCATATATGGGAAAAATTTTACTGACAAAAATTATTATTTACCACGTGTCTTTTTATAAAATATTAAATTTCAAAAGTTGTCTATTGGGAATTGAACTATTGAACAAAATTTAAAAGTTGATGTTTATTTAAAATGATTGTTTCGTTTCCTAGCTTCATTTTTTTAGTTTCGAGCTTCAGTTTGTCCACACATGGAAGAACTTATTGTTAAATATTGTGAATAAATTAATAAATGTGAGGCGAGAAGCCAACAGTAGTGTTCTGTTTTTTTTAAGTTGAAGACATTTTACTACTGTACTGAGAGTTTTTTATTTTCTCCTTTTATGTAATGGACTTTCATAGAAAAATATGCAAAAATATGAATCACAAAAAAAAAAAAAAAACTAAACTAATAATTTAAAGGGAAATGTAGCTTTTATATTGTAGAGATGATCAGAGAATAAAATGTTATAAATCGTTTTCTTTTTTTTTTTTCTAATGCATTTATCTGCCACATAAATGTGGACAGGAAATTACACAGCCTTTCCTGTTCAGGTGTAGCTGTAAATGTCGTAAGGGGGAATAACTCTTACGACGTGTGTGGGATTCGAACCCACACTACCTCGGTGTTTACAGCGTGTTGTTACGAAAAGGAAAGGACCCTTAATGTTTTTTTTAATTTTTAATATACATAAAATAATATAATAGTAACTAGGAGGGACGTAACTATTCTTATGTAATAAAATACAAAATTTAAAAATTTAAACAAACATTTAATCAAACTAAAATGTAATTTATAAATACGTAATTATAGTGTTTTTAAAACATTTTTTAAGCATATTCAAAAATTGTAAAGTAACTAAAAGTAAAAACAATGTTATTTTAGTTCTGTGTTAGTTTAGTTGAATGTTTAGTTCAATGTTTAGTTTAGTTTTTTTTTCTTATTATTAAATATTTGGAACACTCATTAATTTAGCTTAGAAAAAATTTATCAAAGTTGAAGATAATTTATTTATGAATTATATTTTACTGATTTTAATATTAGAAATAACATAGGATAATGCAATATCACTAAAATCATCGGTTACTATAGTCGATATAAGTTAAATAGCTAATATTAGTAATTTTACATAGTCAGTAATATTATATTTATGTTATGTATTTTCTTACAAGAGGCATTTGATAACGGAAATTTAATTTATAAGTAATTTTTTTCTTATTAAAAACACATAGTACGTGTAAAATTTGAATTTGCACTTTCTCACTTGAAATACCATTTGCTTGTTAAAGAATAATTGTTTTGTTTTCATTAAACTTTCACTTTTTCTAATTTGTTTATAATTTTATACTATTTTAACCTAAAAAAAAAGTTAGCAAAAGATGTTTCCACTATTTTAGTTTTTAATTAATATAATTCATTTAAAAATATTTGATATTTTTTGTTAGTTTAAATGCGACACATAAATGCACATAAATGCGACAAGGATATTTATTACACAGCCTTTACTTTCCAGTTTATAGTGTAAATATCGTAAGGGAGAATTATTTGTACGATGTGTGTGGGATTCAAACTCACACTTCATTGTTATTTATAACATATTTTATACGCTCTTGCCCACTATGCAACCGAGGTCCTCTTATATAAAATTGTATATAACTTTTAAGAAGAAAAACCTAATACTTAATTAAAATTCTTTATGTTTTGAAATTGCATACTTCGTGGCGTTATTATTTTTTTTTTTAGTAAAATATGTAAAAGAAGTTATTTATTGATTTTTAAAAATATTTTCTATAATGTTTTTTTCATAAATTAAAATACCTATTGAAAATTAATTAAATTTTATAATTAATGAGAACGTAATTTTATTAAAATGTAATTCGTTAGTGAATAAAATTTGTTTTTACTTTATGTAACATTTTAATTGAATATGTAATCATTTTTTAATATAAATATTGCTTTTAGTATAAACTTCATAATTTAATTTTTTAATTTTTAAATCCCTTGTGGTCAAAATTAATTGATAATTATACGATTATTGAATGTATAATTATTACATTTGTGAATATTTACTTATTTTATTTTTTAACTAGATAACTTAAGTATAAATTATTTTATTATAAAATAACACTTTTTCTTAAAAATTAAATATTTAATATACGGGAATAATCCCCCTTTGGAATAAATAAATAATTTTGGAATAAAATCAATAAACATGCTTTTACCAGAAATTTTGAAAATTAAAAAGGCTGTGTGTAGTCTGTATTATTTATCAGAATTGTTTGAGCTCCCACTACTCTAGAAAGGAATAAGGATAGATTTTAAAACTTGAGGCTTTTTTAAAAGATCTGCCATTAAAGGGAATATCAACATTTAAATCCAAAACTCAAAATATTAAAATTGGAGAGTGAGATATAAGAAATTTGTTTTTCTCATAT
This sequence comes from Poecilobothrus nobilitatus, assembly GCA_947095535.1. Classification (NCBI taxonomy): domain Eukaryota; kingdom Metazoa; phylum Arthropoda; class Insecta; order Diptera; family Dolichopodidae; genus Poecilobothrus; species Poecilobothrus nobilitatus. The sequence goes on from OX352774.1 coordinate 232,282,080, forward strand.
TTATTTCGAGCCCTACTTCTGCTGCACATTCATCATTCTATTTATCTTTTCATCTAATTTTTGGTCATTATGTGCATGTAGGCATATTATCGTCCTCATAATCCAGCAATTTTAATTTATTTGTAAGTTGCCAGTTGATATACTTGGAGATGTTATTGGTTTTACGCATGACTTCATCCAGGACTTAATTGAACAACATTAATGATAATGGGCAATCTTGCTTGACTCTATTCCAGAAAATTTTTGCTCGTTCAGGTTATTCTTATGTATAATTTGTGTTGTAGAATTGTTGTATTGGTTTTTCATGATGTTAATTATTTTTTTGGGGATTCCATTTATTTCGAGTGCTTTCCAAATCGAATTTCTATTCAAGGTATCGAAAGTTCTGTAGAAGTTTACAAAATGCAATGTATAATGGTGAAGTTGAAGTCCATTGATTATTCCACAATTATTCTTAGGGTATTTTGTTAATCGATGCAGAATTTTACCTTTCCGAAACCTCAACAAGATAAATAGTAATATCATTAACAGTGAAATAGTAAATAATTGTTTTGGTGGGTTATTTTATTTGTAAAACTATTTTGTTTTAAGGGATAAATCATAATATGAAATAACATTTCAAATAAAAATGAAATAAACCCAAAAAAAAAGAAATAATCACCAAAATATTGGAGGATGGTTTTATTGCATTTTTTTATATAATACAAATCTGTAAAGCAGTAGATAATTTAATTGTGCAAAAACTTTAGAAACTGTAGAAAAACATAGAATCTGTAGTAGTATTTCTTACTCGAAAATAGATTTTAATATTCTATATTATTGTTAATTATAAAATTGTTATATTCTAAATTATTATATTCTAAAACATTCTAAAGTTTTTGAATATTTAAACGTAAAGTCTTCAAAAGGATCACTCTCCAGATTAATAATAACATTAAGATTTAATACAAACAATACAAACATAAATTACTATTTTTATTTGGGTAAATCTATAAATACCTATGCTTTCGTCAGAATTCTAAAATTGATCAATTGAAACATTATAATATTACTCGTCTTTGTATATTATTTTATTTATCTGACTCATGCCGTAGAGGTGAAGTTGCCAGCTTTTCAATTGGAGGGTCCTGGATTCAAACTCCGGTCAGCTCATGTAACAAAATAATTAGTAAATTTATAATAATAATAATAACTGCTACAGCGACATTGCGGCTTCCTTAATTATTACTTCATCTCGGAAGGTGTTATATTAGACCGAATGTTATAACTGTTGATGGCTAACGTCACTGATAACAAATAGGCGGAAACATTTGTTTCCTAAGATTCTCTCTGCCCATTTCAATGTTTTCGAATGCTTGTCCTATTCTCTTTTAAACCTAATCTCTAGTTAATACACTGGGTTAGAAGTTAGATGTTTCATACCACAATAATATGTGTTAAAGGGGGGATGTGGATTTAGTTATTAAAAATCTGACACTACCCACCTTCTTTAGGCAAAAAAATTAACTTAACAATAAAATCCTTAATAATTAAACAATATTAAAATATATGTATCACATATTATATATATATATAGGTGCTACAAGTAGGATGATATTATAATATTCTATTTTTGAATAATGTAATAAAATTATAGAAACACATTACACATATACATACCTAGATAAGCATAAATTATTAATTCTTTAATTATCATTAATAAGGACTAAATATGATTAAAAACCAGATTCAGAACTCATAACTATTTTATATCGCTCTGAAAATGGATTTTGAAAATACCGAATTTTTAAATCGATTTTTTTACCATTTCCCGTTGTTTTTTCACGATTTTAAGCTTATTTTAATAGCATTTTTGCTTCTTTAGTAAAAATGAATATTTTTCTTCAAAATAAGAATTTTGGACAAAAAATAGAGATTTTATGTAGGGGACGATATTTCTAAATATCAAAACGAAATCCAAAACTCATAACTATTTTATATCGCCTGAAAATGGATTTTGAAAATACCGAATCTTTAAATCGATTTTTCTACCATTTCCCGTTGTTTTTTCACGATTTTATGCTTATTTTGTTATGATTTTTTCTTCTTCAGTAAAAACTGAAGAAAAACGGAATATTTTCCTTCAAAATAAGAATTTTGGACAAAAAATAGAGATTTTGTGTAGGGGACGATACTTCTGAATATAAAAATGAAATCCGAAACTCATAACTAACTTATATCGCCTAAAAATGGATTTTGAAAATACAGAATCTTTAAATCGATTTTTCTACCATTTCCAGTTGTTTTTTCACGATTTCAAGCTTATTTCGTTATCATTTTTTCTTCTTCAGTAAAAACTGAATATTTTCTTTCAAAATAAGAATTTTGGACAATAAATAGAGATTTTATGTAGGGGACGATACTTCTGAATATAAAAATGAAATCCGAAACTCGTAACTAACTTATATCGCCTAAAAATGGATTCTGAAAACACAGAATCTTTAAATCGATTTTTCTACCATTTCCCGTTGTTTTTTCACGATTTCAGGCTTATTTCGTTATCATTTTTTCTTCTTCAGTAAAAACTGAATATTTTCCTTCAAAATAAGAATTTTGGACAATAAATAGAGATTTTGTGTAGGGGACGAAATTTCTGAATATAAAAATGAAATCCGAAACTCGTAACTAACTTATATCACCTGAAAGCGAATTTTAAAAATACTGAATCTTTAAATCGAGTTTTCTAGCATTTCCCGTTGGTTTTTCGCGATTTTAAGCTTATTTTGTTATCATTTTTTCTCTTTCAGTAAAAACAGAATATTTTTCTTCAAAAGAAGAATTTTGGACAATAAATAGAGATTTTGTGTAGGGGACGAAATTTCTGAATATAAAAATGAAATCCGAAACTCATAACTAACTTATATCGCCTAAAAATGAATTTTGAAAATACCGAATCTTTAAATCGATTTTTCTACCATTTCCCGTTGTTTTTTCACGATTTTAAGCTTATTTTGTTATCATTTTTTCTTTTTCAGTAAAAACTGAATATTTTTCTTCAAAATAAGAATTTTGGACAAAAAATAGAGATTTTGTGTAGGGACGATATTTTTAAATATAAAAACGAAATTCAAAACTCAAAACTATTTTATATCGCCTGAAAATGGATTTTGCAAATACCGAATCTTTAAATCGATTTTTCTACCATTTCCCGTTGTTTTTTCGCGATTTTAAGCTTATTTTGTTATCATTTTTTCTCTTTCAGTAAAAACTGAATATTTTTCTTCAAAATAAGAATTTTGGACAAAAAATAGAGATTTTGTGTAGGGGACGAAATTTCTGAATATAAAAATGAAATCTTAAACTCATAACTAACTTATATCGCCTAAAAATGTATTTTGAAAATACAGAATCTTTAAATCGATTGTTCTACCATTTCCCTTTGTTTTTTCACGATTTCAAGCTTATTTCGTTATCATTTTTTCTTCTTCAGTAAAAACTGAATATTTTCCTTCAAAATAAGAATTTTGGACAATAAATAGAGATTTTGTGTAGGGGACGATACTTCTGAATATAAGAATGAAATCCGAAACTCATAACTAACTTATATCGCCTAAAAATGGATTTTGAAAATACTGAATCTTTAAATCGATTTTTCTACCATTTCCCGTTGTTTTTTCACGATTTTAAGCTTATTTTGTTATCATTTTTTCTTTTTCAGTAAAAACTGAATATTTTTCTCGAAAATAAGAATTTTGGACAAAAAATAGAGATTTTGTGTAGGGGACGAAATTTCTGAATATAAAAATGAAATCCGATACTCATAACTAACTTATATCACCTGAAAGCGGATTTTAAAAATACCGAATATTTAAATCGAGTTTTCTACCATTTCCCGTTGTTTTTTCGCGATTTTGAGCTTATTTTGTTATCATTTTTTCTTCTTCAGTAAAAACTGAATATTTTCCTTCAAAATAAGAATTTTGGACAAAAAACAGAGATTTTGTGTAGGCGACGATGTTTCTAAATATAAAAATGAAATTCTAAACTCATAACTAATTTATATCGCCTGAAAGTGGATTTTAAAAATACCGAATCTTTAAATCGATTTTTCTACCATTTCCCGTTGTTTTTTCGCGATTTTAAGCTTATTTTGCTATCATTTTTTCTTCTTCAGTAAAAACTGAATATTTCCCTTCGAAATAAGAATTTTGGACACAAAACAGAGATTTTGTGTAGGGGACGATATTTCTGAATATAAAAATGAAATTCAAAACTCATAACTAATTTATATCGCCTAAAAATGGATTTTGAAAATACCGTATCTTTAAGTCGATTTTTCTACAATTTCCCGTTGTGTTTTCGCGATTTTAAGCTTATTTTGTTATCATTTTTTCTTCTTCAGTAAAAACTGAATATTTTCGTTCAAAATAAGAATTTTGGACAAAAAATAGAGATTTTGTGTAGGGGACGATATTTCTGAATATAAAAACGAAATTCAAAACTCATAACTAATTTATATCGCCTAAAAATGGATTTTGAAAATACCGTATCTTTAAGTCGATTTTTCTACAATTTCCCGTTGTTTTTTCGCGATTTTAAGCTTATTTTGTTATCATTTTTTCTTCTTCAGTAAAAACGGAATATTTTCCTTCAAAAAAAGAATTTTGGACAAAAAATAGAGATTTTGTGTAGGGGACGATGTTTCTAAATACAAAAACGAAATTCTAAACTCATAACTAATTTATATCGCCTGAAAGTGGATTTTAAAAATACCGAATCTTTAAAACGATTTTTCTACCATTTCCCGTTCTTTTTTCACGATTTTAAACTTATTTTGTTATCATTTTTTCTTCTTCAGTACAAACTGAATATTTTCGTTCAAAATAAGAATTTTGGACAAAAAATAGAGATTTTGTGTAGGGGACGATATTTCTGAATATAAAAACGAAATTCAAAACTCATAACTAATTTATATCGCCTAAAAATGGATTTTGAAAATTCCGAATCTTTAAAACGATTTTTCTACCATTTCCCGTTGTTTTTTCGCGATTTTAAACTTATTTTGTTATCATTTTTTCTTCTTCAGTAAAAACTGAATATTTTCCTTCAAAATAAGAATTTTGGACAAAAAATAGGGATTTTGTGTAGGGGACGATATTTCTGAATATAAAAATGAAATCCGAAACTCATAACTAATTTATATCGCCTAAAAATGGATTTTGAAAATACCGTATCTTTAAATCGATTTTTCTACCATTTCCCGTTGTTTTTTCACGATTTTAAGCTTATTTTGTTATCATTTTTTCTTTTTCAGTAAAAACTGAATATTTTTCTTCAAAATAAGAATTTTGGAAAAAAAATAGAGATTTTGTGTAGGGGACGATATTTTTAAATATAAAAACGAAATGCAAAACTCATAACTATTTTATATCGCCTGAAAATGGATTTTGAAAATACCGAATCTTTAAATCGATTTTTCTACCATTTTCCGTTGTTTTTTCACAATTTTAAACTTATTTTGTTATCATTTTTTGTTTTTCAGTAAAAACTGAATATTTTTCTTGAAAATAAGAATTTTGGACAAAAAATAAAGATTTTGTGTAGGGGACGATATTTTTAAATATAAAAACGAAATGCAAAACTCATAACTATTTTATATCGCCTGAAAATGGATTTTGAAAATACCGAATCTTTAAATCTATTTTTCTACCATTTTCCGTTGTTTTTTCACGATTTCAAGCTTATTTCGTTATCATTTTTTCTTCTTCAGTAAAAACTGAATATTTTCCTTCAAAATAAAAATTTTGGACAATACATAGAGATTTTGTGTAGGGGACGATACTTCTGAATATAAAAATGAAATCCGAAACTCATAACTAACTTATATCGCCTAAAAATGGATTTTGAAAATACCGAATCTTTAAATCGATTTTTCTACCATTTCAAGTTGTTTTTTCACGATTTTAAGCTTATTTTGTTATTATTTTTTCTTTTTCAGTAAAAACTGAATATTTTCCTTCAAAATAAGAATTTTGGACAAAAAATAGAGATTTTGTGTAGGGACGATATTTTTAAATATAAAAACGAAATTCAAAACTCAAAACTATTTTATATCGCCTGAAAATGGATTTTGAAAATACCGAATCTTTAAATCGATTTTTCTACCATTTCCCGTTGTATTTTCGCGATTTTAAGCTTATTATGTTATCATTTTTTCTTTTTCAGTAAAAACTGAATATTTTTCTTCAAAATAAGAATTTAGGACAAAAAATAGAGATTTTGTGTAGGGGACGAAATCGCTGAATATAAAAATGAAATCCGAAACTCATAACTAACTTATATCGCCTAAAAATGGATTTTGAAAACACAGAATCTTTAAATCGATTTTTCTACCATTTCCCGTTGTTTTTTCACGATTTCAGGCTTATTTCGTTATCATTTTTTCTTCTTCAGTAAAAACTGAATATTTTCCTTCAAAATAAGAATTTTGGACAAAAAATAGAGATTTTGTGTAGGGGACGAAACTTCTGAATATAAAAATGAAATCCGATACTCGTAACGAACTTATATCACCTGAAAGCGAATTTTAAAAATACTGAATCTTTAAATCGAGTTTTCTAGCATTTCCCGTTGGTTTTTCGCGATTTTAAGCTTATTTTGTTATCATTTTTTCTCTTTCAGTAAAAACTGAATATTTTTCTTCAAAAGAAGAATTTTGGACAATAAATAGAGATTTTGTGTAGGGGACGAAATTTCTGAATATAAAAATGAAATCCGAAACTCATAACTAACTTATATCGCCTAAAAATGAATTTTGAAAATACCGAATCTTTAAATCGATTTTTCTACCATTTCCCGTTGTTTTTTCACGATTTTAAGCTTATTTTGTTATCATTTTTTCTTTTTCAGTAAAAGCTGAATATTTTTCTTCAAAATAAGAATTTTGGACAAAAAATAGGGATTTTGTGTAGGGACGATATTTTTAAATATAAAAACGAAATTCAAAACTCAAAACTATTTTATATCGCCTGAAAATGGATTTTGAAAATACCGAATCTTTAAATCGATTTTTCTACCATTTCCCGTTGTTTTTTCACGATTTTAAGCTTATTTTGTTATCATTTTTTCTTTTTCAGTAAAAACTGAATATTTTTCTTGAAAATAAGAATTTTGGACAAAAAATAGAGATTTTGTGCAGGGACGATATTTTTAAATATAAAAACGAAATTCAAAACTCAAAACTATTTTATATCGCCTAAAAATGTATTTTGAAAATACAGAATCTTTAAATCGATTGTTCCACCATTTCCCTTTGTTTTTTCACGATTTCAAGCTTATTTCGTTATCATTTTTTCTTCTTCAGTAAAAACTGAATATTTTCCTTCAAAATAAGAATTTTGGACAATAAATAGAGATTTTGTGTAGGGGACGATACTTCTGAATATAAGAATGAAATCCGAAACTCATAACTAACTTATATCGCCTAAAAATGGATTTTGAAAATACTGAATCTTTAAATCGATTTTTCTACCATTTCCCGTTGTTTTTTCACGATTTTAAGCTTATTTTGTTATCATTTTTTCTTTTTCAGTAAAAACTGAATATTTTTCTTGAAAATAAGAATTTTGGACAAAAAATAGAGATTTTGTGTAGGGGACGAAATTTCTGAATATAAAAATGAAATCCGATACTCATAACTAACTTATATCACCTGAAAGCGGATTTTAAAAATACCGAATATTTAAATCGATTTTTCTACCATTTCCCGTTGTTTTTTCGCGATTTTAAGCTTATTTTGTTATCATTTTTTCTTCTTCAGTAAAAACTGAATATTTTCCTTCAAAATAAGAATTTTGGACAAAAAACAGAGATTTTGTGTAGGGGACAATGTTTCTAAATATAAAAACGAAATTCTAAACTCATAACTAATTTATATCGCCTGAAAGTGGATTTTAAAAATACCGAATCTTTAAATCGATTTTTCTACCATTTCAAGTTGTTTTTTCACGATTTTATTCTTATTTTGTTATAATTTTTTCTTTTTCAGTAAAAACTGAATATTTTTCTTCAAAATAAGAATTTTGGACAAAAAATAGAGATTTTGTGTAGGGGACGAAATTTCTGAATATAAAAATGAAATCCTAAACTCATAACTAACTTATATCGCCTAAAAATGGATTTTGAAAATACTGAATCTTTAAATCGATTTTTCTACCATTTCCCGTTGTTTTTTCACGATTTTAAGCTTATTTTGTTATCATTTTTTCTTTTTCAGTAAAAACTGAATATTTTTCTTGAAAATAAGAATTTTGGACAAAAAATAGAGATTTTGTGTAGAGGACGAAATTTCTGAATATAAAAATGAAATCCGATACTCATAACTAACTTATATCACCTGAAAGCGGATTTTAAAAATACCGAATCTTTAAATCGAGTTTTCTACCATTTCCCGTTGTTTTTTCGCGATTTTAAGCTTATTTAGTTATCATTTTTTCTTCTTCAGTAAAAACTGAATATTTTCCTTCAAAAAAAGAATTTTGGACAAAAAATAGAGATTTTGTGTAGGCGACGATGTTTCTAAATATAAAAATGAAATTCTAAACTCATAACTAATTTATATCGCCTGAAAGTGGATTTTAAAAATACCGAATCTTTAAATCGATTTTTCTACCATTTCCCGTTGTTTTTTCGCGATTTTAAGCTTATTTTGTTATCATTTTTTCTTCTTCAGTACAACCTGAATATTTTCGTTCAAAATAAGAATTTTGAGACAAAAATTAGAGATTTAGTGTATGGGACGATATTTCTGAATATAAAAATGAAATCCGATACTCATAACTAACTTATATCACCTGAAAGCGGATTTTAAAAATATCGAATCTTTAAATAGAGTTTTCTACCATTTCTCGTTGTTTTTTCGCGATTTTAAGCTTATTTTGATATCATTTTTTCTTCTTCAGTAAAAACTGAATATTTCCCTTCAAAATAAGAATTTTGAGACAAAAATTAGAGATTTTGTGTATGGGACGATATTTCTGAATATAAAAATGAAATCCGATACTCATAAATAACTTATATCACCTGAAAGCGGATTTTAAAAATACCGAATATTTAAATCGAGTTTTCTACCATTTCCCGTTGTTTTTTCTCGATTTTAAGCTTATTTTGTTATCATTTTTTCTTCTTCAGTAAAAACTGAATATTTCCCTTCAAAATAAGAATTTTGGACAAAAAACAGAGATTTTGTGTAGGGGACGATATTTCTGAATATAAAAATGAAATCCGAAACTCATAACTAATTTATATCGCCTAAAAATGGATTTTGAAAATACCGTATCTTTAAGTCGATTTTTCTACCATTTCCCGTTGTTTTTTCGCGATTTTAAGCTTATTTTGTTATCATTTTTTCTTCTTCAGTACAAACTGAATATTTTCGTTCAAAATAAGAATTTTGAGACAAAAATTAGAGATTTTGTGTATGGGACGATATTTCTGAATATAAAAATGAAATCAGATACTCATAACTAACTTATATCACCTGAAAGCGGATTTTAAAAATACCGAATATTTAAATCGAGTTTTCTACCATTTCCCGTTGTTTTTTCTCGATTTTAAGCTTATTTTGTTATCATTTTTTCTTCTTCAGTAAAAACTGAATATTTCCCTTCAAAATAAGAATTTTGGACAAAAAACAGAGATTTTGTGTAGGGGACGATATTTCTGAATATAAAAATGAAATCCGAAACTCATAACTAATTTATATCGCCTAAAAATGGATTTTGAAAATACCGTATCTTTAAGTCGATTTTTCTACCATTTCCCGTTGTTTTTTCACGATTTTAAGCTTATTTTGTTATCATTTTTTCTTCTTCAGTACAAACTGAATATTTTCGTTCAAAATAAGAATTTTGAGACAAAAATTAGAGATTTTGTGTATGGGACGATATTTCTGAATATAAAAATGAAATCCGATACTCATAACTAACTTATATCACCTGAAAGCGGATTTTAAAATACCGAATCTTTAAATCGAGTTTTCTACCATTTCCCGTTGTTTTTTCTCGATTTTAAGCTTATTTTGTTATCATTTTTTCTTCTTCAGTAAAAACTGAATATTTCCCTTCAAAATAAGAATTTTGGACAAAAAACAGATATTTTGTGTAGGGGACGATATTTCTGAATATAAAAATGAAATCCGAAACTCATAACTAACTTATATCGCCTAAAAATGGATTTTGAAAATACCGAATCTTTAAATCGATTTTTCTACCATTTCCCGTTGTTTTTTCGCGATTTTAAGCTTATTTTGTTATCATTTTTTTCTTCTTCAGTAGAAACTGAATATTTTCGTTCAAAATAAGAATTTTGAGACAAAAATTAGAGATTTTGTGTATGGGACGATATTTCTGAATATAAAAATGAAATCCGATACTCATAACTAACTTATATCACCTGAAAGCGGATTTTAAAAATACCGAATCTTTAAATCGAGTTTTCTACCATTTCCCGTTGTTTTTTCGCGATTTTAAGCTTATTTAGTTATCATTTTTTCTTCTTCAGTAAAAACTGAATATTTTCCTTCAAAAAAAGAATTTTGGACAAAAAATAGAGATTTTGTGTAGGCAACGATGTTTCTAAATATAAAAATGAAATTCTAAACTCATAACTAATTTATATCGCCTGAAAGTGGAGTTTAAAAATACCGAATCTTTAAATCGAGTTTTCTACCATTTCCCGTTGTTTTTTCGCGATTTTAAGCTTATTTAGTTATCATTTTTTCTTCTTCAGTAAAAACTGAATATTTTCCTTCAAAAAAAGAATTTTGGACAAAAAATAGAGATTTTGTGTATGGGACGATATTTCTGAATATAAAAATGAAATCCGATACTCATAACTAACTTATATCACCTGAAAGCGGATTTTAAAAATACCGAATCTTTAAATCGAGTTTTCTACCATTTCCCGTTGTTTTTTCGCGATTTTAAGCTTATTTAGTTATCATACTTATTTAGTTATCTTCTTCAGTAAAAACTGAATATTTTCCTTCAAAAAAAGAATTTTGGACAAAAAATAGAGATTTTGTGTAGGCGACGATGTTTCTAAATATAAAAATGAAATTCTAAACTCATAACTAATTTATATCGCCTGAAAGTGGATTTTAAAAATACCGAATCTTTAAATCGATTTTTCTACCATTTCCCGTTGTTTTTTCACGATTTTAAGCTTATTTTGTTATCATTTTTTCTTCTTCAGTAAAAAGGGAATATTTCCCTTCAAAATAAGAACTTTGGACAAAAAATAGAGATTTTGTGTAGGGGACGATATTTCTGAATATAAAAACGAAATTCAAAACTCATAACTAATTTATATGGCCTAAAAATGGATTTTGAAAATACAGAATCTTTAAATCGATTTTTCTACCATTTCCCGTTGTTTTTTCACGATTTCAGGCTTATTTCGTTATCATTTTTTCTTCTTCAGTAAAAACTGAATATTTTCCTTCAAAATAAGAATTTTGGACAATAAATAGAGATTTTGTGTAGGGGACGATACTTCTGAATATAAAAATGAAATCCGAAACTCATAACTAACTTATATCGCCTAAAAATGGATTTTGAAAATACCGAATCTTTAAATCGATTTTTCTACCATTTCAAGTTGTTTTTTCACGATTTCAGGCTTATTTCGTTATCATTTTTTCTTCTTCAGTAAAAACTGAATATTTTCCTTCAAAATAAGAATTTTGGACAATAAATAGAGATTTTGTGTAGGGGACGATACTTCTGAATATAAAAATGAAATCCGAAACTCATAACTAACTTATATCGCCTAAAAATGGATTTTGAAAATACAGAATCTTTAAGTCGATTTTTCTACCATTTCAAGTTGTTTTTTCACGATTTCAGGCTTATTTCGTTATCATTTTTTCTTCTTCAGTAAAAACTGAATATTTTCCTTCAAAATAAGAATTTTGGACAATAAATAGAGATTTTGTGTAGGGGACGATACTTCTGAATATAAAAATGAAATCCGAAACTCATAACTAACTTATATCGCCTAAAAATGGATTTTGAAAATACCGAATCTTTAAATCGATTTTTCTACCATATCAATTTGTTTTTTCACGATTTTAAGGTTATTTTGTTATCATTTTTTCTTTTTCAGTAGTAAAAACTGAATATTTTTCTTCAAAATAAGAATGTTGGACAAAAAATAGAGATTTTGTGTAGGGACGATATTTTTAAATATAAAAACGAAATTCAAAACTCAAAACTATTTTATATCGCCTGAAAATGGATTTTGAAAATACCGAATCTTTAAATCGATTTTTCTACCATTTCCCGTTGTATTTTCGCGATTTTAAGCTTATTTTGTTATCATTTTATCTTTTTCAGTAAAAACTGAATATTTTTCTTCAAAATAAGAATTTAGGACAAAAAATAGAGATTTTGTGTAGGGGACGAAATTTCTGAATATAAAAATGAAATCCGAAACTCATAACTAACTTATATCGCCTAAAAATGGATTTTGTAAATACCGAATCTTTAAATCGATTTTTCTACCATATCAAGTTTTTTTTTCACGATTTTAAGCTTATTTTGCTATCATTTTTTCTTTTTCAGTAAAAACTGAATATTTTTCTTCAAAATAAGAATGTTGGACAAAAAACAGATATTTTGTGTAGGGGACGATATTTCTGAATATAAAAATGAAATCCGAAACTCATAACTAACTTATATCGCCTAAAAATGGATTTTGTAAATACCGAATCTTTAAATCGATTTTTCTACCATATCAAGTTTTTTTTTCACGATTTTAAGCTTATTTTGTTATCATTTTTTCTTTTTCAGTAAAAACTGAATATTTTTCTTCAAAATAAGAATTTAGGACAAAAAATAGAGATTTTGTGTAGGGGACGAAATTTCTGAATATAAAAATGAAATCCGAAACTCATAACTAACTTATATCGCCTAAAAATGGATTTTGAAAATACAGAATCTTTAAATCGATTTTTCTACCATTTCCCGTTGTTTTTTCACGATTTTAAGCTTATTTCGTTATCATTTTTTCTTCTTCAGTAAAAACTGAATATTTTCCTTCAAAATAAGAATTTTGGACAATAAATAGAGATTTTGTGTAGTTGACGAAATTTCTGAATATAAAAATGAAATCCGAAACTCATAACTAACTTATATCGCCTAAAAATGGATTTTGAAAATACCGAATCTTTAAATCGATTTTTCTACCATTTCCCGTTGTTTTTTCACGATTTTAAGCTTATTTTGTTATCATTTTTTTCTTTTTCAGTAAAAACTGAATATTTTTCTTCAAAATAAGAATTTTGGACAAAAAATAGAGATTTTGTGTAGGGGACGAAATTTCTGAATATAAAAATGAAATCCGATACTCATAACTAACTTATATCACCTGAAAGCGAATTTTAAAAATACCGAATCTTTAAATCGAGTTTTCTAGCATTTCCCGTTGGTTTTTCGTGATTTTAAGCTTATTTTGTTATCATTTTTTCTTTTTCAGTAAAAAGTGAATATTTTTCTTCAAAAGAAGAATTTTGGACAATAAATAGAGATTTTGTGTAGGGGACGATACTTCTGAATATAAAAATGAAATCCGAAACTCATAACTAACTTATATCGCCTAAAAATGAATTTTGAAAATACCGAATCTTTAAATCGAATTTTCTACCATTTCCCGTTGTTTTTTCACGATTTTAAGCTTATTTTGTTATCATTTTTTCTTTTTCAGTAAAAACTGAATATTTTTCTTCAAAATAAGAATTTAGGACAAAAAATAGAGATTTTGTGTAGGGGACGAAATTTCTGAATACAAAAATGAAATCCGAAACTCATAACTAACTTATATCACCTAAAAATGGATTTTGAAAATACAGAATCTTTAAATCGATTTTTCTACCATTTCCCGTTGTTTTTTCACGATTTCAGGCTTATTTCGTTATCATTTTTTCTTTTTCAGTAAAAACTGAATATTTTTCTTCAAAATAAGAATTTTGGACAAAAAATAGAGATTTTGTGTAGGGACGATATTTTTAAATATAAAAACGAAAAACAAAATATATGAAAATGGATTTTGAAAATACCGAATCTTTAAATCGATTTTTCTAGATCGATTTTTTTATATCATCTGAAAGCGGATTTTAAAAATAAATAAAATGAAATCCGAAACTCATAACTAATTTATATCGCCTTTTTATATTATATAAAAATGGATTTTGAAAATACCGTATCTTTAAATCGATTTTTCCACCATTTCCCGTTGTTTTTTCGCGATGTTAAGCTTATTTTGTTATCATTTTTTCTTCTTCAGTAAAAACTGAATATTTTCCTTCAAAAAGGAATTTTGGACAAAAAATAGAGATTTTGTGTAGGGGACAATGTATCTAAATATAAAAACGAAATTCTAAACTCATAACTAATTTATATCGCCTGAAAGTGGATTTTAAAAATACCGAATCTTTAAATCGATTTTTCTACCATTTCCAGTTGTTTTTTCGCGATTTTAAGCTTATTTTGTTATCATTTTTTCTTTTTCAGTAAAAACTGAATATTTTTCTTGAAAATAAGAATTTTGGACAAAAAATAGAGATTTTGTGTAGGGGACGAAATTTCTGAATATAAAAATGAAATCCTAAACTCATAACTAACTTATATCGCCTAAAAATGTATTTTGAAAATACAGAATCTTTAAATCGATTGTTCTACCATTTCCCTTTGTTTTTTCACGATTTCAAGCTTATTTCGTTATCATTTTTTCTTCTTCAGTAAAAACTGAATATTTTCCTTCAAAATAAGAATTTTGGACAATAAATAGAGATTTTGTGTAGGGGACGATACTTCTGAATATAAGAATGAAATCCGAAACTCATAACTAACTTATATCGCCTAAAAATGGATTTTGAAAATACTGAATCTTTAAATCGATTTTTCTACCATTTCCCGTTGTTTTTTCACGATTTTAAGCTTATTTTGTTATCATTTTTTCTTTTTCAGTAAAAACTGAATATTTTTCTTGAAAATAAGAATTTTGGACAAAAAATAGAGATTTTGTGTAGGGGACGAAATTTCTGAATATAAAAATGAAATCCGATACTCATAACTAACTTATATCACCTGAAAGCGGATTTTAAAAATACCGAATATTTAAATCGAGTTTTCTACCATTTCCCGTTGTTTTTTCTCGATTTTAAGCTTATTTTGTTATCATTTTTTCTTCTTCAGTAAAAACTGAATATTTCCCTTCAAAATAAGAATTTTGGACAAAAAACAGAGATTTTGTGTAGGGGATGATATTTCTGAATATAAAAATGAAATCCGAAACTCATAACTAATTTATATCGCCTGAAAGTGGATTTTAAAAATACGGAATCTTTAAATCGATTTTTCTACCATTTCTCGTTGTTTTTTCGCGATTTTGAGCTTATTTTGTAATCATTTTTTTTTCTTCAGTAAAAACTGAATATTTACGTTCAAAATAAGAATTTTGTACAAAAAATAAAAATTTTGTGTAGGGGACGATATTTCTGAATATAAAAACGAAATTCAAAACTCATAACTAATTTATATCGCCTGAAAGTGGATTTTAAAAATACCAAATCTTTAAATCGATTTTTCTACCATTTCCCGTTGTTTTTTCGCGATTTTAAGCTTATTTTGTTATCATTTTTTCTTCTTCAGTACAAACTGAATATTTTCGTTCAAAATAAGAATTTTGAGACAAAAATTAGAGATTTTGTGTATGGGACGATATTTCTGAATATAAAAATGAAATCCGATACTCATAACTAACTTATATCACCTTAAAGCGGATTTTGAAAATATCGAATCTTTAAATCGAGTTTTCTACCATTTCCCGTTGTTTTTTCGCGATTTTAAGCTTATTTTGTTATCATTTTTTCTTCTTCAGTAAAAACTGAATATTTCCCTTCAAAATAAGAATTTTGAGACAAAAATTAGAGATTTTGTGTAGGGGACGATGTTTCTAAATACAAAAACGAAATTCTAAACTCATAACTAACTTATATCACCTGAAAGCGGATTTTAAAAATACCGAATCTTAAAATCGAGTTTTCTACCATTTCCCGTTGTTTTTTCTCGATTTTAAGCTTATTTTGTTATCATTTTTTCTTCTTCAGTAAAAACTGAATATTTCCCTTCAAAATAAGAATTTTGGACAAAAAACAGAGATTTTGTGTAGGGGACGAAATTTCTGAATATAAAAATGAAATCCGAAACTCATAACTAATTTATATCGCCTAAAAATGGATTTTGAAAATACCGAATCTTTAAATCGATTTTTCTACCATTTCCCGTTGTTTTTTCGCGATTTTAAGCTTATTTTGTTATCATTTTTTCTTCTTCAGTACAAACTGAATATTTTCGTTCAAAATAAGAATTTTGAGACAAAAATTAGAGATTTTGTGTATGGGACGATATTTCTGAATATAAAAATGAAATCCGATACTCATAACTAATTTATATCGCCTAAAAATGGATTTTGAAAATACCGAATCTTTAAGTCGATTTTTCTACCATTTCCCGTTGCTTTTTCGCGATTTTAAGCTTATTTTGTTATCATTTTTTCTTCTTCAGTACAAGCTGAATATTTTCGTTCAAAATAAGAATTTTGAGACAAAAATTAGAGATTTTGTGTATGGTACGATATTTCTGAATATAAAAATGAAATCCGATACTCATAACTAACTTATATTACGTGAAAGCGGATTTTAAAAATACCGAATCTTTAAATCGAGTTTTCTACCATTTCCCGTTGTTTTTTCGCGATTTTAAGCTTATTTAGTTATCATTTTTTCTTCTTCAGTAAAAACTGAATATTTTCCTTCAAAAAAAGAATTTTGGTCAAAAAATAGAGATTTTGTGTAGGCGACGATGTTTCTAAATATAAAAATGAAATTCTAAACTCATAACTAATTTATATCGCCTGAAAGTGGATTTTAAAAATACCGAATCTTTAAATCGATTTTTCTACCATTTCCCGTTGTTTTTTCGCGATTTTAAGCTTATTTTGTAATCATTTTTTTTTCTTCAGTAAAAACTGAATATTTCCCTTCAAAATAAGAATTTTGGACAAAAAATAGAGATTTTGTGTAGGGGACGATATTTCTGAATATAAAAACGAAATTCAAAACTCATAACTAATTTATATGGCCTAAAAATGGATTTTGAAAATACCGAATCTTTGAATCGATTTTTCTATCATTTCCTGTTTTTTTTTTCACGATTTTAAGCTTATTTTGTTATCATTTTTTCTTCTTCAGTACAAACTGAATATTTTCGTTCAAAATAAGAATTTTGGACAAAAAACAGATATTTTGTGTAGGGGACGATATTTCAGAATATAAAAATGAAATTCGAAAATCATAACTAATTTATATCGCCTAAAAATGGATTTTGAAAATACCTTCTTAAATCTTTAAGTCGATTTTTCTACCATTTCCCGTTGTTTTTTCGCGATTTTAAGCTTATTTTGTTATCATTTTTTCTTCTTCAGTAAAAAGGGAATATTTTCCTTCAAAAAAAGAATTTTGGACAAGAAATAGAGATTTTGTGTAGGAGACGATGTTTCTAAATATAAAAACGAAATTCTAAACTCATAACTAATTTATATCGCCTGAAAGTGGATTTTAAAAATACCGAATCTTTAAATCGATTTTTCTACCATTTCCCGTTGTATATTCGCGATTTTAAGCTTATTTTGTTATCATTTTTTCTTCTTCAGTAAAAACTGAATATTTTCCTTCAAAATAAGAATTTTGGACGATAAATAGAGATTTTGTGTAGGGGACGAAATTTCTGAATACAAAAACGAAATTCAAAACTCATAACTAATTTATATCGCCTAAAAATGGATTTTGAAAATACCGAATCTTTAAATCGATTTTCCTACCATTTCCCGTTGTTTTTTCACGATTTCAGGCTTATTTCGTTATCATTTTTTCTTCTTCAGTAAAAACTGAATATTTTCCTTCAAAATAAGAATTTTGGACAATAAATAGAGATTTTGTGTAGGGGACGATACTTCAGAATATAAAAATGAAATCCGAAACTCATAACTAACTTATATCGGCTAAAAATGAATTTTGAAAATACCGAATCTTTAAATCAATTTTTCTACCATTTCCCGTTGTTTTTTCACGATTTTAAGCTTATTTTGTTATCATTTTTTCTTTTTCAGTAAAAACTGAATATTTTTCTTCAAAATAAGAATTTAGGACAAAAAATAGAGATTTTGTGTAGGGGACGAAATTTCTGAATATAAAAATGAAATCCGAAACTCATAACTAACTTATATCGCCTAAAAATGGATTTTGAAAATACAGAATCTTTAAATCGATTTTTCTACCATTTCCCGTTGTTTTTTCACGATTTCAGGCTTATTTCGTTATCATTTTTTCTTCTTCAGTAAAAACTGAATATTTTCCTTCAAAATAAGAATTTTGGACAATAAATAGAGATTTTGTGTAGGGGACGAAATTTCTGAATACAAAAATGAAATCCGAAAGTCATAACTAACTTATATCGCCTAAAAATGGATTTTGGAAATACAGAATCTTTAAATCAATTTTTCTACCATTTCCCGTTGTTTTTTCACGATTTCAGGCTTATTTCGTTATCATTTTTTCTTCTTCAGTAAAAACTGAATATTTTCCTTCAAAATAAGAATTTTGGACAATAAATAGAGATTTTGTGTAGGGGACGATACTTCTGAATATAAAAATGAAATCCGAAACTCATAACTAACTTATATCGGCTAAAAATGAATTTTGAAAATACCGAATCTTTAAATCAATTTTTCTACCATTTCCCGTTGTTTTTTCACGATTTTAAGCTTATTTTGTTATCATTTTTTCTTTTTCAGTAAAAACTGAATATTCTTCTTCAAAATAAGAATTTAGGACAAAAAATAGAGATTTTGTGTAGGGGACGAAATTTCTGAATATAAAAATGAAATCCGAAACTCATAACTAACTTATATCGCCTAAAAATGGATTTTGAAAATACAGAATCTTTAAGTCGATTTTTCTACCATTTCCCGTTGTTTTTTCACGATTTCAGGCTTATTTCGTTATCATTTTTTCTTCTTCAGTAAAAACTGAATATTTTCCTTCAAAATAAGAATTTTGGACAATAAATAGAGATTTTGTGTAGGGGTTTCTGAATATAAAAATGAAATTTCTTACCATTTCCCGTTGTTTTTTCACGATTTTAAACTTATTTTGTTATCATTTTTTCTTTTTTAGTAAAAACTGAATATTTTTCTTCAAAATAAGAATTCTGGACAAAAAACAGAGATTTTGTGTAGGGGACGATATTTCTGAATATAAAAATGAAATCCGAAACTCATAACTAATATATATCACCTGAAAGCGGATTTTAAAAATACCGAATCTTTAAATCGATTTTTCTACCATTTCCCGTTGTTTTTTCGCGATTTTAAGCTTATTTTGTTATCATTTTTTTCTTCTTGAGTAAAAACTGAATATTTTCCTTCAAAATAAGAATTCTGGACAAAAAACAGAGATTTTGTGTAGGGGACGATATTTCTGAATATAAAAATGAAATCCGAAACTCATAACTAATATATATCGCCTAAAAATGGATTTTGAAAATACCGTATCTTTAAGTCGATTTTTCTACCATTTCCCGTTGTTTTTTCGCGATTTTAAGCTTATTTTGTTTACATTTTTTCTTCTTCAGTAAAAACTGAATATTTTCCTTCAAAAAGGAATTTTGGACAAAAAATAGAGATTTTGTGTAGGGAACGAAGTTTCTAAATATAAAAACGAAATTCTAAACTCATAACTAATTTATATCGCCTGACAGTGGATTATAAAAATACCGAATCTTTAAATCGATTTTTCTACCATTTCCCGTTGTTTTTTCACGATTTTAAGCTTTTTTTATTATCATTTTTTCTTCTTCAGTAAAAACTGAATATTTCCCTTCAAAATAAGAATTTTGGACAAAAAACAGAGATTTTGTGTAGGGGACAATATTTCTGAATATAAAAATGAAATCCGAAACTCATAACTAACTTATATCGCCTAAAAATGGATTTTGAAAATACAGAATCTTTAAACCGATTTTTCTACCATTTCCCGTTGTTTTTTCACGATTTCAGGCTTATTTCGTTATCATTTTTTCTTCTTCAGTAAAAACTGAATATTTTCCTTCAAAATAAGAATTTTGGACAATAAATAGAGATTTTGTGTAGGGGACGAAATTTCTGAATATAAAAATGAAATCCGACACTCATACAACTAACTTATATCACCTGAAAGCGGATTTTAAAAATACCGAATCTTTAAATCGATTTTTCTACCATTTCCCGTTGTTTTTTCGCGATTTTAAGCTTATTTTGTTATCATTTTTTCTTCTTCAGTAAAAACTGAATATTTCCCTTCAAAATAAGAATTTTGGACAAAAAACAGAGATTTTGTGTAGGGGACGATATTTCTGAATATAAAAATGAAATCCGAAACTCATAACTAATATATATCGCCTAAAAATGGATTTTGAAAATACCGTATCTTTAAGTCGATTTTTCTACCATTTCCCGTTGTTTTTTCGCGATTTTAAGCTTATTTTGTTATCATTTTTTCTTCTTCAGTAAAAAGGGAATATTTTCCTTCAAAAAAAGAATTTTGGACAAAAAATTGAGATTTTGTGTAGGGGACGATGTTTCTAAATATAAAAACGAAATTCTAAACTCATAACTAATTTATATCGTCTGAAAGTGGATTTTAAAAATACCGAATCTTTAAATCGATTTTTCTACCATTTCCCGTTGTATATTCGCGATTTCAAGCTTATTTTGTTATCATTTTTTCTTTTTCAGTAAAAACTGAATATTTTTCTTCAAAATAAGAATTTAGGACAAAAAATAGAGATTTTGTGTAGGGGACGAAATTTCTGAATATAAAAATGAAATCCGAAACTCATAACTAACTTATATCGCCTAAAAATGGATTTTGAAAATACAGAATCTTTAAATCGATTTTTCTACCATTTCCCGTTGTTTTTTCACGATTTCAGGCTTAATTCGTTATCATTTTTTCTTCTTCAGTAAAAACTGAATATTTTCCTTCAAAATAAGAATTTTGGACAATTAATAGAGATTTTGTGTAGGGGACGAAATTTCTGAATATAAAAATGAAATCCGAAACTCATAACTAACTTATATCGCCTAAAAATGGATTTTGAAAATACAGAATCTTTAAATCGATTTTTCTACCATTTCCCGTTGTTTTTTCACGATTTCAGGCTTATTTCGTTATCATTTTTTCTTCTTCAGTAAAAACTGAATATTTTCCTTCAAAATAAGAATTTTGGACAATAAATAGAGATTTTGTGTAGGGGACGATACTTCTGAATATAAAAATGAAATCCGAAAGTCATAACTATTTTATATCGCCTGAAAATGGATTTTGAAAATACAGAATCTTTAAATCGATTTTTCTTCTTTTCTATTTTCCTTCAAAATAAGAATTTTGGACAAACAATAGGGATTTTGTGTAGGGGATGATATTCCTGAATATAAAAATGAAATCCGAAACTCATAACTAACTTATATCGCCTAAAAATGGATTTTGAAAATACCGAATCTTTAAATGGATTTTTCTACCATTTCAAGTTGTTTTTTCACGATTTTATGCTTATTTTGTTATAATTTTTTCTTTTTCAGTAAAAACTGAATATTTTTCTTCAAAATAAAAATTTTGGACAAAAAATAGAGATTTTGTGTAGGGGACGAAATTTCTGAATATAAAAATGAAATCCGAAACTCATAACTAACTTATATCGCCTAAAAATGTATTTTGAAAATACAGAATCTTTAAATCGATTTTTCTACCATTTCCCTTTGTTTTTTCACGATTTCAAGCTTATTTCGTTATCATTTTTTCTTCTTCAGTAAAAACTGAATATTTTCCTTCAAAATAAGAATTTTGGACAATAAATAGAGATTTTGTGTAGGGGACGATACTTCTGAATATAAAAATGAAATCCGAAAGTCATAACTAACTTATATCGCCTAAAAATGGATTTTGAAAATACCGAATCTTTAAATTGATTTTTCTACCATTTCCCGTTGTTTTTTCACGATTTTAAACTTATTTTGTTATCATTTTTTCTTTTTCAGTAAAAACTGAATATTTTTCTTCAAAATAAGAATTTTGGACAAAAAATTGAGATTTTGTGTAGAGGACGAAATTTCTGAATATAAAAATGAAATCCGACACTCATACAACTAACTTATATCACCTGAAAGCGGATTTTAAAAATACCGAATCTTTAAATCGATTTTTCTACCATTTCCCGTTGTTTTTTCGCGATTTTAAGCTTATTTTGTTATCATTTTTTCTTCTTCAGTAAAAACTGAATATTTTCCTTCAAAATAAGAATTTTGGACAAAAAACAGAGGTTTTGTGTAGGGGACGATATTTCTGAATATAAAAATGAAATCCGAAACTCATAACTAATATATATCGCCTAAAAATGGATTTTGAAAATACCGTATCTTTAAGTCGATTTTTCTACCATTTCCCGTTGTTTTTTCGCGATTTTAAGCTTATTTCGTTATCATTTTTTCTTCTTCAGTAAAAACTGAATATTTTCCTTCAAAATAAGAATTTTGGACAATAAATAGAGATTTTGTGTAGGGGACGATACTTCTGAATATAAAAATGAAATCCGAAACTCATAACTAACTTATATCGGCTAAAAATGAATTTTGAAAATACCGAATCTTTAAATCAATTTTTCTACCATTTCCCGTTGTTTTTTCGCGATTTTAAGCTTATTTCGTTATCATTTTTTCTTCTTCAGTAAAAACTGAATATTTTCCTTCAAAATAAGAATTTTGGACAATAAATAGAGATTTTGTGTAGGGGACGAAATTTCTGAATATAAAAATGAAATCCGAAACTCATAACTAACTTATATCGCCTAAAAATGGATTTTGAAAATACAGAATCTTTAAATCGATTTTTCTACCATTTCCCGTTGTTTTTTCACGATTTCAGGCTTATTTCGTTATCATTTTTTCTTCTTCAGTAAAAACTGAATATTTTCCTTCAAAATAAGAATTTTGGACAATAAATAGAGATTTTGTGTAGGGGACGAAATTTCTGAATACAAAAATGAAATCCGAAAGTCATAACTAACTTATATCGCCTAAAAATGGATTTTGGAAATACAGAATCTTTAAATCAATTTTTCTACCATTTCCCGTTGTTTTTTCACGATTTCAGGCTTATTTCGTTATCATTTTTTCTTCTTCAGTAAAAACTGAATATTTTCCTTCGAAATAAGAATTTTGGACAATAAATAGAGATTTTGTGTAGGGGACGATACTTCTGAATATAAAAATGAAATCCGAAACTCATAACTAACTTATATCGGCTAAAAATGAATTTTGAAAATACCGAATCTTTAAATCAATTTTTCTACCATTTCCCGTTGTTTTTTCACGATTTTAAGCTTATTTTGTTATCATTTTTTCTTTTTCAGTAAAAACTGAATATTCTTCTTCAAAATAAGAATTTAGGACAAAAAATAGAGATTTTGTGTAGGGGACGAAATTTCTGAATATAAAAATGAAATCCGAAACTCATAACTAACTTATATCGCCTAAAAATGGATTTTGAAAATACAGAATCTTTAAGTCGATTTTTCTACCATTTCCCGTTGTTTTTTCACGATTTCAGGCTTATTTCGTTATCATTTTTTCTTCTTCAGTAAAAACTGAATATTTTCCTTCAAAATAAGAATTTTGGACAATAAATAGAGATTTTGTGTAGGGGTTTCTGAATATAAAAATGAAATTTCTTACCATTTCCCGTTGTTTTTTCACGATTTTAAACTTATTTTGTTATCATTTTTTCTTTTTTAGTAAAAACTGAATATTTTTCTTCAAAATAAGAATTCTGGACAAAAAACAGAGATTTTGTGTAGGGGACGATATTTCTGAATATAAAAATGAAATCCGAAACTCATAACTAATATATATCACCTGAAAGCGGATTTTAAAAATACCGAATCTTTAAATCGATTTTTCTACCATTTCCCGTTGTTTTTTCGCGATTTTAAGCTTATTTTGTTATCATTTTTTTCTTCTTGAGTAAAAACTGAATATTTTCCTTCAAAATAAGAATTCTGGACAAAAAACAGAGATTTTGTGTAGGGGACGATATTTCTGAATATAAAAATGAAATCCGAAACTCATAACTAATATATATCGCCTAAAAATGGATTTTGAAAATACCGTATCTTTAAGTCGATTTTTCTACCATTTCCCTTTGTTTTTTCGCGATTTTAAGCTTATTTTGTTTACATTTTTTCTTCTTCAGTAAAAACTGAATATTTTCCTTCAAAAAGGAATTTTGGACAAAAAATAGAGATTTTGTGTAGGGGACGAAGTTTCTAAATATAAAAACGAAATTCTAAACTCATAACTAATTTATATCGCCTGACAGTGGATTATAAAAATACCGAATCTTTAAATCGATTTTTCTACCATTTCCCGTTGTTTTTTCACGATTTTAAGCTTTTTTTATTATCATTTTTTCTTCTTCAGTAAAAACTGAATATTTCCCTTCAAAATAAGAATTTTGGACAAAAAACAGAGATTTTGTGTAGGGGACGATATTTCTGAATATAAAAATGAAATCCGAAACTCATAACTAATATATATCGCCTAAAAATGGATTTTGAAAATACCGTATCTTTAAGTCGATTTTTCTACCATTTCCCGTTGTTTTTTCGCGATTTTAAGCTTATTTTGTTATCATTTTTTCTTCTTCAGTAAAAAGGGAATATTTTCCTTCAAAAAAAGAATTTTGGACAAAAAATTGAGATTTTGTGTAGGGGACGATGTTTCTAAATATAAAAACGAAATTCTAAACTCATAACTAATTTATATCGCCTGAAAGTGGATTTTAAAAATACCGAATCTTTAAATCGATTTTTCTACCATTTCCCGTTGTATATTCGCGATTTTAAGCTTATTTTGTTATCATTTTTTCTTTTTCAGTAAAAACTGAATATTTTTCTTCAAAATAAGAATTTAGGACAAAAAATAGAGATTTTGTGTAGGGGACGAAATTTCTGAATATAAAAATGAAATCCGAAACTCATAACTAACTTATATCGCCTAAAAATGGATTTTGAAAATACAGAATCTTTAAATCGATTTTTCTACCATTTCCCGTTGTTTTTCACGATTTCAGGCTTATTTCGTTATCATTTTTTCTTCTTCAGTAAAAACTGAATATTTTCCTTCAAAATAAGAATTTTGGACAATAAATAGAGATTTTGTGTAGGGGACGAAATTTCTGAATATAAAAATGAAATCCGAAACTCATAACTAACTTATATCGCCTAAAAATGGATTTTGAAAATACAGAATCTTTAAATCGATTTTTCTACCATTTCCCGTTGTTTTTTCACGATTTCAGGCTTATTTCGTTATCATTTTTTCTTCTTCAGTAAAAACTGAATATTTTCCTTCAAAATAAGAATTTTGGACAATAAATAGAGATTTTGTGTAGGGGACGATACTTCTGAATATAAAAATGAAATCCGAAACTCATAACTAACTTATATCGGCTAAAAATGAATTTTGAAAATACCGAATCTTTAAATCAATTTTTCTACCATTTCCCGTTGTTTTTTCACGATTTTAAGCTTATTTTGTTATAATTTTTTCTTTTTCAGTAAAAACTGAATATTTTTCTTCAAAATAAGAATTTAGGACAAAAAATAGAGATTTTGTGTAGGGGACGAAATTTCTGAATATAAAAATGAAATCCGAAACTCATAACTAACATATATCGCCTAAAAATGGGTTTTGAAAATACAGAATCTTTAAATCGATTTTTCTACCATTTCCCGTTGTTTTTTCACGATTTCAGGCTTATTTCGTTATCATTTTTTCTTCTTCAGTAAAAACTGAATATTTTCCTTCAAAATAAGAATTTTGGACAATAAATAGAGATTTTGTGTAGGGGACGAAATTTCTGAATATAAAAATGAAATCCGAAACTCATAACTAACATATATCGCCTAAAAATGGATTTTGAAAATACAGAATCTTTAAATCGATTTTTCTACCATTTCCCGTTGTTTTTTCACGATTTTAAGCTTATTTTGTTATCATTTTTTCTTTTTCAGTAAAAACTGAATATTTTTCTTCAAAATAAGAATTTTGGACAAAAAATAGAGATTTTGTGTAGGGACGATATTTTTAAATATAAAAACGAAATTCAAAACTCAAAACTATTTTATATCGCCTGAAAATGGATTTTGAAAATACAGAATCTTTAAATCGATTTTTCTTCTTTTCTATTTTCCTTCAAAATAAGAATTTTGGACACACAATAGGGATTTTGTGTAGGGGATGATATTCCTGAATATAAAAATGAAATCCGAAACTCATAACTAACTTATATCGCCTAAAAATGGATTTTGAAAATACCGAATCTTTAAATCGATTTTTCTACCATTTCAAGTTGTTTTTTCACGATTTTATGCTTATTTTGTTATAATTTTTTCTTTTTCAGTAAAAACTGAATATTTTTCTTCAAAATAAGAATTTTGGACAAAAAATAGAGATTTTGTGTAGGGGACGAAATTTCTGAATATAAAAATGAAATCCGAAACTCATAACTAACTTATATCGCCTAAAAATGTACTTTGAAAATACAGAATCTTTAAATCGATTTTTCTACCATTTCCCTTTGTTTTTTCACGATTTCAAGCTTATTTCGTTATCATTTTTTCTTCTTCAGTAAAAACTGAATATTTTCCTTCAAAATAAGAATTTTGGACAATAAATAGAGATTTTGTGTAGGGGACGAAATTTCTGAATATAAAAATGAAATCCGAAAGTCATAACTAACTTATATCGCCTAAAAATGGATTTTGAAAATACCGAATCTTTAAATTGATTTTTCTACCATTTCCCGTTGTTTTTTCACGATTTTAAACTTATTTTGTTATCATTTTTTCTTTTTCAGTAAAAACTGAATATTTTTCTTCAAAATAAGAATTTTGGACAAAAAATTGAGATTTTGTGTAGAGGACGAAATTTCTGAATATAAAAATGAAATCCGACACTCATACAACTAACTTATATCACCTGAAAGCGGATTTTAAAAATACCGAATCTTTAAATCGATTTTTCTACCATTTCCCGTTGTTTTTTCGCGATTTTAAGCTTATTTTGTTATCATTTTTTCTTCTTCAGTAAAAACTGAATATTTTCCTTCAAAATAAGAATTTGGACAAAAAACAGAGGTTTTGTGTAGGGAACGATATTTCTGAATATAAAAATGAAATCCGAAACTCATAACTAATATATATCGCCTAAAAATGGATTTTGAAAATACCGTATCTTTAAGTCGATTTTTCTACCATTTCCCGTTGTTTTTTCGCGATTTTAAGCTTATTTTGTTATCATTTTTTCTTCTTCAGTAAAAACTGAATATTTTCCTTCAAAAAGGAATTTTGGACAAAAAATAGAGATTTTGTGTAGGGAACGATGTTTCTAAATATAAAAACGAAATTCTAAACTCATAACTAATTTATATCGCCTGACAGTGGATTATAAAAATACCGAATCTTTAAATCGATTTTTCTACCATTTCCCGTTGTTTTTTCACGATTTTAAGCTTATTTTATTATCATTTTTTCTTCTTCAGTAAAAACTGAATATTTCCCTTCAAAATAAGAATTTTGGACAAAAAACAGAGATTTTGTGTAGGGGACAATATTTCTGAATATAAAAATGAAATCCGAAACTCATAACTAACTTATATCGCCTAAAAATGGATTTTGAAAATACAGAATCTTTAAACCGATTTTTCTACCATTTCCCGTTGTTTTTTCACGATTTCAGGCTTATTTCGTTATCATTTTTTCTTCTTCAGTAAAAACTGAATATTTTCCTTCAAAATAAGAATTTTGGACAATAAATAGAGATTTTGTGTAGGGGACGAAATTTCTGAATATAAAAATGAAATCCGACACTCATACAACTAACTTATATCACCTGAAAGCGGATTTTAAAAATACCGAATCTTTAAATTGATTTTTCTACCATTTCCCGTTGTTTTTTCACGATTTTAAACTTATTTTGTTATCATTTTTTCTTTTTCAGTAAAAACTGAATATTTTTCTTCAAAATAAGAATTTTGGACAAAAAATTGAGATTTTGTGTAGAGGACGAAATTTCTGAATATAAAAATGAAATCCGACACTCATACAACTAACTTATATCACCTGAAAGCGGATTTTAAAAATACCGAATCTTTAAATCGATTTTTCTACCATTTCCCGTTGTTTTTTCGCGATTTTAAGCTTATTTTGTTATCATTTTTTCTTCTTCAGTAAAAACTGAATATTTTCCTTCAAAATAAGAATTTTGGACAAAAAACAGAGGTTTTGTGTAGGGAACGATATTTCTGAATATAAAAATGAAATCCGAAACTCATAACTAATATATATCGCCTAAAAATGGATTTTGAAAATACCGTATCTTTAAGTCGATTTTTCTACCATTTCCCGTTGTTTTTTCGCGATTTTAAGCTTATTTTGTTATCATTTTTTCTTCTTCAGTAAAAACTGAATATTTTCCTTCAAAAAGGAATTTTGGACAAAAAATAGAGATTTTGTGTAGGGAACGATGTTTCTAAATATAAAAACGAAATTCTAAACTCATAACTAATTTATATCGCCTGACAGTGGATTATAAAAATACCGAATCTTTAAATCGATTTTTCTACCATTTCCCGTTGTTTTTTCACGATTTTAAGCTTATTTTATTATCATTTTTTCTTCTTCAGTAAAAACTGAATATTTCCCTTCAAAATAAGAATTTTGGACAAAAAACAGAGATTTTGTGTAGGGGACAATATTTCTGAATATAAAAATGAAATCCGAAACTCATAACTAACTTATATCGCCTAAAAATGGATTTTGAAAATACAGAATCTTTAAACCGATTTTTCTACCATTTCCCGTTGTTTTTTCACGATTTCAGGCTTATTTCGTTATCATTTTTTCTTCTTCAGTAAAAACTGAATATTTTCCTTCAAAATAAGAATTTTGGACAATAAATAGAGATTTTGTGTAGGGGAAGAAATTTCTGAATATAAAAATGAAATCCGACACTCATACAACTAACTTATATCACCTGAAAGCGGATTTTAAAAATACCGAATCTTTAAATCGATTTTTCTACCATTTCCCGTTGTTTTTTCGCGATTTTAAGCTTATTTTGTTATCATTTTTTCTTCTTCAATAAAAACTGAATATTTTCCTTCAAAATAAGAATTTTGGACAAAAAACAGAGATTTTGTGTAGGGGACGATATTTCTGAATATAAAAATGAAATACGAAACTCATAACTAATATTTATATCGCCTAAAAATGGATTTTGAAAATACCGTATCTTTAAGTCGATTTTTCTACCATTTCCCGTTGTTTTTTCGCGATTTTAAGCTTATTTTGTTATCATTTTTTCTTCTTCAGTAAAAACTGAATATTTTCCTTCAAAAAGGAATTTTGGACAAAAAATAGAGATTTTGTGTAGGGGACGATGTTTCTAAATATAAAAACGAAATTCTAAACTCATAACTAATTTATATCGCCTGACAGTGGATTATAAAAATACCGAATCTTTAAATCGATTTTTCAACCATTTCCCGTTGTTTTTTCACGATTATTTTAAAGCTTATTTTATTATAATTTTTTCTTCTTCAGTAAAAACTGAATATTTCCCTTCAAAATAAGAATTTTGGACAAAAAACAGAGATTTTGTGTAGGGGACAATATTTCTGAATATAAAAATGAAATCCGAAACTCATAACTAACTTATATCGCCTAAAAGTGGATTTTGAAAATACAGAATCTTTAAATCGATTTTTCTACCATTTCCCGTTGTTTTTTCACGATTTCAGGCTTATTTCGTTATCATTTTTTCTTCTTCAGTAAAAACTGAATATTTTCCTTCAAAATAAGAATTTTGGACAATAAAAAGAGATTTTGTGTAGGGGACGAAATTTCTGAATATAAAAATGAAATCCGAAACTCATAACTAACTTATATCGCCTAAAAATGGATTTTGAAAATACAGAATCTTTAAATCGATTTTTCTACCATTTCCCGTTGTATTTTCGCAGTTTTAAGCTTATTTTGTTATAATTTTTTCTTCTTCAGTACAAACTGAATATTTTCGTTCAAAATAAGAATTTTGAGACAAAAATTAGAGATTTTGTGTATGGGACAATATTTCTGAACATAAAAATGGAATCCGCTACTCATAACTAACTTATATCACCTGAAAGCGGATTTCAAAAATACCGAATCTTTAAATCGATTTTTCTACCATTTCCCGTTGTTTTTTCGCGATTTTAAGCTTATTTTGTTATTATTTTTTCTTCTTCAGTAAAAACTGAATATTTCCCTTCAAAATAAGAATTTTGGACAAAAAACAGAGATTTTGTGTAGGGGACAATATTTCTGAATATAAAAATGAAATCCGAAACTCATAACTACCTTATATCGCCTAAAAATGGATTTTGAAAATACAGAATCTTTAAACCGATTTTTCTACCATTTCCCGTTGTTTTTTCACGATTTCAGGCTTATTTCGTTATCATTTTTTCTTCTTCAGTAAAAACTGAATATTTTCCTTCAAAATAAGAATTTTGGACAATAAATAGAGATTTTGTGTAGGGGATGAAATTTCTGAATATAAAAATGAAATCCGAAACTCATAACTAACTTATATCGCCTAAAAATGGATTTTGAAAATACAGAATCTTTAAATCGATTTTTCTACCATTTCCCGTTGTTTTTTCACGATTTTAAGCTTATTTTGTTATCATTTTTTCTTTTTCAGTAAAAACTGAATATTTTTCTTCAAAATAAGAATTTTGGACAAAAAATAGAGATTTTGTGTAGGGACGATATTTTTAAATATAAAAACGAAATTCAAAACTCAAAACTATTTTATATCGCCTGAAAATGGATTTTGAAAATACCGAATCTTTAAATCGATTTTTCTACCATTTCCCGTTGTATTTTCGCGATTTTAAGCTTATTTTGTTATAATTTCTTCTTTTTCAGTAAAAACTGACTATTTTCCTTCAAAATAAGAATTTTGGACAAACAATAGGGATTTTGTGTAGGGGATGATATTCCTGAATATAAAAATGAAATCCGAAACTCATAACTAACTTATATCGCCTAAAAATGGATTTTGAAAATACCGAATCTTTAAATCGATTTTTCTACCATTTCAAGTTGTTTTTTCACGATTTTATTCTTATTTTGTTATCATTTTTTCTTTTTCAGTAAAAACTGAATATTTTTCTTCAAAATAAGAATTTTGGACAAAAAATAGAGATTTTGTGTAGGGGACGAAATTTCTGAATATAAAAATGAAATCCGAAACTCATAACTAACTTATATCGCCTAAAAATGGATTTTGAAAATACCGAATCTTTAAATTGATTTTTCTACCATTTCCCGTTGTTTTTTCACGATTTTAAACTTATTTTGTTATCATTTTTTCTTTTTCAGTAAAAACTGAATATTTTTCTTCAAAATAAGAATTTTGGACAAAAAATAGAGATTTTGTGTAGGGGACGAAATTTCTGAATATAAAAATGAAATCCGATACTCATAACTAACTTATATCACCTGAAAGCGGATTTTAAAAATACCGAATCTTTAAATAGAGTTTTCTACCATTTCCCGTTGTTTTTTCGCGATTTTAAGCTTATTTTGTTATCATTTTTTCTTCTTCAGTAAAAACTGAATATTTTCCTTCAAAATGAGAATTTCGGACAAAAAACAGAGATTTTGTGTAGGGGACGATATTTCTGAATATAAAAATGAAATCCGAAACTCATAACTAATTTATATCGCCTAAAAATGGATTTTGAAAATACCGTATCTTTAAGTCGATTTTTCTACCATTTCCCGTTGCTTTTTCGCGATTTTAAGCTTATTTTGTTATCATTTTTTCTTCTTCAGTAAAAACTGAATATTTTCCTTCAAAAAGGAATTTTGGACAAAAAATAGAGATTTTGTGTAGGGGACGATGTTTCTAAATATCACTTTTTTTTTTTCAGTAAAAACTGAATATTTTTCTTCAAAATAAGAATTTAGGACAAAAAATAGAGATTTTGTGTAGGGGACGATACTTCTGAATATAAAAATGAAATCCGAAACTCATAACTAACTTATATCGCCTAAAAATGGATTTTGAAAATACCGAATCTTTAAATCGATTTTTCTACCATTTCAAGTTGTTTTTTCACGATTTCATTCTTATTTTGTTATCATTTTTTCTTTTTCAGTAAAAACTGAATATTTTTCTTCAAAATAAGAATTTTGGACAAAAAATAGAGATTTTGTGTAGGGGACGATACTTCTGAATATAAAAATGAAATCCGAAACTCATAACTAACTTATATCGCCTAAAAATGGATTTTGAAAATACCGAATCTTTAAATCGATTTTTCTACCATTTCAAGTTGTTTTTTCACGATTTTATTCTTATTTTGTTATCATTTTTTCTTTTTCAGTAAAAACTGAATATTTTTCTTCAAAATAAGAATTTTGGACAAAAAATAGAGATTTTGTGTAGGGGACGAAATTTCTGAATATAAAATTGAAATCCGAAACTCATAACTAACTTATATCGCCTAAAAATGGATTTTGAAAATACAGAATCTTTAAATCGATTTTTCTACCATTTCGCGTTGTTTTTTCACGATTTCAGGCTTATTTCGTTATCATTTTTTCTTCTTCAGTAAAAACTGAATATTTTCCTACAAAATAAGAATTTTGGACAAAAAACAGAGATTTTGTGTAGGGGACGATATTTCTGAATATAAAAATGAAATCCGAAACTCATAACTAATTTATATCGCCTAAAAATGGATTTTGAAAATACCGTATCTTTAAGTCGATTTTTCTACCATTTCCCGTTGTTTTTTCGCGATTTTAAGCTTATTTTGTTATCATTTTTTCTTCTTCAGTAAAAACTGAATATTTTCCTTCAAAAAGGAATTTTGGACAAAAAATAGAGATTTTGTGTAGGGGACGATGTTTCTAAATATAAAAACGAAATTCTAAACTCATAACTAATTTATATCGCCTGAAAGTGGATTTTAAAAATACAGAATCTTTAAATCGATTTTTCTACCATTTCCCTTTGTTTTTTCACGATTTCAAGCTTATTTCGTTATCATTTTTTCTTCTTCAGTAAAAACTGAATATTTTCCTTCAAAATAAGAATTTTGGACAATAAATAGAGATTTTGTGTAGGGGACGATACTTCTGAATATAAAAATGAAATCCGAAAGTCATAACTAACTTATATCGCCTAAAAATGGATTTTGAAAATACCGAATCTTTAAATTGATTTTTCTACCATTTCCCGTTGTTTTTTCACGATTTTATTCTTATTTTGTTATCATTTTTTCTTTTTCAGTAAAAACTGAATATTTTTCTTCAAAATAAGAATTTTGGACAAAAAATAGAGATTTTGTGTAGGGGACGAAATTTCTGAATATAAAAATGAAATCCGAAACTCATAACTAACTTATATCGCCTAAAAATGGAGTTTGAAAATACCGAATCTTTAAATCGATTTTTCTACCATTTCAAGTTGTTTTTTCACGATTTTATTCTTATTTTGTTATCATTTTTTCTTTTTCAGTAAAAACTGAATATTTTTCTTCAAAATAAGAATTTTGGACAAAAAATAGAGATTTTGTGTAGGGCACGAAATTTCTGAATATAAAAATGAAATCCGATACTCATAACTAACTTATATCACCTGAAAGCGGATTTTAAAAATACCGAATCTTTAAATAGAGTTTTCTACCATTTCCCGTTGTTTTTTCGCGATTTTAAGCTTATTTTGTTATCATTTTTTCTTCTTCAGTAAAAACTGAATATTTTTCTTCAAAATAAGAATTTTGGACAAAAATTAGAGATTTTGTGTATGGGACAATATTTCTGAACATAAAAATGGAATCCGCTACTCATAACTAACTTATATCACCTGAAAGTGGATTTTAAAAATACCGAATCTTTAAATCGATTTTTCTACCATTTCCCGTTATTTTTTCGCGATTTTAAGCTTATTTTGTTATCATTGTTTCTTCTTCAGTACAAACTGAATATTTTCGTTCAAAATAAGAATTTTGAGACAAAAATTAGAGATTTTGTGTATGGGACAATATTTCTGAATATAAAAGTGGAATCCGATACTCATAACTAACTTATATCACTTGAAAGCGGATTTTAAAAATACCGAATCTTTAAATCGATTTTTCTACCATTTCCCGTTGTTTTTTCGCGATTTTAAGCTTATTTTGTTATCATTTTTTCTTCTTCAGTAAAAACTGAATATTTCCCTTCAAAATAAGAATTTTGGACAAAAAACAGAGATTTTGTGTAGGGGACAATATTTCTGAATATAAAAATGAAATCCGAAACTCATAACTAACTTATATCGCCTAAAAATGGATTTTGAAAATACAGAATCTTTAAATCGATTTTTCTACCATTTCCCGTTGTTTTTTCACGATTTCAGCCTTATTTCGTTATCATTTTTTCTTCTTCAGTAAAAACTGAATATTTTCCTACAAAATAAGAATTTTGGACAATAAATAGAGATTTTGTGTAGGGGACGAAATTTCTGAATATAAAAATGAAATCCGAAACTCATAACTAACTTATATCGCCTAAAAATGGATTTTGAAAATACAGAATCTTTAAATCGATTTTTCTACCATTTCCCGTTGTTTTTTCACGATTTCAGGCTTATTTCGTTATAATTTTTTCTTCTTCAGTAAAAACTGAATATTTTCCTTCAAAATAAGAATTTTGGACAATAAATAGAGATTTTGTGTAGGGGACGATACTTCTGAATATAAAAATGAAATCCGAAACTCATAACTAACTTATATAGGCTAAAAATGAATTTTGAAAATACCGAATCTTTAAATCAATTTTTCTACCATTTCCCGTTGTTTTTTCACGATTTTAAGCTTATTTTGTTATCATTTTTTCTTTTTCAGTAAAAACTGAATATTTTTCTTCAAAATAAGAATTTAGGACAAAAAATAGAGATTTTGTGTAGGGGACGAAATTTCTGAATATAAAAATGAAATCCGAAACTCATAACTAACTTATATCGCCTAAAAATGGATTATGAAAATACAGAATCTTTAAATCGATTTTTCTACCATTTCCCGTTGTTTTTTCGCGATTTTAAGCTTATTTTGCTATCATTTTTTCTTCTTCAGTAAAAACTGAATATTTTTCTTCAAAATAAGAATTTAGGACAAAAAATAGAGATTTTGTGTAGGGGACGAAATTTCTGAATATAAAAATGAAATCCGAAACTCATAACTAACTTATATCGCCTAAAAATGGATTTTGAAAATACAGAATCTTTAAATCGATTTTTCTACCATTTCCCGTTGTTTTTTCACGATTTTAAGCTTATTTTGTTATCATTTTTTCTTTTTCAGTAAAAACTGAATATTTTTCTTCAAAATAAGAATTTAGGACAAAAAATAGAGATTTTGTGTAGGGGACGAAATTTCTGAATATAAAAATGAAATCCGAAACTCATAACTAACTTATATCGCCTAAAAATGGATTTTGAAAATACAGAATCTTTAAATCGATTTTTCTACCATTTCCCGTTGTTTTTTCACGATTTTAAGCTTATTTTGTTATAATTTTTTCTTTTTCAGTAAAAACTGAATATTTTTCTTCAAAATAAGAATTTAGGACAAAAAATAGAGATTTTGTGTAGGGGACGAAATTTCTGAATATAAAAATGAAATCCGAAACTCATAACTAACTTATATCGCCTAAAAATGGATTTTGAAAATACAGAATCTTTAAATCGATTTTTCTACCATTTCCCGTTGTTTTTTCACGATTTCAGGCTTATTTCGTTCATTTTTTCTTCTTCAGTAAAAACTGAAGATTTTCCTTCAAAATAAGAATTTTGGACAATAAATAGAGATTTTGTGTAGGGGACGAAATTTCTGAATATAAAAATGAAATCCGAAACTCATAACTAACTTATATCGCCTAAAAATGTATTTTGAAAATACAGAATCTTTAAATCGATTTTTCTACCATTTCCCTTTGTTTTTTCACGATTTCAAGCTTATTTCGTAATCATTTTTTCTTCTTCAGTAAAAACTGAATATTTTCCTTCAAAATAAGAATTTTGGACAATAAATAAAGATTTTGTGTAGGGGACGATACTTCTGAATATAAAAATGAAATCCGAAAGTCATAACTAACTTATATCGCCTAAAAATGGATTTTGAAAATACCGAATCTTTAAATTGATTTTTCTACCATTTCCCGTTGTTTTTTCACGATTTTAAACTTAGTTTGTTATCATTTTTTCTTTTTCAGTAAAAACTGAATATTTTTCTTCAAAATAAGAATTTTGGACAAAAAATAGAGATTTTGTGTAGGGGACGAAATTTCTGAATATAAAAATGAAATCCGATACTCATAACTAACTTATATCACCTGAAAGCGGATTTTAAAAATACCGAATCTTTAAATAGAGTTTTCTACCATTTCCCGTTGTTTTTTCGCGATTTTAAGCTTATTTTGTTATCATTTTTTCTTCTTCAGTAAAAACTGACTATTTCCCTTCAAAATAAGAATTTTGGACAAAAAACAGAGATTTTGTGTAGGGGACGATGTTTCTAAATATAAAAACGAAATTCTAAACTCATAACTAATTTATATCGCCTGAAAGTGGATTTTAAAAATACCGAATCTTTAAATCGATTTTTCTACCATTTCCCGTTGTTTTTTCGCGATTTTAAGCTTATTTTGTAATCATTTTTTTTCTTCAGTAAAAACTGAATATTTACGTTCAAAATAAAAATTTTGGACAAAAAATAGAGATTTTGTGTAGGGGACGATATTTCTGAATATAAAAACGAAATTCAAAACTCATAACTAATTTATATCGCCTAAAAATGGATTTTGAAAATACCGAATCTTTAAATCGATTTTCCTACCATTTCCCGTTGTTTTTTCGCGATTTTAAGCTTATTTTGTTATCATTTTTTTTTTTTCAGTAAAAACTGAATATTTACAATCAAAATAAAAATTTTGGACAAAAAACAGAGATTTTGTGTAGGGAACGATATTTCTGAATATAAAAACGAAATTCTAAACTCATAACTAATTTATATCGCCTAAAAATGGATTTTGAAAATACCGTATTTTTAAATCGATTTTTCTACCATTTCCCGTTGTATTTTCGCGATTTTAAGCTTATTTTGTTATCATTTTTTCTTTTTCAGTAAAAACTGAATATTTCCCTTCAAAATAAGAATTTTGGACAAAAAACAGACATTTTGTGTAGGGGACAATATTTCTGAATATAAAAATGAAATCCGAAACTCATAACTAACTTATATCGCCTAAAAATGGATTTTGAATATACAGAATCTTTAAATCGATTTTTCTACCATTTCCCGTTGTTTTTTCACGATTTCAGGCTTATTTCGTTATCATTTTTTCTTCTTCAGTAAAAACTGAATATTTTCCTTCAAAATAAGAATTTTGGACAATAAATAGAGATTTTGTGTAGGGGACGATACTTCTGAATATAAAAATGAAATCCGAAAGTCATAACTAACTTATATCGCCTAAAAATGGATTTTGAAAATACCGAATCTTTAAATTGATTTTTCTACCATTTCCCGTTGTTTTTTCACGATTTTATTCTTATTTTGTTATCATTTTTTCTTTTTCAGTAAAAACTGAATATTTTTCTTCAAAATAAGAATTTTGGACAAAAAATAGAGATTTTGTGTAGGGGACGAAATTTCTGAATATAAAAATGAAATCCGAAACTCATAACTAACTTATATCGCCTAAAAATGGAGTTTGAAAATACCGAATCTTTAAATCGATTTTTCTACCATTTCAAGTTGTTTTTTCACGATTTTATTCTTATTTTGTTATCATTTTTTCTTTTTCAGTAAAAACTGAATATTTTTCTTCAAAATAAGAATTTTGGACAAAAAATAGAGATTTTGTGTAGGGCACGAAATTTCTGAATATAAAAATGAAATCCGATACTCATAACTAACTTATATCACCTGAAAGCGGATTTTAAAAATACCGAATCTTTAAATAGAGTTTTCTACCATTTCCCGTTGTTTTTTCGTGATTTTAAGCTTATTTTGTTATCATTTTTTCTTCTTCAGTAAAAACTGAATATTTTTCTTCAAAATAAGAATTTTGGACAAAAATTAGAGATTTTGTGTATGGGACAATATTTCTGAACATAAAAATGGAATCCGCTACTCATAACTAACTTATATCACCTGAAAGTGGATTTTAAAAATACCGAATCTTTAAATCGATTTTTCTACCATTTCCCGTTATTTTTTCGCGATTTTAAGCTTATTTTGTTATCATTGTTTCTTCTTCAGTACAAACTGAATATTTTCGTTCAAAATAAGAATTTTGAGACAAAAATTAGAGATTTTGTGTATGGGACAATATTTCTGAATATAAAAATGGAATCCGATACTCATAACTAACTTATATCACTTGAAAGCGGATTTTAAAAATACCGAATCTTTAAATCGATTTTTCTACCATTTCCCGTTGTTTTTTCGCGATTTTAAGCTTATTTTGTTATCATTTTTTCTTCTTCAGTAAAAACTGAATATTTCCCTTCAAAATAAGAATTTTGGACAAAAAACAGAGATTTTGTGTAGGGGACAATATTTCTGAATATAAAAATGAAATCCGAAACTCATAACTAACTTATATCGCCTAAAAATGGATTTTGAAAATACAGAATCTTTAAATCGATTTTTCTACCATTTCCCGTTGTTTTTTCACGATTTCAGCCTTATTTCGTTATCATTTTTTCTTCTTCAGTAAAAACTGAATATTTTCCTACAAAATAAGAATTTTGGACAATAAATAGAGATTTTGTGTAGGGGACGAAATTTCTGAATATAAAAATGAAATCCGAAACTCATAACTAACTTATATCGCCTAAAAATGGATTTTGAAAATACAGAATCTTTAAATCGATTTTTCTACCATTTCCCGTTGTTTTTTCACGATTTCAGGCTTATTTCGTTATAATTTTTTCTTCTTCAGTAAAAACTGAATATTTTCCTTCAAAATAAGAATTTTGGACAATAAATAGAGATTTTGTGTAGGGGACGATACTTCTGAATATAAAAATGAAATCCGAAACTCATAACTAACTTATATAGGCTAAAAATGAATTTTGAAAATACCGAATCTTTAAATCAATTTTTCTACCATTTCCCGTTGTTTTTTCACGATTTTAAGCTTATTTTGTTATCATTTTTTCTTTTTCAGTAAAAACTGAATATTTTTCTTCAAAATAAGAATTTAGGACAAAAAATAGAGATTTTGTGTAGGGGACGAAATTTCTGAATATAAAAATGAAATCCGAAACTCATAACTAACTTATATCGCCTAAAAATGGATTTTGAAAATACAGAATCTTTAAATCGATTTTTCTACCATTTCCCGTTGTTTTTTCACGATTTTAAGCTTATTTTGTTATCATTTTTTCTTTTTCAGTAAAAACTGAATATTTTTCTTCAAAATAAGAATTTAGGACAAAAAATAGAGATTTTGTGTAGGGGACGAAATTTCTGAATATAAAAATGAAATCCGAAACTCATAACTAACTTATATCGCCTAAAAATGGATTTTGAAAATACAGAATCTTTAAATCGATTTTTCTACCATTTCCCGTTGTTTTTTCACGATTTTAAGCTTATTTTGTTATAATTTTTTCTTTTTCAGTAAAAACTGAATATTTTTCTTCAAAATAAGAATTTAGGACAAAAAATAGAGATTTTGTGTAGGGGACGAAATTTCTGAATATAAAAATGAAATCCGAAACTCATAACTAACTTATATCGCCTAAAAATGGATTTTGAAAATACAGAATCTTTAAATCGATTTTTCTACCATTTCCCGTTGTTTTTTCACGATTTCAGGCTTATTTCGTTCATTTTTTCTTCTTCAGTAAAAACTGAATATTTTCCTTCAAAATAAGAATTTTGGACAATAAATAGAGATTTTGTGTAGGGGACGAAATTTCTGAATATAAAAATGAAATCCGAAACTCATAACTAACTTATATCGCCTAAAAATGTATTTTGAAAATACAGAATCTTTAAATCGATTTTTCTACCATTTCCCTTTGTTTTTTCACGATTTCAAGCTTATTTCGTAATCATTTTTTCTTCTTCAGTAAAAACTGAATATTTTCCTTCAAAATAAGAATTTTGGACAATAAATAAAGATTTTGTGTAGGGGACGATACTTCTGAATATAAAAATGAAATCCGAAAGTCATAACTAACTTATATCGCCTAAAAATGGATTTTGAAAATACCGAATCTTTAAATTGATTTTTCTACCATTTCCCGTTGTTTTTTCACGATTTTAAACTTAGTTTGTTATCATTTTTTCTTTTTCAGTAAAAACTGAATATTTTTCTTCAAAATAAGAATTTTGGACAAAAAATAGAGATTTTGTGTAGGGGACGAAATTTCTGAATATAAAAATGAAATCCGATACTCATAACTAACTTATATCACCTGAAAGCGGATTTTAAAAATACCGAATCTTTAAATAGAGTTTTCTACCATTTCCCGTTGTTTTTTCGCGATTTTAAGCTTATTTTGTTATCATTTTTTCTTCTTCAGTAAAAACTGACTATTTCCCTTCAAAATAAGAATTTTGGACAAAAAACAGAGATTTTGTGTAGGGGACGATGTTTCTAAATATAAAAACGAAATTCTAAACTCATAACTAATTTATATCGCCTGAAAGTGGATTTTAAAAATACCGAATCTTTAAATCGATTTTTCTACCATTTCCCGTTGTTTTTTCGCGATTTTAAGCTTATTTTGTAATCATTTTTTTTCTTCAGTAAAAACTGAATATTTACGTTCAAAATAAAAATTTTGGACAAAAAATAGAGATTTTGTGTAGGGGACGATATTTCTGAATATAAAAACGAAATTCAAAACTCATAACTAATTTATATCGCCTAAAAATGGATTTTGAAAATACCGAATCTTTAAATCGATTTTCCTACCATTTCC
This sequence comes from Poecilobothrus nobilitatus, assembly GCA_947095535.1. Classification (NCBI taxonomy): domain Eukaryota; kingdom Metazoa; phylum Arthropoda; class Insecta; order Diptera; family Dolichopodidae; genus Poecilobothrus; species Poecilobothrus nobilitatus. The sequence continues at coordinate 232,323,315 of OX352774.1, forward strand.
CGTTGTTTTTTCGCGATTTTAAGCTTATTTTGTTATCATTTTTTTTTTTTCAGTAAAAACTGAATATTTACAATCAAAATAAAAATTTTGGACAAAAAACAGAGATTTTGTGTAGGGAACGATATTTCTGAATATAAAAACGAAATTCTAAACTCATAACTAATTTATATCGCCTAAAAATGGATTTTGAAAATACCGTATTTTTAAATCGATTTTTCTACCATTTCCCGTTGTATTTTCGCGATTTTAAGCTTATTTTGTTATCATTTTTTCTTTTTCAGTAAAAACTGAATATTTCCCTTCAAAATAAGAATTTTGGACAAAAAACAGACATTTTGTGTAGGGGACAATATTTCTGAATATAAAAATGAAATCCGAAACTCATAACTAACTTATATCGCCTAAAAATGGATTTTGAATATACAGAATCTTTAAATCGATTTTTCTACCATTTCCCGTTGTTTTTTCACGATTTCAGGCTTATTTCGTTATCATTTTTTCTTCTTCAGTAAAAACTGAATATTTTCCTTCAAAATAAGAATTTTGGACAATAAATAGAGACTACCATTTCCCGTTTTTTTTTCACGATTTCAGGCTTATTTCGTTCATTTTTTCTTCTTCAGTAAAAACTGTATATTTTCCTTCAAAATAAGAATTTTGGACAATAAATAGAGAATTTGTGTAGGGGACGAAATTTCTGAATATAAAAATGAAATCCGAAACTCATAACTAACTTATATCGCCTAAAAATGGATTTTGAAAATACAGAATCTTTAAATCGATTTTTCTACCATTTCCCGTTGTTTTTTCACGATTTCAGCCTTATTTCGTTCATTTTTTCTTCTTCAGTAAAAACTGAATATTTTCCTTCAAAATAAGAATTTTGGACAATAAATAGAGATTTTGTGTAGGGGACGAAATTTCTGAATATAAAAATGAAATCCGAAACTCATAACTAACTTATATCGCCTAAAAATGTATTTTGAAAATACAGAATCTTTAAATCGATTTTTCTACCATTTCCCTTTGTTTTTTCACGATTTCAAGCTTATTTCGTAATCATTTTTTCTTCTTCAGTAAAAACTGAATATTTTCCTTCAAAATAAGAATTTTGGACAATAAATAGAGATTTTGTGTAGGGGACGATACTTCTGAATATAAAAATGAAATCCGAAAGTCATAACTAACTTATATCGCCTTAAAATGGATTTTGAAAATACCGAATCTTTAAATTGATTTTTCTACCATTTCCCGTTGTTTTTTCACGATTTTAAACTTAGTTTGTTATCATTTTTTCTTTTTCAGTAAAAATTGAATATTTTTCTTCAAAATAAGAATTTTGGACAAAAAATAGAGATTTTGTGTAGGGGACGAAATTTCTGAATATAAAAATGAAATCCGATACTCATAACTAACTTATATCACCTGAAAGCGGATTTTAAAAATACCGAATCTTTAAATAGAGTTTTCTACCATTTCCCGTTGTTTTTTCGCGATTTTAAGCTTATTTTGTTATCATTTTTTCTTCTTCAGTAAAAACTGAATATTTTCCTTCAAAATAAGAATTTTGGACAAAAAACAGAGATTTTGTGTAGGGGACGATGTTTCTAAATATAAAAACGAAATTCTAAACTCATAACTAATTTATATCGCCTGAAAGTGGATTTTAAAAATACCGAATCTTTAAATCGATTTTTCTACCATTTCCCGTTGTTTTTTCGCGATTTTAAGCTTATTTTGTAATCATTTTTTTTTCTTCAGTAAAAACTGAATATTTACGTTCAAAATAAAAGTTTTGGACAAACAATAGAGATTTTGTGTAGGGGACGATATTTCTGAATATAAAAACGAAATTCGAAACTCATAACTAATTTATATCGCCTAAAAATGGATTTTGAAAATACCGAATCTTTAAATCGATTTTTCTACCATTTCCCGTTGTTTTTTCGCGATTTTAAGCTTATTTTGTTATCATTTTTTTTTTTTCAGTAAAAACTGAATATTTACAATCAAAATAAAAATTTTGGACAAAAAACAGAGATTTTGTGTAGGGGACGATATTTCTGAATATAAAAATGAAATCCGAAACTCATAACTAATTTATATCGCCTGAAAGTGGATTTTAAAAATACCGAATCTTTAAATCGATTTTTCTACCATTTCCCGTTATTTTTTCGCGATTTTAACCTTATTATCATTTTTTCTTCTTCAGTACAAACTGAATATTTTCGTTCAAAATAAGAATTTTGAGACAAAAATTAGAGATTTGGTGTATGGGACGATACTTCTGAATATAAAAATGAAATCCGAAACTCATAACTAATTTATATCGCCTAAAAATGGATTTTGAAAATACCGTATCTTTAAATCGATTTTTCTACCATTTCCCGTTGTATTTTCGCGATTTTAAGCTTATTTTGTTATCATTTTTTCTTTTTCAGTAAAAACTGAATATTTTCCTTCAAAATAAGAATTTTGGACAAACAATAGGGATTTTGTGTAGGGGACGATATTTCTGAATATAAAAATGGAATCCGATACTCATAACTAACTTATATCACCTGAAAGCGGATTTTAAAAATACCGAATCTTTAAATCGAATTTTCTACCATTTCCCGTTGTTTTTTCACGATTTTAAGCTTATTTTGTTATCATTTTTTCTTCTTCAGTAAAAACTGAATATTTCCCTTCAAAATAAGAATTTTGGACAAAAAACAGAGATTTTGTGTAGGGGACAATATTTCTGAATATAAAAATGAAATCTGAAACTCATAACTAACTTATATCGTCTAAAAATGGATTTTGAAAATACAGAATCTTTAAATCGATTTTTCTACCATTTCCCGTTGTTTTTTCACGATTTCAGGCTTATTTCGTTATCATTTTTTCTTCTTCAGTAAAAACTGAATATTTTCCTTCAAAATAAGAATTTTGGACAATAAATAGAGATTTTGTGTAGGGGACAATACTTCTGAATATAAAAATGAAATCCGAAACTCATAACTAATTTATATCGCCTAAAAATGGATTTTGAAAACCCCGTATTTTTAAATCGATTTTTCTACCATTTCCCGTTGTATTTTCGCGATTTTAAGCTTATTTTGTTATCATTTTTTCTTTTTCAGTAAAAACTGAATATTTTCCTTCAAAATAAGAATTTTGGACAATAAATAGAGATTTTGTGTAGGGGACGATACTTCTGAATATAAAAATGAAATCCGAAACTCATAACTAATTTATATCGCCTAAAAATGGATTTTGAAAATACCGTATCTTTAAATCGATTTTTCTACCATTTCCCGTTGTTTTTTCACGATTTTAAACTTATTTTGTTATCATTTTTTCTTCTTCAGTACAAACTGAATATTTTCGTTCAAAATAAGAATTTTGGACAAAAAATAGAGATTTTGTGTAGGGGACGATATTTCTGAATATAAAAACGAAATGCAAAACTCATAACTAATTTGTATCGCCTGAAAGTGGATTTTGAAAATACCGAATCTTTGAATCGATTTTTCTATCATTTCCTGTTTTTATACCCGTATGAACTATGTTCAAGGGTATAATAAATTTGCCATTACGTTTGTGACACCTTAAAGGAGTCGAGCTAGATATAGTGTCAAAGGTATGGATCGGCTCAGAATCGAATTCTGAGTCGATTAAGCCATGTACGTCCGTCCGTCCGTCCGTCCGTCCGCACGATAACTCAAAAAATAAAGGAGCTAGGGGGCTGAAATTTTTTTTACGTCACTTTTGCAAAATTGTTAGTTTTGCTATTTAAATCCAACATTTTTGGTCGGCGGGTTCGAGTAGCTGCCATACAACTTCTATCTTTATATAGAAATAACTCAGTATCTATTCAAGCTAGGTTTCTGAAATTTTGCAAATGATGATCAAGTTTTATGGCAACAACTTCTGTAAAATTTGGTTGTGCTGGTGCAGCGGGTTCGGGTAGCTGCCATACAACTTCTCCGTTTAAATGAGAATAACTCAGTGTTTATTGAAGCTAGGAATCTGAAATTTAGTAAAAAGGTGTCGAGTTACATACCAACAACTTTTGTAAAATTTGGTTGGTCTAGAGCAGCCGGTTCAGACTTCTGGCACCTCTTGGAACCTAATGAAGCTAGGCGTCTGAAATTTTGCAAATGATGATCAAGTTTTATGGCAACAACTTTTGTCAAATTTGGTTGTGGTGGTGCGGAGGGTTCGGGTAGCTGCCATACAACTTATCCGGTTAAATGAGAATAACTCAGTGTTTATTGAAGCTAGGAATCTGAAATTTAGTAAAGAAGTGTCGAGTTATATGCCATCAACTTTTGTAAAATTTGTTTGGTCTAGAGCAGCCGGTTCAGACTTCTTGCACCTCTTGGAACCTAATGAAGCTAGGCGTCTGAAATTTTGCAAATGATGATCAAGTTTTATGGCAACAACTTCTACAAAATTTGGTTGTGCTGGTGCAACGGGTTCGGGTAGCTGCCATACAAAATCTCTTTTTAAATGAAAAGAACTCAGTGTCCGTCCGCACGATAACTCAAAAAATAGAGGAGTTAGGAGGCTGAAAATTTTTTTACGTCACTTTTGTAAAATTGTTAGTTTTGCTATTTAACTCCAGCATTTTCTGTCCCCGGGTTCGAGTAGCTGCCATACAACTTCTTTCTTTAAATAGAAATAACCCAGTGTCTGTTCAATCTAGATATCTGAAATTTTGCGAATGATGATCGAGTTTTATGGCAACAACTTCTACAAAATTTGGTTGTGGTGGTGCGACGGGTTCGGGTAGCTGCCATACAAAATCTCTTTTTAAATGAAAAGAACTCAGTGTCCGTCCGCACGATAACTCAAAAAATAAAGAAGCTAGGAGGCTGAAATTTTTTTTACGTCACTCTTGCAAAATTGTTAGTTTTGCTATTTAACTCCAGCATTTTCGGCCGCCGGGTTCGAGTAGCTGCCATACAACTTCTTTCTTTAAATAGAAATAACCCAGTGTCTGTTCAATCTAGGTATCTGAAATTTTGCGAATGATGATCAAGTTTTATGGCAACAACTTCTGCAAAATTTGGTTGTGGTGGTGTGACGGGTTCGGTAGCTGCCATACAAAATCTCTTTTTAAATGAAAGAACTCAGTGTCCGTCCGCACGATAACTCAAAAAATAAAGGAGTTAGGAGGCTGCAATTTTTTTTACGTCACTTTTACAAAATTGTTAGTTTTGCTATTTAACTCCAGCATTTTCGGCCGCCGGGTTCGAGTAGCTGCCATACAACTTCTTTCTTTAAATGGAAATAACCCAGTGTCTATTCAATCTAGGTATCTGAAATTTTGCAAATGATGATCGAGTTTTATGGCAACAACTTCTGTAAAATTTTGTTGTGATGATATGACAGGCTCGGATAGTTGCCATACAACTTCTCTTTTTAAATGAAAATAACTCAGTGTCTATTGAAGCTAGCTATCTGAAATTTAGTGAAAAAGTGTCGAGTTGCATGCCAAAAACTTTTGTAAAATTTGAATGGTCTAAAGCAGCCGGTTCAGGCTTTTTGCATTTCTTGGAACTTAATGAAGCTAGGCGCAATAGATTCGGGTAGCTATCATACAACTCCACAATTTACATAAATATATCTCTGTAGTTCGGTACTAAAACTCTGAATGTTTTTAAAAGATGATCAAGTTTTATAGAAACAGGATATATTACGTTCATACGGGTATCCCAGAGTTGACACAGTCTACTCTACTGCACTCTTCCTCGTTTTTTCACGATTTTAAGCTTATTTTGTTATCATTTTTTCTTCTTCAGTACAAATTGAATATTTTCCTTCAAAATAAGAATTTTGGACAAAAAATAGAGATTTTGTGTAGGGGACGAAATTTCTGAATATAAAAATGAAATCCGAAACTCATAACTAACTTATATCGCCTAAAAATGGATTTTGAAAATACAGAATCTTTAAATTGATTTTTCTACCATTTCCCGTTGTTTTTTCAAGATTTCAAGCTTATTTCGTTATCATTTTTTCTTCTTCAGTAAAAACTGACTATTTTCCTTCAAAATAAGAATTTTGGACAATAAATAGAGATTTTGTGTAGGGGACAATACTTCTGAATATAAAAATGAAATCCGAAACTCATAACTAACTTTTATCACCTGAAAGCGGATTTTAAAAATACCGAATCTTTAAATCGATTTTTCTACCATTTCAAGTTGTTTTTTCACGATTTTAAGCTTATTTTGTTATCATTTTTTCTTTTTCAGTAAAAACTGAATATTTTTCTTCAAAATAAGAATTTTGGACAAAAAATAGAGATTTTGTGTAGGGACGATATTTTTAAATATAAAAACGAAATTCAAAACTGAAAACTATTTTATATCGCCTGAAAATGGATTTTGAAAATACCGAATCTTTAAATCGATTTTTCTACCATTTCTCGTTGTTTTTTCACGATTTTAAGCTTATTTTATTATCATTTTTTCTTCTTCAGTAAAAACTGAATATTTTCCTTCAAAATAAGAATTTTGGACAAAAAATAAAGTTTTTGTGTAGGGGACGATATTTTTAAATATAAAAACGAAATGCAAAACTCATAACTATTTTATATCGCCTGAAAATGGATTTTGAAAATACCGAATCTTTAAATCGTTTTTTCTACCATCTCCCGTTGTATTTTCGCGATTTTAAACTTATTTTGTTATCATTTTTTCTTTTTCAGTAAAACTGAATATTTTTCTTCAAAATAAGAATTTTGGACAAAAAATAGAGATTTTGTGTAGGGGACGAAATTTCTGAATATAAAAATGAAATCCGAAACTCATAACTAACTTATATCGCCTAAAAATGGATTTTGAAAATACAGAATCTTTAAATCGATTTTTCTACCATTTGCCGTTGTTTTTTCACGATTTCAAGCTTATTTCGTTATCATTTTTTCTTCTTCAGTAAAAACTGAATATTTTCCTTCAAAATTAGGATTTTTGGACAATAAATAGAGATTTTGTGTATGGGGACGAAATTTCTGAATATAAAAATGAAATCCGATACTCATAACTAACTTTTATCACCAGAAAGCGGATTTTAAAAATACCGAATCTTTAAATCGATTTTTCTACCATTTCAAGTTGTTTTTTCACGATTTTAAGCTTATTTTGTTATCATTTTTTCTTTTTCAGTAAAAACTGAATATTTTTCTTCAAAATAAGAATTTTGGACAAAAAATAGAGATTTTGTGTAGGGACGATATTTTTAAATATAAAAACGAAATTCAAAAGTCAAAACTATTTTATATCGCCTGAAAATGGATTTTGAAAATACCGAATCTTTAAATCGATTTTTCTACCATTTCCCGTTGTATTTTCGCGATTTTAAGCTTATTTTGTTATCATTTTTTCTTTTTCAGTAAAAACTGAATATTTTTCTTCAAAATAAGAATTTAGGACAAAAAATAGAGATTTTGTGTAGGGGACGAAATTTCTGAATATAAAAATGAAATCCGAAACTCATAACTAACTTATATCGCCTAAAAATGGATTTTGAAAATACCGAATCTTTAAATCGATTTTTCTACCATATCAATTTGTTTTTTCACGATTTTAAGCTTATTTTGTTATCATTTTTTCTTTTTCAGTAAAAACAGAATATTTTTCTTCAAAATAAGAATTTTGGACAAAAAATAGAGATTTTGTGTTGGGACGATATTTTTAAATATAAAAACGAAATTCAAAACTCAAAACTATTTTATATCGCCTGAAAATGGATTTTGAAAATACCGAATCGTTAAATCGATTTTTCTACCATTTCCTGTTGTTTTTTCACGATTTTAAGCTTATTTTGTTATCATTTTTTCTTTTTCAGTAAAAACTTAATATTTTTCTTCAAATAAAGAATTTAGGACAAAAAATAGAGATTTTGTGTTGGGGACGAAATTTTTGAATATAAAAATGAAATCCGAAACTCATAACTAACTTATATCGCCTAAAAATGGATTTTGAAAATACAGAATCTTTAAATCGGTTTTTCTACCATTTCCCGTTGTTTTTTCACGATTTCAGCCTTATTTCGTTATCATTTTTTCTACTTCAGTTAAAACTGAATATTTTCCTTCAAAATAAGAATTTTGGACAATAAATAGAGATTTTGTGTAGGGGACGAAATTTCTGAATATAAAAACGAAATTCAAAACTCATAACTATTTTATATCGCCTGAAAATGGATTTTGAAAATTCCGAATCTTTAAAACGATTTTTCTACCATTTCCCGTTATTTTTCGCGATTTTAAACTTATTTTGTTATCATTTTTTCTTCTTCAGTAAAAACTGAATATTTTCCTTCAAAATAAGAATTTTGGACAAAAAATAGAGATTTTGTGTAGGGGACGATATTTTTAAATATAAAAACGAAATGCAAAACTCATAACTAACTTATATCGCCTAAAAATGGATTTTGAAAATACAGAATCTTTAAATCGGTTTTTCTACCATTTCCCGTTGTTTTTTCACGATTTCAGCCTAATTTCGTTATCATTTTTTCTACTTCAGTTAAAACTGAATATTTTCCTTCAAAATAAGAATTTTGGACAATAAATAGAGATTTTGTGTAGGGGACGAAATTTCTGAATATAAAAATGAAATCCGAAACTCATAACTAACTTATATCGCCTAAAAATGGATTTTGAAAATACAGAACCTTTAAATCGATTTTTCTACCATTTCCCGTTGTTTTTTCACGATTTCAAGCTTATTTCGTTATCATTTTTTCTTCTTCAGTAAAAACTGAATATTTTCCTTCAAAATAAGAATTTTGGACAATAAATAGAGATTTTGTGTAGGGGACGATACTTCTGAATATAAAAATGAAATCCGAAACTCATAACTAACTTATATCGCCTAAAAATGGATTTTGAAAATACCGAATCTTTAAATCGATTTTTCTACCATTTCAAGATGTTTTTTCACGATTTTAAGCTTATTTTGTTATCATTTTTTCTTTTTCAGTAAAAACTGAATATTTTTCTTCAAAATAAGAATTTTGGACAAAAAATAGAGATTTTGTGTAGGGACGATATTTTTAAATATAAAAACGAAATTCAAAACTGAAAACTATTTTATATCGCCTGAAAATGGATTTTGAAAATACCGAATCTTTAAATCGATTTTTCTACCATTTCTCGTTGTTTTTTCACGATTTTAAGCTTATTTTATTATCATTTTTTGTTTTTCAGTAAAAACTGAATATTTTTCTTGAAAATAAGAATTTTGGACAAAAAATAAAGATTTTCTGTAGGGGACGATATTTTTAAATATAAAAACGAAATTCAAAACTCAAAACTATTTTATATCGCCTGAAAATGGATTTTGAAAATACCGAATCTTTAAATCGTTTTTTCTACCATTTCCCGTTGTATTTTCGCGATTTTAAACTTATTTTGTTATCATTTTTTGTTTTTCAGTAAAAACTGAATATTTTTCTTGAAAATAAGAATTTTGGACAAAAAATAAAGATTTTCTGTAGGGGACGATATTTTTAAATATAAAAACGAAATTCAAAACTCAAAACTATTTTATATCGCCTGAAAATGGATTTTGAAAATACCGAATCTTTAAATCGATTTTTCTACTATTTCCCGTTGTTTTTTCACGATTGTAAGCTTATTTTGTTATCATTTTTTCTTTTTCAGTAAAAACTTAATATTTTTCTTCAAATAAAGAATTTAGGACAAAAAATAGAGATTTTGTGTTGGGGACGAAATTTCTGAATATAAAAATGAAATCCGAAACTCATAACTAACTTATATCGCCTAAAAATGGATTTTGAAAATACAGAATCTTTAAATCGATTTTTCTACCATTTCCCGTTGTTTTTTCACGATTTCAAGCTTATTTCGTTATCATTTTTTCTTCTTCAGTAAAAACTGAATATTTTCCTTCAAAATTAGGATTTTTGGACAATAAATAGAGATTTTGTGTATGGGGACGAAATTTCTGAATATAAAAATGAAATCCGATACTCATAACTAACTTTTATCACCTGAAAGCGGATTTTAAAAATACCGAATCTTTAAATCGATTTTTCTACCATTTCCCGTTGTATTTTCGCGATTTTAAGCTTATTTTGTTATCATTTTTTCTTTTTCAGTAAAAACTGAATATTTTTCTTCAAAATAAGAATTTAGGACAAAAAATAGAGATTTTGTGTAGGGGACGAAATTTCTGAATATAAAAATGAAATCCGAAACTCATAACTAACTTATATCGCCTAAAAATGGATTTTGAAAATACCGAATCTTTAAATCGATTTTTCTACCATATCAATTTGTTTTTTCACGATTTTAAGCTTATTTTGTTATCATTTTTTCTTTTTCAGTAAAAACAGCATATTTTTCTTCAAAATAAGAATTTTGGACAAAAAATAGAGATTTTGTGTTGGGACGATATTTTTAAATATAAAAACGAAATTCAAAACTCAAAACTATTTTATATCGCCTGAAAATGGATTTTGAAAATACCGAATCGTTAAATCGATTTTTCTACCATTTCCTGTTGGTTTTTCACGATTTTGAGCTTATTTTGTTATCATTTTTTCTTTTTCAGTAAAAACTTAATATTTTTCTTCAAATAAAGAATTTAGGACAAAAAATAGAGATTTTGTGTTGGGGACGAAATTTCTGAATATAAAAATGAAATCCGAAACTCATAACTAACTTATATCGCCTAAAAATGGATTTTGAAAATACAGAATCTTTAAATCGGTTTTTCTACCATTTCCCGTTGTTTTTTCACGATTTCAGCCTTATTTCGTTATCATTTTTTCTACTTCAGTTAAAACTGAATATTTTCCTTCAAAATAAGAATTTTGGACAATAAATAGAGATTTTGTGTAGGGGACGAAATTTCTGAATATAAAAACGAAATTCAAAACTCATAACTATTTTATATCGCCTGAAAATGGATTTTGAAAATTCCGAATCTTTAAAACGATTTTTCTACCATTTCCCGTTATTTTTCGCGATTTTAAACTTATTTTGTTATCATTTTTTCTTCTTCAGTAAAAACTGAATATTTTCCTTCAAAATAAGAATTTTGGACAAAAAATAGAGATTTTGTGTAGGGGACGATATTTTTAAATATAAAAACGAAATGCAAAACTCATAACTCTTTTATATCGCCTGAAAATGGATTTTGAAAATACCGAATCTTTAAATCGATTTTTCTACCATTTTCCGTTGTTTTTTCACGATTTTAAGCTTATTTTGTTATCATTTTTTGTTTTTAAGTAAAAACTGAATATTTTTCTTGAAAATAAGAATTTTGGACAAAAAATAAAGATTTTCTGTAGGGGACGATATTTTTAAATATAAAAACGAAATTCAAAACTCAAAACTATTTTATATCGCCTGAAAATGGATTTTGAAAATACCGAATCTTTAAATCGATTTTTCTACTATTTCCCGTTGTTTTTTCACGATTTTAAGCTTATTTTGTTATCATTTTTTCTTTTTCAGTAAAAACTGAATATTTTTCTTCAAAATAAGAATTTTGGACAAAAAATAGAGATTTTGTGTAGGGGACGAAATTTCTGAATATAAAAATGAAATCCGAAACTCATAACTAACTTATATCGCCTAAAAATGGATTTTGAAAATACAGAATCTTTAAATCGATTTTTCTACCAATTCCCGTTGTTTTTTCACGATTTCAAGCTTATTTCGTTATCATTTTTTCTTCTTCAGTAAAAACTGAATATTTTCCTTCAAAATAAGAATTTTGGACAATAAATAGAGATTTTGTGTAGGGGACGATACTTCTGAATATAAAAATGAAATCCGAAACTCATAACTAACTTATATCGCCTAAAAATGGATTTTGAAAATACCGAATCTTTAAATCGATTTTTCTACTATTTCCCGTTGTTTTTTCACGATTTTAAGCTTATTTTGTTATCATTTTTTCTTTTTCAGTAAAAACTGAATATTTTTCTTCAAAATAAGAATTTTGGACAAAAAATAAAGATTTTGTGTAGGGGTCGATATTTTTAAATATAAAAACGAAATTCAAAACTAAAAATTATTTTATATCGCCTGAAAATGGATTCTGAAAATACCGAATCTTTAAATCGATTTTTCTACCATTTCCCGTTGTTTTTTCGCGATTTTAAGCTTATTTTGTAATCATTTTTTTTTCTTCAGTAAAAACTGAATATTTACGTTCAAAATAAGAATTTTGGACAAAAAATAGAGATTTTGTGTAGGGGACGATATTTCTGAATATAAAAACGAAATTCAAAACTCATAACTAATTTATATCGCCTAAAAATGGATTTTGAAAATTCCGAATCTTTAAAACGATTTTTCTACCATTTCCCGTTGTTTTTTCGCGATTTTAAACTTATTTTGTTATCATTTTTTCTTCTTCAGTGCAAACTGAATATTTTCGTTCAAAATAAGAATTTTGGACAAAAAATAGAGATTTTGTGTAGGGGACGATATTTCTGAATACAAAAACGAAATTCAAAACTCATGACTAATTTATATCGCCTAAAAATGGATTTTGAAAATTCCGAATCTTTAAAACGATTTTTCTACCATTTCCCGTTATTTTTCGCGATTTTAAACTTATTTTGTTATCATTTTTTCTTCTTCAGTAAAAACTGAATATTTTCGTTCAAAATAAGAATTTTGGACAAAATATAGAGATTTTGTGTAGGGGACGATATTTCTGAATATAAAAACGAAATTCAAAACTCATAACTAATTTGTATCGCCTGAAAGTGGATTTTGAAAATACCGAATCTTTGAATCGATTTTTCTACCATTTCCCGTTGTTTTTTCGCGTTTTTAAACTTATTTTGTTATCATTTTTTCTTCTTCAGTACAAACTGAATATTTTCGTTCAAAATAAGAATTTTGGACAAAAAATAGAGATTTTGTGTAGGGGACGATATTTCTGAATACAAAAACGAAATTCAAAACTCATAACTAATTTATATCGCCTAAAAATGGATTTTGAAAATTCCGAATCTTTAAAACGATTTTTCTACCATTTCCCGTTATTTTTCGCGATTTTAAACTTATTTTGTTATCATTTTTTCTTCTTCAGTAAAAACTGAATATTTTCCTTCAAAATAAGAATTTTGGACAAAAAATAGAGATTTTGTGTAGGGGACGATATTTTTAAATATAAAAACGAAATGCAAAACTCATAACTATTTTATATCGCCTGAAAATGGATTTTGAAAATACCGAATCTTTAAATCAATTTTTCTACCATTTTCCGTTGTTTTTTCACGATTTTAAGCTTATTTTGTTATCATTTTTTGTTTTTCAGTAAAAACTGAATATTTTTCTTGAAAATAAGAATTTTGGACAAAAAATAAAGATTTTGTGTAGGGGACGATATTTTTAAATATAAAAACGAAATTCAAAACTCAAATCTATTTTATATCGCCTGAAAATGGATTTTGAAAATACCGAATCTTTAAATCGATTTTTCTACCATTTCCCGTTGTTTTTTCACGATTTTAAGCTTATTTTGTTATCATTTTTTCTTTTTCAGTAAAAACTGAATATTTTTCTTCAAAATAAGAATTTTGGACAAAAAATAGAGATTTTGTGTAGGGGCAGAAATTTCTGAATATAAAAATGAAATCCGAAACTCATAACTAACTTATATCACCTAAAAATGGATTTTGAAAATACAGAATCTTTTAATCGATTTTTCTACCATTTCCCGTTGTTTTTTCACGATTTCAAGCTTATTTCGTTATCATTTTTTCTTCTTCAGTAAAAACTGAATATTTTCCTTCAAAATAAGAATTTTGGACAATAAATAGAGATTTTGTGTAGGGGACGATACTTCTGAATATAAAAATGAAATCCGAAACTCATAAATAACTTATATCGCCTAAAAATGGATTTTGAAAATACTGAATCTTTAAATCGATTTTTCTACCATTTCAAGTTGTTTTTTCACGATTTTAAGATTATTTTGTTATCATTTTTTCTTTTTCAGTAAAAACTGAATATTTTTCTTCAAAATAAGAATTTTGGACAAAAAATAGAGATTTTGTGTAGGGACGATATTTTTAAATATAAAAACGAAATTCAAAACTCAAAACTATTTTATATCGCCTGAAAATGGATTTTGAAAATACCGAATCTTTAAATCGATTTTTCTACCATTTCCCGTTGTTTTTTCACGATTTTAAGCTTATTTTGTTATCATTTTTTCTTTTTCAGTAAAAACTGTATATTGTTCTTCAAAATAAGAATTTTGGACAAAAAATAGAGATTTTGTGTAGGGGACGAAATTTCTGAATATAAAAATGAAATCCGAAACTCATAACTAACTTATATCGCCTAAAAATGTATTTTGAAAATACAGAATCTTTAAATCGATTTTTTTACCATTTCCCTTTGTTTTTTCACGATTTCAAGCTTATTTCGTTATCATTTTTTCTTCTTCAGTAAAAACTGAATATTGTTCTTCAAAATAAGAATTTTGGACAATAAATAGAGATTTTGTGTAGGGGACGATACTTCTGAATATAAGAATGAAATCCGAAACTCATAACTAACTTATATCGCCTAAAAATGGATTTTAAAAATACCGAATCTTTAAATCGATTTTTCTACCATTTCCCGTTGTTTTTTCGCGATTTTAAGCTTATTTTGTTATCATTTTTTCTTCTTCAGTAAAAACTGAATATTTTCCTTCAAAATAAGAATTTTGGACAAAAAACAGAGATTTTGTGTAGGGGACGATATTTCTAAATACAAAAACGAAATTCTAAACTCATAACTAATTTATATCGCCTGAAAGTGGATTTTAAAAATACCGAATCTATAAATCGATTTTTCTACCATTTCCCGTTGTTTTTTCGCGATTTTAAGCTTATTTTGTTATCATTTTTTCTTCTTCAGTAAAAACTGAATATTTTCCTTCAAAATAAGAATTTTGGACAAAAAACAGAGATTTTGTGTAGGGGACGATATTTCTAAATATAAAAATGAAATCTGAAACTCATAACTAATTTATATCGCCTAAAAATGGAATTTGAAAATACCGTATCTTTAAGTCGATTTTTCTACCATTTCCCGTTGTTTTTTCGCGATTTTAAGCTTATTTTGTTATCATTTTTTCTTCTTCAGTAAAAACGGAATATTTTCCTTCAAAAAGGAATTTTGGACAAAAAATAGAGATTTTGTGTAGGGGACGATGTTTCTAAATATAAAAACGAAATTCTAAACTCATAACTAATTTATATCGCCTGAAAGTGGATTTTAAAAATACCGAATCTTTAAATCGATTTTTCTACCATTTCCCGTTGTTTTTTCGCGATTTTAAGCTTATTTTGTAATCATTTTTTTTCTTCAGTAAAAACTGAATATTTACGTTCAAAATAAGAATTTTGGACAAAAAATAGAGATTTTGTGTAGGGGACGATATTTCTGAATATAAAAACGAAATTCAAAACTCATAACTAATTTATATCGCCTAAAAATGGATTTTGAAAATTCTGAATCTTTAAAACGATTTTTCTACTATTTCCCGTTGTTTTTTCGCGATTTTAAACTTATTTTGTTATCATTTTTTCTTCTTCAGTAAAAACTGAATATTTTCCTTCAAAATAAGAATTTTGGACAAAAAACAGAGATTTTGTGTAGGGAACGATGTTTCTAAATATAAAAACGAAATTCTAAACTCATAACTAATTTATATCGCCTGAAAGTGGATTTTAAAAATACCGAATCTTTAAATCGATTTTTCTACCATTTCCCGTTGTTTTTTCGCGATTTTAAGCTTATTTTGATATCATTTTTTCTTCTTCAGTAAAAACTGAATATTTCCCTTCGAAATAAGAATTTTGGACACAAAACAGAGATTTTGTGTAGGGGACGATATTTCTGAATATAAAAATGAAATCCGAAACTCATAACTAATTTATATCGCCTAAAAATGGATTTTGAAAATACCGTATCTGTAAGTCGATTTTTCTACCATTTCCCGTTATTTTTTCGCGATTTTAAGCTTATTTTGTTATCATTTTTTCTTCTTCAGTACAAACTGAATATTTTCGTTCAAAATAAGAATTTTGAGACAAAAATTAGAGATTTTGTGTATGGGACGATATTTCTGAATATAAAAATGAAATCCGATACTCATAACTAACTTATATCACCTGAAAGCGGATTTTAAAAATACCGAATCTTTAAATCGAGTTTTCTACCATTTCCCGTTGTTTTTTCTCGATTTTAAGCTTATTTTGTTATCATTTTTTCTTCTTCAGTAAAAACTGAATATTTCCCTTCAAAATAAGAATTTTGA